>CM071853.1:35431062-36731062 GCA_036507275.1 Sicyos edulis
TTTTTGATTATTCGCCCCACTGATTTTCTACTTATTACTTTTTTTTTTATAATTCAAATATTTTATAGGTTAACATATTATTTTGATTCGTAACTTTAAATTTTATTTCATTTTTTATTTTGGTCTCTTAACTTTCAAAAATTTAATTTTAATTTCTAAATGTTTAAATGTCTATGCTGACTTTAGTTTAATCTTAACCCAAAGTTTAAAATAATAATATTTTACATCCCTTCTATAACTATCTCTTTGTTCTCCCATCTTTCTTTTTCTGTTTTCTTTTCTTTGAAGGTAGGACAAAATTCAAAATTAAAAAACCAAAATAAGTTAACAGACTAAAATGGAATAAATCTTTAGGGGATGTTTGATTGTAGGTAAGATGAGATGAGATGACATGAAAACTTTGTTTGGAGTGCAGAGAGATGAGATGATAGAAAAACGTTGTTTAAGGTGCAGAAAGAGGAGATGAGATATTTGGGTATCTTATACAGTTTTTTATTAATTAGTCTTTTTTTTTGCTCAATAATAAAATTATTCTCAAATTTGTAGCTATCAATGTAAGTATGAATATATAACCATTATCATAAAAAATGGTAAGTAGTATAAAATCAATATCATATACAACCTAATAATTATAAGATCAAAATTTCGAATCTCTCACCCTTAAATATTGTTGAATAAAAAAAAAAGAGAAAAAATTTCACATAACAAAAATGAAGTTGGACTAATCTACAATATATGTATATCCTACATAACTTTTATTATTTTTCAAGATTTTTAGACTTAAATAATAAAAGCAATTTTAAAAATACGAAATTCTACTTTAGTTAAACTAGTTATTACAGTTAAATCTTCATAACAATTTTTATTTTATTAAAATGATAAACTCTTTTCTTATGCATGTTATACATTAACATTCATATTTATTGAAAGTCAAATAATTATCAGCAAAATATAATATCCATTAATATGTAACATTTAATCAAACATTATAAATATTTATCTTATTAGTCATTGATGCTTTTAAGAAATCATAAGCACCCCTAAATTTTGTAATTTTTTATTTTTAGTGGATAAAAGTGAACTCAGCTAATATTTTGATACTTTTTATAACATGTATGTAAGATAGGACCCCCACAAAATATAGAATTTATTGCTATTACAATTTTAATGTAAAATAGATCTCGGTCCATGTGTTAATTTATACCAATATTGAAAGTTGCAGTTATTTTTTTTGTATATATAGGCAAAACTCTTAAAATTATTTAAATTAATTTACCTATTTCCTACTCGATCATACTACTATTTAAAATGAAATAGATTGTTTTTGTACGAAAGTCAAAATTCAAATTTCATTTTATAACGAACCAAATAAGTCAAATACTTTTAAATTTATTATATATTACAAATAATAATTCAAAGTTATAAATAATTTAAATTTAATTTTTATTTCAATAATAAATTGATGTATGTGTTATTAATATCAAAAGTAAACACATGATTTCTTTTTATTCAAGTAAACATGATTTTATATCTTTGATAATAATTTTTTTTATTGAAAATTTGTAAACACAATATTTGTAACCCATCTCTAAATTCTAAACAATTGAAATTTCACAATTTTTTTTTTATATTTAAAATGATTAAAAAAAAGAAAAAAATTTCATTTTTTATAAATTAAAAACATTAAAATTCATTATCATATAACAAGGATAGTATATATTTATTTGTTTATTTTAATTTTCAAACTTCAATTTTATTTAAATAAATATTTGATATAATAATTATACAATTATTATAATTATATTCATGGATCCTAATATATATATTTAAATAATAGTATTCTAACCACAAATATATCAAACACAAGAAGAAAAAAAAAGAAAAAATATTAACAAAAGAAAAGTAAAAGAAGAGAGGAGATGAAGAGAACATCTTGAGCCAAATAAGTGTTGGAGTCCAACACCTTATCTCCTTTCATCTCCTCTCATCTCCTCCCAAAACAAACAAATTCTTAAGTTGACAGACAAAAATAATATTTTAACCTGTAAAATATTTTGTAGCTTGAGATCTGTTAACAATTCTCTTGTCATGTGGGCCTTGGTGCCCACTATGCCCAAACGAGAGGATGACTTCAAATATACTCCATGTCATATTATTTTAGTAAAAGAATATGTTGCCCTCTTTGCCATATTCTTCTCATTATTTTCTCAACATTAGTCCATTATAAAACCTAAGATTCATACCAACATATGATCCAAACACAAAAGAGTCTTATTAGGATTCAGTAGAGAAAGATTGCAGGCCCAAGAAAAAATCAAAATGAGAAGAATTTTAAGTGCCACCAAAACTTTTTTTCTTTCTCGAGACCATCTCAGTAATAACACATGGATTATAATATTAGTTCAATGTCAGAACCCACCGGTGACATAGAGGAGCAGCGGTGGCCGGCTGCGGAGAGGATAATACAATGGGAAAAAATAATGGTTGCATTTTGCGTAGCCTCAGCCATTGCCATAACTACCGTGTCTGTCCAAATTCAAACCAAGTTGCCTTTCATGTTTCATTTTCTGTCAGTTGCGTTAATGAGCTGCTTTGCTTTCACAGCCTCAGCCAAACTCATTCACCACGATGTCAAAGGGTTTCTCAAAATCTTTACTGTTTTGGTGGGCTTTAGTCTGTGACTGCCTTCTTTTTTGCCATTGCCATTCCTTATTCCTTTCACTTTCAAATTATGACCTTGGCCATCTATCTCATTTTTTTGTCCATTACTTTTATCTCCCATTTCACTTGTCTTTTCTAGCTACAACTTCATTACTTTTATCTCCCATCTATATCACTTAGCTTCCAAGCTGAAACAATTCGATGCAGATCCCCAAAGATGGCTGCACGCACATTCAGTACTTACCAAGAGAAATAAGGGAATTTTCTTGTGGAATAGAAATTGACTAGTTCTTAGCACTAGATGGAAGGCGAAGAATGCTACACTCATCCTTGCCTTCGCAGATCGTATATAGATCAGAAAGTAATTGCTCGACGAAATTAGATAAAGTGTTTGAGCATAAGAGAATTCACCTAGTCAATACACAGTACTTCGTCAGTTAGAATTAAGTCCCTTTGAGATCAAAATATGAAATGCCAAGACTTAATTCATGGCTAGAGTTTAAGGTCATTAACTCTTTCTTGTAATGCATTTAATTTCCATAAAAGAGAGTAGATGCACCTTCGTAACCACAAAGGCTGAAACAAATGGTAGAGAATATTGGAGGGAAAGGCAGGTATGTCAAGGCTAAGACACCAGCAATTTCTGCAATTACAAGAGGGTCGGCTGCAGAGATCTTCTCGACAGTCAATGAGGCTATAGGCTAGGCATCTTCAATGACCATGCCAGTTTGTTGTGGAGCACCTACCACTGTCTGCAACCATGTAAAATATTTGGCGGGTGAATCTGAGTTTAATGAAAACCAGGGATGAACGAAAGACTTCCCAACAAGCACCAATCAAAGAAATAGCAAATCATAGAGCAGACCAAGATGAGCAAGAAACAACATAAGTCCAAACCTTGAAAGTAAACTGAAAGTTTCAAACATTAACATAAGATGCGACATGTAGATTATGTATACAATGAGGTTGTTGAATGATGGAAATTCAAATTCTCTGAATTCTTCGTTCAATAATGAATTCAGCAAGTAGAAAAGATGGAGTATTTGAGTAGAAATAGGCTTAAATTTCATAAAAAACCAAATAGTTATCAAACCGGGCCTAAGTAGTCATATGGAAACTCAGCAAAAAAAAAAAAAGATAAAAAAAAAGAAGACATGTTGGGAAGAATTTGAACATCATTTTTGTTACTCTAGTAATCAATCATTTCAAAATAAAATTAATTTATGGATGATTTAAAGCATGATAACCATATTTCAAAAGGATAACCACAAAACATGTTGAACAATTCAATTAAGAAGCACAAAGCTCAGCAGTTAGAACACAAAAGCAGAACCCTAGATTCGTACCAATCCATAAAAACAAGAAAGCAATTCAGAGAACAAAAATGTCTAAGTTTCGTTAATAATAAGTTTCGTGGCGTGGGAATGGAGTTTTTAAATAATAGTTCCAAAAAATTTTAATTAAGAAAAAAACACCCAGAGCTGAAAGACTGGAAATAAAATGAAATTCCAAAAAAGGAGTGGAGATGCGGGGTATCGAACCCCGTACCTCTCGCATGCAAAGCGAACGCTCTACCATGTGAGCTACATCCCCATTAATGTTTGATTTTCCCATACTTTTATCTACTGTATTCTTAATATTTTTCTTTATGTTTTTTTGTACATTTTTACAAGTTGTAACTTTTTAAAAAGATAAATACATTTTTCAAGCATATGACTTTTAGTAAACAATAATATGAGATAACTATTTTTATTCTGTAAGTTCTCTCGATAAAAGAAATTGAAGATTTTTAATCTTCTTTGGTCCAGTAGATCCACTCTCTTTTCTTTTTTATATATCATCTCATCTCCCATCTCTTGATCCTCCTTTTATGTGTCACATGAACTTTTTGTTTTCAATAAAGTGGTAAGAAAAAAACTTGCACATTTTTTATTAGATTTAAAAAATACTTTATGTTTGTATGTTCACCTTTTTAGTAGTGGTATTATTGATGTGATTATATCTTATAGTTTATAATCACATTTAGACCTTAATCAATTTTATCAATCAACAAATATAAGAATCATATTTATGTTTCGCATATTGAATATTATATATCATAGCCAACAAGAGCAGTAGCTCAACGACATTCATCTGTGTGTATTTGATGATTAAGAGGTTATTGGTTTGAGTCATTCTCTCCCAATTTTTGTAACTCAAAAAATATATATATATATATAAAGTTCAATTAAAAAATAAATTAATAATAAGGGAAGAACAAAAATAGTTTATTTTAGTATAAATTGGGAAAGAGGGACTATGAACTTCACATATAAAATATAGTGCTCTCAAATAAATGACAGTCAAAACCATCATGGGATACTTAAGATGAGGAGTTCAATCCCGATGGCAAACATTTCTCTTTTAGTTATATTTTGTGTACTGCCTCAGCCAAACTCATTCACCACCAAAGCCAAAGTTGCATTCCTTACTCTTTCCACTTTCAAATTATAACCTTCGCCATCTATCTCATCTTTTTGTTCGTTACTTTTTTCTCCCATTTCACTAAGATTTTCTATCTACAACATTTTTAAGAAATGTAATTGTTACAAACTACATTGAGAGAGCTCTCGAAGAAAATAAGAATTGTTAAAGGGCATTTATATTCTCTAAAAAAAAACTAAAGATCGAATGAGATGGTGGGACAGTTAGTCATCTAGATTAGTGTTAATTTATTTTAACTCTACAACCATGAGTTTGAGCCTGAGAATAGATATGAATATAGATATTTATTTAAGGATTATCTCACCACATTCACCATTAACCACTCACCCATTAAGCTAAGTAACTTCCCAACTTGTAAATGCTATAAATATGGTGAATTGACTTGTAAGAACAACATTTGTCGATGATATTGTGGTATGTGAGTATTGCTATTACAAGTATGTAAATTTTATATTTCGAATTTTGAGCTAATTATGATTATGCATCCAACTGCTTACCAAAACTTTTCAAGTTAAAAATTGAGGGAAACCATCATATTTTGCAAGTATATTAAGAGAAAGTTTTAGTTTATCTTTAATGCATATTATTGATGATGCACAAAGTTCTAAAATGAATACTAAAAGAAAAAAAGAGAATTGAGTAATAAACCTAGAAACACTTGGGAAATGTCTAAACCGTCTCATTTTCTATTAACTTTGTACAAATATATATCTTACATGAAATATCAAATCTGAAAATATCTCCTAACAAATCCCATCAAATATCTAACAAATATATTAATAAATCCTAAAACGGTATTTTTATATTTCATTTCTAACGCTCCCTTCAAGTTGGATCAACACGTAAATTCACACGACCAACTTGAAAATAAAGTCTTCAAAGCAAAGTTATTGCATGTCGCACGCACGGATGCTTCTTCTACTGTCGATTTCATCGTCGAACAGAATATACTGCTACTAGGATGCGTTATTACAACACACGAATCACGCAGATTTTACGAATTATCAAATTACAAATGGATAGTTTTTTTTTTTTTTTTTTGAAATCAAGAAATGGATGTTTGGGCAACGAAAAGGACATAAATTGTTTTTGGAACAAGAAATTCATAATGGTCTAATTTTAACAAAATAAGATACTTGACAGTAAAATGTAATCATAACGCGGTAGACCTAACATGAGAGCAAGCAAATCAGGAGACGTGACACAGATTCCACTTAGCAGCAAAGTTGCATGAAAAAATCTCTATGATCGGCCAAGAAATTAAAGAGAAAAGAGTCCATCCATCCATCAGCCAATATCTCTTAAGCCGCCTCATGCTTATCTGTATGGATTGGACCCACCTTTTCCAAAGCAATCTTTCTTTTTGATTATTCGCCCCCCACTGGATTTTCTACCTATTTCTGTTTTTCTTTCAAATATAAAACATCTAAAAATGTTGCTTTAAGTGGCATATGTGTTACTATATGCATAGATCAGCTGGGGTCCACTGTGATCATTACATCCCAAGTATCCTATTTGCTTAACTAGTCCTTCATTATAAACTTAAGATTCATACTAAACAGAAAATTAATCTTATATTAAGATAAAAAGACACCATATTCTATTAGCGTGTGTTTGGACCAAATAGTCGTGTTGGTTATAATAACCTAACCGATATTTATCTCATCGTTTATTATAAACCCTCTTATAACAACTTGTCCTTCAAACATCATTTATAATAATTCACCGTATATCATAACCTTTCATTTATCATAACTAAATTGGTGTTTCAAACACACCCTTATATTTGCAATATAATTTTTAAAATAATTTATTTATAATACAAGACTTTTTTATCAGTGATAGAATTTTATGATTCATTGAATTTTTTTAGAGAGAGAATTAAATTTGAATTTCCTATTATAAATGAATTAATTTTGATTTTATTTGATAGATGGAAATATTTCGCCCTAATATAAAATAGAGAAAGATGGCAAACTCCAAGAAAAATGAAAATGAGAAAGAATCATAAGTGTCACCAAATATTTTTTTTCTTCAGACCCTCTCAATAATAACCATATTTTTATTGTTGGCATTATTATAAAGTTTGTTGTTGTCTAATTTTATAGATGTTTCTTCTTTTTTCTTTCCAATGGATTTTGAAGCTTATCTTAAGTGTTTTAAGTTTCATTTTCTTTTCTTTTCAGTTTTTGTATTGAATTGAATCGTTGCAATTGGATTTTTTATTCAAATATTTGGTTCCACTATACTACATTTTTTTTTATGACCATGGGCTAAATAACTAGGATGGAAACTCCAACATAATGTCCAAGCTATCCTCTAATTGTCCAAAATTTCTCTATACTATAAAACTCCACATAGTTTGAAGCCGGTATGATGAAAATAATTTAAATTAGGGGGAGAAAAAGGGAGGTGCACACAACTTTTATATAGCATTTTCTCTAACATATGAATAAATCTAATAAATAACAAAACTAATTAAGATTAAGCAAACGATTTACGATATCATTGGTGTTGATGAAATTAAGAATGAAATGAACAAAACAGCCATAATTTTATAACAAAACAAGAGCAAGTCATTGAGAAAAAAGTACAACCCTGTCCATATGATCAACAACATTTTCATCCGATCTGCAATGCTTTTGTCAAGTTTTGGATTTCCTCTTAGCAGTATGATTGTTCTCTTCCAAATAAATTACTCAAAGAACAAGTCATCAAGTATAAAAAAGGGTTCGGTTTATGCATGCTCAACTTCAAAGAGACAGAAAACACCATGGAGTAGTTTAGTGGTCAAGATGATCTTGGGATACTTAAGAAATGATGAGTTTATTCCATGGTATCCACCTACCTAAGAATTAATATCAAACCGATTATCTTGACAACTAAATATTTTATTTTTAAGTTTTTGGTCTCTATGTCTACTTTTTCATTAAGGAAAAACCACACCATTTTTGAGATAGGAAGAGTGAGGGCGTAGAAAAACCAAAAACTCCATTTTCAATATTGTTTACGTGTTGGATGTGCATTGGCTTTCATCTCGATTACAAAAAGCAATGGCGTGAGGTACGCTTATTTAATTTTTCATACTTCCGCTGCAGGTGATTTATTTTAGTCGCATTTGGATTATTATGTAGCCCACAAAGAAATATGGGGAACAAAAAGTCATGAATCGAATGACAAGAGGAACATGGGGGCGATTGGGGATTTTTGAAAAAGCACTCTTATTTTCCAACGCGTGTTTTTCTTTTGATCTAAAATGACATATTTCTTTTTCTTTTATGCAAATGCAAATAGGAAGGATGTCAGATGTGCTTTTTGTCAGATGTTCAAAAGCAGAAAGAAAAGAAAATGAGAATGGTTTTTCTTTGTGCAAAACCCCTCTTGTCATTTTCGCTTTTATCCTTTGATTTCTGCTTAGTTTTCAAGCAAATGTTGCTTACTCTAATTTTATTAAATATAAAACCTAAGATTCATCTCAACAAATGATCCAAATACACAAGAGTCTTACTAAGATTCAGTGTGGAAACATTGCCAACCAAAGAAAAAAGAAAATGAGAAGCATTGTAAGTGCCACCAAAACTTTTTTTCTTGAGACCCTCTCAAGAATAACCGCATGGATTATAAGTTCGATGCCCGAATCCATCGGTGACTTGGAGGAGCAGCGACGTCCAGCCATGGCGGCGGAGAGGTTAATGCAATGGGAAAAAATGATGGTTACATTTTGCGTAGCCTCAGCGATTGCTATAGCTACTGTTTCTGTCCAAATTCAAACCAAGTTGTCTTTCATGTTTCATTTTTTGTCACTTGCGTTAATGATCTGCTTTTCTTTCACAGTCACAGCCAAACTCATTCACCATCAAAGCCAAAGGGTTTCTCAAATTCTCTACTGTATTGGTGGGTTTTGGTTTGTGACTGCCTTCTTTTTGGCCATTGCCATTCCTTATTCCTTCCACTTTCAAATTATAACCTTCGCCATCTATCTCACGTTTTTGTTTGCTTCTTTTATCTCCCATTTCACTTAGCTTTTCTAGCTACATGTTTATGAATAAAATTAATGATTTCCTCTTCTTGCCTTCATTTTTTGGAACTTACCTATGATCCATGATTTATGACTAAAAATATCTTATATTTAAATTTTTCATCTCAATGTTCGTCGAATTATAATTTTTTTTTAAAAAAAGTCGATGTTAAGGAAAGAGGGATTCGAAGCCTGTAAACTCATAGATACTAAGTTGTACTCGATGCCGGTAGAACGTCTTTGCTCTTGTTGGCAAGAGTTGGTGAATTAAAACCATATATCTTTTGACCATTGACACATTCAAATAAATACATACACACACATATTGATATATATATATAAAATTGATTTAAATGTAAGGGAGCATGAAAGCTAAAAAAAAAGGTCCCCTGACGGACGGTCAAGATTTCATTAATTTAATAAGGTATCATTGACAGTCAAATAAGTCTACAACGAGCACAAACTTACTCAGTTCCTTATATTTTTTATTTGACTCTTAAACTTTTAAACAATTCAAAAAAAATATTTATAATTTATGATTGGAGGAGGAAAATTTGAACTAATGGAATACATTAATGCCATTTGACTATTTCTTTAAAATCTGTAGTCATGAAATGTTAGTTGACCGTAACTAATGTTGGAAAATCTGGTGTTCCATGCTAGAAGTATGTGGAAATCGACCCCCACGTGCGAAAAATCTCGCATGCTTTGGCCCAAAAATATCTTACATCGCTTCCAAGAATGGGCTTTAGGCCCATTAATACTACCAAATCATACCATTATAATCGGCTTTTGCAGGGCAAGGAGACAAAATAGGGAATGATATGGGCTCCACGTCACCCACTCCAATAATTAACAGCTCCCCCACGAAATAATTATTGTCATCAAATTTGAGGCCAAACAAAGAATTCAGCACATAGCTAGTCTGAAATTGATTGAATCTGTTGGCAAAATGATTTAATCTATTAGCTAAATTTATTAAGTTGATAAACGAACTGCAACTAAACTATTGAAGGTGGATGTGCTGAATTAATTGAAGCGTTAATATTTTGATCATTTTGAAAGAAAATTGCTATTATGCTCGTTTATGATCTCTATGAAATCAAAGATTTTTTCAACTTGTTTTCTCTCATTATATTCCAAAAGAGAAAACAACGAGAGAGAAAACAGTTTTGTGACACTTTCGATTCTTCTCATTAGGGGTGAAAGAAAAAAACCAAAAACCGACGAAACCAAATCAAACCAATCTAATGGATCGGTTTGATTTTTAAAAAATAATATTAGACTATTCAATTTGATATTTTAGAACATTGAAGTATATTAATTTGATATTAGTTGTTGATAGAAGAACTAACATAAATTCAAACGAAACCAAATACATAAATACTAAAGGAAAATAAAAATATATTGATATTTAGATTTGATGAAAAAAATTAATATGAAATGTAAAGTAATATCATTATAAATATTAAGTTATTCATGGAAAATGTTATTTTTGGTTAGTGAATAAAAATTATTAAAATCAAATTGCAAACGAGACAAAACAGTGAAAAATATACCCAATTTTAAATGAAATCAAAATTAAAAAAAAAAAGAATTTAAACCGACCCAAATGAAAGCCAAATCAATAGTTTTGTTTATAATTGGACATTAATTTAGCCCTAATTATTGAAAACCTTAAAATATTAGTTTGGTTGTCGGTTTGGCAAAAAACCAAAAAATATTGAACCGAAATCATTCCTACTTTTCATTGCATTAACCTGACTCGTTGCCGCCACTCTAAGTCACCGGGTACTAAAATTGAATTAATATGAGAAATAATCCATATGGTTGGTCTTGAGGAGGTTATCGAAAACTTAATCTTATTAAGACTCCGGTATGTTTGGATCATTTGTTAGGATGAATCTTAGGTTTACTAATCTTACTAATATTAACAAAAGAGATTAACGCGGTGGACCCGACATGTTACCAAAATAAGCTGACACAGATTCCACTTAACACCAAAATTCCATAAAAAAATCTTTCAAATTTAAGTTCTAAGATCGTCCCGAAAAAGAGTAACTAGTTCATCCACTTTTTAACCCACCTGAACCTGATCGGTCCTGACCCAACTTTTCGTAGCAGTTTTTTCTTTTTTATTATTCGCCCCCACTGATTTTCTACTTTTTTTTTTTTTTTTTTTTTTTTTAAATTCAAATATTTTATAGTTAAAATATCATTTTTTTGTTCCTCGACTTCGAATTTTATTCCACTTTTAGTTCTTAGTCTTTTAAAAGTCTATAAAAAAATATTAATATTGTATATCTCTTCGTTCTCCCATCTTTTCTATTTCTAAGTTTTTTTTTTTTTTTTTGAAAATAGGACAAAATTCAAAATTAAATGTTAAGGGATTAAAATAGAATAAATGTTCAAATTGATGGACCAAAATGATATTTTAACCTAAAATTGAATTTCGTAGCTCGAAAGGTCTTTCAACAAATCCCTGTCGTGTGGGCCTCTGGCTGAGGCCCACTACGCCAAACGCGAGAGGGCGACTTCAAATATACTCCCATCTCATACCTCCAGTTCAGAAATTATATCCATTTTACGCGCTTATTCACTAGCATGTGGGATCCAATGCATTAATGATTAGATTTAGCTCCAAAGTAACTTATTTGGTCAACATTACTCCATCATTATAAAAACTAAGATTCATACCAACATATGATCCAATTCCAAACACAAAAGTCTTATTAAGATTCAGTAGAAAAAGATTGCAGGCCCAAAAAAAAATTGAAAATGAGAAGAATCAAAAGTGCCACCATAACTTTTTTTTTCTGCAGACCCTCGCAATAATAACCACATGGATTATTACTAATATTAGTTCAATGTCAGAACCCACCGGTGACATAGAGGAGCAGCGGCGACCGGCCACCGCTGCGGAGAGGATAATACAATGGGAAAAAATAATGGTTACATTTTGTGTAGCCTCAGCCATTGCCGTAGATACCGTGTCTGTCCAAATTCAAACTAAGTTTCCTTTCATGTTCCATTTTCTCAGTTGCCTTAATGAGCTGCTTTGCTTTCACAGCCTCAGCCAGACTCATTCACCACCAAAGTCAAAGGGTTTCTCAAGTTCTTTATTGTTTTGGTGGGTCTTGGTTTGTGACTGCCATATTTTTGGCCATTGCCATTCCTATATTACTTTCACTTTCAAATTATAACCTTGGCCATCTATCTCATTTTTTTGTTCATGACTTTTATCTCGGCAAAAGAAAGCCATAAAGTAAAGAAAAAATAGAGATGTTGGGAAGAAATTGAAAATGGTTTACATCACTTTTGTTACTCTGGTACTCATTCCAAAATCAATTTACATCTCATCTTTTTGTTCGTTACTTTTTTTCTCCCATTTCACTAAGTTTTTCTATCTACAACTTTATGAATATAAATGAATCAACTTCTCTCATTGACTTCAGTTTTTTTCCAATAACAAATACATGCTGACGTGTGAGGAAATCGAATATTTATATTCTTTACCTCAATTATTGTTGAACTAAAATTAAAAAATCCAACCCAATGAGTTGGTGAATTCAAACTATATATATCTTCAATCATTAAAACATCAAATATATATATATGTATATATATATATATATATAAATTAATTAAATCAATTTTGAATTTTTTGTGTGTAATTAATATTTGATGGTTGAATATTAAATATTGTAGTTGCCTACCGTGGTTGAGTATTGAATATTAAATTGAGAGTGGGTATTGAATATTCTTCACCACTGTTTTCAGATAAGGGAAACCAACGAACCATTCGGGAAAGAGAGAACAGCAAAGAACAAATTTATTTGAGGAAGGAAGTTTAATTTGAAGGACTTTGGAAGGATGTTTTCAGAACAAATATCAAAGTTTGAGGGCACTTATGGACAGGTAAGTTCCTTAAAACTCTTCTTCTTATGTAAAACCAACTATGAAATTTTTGTGTTTTCTTGTTTTATATCTTGATTTTGGAATCAAACCATCTGGAAATACACAAGAGAGATGGAAAAATTTTTAGTAGCTAAAAAGCAAGAGAATATGAAATAAGAGAAACTTATAAAAATTTGTAATAGAACATTGATTGGGTAAGAAGAAGCATGGAATATAGAGGAGAGCGAAAGTGAATGAGAGACGAAAATAATTTTATAATGATAATTGGAAAAATTGAATAAAACACCCTAAAGTATGTTTGTAATAATCATATTCCTCAACTTTTATTTTGATCCATTTCTTACCTTCAAGTTTGATTAGTATAGAGCTGAATCAAATTTAAGTGTCAAAAGGGTTGGTGGCTAGCACAATCTTGAGATTTTTGTTTGTAATAATCTGGGGTTGTTGCCATTATGTTGTTAACATCGAAACGAAGAATTCTCACATTTCTAATGTGGAACAATTGGCACAATATGAATATTTTCAACATTAACATTATTGATATTGTAGTTTTTTTCGAAAAAGATACGATTGCATTCAAAAGCATGCAAGGAGCATGCGAGAGCTACAGAAAAGCATTTCAATTTAGAGCAATGGAAGCAATGTTATAGTCTTTAAACATGGGAGATTTGGAACACCATGAAGCCAGATTAACTTTAATGGATTCCCAAATAAAGTCAGGTGACTTATTGATGTAGTTAGATTCAAAAAGTCTTGCATTTCTTTCCTTCCAAATGTTCCACCAAGTAGCAGCATAGTAACAGGCCATCAATATCTCCTTTTGAGAGCCAAGATTGGCATCCAAGTTAGCTTTGATGAAAGCGACCACCGAAATAGAAGGAGCCTGTTGGCATTGGGAAGGAAGTTTCAGTGAGAATTTTTTAATGTAGCAAAGAAATTTGGAGAATAAGTGCTCTATTGTTTCATTATCCTGTTACATAGACCACACCAACTCGGACTCAAAAAATGGTTAGGCCTCCTTCTTTGCATAGTGTCAGCATGTTAAGCCCTTTGTTATAGAGTGTCCAAATAAACACCTTAATATTTTTCGGGATCACAGATTTCAGAAAAATATTTGAAAGGGGGCTTTCAATTAGGCCATGTTGATCTGCAGCAATCATATGTTTTAGAGAGTTTACTGTGAAACTTTTGTTGCTCGCCGAGCTCCACAATATGTGGTCCTCACTTTGTATTGGTCAAAGCGGAGGCCATAAAGTCTAAGCTCGTTCCACCTATCAATTTCACGATCCATAAGAGGCCGAAAAGGCCTAAAGTCCCATTTAGATGTGTCCAAATTCCGTGCTCAAAGCAGAGAGAGATTTATTGGTAGCCAAAGAGAAAAACTGTTTTGCCCCAAGAAAAGGGGGCCATGATCCGTCCATGAATGATACGAGAAAAGGGTATTGCTTTGCCGTTGTTGACTTTCCATCTAATGTTAGAGGACATGATGTCCTTCATAGCTTTAATGTGGAACCATGGCGAGCGGGCACTACTGTGACGACAGATTGATGGGATTTCTCCAGGAAACTGGGGGGAATACTTGGAAAGAATCACTTTCCTCCACAAAGTGAATCCACATCGGTGAAAAACGCCAACCATTTACCGAGCAAAGCCTGATTATGCACATAAATATTTTGAATGCCTAAGCCACCTTTCTCTTTGGGAGAGTCACCACATTCCATCTGATTAAATTTGATCCCTGTTTTTGTCAATACCTTTCCATAAGAACTTTCGCATTAAACGTTCAATGGCTTACAAACAGAGATAAGAGCTTTGAAAACAGATAAAAGATATGTGGGCAAATTTCCAAGAACCGATTGAATCAATGTGAGCCTACCCCCTTTGGATAGATAGGCATATTGCCAGCCGTCAAATTTTTTGTGAATCTTTTCGATTGTGGCTTCCCAAAAGGATAACTTTTTGGGTTACCACCCAGAGGCATACCGAGGTAGGAGATAGGCGATGGAGAAGACTTACAACCCCATAAGCTTGCTAGGGCATCGGAGCGGCTAGTGCTAATGTTTATACCAGACAACACCGATTTGTCGCGTTTATCTTCAAACCCGATGATGCTTCAAAGTACGAATGATTTGGAGCAAATTCTTCATTTTCTCGTCATCGGCCTTTGAGAAAAGAAGAATGTCATCGGCGAATAATAAGTGAGACACATGACATCCTTGAAGATGACATCCTCAATAAGCCCTTTTTTCATGCGCATCGATCACCAACAACCTAGAAAGGTAATCCATGGCAATGACAAAAGAAAAGGGATAGAGGATCACCTTGGCGAACACCCCTACGAGTCTTGATTTTACCTCTAAGCCGACCATTAACAATGATAGAAAGGCTAACGGAAGATATACAAGCTTTAATCCAGTTGATCCATTGCTTATTGAAGCCTTTGAGTTTGAGCATCACCGTGATAAACTTCCGATTAATCTTGTCAAACGCTTTTTCAATATCGAGCTTTAGAATAATAGCCTTTTGATTATAACATCTCGATAAATCAACAACTTCATTGGCTATAAGTATAGCATCGGTGATTTGTCTACCACTTACAAAAGCACATTGATTGTGAGCAATCGTGAGGGGAAGAACAGATTTTGAGTCTCTCATCACCAACACTTTGGAAAGAATTTTATAGATGCTAGTGGTTAGACTAATTGGTGCGAACTCGAGACCTTGGAAGGCTTAATCACCTTCGGGATCAAAGCAACATAAGTTTCATTAATAAGCGCGGTTGACTATTCCTCGTTTGGAAAAAATCGTAGAACAACTTCATTATGCAAGGCTTGAAATTGTACCAAAACTTTTAAAAATCTCAATAGTGAAACCATCGGGCCCTAGGTGCCTTGTTGTTGCCAATAGATTTAATGCCACTATAAACCTCTTCTTCAGAAAAAGGAAGTGTAAGTTTGGTTTGCTTGGATAATGGACAAAGGTTGCCACTCAAGATTTGAAACAACCCAGCTTTTCCCCACTGTTTCCTCTCTGTATATGTCTTTGAAGAAATTTAGGAATTCGATTCAATCTCCTTGTCGATGTCTACACTCATGCCATTTTTATCCACAATCTCGGATATAAAATTGTATCTCCTTCGAGCTATGCATGATTTGTGAAAAAACGAGGTGTTTTCGTCACCTTCAAACAACCAGTTTTTCTTGCTTCTCTGTTTCCATTTTCTGGTCTCGTTTATGGAAATGGAGCAGATATCATATTTGAGAGAAATTCTTTTGTCAATGTCGATTTGGTCTAAAGCGCCAGATTCTTCCTTTCTATCAATATTGTTTATCTCTTCCATTATGGCTTTTTTAGCCATCAAGTTGGGTTGGTAGTAGACTTTATTCCATTGTTTGCATTTAGTAGCCATCACCTTTAGCTTTCGAATAAGGGCATAACCAATGTGACCTTCTAAGTCTGTTTCAATCCACCAATTTCTGAAAGCCTCTTCAAAATTTTTGTGAGATAACCACGCATTTTCAAATCTAAATGGGCACGGACCCCATTTGAGATTTAGGGATTCCAACAAGATGGGGTAATGGTCAGATGTCGCTCTAGATTTTCGGGAACAATGATGTAAATGAAATTTGTTTAGCCAACCCTCGAGAATAGAGAATCATCCAAACGAGACAAAGTAGGAGCAGCGCGCAGATTAGACCAAGTAAAGAGCCCGTTGTTAACAGGGGGATCAATCAACTCAGCTTTGTTAATAAAATTGTTGAACCTCCGCATATTAATACGAGGCGGTCTAGAGGACGTTGTTTCAGATTGCCATCGATAAACATTAAAATCCCCACCGATCAACCAAATAGGAGAGCATAAGCCACAAAGATCAAAAAGCTCTCTCCGTAAAAATTGTCTCGCCTCCTCTTTCTTTGGCCCATATATTCCTGTAATCCACCACTTGAAACCGTCGCACGAGAAAAAGCGGATAGAGGCAGTGTAAGATCCCGAATAACCTCGCGGTGAGGTAGAAAGCCCATCCCACAAAATAAGAATGCCTCCCGAGCGCGATGTGCCTTCCAAAGAGGCCCACCCAACACTAATGGAGCTCCAAATAGATTTAATGAAACTGGCATCAGGTTGATCCTTTAATTTGGTTTCAGTCAAAATAATAATGTCGGGGTTGATGCTAGTAATTTCCTGCTTGACAACCGCTCTTTTAGAGGAAGAGCGCAATCCTCTAATATTCCAGGAAAGGATTTTCATTTGCTACTATTGTTCCCCTGTGTGCTAGAATCACGGATCGGAATGAGGGGATCGACTTGATCGATGTTTCTGAAAAATGTCATCGATAGACATCACAACATAATTGTTTTTTATCACCATTCTTCCGAGTTGATTTCTAAACCCCGCCCTCCATGTTGTTGATGACCTTGGTTCTCTTCTTCATTAGTGTTATGTAATCCTCTCAAACCGCTTTCAATAATTTCCTCCGTGTTTCACGGATGCCAGATTGACTATCGGGAGTTGAGGGGGAAGATCGGTCCGGGCTAGAAACCAATATCTCAAGATTGTGGTTCCAATCGATCGGGGTAAGTTCACCCAAATCCACAACCAGTTCGTGTTCATCAGATATAGCCTGCATAGTACCAATGGAAAGAGGGGTGTATTGAAGTGTACCTGGAGATAGCGCATTTGGAATGTTCTTTGCACCAACACTGCCCAAAACTCAGAACTCAAATCAACGTGATGGCGGTTGGGGAGTTTTGTGATGAGGGGATTCTTGTCGGCGGAGATCGCGACACTATCATTGGCAAAACTAGAAGGATTTGTTGAGTTTTCCTCTGCAAGTTCATGAATCGGGGATTGGACATTCTTTTCTTGGTGGAATATAGATGGCCCAGTAATCGACCGACCCATTCGGCTCTGGAATGGTGTTTAATTTTTACCAATGTTGCCCGGTGGCCCATTTGGGCTAAAGACCATGGATTGATCTTGAGAGGTAAAGGAGACCACTTTTCTCCGCCCACCTCTCTACATTTGGAACTACTTCTTTTCCCTTTTCCTTTCTTTGTCAATATGTCCATCCCTTTTTGTACTCTTTCGTGAAATTGGTCGCTCATTTTGGTGTGACTCTTCCATCGAAGAGGGTGTGCGAGAAAGGGCTCTGAGGAAAAGGGTATGCTATATGTCCTTTGATGTGATAACGTTCGTAACTAGGATTGTGAATATCGAAACTTGCAATTGCTTTCATGGTGAAAGTTCCATGAACTTTCAGATTCCGACCAATAATCCACCTACTTAAGTGGAGCAAATTTGTTTGAATAACATATTCTCCTCCTTCGTCATCTTTTATGCCAATATTAATAGGGACAAAACCTCTATAGTTTCCAGAGACTTTTAAGTGTGCTTCTGTAAGATCCATTTTTGAAGATGTTGTATTTCCCACTTCCATTAGGCCACCGCAAATGTTACCAATAGTTTTGAAAGTTTTGTGATTCCACAAATGCAAAGGAATCCCCCGAAATCTCAGCCAACCTCCATAACTTGGAAGCATAGTAGGAACGGCATGGAGAAGCGGATCCCATTTTTCGAACATCAAATGAATGGAATCAATAGTCACCCATCCTTTGTTGTAACATAGCAATCTGGCATATTCAAAGTGGTTACGAGAGCGAGTAAAGCCTTATCGGCTTGGAAAGGATTTATGGCCATAACTTCGTCACTGGAGTTTCGAAGTGTTTCTCTAATTTTGGGCCAGTCGTCATGGAAAAATCGCCTGGTTATGACAATGGTTTTGTTCCAGTCGAAAGAAACTTCTAGAGTTCTTAGGCCTTCGCTATCAAAGCTTTCTGTGGCATTCATTTCGGTTTGATCACTTTTTTCCCCAATCCCAATTTGTGCGTGTCCTTGGTTTGTAACCACATTAGCATAAGATTGATTTTGCTGGCTATTAAGTTTTTTCCATTCTTCCTCGGTCAAGCCTCTTTTTTGCTTTCGTTTTGCATTCATTGTGGTACCGTTTGGAGTATCAGCTGTAGCAACTTGATCTGTAATCATAGCAACAAAATCTTTCCATCCTTTGTAGTCGTACCCTTCTGGAACCATTAACACCACTTTCCCCCCTTTATTGTCCAGCCTGTATATTTCGGCAATACGCCCTCTTCTATTTGAAGTTTTCTCGATCCATAGAGAATAGTCGTTCGTTCTGGTTTTTTTGAAAAATCGATTGTTTGCTGGCCAATCGATGAGCTGCTGCAAGGTGGTGCGAATCCAGTCAATGGAGCTAGGTATCAAGAACATAGAAAAGGATTTTTGTGCACCTCTTTCTGATAAAACTAGGAATTTGTTCCTTGAGCGGTGGTCTACATCCAGCGAAAAATCTTTTCTTTCTACTGTACATTTCTTTGGCAGCTTGTAGTAGTAAGACATTGTGAAAGAGATAAGAACAACACATACCTAGATAATTTGAGATGGCGGAGATCGATTCTGGCAGAGAGAGTTGTGGTTGAGAGCACTGGTCGAATCCATCTTCAAGGATTCGTTCTATAAGATTAGAGATGAAGCTGCTAGGATGCTCTGGTTGACGGCAGTGGAACGGACAGATGCGCGACTTTGGGTGAGGACGGTAGTGGCACGCGATAGATCGAACAGATGCGCGACTGTAGGTGGAACGGAGGTCGACGATGGGTGGGTCTGTGTCAGGCTGAATGGCTCCAGCGAGCTATGGTCGATGGCGAAAACAGAGGAGAAGAGAGGAGAAAGGGGCTTCCTCCTGTAACGATGTTGGGGAGAAGAAGATGTATGGCGGCGGCTGCTAGTGGCGGTGGTCGGAGGTGAGCGGAACGGCGACGGCCGTGATCTGTGGCGGATCGGCGACAGGCAGCCGTCGGAGGTGGGCGGCGGCGGCAGATGGAGGAGTGGGGGCTTATTGATATTGTAGTTAAAATCTTGTGAGAGAAAAGGAGGGTTATTGAAGAAAAAAACATGAAAAAAGAGAGGTGAGAGAAAGAAATGGAGGTTGCAGAAGAAACAAAGTAATAGGTGGGAGACATTTTTTTTCAAAATGATAACTTTATCTTTTTTTTTTAGAAAGTAATTGTTACAAACTACAATCAGAGAGCTCTTGAAGAAAATAAGAATCTGATGAATGCTACTAAACTAACTAAAGAACATTTATATTCTCTAAAAAATATACTTAGGACCAAATGAGATGGTGACACAATTGGTTATTTAGATTAATGTTAATTCATTTTATCTCTACATTCACAGAGTTTGAGCCCAAAAATACATATGAATATAGATATTAAAGATTATCTCACGGCATTCACCACTAACCACTCCACTGCACTCACTCATTAAGCAAGTAACGTCCCAACTTGTAAATTCTATAAATATGGTGAATTGACTCGTAAGAACAACATTTGTCGATGATATGCTATTACAAGTATGTAAATTTTATATTTGGAACTTTGACCTAATTATGATCATGTATAATCAACTGCCTACCAAAATTTTTCAAGTAAAAAATTGAGGAAAACATCATATTTTGCAAGTATATTACGAAAAAATCTTAGTTTATCTTCAATGCATGTTATTGATGATGCACAAATTCTGAAATGAATAGTAAAAAAAAGAAGAAAATTGATTAATAAACCTAGAAACACTAGCATAGTCTAATTTGGTTATTTGGTGTTGATTTGAAGAGAAAAATAATACGAGAATCTTTCAAATAAAAATGATAAAGTACTTTTGTACCCTTGTGAATTTAAGAACCATTTAATCATTATATTAGAAAATCATATTGTGATGCTATCAATATCTGGCTGATTGGGATAACCATTTTTTAATGTTTTCTTTGGAGATTGGGTGGCCATTTGATTTTCCAACTAATTGCTTCTTCACAGCATATGTCTCATAAAAACTTCTGAGATGGAAAAGAAAGAACAATGGTAGGATCAAAATTAGATGTTTGAAAGTACAAAAATTAAAATGGAACAAATTTTAAAGTTGAGGAACCAAAATGATATTTTAATCTTTTATGATTTAATACAAGATAAATATGGGAGTTAGATTATCATAGTTTCACTACAATAATTAATGGATATGATAGTCGATAGCTAACTAAAAATCCACAATAAAAAATTTCATCGGGAAAGATTTGGCATTTAATAGTTTTTTTTATCTTGTCGGCCCATATTATTAAAAGATTGAAATTTTTTATAACTCTTTTGTATAACAATCGGTACACGGTCGTTTCATTGTTTGGTTGTAAACCAATTCAACACGAGAATCTCAGATTTAATCTCGAGAATTGGTATTTATCTCATTCCTTTGATATTGTACTAAAAAAATAATAATAATGTAAGCTATAATAAAGTTGGAAGATATAGCTTATATTGGTTACTGTTAAAACATTAGATAGCATTTTCTTATTAAAACCATGGTAGGATTTATATCTAAAATAAAGTGCTTTCTTTAATTTGCAGTAGTATTCGTTTAAAGTTATAATATAGTATTCATTTATGTAATCTTATTCTATTTCAATTATTTTATTTTGAGTTTGTTAAATCACTTTTATATAACCCAACGGTTATGGAAAGTAGAGTTTTTTCTCAACATTATTTGGCTAAATAGAAATAATTTTTTAGTGCTAAAAACAAATAAATTTTATTGTTTAAATTTCATTTAAATTAACCACTTTTATTTTTATAAAATTTAAGGTAAATTATAAAATTAGTACATATAGTTTGGAAAAAAAAATTAGCATTTAGTGCATACAGTTTTAAAAATTAGAATTTAATTTTTATAATTTTATAAAACCTAAAATATAATTTTTATCATTAGTAATCATTGACGAATTAAATACAAGAAAACTCATTATTCATACTTTAATGATATGATTTTTTTTTTGTTAAATTAGTTACTTAATTTGAAAGTTCATCTTTTGACACATAAATAACAAATTTTTAAGTACTTTATAATTCTCAATAATTAGAAACCACAATTACTAATTTTTACTCTTTGTTTATTTTTACTTTCTCATGTTCTAGTTCCCCTCTTTACTTTCTGTTGTTCTTATTCTCCCTCCTTCCTTTCATTCTTTATTTCTAATAAAATCTCTACTACCCCTTTTTCAAAAAAAAAAAGTTTTATCAAAATATATGAACTAAATTCTAATATTTAAAATTTAGATTCTAACTTTCTTTCAATCATATAAACTAAATTTTAACTTAAATATAAAGATCAAACTTTTATTTTAGAAACCATGAGAATTAAACTCTAATTTTCAACTCTTAAGGAGAACTAAATTTGGAATTTACCCTAAAATTTATTGCAAGTACTAATTTTTATCTTAACCCACGCACTTCAAATATTCCATAACATGTTTAATATTGCAATTTCCATTCATAATTAAAATTTCGTAATCTATTAACATTACAAAACACTCAATATTATTGTTTACATAAATTTTTTCACAATATAAAAATTCACTAACTGATCAAGATAATACTGCAACATGCAGGTTGAGCCATCATTTTTTATATAAATATATATGATTATGTATGAACATCAATAATAGTGAATTAAAACAATAGTTGCCAAAGAGGCTAGAAAAATAACATTTTATTTGACATCCAAATCACAGGTAAACTAAAGTGGATAAATATGCATGAAAGATTACACACAAGAAAGGAATATAGAGCAAGAATTCAGAAAAATAAACTTGAATAGACCAAAAAAACTCTATATTTAATAGAAATATATCTGCATTGATATTTTTAGAGGAAATTATTTTAGCATTTCAAAAAATATACAGTAGCAACCTACGTAGACCTCTTCACACAAGAAACAATCCAAACCAAAATTATAAGCGGGTGTTTGGTGGTAAGTGAGATGAGATGAGATGAGATGAAATAAAATATTCACAGCTAAAAAAAACTTTGTTTGGAGTGAAAAGAAATAAAATGAAATGATCCAAAGAAAATAAATTTGTTTGGGGTACAAGAAGATAAGAGGAGATATTATGATATGGTAAGTTTAACAATAAATTTGTTCTCAAATCTTTGTAACTGTTAACTATTAAAATATAACCACCATCGTAAAGAAATGGTAAGTCGACACACAATCTACAAATACAGTAGCAACCTACAAATTTCCAACAAATGATTGCACTCAACACACTTTAATCCTCACAATTAACTCATTAATCAATGATTTTATTCGTATCTCTTTCTCAACAAATTAATCAATGATTTTAATAAAGTGTCCGTCTTTTTCATTGCTTACACTTGAGATAATTATCATCTAATCTCCTTTTTATTTTGAAGTGATACCTAATTAAAATGCTAGAAAACCAAAAAGTTAACACACGAACGAAACCTAGCAAAAGTTTAACAAATACCATAATCTTACAAAAGTCTCAGTCATCAAGATAAACCCAATACAAACAACACTGTTCAAGCAAAATGAATAAATAAAGAGTGAAATTATGAAACATGAAAATACTAATGGAAATAATGAAAAGGCTTTGTATAACAAGTCAGGGCATTTACAAGGTTAAAATGATGTTAGAATTTGAACCCCTTTCCTTTATTTATTTGAATTGATAGCAATGCAAGGATCTTTCCGTTTTTATAACTTGGACAATATGATATTCTGGCTTAAGATTTAAAAAGTCGAGTAGAAAAAAAGTAAGATAATCTAATAACTCCAGAAACACCAAATTAAGAAGAAATCAAGCAGGAAATATGAAACGTTTTTAGGAAAATAGATATATTTTTTTCAGTAATACCGATTTCAAGGATTGAACCCTTGACCGTGGGATGGAAATGAATCAACACCAAATCAAATAACCAATCGCGCCACCGACCCATTCTGTAAAAAATAGATACTTTTATTGAAAGGAGAGAAGGGGAAACAGAAAGAAGGGGAAAAAGAAAGGGGGAGAAACAGATGGGAGGGGGGAATAGGGCAGCACAAGAGGAATAAAAAAGCAGAAGAACGATATTACAAGAAAGCATGCCAATTTAAAGTAATCATCCCTACTGAGTAGCTCTTGAAAAAAGTAGATTTGGTACTCCATTCAGCAGCATATAGAATCATGTCCTCTCATACGGACCAGGGGGGTATCCATTTGTGATCATTGTTGAAGAGTCTAGCTAGCATTTCGCTCATTCCAAACCTACCAGAAAACGACACCTCGAAAACTTGCTCATGAACCAGAAAAGAAGTTCTTCGTATTCTCTTATCCATTTCAACCTCCCTAAATCCATCTCCAAACATTAAACAACCAAAAAATTGGCAACAGGGAAATTCAATAAAAAAAAAAGCTAAGAGGGGAAGAATCTAAAAAACACAAGCAAAACCCAGAATCCAAAACATCAACAAAAAATACAGTCTACAATTAGTTTTCCATAATCTACATTTCTGTTTGTGGAGTAGGTATTGGAAATTACAAAAAAAAAAAAAAAAAAAAAAAAGAAGATGAAAAATGACTCAGATTTGGATCATTAATTTCAACAAAACCCTAAAAGATCTACAAAACCCAGATCTAAATTTCAACAAAAAAAAACATGAAATTAAACAATGATTTGATTTCTGTTTTTGAAGTGGGTATTGGAAATACATAAAATGATGATTAATTTCTATGGGAAGCCCTAAGACAAAAGGGAGATCAAAACAATGAGGAAGAAAAAGATGAGGTAAATGATCAGAATTATAAGTTTGAACCAAAGTGGATAAGGAATGGCGATGGCCAAGAAGAATGCAGTAAAGAACCAAAAGCCACCAAAACAGTAGAGAATTTGAGAAGATCTCTTATGGTTAAGGAGTTTGGCTGAGACTGTGAAAGCAAAGCACAAAATCAAGGCAGCTGACAGAAAATAGAACAGGACAGACAGCTCGCCTCGATGAACTTGAGTGGCTATGGCCACGGCGGAGGCAGCTCAAAATGTAAGCATCATATTTTCCCATTGCATTAGCTTCTCCGCCGCCCTGGCGAGTGGTAGCTGCTCCTCTGCGTCGCCAGTGGCTCGATCAGAACTAATAATCCATGTCCTTGTTCTCGAGTACAAGGTTTCAACAACAAACATCTTGACTGCTCCTATGCTTCTTCTCATCATTTTGTTTCTCTAGAGTAGAAATTAATGAGCTGTTTTGGTGGGTTTTGGTTTGTCACTGCCTTCTTTTGGTCATTGCCAAAAGAATCACGATTTTAGTTTTTTTTTCATAATATTTTATGATATTAATTTCATTTTTTTTATTAATACTACTTTTAGAAATTTATTTGTCAATTAAAAAAAATAGAATTTTATTTGTCAATTTAAAAAAAATATACAATTTTATTTTCCATGATATCATATTTTAGAAAATATTTATTATTTTATATTTATATAATATCTTTCATTTTAATAATTTAATTTACCATTATTCACATTTAGAAATTATCATATTTTAAAAATATATTTTGTCATTTTAAGTGTCAACACGATTATTTGAGCGATGGTAGATTAAGATTTCAAATGAATTAATTGATAAATTGTTTTGAGTATTCCTTTTTCGAAATTCTTTTTCCATTATTTGATTATATTATTTTCTTTTCAAATTTGATGTTCTTAATTTATTTTTCAACATTTTTTATGATATATTTTATATTCTATTTTAATAATATAGTATTGGTATCCTCAAAAAATAATAATATAGTATTGGTTAAATTGTTTAAACGGGTCTTTTTAAAAAAAAAATTTGTTAAAATAAGTATTTTGAAATTAAATATAAGAATGAGTTGTTGTATCTTTACTCAGGCCTAACAACTATGGAAATTAGTCAAAAATGGGTCTGTTATGTGGGCGTTCGTTTATAAATAATAATAACTTTTACGTACTATTGTGTTAAAAAAAAAAAAAAAAAAAGAAAAAGAAAGAGAGAAAGTGCCGGCAGGGGGGTGATCTGTAAGTGAATGGGAGAGATGGGGTGGAAACAGCATTGCTGAGACAGAAGAAGAAAAAAAAGGTTCATTTTCTGGACCACATAAATGTATGGGATGAGAGAAAGGGAAGATGAACATTTGAAGCTAATGATGCATGGGGGGCTGTTATTTTTTTCTGGATTATTATTTCTTTTATAAATGCGGTATTGTCACAGGTACGAGTGATTTCGGTTCGGTTTTTTTCGGTTTTGTATCAAAACCGATAACCGAACCAATATGTTCAGTTTCAAAAAATGGATCTGATCTATTGTCCAATAGAGTATAGAACTATTGGTTCAGTTTTTTAATGTCTAAAAATGGATCTCATCTAATCCAATGTCTAATTTTTTTTAATATATCAAAAATAATACTTCTCATATAAAAACAATCTTCTCATAAACAACTATTTTTTTTAAAGGTAATAAGTATTTTTAACTTATTCACAATTATTTAAAGATGTTTTTTAATTGAAATAGGAGTGAATTAAAGAAATATTAACCATTTTGTTTTTTTATTTTAAAATTTAAGTATACAACAACTATCTTAGTATATGTTTTTTTCTTAACATCTTACCTATATTTTAAGGAACCAAAACAAAATTTGCAAACAAAAAAAAGTAGTTTCCAAAAAGTAGTTTTTGTTTTTGTAATTTTGTTGGCAATAACCTACTTTCTTAAGTAAAGATGGATATATTGTATGAAATTTGAGTAAAATTTAAAGGAGCCTTAACTTTCTAATTTAGTTAGATTTTAAAAAACATAAGTAAAATGTAGATACCAAAGTACATGGAAATCATATGTTGGAGTATTAGTTTTATGCTTAAATTTCAAAATTGAAAAACAAAATGTTGATATTAGACTTGTGTAGACATCTATCTCAAAATCAATTAGTAATGAGAGTAGTCCACCTATCTTATTAGATGGTGTGGATAACTCCCTATACGAAAGCGTTGGTGCTCTATATAGTGGTATTTTTATGGGGATTCTATCTATCGCTGTAGGATTCCTATTCAAGATCACTGCAGTTCCTTTTCGGGCGGCTATAGGACGGACGGCCGCCTATAGGTGGTAGGGTAGGGTGGGTGGTACTGCTCAGATTGTGGCCAATCTTCCTAACCGTGCGCAGGCCGGGAGTCGAAAGCCTACCAACGCATAAAGGTTCCGATTTGAGCAAGAGCCCAAACAGGGGAGGCGAGAACATCTTGATCGAAAGCTCCCCCCTGTCTCGTTAGATAATAGTGAGATTCTAGCATACTCCCTCAAGATGGTGGTTTCACTAATTTTAAATCGGATCTCAATTTCATTTATATCGTAATTAATACTCATTTGAGTTTAATCGGCTCTTATACTATATGATGGAGAAGAATGCAATCGGAAAAATGGATGGTTGCATTTGCCATAGCTAAGGCTAAGTTGTATTTTTCGGTATCAAGCTGTCTTTTAAACTTTCATTTTCTTTCGGTTGCGATAATGAGCTGTTTTGCTTTCGAAGTCAAAAGTCAAACTCACCACTAAACCCAAAAGGGTTTATCAAATATTTTACTGTTTTGGTTTGCCACTGCCTTCTTTTGGTCATTGCCATTTTTTTTCACTTCGAAATTATAATTGGCCATCTATCTCATTTTATGTTCATTACTTTTATCTCCCAATTTCACTTAGCTTTTCTAGCTACAAGCATGAATAGAAATTAATGCGCTTTATTGAAAAAATAAATTCCCAATAAGATCCTAACTTATTTGATAGGGTGTATGATTTATGACTAAAAATTCATATATTAAATAATTTCTCACCTCAATAGTTGTAGAATTAAAAAAAAAAAAATCAATACAATGAATTAATGAATTCAAACCATATATCTTTTGCTCATTAATCCAATAATATATATATATATATATATAATCTATTGAAATGTGAGGTTTTGATGAGCAGTTATTTTGAATAGTTAAAAAATTGAGAATTATACCTAAAAATTCGTTTGGATGTGATTTGTTTGTACATGAATTAGGGTAAAAATTTGTTTGAATGTAAATTTAAAGTTATTAGTTATTTTTAATAGTTAAAAGAAATAATGATTAAAAATGAATTATTTTAATTTATCAAAAATAAATAATTAAAATGAGTGGTTTGGAAAAAAGAAGTTATATTTAATATTTAAAAATGACGGGTAGTTAGAAAAAATGAATTATTTTTTATAATAAAAATGAAAATAATTTTGAATAGTTATAAAAACTCGTTTAGATATAATATTTTTAAGGGGTTAGTTAATCCTCGATCTAAACACTCCATAAATATGACAAATAAACATTCCCGTGAGAGAGAGAGAGTAGTATAACACTTATGAAAGCTAAAAAAAATAGTTCACCGGGTTAAGATTTCTTTAATTTGATGGGTATCCTCGCCTATAAGGCGCGATTGGATTGAGTGATTAGTTGAGCTGCTGGTAGCCACGTAAACAGCAATCCATTAACTTTTCCAGTTTTTTTCATTATTTTTTTTAAAATTTCGTTGTTCTGAATTCATTTTAGGTTTTCCATTTTTTAAAAATTCTAGTAGCAACTTTTCAGTATATTAATTAAAATTTGATGATTTTAAGTAACTAAAAAAATGATGATTTTAATTTTTTTTTCAAAATATTTTATGATATTAATTTCATTTTGTTTTATTAATATTACTTTTAGAATTTTACTTGTCCATTTAAAAAAAATAGAATTTTATTTTTCATGATATCATATTTTAGAAAATATTTATTATTTTATATTTATATAATATCTTTCATTTTAATAATTTAATTACCATTATTCTCATATTTAAATTATCATATTTTAAAAATATACTGAAAAGTGTCAACGCGATTAAGATTTTAAATGAATTAATTGATATATTGTTTTGAGTATTCCTTTTTCGAAATTATTTTTCCATTATTTGATTATATTATTTTCTTTCCAACTTTGATGTTGATAATTTATTTTTCAACATTTTTTATGATATATATTTTATTCTATTTTAATAATATAGTATTGATTAAATTGTCTAAACGGGTCTTTTTTTTAAAAAATTGTTAAAATGGGTCTATGAATGGATTGTTGTGTCTCTGTTAAAGGCGCTAACATGTATGGAAATTAATCAAAATGGGTCCGTCATAAATAATAATAACTTTTACATATTATTGTGTTAAAGAAAAAAAAAAGAAAAAGAAAGAGAGAAGCGGCCAGCAGGGGGTGATGTGCAAGTGAAAGGGAGAAATGGGGTGGAAACAGCATTGCTGAGTCAGAGGAAGAAAAAAAAAAGGTTCATTTTGTGGACCACATTAATGTAAGGGGTGAGAGAAAGGGAAGAAGTTTAATATCATGTTCATTTGAAGCTGTTATTTTTTTCTGGATTATTATTTCTTTTATGAATGTGGTATTGTCGCAGGTTTATCTCGGTGTACTACAACAAGAAACATAATGTTGGGTAGGGGTGAAAACAAAAATCGAAAACCGACTGAATCGAACCGAACCATGGATCGGTTCGGTTTTTTAGATAAGCATTGGATTTATCGGTTTCAAATGGAAAAAAAAACGATTTTTTTGGTTCGATTCGGTTTATTATGAAAAACTCGATAAAAACCGAACCGAATCGAACCGATTTTTAAAAAATTGAAGATATCGATTCGGTTGTCAGATTGGTTCAAAACCAACAAAAATCGAACCGAAATCACCCCTAATGTTGGGTTGGGTAAGTTCTTTTTAAATCAGAAGTGACTTTCGTGATTTGAGCATGAAATGTTGATTTTTGATTTGTGCAAGGATGATGTCAAGGAGTTGCAACTTGTTTAGTCATAAATTGTATTACTTTTAAAAAAATCTTTATAAAGATGGAGATTCAATTACATATTTTTATATTTTATTCCATAATTTTAAATTTAAATAGTTTTATAAAAAAATTATTTATTTAATTTTTTCACCTATTTAATATTAATAATTTTTCGTTAACTAATTCATAATTTTCGCAGAAGACCATTAATGAGTAAACGAGAAAATTTTATTGAAGAAAAATAAATAAATAAGTTTGTATCATCTTTTTTTTTGGAATGATAAGATGATATTGTCAAAGAAAATAAAAGGTATTCTCCCAAAAAACAAAAAATTTAAAAATAAAAGAAATAATATTTTTACAGAAATTCCAAACCAATAGGAAAATAATTTGAAATTTTAAATAATAAATAAAATGAAATTATTATACATTAAAAAAATTTAAATGTAAGTAACAAACCTCTCTTATAACTCTAAAACTATATCTAAACAGAATCTATAAACGATTTCACAAAAAACTAAACAAATTATTAATGATCACCGGTGTCCCCAACTTTTTGTCACTCTACAAACCACTCTTAGAAATTGGAAAAAGAAAATACTACTCTCGTTCAGAATTTACTTAAATGGTAACTATATAATTCACGAGCAATACTTAAGTAAGGACGGGTAAGTATTTTGAAAATATTTATTCATCCTTAAAACTACATATTTGTACTTTTTTACATTTCTTTCTCTGCTATAATATTTCTCTATCCATCAATCAAAGCCAATTTTTTTTAAAAAAATAAAGATATGTGACTTTAAGTATTTCCACTCTTATCTAAGTATTGCTCATCATTCGCCTAGACAACTATTTAGACTGTTAGAAACTCGAGAAACCTAAATGATTGGGGAGAAGCTTGTTATTTAAATCTCAGTCTAGTGTTGGCTTCCCCTTGTTCTTGTTCCATTGCATCTCAAAATTATGCTATGAGCTTCTACTATCAATCTTCTCTAAGCAACTGTGGTGCTGCAGGTTCGAGTTTACAAATGTGACATTCTGGGGAGTCCGAAAACAGGGCCAGCAGAGCCGGAGAGCAACTGCACCACCTCAAAAACACACGGTGCTACGACTGCAAGTCCCCTGTAAGGCCGGAAGTCTGGCCAACATCCGCAAGGAATGGAGGCATTATCCCTCACAGATACAATGCCGATCCTTGAATACACATTAATGATTGATTTGACGCCAATACAAGTCCTCACCAGTGAGCAATTTTTTACTAAATGCAGTTATCAGCGAGGTTGTCCCAAATCGTTTCATGCCCGCTAGGATGACTCAGGATGGCGCAGAGAGGTTACCTTTGAAAAATATTTTACGGTCTTGTAGCTCTTGTGTTTCTATTTTGACGGGTTCTTAATTCCCGGTAGTTTCAATGTCGATAGTGTTTACCCGAAAAATTTCTTAAATGTCAACCAATGAAGTGTTGACTAATTATCACTTACTTTTTCCGTTTCTAGATAGAGAGCTTGCAACTTGGAATACTATTTCTAGTTCTTGGCCTATTCCAACCTCTCAAACAAAAGGCTCTTTAATTTGGCTTAGAGACACGAGCAAAATGTTTACTGTTAAATCTTTGAAGGAGTTGCTTTCTACTAGTATTATGAATAGCCCCAATAGGTGGGCAAATGTATGGAGCTCTTATATCCCCCAAAAAAAATTAAAGTCTTTCTTTGGTGTCTTCACAATAATGGCATTAACACTATGTACATCATTCAAAGAAGATGGAAAAATTCTTGTTGTCATCCTACTTGGTGCGATATGTGTAGAAATGCTTATGAGCATCCCTTCATTTATTTAAACAGTGTGATTATATCTCTTTTCTTTGGAACAAGGTGTAACCCCCCCTCAACATCCAATCTATTGGCTCTATGGACACCATCTTAATATGCTATTTCAGTTCTCCGCTTAAAACAAGACCGTCCATTATTTATTCTAACTTTGTTGGTGCCCTCTTATGGTGCATATATGGCGTGAAAGGAATCATAGAACATTCGAAAATGGTCATAAGCCCAAAGAAGCTAACTTGCTGTTGGAAGATATTCTTGTCATGGCAACATCATGGTGTAGCAAATCTGAACTTTTTAATTCATATGATATTGGCTCTATTGCTTTAAATTGGAAGGCCTTCTTGTAACTTTTTCTTGCTTCTTGCAAATTTCTCTCTTAATATATTAGTATCTTTTTCCAAAAAAAATTATCACTTACTTTTTACATTGAGATATGGTAATCTTTTTTGCAAAAACCTCAATTCGAATAGTGTCTCATATCACTTTATGAGCTTTTTTATTTATAACTTCTCGTCTTTTGCCTATGTTATTCCGAGCTACTACTGGTTTTTTGTTCTCCTATTTTGATTTTCCTTGTTAGAGGAGTTTGTGGTATGTTTTGTTTAATAAAGTTATTTGATTTTCTTTTTATATATATAAAAAAACACTCAAACTCTATTTTTATGTAATTTTAAAACAAGAATGTAATTTCTTTTATATTTTAACATTGGTAGATTGAACTTATTTGATTTCTAAAAAAATTCCCCAAATTAAGTCCTCATTTCTCCTCGTTATTCTCATTTACTCACAAATTTCGTTTTTCTTCGAATATTAAAGAGAAATTGTAGTGGATGGTATTATAACAAATAACAAAATAATTGTAAATAAAGTCAAATTTAAAAATATTTGTATCCATAGTCATAAATATGGTTTAATATGATATTATAAATAGGAGATTTTGCATGTATAATAAAAAGAGCTAAGTATTTTCATCCATAATACAAAATCAAAACTAATTCTTTTGTAGTAGGAAATCCAAATTGATTTATATCACCGAAATTCAATCAGTGATATAATTCAATCACTGATAGATTCATTCTATCACTAGTTGAGTTATGTCATTGATAGAAATCATGTGCTATAAATGAAATATTTTAAAAATTATGCTAAAAATATGATATAACGGGTAGAAGGTGTTGTTGAGAGTAAATTCTCTTATAAATAATTATCAATATAATATTATGTATTATTAATAAAATATTGCGTATTATTAATATAATATTCTTATTAATATCTATAACTATGATTGTTAAAGCTTTTTAAAAAAACAATCATATTTATAATTATTTTTTAATTTGACTAATCGAGTAAGTTTCACAATATTAAATGTGATGAAATTGGACAAACACCCAGCTAAATAACAAAGAAAATTAATGCAGAGTTCTAGCGGATGATTTACTATAATTTAGTGAAGGTGAGATTATAAGTTTGATTCACCAAATATGGTGAGTTAATTATCTAAGAGTTTTCTCTAAATTTTGTTAAAAAAAAAGAAGAGAGATTATAAAGTTGGTTTTGTCGATTAAAGATGAGATTATAAGTTTCTCATCATTTTCTCCCAATAATGTTAAATAAAAAAAAGTTTAGCTAAACAAACTTGTTCTCGATTAAGTCTTTCACCAAACATTGTTTTGTCGTTAAATTAACTATGGTTAACTAAATCCTCCACCAAACACTCCCTAAAAATTCTGATTCTGATTTGAATTTTATAAGTCTAAGTGGATAATATAGTTATTATTGGAGTAAATTCTCACTTAGAAGCATTTTCTTTTTTCCAATTTCTATACAATTTTAAACGAAAATTTTTCTTCAAATTATTTTAATTTTAATTGGTTAAAAGCACCACACTTATCAATCTTATCTAAAGGAAAATTGAATTACCCGTGCATAATAGCAGTTTTTGTCAAAAATTAGCCTGCTCTTATTAAATGATCAACGCATCAATTAATTCATTCCGCCCGTTATTTCGATCAATTTGCTGATAGCATCAATTATGAACAAAATTGAAAAACATAAAAATAAAAAAATCTTAAATCCATCAAATCGGTTACATACATACGTGTGTGTATATATATATATATATGTGTGTGTAATTTTTTTAAAAAGATGTTATAATTATAAATGATATTGGTATGTGGTGCAATTTTCCTTAAAATAAGATAGTTAACCGAGGATCAGGTGCGGTTGATTATCTTGTTTGGTGTTAATCCATTTTAACTCCACAATCACGAATTCGAGTTCATAAATTGATATTTACCTCTCATATTATTTGAGAGCAATTATGATACGTAGAATTTGCTAGTTCCCCTTTCCCTAATTTGTACTTTAAAAAAAATAGGATAGATGAGTTTCCTCAAGTCACGGGTGGGTTCTAAAATTGAATGAATATGAGTAATAATCTATATGATTGGTCTTGGTCTTGAGAGAGGGCCTGGACAAAACGTTTTGGTGGCTCACACTTCTCATTTTCGTTTTTTTAGTATAAAGTGGGAGAAAAGAGACAACAAACCCTACACAGAGGTCACAACTACTCTCAAATAATATGAGAGTCAAATATCGATTTCTGAACTCGAACTCGTGACCGTAGAATTGAAATAGATTAACACATAGACAAAATAACTTGAAGTTCATTTTCTTTTCTTTTTGAATCTTATTAATACTCCCGTGTGTCAATTTGTAAAGATGAATCAATTACTAATATAACCCAATAAATTAATGCCGTGGACCCGACATATTGACAACAAAAAAAAAGCTGACACAAATTCCACTTAGGCACCAAAATTCCATGAAAAAATCTTTTGAAAAGTTTTTGTTCTAAGATCGTTCCAAAAAAGAGAAAAAGAGTCAATCCAGGAAACTAACATATTTTAACCCACCTGAAGTTGATCTGTCTTGACCCAATTTTAAGAAGCATCTTTTTCCTTCTTATTTGATTATTTGCCCCCATGGATTTTCTACTTATTTATTTATTTTTTAATTCAAATATAAAAATATAGGTTAAAATACAATTTTGGTCCCTCGACTTTGGGGTTTGTTCCATTTTGGTCCCTCGACTTTCAAATGTCAAATTTTAGTCTCTCAACTTTGTTGTTTGTCCAATTTTGGTCCCTCAACTTTCAATTGTCCAATTTTGGTCCCTCAACTTTGCTATTTGTCCAATTTTAGTTCCTCAACTTTCAAATGTTTTCAAATTTGGTCCTTAGACTATAAAAAAAGTTCAAAAATTGTCCTTTGGTCAAATGAATTTTTTATCACTCCTAAATTATTTTCTCTCTATTTCATCTTTCATAAATTCTCTCTCTAGAAATTTTACCTCTTTTCAATCCACCCCTCTTCCCCTCTTTTCTTTTCTTTTTTTCTTCTTTATTTTCTTTCTTTTTCTTTTTTGTTCCATGGTAGACTATGAATTTTAGAAAACAAAAAGTGACAAATCAAAGTAGGAAAATTATTAATTAGAAAAATTATCCCATGTTAAATAATATGGTGAGATGGGTTGAGGAGAGAATAAGAGAAAAAGAGGAGAAGGGGAATAGAGAGGTGGATTTAAGAGAGATAAAAATTTTAGAAGAAGAAATGATGAAAGATGGAAGAGAGAGAAAATAATTTAGGAATGAGAAAAAAATTTATTTGACGAAATGACCATTTTTGAACTTTTTTTATAGTCTAGGGACTAAATTTTGACATTTGAAAGTCGAGGGACCAAAATTGGGCAAACAGCAAAGTCAAGGGACCAAAATTGAACAAGCTACAAAGTCAAGGGACTAAAAATGGATATTTGAAAGTCTAGGGACCAAAATGGAACAAACCCCAAAGTTGAGAGACCAAAATGGTATTTTAACCAAAAATATAAAATTGCTACCCCGACCAGGCAGGCGGCCACGGTGACATAGTTTGCACCTCTTTCACTATTTGTAGCGTAAGGGTGTGTTTGGTGCAGGAATTAGGATTAAGTTAGTCGGTATTAAGTTAAGTTGAAGATTAAATTAATCTGTGTTTGGTGGACATGTTATGTTAAGCTAGATTAAGTTAAACGGACTATTGTTTAGTGCAGGAATTAAGTTAATCTAAATTTTTATTTAACATTTTTCATACATTTTTTAAATGTCTACTCTTTAATTTGTTTTGTCTTGACAATAGATACATGATAAAATGGCATTCATTTGAAAAAGTAGTAATAACAAACTGAAATTCATTTGAGAAAGTAGTAATAACAAACTGAAATTCATTTGAGAAAGTACCAATAATGTTAATTTAAATATAGTATGCCTGATGAATATATATTTTATTATTTATTACAATTTTAACTTAATATCTATATTTTTTTTACAACAACTTAATATCTATATTTAATTAAAAAAAATTATTTTAATTACTTAATTACAAGGTTGATATAAATTTAAAATTTTAAAAATCAATTTAATTTATTTAGTACACCCTAACTTACTTGTGTAAATGATAATTAAGTTTGCAATTCAATTTTACTCATATTTTAAAGTAATTCAAATATGTTGGACAATACTATCTTGATTAAAGTTATAATGAAAGTATAAACCTAATTTTCATGTATTTTTAAAATCATTTTACCTATTTTATTGGTTAATACTCATTTGAATTAAAATTATAGTTAATATAGCAATAACAATTTTTTTTTTTTTGAGATTACAACAATTGGGGGGTGGGAGAGATTCGAACCTAAGACCTCATGGTCATTAGACATACATCGATGCTGCTTGAGTTACTGCTCTATTGGCATAACAAAAATATATTCACATATGGGTGTATATAACAACCAATTTAGGTGCTTAGAAAACAAGTCATAAAATAACACTAAAATTTTGTATGTATATAATAATAAAACTAATTATATTCTAAGTAGAAAAATGAGTTTTATAATTTAACAATTTCTTTTGTTCCATTCAAGTAATTGTCTATTGAAATTAATTGTCTCAATAACAAAATTTTGTTCCATTCAAATAATTGTCTCTTGAAATTGAAATATATTTATTTTATTCTCTTGAACCATTTTTTTAAGATTATTTAACATTAAATTTAAAAATATTAAATGAACTATAAAACATTAAAAAAAATTGAATAAATTTTTAAATCTAAATTTTAATGTTGAATAAATAGTTAAAAAAATATAATTAAAGATGATTTCGGAAAACAAGACAAAGAGAGAAAATATGAGAATTATTGTTGGAGTTTGTGAAAGATTAACTTAGTCGGAGAGATTAAGTTAATCCGTCCACCAAATACAAATCAGAAGGATGAAGTTAATTTGGATTAATTTAATATCTCCATCAAACACCCCTAAAAAGTCTTCCAACAACTCCCGTTCGTGTAGGCCTCTTTTGTTGGGGCCCACTATGCCTAAAAAATCTTCCAATCTCCAGTTTAGAGATTTTTGCTTGGAATTTTAGTGCCAAGTGGAATCTGTGTCACAACTTGTGGCTTTATTTTGCTAGCATGTGGGATCATGCTTAGATTTAGCTCCAAATAGTCCTTCATTATAAAGCCTAAGGTTCATACCAACAAATTATCCAAACACACAGGAGTCTTATTAAGATTCAACGTAGAAACATTGCCAGCCAGAGAAACAAAGAAAATGAGAAGAATTGTAAATGCCACCAAAACATTTTTTCTTGAGACCCTCTCAAGAATAACCACATGGATTACTATTAATATTGTTTCCATGTTCGAACCCACCAGTGACTTAGAGGAGCAGCGGCGACCGATCACAGTGGCGGAGAGGTTAATGCAATGGGAAAAAATGATGGTTACATTTTGCGCAGCCTCGGCCATTGCCATAGCCACCCTGTCTGTCCAAATTCAAACCAAGTTGCCTTTCATGTTTCATTTTCTATCCGTTGCGTTAATGAGCTGCTTTGCTTTCACAGCCACAGCCAAACTCATTCACCACCAAAGCCAAAGGGTTTCTCAAATTCTGTACTGTTTTGGTGGGTTTTGGTTCGTCACTGCCTTCTTTTTGGCCATTGCCATTCCTTATTCATTTCACTTTCAAATTATAACCTTCGCCATCTATCTCATTTTTTTATTCATTACTTTTATCTCCCATTTCACTTAGCTTTTGCAGCTATAAGTTCATTACTATTATCTCCCATCTATCTCACCTACTTAGCTTCCAAGCTGAAGCAAATCGATGGAACTGCCCAAACGATGGCTGCACACATCTTAAGCATTTACCCAATCAAAAAGTAAATGCTCGACGAATTAAAATCAAGTGTTTGAGCAGGAGAGAGTCACCGAGTCAAAACACAGTACTTCACCATTCAGAATTAAGTCCATCTGAGCATTTTCATAAAAGAGAGAAGATTGATGCAGCTTGTAACCACGAAAGCTGAAACAAATGGCAGACAATATTAGAGGAAAAAGAAGGTATGCCAACACAGGCAATTTCTGCAATTACAAGAGGGTTGGCTGCAGAGATCCTCTCGACAGTCGATGAGGCATCTTCACCTACTACTGTCTGCAACCATGTAAAATATTTGGTGGGTGAATCAGAGTTTAATGAAAACCAGTGATAAATAAAAGATTCTCCAATTGGCACATATGAAAGAAATAGCAAATCATAGAGCAGACCAAGATTAGCAAGAAACAACATAAGTCCAAACCTCATCATTTGAAAAGTCAACTCACATTTTCAGGTGCTGTGAAATAATATAACACCATTTGAATGAGAAAAGAATATTTCAACTTTTAAAAATATTTTTTTACTTATATTTTAAAAGCCTAATTTTGAAATATAATATTCTAAATATTATTTTTTTTCAAATACTATTTTAAGTAATCATATCCTAAATCATAACAAAATATTTTTAGAATATGATTATTTAAATATAAATAATTATATATTTTTAATTGTAATGTATTTTCACTAATAACATAATGTTTAGTAAAATAAAATTTTATTATTAAAAAAAAGAATTTAAAAAATTTAAAAATAATATTTAAAATATTATATTTCAAAATTAGACTTTTAATATATATTTAAAAAAAAATTAAAAGTTGAAATAAAAATTCATTTTAATTTTTTTGTTCTTTTTTTGTAATTCTATTGTTTAACTTTTGGTTTTTAAAATTTGAAAATATTATTTTAAAATACATCCATTTAAATTATTTGTAAAGCTTTCTAAGTGAGATTTCTAAAAATTATTTAATAAGTCAATTAATCTTTTGGTGGAGTCACTCTCGGGGCTTTTAACTAAAGGAAGAAAAAAATAATTTTTTTGTTAAAATTTCATTTTGATCTCTCAACTATCATCTCTATTCTATTTTAGTCATTGAGTAAAAAAAAAAAGTTAACTATGATTAAAAATTGGATGAGTTGGCAAAAAAATAATAATTAGGGTTTAGGGTTGGCAATAAAATAAAAATATTATTATTTTATTGCCAATTCATCCCATTTTTATTAACTTTTCTTTTAACTTAAGAACTATTTTTAAGCTTTTGATAAAATTGATGATCAAAATTGGACTTTTGAAAATCTAGAGACTAAAATGAAATAGAGATGACAGTTGAGGAACCAAAATGATATTTTAACCTAATTTATTTTACTAATTTTATGTTTTGTTTTTTTTTACAAAAAAGAAGATGACTTTACTATAGTCATCACCAAAAATCAAGAAGAAGATGACTCTTCTATAGTCATCACCACAAACTTTCTTTTAACACCGTTACTTTTTTGAAAATTTTAAAGTGATGGTGTCTATTCTAAAGTCATCACCGCATAAAGACAAAAAATTAGACCCATTTTGACAACATGTTTAAAAAAAGACTCATTTTAATAGTAAGTTTTTAAAAAGAACCCATTGAACCCAATGAGGTAGATATCATTCTTTTTCATTAATATCCGTAACAATTCGGGCCAGCTTGTGCACACCATAGATTGAACTCATCAAGTTATGATAAAACCTTTTGGTTAAACTGCAAGTTTAGTCTCCGAATATTTAGGTTTATCTATTTGATCCTCGAAGATTAAAATGTATCTAAGAAGCTATGAACTTTCAAGTTTATGCCTAATTGTTCCCACCTTTAAAAAGGTTTAATATGTCCCTAAATATGATTAGTTCCTGACTAATAATATGGAAACTCAGCAAAAGAAAGCCATAAAGTAAAGAAAAAATAGAGATGTTAGGGAAGAAATTGAAAATGGTTTACATCACTTTTGTTACTCTGATACCCATTCCAAAATCAATTTACATAAAAGCATGATAACAATTTCAAAAGGATTCGCAAACAATGAATTATGAATCACAGAGCTTAGCGAACACAAAAGCAGAACCCTAGATTCGAACGATTCCAGAAAAACAAGAAAGCAATTCAGGGAAGAACAATGTCTGAGTTTCTATAATAATTTGTTGTGAATCGATTATAAACAAAAAACAGAATAAACAAACTTACATGATTGAGAGACGAGTTGATTTGGTGTTTGTTCAGAGCCCTACATTCGTACGGAAGAACAAGGTCTGGGAATGGAGTTCTTAAATAACAATTCAATAACAAAAACCAGCAATAAAGCCCACAAGGCCCAGGCCCAACATTTATCTGTCCTTTTGGTAAACCAAAAGACTGAAAATGAAATAGAAATTCCAAAAAAAGAGTGGAGATGCAGGGTATCGAACCCCGTACCTCTCGCATGCAAAGCGAGCGCTCTACCATGTGAGCTACATCCCCAATAATGCTTCATTACCAATCGTTTAGACTTAATATTAGGTACATAATTCTTCGATTTAATACACTAACTACTTGGATGGTAGCAAAAAAAATTATAACCACAAAACTTGTTACTATACTTTAAATAAAACTCATATTATTTTCTCAAAAAAAAAAAATCTCATATTAGAAGAGGATTTATTAAGGGAAATTGGTCCGTATAGCAACTCTTTAATCGAAGAGGTTTTATATATATATATTATTAAGTTATTCATGAAAAATGTTAAAATTGCTAGGATCAAATTGTAAACAAAACAAAAAAGTGAAAAATAAACCAAATTCTAATTGAAATCAAAATAAAAAATCAAACCTTCACCGACCCAAATGAAAACCAAATTAATGGTTTTATTCATAATTGGACATTGATTTGAACCTCATTATTGAAAACCCCAAGATATTAAAATTTGAACCAAAATGGCTATTACTTTTCATTGCATTAACCTGACCGGTGGATACTAACATTGAATTAGTATGAGTAATAATCCATATGGTTGGTGTTGAGAATTTAATCTTATTAAGACTGGCTGCTGTGCATTTGGATCATTTGTTAGGATGACTCGTAGGTGGACCCGACATGTTAGCAAAATAAGCTGACAAACCTAAGGGGTGTTTTGTTTGACATATTTAGGTAGTTTTTAGGTTAAGAGTTATATGGATGAGTTATAGTGAGTAGTTAAAAATTGAGAATTGTATCAAAAACTTGTTTGGATGTAATTTTTGTGTAGAAGAGTTATAGTCAAAATCTTAGTTTGAATGTAGATTTAAAATGAATAATTATTTTTAGTAGTTAAAAAAGAAATTATTAAAAATGAGTGGTTAAAAATAAGTTATTTTGATTGATTTGAAATAAATGATTAAAAATGAGTGATTAGAAATGATTGAGTAGTTATAAATGAATGATTAAAAATGAATTGTTAGAAATGAGAGTTATTTTCACAAAATAAAATTGATGAGGAATTGGTAAAAACTCATTTAGATGTAGGTTTTCAAGGACGAGTTAATAAATCTTTATTCTAACTCCTAGTTAAAAACGTCAGTCAAACCCCCACTAAGATTCATACCAACATATGATCCAAACACAAAACAGTCTTATTAAGATTCAGTAGAGAAAGATTGCTCGCCCGCCGCCAAAACTTTTTTTCTTGAGACCCTCTCAATAATAACCACATGGATTATTACTAATATTAGTTCAATGTCAAGAACCCACTGGTGACGTAGAGGAGCAGCCGCGACCGGCTATATAAAATCATATGAAATTAATTCTTAGATAGATAACCACTATAGAATGAACCCATCAACTCTAAGTTTCTCAAGCCACTCTTAAACATTAGACCATATTGCAAAATTTTATCGAAAACATGTTTAGATCGAGTTATGATACAACCTTTTGGTTAAATTGCAAGTTTATTCTCCGAATATTTAGGTTTAGCTATTGATCCTTACACATTAAAATGTATCTAAAAAGCTCAGAAGTTTGAAGTTTATGCCTAATTGTTCCGAACTTAAAAAATGTTGAATGTCCTTAAACATAAGAGTAAAATTTCAAAGTACTTTAGCGCGACAGAAATGGTGAGAGCATGCTAGTTCCTAAGTAATCATATGGAAACTCAGCAAAAGAAAGCGTAATCATTCCTAAATTCAATTTACATAAAAGAACGATAACCATATTTGATCATCAGAACCCTAGATTGAGAGACGATTCGAACGATTGAGAGACGAGTTGCATAAAAGAACCCTAGATTCGAACGATTCCAGAAAAACAAGAAAGCAATTCAGGGAAGAACAATGTCTGAGTTTCGATAATAATTTTTTGTGAATCGATCATAAACAAAAAACAGAATAAACAAACTTACATGGTTTGCGAATGAAGTTTTAATTAATAATTCATAACAAAACAAAAACCAGCAATTAAAATATGTAATTAAGAAAAAAACACCTATCGTGAAATTTAGTGTACTGTATGGGCTTAAGGCCCACAAGGCCCAGACCCAACACTTTTCTGTTCTTTTGGTCTTTAGAGCTGAAAGACTGAAAATAAAATGAAATTCCAAAAAAAGAGTGGAGATGCGGGGTATCGAACCCTCGCTCTACCATGTGAGCTACATCCCCATTGACGATTGATTTCGCATACATTTGTATATATATAGCTTAATATTAATAGTTTTCTTTAGTTGGTCTTGTACCTTTTCAAATTTTTATTTATTTATTTTTAAATAAATACATTTTTCAGCCATATGGCTTTTCGTAAAAAATAATATGAGAACAATTTTATTCGTTAATTTTTCTAGACAACAGAAATTTAAGATTTACGAATGGGTTAATGACCAACTAATTTTATTTTTGAAAATTTACCCTCATCAACACATATTATCATTTATTTACTTAAATTTTTTCCCCTTAAATTTTATATCATCTAATAACTTTAAAAAATATTTTTTTCGTACAAATTATCATTATTATTATTATTGAGATAAAATTAATAAAATTATTAATCAAATATCAAACTCTACTATGTGAACAAAAAAAAAAGAGTGACTATTTTGAAATTAAAAGCTATTTTGAGGAGTTGGATTATAAAGAAGTAGTTTTGAATGTTAGAAATGAATGTTTAAAAATGGATGGTTTCATTGAAATGAAGAGAGATTTGAGAAGTTACTTTGAATAGTTTAAAATAAATATTATAAATACTTATTTTGAGTGGTTACAATAATTTATTTGAACGTAATTTTTTTTAGGAGTTAGCAAAGGTTTAATTGTCAAAGCTCTTAATTAAATATGGCAAACAAACACTCATTTGTTTTTCGAGAACTCTTTAGTTTAAAAAAACAAGTCAAATATTTTCAAAGTGCCTAATCTTTCGATTTTGATATCAAGACACAAACCATTGTAGTTTTGTTTGATATCTCTCTAAACACTCAAACCACTTATAATCATTGAATTTAAACAAAGATTTTTTATTACAATACATCTCTTTAATCTAAATGAAAATTTTCTTGTTACAACTACTTATAACTCATCTTTTTAAATAAAATTTTTTACGATCATTCGTAATCTCTCAATTCTACCAATGTTTTATCTTCAACAAATCACTAATAAAAAAATCTTTCATAAACATTACCTTTCAAAACTCTCTTTCAAATCCTTTGGCATCCAAAACTAACATATTTGTTATAAATAATCGGTTCCTTTTCAAATTTCAAGATTCTCCATCTCCTTTCTTCATCCAAAAGTACTTCAAAATAATATTCGAACTCTTTGCTTTTTGCTATCAATTCGTCTCTTTTTTTAGTTTTTTTTTCCACCTTCAAATGACTTTTTCAATCAAAGTGCTATTTCTAGAACCAATTTCCAAAATAACTCACAATATCCAATTAAAGGATTTTTAAAAATAATTATAAATTCAACAATGGTAGAGATAGGAGATTAGACAACTAATTACTTTTGGGAGTTGAAAAAGATATTTTATCCATCGTTCGAACAAAGAATAAGAAAATGTAGAAGAGAAGAAAAACACACAGAATTTACAGGTAGATCATCGCAGGTAGATCGAGAAGTCGAAGAGTGGAAGAGGCAAGAGTCAAATTCTGTTAGTTCGACTCATCATAATGATAGGCTAAACCAATCAAGGCTTTGCACCACTAATGAACATAATGACATAGAATTCCTCTAAGTAGTGTTAAGATTGATAACAATCGTTGAAATAACTCCAATTTGAACATATCTCTCATGATTTTAATTTTAGTTTCACTTGAAAGGCATCGAACCAATAGAAATCAATATTATCTCTCGTGTGCTATTGATGGGATAAATTGTCAAGAAGGGTCTATTTTAAAAACTTATTATCAAAATGGGTTTTATTACAAACAATTTCTCAAAATGGGTTTTCACGTCTCTTCAAGAGACGCCACTCAAGGTAAAAAAGAATTTACTCATTCTTGGCCACACACGTGGCAAGCCTGGTCAACCCAAATAATTCTCAGGAGCTTTTGTGAGATTTTTCTGGTTTTTTTTTATTTCTAACCATTTCTGTTTCTTTATTCATAAATATATATCAAATTCGTGGGTATTTTTTTTTCCTGTCTTTCCATTGTTTTCTTTCATTTATTTTTTCTTTCTTTTGAAGTTTTAAATCACTTTTATTTCTCTAGGGAGTATAATGATTAATTTTTATTATCTTATTTTAATATATATTTTTTTTAATTTCTTATTTTAAAAATTTATATTAGTTTACATATTTTAAAATTATTTAAGTTAAGGTTGATCGATATGTAAAAAAAGAGTTAAGAAGGTTAGGATATTGAACAAAAAAAATTACTATTAATGCTAATTAATTCATGATTAAGTTGAGTGGCATTTATATATGTCTAATGACTAGGTGATCTTATGATTAGTTGGTCTTAGGTTTGAGTCTTTGATCTCAGTTTCAAAAAATATATCATGATTATGTCAAAAGTTGATAGTTATTAGGGTTTAAATTTACATGTTCATTTATGATTTTTTTTTGTTTGAAAACAATTATGATTATTTTTAGGGTAGTTGTTATGTTTATAATGAACGTGGATAAAACAATTTAATATATATATATATATATATATATATATATATATATATATATATATATATATTTAATTAACATTCACCATAATTTTTTTCAATATCCTAATAACTTTAACCTTTTACATGAATTTGACATATATCTATAAATAAATAAAAAATTGTTGATAAAAATTATTCTTTGTTTTTTGTCTCAAATTGAAGCAAATAGATGCTTTGATTTTTTTTTTATCCCTTTCTTTACACTACAAGAAAAAAGGGGTTAGCCGACGTTTTTTTATCGTCGCCTAAGAAACGTCGGTTAATAGTGGTTTAACCGACGGCTTTATAAACGTCGGTTAAACTTTATTTTAAGCGACGGTTTTAAAAAAACGTCGGCTAAACATATTCTTAGCCAACGTTTTATGGAAACGTCGGCTAAGTTTTTATTTTCCCTCCTAAAATTCATTTTTCCGCTTTTATTTTAAAATAATAACCGACGTTTTTAAAAAACGTCGTATAAACTTTATTTTAAGCGACGTTTTTAAATAATAGCCGACGTTTTTAAAAACGTCGCCTAAGGTTCTGAGTAAAATTCGAGTTCCTCTTTTCTTTTCTTCTTCTCCTCTTTTCTTTTCCTTTTTTCTTTCACTCTCTCCTCTTTTCTCAATCTGCTTTGCCTCCCGTCCGTTTCTCCATCTCCTCCGCCTTTTCTCCACCGTCGCCAAGGGGTCCGCCGCCGCCGCCTCCATTCATCCGCCACCGCTGTTCGTCTTCTCTCTCGCTCACTTCCAAATCCCTAACTCTAGGTAAATCTTCAAATCCCTAAATTTATTTAATCTTTCTTTTATTAAACTATTTCTTGTTCTTTATGTATGTGAAGTTTGATTAAACTATAAAAGTAAGCAATTTAATTGATTTTTTCTTGTTCTTGTTCATTTGAAGATGGGAGTATTGCTTGGTTTTAGAGATGTTGAGGTGTTGGTTTTAGAGCATTTTTCTTCAAATTAAAGTTCTAATTCTGTTTTTTATATCCAAGTTTCGAATAATTGTTCGATTTGGAAGCTGTTGAGATGAGAGTATTGCTTAAAGTTTGTTACTTAGAGAGTAATGCAAAGATGAGAGTATTGCTTAAAGATGAGAAATGACACCAAAAACTTTATCTGATATTGACATGCGAAGATTACATTGGTACATTCTCCATAATTGTGATGAGATAAATAGTTATCTTATTCAACATTTAGCACTACTTCGTCCAGGTGTGTTAACCGCTGCCGACTTATATACAAAACACAAGCAACAATTTCCAAGTTGGTTTAAAAAAGAAGTTCTCAAAATGAGAGAAAATGGACATAATTGTGATGATTTGTATGCAATGGCAATGGGACCTAGTAATTTGGTTCGATCATTCAAAAAATGCATAGTTAATGGTGTAAGGTTTCACAATATTAAGGTTCAAGAGCGTCGAACAACACAAAATAGTGGTGTTAGGGTGCCGGGCGAAGGGGGAACCAAAGATGACCCCTTGTACTATTACGGGGTACTAAAGGAAGTGTTTGATCTTGTGTACGTTAATAGAAGACGAGTTATGATTTTCAAATGTGATTGGTACAACACTGACAAAAAACCAGGTAGATCTCATTTCGAGCTAGGTTTGCGTTCAATTAACACGTCTCAATTTTGGTACAAAGATGAGTCATTTATCCTTGCCACACAAGCAGAACAAGTGTTTTATATAAGCGATCCAAAGTATGGTCGCAATTGGAAGGTAGTGCAATTAGTACCTAATAAAAAAGTATGGGATGTGCCTGAAGTGGAAGAGCAAGAAGATGAAGAACCTGATGAAATACAACTAGAAGGTCGAACGACTGTCGATGAGTGTATAGAAGAAAGTATATTACATAGGATTGATGTCGAACCTGTCATAGTCGATTTAACACGGAATAGGATACAATCGTCAAATAATTTAGATGATTTCATTGACGACCATGAGATCCAAGATGACCAAGAAACGTCTTCTGAGAGCCTCTCGTTGGATGATTGTTATTCTGACTGATTAGTATACTTAATTACTTATGGACTTCAGTACCTCGCATCCTGATTTCATATGATAATGATTATCTATTTTCTGCAGTGTAGTCATGCCTGCTAATTTGTCGGGGATGTCTAGCACATTCTTTGATGAGAGCACTAATGATCAGGATATTGTTCCTGCCACTTTGCCTTTTGAGGAGACCCAACCATCAGGTATGATTTCATTTGTTTTGTTCATTCACATTTTTTTTATTGGTTTCTAACATTCAACCACGTGCAGGTAGTACATCTAGACCTCGACGCGGTCGAGGTATTTCAACAGGCTCTGAGTTGGAGAGAAATGTGAATAATCACGGCCTTTTGAACGTTGAATTTAATCAGGAGTATGGAAAAGTTGTTGGACGAAATGCAAACAGCTTGAGTAAGCAAATCGGGGTGCTTGTCGAGAGGTCGTTTCCTTTGACTCTTAATAAATGGAAAGAGGTCACTCCAGAATTGAAGAACCTAGTGAAACATAGACTCCTGGTATGTTTAAAAACACATAGTTCGTATTTTAGGCACTATTTTGTTGTATTAATCTATACATTCGTATTACATCACACTTCAACTTTGGACCTCAAGTAATCCTAGGGTCAACAAGCATATAGAGAACGTGATGCAAACCACGATGAAGGAGTATAGATGCACGTTGCACAAACATTACAAGTAAGTAATATATTAACTTATACTTATGTTGTTCCATTTCTAATGCATCAAACTAATCATACATTATCATTTTTTCAGGAGTTTGGATCCTGCGGTTCGACGATCGAACCCACATACTTCCATAACGGATCCAGCTGATTGGGAATATTTGTGCAATAAATGGGAGGACCCAAATTTCAAATCAAAGTCAACGAAGGCTGAGGAGAGTAGATCTCATGTTCAATACCATCACGTGGCTGGGAGTAATTCTTTTTTGACTATACGGGAACATGTAATACTTTATTGTGTAATACTTTATTGCGAAACGATTAGTACAATATACTAACGACTTTATTTTATGTTTCTAGAGAAAGAGGGATGGTCAGCTTATGGGGTACATCGACCTATTCAAAGAAACACACTTCAAGGAACAGACTGGATGGGTCGACAAGAACTCTGAGGAAGCTTATGTAAGTGTGTTTATTTTGCTTTATTCATTCAAATTTTATCTTGATACTAATGTATGTTTAATTTTTGTATAGGAACAAATGATAGAGATTAGAATGACGGCAATTGCCACTGAACTCCCATACGATTTAGTTAGAGATCACCGCGCATTTTTAGGTATTAGGGAGATAGCATAAAGGGCCTAGGTCGGGTTTCTTATGAGGTTCATCTGCTGCGAGAGGAAAGAGGGTGTCCTCATCAAGTTCCAGTGCTAGTGAATCCATGCCTTCTCAGCGTGAGTTACAATTTCAAGAACAGTTGGATTTTGAAAGAGAGCAGAGGGCAAAATTAGAAAAAGAGCTCGCCTTGACTCGCGAGGAACTAATGAACTCCCAAGAAGAAAGCGGCGAAGGCATGAACCCGACCGAGAGATGATGGAGTCATTCAAGAAAGAAAGAAACGTGACGTTACACTTAGGTAATTAATTAAATCTCTACATTTATGCATATTTTATATCAACTATGGCTACCTCCTGCAAAGAAAGGTAGCCATAATAATGTAGACTATATGATTTTCATGGTTAAAACAGGTGTAATTTATTTTTTGTTAGTCATAGGGGTGCTGTTATGCTGCCGAAAATTCAAATTTTCTTTAATATGAGTATAATTTCCTATAATTTTTATTAGCTAACTCATGGTTCATTTCATTTTTTCAGATGACGTACGGACTTTGGTTTAGGAAAAGGAGACACAGTGTCTGGATTGAACCTTTTTTTAAGATCTTTTTGTATTGTGCTACTTTTTTAAGAACTTTGTATTGTGCTACTTTTTTAAAAACTTTGTATTGTGCTACTTTGTATTTTGTTATAAGAGGTTGTATTATAAATTTCGCAATTTCTATTAGATGTGATTTAGTTTACCTTTAACTTGTTTTCTGCTTCAATAGTAATATCATATGCTCACACAAAAAAAAGACAAATAAAATTATATAAAAAAAAAACCAAAATATACCCTTATCCGACGTTTTAATAAGACGTCGTATAAAATGTATTTTATGCGACGGTTCTAAAATGTCGGATAAAATGTATTTTATGCGACGGTTCTAAAACGTCGGTCAAAATACCTTAGCCGACGTTTTTTAGACCGTCGCCAAAGTATATAATGACCGACGTTTTAGAACACCGTCGTACAAAGTCCGAATTGACGACGGTGTCGCAAAAACGTCGGCTAAGGCTCTTCCGACGCAGTTTTGCCGACGTTTTGGGCGACGGTTTGTTTACCGTCGCATAAGCCTTATGCGACGGTTTTTTGGTCTTAGGCGACGTTATTTGCCGTCGGCAAAGACCCTTTTTCTTGTAGTGTTAGAGTTTTGTATCGAATTACATTTTACTTTTTCGGATTATTACTTTTTATCTTTGTCAACATAATTAATTATTTATAATTCTTCACTTTAAAACTTAATATAAATTTACATGTTTTCAATAATTTAACATAAGTTGTTTGATAGCTAAATTTTTTATTTTTTTTTAAAAACAAAAAGTTTTTCTTTTCTAAAATAAAAGGTTGAACCTGTTAGGATATTTGAAAAAAATATACAACCATGAATTTAATTAATTATTTTTATCAATACATATACATTAAATTATTTTATCAACATTCTGTTTTTGAAAATATTTTATCTACATTCATTATAAACATAACAACCATCGTAAAAATAATCATAAATCAACAAGTATTTTTAAATCCCTATTAATTATGAACATTTGGTATATCATGAATTAATTAGGGTAATTTTTTATTCAATATTCTAATTGTCTTAATTTTTTTTGACATATCTAACAACCTTAACTTAAATAATTTTAAAACATCTATATTAATATAAAAGTTTAAATTAAGAAAATTAAAATTAATCCACTATACTATATAGAGAAAAAAAAATAGTGATATAAAACTCCAAAAGAAAGAAAAAACAATGAAAAGATAGAAAATTATGATGAATGTTAATTAATTAATTAATTATATATATATATATATATATTAAATTGTTTTATCCACATTCATTGTAAACTTAACCACTACTCTAAAAATAATCATAATTGTTTTTTTAAAAAAATCATAAATTAACATGTATTTTTAAACCCTAATAACTATCAATTTTTGACATAATCATGATATTTTTTTTTGAAATTGAGATCAAGGACTCAAACCTAAGACCACCTAGTCATTAGACATACATAAATGTCACTCAATTATTGCTTTTGTTGTCAACTAAATCATAAATTAATTAGCATTAATAGTAAATTTTTTTGTTCATTATCCTAACCTTCTTAACTCTTTTTACATATATCTAACAACCTTAACTTAAATAATTTTAAAATATGCTAACACAAAATTTTAAAATAAGAAATTAAAAAATTATTAAAATAAGATAATAAAAATTAATCATTATACTCCCTAGAGAAAAAGAAAGTAATATAAAACTTCAAAAGAAAGAAAAAAATAAATGAAAGAAAACAATGGAACGACAGAAAAAAAAACATTAAAAAAAAAAAGAAACCACGAATTTGATATATATTTATTGGTTAGAAAGAAGAAAAAAAAATCCCAAAAAAATCTCATAAAAGCTCCAGAATTATTTGGGTTGACTAGGCTTGCCACGTGTGTGGCCAAGAATGAGTAAATTCTTTTTTACCTTGGGTGGCGTCTCTCGGAGAGACGTCAAAACCCATTTTGAGAAATTGTTTGTAATAAAACCTATTTTAATAATAAGTTTTTAAAATAGACCCTTCTTGACAATTTTATCCGCTATTGATGTACCCCTATCTAATTAATTATGATGATATGTTTCATATTGAGTTAGGACTTCATTTTTACTTAGTTTAGTCTCAATCTTGACACATATTGACGTGTATTAAAGTGGAGTAGGTACAACATAATATTAAAAATTATAGACTCGATTAACTCCTCTCTCCCTCATGACAAATATCTATGTGAGAATGATACATTAATCTCTTATAAAATATCAAATGACTAGTCAACAAGAACAATAATTAAGCAGTATCAATATTCGTGTAAACCCATTTTCTTGTAGTGTTAGAGTTTTGTATCGAATTACATTTTACTTTTTCGGATTATTACTTTTTATCTTTGTCAACATAATTAATTATTTATAATTCTTCACTTTAAAACTTAATATAAATTTACATGTTTTCAATAATTTAACATAAGTTGTTTGATAGCTAAATTTTTTATTTTTTTTAAAAAACAAAAAGTTTTTCTTTTCTAAAATAAAAGGTTAAACCTGTTAGGATATTTGAAAAAAATATACAACCATGAATTTAATTAATTATTTTTATCAATACATATACATTAAATTATTTTATCAACATTCTGTTTTTGAAAATATTTTATCTACATTCATTATAAACATAACAACCATCGTAAAAATAATCATAAATCAACAAGTATTTTTAAATCCCTATTAATTATGAACATTTGGTATATCATGAATTAATTAGGGTAATTTTTTATTCAATATTCTAATTGTCTTAATTTTTTTTGACATATCTAACAACCTTAACTTAAATAATTTTAAAACATCTATATTAATATAAAAGTTTAAATTAAGAAAATTAAAATTAATCCACTATACTATATAGAGAAAAAAAAATAGTGATATAAAACTCCAAAAGAAAGAAAAAACAATGAAAAGATAGAAAATTATGATGAATGTTAATTAATTAATTAATTATATATATATATATATATATTAAATTGTTTTATCCACATTCATTGTAAACTTAACCACTACTCTAAAAATAATCATAATTGTTTTTTTAAAAAAAATCATAAATTAACATGTATTTTTAAACCCTAATAACTATCAATTTTTGACATAATCATGATATTTTTTTTTGAAATTGAGATCAAGGACTCAAACCTAAGACCACCTAGTCATTAGACATACATAAATGTCACTCAATTATTGCTTTTGTTGTCAACTAAATCATAAATTAATTAGCATTAATAGTAAATTTTTTTGTTCATTATCCTAACCTTCTTAACTCTTTTTTTACATATATCTAACAACCTTAACTTAAATAATTTTAAAATATGCTAACACAAAATTTTAAAATAAGAAATTAAAAAAATTATTAAAATAAGATAATAAAAATTAATCATTATACTCCCTAGAGAAAAAGAAAGTAATATAAAACTTCAAAAGAAAGAAAAAAATAAATGAAAGAAAACAATGGAACGACAGAAAAAAAAACATTAAAAAAAAAAAGAAACCACGAATTTGATATATATTTATTGGTTAGAAAGAAGAAAAAAAATCCCAAAAAAATCTCATAAAAGCTCCAGAATTATTTGGGTTGACTAGGCTTGCCACGTGTGTGGCCAAGAATGAGTAAATTCTTTTTTACCTTGGGTGGCGTCTCTCGGAGAGACGTCAAAACCCATTTTGAGAAATTGTTTGTAATAAAACCTATTTTAATAATAAGTTTTTAAAATAGACCCTTCTTGACAATTTTATCCGCTATTGATGTACCCCTATCTAATTAATTATGATGATATGTTTCATATTGAGTTAGGACTTCATTTTTACTTAGTTTAGTCTCAATCTTGACACATATTGACGTGTATTAAAGTGGAGTAGGTACAACATAATATTAAAAATTATAGACTCGATTAACTCCTCTCTCCCTCATGACAAATATCTATGTGAGAATGATACATTAATCTCTTATAAAATATCAAATGACTAGTCAACAAGAACAATAATTAAGCAGTATCAATATTCGTGTAAACCCATGAATCAAAATTTCATGGAATCGAATCTCCTAATCCAAGTTGAACTAGAAAACCTTCAAATGTTTAATGAGACAAGAAAGATATTTAATATTTTTTTGGTTAATAACTTAAAGGGCTGTTTGTTTGACATATTTAGGTAGTTTTTGGGTTAAAGAGTTATATTGAGTAGTTAAAAATTGAGAATTATGTCAAAAACTCGTTTGGATGTAGTTTTTGTATAGAGGAATTAGAGTCAAAACCTTGTTTGGATGTAGAGTTAAAAATGAGTAGTATTTTTAGTAGTTAAAAGAGAAATGATTAAAAATGAATCGTTAAAAATGAGTTATTTTGATTGATTTGAAATGAATTATTAAAAATAACTGGTTAGAAATGATTGAGTAGTTATAAATGAATGGTTAGAAATTAGAGTTATTTTTAAAAGTAAAAATGAGGAGAAGTTAATAAAGACTCTAAATTTTCGTAGAACAGTTGATAACTCCTAATTCTAACTCCTATCTAAATATGTCGAACAAACACCCCAAACAAAGCTAGAAAACAAGGAGAATTCACTTTAAATTGGGAATCTCCAGTCTTTTTTTAAAAAGAAAGATTAAAAAAGCCTCAAATTTCTGCAGACTCTCATGCAATAATTCAACCCATATCTCCATTGCTAATTTCATTTTATTTAAAAAAAGAAAAAAAAAAGCTTCTTCTAATCTCTACTCGGCCTTTTAACTTCTGTATCTATAAAAATGAAGCAGCTGCTTCCACATGGTTCAGAATGTCAGCAATGGCCACCGCATCCACGCCGCCGTTGTTGCCGGACGTTCATCATTCTCCGGCGGGCGGCGGAGCCTGGAGGTCTTCCGGTTCGATCGGGCCGTTCTTGGCGGTGATCTCTGTTTTAACTCTGCTTTCGGTTCTGTCTTGCTTTTTGGGAAGAATTTGCAGTCGCGGATATGAAGATCAAACGCCATTACGGAGTGGAAATTATTTGAGTTTTTTGAAGAGGAAGTTGCAGAAGCCATGTGTTCAAGACGTTGAGTTCAGTGATTGCAAGCTTAACAAAAATGGCAACCTTCAAAACTCTTCCTCTTAGTAACAATCCTCCAATTATTGGTATTGTTAATGTTATATATTAGTTTTGAAATGCCTTCAACTATGGGTTTTAGATTTTGTAATGGTTAGTTTTGAAAAAATATGTATTTTAGGTCGTATTAAGAGTTTAAATTCTGGTCTAGGCGTTAAATTTTGTGTGTTCTTATCTTCTAAATAAAACGGTTTCTCTACTTTACTCGTGGACGTAGCTGACACAACGGTCTGTATTCTTTACTTGCTCTTTAATTTTGGTTGTTTGTTGATTACAGTCTACATAACAGTTGGGTTTATATATTTTTGTTCATATAGTCTATATGTGAAGTTTGGTTACTTGTTTTCACAAGAGAGTTTTGAAATGAACTAGTACATACTAAATGAAAAAATGTGATAAGAACTTTAAGTACATTTGATATTTCTACAGTTAGGAAAGTGGGAAACTGAATGATTATTTGTGAAATAAATACAACAATTAACATATATTTTCTATGAACTCATAAAAGAAAGAAAGAAAGAAAAAAATTTATCCTATAATTTGATATGGTAATTTCAGCTGCAAAAGCATCAAACTGGTGCTTCTCTTTGTTTGGGTTGACAAGGAGCAGCAGATCAGAAGAATCTTATATACACCTGTTGTATAAATATAGATTTATATATACACTGAGAAGAAACTTCCTATGGAAAAATGTCAAATCTTTCTATGGTAAAGAATCTCTTCAGCAAAACTAATGGCTGTTGATTTCTGGGATTTCATCGAAATGCTTTGATACTTCAAACCGAGCTGTGTAACCGACTGTCGTGTATCGTAGCGATCTCTGTCTCACTACTTGACAGTATTCTGGATCGTTTGACTGCCCATCTATTTTCATCCATTGAATCATTTGATGGTACATTGGGAAAAATCGCATCTGGATCGATGCGTAGGCGAAGTATGGGAGAAGGGAAGTGCCTAGAGCTAATAGGGTGAGGATCCAAAACGACGGTGCCGGGGCACAGGCCTCGAGAAAGACTTGAAATGCAGTGGTTGATATGGTTGGGTTTATAGCTCCATATTCCATAAGGAATAAGTACCAGAGAACAATGCTGCCCCAGATGAAAAGATGTTGAATGTATGTGAAGTAACTTATGGACAATGCCATTTGACAGTTTACAACCCAAACAACACAAGTGTACATGGTGGCGCCGAGAATTTCCAACCCAACGACCTCTCCACTACTGCGGAAGGCTTGATGTTCCATGGCCCCAACACAAAAGATGAAGATGATGATAGAACTTAGTAGCCCGTTGAGCACCCAACCGATAACTCGAACCCAACTAAATAAGACATTTTGGACACCTTCTTGGTACAAAAGAGGGAACTGTAATGTCAAAACAGATGGTATTGAGCCATTTGACATTGTACTTAAAAGTAGGCAAAAGATTACATCAATAAAAATGGCAATATTGGACTTACCTTGAGACAGTACCGAGACGAGACGTCCTGATCGAACACTCCCAATGCGATTACAGGGAGAGAAGTAAAGAAGACGTTGTAAAATGAAAGGAACCAATCATTGTATACAGGTTGGCCGGCGAACGATGCAAACAACTCAAAGAAGAAGAGAGTGAACCCAAAAACAATGTTCTTGTAGAAGAAATAGCATATCTGCACCAAAGAAAGTGCAGTTAGTTTGACATATTTCAATTATTTTACTCTCTCATCGAAGTCGTCGTTCGACTTTCAAGCTCATAATAAGATGCTAACATAAAACACTAATAGATCAAATGTTTACCATGGAAGAGATTCTCCTGTAACACCAATGTCCATGTACAAGAAGAAGGCGCTCCAAATATCGAAACTGTGCGATTGCAATGTCACTTGACATGACTGCCTGAAATTCAGAAGGATAAACATGATGAAATTGAGATCAATGAGAACATGCTTAGATCACTTAGAAGATACAGCGAGGATCTATTTTAAATTTACCTGCATCCCTTCCACACCGCTAATACCGATCCCGATATCCGCTTCTTGGAGCATTCCAACATCATTTGCACCATCACCAACTGCTAGAGTGGTGGTGCCTGTTTTAACCTTAACCAATTGGGTAACCTGCATTTATATAAAATTACATCATATTCAACTTTTGCTTCTTATTTCTTGATTTCAGTCTAGAAAAGTGTAACTCGCTCGGTAAGTCCAAGAAGATATGCTCGACTCAGGTTTAGATAATTCAAGAAGGTATGCTTACTTGTGCTTTCTGTTTAGGAGATGATCTGCAGCATATAACTGAAGCACAACCAATTGCAAGCTCCAAAAACAGGTCCTTCACATCATCCTCCAAAGCATATGTGAGGGACTTTCCATCAATTATCAAAGCCAACGCTTCCGGGTTTTTGCCCGAAGTCGAAAGTAATGCTTTTGCACCAGTTAGTTGCTGAGTCACACTTGCCTTAAACGCCTGAAAAATCAACAAGATCACATCAGTTCCACAACGCGCTTCTAAACCAGACAATTCAATTTTCTTGATAAGAGTTTATTAAATTAGTTGCTGAGTCAGACTTTCATCTGCAGGTTCGCCGTTCGCTTTGTGAATACGGTATATTTACCTTGATGGCTGCTGATTTGTCAGCTTCTTCGACTTTGTCTAAAGCTTTTCCTTCTGGAGTCTCTGAGCTGATAACTATTTGCTTCATTCCTTGTCTAAGTAAGCTACAAGCAAATCTGAAGAGAGAAGGTTTGAGTTTAGAACAAGAAGTTGTTAGCATATTGAGTTTCTACATGAACTGGTGCTAAAAAATTGTAAAGATTAGGCCTACCCAATGTTGATTGCTGTTTCCATTTTATCCCCAGTCAGAACCCATATTTTAATTCCAGCCTGAGCAAGTTTGTCAATGCATTCAGGAACCTAGTAAAACAAAACAATCAATAACTTGTCAGCTCTTTATTTTCTTGATAAGAGTTTATTAGTTTCCCTTTGTAAACAAGGCAAACTACTTATAAGAGTGACTTTATTTTTCCATGGCTTAATACATACCCCATTTTGAAGCTTATCTTCAACTGCTGTAGCACCAAGAAGAATCAAATCTTTCTCGACGCTTTCTGTTAACTGATCGATTATGTCTTCGCGATTCTCACTCACTGTGTTTTTGGCTTTGATGAATTCTTGATGAAATGTATTAAATTCCCCCTCCTTCAGCTCACGGTACGCAAGCACCAAAGTTCTTAGACCGGCATCGGCGTACTCGTTGATTTGCACCTTTGTCTTTTCTTCAAACTCACTTGCATTCTTTGCAAGTCTTTCAAACATAACACTGCATTTCAAGGTAAAAGTAATATATGACTGAAATGTCTTAGCTAAAAGAAAATTGATTCACTATATTATGTATAGACAAAAATGTTCGAAGTTCACAAACCTGTCAGCTCCTTTACAAAGTAGTAATAGCTGTCCTTTCGGATTTCTTACAATCACAGACATCCTCTTTCTTGTGCTGTTAAATTCCAAAATATCCAATAGTTGATATGATCTGCAAAACCATAGCCATAAATTTCAGTGGTGATTATATGATGGAGAATGATTCATAAGACCTTCCAATGACCGCATCAAGCTACAACAGATAAACACATGGGAATTCAGTGATCTAACCTTTCAACTTTTTTTCCGGAGACCGGGTCAAACTCCCGCAACGAAACGCTTGTCTGAGTCCTCTCATAGAATTCAAAACCAAATTCTCTGGATGCAATCACAAAAGCTGCCTCATCTGGTGATTCAGCTTCATAAGAAATTTTTCCAGTGTCTTCATCAATTTCTGGCAATGCAGTGTGGCAGATGGCCAGTAACTGCAGGAACTTCTCGATTACGTCGGCTCGAGGCTCCTTCGCCCAATTACCATCCATAATTCTTTCATCCTTGAAGTTGAACCCCTTAATGGTTGGTTTTTTATCGCTGCTAATATGTGCATTGTTGGTCGCTAAATATTGAGGTGAAGTTGGATCCTTTCTTTTTGCAAAAGCTCTCTCTACTTCGGTAATTCCTCGGCCATAAGCAGTCCCGCCGACCGAACACTTGATGAACTCCATCGAATTGCAGGTCAATGTCCCCGTTTTATCCGAAAGTATGGTGCCAACTTGGCCAAGCTCTTCATTCAAATTTGAGGTACGAGCATGAGCTGGCTTATCCGTTTCCTCATGGTACATATGTCTATCTTGGTTGATAAAGGCACTCTGCATAACTTTGACAATTTCTATAGACACATACAATGATATGGGAATCAAATAGCTAAACAGCATAAGAGCAGTAAAAAATTGCAATATTGCTGCAGCTGTAGCGTTTTTTGGGTCGTAGTACATTGTCGTATCGTCCGGCCTAAGGTACCATCTCGTAGTTTTTCCATTCTTTATATCGTCTCTAGTTGAAACTCCGAAGTACATTGACCCGGCAATTGATATAGAAACCAATAGAGCAAACAGGAAGAACACAATCTTATCCATCCTCTTCTCAATCTTGCTTCTCTTGGAAGGAGGAGCAGTTGAGTTCTGCATAACCTTTGTATCATGACCAGTGAAGATCACTACACCATATATAAAATCCGTGTTTCGCAGCTTCGAGTCCCGAAGGAGAAGCTGTTGAGGGCTAAGGGGGTGTGGCTGCTCTTCAAGCTCCATACTGCCTACAAAGGAATACAAATTTGCATTGGGGTCTTCACATTTTATTATAGCCTTGAAATTCTGGAATCTCGAATCTTCGTGTAAGTTCGAGCTTGCTTCTAATGCGTTTTTCAGCTTCAAATTCGTTTCCCCGTCGAGGTTCATTGTCTCAACATAGCAAATAGCTTCCTCGTAGCTTGACGAAAGCAAAATGAGATCAGCAGGGAAGAATTCATCCTTCTCCACTTTAACAACATCACCAACCTTCAAGTCCATCCATTTAGTTTCGACAAACTGGCCATCTCGAATATGTACTTTCACCATCCTATTATTCATCTCCATATCCTGAAAACAATTCCCAATCACACAATCACAATCTGTACATCAACACAAAACAGTTATGCCACTGCAGATTTTCAAATCAGAAAAAAAAAATGGCATGCTTTCAGATTACACAAGCAGCAGTTCCCAAAACCAAAATGAAAAGGATTCCATATATACCTGTTTGGTTCTCTTCCAATCTTCATGAGCCTCTTTACCCATGGTGGCACCAATAACAACAACAAGAGGAAGAACATTACTGACCGGCGAATACGGCGAAAGAGGGCTAAAGGAAAGCAAAGCACAAAGAAGGAAATACAAGTTGGCAACCCTTCTGAATTGCTCAAACAAAGATTTGGGGAAGAATGAAGCAATGGTATACTTTGAAGTTTTGACATAATTGCCCCCATAATTGAGAAGACTGGCCTCAAAACTATCATGATCATTACAGTAAACTACCCTTGAAAAACCAGGCCCTCCAATTAAAGAGTGTTCATCTTTGAATGAAGCTCTCCCACAAGGAAAAGCATGAATCCTTCTGAAATGCTGCCTCCTTTTTCTTCTACCACCAGCCATTTCTAAACCCAACTAAAACTTCAAAATTCCAACTCAAACCCTTAGCTGAAAAGGGGGGAAAAGAAAGAAATGGATAAACTGTAGAGGACTAAGAGTGAAAGTAGATGAGAAATGGGGGGTTTTAAAGAAAACCCACCAAGAATCTAAAAGCCCCCAAATAGTTGGTAAGGGCACAAATGGCAGGTTCTATGAAACAAATAAGGTTTTGAACTATTCACAACTTCCCTGTTTGTCATTTCGGGAAGATGGAAAAACTTAAGCCCCCAGATTTGACAAACACCTTGAAGACGGCAAATTAGAGATGGGTTTTTTAAATTAAATTGAAAAAAAAAAAAAAAAATCAAACCCACAATGGGATATTGAAAACTCCACCACTTTTAACCTCAACTACTGCTAAAACAACATGAAACAAGAGCTGGAATCTCATGTCAACGGCAAAACCAAAGACCAGATATGGCGAAGACTTTCAGAAACCGTTGACCAAGCTCTTTCCCCCTTCTTCAAGTCAATAAATTTTGATCTCAGCTCAAAAGGGTAAAGATTTTGCAGAGAAATTAACAATAACAAAGAACAAACAGTCCGTACTCTGCTCTGCTCTGTTTCGAGCTTTTTTCACAAACAACAAGAAATGGGGCTGAAAACTTAACTGAAAACAAGCTGTTGAGACAAAAAAATGAGTAAAAAAGAGAAAATAGGAAAAACCCAGATGGAAATTTCTTGCAAAACGAGGGATTACTAAATTTCAAACAAGAAAAGAACTTTTTTTTTTTCAATTTTAGAGTACAAAATTAAGCGAATTACTAGGTGATTCGTGTCAGAAATGGAGACGGAAAACAGTTTTAAAATGGCAGTTAATTGAGTGAAGAAAGTGGGAGGAGAAAGAGAAAGTGAGGATCTAAGGAATATTTTTACTTATTATTATAAGAAAAAAAATTGCAAGAAAAAAAAAATTGATAAAATTTGATGATGAAGATGGCGGATGAGGCTGCGTTGGGATAGGGTCAAACTGGACCATTCACATGCTTCTAATATTTATCTTATGGACTTTCTTACCAGATTCATTACACATTACTAACATAGATGTCCATTTTCACGATGAAGCTCGGAAATCGTGGGGACCCGCCTCGAATAGGACGGTAAACGAGGAAGTGAATGGAGATGAAAAAATATCAGCAACGTAAACAGAGACCAGGAATATATTTTCATTGCGATTTTCTCAATCCCTACACCCTTTTATATATATATATATATACACACATTTTTCTACTCTGTTTACTTATTTAATATTTTGTTTGTAGAAATATTTATTTAAATACATATTTTTTACAATAATTAGTTATCTAAACTAATATATATTTTCTCTAAAAAATTAACTATTAAAAAATATTTATAAAAATTAAGATTAAAAAATAATAAATAAATAAAACGGAGAATTTTCAACTCCATGAAACTCGATGCTCGCCAATTATTCGCGGTGAACCCTCATCCCCATTCCCGCGAAAAAAAAATTGTAAAATTTTGCGTTAGTGGTGGGGATGGGGATGAGGACGGAAAGGGCATTCTCCAGTCCCGCCCCATCTCTAATTACTAATAAGATGTTATTTTTATTCCGGAAATACCCTTGTTTTGATTTCGAAATTACCTATTAATTTCCTTGTTGTAATATTAGAAGGGTATTTATTTTTTTTAGATTTTTTCGTCAACCACTGAGGCAATTATCTTTCTTGTTGCTTACGGATGAGAGAGTGCTCAACGACGACTTTTCCACTTTTCCCGTCAGCAAAATCATTATATTAATGATTATTAATTAAAAACGAATAATATTTTTGTTTTTAATTTCAACCCTAGAATTCAAGAAGAAGAAAAACACTATAATAAGCAACAACATTTTTTTCTTCTTCTTTTCCTTTTAATTATTACACGTTTGTTGGTTTTTTTTTCTTTTTGAGATTATGTACAGTTAGATTTTATACCTCTCACTTCTTAAAAAATATTATATTTCAAATTTTATAATGAATTTTCCAAACCATTTCGGTCAAATTTGGTTCTTTTCATGGTGTTTATATCTTTCAAAATTAAAAATACAATGAAACTAAGGAAAAATGTTTTTAGAATTTAATAATATTTAGGATAAAAATTTTATATATGGATCGTCTTAATTATTAAGTCATTTATCATATCAATTGATTAACATTTGATTCTTGTTAGAATTTTGGGTTTTTTATTTTTAATTCAACAATAGGTAGATAATACAAATTTGTGATTTTAATTGATGGACATATATTAATGCTAGTGAGTTATTGTTTTTTTTTTTTTTTGTGGAAAATAGTTATTGTTATTCTTGACTTTAGGCTTAGAGTTGATCTAATCAAACAACATTTTTTTTCCTTTTTTATCATTACACGTTTGATCCCCTTTTTTTTTTTGAGATCTCGTTTGGTCTTTTTTAGCGAGATTAAGCATGTTTTTTTATTTCTCTCACCTCTTAATTATTATATTATATATTTATGATTTTATAACAGATTTTCCATACCATTCAAGTCGGAATTGGCGCTTCATCTGTTTTCGTTTTTTTATGTTTCTTAAAATAAAAAACACAATGAAAACAAGGAAAAATATGTTTAGTTTAAATTTTTAAAAAAAGGTTTATTTTACAACTACTTCTAAAATAACCTGTTTTGGTAAATTATTGTTTTCTTTGGCTTAAAATTTCATTTTTAAAAAGTACAGAACTAGGAAAATACATTTTAGGTTTAGCTCTTGTCAGTCAAACAACAAAGACTTCTCTTTTCTTTTTTTCAAAAATTAGAAACAATTCTAAGTAAAAATCAAAGGCTATGTTTGTTCTTTGGATATGAGGACCACTTGCTCAACAACCCCTCATTTGTATTTTGTAGTAAACAACTACTCTTCGACTCTTTTTTAACCACTCTTCAATCCCTTTTAACCATCTTTCAAATCCTCTATCAAATTTCTATTTTTTTTTAAAAAAAAACAATTTTATTGAATCTCACTTTAAATTTCATCAAATTTATCTTTTAATATCGGCTAACATCAATATTTAAATATTTCTTTCTAAAAATAATTTTAACTCTATCGAAAAAGTCAATAGCGTATTGGCTTGATAGATTGGTTGTAATCCAATTTAATTTTATTTTCGAAAATTCGATCTTAAAATGAATTATTTCATTAAAAAATTATCAATGAATAATAATTTTAATTCATAAAAAAAAACCTCATTTTTTTAATAAAACATTTGATGTAACCATATTTCTAAAATTTTGAAAAAATAATAAGAAAAAATTTACAAATGAAATATAGTAATAAATTAACAACAAATACTAAATTTTAGCTTTATTATCGTTATAATAATTAAAATTTGACATTTAAAAGTAAAATAATCAAAATAAAATTAGAAGTACGTGTAGACTAAAGGGAAATTATGCTCCACAGTCCAATTTCACAAAATATCTGCGCAAATTTGAAAATATTGCATTCATAATAAAAAAATGTGGTATGGCTAATATTATTGTACAATATAATTTGGGATATTAATAATACAATATTATATGTTATTAATACAATATTGTGTATTAATATAGTATTATGTATAAACAATATCGTATAATGAATATTAATTATACTGTAAGTTTGACTATGATTGCTTTTTTTTTAATCAAGAAGACTATAATATCCTAGTACTTTCTATTTTTTATTTTCTAGAATAATGTATTTTTACAAGTTTCACGTAAATATATTTTTACTATTTCTTTAATAATTCACATTTTAACAGTTTATTCAATTGTAAATTTAGCCTAAATTTTTTTAATTTATTATTGTTTGCTTCATTCATGTTGCTCATATTTTTACTAACAAAATATAAAATTGATTTTTTTTAAAAACAAATATGATCAACTATAAAAATGTCTTTTAAGTTCAGTTAACAACAATTGAGGTGACACTCAAAAAAAAAAAAACAACAACAACAACAATTGAAATGGATAATTAAAATTCATAAAGTTTTAATTATAGACATATAATTGTTGTTATTTACTCCAGCCACATTTTCAAAAAATAAAAATAAAAATAATTATATCAACCACTATCAACTCCAATCCTCAAACAAATAGTTCATTATTCACCACTATTAACCTCAATTCCCAACCGAGTAGTTAACTACTACAGACTACTATTAACCACTTCTTTCTACTCTATACTGAACCCTTCCACTCTTTTCTACAAAAAAACAAACACTCCCAAAGGGTGAATCTCTTATAACACAAATAGAAAATACTAACAAACTAAAGTTACCAAAATTTATGAAAAATACACACTATTGTTGATGTCATATGGATAGAGATTTATCAAATATAAGAAAAGTTTTAGGAGCACAGAAGACTCACTCTCAACCAACAAACTTTTGTTTTTTACTAACAAATGTACATTTGGGTTTAACCTTAATCATATAAATTAATCATATTTTCCTTTTTGATTAAATACTAGCTTTCCTTTCTTCAGTTGTAAAAGATTCCTTATTCATTGCTTTAGTTAGAAAGTACTCTAAGTATAATTTGTGTACATTGTTTTACTCACTAATCTGCGTGTGAGAATGAGTATGTGTAGACTTTATCGAATTCATATTAATCTTTTTTACCATTTCAAAATGTAGACTTTACCAAACATGTATTAATGTTTTCCTAGATTAGCCGATGATGGGTTTAATTTATTGTGTTCAAAATTAAATGGCAAGCTTGTTTCAAGTACAAAGATTAGAAAGAAAGAAAAAAATAGTAGCAAGGTTAAAAATATGGTGGTATAGATTACCTATAAAATTGGATATATAAAGAGAGATGTTTATTTTGTCATTGTGAATCTCCATTCGGACGGAAAACAGGGAGTAAGGGAGAAAAAGTTTCGGTGAACTACAGAAGGACAGAGACATAGAATGTATTTTTCATCCCCATTTCTCTCATCCTTGCTTTGTTTCTATTTTCTTTTTTATTTTACTTTTAAAAATTATTTTTTCCTATATTTTACCAATTAAATTTGTAGATAGATTTTTTTTTTCTTTATATAAATATTTATTCAAATGCGTATGGTTCTTTAACAATTAATTATCCAGTTGAAATCTAATGTTTTTTTTAAGAAAAATTCATTATTTGAAAAAACAATTATGTAAAAATTAATTTTTTTTAAAAAAAAAATCAATGAAGAAAAATTTTATGCCACGAACTCGATTTCACCAATTCCCTGTGGGAAATCTCTGCCCCAATCTCTATATTAAAAAAATGAGGACAGGAATTGTATTTGATAGTGGATATAGGTACGAGAACCTTGGCCAACACATTGTTTTAACATCTTTCTATATATATGATTTATAAAAGTTAAATAAATTCAACTTTAATATTTATAGATATTCTTTTTAGTTCGACAACAATTAAAAGTGGGAGAGATTGAATTCAACTATAACCTCTAAATTATGGACATACATGTATGTCGGTTGAGCCAAGACTCATCATTAAAAAATGTCATTATGTGAGACATGAAAAATCAAAATATGTGTATGGTCTATCTATCGATGTATTCAAGAGAATAGCATTGTTCAGCATGATGTCGTGAAAAATAATGAAGGTGTTTATATTTGATTTGAGTTTGTTTATTATTATTATTTTTTTTTTAACCGAAGGTTTCGCCATCAAAAGCAAATGGGATCCTTTTTCCGCGATATTTCCAGGCGGTGACGATGGTGATGACGGTGACCCGCCTTTAAAAGCGCCAAATTCTTTTGATTCACGTCACTCCACTATCTCACTTCATTTTTCTTTCTTCAAAATTACCCTCATATCTATTTTATGCTATATTTTACCATAATTAATATCTTGCCTAATGCTAATTTCTTGCTTAAAAATAACTTGTCTATCTGATTTTTTTTTTTAGTACATATTGGAGGAGGGGGACAAATACCGATTCTCAGACTCGAACCTATGAGGCTGGTATTGAATTGGTTTAGAACCAAACACTGAAACCATTGCGCCACTGACCTATTCAGTATCTGATTTCTTTTTTAGTTCACTAATAAGTGAAATGTTACATTCAATCTTACACTTTTTAGTTAATAATATATATATATATATAACTTATTACGTTATATTAAATTTGAATTCCGTTAGTATCTCACAAATATTCCATACTGAAAAGTGGAAAAATCCAATAAAAAGATATATGAGTTACTCCCCTCATAATCAATTGATTTTAAGGTGAAACCTCATATTCTCTAATAAATTCAATGATACTTATTGGAATGTGATTTTATGCCAGTCAAGAAAAATATAAAAAATTGGATTCAAAATAGATTTTTTTTTTTATTTGGCTTCTGTTGGTATTTTTTTTTTTTTTTTGACATTGTTAAAAAATTGAGCGTTTTATTAAAAAACAGTATATACGAATTCTTTAATAATTAATTAGGTGTTTAAGTAATATTTTCTTTGTTGAATTTTGAATTTCATGGTTTTAAAAAAATTGAGGCTAGCTAGTACTTATTCAAAATATATATTTTGAATATATTTTCTTTTAAAGAAGTGGGAGAACTAATTGTTTTAATTTTTAATCCATGTATAAACACAAAAATGTATGAATAATTTTGTTTTTTTTAAAACAAACATAAAATATACTTCTAAAAAAGGCAAATGTTATATTGGTGTTTATTTAAAGCAACTAATCAGTTTTGAGATGTTAAATATTATACTTTTCTTTAATTCAAAGCCATCCTTAACTTGAATTTTAAAAAGATTGGATATATTAAAAAATGAAAGAGGGAAAGAGAGGGAAAAAATCCAATGTATTGACATATTGATTAGGACGTGTAGAAGTTCTTTTTTACCATCTAATATTATGATGTCAATTGTCAACAAGAACTGATACGTTTGAAATGAAATTGTTTTTTTTTTTATTAAAAAAAGAGAATTGAATTATTTTCAAATTTCTTTTCTGACAGACGTTTTTATTTACATAAAGTTATATTTATTTATCGGTTCAATTAAAATGTCAATTTAGAGCGTTATTTCGAGATTATCCATTTCAAATTATATTTTTTCCTCTTCTTTTACTGATAGAAAAAGATATTTTTCATTAACAGTATGACACATACTTTGATATTCACAAAACAAAAGGAAAAACATGTACTTTTTTCTTCTTCTTTTTTTTTAATAATAAAAACATGTACTTTGATTTTAGTATTAAACAAAACCAAAAAAAAAGTGAAAAGGGAATTGGGTAAAAAGTTCCCACAATAAATTAAGTTAATTTATAAATACTTCATAAAGTTAGTTAGAGATTTGATACCATGCATGTGAGTTTAAAGGATTACACTTGGATAGCATATGTGTGTTGCCCATCTCACTCTCTCAAAAAGAAAATAATTTTCTATTAGATTAAGTTGGGTTTTAATTATTTGATATGGATTTATTTTATAAGGGTAGGTTAGAATTTTTCTGTTTGACTTTTTAGGGTTTTGATAGGAAGCTTTTTTTAAGGGATACATTATAAGGATTGAATAATTTAAAAGTAATTGAATTTTTTTATTTTAAGATATTGTTACAATTTTTTTAGATTAAATTATGGAGAAGACCATAAATCTACATAAATAGTACTACTACTTTCAAATAAAATGAAAATCAAATACAAATATTTAGAATGTGAATTTGAATTGGATTACAATCAATACAACATACCAATCATTTTGATGTTAGAATTAAACACTCAAAATTTGAAGGTTCAAATAATTACCATATCCAATATCCATTGTGTACTAAAAGAGTATATAATTATAAGATATGCAACCACATTTAAACTACATGTACATTGTTCTGACCAAGCTCTCCATTTATAATATGGGTGGTAATTACAATTAAACTCAAAATTGAACATAATTTCTTAATAAAATAACCGAGCCTGGGAGCTTTCTATATATATAGATAGATATATATATATAGTTTTATGGATTTTATAATTTTTAAAGGCTTAAAAATTCCACGAGCTTAGTGATGAGTGATCAATTTAAAATTTTGAGCGTGACATTTTAAATTAAACAGAATGTGGAAGGTACAATCTTGATCTCTTACCTTTTTATATCAATAATATATATGTCTTTAAGCAGTTGAAGAATTATGCAATAATATATGTCTTTAAGCAGTTGAAGAATTATGCAACCTATGCTTAGATGGCGAAGTGGATAGTGTGGTTATTACAATGTTATATATATATATTTTGTATATGTCTGTAATATAATATAATAGAATTTTTGAAGTTTTAGGTGAACAACTTTTTTGTTGTTTATTTTAATTATAGTACTTTTTTACAAATATTTCATCTAAAAAAAATAGGCTTCTTTTTGTATATACTATTTCAATTCTTTATCGGCTCTTTAATCGAAGATTATGCATTGTATTCATAGAAGATTATATTGATTGAACATTATTTATGATGTTGATTGAAAATTATTTATGAAATTAAATAAAGATACATGTGCAAAGTGAAAACTATTTGCTAACTAAATGGGTAAGTTTCATTGTTTGGTTGTAAACTAGTTTAATACTAGCATCACAAGTAATTGTACATATAATTTTTTTGTTTTTTTTACAGAAAAATCTCATATAATTTTCTTAATTTTCATATTTAAAATATTTTCCGGAATTTTCAATGTCCAGCTGGGTTGGAGCTTCGAAATATCCGACGATGATTTTTATAAAGAGAAATTAATTTGTTTTTGTTCAAATAAAGAAACAAAATATTCTGAAAGCTCCAAATTGTCCGGACGTCGCAGTTTTGTAGATTTGCTGTAGTTTCAACGACAGGATTTTGATGAAGTCTAGGAGACGGCAAAAAATGAACGGCCGGATGGAGCCGCCACCTATTCTCGTTACGCGTTTTGCTAATTTCTCCGATCATTTATTTTTAAACTATTTCCTTTTCCATTTTATAAATTTTAATTTCAACCGAGGCTGAGATTTTTAAATAAAAAGCTAAATTACAAATTTTGTCCATATAGATTGAAAAAAAGCTAAGGCCAGTCCTTAAAAATTTAACACTTATATTTTAATTTATATGATTTGGTAATGTCGTTCGTTGAAAAACTAAAAACATGATAAATAGTTATTAATATATTATTATTGTGATTCTTCGTATTTTGTTGACATCGTACTTTAAAGAATTGATTGAATAAAATTAGATAATTTAATATTATTGCTTTGAAAATATACCATTGCATTCTTATTGAATTAACTATTTAATTAAGGCCATCAACAAAATATAAAGTACCATCACCTCATTTACATATTTATATAAGAAAAATGGCTCCACATACCGATTTTTGCTGTCATTTATAATAACAACTTTTTTTTTAAATTGCATGTATAACAAACTTCGGTGGAGTTTTTTAATTTTTTTTTTCAATTTTACCTCTGATGAATGTCATCAACAAAAATGATTGAAAGTTATTAGTAAATTAATTGAATGTTATCAATAAATTGATTTAAATTATCAACAAATTGATTGAAGACTATCAATAAACAGATTAAAAGTTATCAACTGATTGAAGACTATCAATAAATTGATTGAAATTATTAACGAACTTTATTAAAAACTATTAATAAACAAATTGGAAACTATAACTAAATTGATTGATGATTATCAATAAACTGATTGAAGTGATCAACGAACTGATTGAAGACTATCAATTAATTGATTAAAATGATCAACAATTTGATTGAAAACTATCAATAAACGGGTTGAAAACTTTGAAGTGATTGAAACGTAAAAATTTTAATCATTTTATAAGGATCAGTTCAATTATATGCTATACATAATTGTTTTTTTTTTTGAAATTACTATTCATAATATATTTTTCTTCTATACACGTAAATCTCCTCAATATAACTAATTATTACCTGCTTCATTCGTTGGGGGAACACTAACTATAAATTTTGTTTATTAAATTTTATTTAATTATAAACACTAAATTCTAATACTGAGAGAAAAAATTATAATTTTGAGAATAATTGTTTTAATTTAAATTAAATAAAAATGAAAGCAGAAAATATCCAAATTATACATATGGTCGCGTTGGTTTGTTCCTTGTCTGCATTTTAATTGGTCTACTGCGAGTTGTCGGCAAGAGAACAAGTCTTCCATTGGTCGCTGAATTATTTACATGATAATTGCCTTCCTTATATTTATGCATTTTGAACGGAAAAAGTGAAAATAATTACCTATAAGAATATTCACCACTCGTTTCGTTTTTCAGATTTTCAATTAATCTATTATTATTCCAGCTCCAGTAAAGTGAAAATGGCTGACATATTACTTGTGCTAAGAACACGTATAACAAATTAAGTTAAATAAGATAGAAATATATTGTATTCTATTTTAATAAATGGAACACACTCATTTTCAAAAAAAATAATAATAAATAAATGGAACACACTCAACCAATTAAGAAATTTTGTGATAAATGTCTAGTTTTTCTTACAAGAATATCTGTATAAGTGTGGCTTTGAATCTAAGACCTTTGACTATTAGATATACACTAGTGCCGCTCAACAATTGTTCATATTATCATTTGTGTTTAGAGCTTATGATTGTTCTCAAAAAACATAATTATTCTCAAAAAATTATATGGTTCGAAATTGATTTTTTTCTTCTTCTTATTTTCGAAATTAAAATGTTTGATTTGTCATCTATAGTGTTCAATCCATTTGAAAAAAAAAAATAGTGTTCAATCAATTAATTTATTTAAAAATATACTATATATTTTCCTTTATTATGGTGTCATTCAAACTGAAGGCACTGAAAATGAGAACCTTGTTTTTTATTTTTCGTAATTCTTTCGTTAATTCGTGTTTTAAACTACGTTTTCTAATTAATTTATTTACAATTTTATTTGACATTACGAATGAAATTTTTTTTAATTAATTTTTTTTTAATTCAATAATATTTAAGAATGGAGGGTGCCGAACTTATAACCACTTAGTTAGTAAATCGTACTCTAAAAAACCTATCTTTTACATTATGTTTGGCATTACTTTCAATTTTACAAATCAATAAATCTTTAATAAAAAAAACTCAATAAATCTTTAATTAAAAAAAAACTCAATAAATCTTCATTTACTTTTAAGAAGTAAAATTTATCAAATATATTTTTACTTTCTATTTATTTTAAAAAAATACAATTCGAATTAGGAAGATTCAAATTCGCTCAGCTACTATTTTTGTTGTTATCTACAATATTCTTTTCAAGAGAATAACATAATTATTCTCTTTGAACTAAACTTCAACAAAATATAAATTCAATCAACATTGAGCGAATTTGAGAAACAATAAGAAATGTGAAGAGGAAATTTACTGTGTAGAAGACAAAATGTGAAAGGTTCAAAGCCACTCAATACAACCCTAATCTTATTCTAGGTATATAGAGAATAACATTATAACCTAACTAAAGTCCAACAGATTCTAACATTCTAAAAAATATAAACCTCTTTAAATCGTCACATAAAAGAGAGGAAACAACTTGACAATATTTAGATGTCGAACAAAATAATTTTTAAATAAGTAATCATCCTATATTAAACCTGTTATCTTTTAATTATATATATATAATATTTTGTAGGATCTTTAAGCAACACTAGGGGGTGAATAGGATTGTCTCCTAATATGTTCTCCTTTTTTTTTAATCTAACTTTGTTAAACTAAAAATACAATTGCAAGCAAGTCCTATTTTATGAACATTAAAATAATATGTGAAATAAAATTGCGAAAAATAAAAGATAAGGGAAAGAAGACACCGAGGTTTATAGTGGTTCATAATTCCTACTCCACCCCCCAAGACTCCTTTTTGGGTATTTTATTGATGATCTTCTTAACGGGTGAGATCTAAACCTACACGACCCTTTTTTTAGGCTAAAGAGAAACTCAAATCCTTTTCAATGGTTAAGGATCAAACCAATTCAATTTTCACACAATCCAAGGTGTATCTCACACCTTAATACAAATCCCAAAGAAAACAAAAGAATGGATATCGCACAAATTGCCTCTTGTAGGCTAGGATACACAAATTGATACAAAAAAGAAACAAGAACACTCTCACAAAAAAAAGAACTACGCCGTTTGAAGAATATGTGAGAAGTAATTTGAGAGAACACTTTTTTAGAGCTTGAAAATTTGGAGGCTTGTTAGAGAGGACTCTTGGAAGGTTGATGCAAGGTATCTGAATGGACATAAGATTAAAATATGACCATTTGATTTAGGGTAAAAATAATGGATGGGTGAGATTTAATCAAGATGGGATGAAATGTGGCCATTGGATTAAGGTAAAAGGTATTGATGGTTGAGATTTAATAGATAGGAGATGGGAAGAATTTTAGATAAAAGATAGTAGAAAATAATAAGAAAATCTCGTTTTTGTCTAAATGGGTATTTTTTCGCCAATCTTGTTTTGCTCATATCTTTCTCGTTTGAGCTCCGATTCGTCGGACGATTTAAGATGGGTTGGAATCCTCTTTTCGACATCTACAAGATAGAATCTTTGAAACACTAAAATAGTCAGTACAAAAATTGAGTTTGTTATCATCAAAATATTTGGATTGATTTGAAGCTTTAAAGCTAACATATATATATATATACATATTTATATACATATATATATTATTTATTTATTTATTTATTTATTTATTTATTTAATGTTTGGTCTATTTATGATGGTTGAATGAAGGGGAGTAGACAAATTGAAAAAATTGAGGGGTTGGGTGAAGGAGTTGGGTGGGGGTTGATGGAGCTTATATGGACTGAGTGGATGAGATGGAGATTCAATTCAGCTCAATGCCCCCACTCTCATAAAAACATCTTATATTAGGGTTTTTAATTTTTTTTTTTTTAATATAGCTTATAAATACTAATATTGGTCTTTTATATTTTAAAATTCATTTCATTTTAATCTTTCTAATTTTACTATCTAGATAGGTCTTTCTATTATTTCTTTTTAAAAAAGAGTTAATTTTTTTCTTTCTACATCTAATGATTTAAAATTATTCCTTATAATAATTTTGAAGTTAATTTTTATGATTAAAATATAACTTAATAATATTGATTTTTTTAAAAAAAAATATAAATAATGGTATGATATAAATATATTTTTAAAATTTTAGAAGAAAGACAGAAACTCTTACAAAGAAAAGTTAAAAAGAAAACTTAACAAAGATTAATGGTAAGTTTATTTAAAATACATGCCCTAAAGTTAGATTGAAAGTACATAAAAAAAGAATAAACTTCCGAGAATAAGAACCAAACTAATAATAAAAGAAACAATTCTCCAACAATTGGGTAGAAGATTCAAACCTAATAACGTAGGCCCGGTTTGATAATCATATTTTTTTTTGTTTATGAAATTTAAACTTATTTTTATTCAAATTTCCTACATGTGCTCCATCTTTCCTACAATGTATCCATCTTTCCTTAAGAAAGTAAGAGAATGTTAACCAAATTTCAAAAACATAAACAAGTTTTTGGAAGCTACTTTTTTTTGTTTACAAATTTTGGTTTTGTTTATTAAAATATAGGTAAGATGTAGATATCCAAATAAAGAAAAAAGGTATAGTAAAGTAGTTATTGTAGGCTTAAATTTCATAAACAAAAAATAAAAAACAAAATAGTTATCAAACGGAGCTTTTGATAGACACAGAAATCATTTAATCATGCCTTCTTAATTATTTAATCTAATATAGACGTTCACATTTATGAATGCGACCATCTTTAATGCATACCTTCCACCGCTTTGAAAAAAAAGAGGTTGCACCTAGTTTTATGGCAAAACCCTACCAGAGTCATGGTTAAAGGACCAAATTCTTTTAGAAGTTCCATCAAACTACTTTAAATGGCATATTCAACAATTTTACATTTCTTTTATGAGTATATATATTCTTAAATATGTAGGGACCATGAAAATTATATTAAGATGGGGAACACATTGTGAGTCCAATGAACATGGATTTTGATGGCATTTATTTCAATAATGTTGTTGCTTTTACTTACATTCTCACTTCAATCAAAATAAGAAAAAGAACATATACTATGTTTGGATTACATTTTCTGTTCAATCACAATATATATATATATATATATTAGGAACTATAATAACTTTTTTTAAACCATGGAAAATTTATTACCATAAATCAAATTGAGGCCCCCAAGCCTCCCTTACAAGAAACATTAAGGCTCATTCCACAATCGAAACATGACCTACCAACCAACATAATACAATAGAAAAAAGAGTAGCTAGGCAAAGAGAAATTGAATAGGAACTAGGTCTTTACTGGCCTGGAATTCCAAGAATCCAAAATTAAAGACCAAACAACAATAGTCAGCTCTATCTCGATTGGCATTTGAGACATTTTGGTTGATAATCCTAAAAACATAAAAATGACCGAAGAGTGTGACCCAACCAAAACAGATATACTTTGGATCGGTCAACCACTTGCAAACCCCTATGATTACCCTGTCTACTAGTTCTATATATTACAAGATGCAACCTAAGTAATAGTTTTATTAGATGTAGTTCGATGAAAGATTCAAACTCATGAACTTTTGATCGTACACATATATTATATCAATTGGTTATTAGTTTTATTAGTCCTAGTCTGTAGTAGTTAATGGCTACACGGCCCTAAATTTGGGCAGATGATAAAAATTCTAGTTTAATTTGTTAATTTCTTTTTCAACATTGTCACAAGTGTAAATCTTTACACTTGCCTTCCCATCATCTTTGTTTTTGTTTAGATTGAATAATATATTTTATAAAAAGGTATATTAATGTGATGCAATTCATTAAAATATTTGATGATCAGAATGAAGGATGATTTGTTAAATATATTAGTCACAAAAAGGAACTTTGTACCCATAATTTAAAATTTGAAAAGTGATCCAAATGGCTTGGTTCAAATCTTACCAAACAATTTGCCAATCTCAAATGTTTTGGCTTATCCACACAATTTGAGCTACTAAAAGTCACTACCGAACTTCAAACCACTTCTTCAAAAGTTTCTTTTTTCTTTTTTTTTTTTTGAGAATTCCAAAGTTTCTATTATAAGTATGGAATATCACATTTAAAAAAAAGAAAAAGAAAGCCATTTCTTTTGTTTAAATAATAAAAATAAAAGTTTGTGGTAGATATTTTAATTATATCAATTAAAAAAAATGTTTCATACATAACAAAATATTTCAAATTTTATTATTTTCAATTAATTTTAAAATATTTCACATTATTGAAGATGTCAATTTTTTGGTTATCAATTGACTTGATTGCATCAAGTTTTTCAATATTTAATTTTTTTCTAAAATTGCCTACATATACACACTTTAAGTTTTGAAGTTCTTATATTTTAAAAGTTCATACATTAATTTTAGGTGCTTACTATTAACTTTGATCATTTATATTTTTTAAATTAATTATGTTGATTTTGAAAAAAAGAGAGTAATGATAGTTAAATTAATAAATTTAAAAAAAGAATTGAAAAGCTATATCATTTTAAAAAATAAAAATTATAATCAAAACTTAAGAGTTTAAAACTAATACTCTTCTTGTACTCGGAAAAAAAGATCATCTGAAAATTAATATATAGATGAAAGTTTTGATTTTTATTTCCAATACCACAGAATTTTATACCAAGCATTTTTCTTTTGGAAAAAGCTTTAGTTCAGACCCACTTTATTTCATGGTTAATTGAATAGCAACAAGTGAATTTTGCAGAGCCACGAGAGCGGGTCAAGGGGGCCAACGACCCAACGAAATTCAACACAATTATGCTTTTCTCACACTTTTGCTTTTCTTTTCCACTCCTCCATTCTTCATTTTAGATGTACTCTACATTATTTGACAAGTCTTTTTATTTACCACATCCAATTATTTACTAAGAAAAACTATCATTGAAAATTTAAAAAGTATTAACTCAAATATAATGATAATTCAAAATGTCTCGTATCAATAGAAATATTATCTCTTACTATTACACATTTTTATATTGTGCAACGTTCGAGATTGAAAGTTGTGATGTTTTGATAAAAATTTGTAAGATGATAATTAAGCCTAGACCTCCAAATAAGTAAATGTATTTTTGTTGACTAAACTATATTCAAACTAATAGAAACTTTACAATTAGGATGGACTCAAAGTTTTGAACCTTTTGAGTCATTTAAAAAAAAAAAATCTTTATCTTCAAATTCCGAATGTAAAATATTATGATTCAAAATAACTAAATTTAAAAAACAAATTTTACTTTGCATTAGTTGTAACTGGTTTACCGAAATACACTAATAATGTATTAGAACCACAAGAATTTTTTCTTTGGAAGGAACTAGTTTCACTTTCACTATTACCAAATGGTATTTGATTATTTCAATTTCTTGTTGTCAAATATAAATTTTTTTTCCAAATATAATTTTAGCATTTCAACCATGCCTTCGTTGAAATAATTAACGTTTCAAAATTTTGAAATGGTGGCTGATTATTATACAAGAATGAAAACAGAAACAACAAAGAAAAAAAAAACTTAGCAATAATTAGGATATACTCTTGATTTTTTTTATAGATTTGAGACTTCCATATACCAAATTATTGACTTGGATATTAAAATTTGAATCCCGCATATAAAAAAAAAAAAAAAAAAAAAAAAAAAAAAAAAAAAAAAGACCAAATTTGGTAGTAAAATAATGTAAAAGGACATGGGAAAATTCTTCCATATTATGTTTTTTTTTTTTTTTTTTAAATCCTCCATATTAAAATTACACAAAAATAACAAACGATGTTCAGCACATGAGAACAAAATGGCCAAGCCCACGGCCCAATTAGATTGCAAGCCCAAGAATCGCAGATTCTCTAACGACCATCCGTCCTCTGCTTTTGTTCTGTCTTGAACTTGCGATTATGTATTTTGTTCCTCATTCAGATTTTTTTTTTTTTTTTTTTTGTCTGTAAGATTAATAGGTTGAAAATTTTTCGATGAAGGATTTTTATGGAGATGATGGACGTTGAACGCTGTGGGAAGTTCAGAGTACGCTTGTAGGTGTAGTAAGCACTTTACGATTATTATTAGGTTTTATTTTTTGAGTTTTAATTCGTTTACTTAGGCCCTGTTTGATAATCATTTTGTTTTTTGTTTTTTGTATATGAAATTTAAGCCTATTTGTATTCAAATTTCCTACCATGTGCTTCATCTTTCCTACAATGTATCCATCTTTTCTTAAGAAAAGTAGGAGAATATTAACCAAATTTCAAAAACATAAACAAGTTTTTGGAAAATACTTTTTTTTGTTTACAAATTTTGGTTTTGTTTATTAAAATATAGGTAAGATATAGATATCCAAATAAGAAAAAAAATATAGTAAGATAGTTGTTGTAGGCTTAAATCTCATAAACAAAAAATAAAAAACAAAATAGTTATCAAACGGGAGCTTAGTTTTTTTTTAAATTAAAGTAAAAAATATAAAGGATATCTGTCGCTTTATGTTTGTAGGGTGTTGGAGTTGTTAATGCATCGTCGACAATTGATCAGCGAATTAATTCTTGTGTATTGCAGCTTGATTAAGATTTATTGAAAATCATTTACTTTCATGTTATAGTGGTGAGAGAAAAAAATGCTATGATCTAGTTCTATCAAGATTTGTTTGTTTGAGAAAGCAGGCAATAGAAAAAGTAGGTAATATAAATGTTATGAAATCGGAAACAACAATCCAAGAAAAACCATAAAGATTGTGAGACAAAACATGAAAATTTAGGTGATTCACTCATGGTGTGTAAGAATACGATGGAATGGAGCTAGGATTTTAAGAGAATTCGAATAGTACAATTTCATAAAACCAAATTAGAACATATAACCCAATACATAAATATTGATAATCTCAGTTTGAGATTAAATTAGATTTGGGATGCTGATGCTCTTCTTTTTTCTTAATCAGCTACCATGACCAAACTAGAGGAAGCAAAGTATTATATACTGATTCAAACTATTAATATTGTCCTTTTGCCATTGATTCACTTATTCAATTTGAATAAGATCACTCTTCATCCCCTGTCATTTGTGTTGACCACAAAGAGATGTATGAGCATCAATCTTGTATGTGTTTAAGTTTATGCAGAGCCATTTTTCACTAGTAACCATTTTGTCTATATCTCTCTAATGTCCGACCGTGCAGACATATCTATTCAACGTTGGCAGGTGTTTTGCTCCTTCTTAGGATCCTCATCTATTCGATGACAATAACGCCAAACTTTAAAAGGAAGTCACGTTTGTCGTAGTGAATATATCTTATACAAATTGCATAGGGATTGGAGATTATTTTCAAAATGAAACTGCATCGGGATTGCTTGGAAACTATTTTCAAAATAGTTTTTTTGTTTTTGTTTGTTTTTGGTAGAAAAGAATGAAATGGAAGATAATGAAGTGGTTAACTACTCGTTTGAAGACTGAGGTTAATAATAGTGGAGTAATCAACTGCTTGTTTGGAGATTGAAGTTAATAATGGTTGAATGATAAATTTGATGTAAAGTTTAGTAAAATTTAATGTGAAATTTGATAAAGGAATTGAAAAAAGGTTAAAGAGTAGTTAACTGTGGTTGTTTACCTCAAAAAATAAAATAGCAAACATGACTAGTATAAACTTTTCTTGAATAATAATTAAAAAGAACAATAAAATTACCACCATAGCCTTTTACAAATCATTCAATTATTGGTTTTGAATTTTGAATTTCCTCCAACAGGGTTCTGCGAGAGTGCAGTGGAGAGCAATACAGTATTGCAGTTGTGTGGATCGAGGAAGAAGCATTGCCTGAGCTGCAGAGAATGTTTGCAGAGGCACATGGACCTAAAATCGGTGGAGCCCCTGATGCGTAGTACCTGTGAGCCAGGGCTTGATCAGAGCTTAGAAAATTAACACAAGGTGTTTAACAGAATATGCAAAAACTTCAATTTTATGTACGAAATCAGTTTCCAGTTTCTGGAATTGTAGGTTTCCCTTCTGAAATGTTTTGTGTAGTACCCAACCCATTATTACATTTAGGATAAAATATAAGTTTAGTCCTTTGGTTGGATGAAAGTTAAAATTTCGTCGTTATGTTTCTAAAACTAGAGTTTAGGCCTTATGATTTAAAAAACTAGGGTGTGTTTTGAGAACCGATTTGGTTATGGTAGACGGAAGGTTATTATAGACGGTGGATTATGATAAACGGTGGGTTATTATAAATAATGTTTGAGGAGCAAGTTATTATAATAGGGATTATGATAAATGGTGTTTGGAGGGTTGGTTATGTAACAAAAAGTAATATATGTAAGGTTTAGATAAACGGGCACGTATGTTTAGATAAACATGCATGCAGGTAATAAACGGTGGGGCAAACATCGGTTGAGTTATTATAACCAACCCGGCCGTTTACATAAACGGGGGCCCAAACACACCCAATGACTAACTCTAGTTTTTGCAACCATTGGAACTAAACTCTATCTTTCTCCGAACCATAGAAACTAAACCTCGTTTGTTTTCTTGCTTAACAGTTAATCTGCTCTTGGTTTGTGCATTTCTGATCTTCCCCTGGTTGAGCTTGAAGTACATCCTCCAGTTGAGATCCAACTGCCTCATTACAATGAGTTCTCATTCATCACCGCTCGGTCAAAGTTGAAATAGAAAAAGAGTACGGGAGTTTACAACTTATTGGTGTACATTTATGCTAAAGTTCTTACTTTCTTATTTTTGTCTCTTTCCGTTGATTGCATTTTCTCTTTTAGCTTCCCAGCTTTATCAAGCCATGAGTGCAAGTAATTACTGTAGAATAACCTCACGACCTCCATTCTAACGATTACTACAAGGTATTACTTAGATACTTACTAGTAGTACTTCGTACAAATTTCCGACTTATTTGTGAGATCTGTAACATGCCACATCTTTAAATATCATTTCTCTCCTACAAATCAAATCATCATTTTTTTTGTATATGTTTAGGAATTGTATCTCTTACTCCAAAAGATCACCAATTTCTCATAGATATCAATAGCCAGCAGTGCCAAAACATGCTGTAATGGACTCAATGGTGTAATGCAGTTGAAGGAGACTAAGCTTTAGTTTATGCTTAGGAGGCAAAATCATACAACGGCTCTTAAAATAAAACATTTCCTTATTCCATAATCCTTATGGCTCATAAAACTAGGAAGTGTCAGGTACAGAAGTTTGTAGAATGTATACTCCACAACCAGCAAAGGCCATGGGCTTTCAGTAACTCTCTCGGGGGCTGTTTGTTTGAGGTTTTTAGTTAGGAGTTAGATTTAGAATTTATTAACTTCTCCTAAAAAATCTACATTCAAGCCAGTTTTTATCAATTCTTCCTCAATTTTAGTTTTGAAAATAACTCACATTTCTAACCATTCATTTATAATTACTCAATCATTTCTAACCACTCATTTTTAATCATTCATTTCAAATCAATCAAAATAACTTATTTTGTTTTGACTTTAACTCCTCTGCATAAAAACTACATCCAAACGAGTTTTTGACACAATTCTCAATTTTTAACTAATCAATATAATTTAAAACTACCTAAATATGTCAAACAAACACCTCCGGAGATAAGTCTTACGCCATCTCTTATGATACCTTGTATCTCAGAAATTTTTCAGAGGTTGCATTTTCGGACCGATGTTCGTAGTGAACAGTGCTGTCTCCATAATTTCAATCGTTTGAGATTTTTGAGTCAAAATGTTAAAAAAAAAGGGTCAGTCAATCAAAATCCCTCCTATCAATCCCCTCACTCTCTGTTTCTCTGTTTCTCTCTCTCTACCCACAAGAAAGTGAAAGAACACTCACTTTGTCTCATCAGATTCCTTTCTTTTCCATTTCATGTCTCTCTCTCTCTCTCTCTCTCTCTCTCTTTTATCTCTTTACTTATTTCGTATATCAGCTGGTGGGTCAGTGTGTGTTTCTTTTGTCAGGATTCTCCTGCGCTGCCTAGAAAAGAATGATTTTTTAGTACTGCCCCCTCATTCTTTTATATTCTAAATTGTTTTAAGGAACTGTCTTGCTTTTCATATGAAGACGCTCATGGATTCCTCCTCCTCCTCCTCCTCCTCCTCCAGAAGGCACTTCCATTGGACCCAAAAGGTGGGAAATGAAGAAGAAGAAGAAGATGATCAAACCCCACTTCCAACCCTCAAGCCCTCATCCGAGGCTGCCGGTTTGGAAGTGATGAAGAACAAAGACATAGCCATCTCTCCACAGCCGCCACCACAGAGAAGGAAGATGCCGGCCGTTGCGGTCTCTCGGTTGCGTTCGGTTCTTACGGTTTTCGCCAAAAACCGGTCGAGTCTTTCGCTAGGTTCTCGAGTCGTTGGGACCCTTTTCGGCTCTCGGCGTGGCCATGTGCACTTTGCATTCCAAAGAGACCCCAACTCCGAACCTGCCTTCTTGGTTGAGCTTGCCACGCCTATCAGTGGCTTGGTTAAAGAAATGGCGTCTGGATTGGTTAGAATTGCGTTGGAATGTGATAAAGAGAAGGCAGAGAAAAATGCTGTGAGACTTCTAGAAGAGCCTCTCTGGAGAACATTTTGCAATGGGAAGAAGAGTGGTTTTGCTACAAGGAAGGATTGTGGGGCTAAGGAGATGAAAATCCTCAAGGCTGTGGAGCCCATTTCGATGGGTGCTGGTGTTCTTCCAGGAAACTATGAAGCTGCAACCGAATCGCCGAAACCCGAAACCGGTTCTGATGATGAAATCATGTACATGAGAGCCAAATTTGAGAGAATTGTGGGTTCTAGAGATTCTGAAGCTTTTTACATGATGAACCCAGATAGCAATGGAACTCCTGAACTTAGTATCTATCTGCTTAGAGTTTAATCAAGCTGCAGCAATGAAAGCTCTGGATCTTGATGGAGCCTAGCTAGATTTCTCCTTAACTTTACTTTTGTTTTGATTTTCATTTCCTTTCTGATCTTTTGGGGTAATGGTTAGTGGGTTATTGTATTTTGTTAGAGTAGGTGGGGGGGCTATACATTATAACATGATGGGGTGGAGGGGAGGAGGGGACCATGAAGGTGTATATGTATAGTTTTTTGTTCAGTCCTTTATATTTGATAAGACAAGGCTGGTGTTGCAATCAAATGATTGTCTTTTGCATTTTGGTTAAATTAAATTCTTCTTGTTTGCCAATAACAGTGACTCCCCATTCCAACAACAACATGTTAAAGGAGCAAAAGAAAGAGGGATTTAAATCAATGCTGCTACTTATTGCAGGCAAGTGCTTTTACTATTTGTTTCCACTCTTGCTCTCTTTCCAAAAATGACATTCATAATCTATCCATACTTGAATCATCTTTTTTTTTTTAATTATGTCTTGTGGATCGGATCTAGCATAGTTTGTTGGTGAACTAACCTTAACGAGGATGCTTTTATGTTCCAGTGAATTTTTGTTTTGATCTTGTCCTGATTATGTGTCCTCTATGAGCTATTGAGAAAGATTCTTTCTCTTTTCACTTTAGTCTGCTAAATTACAATGCTTGCTGTTTGAATCATTGGACCGTTGAGCTAAATGGTTCTGGTAATAGATGAAGGTAGAGCGATTCTTTGTTTGATTTGCAAAAGCTCGTAAACTCGGTCATACTTTGATATAGAGAGTCAAGTTGAAAGAAAACTAAAGATAGAAAAGAGATTATTCTTGCTGTTGCCTTCTTGTTCAAGATGGTGGGTGCTCTAATTAGGATGTCCCCCCTACCTTTCTTCAATAAATTCACCAATGATCATTACCTGTGAGGTGAAAGCCGGTTCTTCCTTTGTTATTCCTATGAGAGGTGTTTGTTTTTAATTTTTAACCAACTATTACAAATCAGCTTGTAACCACCCTTCTTCAAAAAATTATATCCAAACGATTTATTGTAGACACTCAAAATAACCCCTCACTTCTAGCTACTAAAAACCAACTCCTCTCCTGCCAAAATCTACATCCAAACGAGCTATTGGCTGCAACTCCTCTACAAAAATTTATATCCAAACAAGTTATTATATGTAACTCTTTTACAAAAATCAACATTTCAAACGAGCTTATACTGCAACCTCAACTTCTAATCACTCATACAAGTACTCATCCACACACCTCTATGGATTCTTGGATGGACTTTCTTTTCAATTTTCCATCTTTCCATGTAAGGTTTTATCATCTAGCAACTTATATCCACATAACCGTTCCCACAAAATTTCAGCATTTTTTATCTATTGGATAATAGACCAATATGATTTTAAAATAAAGCCAGATCATATAAGTCATCAAAAGGCAACAAAAATACTCAAGGAATTGCAACTAGCATCCCTGACACTACTGTTGAGCTTTCCTCCTTTTGTTGACTGCTTGTCACCCTCTTCAAAGTTCGAAGTACCAAGTCTCTACTTTCACATCTCTTAACCTGATTCTTATCTGATAGTTTTGGGATCATCACTTCATCAGAAGATTGATTTTCTATATGACAAATTTCAAGAACTCAGGAATCTGATGAATGAACAAGTTAAAAAGTTCTGTGGATCTATCTAGTATCTATTTATAGGCATAGTTTGAGGAATAATAAATCGCCAAAGATGGCACTAGTTGAAAGAAAATGACCCAATTTCACATGGACGATTGGGCAAGTGGGCTCGGATGTAGCCACTTTTGTTAGTGGCCTTTCTTTCTCTTCCTGGTTTCATGGCTTTCATAAGCTCTCTCTTAAACCATACCCCGGAGAAAGAGGAGAATGGGGCGATCGCACATGAATGTGTAGAAGAGTTCTACATTTAGTATATGACACATTAGATGCCACATAAATTTTTTTACAAAAAAAAAAATAGTACCCAAAAATTTAAAATTTATTTGTGTGACAACCGATGTGCTATTTCAACGTAATTTAAAATTTTGCTACACATTCATACATTCATGTGTAAGGAAGTTTTGTTTTTTGATAAAAGTGGGTTCCAGCTTGGGCAAAAAGAGAACAGAAAGAAAGAAAGTAACAAAATGCTTGAGATTATCTGTAACAAAAACCACTGTTCCTCTTTACCTTTTGTTTTTTGGATCTAATCAATCATTCTTCAAAAGATGTGGCTAACCCTGCTTTCAGTATACCATCATTGCGCCAATTAATGTAGACTTTTCACCACAAATTGTACCCCACCCAAAATAATTTGTTATTATACGGTAACTATTTTTACTTAATTATACTGCCATCGGTTGTTTTAAAAAAAATCGTAGAAAATTAGTTCATTACTCATCCTTTGTTTGGTGGAGCCCTTTTGACTATCTTGACCAATTCATGATGTAACAATGTTGATAAACTTTTACTTCTATTGATTAAAAGGACGATAACTCAATTGACATCTTGTACTCACAACTTTAATGTTAGAGGTTCGATTCTCTACCCATGTCCCCATATGGTAAAAAAGTTTATTGGAGTTTCCCTTTTGTATTCCATTCTCTCTTGCCCTCGTGAAAGTAGGTTTTTTTTTTCTTTCTAAAAGTTTACTCATTTCAGGGATGGGATTCAACTAGCAATCCTATACTTATTGAATTTTCTTACTTCCAAAGGATGACATAGTGGTTGAAGACTTAGACTCATATGTAACTTCATTCTTTCGATGTCTCTCGGTGGTTACACTTGTTTCAAAAAAAAAAAAAAAACTAATTGAATTTTCTTGTTTATCAAAATATATGTAAATTGACAAGAAAGGCTATGATTTTGTGTGGGTTTTGGATGGTGGTATAAGTTAGGCATTGGTCTGTTTAAAGTGTCACAGTATGTGGTGTAGACTTGCATCTAGTACGGGTAGATGTCTCCCAATTTGCCCAGCCCACATGCCTCATCCACGACATTTCCTTTTTTGTTTTTGTTTTTTTTATCGTTACTGTTGTTATTTTATGTGACAAAAGAAAATTGAAGATTGTACGCCAACAACGGAATGGTCTCCTTTGTTTTATAATGTTACAATTTAATCAATTTCAATTTGTATGTTTGGTGTAGATTTGGTATCCAATTGTATTGTATCTTAATGTTGCACATTTTACGTGTTTAATCGCATTGAACTAGAGTTTTGTTTTTAATTTTGAAACTTGGAGATAACAAAAAAGAACTAAACACAAAACTAAGGGTGTGTTTGGAGCACCGGTTATGTTATTGTAGACGTTGAGTTATGATAAACGGTGGATTATCATAAATGACGTTTGGGGTGCAAGTTATTATAAAGGGGATTATAATAAACGGCGTTTAAAATGCAAGTTATTATAAGAGGAGTTATGATTAACAGTGTTTGGATTGGAGTGCAGGTTATTATAAGAGAAGTTATGATAAACTATGTTTGGAGTATGGGTTACTGTAGGAGGGGTTATAAATTTTTTATTTTTTACATTTTTAAATAAAATAAAATAAAATTACTCTAAATAAAATTTATGAGTAATTAATCCCGACTATTTTCTTATTCAATTGGGCATATCTTCTATATTTCAGTTGTCACTTATTTGCAATGCAAAGGAAAATAATACAGTTATGATATAAACAAATTGGTCACCTAAGCTTTGAATTGCAAAATTTGAAAGTGACATTGGATGGTAATAAAAAAGTGGGAATAAGTCAAAAGTCCGTGAAGGATTAAAAAAAAGAAACTAGTGACCGATAACAAAACAAAAAACTTAGGCCATTTTATTTTTGGTTTTTGAAATTTAAGGTTAAAATAATTAGGGACAGCTAGGAAAATGTCTATTTTTTAGATAATAATTAAGCAAATATCTACCATTTTAAAGACTTTAAATGAATGTTTAAATCTGATTTTTTATAAATAAATAATTATATTATAATTGACTATTGTGCCCTTATTAATATTTTTAATTTATGTGAATTATTAAAATTGATTTTAGATTCATTCCTAACCACCCATAAAAATTTAAATATTTAAATAAAATATCTAAATTTTCAACTAATCAAAAGAAGATTTAAATTTTCAAGTTAATTAAAAAATATTTAAACTCTCACGTTTTGTTCTTACAAATTTTATTTTGAAATCTGAAAAACAAAGCAAGAACAATGGTACACAAGTGTACACATCTTAATTTAAAAAGCAAAAAAAAGTGTACACATCTTAATTTAATAAGCAATAGAGTACATGTCATAACTTTTGTTGAAATGTACAATGAGAATGCATGTTAAACATGTGGGTGTGTATTCGTAGATAACATTGGTTCTACTTGAAACTCCGTAAAATTAGAAAGAATGTAGGTTGTAGGAGTACACAACATTGGTGGATAGATTTGAGGATTACACAAAATTGATAGAAAGAATGAGATCAATGGTGTGTGATCTAAATGATGTGATAATACAATTTAGATAGGAAGTAGTTGATTCAAACATTTGAGAAGAAAATATTATGGAATATACATAAGAAAATATTTTTAAAAAAAGTTTAGAATTTTCATCCATAATGGAATGAATGATATGAGTTGTGATATGGTTGTATGAGTGACTTCGACATGATTATCTTGTAATTTAAATACATCTCTCTTACCTCAGCCTCATTAAACACGATTGTGATGTGTAACATCCATCCATGATTGTCAAACTCCCAATTGCAAGCCTCACAAACATAATGAGCTGATTAACATTCATCCATGATTGTCAAACTCCCAAATTGCAAGCCTCGCAAACATAATGAACAGATCAACTGCGATGGGCACCTGAACTATGAGAAGATTAAGCACAATGCTCTCTCCCAAATTCAATGATACTACTTCTTGCCTCCACAAAATTCTTTTAAACAACCTTTTTGTCATAAGTTCTAGAATATCTATAAGTTTTCACTTTTTAAATAAAAAAAAAATCCCTAAACTCATGGGAGTGTGGAAATTGCAAACGAGATTTGAATTATATTATTTTTAATAAAATATATAAATTTTCTTTTATTAAATTAGATGATCTAAAAGATCTAAGGATATGTTCAACAATAAAAAGTTATAGAGAATAATTAAGAAAATATCACTATATCAAAGTGTATTGTTTAATGTTTAAGTGGGGATCTAATAAGTAATTATTATTATTTATTTTTTAGTTCAATCTAATAAGCACTTACAAATGTTTTACTATATATATCAACTTAAATCTAAAAGTTCAAAAGATCTTTTTTTTATTTTGTCTGTATAGGTTGTTAGAGAAGTTATTTGCTCCTTGCTTAGTGGGTGGTGACCTTTTCTTTTTATAAATTTAATGTGTAACCGACATAAATAGGATGAGGGTATTATAGGGCTGTTTTTTGTATCTCTCATCCCAGGATTAAAATTTAGACACTCATTCTAAGTCTAAATAGTTTTAGACAATCTCTTAATATTCTTTCTAAAAGTAGCTATTTCCTATAATTTCCCAAATAATTATCACACCATTTTTTGTTTTTGTTTTATATAAATATCTACATCTTATATATATTTGTAAAAACTAAAGCAAAATTTAGAAAACAAAAAAAACCTTCAAAAGTTTGTTTTTATTTATGAAATTTGGTTATCATTCACATATTTTTATAAAAAAAATTACATACATTATAGAAAATATGAAAAAAAATAAACTTAAATTTAAAAAACTAAAAACTAAATAGATGTTAAAAGGTCACAAATAATAAATTTTAATCTTATAAATAATATCAAAATATAAAAAAAGATTCTAATATAAAATAGAGCAAAAGCAGCCAAAAATTAAATAAATTCCCAAAACAGACCTTCAAATTTCAACATATTAAATAATAATATTAAAACATTGGTAAATAGAAAAAATAAAAATAAAAGAGTTAAAAGCCGGCGCTTTCCCACCTCAGTTTACACACGGCGGCGGCGGTTCATTAAATTGACGACCTACCTGGCAGTTTTAGATGAAACATTGGCGGCGTTTATGGGCTGAAACACCGTTTTAGATAATTGGGCCCCCAAACACGGGTTGGGTTATCATAACCCATCCATCCGTTTTTAAATCGGGGACCCAAACACACCCTAAAGGTCAAAATTAATTTAAAGAAAATTGAAAAAATATTGCTTCTAGTGACAGTTTAAGAAAATGCATGTTGATTGTGGTGTTTCCCAACCAACAAAAACGTAGAAGCAATTAGTGTTTTTTGAAATGAGATATTCAAATACTGATTTTCAAAATGGAATTCATAATCGTTGAGTTGAATAGTATTTCAGTCAAGTCAATACGCTACCAATTCTTTCGAGTCAATATGCTATCAACTCTTTCGATTAGACGCAAATAGGGTAAAATTTTATAAGAATATTATTTGTAATTATAAGCTTAAACTTATTCCTACATTTGCCAAACCTTATTAACTAAACCAAAGTAATGCTGCGTAGCACATGAACCTTCTATGTAACTTCTTGCTCATGCGCCAAAAATGAATGTCAATATCAACAATACCCCTCGTTGTCTACTTAATACCTACCCTTATTAATTTATACTTCATACAATTTCATTATCCATACACAAATCTTATTAATTTAGTTCCAACAAACCTTATTAATTTAGTCAGTAGTTCACATCAAATTTACGAATCATTTTCAATGACATTTGAATGGTATATATGGGTCTAGGTTCTCATCTTTCCATATTAGTATCCACTATCATTTTTATGCTTGATTAGTAATAGGTATTATTAATCAACTAATGAAATGTTCTACTAACTTTTTATGTGGGGATCTACTTGTCCTCTATGCAAAAATGTTGATCCAAAATGTGTCTTATATCATTTTAGAAGTTCTTTAATTTATAGTTTTTCATTTTTTTTAGTTGTCTTGGCTTGAATTATCGGTTAAAATTAAGGGGCTCTTTCGAGTTTATTGTTTACTTATTTTGGTTTCATTCTTATAGAATTTTTTTTGTATGTTTTGCTTATTTGATTAATGAAGTGGTTTGATTAAAAAAAAGAATTTAATAATGTTATTCATTAAAAAATGAATCATTTCACATAAATTAAGGTTATATTAGTCTAGTTAAATTATATAATTTTTTTTTTTTGAGGAAATATAAATTTTATATTAAAGAAAAAACTATATATTATTGATCCAGGCTTAAAAGTTCAAATCTAAAATATTGATCCAGGTTTAATTTATAATTTTCCGAATATCATAAAAAAAATATATTCGGAATAGTAATTTTGGAATTTAAAAGCCGAACAAATATTCATAGAAAATGGAGGTTTATGCGTGCATCTTCTTACGTCTAGACATGAATGCAATATAATTGAGATAATGATAAAACTGGAATAAGAAAAATAAAACCAAATATACCCATAACACCCATAATCAAAGACAAGTGAGGTACATATGCATACATATTCTTAAATTTTGGGGTGTGAATGTATCATAATGAGGATGAAAAGGAAAAAAACATACATTTGAGTCTTTCTCTACTCAAAGCTTATTCCGTTTGGTTTTTCAAAATAAAGCCCGTACTCAAAAGCGATGGGAATACATATGCATATATCATTTTACTATATTGTACAAAGTATACCAAATGCGTCAATGCACAATATTTTTGTTTGATTGTAAATCAGTTTAATATCATTATTACAGGTGTGAGCTCGAGAATCAGTATTTGTCCACCTCCCTCAATATGTATTCAAAAGAAAAGAAAAACACCATATTGTACATGCATACATTCACATGTGACGTGAATGATACACCATGAGAATGAGAATAAAAAGTAAAATAAAAATCAAAGATTTTGCTGCCGGAACTCCACTGAGCAGCCCGAATTTTTTTTTTTTTTTTTTTTTTTTTTTAAATTTTGAGTAAATATTAGGACACTGCATAATACCAATTTTGTGGATACAGTGATATTTGGTATTGAACTGGTTTAAGCCGACCCATTCGGTTGACAAATTAAATGTAAATATTAATAAAATAATATATTATTAAATAAAAGATATCGTAAGATATTTTTGGAAAGATAAAATTTTCTTTTCCATATTTTCCGAATTAAATATGGAATTAAAGTGAAAATAATTTTGGTTACTTTGTTAACAAGTTTTCGCAACCAGAGCTTGTTCTGTAAAACCCTTTCGCAACCAAAATCAGAGCCTCTTCGTAAAACCCTAAATCGCCATTGTAGGTTTCAATTTCTTCTGTTCTTTGTTTGTGTTCGAAATTCCATCACCTAGAAATCACTTCTTGTGCTGCACTGACCAGAGTTCAAGGCAATGGACAGAAGACGCAAGAGTAAGAGACCGAATCAAAATCTTGCTTCCCCAGTGGAGGACGAGGAATTGGGACTTCAAAATGCTACGATCGGTGAAGAAGATGCTGAAGGTAATGTATCAGAGAAGGAACTGAAAAAAGAGAAGAAGCGGAAGGCGGAAACAATGACCAAACGAGATGGTGTGGTGAAGGAAGTACAGAAGGATGAGGAGAAAGAGAACGAGATAAAGAAGGCTAAGACTGATGGATCAGGAATAATGAGTACCGTTTCGTTTGATTCGCTCGATTTGTCCGATAAAACTTTACGGGCGATTAAGGACATGGGATTTGAGCATTTGACTCAGGTGAGATTTCTTCTCGTGCGATTTTACTGTCCACATTGAGATATGCATGGAACTATTTGATGCCCCACGTAAACTCGCTGCTGGGTAGGGAGCTGGTATCTATATAAACTCTCTTAAAACTCTTAGATCTTCGACATTATGTATTATTGTATCTCCAAATTAATATAATCGTTGCTCGTAGATAAAACATCGTTAGTGAACCAATTAAACACATCGTAGTGAACCAATTAAATTCATCTTTAGTGAACCAATTGTATTATGTGTGTTATTGTCTCAAGTTCTTTACCGTTTTCGGTTGATTGTTTTTGTTTTCGGTTGATTGTTGTTCCTTTTTCATAACAGTCAAATTTTCTGATCTAGCTGACAATTAGAAATGCAGATTCAAGCAAGAGCAATTCCACCTTTTCTAGTTGGAAAAGACATTCTTGGAGCTGCACGGACGGGATCCGGCAAAACCCTTGCCTTTCTTATACCAGCTGTGGAGCTGCTACATTACATCAGCTTTACTCCGCGTAATGGAACTGGTGTTATTGTTATTTGCCCAACAAGGGAGCTCGCAATGCAGGTTGGAAAATCTCTCTCACTAGCCGGCATCTTTATTCTAATAAGTTACTTGTTGATATCTCCTCATATTGATTCTGAAGAATCTTACAGTTGTTTCTTTTTTATGGTATATACTGGTTTCAGTTTGTCTTAATAAAATATATAATCACAAAGTTATAGAATAATTTATGGAACTTCAGTGGTTAAAAAATGTGTATAGTCAATCAACTAGGATTCACTCCCGAGATCTATCTTTAACGATTATTATTTTTAAATGAAATAAAAACTTCATTCAGAATTGAAAACTTACAAGAGGAAAAAAGAACTCTTTAGGTTTATTATAACTAAGAACCCAACAATTTTTTTTTTCTCCAAAGGGCTAATCCCAAAACAGGTAAAATAAATATCTTTCAATATTAACGATCATTATGGATAATTTCTTGTTTTCATTCAACCCTCCTTCCATCTCGGATGTCTTGATATTCTTAGTCAGTTACCATTTTTAATATTTCCAGACCCATGAAGTGGCAAAAGAACTTCTCAAATATCATTCACAGACACTTGGCCGAGTTACCGGAGGTTCTAGCCAACAAGCTGAGGCTGACCGTATTACAAAAGGGGTCAATCTATTAGTAGCAACCCCTGGTCGTCTTCTTGACCATCTTCAGCACACCAAGAATTTTATATTTAAAAATTTGAAGGTAATGTACCCATATTTCATTTTCTTACATTGTTATTTTGTTGGAAAGTATTTTCACTAAGTCCAAGTAAATAATGGTTTCTTGAAAATCTTTGCTAGCCTTGTGATCTTGTTGCTCTCAAAATGTGGTCTGCTCCTTATTTGCATGTTATTTTATAAATGTGCCTTGATGTTAGTTTCTCTCTGAACTTGTTACGCAGTGCCTCATCATTGATGAAGCAGACAGGATGTTGGAAACAAATTTTGAGGAGGAAATGAAACAAATTATTAAGCTCCTACCAAAAGTAATTGACTATTGCTGTATGCCTTTTTCATTGTTGTAATTGAGCTTTTTAAAGACTACTACTATTATTAATTTTTTAATTATTATAAGTCGCCACATCAGTAGGGCACACCAGATATTTTTTTAATTAAAAAAACATAATTTTTTTTTATCACAAAGTCTTCTGGTGTACCTTAGAAAAAAGGTTAAAAGTAGTATGGGCAGTGGTGAGTTATTGTTTATGCCTTATGGTTGTGGAATACTGTATCTAATCATATTGCAATTTTTATCTAATTTGCAGGATAGGCAGACTGCTTTGTTCTCAGCAACCCAAACACAAAAGGTTTGTTCGTTCTCTTCTACCACTAATATATATATATATATTGTTATCACTTAATGAACTTCCTTTTCTTCCTTCATGTGGATTGATTTTGATTCTCTCCCTCTCAACTGATCCTCTAAACAGGTTGAAGATCTTGTTCGCTTGTCTTTTCAGTCAACTCCTATATATATTGATGTGGATGATGGGAGAACAAAGGTAAGACAGTGTATGGTGAATTGGTTATTCAGATGTTAATGCTATATATATATATATATATTATTTCTCCTGTTTGATTGATTGTCATATTGGTTGTTGTAGGTCACCAATGAAGGGTTGCAACAAGGTTATTGTGTTGTGCCCAGTGCTAAAAGATTCATTACTCTGTATTCCTTCTTGAGGAGAAATCTATCTAAGAAAGTTATGGTTTTCTTTTCGTCTTGTAACTCTGTCAAATTCCATGCGGACCTTCTTCGAATTGTTGGTGTAAATTGCATGGATATCCATGGAAAGCAAAAGCAGCAGAAGAGAACTTCTACCTTCTTTGCCTTCAACAAGGCTGAAACAGGGATCCTACTATGTACTGATGTTGCTGCTCGTGGACTTGACATCCCTGCTGTTGTAAGTTATCTTCTTTTTCAGTTATGTTAAATGCATTTCTCCCTATAGAAATAGTTGAAGTCGCATTGCCTTTGTGGCCATATTTTCTTACATACTATGGTAACATTTAAATATATGGTTGGATGGAAATTCATAGTTTTTATTTTCTCCACCTCTTTTAAGGGGTCGAACATTTAACAACTTCTTGACAACATAGCTACATATTGGGGCATGTTCTCTTGGGTTTCTTTTTGCTTTATTATTTGTATTATTTGCTTCTTGTTGTCTTTGTTTTGGTTTATGGAGCTCCTTAGCTTTGAGGTTCTTTGAGAGTGGAAGTGGACAGCTTACTTCCACTGTCTGGACTCATTAAATGAGATCAATTCTGTTAGCATAACTCTAACCTGAAATGACAAAGAAAGAACTGATTTTTTATATGAAGATTTCAATCAATATAGAATTTTTAATTTTGTATTTACTTCATTGATGACGTCTGAAATCTGTTTTCATTATGGATAGGCAGCATATTGAAAATGCAAATTAAATTACTGAGTCAAAGGATTAAAATTACATATCTGAAAACCATTTAACTTGTTACGTGTACCTCAAAAGCTTATGTCGTCTAATTGATTCTGTGTGCTGATTTTGTATTTGTCAGGATTGGATTGTGCAGTACGATCCTCCAAATGAACCGAAGGTGCATGTTGCTCCTTAATTGCATACACACTTCATTTAGTATTGTTTTTAATTCCTATACTAACTCAGTTTAATCTTGTGTGAACTATCGCTTTTAGGAATATATTCATAGAGTTGGTCGAACAGCTCGAGGTGAAGGTAGCAAAGGAAATGCCTTACTTTTCTTGCTTCCAGAAGAGCTGCAATTTCTACGCTATTTAAAGGTTCGACATTTTTTATAAAAAATTATATTTGATTGTATGCAAATTTGCAATGTCTGTTTCTAGTTGTCTTCCTCTCAGGGGTTAAGTAGTATTTGAGGAAGACCAAAGCCAAACCAAACGAAACTCAAAACTCGTCCATATACTTTTGTTAATGACAAGCTTGATGTTTTAAAACTTCTAACTTGATTGTTTATAGGATCTTGTTTTCATGGGAGAGATTAAGATAGTTTCACAAGTGTTCTGCCCTTATAATATGTTGTGTGTGGTTCGTGTTGATTTTGTATGGTCAGGCAGCAAAAGTTCCAGTCAAAGAGTACGAATTCTGTGATAAAAAACTGGCCAACGTGCAGTCTCAACTGGTAAATTTCCTTGTCCTTTCAGCAGCAACACTCAAGCACAGCCACATAAATATGAAATTATTAAACTCATCCAGTGATTCTAATTGTGGACTCTTTTGAGCGATGCAGGAGAAGTTGGTTGGCAAAAATTATTATTTGAACAAGTCGGCTAAGGAAGCTTACAAATCCTATATGTTGGCTTACAATTCTCACTCTATGAAAGATATTTTCGATCTCGCCCGCCTCAATCAGCAGGTACTGAATCTGATTAAATTCTTTTCATCATATATTGAAATCTCAGCATGAATAAGATAATGTGGCTATTTACATCTTAACGAGGAGCTTCACTTAAATTTGATGGATACATGTTAATACGACCAGTTAATCTTTATTCTGTTATAAACGATTGCATTAATTCTTGTCCTGTCACAAAGTATTGTTTTAGAATTGTTGTATCTCGACAGAGTTGGGTAATTGTGATTTAGATAAGAGAGCTTTGGATTTGATTCATTAGGTCAGATTGTGTAGGTTCCATCCACCTTTTTTTGTGAGCTTTTTATTTTTATGGGTTAAAGTTATTTATTATGTATATGGTGTATATTTACCTACTTCTGGTGTAGGTTTACTGCTGTATTTCCTATATAGAGGCATTGCCTCGAAGAATAAAACTACGAATTTTCAGTCTCAACGGGTAACGAGCTTTCGATATATTTTCCGTTCTCACCTTATATCTGTGCATGTGAATGAACAGGATACTGCTGCTTCATTCTGCTTTGAAAACCCTCCAAAGATCAACCTTGATATAGTCAGAAGTGCCTCAAAATTAAGAAAGAAGAGGCGTAAAGTTGAAGGGACAAGGATTAGGAATAATCGATTCAGTGAGAGCAACCCCTATGGAAAGCAAATTGTGTAAGTAACTAACTGAACGTTTTTACTCAACAAAATTGACAAAATAATTGTCTAAGACATAGCCTTGCAACCCGTTGCGATTTTGCATTCTAAGATTCATATCGTCGGAATATTTTGGAAGGAGGCAGTTTAGAGAGTACCGCTATTATTGATTACATTATGATGCAAATTTTTAGAATCTATTTTTTTTCTTTAAAAAATTGGAAATTTACCATTAGCAGCATATCTCTTGTATTATATTTATAGTACAATTTCTAAAATAACTCCTATCACTCATAGAACTTAACCAGTGATAGAATGAGTGATAAAATTTTATGAGTGATAGAACTTAAATTGATTTTTTTGTTTCAAATGAATTAGTTTTGATTTTGTGCAATAGATGAAAATATTTTGTCATTTTAATTTTAATTTATCTATCTTTTTGCTATGGAGGAGTTATTATTAATTCTCATAACTTATATATAGTTGGACATTGAAGAAGAAATAACTTCATTTACTTTGAATTTATAATTTTTGGCATTGTTTTCAACTTCAAATTTGATGAGTAAGATGAAGTCGATCTTTTAGTGAAGAATGGGAAACCTAGAAATAGAAAAGCAATAAGACATTACTTTTGTAGGTTTGTTGTCCATTAAAAATTTGTGTCAATTATGTTTGACAGTTGAATTTGACTCCATTTTTTCAGAACGAAGTTTTCTTGCCGTTTTCTAATATTATTTTTCCCCTTGCTTTGGTCACTTTTGTTCTTTTTTCCTTTCGATTTGGCTACTTGCTCCTTTCTCTATTAATGGTATTCTTCGTCTTTTGGTTCATATATTTTTAGGCTTGTTTCATTTTAGTGTATTGTTAGATAGGGCAGTGAAGGGTATTTGAGACCTTGGTTCCTTAGACTTCCAAAACTCCAATTTTAGTCCATGGACTTTTTAATTTATTTCATTTTAATTCTGAATTTTTAAATATTCAATTTTAGTCTCTATTCCAAAAAAAAAAGGGCCCTCCCATAGAAAAGTTAATTTTTCTTAAAAGACTTATCATTGTTTTCTATAAATTTTCAAAATATGTTTACATATTTTATTTACTTGTACTAATATCATTGGTTATTGAACCAAATTGTTAACTTAATTTCAAATTTATCCTAAAGACTAATTTTTAATATAGAGAATGGTTGAGAAACCAAATACCTTGCTCGGAAGGTTCAAATGTACTAAAAAAAACCAAATTTAAACATTAAGAAGGTAACAAACTTGAAAATTTAAAACTTTTAAAAGTGTAAGAACCAAAAGAAACAAAATATAAAGCAAATAGTATTTGAACCTCTGATGTATTTATATTTATGAGAAATGTTTGCATGCTGCATGCAGCCACTGATATGACATAATTTGATCCCTTGATTATTTTTTAAATAAATTTCTCCAGATAAAAACAAAATCAATGGATCAAATTTTTCTCTATTTATTTCTTTTCCTGTTCAAAAAACTGTAAAATACAGCCTTAACAGGTGGGATCTCCATCAAACTTCAAATTTCTTCTAAACTTTTGAGGAAGTGTTGAACAAAAGATTTTCAATATTTTTTGCCCTTTCAAATAAGCTCTCAAACATATCACACAAGGGGATATGGCTTGACAGTTTGAGGTTTAAATCTCCATACACTACATTAGTTAGAAGTAAGAACTAAATGAAGAGCACAAAAAATTCAATGGTAACACCAAAACAGAGAACACATTTCATTGATAACGCTAGAAACACAAGCATGCAAATAAATCTAACATAAATCCCTAAAAAAAGAATCAACCTCTTTCCTTACCCCTAATCTAAACAAAAACCAAAAAGAAATGAATCCTAAAAGACCCAAAAATTGCATTCAAATGAAGAGAAAGGAAACAAAGAACATGAAGAACATCCCCATGATTGGAAATGAAACAGAGGCTGCACTGTTGTTGGTATGGGGTGGAGCAACAGTGGGTGGGTGAGGAGGGGCGAGAGGTTCCAACACTTTGATTATCATTCTCTGGCCTTTGTGACAGTGGCCTGAAACTCCACTGATGAAATAGAAGAGCCCTGCTCTGTCAAGCTTCACCACTGTGTCACCATTGCTGCCATACATCACAGGCTTTGAAGAAAGGCATTGCTTGTACTCTTCCTCTGTCACCTCCATCACTGAATCTTTCTCGTACTTGAAACCTGACAATACACCAGTACATCGTAGGATCATTAGAGGTAGGGGTGTACAAAGAAATTGACAAGTCGACCAACCTCGACCATTCTCGGGTTGGGTTATGTTTGTATAGTTTTTGTTGGGTTTGTTCGGTTCTCAGGTACAACAATGTTGAGCTCGTTTTTTTTTTTTTTTTTTGAAAACCAGGAAATTGGAGTTTTGCTCCCCTATACCCACACTAGCACATCCCTAGACTGTGGCACCAAAATACTTCAAAAAATATTCTAGTTAAGAACTTTCCAGTGACCTTGAACCAGTAATCTCTCAAGGAAGCATGTCTTGGAAGTCCTTAGGCTCAACCGCTGGGCGACCCCTTGGGGACACATTGAGCTCGTTCTAAATCAAACTAAAAGTTATATATAGTAGAGTGATTAATTAAAAAGACAGTTTGACTAGCATACTTGTAAAAAATATGCTCTAATAAGATGTATATCCTAGATTTAATCTAGGAATCAAGACACTTCTATTTTGACAACGTATCCATGTCGTACTCGTGTCCAACACCGATACTTCTGGACACTCGTCGGACACGTGTCTAACACTCAAAATTTTGTATCCTCTTTTATTATTATTATTTTCAATTTCGGACACTTCATGGACACCTCAATTAAGACTTATTTGTTTCCAATGGTGGATGACACGACAACAGATAGTGTTGGTGGAGGCCGTCGACAACGATGTCTATCAAAGATAGATGGACTAAAATGAAAAAATGAAAGAAAGAGAGAAAATAAAATGGAGGAAAAGAAAATGAGATAAAAACTAAAAATATTTAGAGATTGTTATGGATAGGCTTATAACTAACTAAAATATTCTAGATTTCATTTTTTAATAGTATATTATAAAAAATAATAATAAATCACTTGTCCTCGACGTACCTGCATTTTTAAATAATGTCGTATCTACGTGTCTGTGTCGTGTCTTATCCGTATCTCGTGTTCGTGTCCGCGCTTCTTAGGATTTAATTATAATATTATTATGCATTATTTTTTGTTTATGGGCTATGAGTTGAATCTTAAAAAAGAAAAATGAGATAAAACCCAATCCAATTCCGGCAAAAATACCTCTAACCGAACCTAACTCGGATCATGTACTTAAAGGTGAAAGGTGAGATTACATAAGAGCAAAAGTGATTTTGAGTATTTGAAATGTCAAATTTAAAATTTGGAGAATGGGGTTCAATGGGTTAAGCAAAATATAGCCTTCCAAAAGATAGTCTGATCAAACTCACCCCCAAGATATAGCACAAAAGGATCATTTTTGTTATGATATATGTTGCATATACTTACAGATAATGTCATCAACTTAAAGATCAAGGGTAAGTTCAAGATAGCCACTGAAAAAAAAGGGTGCTTTTCATTGAAAACTGCTTCTACTTGAAAGCACATTCATGTATTTTCCTAGGATGATAAAATTTGGAATTTCAGAAAAATGGGTTTTCATGGGTGAAAACCAAAATTTACTCTTTCTAAAGACAGTCTCTCAAACTCAAACAAAACATTAGCAAAAAAGGAAGAAACAAACAATTGTGTTCAAGTTAGAGAAATGATATCAAAACAAGCACTTACGGACAGTGTCATTAACATTGAATCTGTTGTGTGAGGCCCATTTGTTGTATGTATCAGCTTGTTTTGGGTCAGGGACAGCCCAACCATCTTCATCACCAACAAGGAATTCAGTTGAAGTTGCAGAGAAGAAATGGAGTGATAAAAACAATGCAAGTGGAAGAGAAAAACAGAGGAAATTAGAAGCCATTTTTGGTTCAGTTTTTGAAGGTTGAAATTGAAAGAGCGAATGAAATGAGGGATTTGAAAAAAGGGTTAAATAGAGAAAGAAAAGAGTTAGTTGGAAGTGGAGAGTCGTGGGAGAAAGTGAGCGTGAACAAAGGGATTCCCTTTGAATTGGTATTATAACTGTTTTACTTCTAAAATATATTTAGTTATAACAAGAAAAAAAAAATGTGTATATCCGGTTTTAATCTATTGCTATTTTACTTTGAATGTGTTTAAATTTCTAATTTAATGGTTTTAAAAAAAAGAAAATTTTTCAAAATTGTGTTATGCTCATGTTGATTGTTATAAGGGTTTTTGCTTCCCACTTTTATAATTTACGTGTTAGTACTTAATTGAATTATTTAAATTTTAAATCTCTAAAAAAAAAGGTTAGAAATTTAAATTTATGACCTCTAATCAAAAGTACATATTTTTATTTCTCGATTGAGTAATATTAAGTTCACTTGCCTTAAGAACTTTGACGTATATGAAATTTATGTAAATATGGATTAAAAGTGAGGTTTAACCAAGTCAGTGTCAACTAATTTTTATAAGATTAATTATTTGACTCTATAATATTTTGGTATAAAAAATTAATTTAATAGGTGATCACAATAAATTAAATTCATTTTAATAAAAAATACATACATGCAGTTAAATATTATTCTTTGTGACCGGGTATTTCTTCTTTGTATTATCAAATAATATTAAATTGGATATGTTTTTTCTTTTATAAATTTTGTAAGTGAAAATTCCAACTTTAATATGTTGGACAAAATTGACATGTTACTTCGGAGAATTAGTAAAAGGTTTAAATTTTTATCTCATTTGTTGAGGTCTTAAATTTTTTTAAAAAAATCAACTATATTTGAGATAAAAGTTTCCAAAGCTTAACATCTTAGTTACTTTGTCGAGCTTGGCTCCTTTTGACCTAAAATGTCTAGAAAAAAAATTTTGACCACAAAAATTTAGATAATTTATGATGTAAGGGTTCTTCTACAAATATAGACAAATTTTAAAATATTTGCATTCATAGTTATTAATATATTTTAATACTCTATTATAGATACTCATTAATGTTTCGTCACAAAATAAAATATAAAAAATTTCACCCTTTAATTTTTAGAATTATAAATTTTCTTAATTACTTCTCTCACTAGTAATAACAAAATGAACACTTTTAAAATTAATGGTTACGATAAAAATTGTCCAACCTTTTAATTAACCTAAGTTTGCCTAAAGTATTTATTATTTATTATTCATACAGTCTTACTATTTTTAAAAATTATTTTGTAATTATTTTCTGATTTTAACTAAGTTTCCTAAAAATTATTTACAAAAAAAAAAAGGTTTAATGAAAAATAATAATTTAGTTAAAAGCAAAATATGACCAAATCAATGGCGTTGATGCAAAATTACTGATGTTGCCATTGCGGTCGATGTAAAGCGAGGGCGAAGTCGGAATCGGAGAGACAGACCGTTTAGTGGGCGACGCCATCGATTCGCAGCTTGGAGTTTGAGTGGCGAATCTGATTTGCGAAGAACAATGACGCAGGATTCAGAGAAGAGGTTCCATTCCATCATGGATAAGCTCTTTCACAACTCTAATTCCGCATCTTCCCCGCCCTCCTCCTCCAACTCCAGGTTTTCAATCGCCGCTCGTTTCTTATTGTGAAGATGAAATCTGTATTTGATTTTTGCTACTTTTTTTTGGTTATTCAATAACTCTGCGTAGGAAAATTTTGATGTCTTCCGATACCTGGCCTAGGGGCAAGAGGGGTTAGCCCCGTATAGTATAGCAAAGCTCCGATTTCCAGTTTTCAAAAAAAGGAAAAATAATAAAAAACAACATGCATACCCGGTTAAACTTTATAGGTCCTATGGTTTGAAAAAAGTTAGAATTCAGTGCTTATGATTTCAAAAATTAGAATTTAATCCCCTTGATTCGAAAAAATTAGAGTTTTTTCTCTTAGATTTTGTCAAATCTAAAGATTAGTCTTGATCGTTCGTAATCGATGGTAATTATTTGTGGAAATTCGTTATTCATGCGCAAAGGCTATGATTTTTTGGTCGAATTAGTTAAAGTGACTCTTATTGTCATCATTTACATGTGAATAACTAACTTTCATGTACTCAATTTGCCAACGATTACAAATAATAAGGGCTAGTTTTTAGATTTTATCAAATCAAGGGAACTAAATTCTGGTTATTAAAATCGTAGAGACTAAATTCTAACTTTCTTCGCTTCAAACTATAGGGATTAAATTCTAGTTTTTGAAATTATAGGAACTAAACTTTTACTTTCTTCGACCATAGGGATCAAACTCATAATTTACCCAACATTATAATTGTTCTTCGTTCTCTTCCGATTGTTGTTTTAGAATTGTATGATATGATTTGTTTTTCAATTGCTAGTCCATCCGGGGTACAACTTTCGAGAGGGAAGAAGCGTCCATATTCTTCGTCTGTTCTTGTGGTGGGAGAGTTGAGGTCAAAAAGTGATGTAATTGAGGCATTGCAGAAGCATTCATCAGCTTCTGCTCGATCTTCTCATGCTCCATTGTGTAGGCCTTGGGACCGTAGTGATCTTTCAAAAAGATTAACCACATTCAAGTCGATGACATGGTTTGGTAAACCTAAGGTTCGGTTTAGTTCATATGCTTCTTAACATTTTATGATTATTTCCTCAACTTTGAATTTTGTAATGTTCAATTGTTCATATTCGGTTAATTATAGGACAGTTTGCTCAGTTTATGGTCCTGGGTTTTCTTTGGCAATATATGTTGTTTAATTTTATTTGTGCTTTCTGATGGTAATATTAGAGTTCAGTTGAATCCCTTTTTTGGATTTGTGCTGAAGAATTAGGTGGATTTCTTACTCCCTTTTGATCACAGTTTAAAGTTTTGGTGGAGGTTGATGTCATTTTTCATGATACCATTTTAGGAAATATTTATTAGGGCAAGGAGAAACAAAACCAGGCTGACAATGTTTTGTGATTCGACTACACCCTCTGACTATTCGAAATGAATTCGTGTCTTCTCTGGTTTTAAAATAAATATTAGAGCAAGCAGGGTTAGATTGAAAGTAGTTTATAATTCATCTATTCTCTAAGGCAATTGATGACAGAAATTGGTTCTTATCTAAAAAAAGAACTACTCCCTCAAGCAATTGGAAATGATGTTTTGTTTGCTAGGCGTTGTTATAACTTGCTTTGCCTGAGGTTGTTGAATTTTTTACAGTGTTTGCTTTCTCTTTCTTTCTTCATTCATGCCCTTTTTCTCTATTTTCTCATATTCTCCTTGGACACTCTAATATTCAAGTTCACAACACTCTCTGTATAAAGTTTTTAGCTGCCACTACTTTTGCCTTTGTATGAAACAAACTCTATTTGATTTTACCAGGTATTCAGTATTTTCGTAACATTTTATTTAGAGAGAGTATACATGGGTTCTAAATGTAGTTTGCAAACATCTTATTTATTTATATTCTTCTTTTCCTTTTCTTTTCTATGAAAAAAATTTACAGGGTTTGGATATTTTTTTACTCTAATTTTAGAAATTGTTAAATCTTCTTAAGGTGGTAAATGCTATAAATTGTGCTAGAAGAGGTTGGATCAATGTAGATATGGACACTATTGCCTGTGAATCATGTGGAGCACGTCTCCTTTTCTCTACTCCATCTTCATGGAATCAGCAACAAGGTATGATTCTCAACCACACATACATGTACTAAGAGAATGTGACAATTTTGACTCTGGTTTTCTTTCTTTTTTTTCTTTTTACTAAAGATGAACTGTTTTCTGTTTCCTTCCCTTCAGTTGAGAAGGCGGCGTTGGTATTCAGCTTAAAGCTGGATGGTGGGCACAAGTTACTCTGTCCATGGATAGATAATGCCTGTGATGAAACATTGGCTTATTTTCCTCCTACTCCTTCTCCAGTTTTGGTCAATAAATTTAGGGAGCGTTGTTCTATGTTATCACATCTTTCATCACTTCCTGTTATTTCTTCTTCGTTTCTTAAATGGATGAAGAGTTCCCTCCTCAAGAAAATTCTTGAAGAATTACCCTTGAAGGAGTTTGGTAATGAGTCTCTTAACCAATCTGAAATCGAGTACCTAGAAGATGGACATGTCTCAGATACTGCTAAAGCATATCATCAGGTTTTGCTCTTGTTCTAATTTCCATCTATATATGCTAATTCCAGTAAAGTTCACAAATCTTCTTGGGAGCTGATTTCATTTTCATTTCTTTTATTCTCAACCTTCGCCAATCTTTCTGAGTTTAGCTTTGTATTTTAGTCAATTTTAAGAATCATTCTGGTTACAAAATTGTATGACTACTTGCATTTTCCAACCATCAAACGTAACATTTTTTTTTTCTATAATTATGAACAAGATCTCCCTTTCTGGCTCTCAGAAAAAGTAACACAATTTTAAAAATTGCAGGCTCTACAGCTAATTAGCTTGTTTGGATGGGAACCTCGTTCACTGCCCTATGTAGTTGACTGCAAGACAGGTTCAGATCAATCTCTCAAGAAATCCACCTCTTTGGATTCGCGTCCTGCTGTAAATTTATACTCTGCTGCTTCCAAAGAAAATGTAGATGGGAATAGAATTTCTGAGATTCCAAGTGAATTGCAATCTCTGCCCAATTCTGTTGTTTTAGATTGCAGGATCTGTGGAGCTAGCGTTGGATTATGGACTTTCAACACAATTCCTAAACCTGTGGAAATCATCAGATTGGTTGGACCCACTGAATTGAACGGTGAGTCGGGCACTCACGGCTCGGGCAGTAAAAGTGGCATCAATCATGCAGGTATTGGTAATGTTGGAGTATCATCAAAAGAAAGCATACCAAATTTAGCTTCAACAATCGCAGGGGGGCCTACCCCTGCACGACAGAGTTTCAAGTCCACCATCACTTTGCCTGTCATTGGCCAAAATTTAAGGGCTAGGTTATTCGATAATGAAAAAATTTGTGACCGGATGGATAACAACCAAGAAATGGTCCACACCGGCTCCTTGGATAAAAATATGTTACAAGATAGCAAAAACAATGAAGATAGCACCCTTCATGGACAGTCTGGTCAGCCAGAAGACATACTATTATTCGAAAATCAAACACTTGATCGTGGATGTGGTACTACCGGTGATGATCATACCCCTGTATTGGAAGGTACGAGTGTTACGGATCAGGGAGCCTTACCTGAATCTAATTCGAATGGTTCAACTGTACAAACTCAAGCAAAGATGGCAGAGATTGTTCCTGGGCAGGAAATTGAAGTGGTGAAGAATGCTGAGAATTCAATGCAGTTGGATTCTGGAAGCAAAGCAGCAGATCTGCATCCTTCTTCTCCTGTCAATAATCCTTTGACGTCAACAGATGCTGTTATGATCACGAGTAGTGAATGCAGTGAAAAGGAGTTGCCTTCCGTTGTCTCTGACCAGTGTGATTCACAACAGGTTTCAGAAAATGATACTTCAAATAGCAAAGAGGATTCTTTGGCCAACTTACAGGTGACCCCACACAAATCCTCTTCCCTTGAAGTTGATACAAATACAGATATCGCCAGGAAGAACGACTCAGTGGAAGACAAACTTGGTTCTGATAACCACACCACCTCAGAAAACCAGGATCGTGAAGGAGGCGAAGCCAATGACAAAGTTCATACCTCCGTCAACAGCGAGCATATTACCCATGGTGAAGGTACGACACCCTTCTTAATCCTTCTTTTTCCATGAATGGTGTGGCATATCTTCATTTCACTAATTGGATAGATTCTTTAGATAGTGATAGCCATAGGTAGAGACTCTCTCTAAGATACTCGATGGCTTCGTGCTTTATTTCAGTGGTATTGACAAATCTAAGTTCAATAGTTATTGAAGTTAATTATTTACATAAAAAATTATCTGGAATAAGTGGAGAAGGAACTTGTCTGTTAGCAAGTATTCTACTTTCTGAACGATGGTTGGCTTGTTTGTTAAAAACCCCTTTACACAGTTGACATAGAGATTATAAAAAAACTATAAATTGGGGGAAATATTTTCGAAGACTCATTTCCCCATGCATGCCTGAGCATTAGCGTAGCGTATCAAATGTTAGTTTGATTGAGTAGGCACATCATTAGTTCGTATTCTCTCTGTTATCTTTTCCAAGTCATTATTTAAATGATAAACTATATGGTTAAACCATATTTCATTAGTTTTATCGTATTTTTTTCAGAGGATTACACCAAGAGTGCACCATTGGGTAATATAATGGAGTTCGATCCAATCAGGCAGCACAGGCACTTTTGCTCCTGGATTGCCACAGGGAATAAGGCACCTGGATGGAAACAAACCCTAACTGCTTTACAGCGCGAAAAAAGCTCTTCGCCACATTCTCCGAAGAACTCTCCATCAGGGTCTCTGATTAAGGTATGCAAGAATTTTTAGTTGTATTTTGGAGCAATATTAGATGTTGATTCTATCAATACTATAATTCAAAAGGGTGGTGGCACAGTAGAATTGTTTTGCTGCCTATACCTTCTTTTGTATTCATTTTGTAGAAGTTTGATGAACTAATATTTAACAGAACCATGTTGTAGACTGAACTTATGTTGGAACAAATTTGTTCAACTTCCTGCTCTATAATGCCCTAATGTAGTTTTGCCATGAGCTTTTCTCTTTACTATGACTTTCATCTCAAGTTTGAACTCTGTTTCCTTTTCCAGGTCGACGATCCCGTTAGTTCGCTTCGAAATCTATTCACATCTTCTGCAAAGAAATTGAAAAGTAGTCTTTCTAATGAGAACACCAAGCGCTAGACTGTCCTCATCACATAAAAACCAGACAGAGCTTCCTCTTAAAGCAGGGTTTTTCATGCCATGCCTCCCAAATTGATTTCCTTTACAATTATGTCTCTCTCTTTTTTTTTTCTTTTTTTTCTTTTTAATTTAACAACATTCGGAAAGGGGATTCGAGCATGTAACCTCATGTAACTAGATTGTATAATATGCTGCTAGAGCTCCGCTCTTGTTAGCATATCTCTGCTTTCATATAATTTTCTATTTGTTCTTAAATTAGTTGGGGGATTTTGCAATATGGCTTCTATTGGCAGCTTGCTGTTTTTTTGGAACATAGTATTGAAGTTAAGAGTGATAAAGTGCTAAATTACGAGTTATCAAAATATAATCTCCGCATAAATTTCGTAAGATAACGACTGTGACTACTATTGTAAAATTTGTATGCTACAGATGAGATCAAACATGCTCATTTTTTTAGAATGAAAAAAAACCTAAAATATCTAATTTAGATGCAAATATCTTTTAAATAATGTTACCGTATACACATTAACGCCCACAAAGAACATTGCCAAGCTTTTGAGATTGAATGAAACCACACGAGTTAACCAAATGGTTAATAAAGATCATGGCAAATAAAAAGACGGCTTAGAAGAAAAACGTCTAAGTTATGGGAGTCATCTACTAAGGATTTAAGATTTGTAGTAATGTTAGATAATTATTATGAGAGAAGAGTGGATGTGCGAGCAAGTCGATTCAAATACTTCGATATAAATAGGGAATTTATTCTCCATAGCATATTTTTTGTTCTTCATTATAATTATAGCACATTTTTTTTAAAATAATTTCATCCATAGCACATTTTGCCCAAAATTTCTATTCTAATATTATCAGACTTTTATCAGTTCAATTGATAGACTTCTATCGCTTCAACTAATAGACTTCTATCAGTTCAATCGATAAACTTTAGATTTCTATCAGTTCAACTGATAGACTTCAATCGATTTTGAGTGATTGAACAATATAAATTGATAGACTTCAATCATTTTTGTGCCACAAATGAATAAGTTTGGAAATTATGTTATACATGGAATTATTTTGTTTTTTTTAATATACATCCAAAAACCCCGTATAAATATTTGTATATATGAAATCACAAAATTCCTTTTTAAAAGTGTTTTTCTTGCAAAATATGATTCATTGGAATTTAGATAAGTGAACGTTAGAATAGGGTAATATCAATATAATGTACATCACAAACAAGGGGTGGAGGGATATTAGGGGGGAATTTGATTCTACCAACTCCAAAGAGAAATATAAACTTATGCTATTTCTCTTGTGCTCATGTTGCACAAGTTGAAATTAAACATACTTCGAACAAATATCATTAACATAGATATAAAACTACTTCAAAATTTCGATATAAAACACCTCATTCTCATTCATTCATAAGAAACATAGTTACATTTAGACAAATTCAATTTGAAAAAAAATGGAAAAATTGGGAGCTTAACCATGTGTCCATGTCATTTCTCAAGCAACCCACAGTTTGTGATAATCACTTTTGAATAAGGACGGTTGAATCCTCTCTCTGCAACAACAGCTCTCTTATCTCCTATTAGCTTTGCCACCCTGCTCATCAATCCAAACCCTCATTGTCAATTCCTATTTCCTAATTCATCAACATACTGACTAAACATTCGAGGATAAGAAATTCGAACTCATGAACTCTAAGTTATAAGCAGATTCGAAATATGCTTCATTAACTCAGAAAGAAAATGAAATGGACTGTACTGTACTGGACACTACCCATTATAGCAAAACCATAAACTTATCTTAGAAAAATATTATCTTTACCTGAAGTAAGGAGAAGTAGTATTCTCTTTCACTGTCTTCACTTGAGCAATCCTCTCCAACACTTTCATCCCTTCCAAAACTGTTCCAATCACCAGGGCCGAATTGTCCAGCTCCGGCGAATCCTTGACAGAAATCGTGAACTCCGTTCCATTCGGCTCGGTTCCGACCTCTTCCTGATCAACCTCCAGCTTCCCTTGCCTAGCTACCAACTTCATCTTAGGGGGTGGTTTCAAAGGATCTCTAACAATGATCCCCACAGTTCCAGCCAAGTTCTTAGTTCCAGGGCACTTCTCATTCACTCTTTCCCATTCATCTTTAAGAGTCTCTGATGCTAACTCATTCCCTGTCCTCTTTGCAAGCTCAACATCCACTCCATAAGATCTCACTCCACTGTTTTGAACATAATTTGATGTGATCTTCACAAAGTCTTTTCTCCTGTAAGAAACCCCTGCAGCTCCACTCACAAGGCTACTAAACCTCGCAACTCCTGCGGGGGCGTCGTCGCCGTAAAGCCCAATGACAATGCGACCGGCAGGCTCGCCATCGATGGAGATATCAAGAAATGCATGCTTGGTGAGGCTCTTTTCTGTGCAATGAGGGCCATCCTTGGAACTCTCTATCTTCTGCAATTCTTCTTCATTTTCAACCAAGCTTTCTTCAGCCTCTGCTTGGGAGGATTTGTAAAATGGGTCTAGAATCTGAGAGCCAAAGAGAAGAAGCAACAGGGAGTTGCTTCCAACGGCGAGCCTCCGGCGGGAGATTCTACAACATTGTTTGATGAAGGGAAGGTTTGGGGAAATGGGGATGTTTGGAGGTTGAGAGGTGGATGGGAGTTGAAGCTTTGTGGGATGGAGAAATTTGGGGCTTTGCAACATGACCTGATGTTGGTGATTTCACTGCTGCAATTCTATCAGCAAACTGTGAGAATTGTCTTTCTAAGTCTTTTGAAGCAGGAGATTTTGTGGATAAGCAATATACAAAAAGATAACCACACATGAGAGAACACTTATTTTCTTGTGGCACATAATATTTGACATTGTTTGCCTACCAATTGTAATGGAGTGATGTGGGCCAACTGATTTCGGTTCGGTTTTTGTCGGTTTTGTACCAAACCGACAACCGAACCAATATCTTCGGTTTTCAAAAAATGGATCCGATCCAATGTCCAATAAAGTATAGAACCATTGGTTCGGTTTTTCAATGTCAAAAAATGGATCCGATCTGATCCAATGTCCAATTTTTTTTAATATATCAAAAATAATATTTCTCATATAAAAACAACATTCTCGTAAACAACTATTTTTTTAAAGGTTAGAAGTATTTTTAACTTATTTAAAGATATTTTTTACTTGAAATAGGGGTGAATTAAAGAAATATTAATGGAAAGATGATTACTCTATATGAATTATTGACTATATATATATATCGGTTTGGATCGGTTTTTTAAAATGAAAACCGGAACCGATCCAATATTTTCGGTTTTTTCAAATTACAAACCGATATGTCCAATTTTGAGGTAAAAAACCGATCCGATCCATTGGTTCGGTTCAGTTCGGTTCGGTTTTTCGGTTTTTTGTTGCACCCCTAGGCCAAAGTATGTCCTCGGTACAAACAAGACATAATGCTTCTCACCTTTTAATATTAACCATGGTGATTGATCTAGTGACGAAGACTATTGAAAATGTTTTTTATAGGTTAGATTCTACGTGATTACTTATCTAAAAATTAAATTTTTTTTTTCTTTTTTGCATTCAAATATTGTTAGGTCAAATAACTTGTTTTATGAAAATAGTCGAGTTATTTTTTTAGTTTGGTTCACCATATTAAAAAAATCATTTATTACTAAGATTAGATGAGAAACTCTCCTTTTTTTTCAAAAAAATTATTTTTATGTGAGTGTCTGAGTTCATTTGTGTAACTGTTACTATTTTAAAAAAATTATTATATTTAATTATCAAAACAACTCTAGAAAATTAATGTTTAGATAGGTGGCAGGTTGCTCCTAAATATTTGGGAATCAAGACATTTCACAAGTTATGGTGGTTTGGAATGAGTTTGCATAAACAAATTGTTAAATTGCAAGCACTTTTCGACTGAACTAAAAACAATACCCCTTAAATTTGATCCCTTATTTTAATTTTTAAAATATTCCTATTCATTTTGTTTGTGCATTAACTCACTGGTATGTGATGTACCAAAGGCCCAAAAAACATTAGTAGGAATTGGTGTTCTTATCAACTAATCGCGTACTACCTGCAAGTTAAAAGAAAAATTCACGACTTCATTTTTTAATTTCAAGCAATGTAACGTAATGGTCGTAAACTTTGACTTTAAAGATATTGTTTTCCTCAAAGTCCTAAATTTAAGATTCACCTACAACATATATTTGTAGACAAGAATTTCTCTATTCCTTCAATATCTCTCGAGCAGACATGGATATAGTAGAGCAAAACTCCAATTTTACGGTTTCTAAAAAAAAACCATTACCATTCTAAATCACCAACAACTCGATCCCTTGTGGATAACTTGGTTGAAGTTTCATCCCTTATTGTTAAATATTTACAAGCAATCATCTTAGCCACCTTCCGGTTGCTTTTTGTAGATTATCAATCACCTTTTTGTCCCTTTCTGCTCCATTCGAAGAAAGACAATCTTCTGCATATTTTCATCATCTGTTACTAGAAAAATCCATTTGCATTCATCATCTAATATTATGAATACTATGGCATCAATATACGAAATGCATGTGCCTCTAGCAACCGGTAATAGTTTGTCTTCAGCTTTGAATATATTCATTTTGTTTCACAAAAGCCAGCATTGACTCTGCCTAACCGAAACTATGCTCATGATCACTGCAACTCTACAGGCAAGCATCAATAATCATCACAAAAGAAACAGTAAGTTGTTGCATTATTGAAAAACACTAGTAAATTTTGTTTGAGAAACCGAAAGCCGGAGCTTTGCCCCACTATAATCAGGGTATCCACGCCCGTCTCTAAGTCAAGCACTGAGAGACATCGAAGGAATGGAGACACAAGAGGTGTCTACAAATTAATGTCACAAGTGAGTCTTGAACCTAAGACCTAGAGGGGAACACATCTTTAAAACCCAAGCCTTCGTCTATCGCGCTACCACTTTGGGACAAAAAACACGAGTAAATTGAAATGAAAAAGCCAAATCAACTTTGAATTGCTATTCTCAATCAAAATTCATGTATATCATACAGATATCCAGAACTTTTATCACAACCAACGATGGGGGAGGGAAATCATCACAAGCCCACGTAATAGAACCTTTTCAGAATGCTTAATTGCAACTATTTTGAAGTGAAATCACAACATTTATAGAGAAAAGTGGGTCATTCAAAACTTCCGAAGACAAAATTGCTAGCAACACGTTAGGTTTCGAACCAAGTCTACCTGCAAACAACTCAAAGAAATACGCAAACACACCAAATAAAACAAGATAACCCAAAAAATACGGTTATTTTGATGATATTCCAATATAGAGTGACAAACCATTAATTATTGTAAGGTATCAACCAACAACTACCAATTCTGATATTAAGAAAAACAGCAACCCTACAGAATACACCAGCAATTTCAAGAGTGTTGGGAAGCTCTCCTACAAAGCCAAAACACCCTAACAAATGACATGAAAACTCTCTACCACACTTCTCTTCACACCTCCCCTTCCCTCAAAAGACTGTACGGCCCAATACATGCGCCCACTGCTAACCGTTCTTATGCGCATTTCCTTTACTACCTCTCCTCGTATAAGTACGACGGGGCCTCACACAACATTTCTTAGTAATAGCCAACACCTTTGAACTCTGATTGAGTGGACGGCTGAACATCCCCTGCTCCCTTGCCCACAAAAACAATGCGACCTACATGACAACCAAACTTTATCAACTAACATCATATGTAATTACGGCCATTAATTTCAGCATGCATGAATGGAAAGTCGAAAAAAAAGCTATCAGATTGTTTGTAATCTCTTCTATTGACAATGGATCAGGAAACGAAATAAATGAAACAAAAAAGAATGAAAAGTCAGGGACCCAGTATTAGAACTCAAACACCAGTTAGAACCTATAAAGGTTTTCAGCCTATACAAGAAAAAAAATTTCTTTTTTTTCAGTTGAAACAATGTATCACAACCAAGAAACAACATTTTCATCGTAAAGAGGTTGTATCTTTGTCCCATGGACAAACACACCAAAATTACCATTATTTCTAGTAAAGATGGTACTGATGGTGTAAGAAGCACGGACACGGACACGAGCTATTATTTAAAAATGCAGAACACGGATACGTCGAGGACACGCAATTTATAATTATTTTTTATAATATACTATTAAAAGTTGAAATCCAAAATATTTTAGTTAGTTATAAGCCTACCCATAATAATCTCTAAATATTTTAGTTTTTATCTCATTTTCTTTCCCTACATTTTATTCTCTCTCTTTCTTTCCTTTTTTCATTTTAGTCCATCTTATCTTTGATAGACATCATTGTCGACAGCCTCCACCAATACTACCCGTTGTCGTGTCATCCGCCATTGGAAACAAATAAGTCTTAATTGAGGTGTCCATAAAGTGTCCATGGTGTGTCCGAAATTGAAAATAGTAATAACAAAAGAGGACATGGAATTTTGACTGTCGGACACGTGTCCGACGAGTGTCCGGAAGTATCGGTGTCGGACACGAGTACGACACGGACACATTGTTAAAATAGAAGTGTATGTGCTTCCTAGCTGATGGTAATATATAGTTAATGTAGCTAGAATGTGTGACTGCATGAGGAACTCTATATTCATATAAACAGGGGAAGTAAACAATAGTCAAGTGCTGTACTGTACCATTGCGACGAATGGCAACTTCTCTAATGCGTCGAACAAGACCAGTGGTTGGATCAGAGAAAATTTTGGTCTCCAAGTTCCCCTCCAAATACAAAATTGAACTGAAAAGAAAAAAATTTACATTATAAATATGAAGCTGCAACAAAGAAATGAGAAATCTAAGACTACTATAATCTTCTAAAGGCAACAAGAACCAGAAAAGAAAATCATTGCAAGACTAATAACAAGCTCAGTTTCAGATGGAAATTAATTAGTGGACCTTCATACCACTTAACTAAAACAACACAAGCTCCCTAATATCCATTGACCACTATCACGATATTAACAGCAACTGATTGCAGAAAATAAGCCGAATTCTATGATATTACTCCATGTATCTCAGGTAGATTGATTAATGGCTAAAACCGAGCTTTGAAGGTGTGCTACCCTCAAGATCCCAGGTTTGATAATCACACGTGACATTAATTTGTAGATCTCTCATGTCTCCATTCTTTCATTGCTTCTCGGTGCTTGGCCTAGGGATGAGTGTGGTTATCTCGAGTATAGGAGAGCAAAGTTTCGATTCCTCAGTTTCCAAAAAAATAAAACTAAAAGTAAAACTGAAAATCTTACCCAGGCACAGCATGCTTCATGACAACATCGCCCAGTCTCTGAGGATAAATCGAAACCCGATGCCACTGAACTGCGCACCGATTCGCATACTCTTTCGGTTCTTCGTTAGCTAAGGGTCTCCGATTATTACGAATCCCACCCGTCCCCACTGATACCATCGTCACTGTTCTTCCACTCTTCAGCTGCTTTCGCAATGGCTTCTGCCCCACCTGACCTACCAATATAGCCTTCACGAAAGCACAAAAATGCAAGCAATCAAACATCGAGACTCGAAATTTCCCAATACAATATCAAATATACCTTATAAATGCCAGCATCGAGGCCATGTTCCAGAGGTCGATTATAGGGCGTTCTTGCCGGGGTTGACGATTGGGCCGAAGACGGTGATGCAGAAGGTTGATTAGTCGCAGAATGTGATTCCAAGTCCGTGTCCGATTCGATACTGGACTCGCTGAGATCTGAAACTGAGCGGAAGAAAATGTTGTTACTGCAATTGTTCAAGGAGAAGATGTGGTGGTGATGAGAAGGTTTCGAATTCGACAGCAGAGAACGGCCGAGCTTTCTTGAGAGTGCAGCCATGGAGGTCATCGTCTTTGCGGTTCACAATCCAGACAGAAAATCAGAATTTCAGCGAATGGCTTAAACCCTAAAACCCTTGTGGACGAAGACCCGGTTCGAGTTCGGACATGGATCCGGGTTGTGTTTCGGACTATTTTCCCAATTTTGTGCTATTTTCTTAGAGTGCGTTTAGAGCACCGGTTTGGTTATTATAGACGGGAGATTATGATAAACGATAGGTTATTATAAATGGTATTTGAGGGACAAGTTTTTATAATAGGGATTATGATAAACGGTGTTTGAGAGACTAGTTATGGAACAAAAAGTAATATAAAAGTAATATATGTAAGGTGTAGATAAACGGACACGTAGGTTTAGATAAACTGCTATGTAGGTTTCGATAACCACCGTTATGGTGGATAACCAGTTTTAAGAAAATAATTACAAAATTAGTCATCTTTGGAAGTATTTGTAAATCTATTTTTTATTTTAAATTTAATTAATAAAAAATTTCAATAGTACCAATTGTACCCTTATATTTACGGGTTTTTTCCTTTCTTTTGCCACCTTGTTGTGCGACCAATTTATCTGTGTTAATGTTTTTATTTTTTTGCAAATGGCTTTCCCCGGGTAAATTACTCATTTGTTTAACTTGTTTTTTTTTTCTACTCATTTGTTTAACTTGTTTTTTTTTTCTAGTACCTTTTTTTAAAAATAATTATATTTAATTATTCTTTCAAGCTACCTCATTTTTAGAAAAAAAAATATGAACGAATAAGTAGGTGTATAATTATTAGGTTATAGAAGTTGTTGAAGTTGGTGTTAAAATTTAAAATATGTATTTATTTATTAATACAAAATTTTTAATATGAAGAAGAATTTCTAGATAAATTTTGGTGGTATTGATCAATGTTACTGTATGAGTACTGTAAATTTTTTAGAAAGGAAAATTGAATTGCTTCTCACTACAATGTAGACAAATTCTATAATATTTGCATTCATAATCATTAATATGGTTTAATATTGTATTATAAATATTCATTAATGTTAGTATTATAAAAAAGAAAATTTTAGTGGATAAATTATTCTAACAAAATAATTATAAATGTAGTCAAATTTAAAAATATTTACATCTATAGTCATGCATACGGTATATTATTGATACTCATTAATACAATATTATTTATTATTAATACACTACTACGTATTTAATACAATATTATGGATTATTAATACAATATTATGTATTATTAATTTAGTATCGTGGATTATTAATACAATGTTATGTATTATTATTAATAAATACATATGAATATGATTGCTAATTTTTTAAGTGACCAAATTTGTAATTATTTTATAAATTTGATTCGTAAGTTTCTCAAAATAATTACTAAATTCTTATTTATTTAAAACGCGTATTTATTTATTAATACATAATTAAAGATTTTATGAAATTATCATCATTATTTTTACACATTTTTCATTTAGTTCAAAACAATAATGACCTTTTGTACTTCAATACAGTTGAAGAATTAAAAGAAATTCGGTTTTAATAATCTTTTTCAATTTTTCAAAAAGAGAGTTCATTAGGAAAGTTTATGAAATGTTTGACACATAAATGTATTAATGCATTAAATTTTAGAATCTCATCATTTCTTTAATAGTGTATATTCGTAAAATTATTATTAAATAATACCAATAAATATAAAATTTGATGAATTAATACTCATATACGAGATAATTACAATATAAATACAAAAGATATCTTAATCGACAGTATTAATTTGATATTTATACCCAAGTAAAAGAAATAAAATATATATACATAACATGATCATACACAAAAACATTAGTAATCCATAAACTCTTGTTTATTTGAACCTTGTATTTATTTATTAGGAAAATTGTATTGGAAGGGTGGTATTATAAATACTCATTAATACGATATTATGTATTTTTAATACATATTATAAGAAAGTATGTGATAATACTCATTAATATCAATAATTATAGTTGTTTTTTTAATGATCATATTTATAATTATCTTCTAATTAAACTTGACTAAACTCGTCCATATTCATAAATACATTACTAAAGAATTTATGAAGTCAGTCTCACCTTTTTTCACATATTTTATGAAATATGAATGTTTTAAGATTTGACATTGTATTCACAAAATCACTATTAAATATTTAATCAATAATGCAAATAAATATAAAAGTTTGATGACTTAATATTCATATGTGAAATAAATACATAGAAATACAAAAGATATATTAGACGTGAAATACGGTACTAATTCTATCTAACCAAGTAAAAAATATATTATAAAAAAAATTTATTTGAAACTCATATTTCACGATTTTAGGAGATTTTAAAGAAAATAATTTTGCATAAAAAATTGTAAACGAAAGTGCAAGGGTGAAGGGAGTCCAAGATTTTATTTCTGTAAATAAAGGGGCACTTCCGTCTTTTTGCATCAATAAGAATTGTTTATTGTTTATTCAATAATTATTTTTGCTATTTTTTTAAAGAATGGACAGATTTGTAATAAATTTTCAGTTATGACCTACTTTTAAACTTTCCCTTATAATAAACGGTGCGGCAAACATTGATTGAGTTATTATAACCAACTCGGCCGTTTACATAAACGGGTCCAAACACGCCCTAAATTAAATGGATGTTTTATTTTTATTTTTTAGTTCAATTGCTTCAAATAGATTCGAACTCGTGACCTTCCAATTGTTGATGAATAAAAAGCCTTTTGTAGTGTATGTATATAAGTGGTAAGTCTTTTTATTGAAAGAAAGTTTTGGGAAAATAATAAATATGATGGAAGTGAAAAATAGTGAAATGTTTTTTGAAAAATGTGATTATAAGAGAATGATTCTTTGTGGGCCAAATACAAAAAACTATCCACATTTCCATTCTCCTCCTTATTCTTGGTGACTCAAACACCGCAAAATGATAAATACAAAAACTTTTTGCCTTTAACCGATTGAGGCAATGGATACAAGCTGCAAAATGATATATTATGAAGTGAATTAGTGGTTGAAAGGATTTAGAAAAATTACAAAATGAAAGGTTATCACCATCTAAAAATTATTTTCCTACAATTTTTTTAACGTTAAAATGTTTTGTATAATAAAATAATATATTTCATGATAATAATTGAGATGTGCGCAAAATGGACAAAACACCCACCGATATCCATAAAATGCAAATTGAGCATATACCATATTAAATGCGAGAGAATTTTCTTTTGCTAAAGTGACGTAAGGATTCTTTGAGACGCAAGGAACCAAATACCATAGAAAAATAGAAGTAAAATAGGGAATAAATTAACTTAAAAAATACGTCCTTTTCAATGATATAATTTGTTGTAAACTTCATGACAAGAAGATAATGAAACATGGAACAAACAACTTCGTGATCGCACTTCTCAAAAAAAAAAAAAAAAAAAAAAAAAAAAAAACTTCGTGATCGCACGACCCATACTTTATATTTTTAAAATTTTAAATAATTATTATAATAAGGAAATGGCAGGATGCATGCTTTTTTTTATTATTCAAAATCATCAATCATTCTCTCCAATAATATTGACCATACATTTGGCAGCTATAAAAAATTAAGAGGTACAGTCATCTGCTTTTTCTACTGGTATATTATTTTTTGGGAGGGAGTATCATGTTATAATACTAAAGGTGTTTTTGGGCAATGTAAATGGTTTAGTTGGTGTCGAACGTGTGACGCTGGTGTTGAACTGATTTAAAATTAAACAATGAAACCATTACGCCACTGACCCATTCGATAATTTTAAATATCTTTTGTCCTAAAAAACTTATCATTAAAATAGTAAATCAATTTTACATTTTATTGGATGTTCGGATCTAGTCTTTGTCAAATTGATTGAATCCATTTGGCTCTCAATTTTATCTAAAACTGAAGAAACCGAATTAATATCGCATCTAAGGGGATCATAAATACTGATTCCAGAGATCGAACCAAACCAGATAACTAATCGTGCCACCATCTCATTCGATCCTAAACAATATTATAGTTTATTACCTAAACTGTAACATTATATATATAGGGGATTTTGCATGTATAACAAAAAAAGATAAAATATTTTCATCTATAACATAAAATCAAAACTAATTCATTTGTAGCAAAAAATTCAAATTGAATTATATTACTAGTTGAATTCTATAAGTGATAGAATTCAATCAATGAAAGACTTCTTCTATCACTGCTTGAATTTTCTACTAGCGATAAAATTTCAAATTGAATTCTATCACTAGTTGAGTTTTATCACTGATAGAAATTAATATGACATCGATGAAATTATTTTAGAAATTGTGGTGCAAATGTAATACAAAAGGTAAAATGTGCTGCTGATGATAAATTCTCTTATATATACTAGAAGTAGCCTTATTTATGATTTCAAATAAAGAAAAAAAAAGTAGCCTTATTTATGAAAAGTATACAAAAAGAGAAAAATGAAATAATGGGTAAAAAAAGCTACAAAGCAAATTAAAATTTAGGCATTTATTTTACATGGGGGGAGATTAATGCCTTGTCACTCTCTTTATTTCTTTCCAAATAAAGTCAGCTTTTTGTGGCTTTCATAGAAAGAGAGCCAATCAATTACAAATTACAACAAACAAACCTAAAAACCTCTGAAAACACCCTCTTCCATGGCGGACTCGCAACAAATTTGATCACAGAAAATTCTGCCATTAAACTTCGAGCCAAGGGGGAACAGAGCAGACAAGGCCCACGATTGCAGCACAACGAAACTCATTATTTTACTTCAAAAAATTTCAAAAGCTGAAAGATCAACGTCGAAATCAGTACAGAAGCTTCCCCACCTTCAAAATCCGGGATAGAGAAATTTCGAGGCCATTATCGATGAACGAGTGATGGATTTGAGGAAAATCGCTGTGATTGTGGAGGATGTTGAAGTTTCAAGAACGGCGCTGAAATGGGCGCTCAGTAACCTAATGCGATACGGCGATTCGATTACTCTTCTCCATGTGTTTCCCTCAACAAGATCCAAAAGCAGTTCCAAAATTCGTCGTCTCCGATTGAAGGGATTTCAATTATCCCTAAGTTTCAAGGAAATCTGTACCGCCTTCCCTAATGTGAGTTTTCGATTAGGGCTTTTATTTACTTCGATTTCTTTTGTTGTACTGATGATTTTGAGTAACGATAATCATTTTATAGGGTTCTGTTACAGACGATGGTGGAGATTATTGTGACGGAAGGCGATCAAGAAGGTATGAAGATTGCGGCCATGGTTAGGGAAATTGGAGCTTCTGCGCTTGTTGTTGGCCTCCATGAACATAGCTTTCTGTACAAGTAAGTTTCTAAAATTAATCTCATGTTACTCTGTGTAATTAGCATTAATTTCACTGTTTATGGATTGGTTTGTTTCTGGGGACTCCGTGAATTTGTATTAATTATGATCCTGATCAGCCATAAATGAAAGGGGCCCCGTCCTGTCTGTTTGAAACTTATTTTATGAAATGGATCACTGGATTTTTATTTTTATTATTTTTTTTTTTTTTGAGGACTGGAACTTTGAACTTTTGACTGCCCTATAACCGTGGTTCCGAGATACATTATAGGATCGGAAACAAAATTAAGAATCGTCAAACCCACCTTAAAAAGAATATACTCTCAAAATTCAGACTCTTGATCACTGCCTCGCCCCTTGGAGACAATCAGTGATTATATTATTTATTGATGTTTAAAAGTAAATAAACAGAGGATTCAGATGGGAAACCTTCTGGGAAATTGCTCAAGATTTGGTCAACTTTGTTTGGTTTGGTTAGTTTGAGTGGGTTGAGATTTTAATCTCTGTTTTATTATGTGATTACCATGATCTTTGCCCAATTAGAACTTGTGTGCTTTCTTTATTGGCAGAGGAGTAGGTTTTTTTTTATTCAACCATATATAGGAATAAAGAGATTGGAACCTTTTGACTTCTTAATGGAGAAGATAGATCTTAACCAATTAATTTATGTGTACATGGAACAGAATATGTATTTTTTAGTACAAGAAATGCAAAGTAGGTAGATTGGAACCCAAACTATGAATATAAATAAATGAATAGATGTTAATTACTATTCAATTAAGCTGATTTTGGTGCAAGTGATGGGTTTTACATAATGTAAGAGGATTTGCACTTTATATAACAGAGCAAAAAGGCCAATGAGATCCTCAACTTGGAGTTTTTCCATTAATGAAGAGTTAATTATCACAACTTTTTGTGGCTTCTTTTGATTTGGTTTTCAATTTCATCTCAAAAACGCCTCCCACCTGACAAACTTATTATGTGCCAAAAGTAACTTTTTTTTTTTTGGATATTGGATGGGACCCATTTAATCACAGTGACTTTCTTTTCATCCACTCAAAATATGCCATCTTTTGATATGTGACTCATTAAAGACTTGAATGTGGTGAGAGGGAACTTTCCTAAACTTGGAATTTTGAATCATGTGGTACGTGTGAGTATATGGTTGGTAAAAATAATTTTGGTTGTTTATTTTTAGTTTTTTTTTTAATATAGTAGTTCTAAAAGTCATAAAGTTTGAGTTGTTAACTATTGGGTGAAATTTTACCATTAAAAAACAAAACAAAGGGAAATGTTAACTTTTTTTTTCTTTGATTCTTGGATATGTGAATAAAATATTATAACAATTACAAGTAATTAAAATATTAGATACAGAGATCAAGGATTATCGTTTTATTTTAGTTTTTTAGTTCAAAAGAGGTGGGGTATATATATGGATCAAAATTTCAATCTTAGATGGAGACTTGGAGTGAAAACAAAACTATTGTCCTAAAGTTTTTTCTTTCATAGAATATAAAAATATATGTTTCTTTTTTATGCGACAAAACACGTGAACGTAGAGATTAAAGCTTCTAATTTTTTTGGTCCATACTATAGTCTACTACTAACCAATTGAACTATATATTGATGTCTAAATATCGATGGATATTAACACATTTTATTGTTCCTCAATCAGTATAGGAAAATAATAATAATAGCCATTGGTTTGTTGATAGGATGGCTATAGCCCAAGAGGATTTAGCGAGGAATTTCAATTGCAAAGTTCTGGCAATCAAACAAGCAACAACCTCAACAGAATATTCACAAAAAAGCAAAAATGTGGAAATTATAGCAGCTATGGACAGTTCAACCAACATGGACTTTTCCCAGATAGAGATTGCCAAATTACAGTAAGAGCTTAATATATAGACCAATTGATTTTTTTTTAATTTTTTATATTCGTGACTGTTCGAGCTAGCTTGGATATTGTCACGAGACATAGGATCTGATTCTGACCTTATAATATTTGGATTGAAGGAAACCCGTAAGAAATTAATCTTTAGTTAGGTGGACACCATAGATGGACCTCTTAGTTTCTCATGCTTCTGTTGACCACTAAGTTACTCCACGAGCGTTAGATAGATAGGCCGATTGATTTGATGACTTAATGTATAGTTTTACCTTAAAAATGTGACACTATCAGCGTTTGAATGTTGATTATAAATATTTTGCAGAGCTCCTGAAATTCTTCCGCAGAAAATTCCATATAGAATATGTCCAAATCCTTCTGCGATTATTTGGAGATCGAAGAAATCAAGAAGAAGGTGGACTTTGTGACACAATTGGACCTTCTTTATTTATCCCAAATTCCACTCACTAATGCATCTGCCTCTTCTTTCACTTTCAACAACAGCTTCTTGGACATTGCCAATAATGAAAGTTTGTCTTTTTTCTTTTTCTTTTTCTTTTTCTTATATTTTATTTTTTTATGAATGAGATTTGAGGTTGCCAACCTATGCCCTACACACCACACACAATATATGAAAAAATTGAACTGAAATTGAAATCCACTTCATCTGTTTTATTTATATAGGCCGTTCCCTCTTTTTGTATGTTTTCACAATTAATGTCTAGTTTTGTTTGAGAGTTTGTCAATGCTGTGTGACATTCCTCTTAATAGTGAAAATATAGAAAAAGAAAAAAATATATATAGGGGAAAAACATATTGACAACAAAAGTATTGTTTGAGTAAGCCAAACGACTTTTATTTTAGTTTCAATCTTTATCAAATTAATTATGATTATCTGCTAAGATTTTGTATGTTTTTTTCTTCACTCTTTTTTGTTTTATTTATATATATAAAAAAAGGCTGAATTTTTAAGAATAATACCTTAGGTCGTGATAACCATTTTGTTTTTAGTTTTTGGTTTTTGAAATTTAAATCTTAAACAACTACCCTATGGTAGGTTTTTTCTTATTTAGATGTATGTCTTACCCATATTTTAAGAAATCAAACCAAATTTTGGAACAAAAAAAAAACTTTCATAAACTTGTTTTTATTTTTGAATTTGGTTCACCCATATTTTAAGAAACCAAACCAAATTTTGGAACAAAAAAAAAACTTTCATAAACTTGTTTTTATTTTTGAAATTTGGTTCATTTTCACCTACTTTCTAAAGAAAAGATGAATACATGATATGAAATATGAACACTTTATATGAAATTTGACTAAAAATAAGCTTAAATTTTAAAAACAAAAAATCAAATAGTTATGGAGTAGAACTTTAAAATTTCAAACTTTATTTTGTATTTTTAATTTTTTTTAAAAAAAATAAAATTGTGGTGTAGGATTTAAATTCATGACATAATAATATTGATTGAACTTTGTTATTCTTCACGTTTTTCTAAAATGGTTAGGATCAAGAAAAAGGTTTGAGAAGTAGCCAAAATAAACAAGAGAAATGTAAACAGATTTAATTTTTTTTGTCTTTGGAGGATTGTGAAATTGGTCCGAAACGTAGACTTTAAGATTTCAAGTTTGAATTTATTTGCGACATTAATTCATAATCACCTTTCAATTATATCTCAACTACATAGATATTTTGGTGTTGTAACCAAATCAGCTAAGTTGGTTGTCGATTTGATACAAAATCGACAAAAACCGAACCGAAATCACATATATTTATATATACACTAATGATATTCAATAGTATATCAGTACTATCAAATTATCATTAATTTCATATTGCCTTTCTATGAATATTAATTTTAAAAGTTCAATGATGCAAGTGTTTTAAATACAATTTATTATTTATAGTCATTTAGCATGATCGAAAAGTCTGCTTTGAATTGAATATATGTATATATACACTTTGAATTAGTATAGCTGACCCCAAATCAAAGTGGGTGATCCGTGCATTTTTATAAAGTTTGTACAAAATGCCAGGTTGCCTAATTTTTTAAGAGTCGCCTTATTTTTAAACTAATTTCACAAAACAAAAAACATCATGTTTTGTGAAATTTCATTTGGTTTGAGATTAAATCGTTTTAGCCCTAGCTCATCCACGTATATTTTCTTTATTTTAAACCGAGAGCATATTAATTTGCACACTCATATTTGTTAAGCTAAAACAAAAATGAGACAGAAAAAACTGTTGACAATTATTACTTTCTTTCGTATCATATCTATTTTAAGTAAAATTACAAATTTATTTTAAAAAATTAAAGAAAAATTATATTGGATAATTTTTTCCCATAAAATAATTGCAAATATAATCTAATTTTAAAACAAATGCATACACCCAACGGCAAGGTAGTTTGATGGCTAATAAATTGAATTTTAATTAAAAATATGTGCTAATATTCATAAACACAAATGATTATATTTATAATTTTTTTTAAATTTGACTAGGCTTATATTAATTTCTATAGTTTTAAAACTTACAAAAATCATCTATAGTTCGTTTAAACTTAAGAAAATAATTGTCGGGTATGTAATATAACCTTTTATATTTTATTGGTAATTATCATTTCAATAAAAAATTATTTGAAAATTGTCAACCAATTTTTTACTAATCAACTATTTAAACCAAACTATCAGCATGAATAAATTTTTTTTTTTTTTAAAAAAATCGAATTATAGTTGCCAAATTTGTATTTTAAGAATTAAAATATTTTATTTTTAATTTGTAAAATTTTTATTTAATAATATAAAAAATGGAGATTTTGTACGTGTACCAAAGATTTAAATTAAGTTCTATCATTCATTAGATATCTATTACTGGTTGAGTTCTATCACCAATTATTGATAGATGTCAAATGTGTTATACATTCAATTATTTTAAAAATTATACTGCAAAATTAATACATGAGGTAGAATTTGTTGTTGAGGGCAAATTCTAAAAAAAAAAAAAAAAACTCAATCTAATATATATTTTATTTTTTTGAAGCCAACAAGTTACTCGCTTTTCACTCTGTATATACTTTACAAATGAAAAGAGAAATTTGCGAAAAGAAAAACACAGAAAAAAATAAAAATGAAAGGAACATTCCATCCAATCCCACGCTAAGGTGAGCTACCTGAAATCACCGCCGCGTGACGTTAACATACTACAGCTCCGTTGAACTCAGTATACCTGACGGTGACCGGTTGCAAGAAATGACGGCAAGGGACTGGCACGTGGCGTCCGTAGAGGCACTTGGTTCACCTGCTTCCCGTTACTATCGTAATAAATTACGCCCGAGAAATCCAACGGCTCACATTTATCCCCCATCAAGATCGACTTCTGCCACACTCCGCCGTCCCCCCACTCCTCTTCCGATCCGCCGCCGCCGCAGCTCTTCTTCTTCGTCGAATTTCTCATGTTCTTCAGAAACCTCTTCGTCGATCGAAACTCCAATCGCGCCAATTGCTTCGGTTTCAGTTTCATTTTAAGCTTCTTCGACACTCTGTTTGCGTGCTTCGCACAGAGCGCCGCCAGAGTCGATAGCGATACGAGTAAGGTCGCCGCCGCTCGCTTCGGCGCCGCCAGGACGGATCTGCCGCCGTAGATGGAGGCGGAGCCGCCGCGTTCCGGTGTGTTCAGGCCCATGGTGGAGGGAATCGGAAACGGAAGGGGAATTGATTTTTTCTTTTTTTTCTTAATTCAGGGAATATTGAGATGGAGATTTTGAATTTAGGGATTTTGGTGTGTATTTATATTGTGGAGTTAAAGTAATGCGCACAGCCCATAACAGAATATCGAAAACGACGCCGTACATTTTAATTCGTGAATTTTATCTTTCTTATAAAAAATTTAAAGTCAATACTAATTGAAATTGATTCCATAGTATTAATAAATTTATCTATTTAAAAAATTTATGTGATCACATGTTTAAAATTTATAGAGTAATATGATAATTTTTTAAAAGAAAATTTAATAAAAAAGTATTAAGACTAATTTTAATTTTTTTTGAAAATATATAAAACGAAACAAAATAAATCTGAAAGTTAGTGCACTAATAATGGATTTTTGGTTGTTTAGGAATTAAAATGAGAAAATATCAAAAATCAATATTTTAATTTAAACATTTGAAAAATTGTCAAAATAAGTCTTGAAGGGCACCCGTTGAAAACTTGAGATTTGAGAATATATTATTGTGAAAGTCTCACATTCAAAATTGAAATGTGATATTACTCTTTTGATGTGTCGGTGTCTGGTTTAGGGACAACGTGATAACCTTTGTTTAAAAAAATGGTAATTTTTTTATATATATATATATTTATTTATTTATTCTGTAGCGTTCAACCCAAACTATTGCTTTGAAGTTTATTAAATAAAAGACGGAAAGAGGTTTTTTTAACTGCGTAAAATATACGAGTCCACTAATTCATCAAAGAACTTTGAATATATGACAAAGGGATCTTGTTTTTTTTTTTTTGTTGTGTTGAAAAATAAATAAATAAATTGGTAAACACAATTGGTTTTTATATTAAAAGAAACCAAAGAATATAATCAACCTTGAATCATAAGTTATTAAAAATTGATATGTTATCTAGAGATTATATAACATAATTGTAAATGGTCGAAGACTTTGTTATTGTATTTAATCAAATGTTTGATCAACTTAAACTTTTAAAAATAGTTTTAAAGTTTAGTGGTTCACCTCATCTAGATGCTCGAAAACTTACACCTTTTGATGGGGAGGTTTGATATTTTTATAATTCATATGTATAATTAATATAGTGCACAAGAATTTATTCTAATTAAAATACAATAATATCAAGATGCCTCAGAAGATGGTGGAGAAATACAACATGTGTAAATATTAATGGGAGATAGTGGAGAAATGATTTTATTATTTTTATGTGAAAATCGTGGTGGATTTTCAAGTTCCACTAAAATACAGCCAATATAAAATAAAATGGCAATAGCACTGGAAAAGAGATTTATTAGTGGGTTCATTGTGACTGTCACGTGTCAAACATGTAGTACATAGATTTCAATAACACAATTGAGAAGTCATAGAGGAATGGCTTCCACGTGGATGTGTAAACATAAAGAATGTATTAAACTGAGTTTTTTTTTTAAATAGATTAAACTATGGAAGTTTATTTTGATTACCAGAAGTATTTTTTTTTACAGATAATTTGAATAAAAATAATTTAAATTTTATAAATAAAAAATCAAACGGGGTTATAAAAGAAGAAGAAGTAAATTCAAACGTGTGTCTCGCTACCGTGTCTGAAGGACCAATTAAATACGTTAGTAACCTAAAAACATATTAGTTGTAGATGTTACATTTTACATATTAGCAGCATGAGATATATATGGATGGAAAATAGATTATTTGAAAGAAATTTGTGCATAATAAAAGAAAAGTATGAATTACAATTTTTCAAAAACACTTTACATATATGTACCACAAAATTGAGGTAGACCTAGTAAAAAAACAAAAAAAGTCCATACACATAACTTAAATCCGTGCAATATATATAAAAAGTCCATACTTTATTAAAAGATATTAAAAAATAGATTATTAACAATTGAAACTATTATTTTAAAGAAATTGAAACTAAATTTTAATTCGTAGGGTTGTTTGTTTGACATATTTAGATAGTTTTTAGATTAAGGAATTATATTGAAGAGTTACATTGAGTAGTTAAAAATTGAGAGTTGTATCAAAAAATAGTTTGGATGTAGTTTTTGTGTAGAGGAGTTAAAGTCAAAATTTTGTTTGAATGTAGATTAAAAATGAGTAATTATTTTTAGTAGTTAAAAAAGAAATGATTAAAAATGAATGGTTAAAAATGAGTTATTTTGATTTATTTGAAATGAATGATTAAAAATAAGTAGTTAGAAATGATTGAGTAGTTCTAAATGAATGATTAAAAATGAGAGTTATTTTTAAAAGTATGAATGAGGATGAGTTAATAAAAATTCGTTTGAATATAAATTTTGAGAATGAATTAATAACTCCTAATACCAACTCAAAACAGCCCCGTAAAGTTATTGGACTAAATTCTAATTTTGGTTATCTACCAAATTTATGATTTAACAAAAGGAATATTAATGAAATGGGTGGGTTAGAATGCGAGAGGATTCGCAAGGTGAGTCAGCAGTAAGCATGCAATTTTGCATTTTGATGTGTTCCCATTTACTTTGGACCCCACCACTTTGGGTACTTTGAAAATGGACGCCATACCCTTCTAAAAAGTGTGACAAATCATTTTGACTCGTTCAAACCATATAACTTATGTTATATACATAAAATGTTTACATATTTGGTCTATTATTATGATATTCATTGTTAGGGTGTTTTATTGTTTAATTGTAAGCATTCAAAATTAATTTACAATATAATAGTCAACAGTCTAACACTTCAAACATATCTCAATTTTGAGGATAAAGTTCAAATTTCTATCATAGTTTTTTCACAGATAGAAGGTTGAATGATACTTTAAAAAAAAAATCAAAATAGAAATTAAAATAGTGTTTATATATAAATTTTAGTTAATTACTCAGATTTTCTTTCATCATATGATTCTAGTTAAATTTTAAAATATGGTTTTGTCTTCCAAAAGTTAAGCAATAAACTGTATTTGAAAAAGCTAGTCACTCAAAACACAATTCAATTACTCACAGTATATATTAATACAGTAAATTCAACTAGCATCACATAGGGTTGATTTACCAATAAATTATAAGTTTAAATTACTTCCCCCATCCAAGATTTATTATTATTATTATTTGCACGCTATATGAATTTCCACTTATATTGAATTAAAAAAAATATATTCGGAAGAGTAAAGATGAATAGATAGTAAATGAAATATATAGAATAGTTTGATAGTGCAATAATTTCATTGTTTAGTTGTAAATTAGTTTCACACCAACATTATAAGTTTGATGTTGAAAATTGATAGAGAAAGAAATCACTTGTTCAAAACCTCAAATTTCAAAAAAAATAGTCATTGTTTTTAGTTTTAGTTAATTACTATTATCATTGTTTTTATGCATTAAAGTTGTTCACCAACATCTTTTTTAGTTTGAGAATATACGTATTTTATGTTCTATTTAATAATTATTTTGTTTTTGAAATTTAAGTATATAATAATTATCTTAACAATATTTCTTTTTTTTGGAGGCCTACATTTTACCTACAATTTTAGAAATCAAAATTTGGACACAAAAAAATAGTTCTAAAAGTTTACTTTTATTTTTAAAATTTGGTTAGCATTCACATACTTAATTAGAAAATCATATACCTAGGATGAAAACTAAATACATTGTAATATATATATATATATATATATATATATATATATAATTGTTGTAACTTTGATTGGAAAGTCATATAATAAGTAGGTCAACTAAGTAAATCTCATTAAAATTATCCAAAGGAATTGCAATTGTATACCTAACAATAATTTATAATGGAGTCCAACCAGTTTGATTGGATAGGTAGATCTCCCCGATTTGGCTTGCACTTCATTTCTAGTTTTGTATTGTCTTTTAAAAAACGAAATAATCATATCATTTCTTAGCCAAAAAAAAAAAAATCATCTGATTAGGTGCATGACATTATTATTTTAAATGAATTTGAATATTTTTATTAATTTGATATATATATATATATATTTTTTTTTTTTTTTTTCTTTTGACTAAACTTGAAGTTTCTTGATTTGAAATCTTGTATGCTTTGAATTTTTTTGGTTGGATGATACAAATGATAACTCTTTATTTATGGAGTCCTCATGTATATGTGGGCGTGGGTTTCGTGGGCCTTTGATCCTCAATTGGACTTAAAGCCTTTGAGCTTATTACACGTACTTGTGTGTCGAATTCAATTTGATCCAAATTCTAAATAAATCAAACTAATCTTGGACAATATCCATGTATATATAATTGACCTAAGATTTAATTGAATTACCAATTGAATTTTGGGTAACATATGTATATGTATATATATTTTTAGTTCCTACCTTTTGGTTTAAGCTTCATTTCGATCTCTATCTTTCAAAATTAAATACTTTTGTCTCTGACATTTCAATAATACTCTATTTTAGTCTTTGACATAATAGAGCCGTTAGTTAGATAGGATAATGATAAAATTAATTTTAAAATACAATAAATTGATGATGTATTATTATGGTGTTGACATGAACCCGACCCAAAATGGAGTCATAAACCTAGGTTCTCACTCAACATGCATGCATCATACTTAAAACATTTCAAGTGCAAATTAAAATTTTCAAACATCAACAGAGCGGGGAACATTAAAAACACTTTCAGCAAGTATCCATAAAACAAAAAGCAGTTAGGTCCCGTGTTTAACAAAACATTCAAAATAGTTTAAAACATCAAATAACCATGTTCCCCTATGGACTCCTCGTCCAACTACATGCTGAATAATAAATGCAATAATAAAAGACAGAGTGTCGGTAACTCCCATGATCAGTCAGCTCCCTTCGCTAGCCGTCCCGGTGCTGCCCCAAGTTACCTGGTGAAAAAACCACAGAAATAAGGGTGAGTACAAACATACTCAGTAAGAATCCCCAACTGGGGTACAATACGATACATCAATCATCTAGCATTCTAGATACATGAAAATAGTTACCAGCACAGATCTTTGCTCAACGAGTTAATGGGACAAATCTAGAATCTTCAGAATTCTCCTACTTCCGGCCTAATGATTGGCTCTCCTAACCAATCCAAAATGACATCCTCGGGGGTCTTTCTCCCTCGGCCAAATGACCAACTCAAAAGCTGATCCCAAAATAGGTGTCCTCGAAGGTCTCTTACCCTCGGCTAATTAATTTTTTGACAAACGAGAGAGTACCTGAACTCTGGCTCTAAACTGGATCGGAAGTGGTGTACTCACGAACATTAGCCTAGGGGAGCTATCTGAATCGGCATCTAACGCGTGTGCTCGTACACCACATGCTGCTGCAAACCGGCGTAAATGTAGGGGCCTAGGGACAAACTACGCGGTCCAGGTACGCATGCCTAAGACTCAGAAGCGGTGTCACTGATCTATAGTAGTGCGAGGCCCTCGACACTCAACTGTAGCAACATGTACCACCGACCTGAAGCTAAGAACCGGCCAAGGTAGGTTTACACCGTTGGTTGGGTTTCGCTCTAGCAGGCTACAAACTAGGCTTATGCCGATGCGGGAGCTAATCTGCATCAGCTGCCGAGGTGGAAGCAAGATACGTTATGCTTCGCACTAGATCCCGACTGGTGGGGACAAAGTACGTTATGTCCGCTCTCAGTCTCTGGATGATGACAACCTGGCAGTTCTATCTAAGAATTCAGAGTAAACGATTCCTGACTAAACAAACATGCTCAACAGTACAAACACATAACCTAGCATGATCCTACGAACTTAAAGCAGGAACCACAGAGCATGATGGAAGGACAAACCTACCATAGCACTAACATGTATAAACAAAAGTAAACATGCTAGCAGAGATCAATCAACAAGCAGTCCTATCCACTAACATGCTCATAACAATCACATGCATACATGGTATAATCATGATAATATCGCAAGGTCCACACAACCCCGATAAGAACTTTCTTTTTAAAAAATATAATAATTAAAATAGAAACTCAAAAGACATTTCCCTAAACCTACCCAATCTTGATTTAGATGGGCAAATTTTTTATTTTTTAAAATAAACCTACCGGAACTTGATTTTGATGGGCAAACTTGTCATTTAGATGAAATTATCTTCTTCAACCTCTTACCTTTCTACCATTGTTCATCTGAAGGGAAAATTCAACCACCTCCACGACCAAAATAAAAGAGCTTGCTAATGAAAGAAGCTGGCGAATTGCAGAGAAAAGGGTGTGTTCTTGGTGTTTTTCCTCTACCTCTTCGCTTTGCTCTTGTCAGGTCATGATGATCATATACTTGAGAAATAATTTTACTTTTTTAATACTTTTTATTATCTACCATGGATATCACCTAGTTGTAAAAAAAAAACATTAAAAAGCGAAGATACTAAATTTAATTAATTGCAACCACCTACTTGAATTTATTGCGAGTTTTCTTAAAATCTAAATGTTAGAAGGTTAAATCCTTTGAAAATAGTTAAACTTTGTACAAATTGATCCCGAGCACTTCCTAAGATATATTTCATCTTAAAAATTATAAAATTAGGTGATATATTCATTGAAAATAATCAAAGTATTGACAAGTTAGCTTAAATATTGCAGGAAGAAAATAAGAATATAAAAAAGACTATTTGAACGTTATAGTCAATTGTTAGGCTCTACCCCTCACTCCAAATGGGTTATTGAAAAAAGGGCCTAAATTTAATTTAATACAAAATCAGGGGTACAGATTTTGTTCTTTGTTTCATTGGATATAGCAAAAAAAAAAAAAAAAATCTCTTATCCTTACTTTTCTGCCAAAACGTGGACTGTCAACTTCTCATTGACTTAAGGGCCAATAAGAAAAACCATTTTTCGATACATACCCAAAAAATGTTTACTTTCGGTATGTTTGGCTTGGGCGGGAAGGGAAAGGAAAGAAAGGGAAGGGAAGGGAAGGGAAAGGAAGGGAAGTTGAGTAAATTAGTGTTTGGTGGAAAGAGAAAAAAGTGATGTAATAATAAATTTATGTTTGGTGGGAAGGGAAAGGAAGTGATGTAAATGTTTTTTAAATAATAGATATTTATTTTTTTTAATGTAATATTCATAAAATATCATTTTTGAAATTTATTTTATTTATTATTTAAATAAAATTTAAAATTAAGTTTAAAAATTCAAATCAAAATGAGTTACACCAAAAGAAAAATATATTAGTTTAATTATTTCAAGTGTTTATATCTTTAAATCATATGGATATGTATTTTCATATATTTATTAAAAAACATGCACGAGTTAGAAAAAATTGATAAATAATACGATAAATATTTATTAATATATATTTTTATACAACAAATTTCAAATGCATGATAAAAATCAAATGTATAAACACTAACAAATATTATTTAAAGAACCATATATATTTAAAAAAGAAATGATAAATATTACACTTTAAAATAAATAAATATACACAGAATAAATAAATATAATCAATTAAATTAAATTAATTAATGGTTCAAAGTTAACAACTTTAATTCTTGATTCAAGGAAAACTAAGGTTCCAAACTTAATTTTGACTATTTAATTTGAATAATAATATACCAAAATATAATTATAAAAACATTACAAAAATTAAAATAAACACCCAGTTTCAATTTAAAAGATGACTCATTTTATTTTAACTATTACTTAATGAAAATTTAATTTTTATATATTTAGATCGTTATTATTATCCAATAATTAAATTTGATAAACAGATAAAAACAATCAAATTATCATAAATTTATATTGATAAGCATTACTAAAAAGTTGAAGGCAAAATTCAAAAAATATATATATATACAAAATAAATTTGATTAGATACAAAAAATGGAGGTAATAAACTCTGTGTATAAAAACTTAAAAAGTAAGAAAATGGACTAAAAAACAAAAATTGACCAAAAACAAAAAGAAAGGGTGGGTTATACCTTCCCTTCCTAGCTGGGAAGAAATAACCCAGGTGGCCAAACACTGACATAAAATTTCTCTTCCTTTTCCATTGATAAGTAAGGGGGCCAAACATGCCCTTTATTGGTATTTATTTTATCTAAGCATCATAATTCGAAGGAATGTTTGAGGCACAAACATATGATTATGGGAATCATGTCCCTGGTTTAAACCATCAAGAATCACTCATTTATATTCATATAAATATTTTTTTAATTACAAATTTCTTACTCTTTTGGAAGATAATAATGGGTCACATAACATAAATATATAAAAAATATATAAAATTGATGATTTAATTAATGAGAAAGAAATAATATACTAAAGATTAGGCAAGTATTGCTCTTTTTTATTCTATTCATTATTTTCGTAATTACTTTTCATTCTCTCATACTTATTATTTTATGCTCCCCGCCATAATTATTCTAATGGTCTTATTCATAGTTATTTATTTCTTCTAAATACAAATAATCATTTTATGGTTTCACTTTGAGTTTGCACATTTTTTCTATTTTGTTGATGTAAAAAAGAGAACAAAGGACTGAGAAAATTTGTGCTATGTTTTTTCTGTTCAACAATTATAAAAATGGAAGAAGAATCCCTGAATATATGCAGTTTGAAAATGTGTTCATAACTTCTGTTCATCATTTGAAATTTAAGAGCACTCTATTTTGGTAGTCTTTCCCTTTTGTCTGTTGCTTTCTTAGCATTGGATCCACGAGAGCTACATAATCCTATTTTAGGCGTAGTATTTTATGTACCTTTAGCAAGATTTTAGGGTCTGTAACTTTTTGTACACTCTAATTTCACCTAATGCTCTATGCAACTAGTCTACGTATTCAAAATTCCAACTTTCAACATACCCTTATTTGCAAAAAAAAAAAAAAAAAAGTTTTAAGATTTTTAATACTAAACTGGTTTCAAATGGTCTCTTGAATGGATTATGATTTGGAACACGAAATGTGATATTCGTTTAATAAAAAACTTCTATTTTTTATTTTTAAAAACAAAAGAGTAAAATCTTTAGATTACTCAATTTATACTAAAAAATAGTTTGGATTACTTGTTTTCTCCTTAATTTTTTTTTTTTTGAAAATCTTGTTTTCTCCTTAATGAAAGCGGGGATTGAAATGATTACATAACGTCGTTGTATCTTAAAATTTATATTCACTTATGTTTAATGAATTGTGGTTTCTCAAAAAAAGAAAAAAAAAATATCATATTAGATAATATATACTTCTATCAATAATGAAAACAACATATGTAACGAGAGATTGAACCCACATGTAGTAACAAGTACCCTACAAGATCGTTAATATAATATGATAGGGGTGTACAAAAAAATCGGTAACCCGAGCAATCCGGACTACCCAACCCAAACCGTAAGGGTTGGGTTGGGTTATGATTTTATAGTTTTTGTTGGGTTGGGTTTGTTCTTGAGTTTGGCTCGTTCAACCCAACTCAACTCGAACAAATAATAATATTATATGCATTATGTGTGCGCATGCAAGATATAATAATAAGATAACTTTTTAAAATACTTGTAAGTCTTCTAAAAATAAAGAATTGCACTAATTAGATATGTAATAGATTGTAGTATAGTATCAAACATTTTTTAACCTATTTATGAGCTTATGAGTTGAATCTTTGAGAAAAAAAAAGAGAGTAACATAACCCGAGAACCCAATTCAACCGAACCCGAAAATCTAGGGTTGGGTTGCGTTTATGCATAGGGTCGGATGGGTTGGCGAATTGTCCAACCCGAAAAGTTGAGTTGGTCCAAAAAATTCATTTAACCCTACCCAACTCGGATCATGTACACCCCTATAATATGATGTCACATTTTGAAATATGTCATTATTATCATACTAATAGAGTTGGGTTGTCATCTAATTTATATCCATAATTTTTCTCCTCTTTTTTCTACCGTGGACAATTGGTTGCATTACCGGCCTAAAATATATTGAAATTCTTGAATCCAAAATAAATTTTGATAATTGCTGGATCTGTTCTCCCAGATTCCAGCCTTCAATTTCGGTAAAACTTTATCTTTTTTCTTCTTATTCTTTCTTCTCCTTTTTCATTAAAAAAAGAAAAGAAAAGAAAAGTCCTAACAGTTACGGTAAGGTTCATAATAATTCAAACAGCTGAATGAAAAATAAATAAAAAAGTCATATAGTTCAATCAGTCCTTTCAATCCAACCAAAATCAAATCGGCACAGGTTTAAAATATTTTTATAGCTGACTCAAATTAATGAACAAGCAATAACTTGTTTTCAATCTAAATTAGTTTAACGAACATTTGAGAAGTATTTTCCAAGTGAATAAAAGCATATCTTTTTTTTTAGTACACATGGGGGAGGAGGGCAAATACCGATTATTGAGCTCAAACTGTGACAATGGTGCTGAACGGATTTACAACCAAATATCTCAATTTGTGTTTATCATTAATAGTTATAAATTTGAATCTACCGCTCATAATCGTAATTTTATAACGTTCTCTTAATTTTCAATTTATTAAAATAGTTGATGATTTATCAATACACTTAAAATCCTAAATGGATAAATTGAAAGAGTTGGTGAAATTGACTTAACTTTTTGTGATAATTTAGCTCAACATTATAGTCACGAGTTTGATTTTGAAAATTGATATTTACCTTTCATTTATTTGAATAGATAGGATTTGTGCGGCCTATCTCAGTTTGTACTAAAAAAAATCCTAAATGGACAAAAATGGACAATTCAAGTGACAAATTATAAAAGTTAATTTTTTTTTCTTTTAAATTTTATTTATAAAGAGACAGTTGAAACATTTACAAACTTATTCAAAAGGTTCCGTCAATGCAAAGTTATGTACAATGGTTATTTGCTTGCAATTGCAGTGCTCATGAGCGGCCATAGAAGTCATCTTCCATTCCCAAGTTCTTATTTCCAAAGCACTTCCATTTTTAATTTTACTTTGAGGTACCCTTTTAACTTCCCCTCTTTTTTTCTTTTTTTTTTCTTTCCAGTTTTTTATTTAACAATTGTAGTTAAATAAATTTAGATCAGTGAATTTTTACCTTTCTTAACAGTGAAAATATTTCTTCCATCTTTTAGTTCTTTGTTGGATTTTGGTTTCATTTCCATGTCTTTTCTTGCATGAAATGGGTTGGTTCCTAAAGCAAGCTAATTTTATGTATATTGAGCAAAGTTGCATATATATATATATATATATATATATATATATATATATATATATATAATTATTATCATTTTCAAATTCCTCTGTTTTTTTCCCTCTTATAGATTTGATTTGATGAGATGGAGTATGATGTTGTTTGACCTGTTATAACGTGTAATTCAGGATCAAATTTTAAAATTCTAATAATTGAACAAAGTTGGGTATATATTTATTGGCTGCCTTCTTAAGATTTTTGGAGGATAATGTATTGTTTACAGTGAATTTGTCCATTGGACTCCAATTTCCCTTCTTAGTATAGGTTGTTTGTATATTATATAATGAAAAATGTTGAAATTTGGTTTGAAAATAACATGTTATTGACATTTTAAAATATTGTTGCTTGAAAATGAGTATTCTTCCTATATATATATATATAAAAAAAATTGGGAGAGAGACCACAAACTTACACAGATATAAATGAGAGTCAAATAAATGAAAGCCATAAATATCAATTCTTGAAAGTGAACTTAAAATTACTGCATATAATGAAATGAATGCAACACTCCTTCACTGAAAAAAGAGATTTAAAAATATCAAAGCATACACTAAATTGTAGTAAGTTGGTAGAATTTTATGAATGGAGAAGTAAGGAAATTTTACTTTTCCCCCCAAAAAAGTTCAAATAAGCAGAAAATTGGTTTTTTTTTTTTCCTTTTTAAAAATAGGATAATCCTTAACAAAAAATTGTAATCAAAAGAAGAAAAAAAACTAACCTTCTTATTGTAATAAATATAAATTGGTATCCATTATATGAGATTTATTTTTCTTCAAAAAAAAAAAACTCTCTTGTTGAATGTTTTTTTAAAATATTTGAATAATTCTCTTTTTTAGAACGTTCTAGGTTTTGTTAATTCAATAAGAAAAAACTGCCAACAAGATTAGTAGGTGAGCTCGAATCGATGTATTACTATCTTTTATCATGAGTTTAAATCTTTTAAGTCTCGTTGCATAACTATTTTTTTTTTCGTTTATGAAATTTAAGTTTATTTCTACCCAAATTTTCTATCATGTGTTTCATCTTTCGTACAATGTATCCATATTTTTTTTTAAGAAAGTAGGTGAAGACTAACCAAATTTTAAAAATAAAAACAAGCTTTTGGAAGGTATTTTTTTTTGTTTACTAATTTTGGTTTTGTTTATTAAAAGATAAGTGAGATGTAGATATTCAAATAAGGAAAAAGATATAATAAAGTAGTTGTTGTAAGCTTAAATTTCATAAAAAAAAAAACGAAAAACAAAATAGTTATCAAACGGGATCTTAATTCTTTCTTTTTTTAGATAGAATCCTTTAATTCTAGTTTAACTTTAAAATATTCAATAACATTTTTTACTTCTATACGATATTTTAAAAACTATTTAAATATCTGACCACTTATATATAAGGGATATTGAATTAAAATTGAAACTAATGAAGAAAAAAAAAAGAAGAAATCCCATATGATGGGGAAGTCGAATCTTTGAGTTAAATCTCGTAGACGGCCGTCAAAGAGGTTTTTTTTTCTGTTACAAAAAAAAAATAGTGGACGGCCTTCCACTTTCCAGTTTCCAACCCTATATAACTGCTTGCCGTTAACGCCGCCGCCGTTAGGGCTTCCGGTTCTGTTAACTTCACGGTTGCTTTAGACTACCTGCGGCGGCGCTCTTCATCCTTTCTAATTTCCCTTTTTATTTGTCTTTTGTCTTCATTTTATTTTTCTTTCTTTTTATTTCTTAGTATTTTGGATAACCCCAGTTCAGATTTGTAAGATCTTTCATAAAAATGGGATCTTTATTATTCTGAACTATCAGATTTACCTGATTATTTTCCTCTTTATTTATCTAGATAAAGAGTTATTTATTTATTTATTTTAATTCAATGTGAACACAGAGTTTTTTTTTTTTTTTTTGAATACATTAAATGTAATAGATTTTCCCTCTACTTTTTGAAAATCAAAATCCTGGGTTCCTCTTCATTATGATTTAGATCTTCAGATTTGAGTTTATTTCTTCTCTCAAATTTTAGAGCAGCTTTTTTATAAAGGGTTTTTGTTTGTTTATTTTTTGCTCTTTTTTTTCATGGTTTTTGTTATTTTTTTCATCAAATAATTAACAATCATTCATTGCCAAAAGGAGAATAGCTCTGAGTGTTTATGATCTAATAACCAAAAAGTTATAGATTTGAAATTTTCGGAAAGTTGTTTAATTCCAATGAATAAAAATCTTTTATAATTTTTAGTTTTTGGAATTTATGTTTTTTTTCCGGAGAGTATATAACATTCTTTTTTTTCTTTTTCTGAAGACCGGAAAAAAAGCTTATTTTTCTTTCCTTTTTTGTTCACTCACATTTCCTGCTAAATATTTCTTCTTCTTAATGATAAAAAAAAAAGGAATTTTATATTCTTTCTCCCTCTTTTATTTGATATTTTGAGTGAGAGTATTGAGTGTAAGGATGTTGGATACACTTTGTTTAGCTTACATTTTCAGAGAGAAATTATCTGACAAACTTATAAAAAATTAATTATTAGATAGTTGGTTATTATAAATTTAAATCATGATATTTTAGAATTTTTAATCCCTCATAATAGTTAATTTTTAGATTTACCTCAAATGTTCGTAAAAAACCCATTGTTTTCTTTTTTGAAAAAAATCATCGATATTGGTTCTTAATGTTGCAGAAGGCAAATTAATTATTTGTGATTATGAGGAGAATTACAAGTTCTTTTCACAGTTGGAGCAAATGACGAGATCCATAATTAATTTTCCCATCAGATTTTTGCATCAAATCAAAGAAAAGAATGTTGATTAAGGATTAACATTATTGTGATCTGATGGACTAGCTGTTCATCCTAACTAACACAAATATAGGCTTTTTAATCATTTCTTAAACTAAAATAACAACTAAACTATACCAAATTAAATTGAATGATGTTGTTCGTTCGTAAACCAGTTCAATACGAGTGTTACAAGTTTAATTTCGAGAATTGATATTTTTTTCCTCCACTAATATGTATTAAGAAAAAAAACTAAACCAAATTAAAGCTAAAACCCCTATCAGAAATTTAAGCTTTATACGCATCAAATTTTAAATGCAATTTATTTAATATTTAATTGTGATTGAAAATTATTTCTTTTTGGATTGATAATGATTATTAATTTGAACCACTAGTGTAATGGTTATCTTGGTTAATTTTAAATTTTGCTCAACTTAAAAAAAATTGAAATTGCTCTGCATCATGTTTAGCCTTAGCTTTGGAGCATAGGATGACACTGATGTTATTTTTATGGGATTAGTGATTTTGAATATTATATTATCTTTCTATCTTTTATTTTTTTCATAACGACACTCATTATGACAAGACATTTTTTTTTTTTTGCCTTTTCAAATCTCATATCCATTATCCACAACTAACTGATGTTTTAAATCATTGGAAAGTTTAACAAATTTAATTCATTATTACCAACACATCAACTCCAAACTGACATTTTTATTTTTCAAACTAACCTTTTTAAATTACTTCAACTCTAAACTTAGATTTGTATTATAGGTTTTTGCCTAAAGTGTTTGAACTTTGTAGTTTGGGGGCGTGTGTTTGGGTATATATATGTGAAGGTTTTTTTTCTTATTCTAGAAAAAAAAAATTACCAAATCAATTGTTGCACAATAACATACTTATTTGATAAGAAGATATTCTACGTTTATAACCGTTAGATATGTAATTAATAGGAGCAAAAATAAACCGAATAAAACAATAGTACAATAATTTTATTGTTTGGAAAAGAACAGCATAGTCAGGGAGCAATTCCAGTAGCACAACCTTGATTATAAACATGTAAATGACCAATAGGAAACAAAATCAGCTTTGAATTAGGTACTTTTTTTTTTTGCAAGTTGTCTCGTAAAAATAATCGAAGTGTATATAAGTTAATCCGGATTTCTTCTAGTAGGTAAGACTTAGTATCTATTTTCTTCATGTCAAAAATTGCTACTAAGTTAAAAGGATTAAAAAATAAATCATTGAATTAGGACAAAATAAAAATCTAAAAACTTTAGTTGATGGATAGAAGTAAAACAATCATTTAAAATTCAGAACATTTATTCAAATTCTGCATAAAATTCTTAAATCAACCAAACTTTATTGTATAAATATTTCAAAACAGAAGAAATAGACATAACTAAAACAGGGTATTCACATTTTGGGTTGTTGGGAAAATCTAACGAATTTTTTTTTTCAAACTAGATGTTTACATTGAGCGCCTAAGTGGAATTGAGAAATGTTGCGAAGAAAATGAAAGGTAAAAGAAGGGTAAAGAAGGAAGGGTGAGGAAAAAGATGAAATGAATTTTTTATTATTATTTTATTGATAACTCAAATTTTTTTTTTAACTATAGTTAACTTTTTCTTAAGACTATTTTTAAGTTTTTGGCAAAATTGAGAGACCAAAATTGAATTTTTGAAAGTCTAGAGATCTAAATAGAACAAAGTTGATAGTTGAAAGACCAAAATTGAACTTTTAAAAGTCTAGAGACTAAAATAAAATAAAGTTGATAGTTGAGAGATCAACATGATATTTTAACCTAGATTTTTCTAAATCTTTTAGGTAAATAACATATAGAGGAGGTAGAAGATTTGAACTAGCTCTCACCTTTTTTTTCCTTCCTAATTCGGGAGTGACCGAGTTAGAGCTTATACACATTTTGACTATTTTGTAGATAATTTGATCTTACAACATTAAGTGATGTCATGAATTGAATCCATAACTTCTTAATTTTTCAAAATTTTCTTACCCTATAAACCAATTCATGATGGTTTAAATCTCTTACGTCTTCCTAGTATGATGGTTTAAATCTATAGTTGAAATGCACATTTATTTGTCTCACAAATTTCATATACTCAAGCTTTATAAACGTAACCTACACTACAAACTTACTTCTAAAAACCACGAACTTACAAGCAATCACAAATTATATAAAATTAAATTCTTATGACTCATATCTCATGAACAATACACAAGTTATTCAATCCTATTGAAGTTATGTGATGTTTCACTAAATTGCTTGCCCATCACATGATTTAGTGGAAATGTTTGTTCAAGGATAATGGAGGAACTTTTATTACTAAACATTATCAATCATTTATAGTTTGAAAATTTGTGTCATTAGTGTGCAAGAAAATTGGGATCTTCCACAATTTGAGAAAGTGGATAAGGGTAATTTCTCTTTTGTGTCTATTGCATCACTTCCTAAAAGGTCATCATCTTCTGTCAAGAAATATCAACAGAAATCAAGAAGATGAAGATAAATATAAAAAGACTTTGCACAATTTGTGTCCCTAATTTAGAAATTCATGCAAATATATTAATCATCACAGATATTTCTACATTAAATTAAAACAGAAAGGTAGAACAACACAATACAACATGAAGTGCTCATAATTAGCAATATTGTTTTTTTACTTGTGATACCTCCTAGGTTTCCTTAGAGAAAATCAAGCAAAACCCCATGTTGTTGGATTGTAATATGCCTGCATCCCAGATCTCTAGCTATCCAAAGATACCAGAGTCCTCAAATTCAATCTGCTGCTAAAAAAAAAGAAAAAAAGATGTGAAATTGGGTTTGGTCAAATTCAGGAAATTCCTATTCTATATACTCCAGTTTTGTCTCAGCCAAAAAAAGTCACAAACTTCAGTTCTATTTAAAAGTAGAGAACAATTATTTGATTAAGACTTTGTTGTTGAATCATAAAAAAAAAATAACTATAGAACTACAAAACTCACCTCTTGAAGGTCAGTATTTTCAGTTTGATGATGCAGATCATAATTGAAAGTGGAATAAGATGGGCTCCACTTAGCCATAATCTCAAAACTAGAAGAAAAATTTTGAAGTTGGCAATCAAAATTGATGGGTGTAGATTGGGAGGTAAAAATTGGTTTTTCAACTTCAACAATGGCAGGGTTGAGATTGTAGCTGTGATGAGTAGTAGCACCAGATTCCTCCCCACAAGAAGAAATTTTGTTGAAATTTTGGTCAAGATATTGACTTTTCTTCTCCATTGTTCTAGCCCTTGCTCTTGCCCTAGCTCTTTCTCTCATCTCCTTAGCCATGGTTTTCCTAATTGGCTGCTGCTGCTGCTTGATGACCCTTTTCTTCTTTTTGCCATCACTCTTCAAAGATTCAATCTTTTCAACAAAATTGTCAGCTTCATCAATTATCCCAGACTCTGAATAATTAATATTGTTGGAATTGGAAGAAAAATTAATATTGGGGCTGCAAATATTTGCAAGTTTCAAAATTTGAGGCTTGGCTTGAATGAGGAGCCATTCAACGGTTTTGCTCGGTTTGTCAACGCCCAACATGTCTTGTAATCCAAAGAACTGTCGAGCCACTGGCAGCGACAGCCTCATTCGACGGTCTCTTAGCCCTTGAGCTGTCGTGATTTTGCTGTGTCTGTCTTTTTTTGACAATCTTTTTCTGATAATTGGGATCTTCTTCTTCTTGATCATCTTCTGGTCTGAATTGAGGATGTCCATGTTTGTGTTTGAGGGAGTGGAATTTTGAGGTTGTGTTTGATGAAACATGAAGTCAAATTCATCAAATTGATGATCATCAATGTCAAAAGGGGAAGGAAAGGGGAAGAAAGAGATGGGGAGATGAAATGAATGGTCAGGATTATTATCATGGAAATAACAAAATGGGTCATCAACATTTTTAGTAGTAGTGTTGGTGGAGAAGAACATGTTTTTGTGTGTGTTCTCTTCTTTCTATATGATGATTAAGAATATAACACAAAAAATGGGAACTTGGTGATTTCTTCTACAAAAACTGAGGACAAAGACCTAGATTTGATGATGATGAAGTATCTTCAATTGATGACAAGTGCAAAACTTTGATGTAGAAAGTTAGAAATAAAGAAAGAAAGCTTCTTCCCATCCTTTTAACTTCAATTTTAGCTGAGAGGGGAAAAACAACCCTTGAATGTTTTTTTTGTTTTTTGAGACAACAACCCTTGAGTGTTACATTAAAAAGAAGAAAAAAAAAAAAACTGTTTTTGGGTGTGAGAGAAAAAAAGAAGGTTTTTTTTTTTTTGGGGAGGGGGAAGGATAAGCTAGGGTAGAGTTTGTGAGAAAGACAGCACAGTGGGGATTACTGTTTTCAGAACTGGAGGGAAGCTGAATAGAAAGAGACAGACAGAAAAGATGATATTTTGGTGAGTTTTGTAAAGGAGAGACAAGAGGAGGAGGAAGAGGGGTGGATTTTTTTATTTATTTAATGTTGTAAAGGAAGACAAGGATTCATTTCTTTTTAGAGGCCTTTTCTTTTCAGCCAAAAGTTTGCATCTTTAGAGCCTATATTATGGGAAGTTACTATAAGTGGGGTTGAAAAACCAAATTGATAAGGGGGTGTTTGGCTGCAGGTGAGATGAGATGTTGATAGCAGAAAATCTTGTTTGAGATGAGATGACAAAAAAAATATTGTTTGGGGTGGAGGGAGAGGAGATTAAAGGTTAAGATATATATATATATATATATATATATATATATATATATATATATATATATATATATATATATTTATTTAAAAATCTGTTCTTATATATATTTTTTTAACAATAAAATTGTTCTTTTTCTTTTTTTAAAAAATAATTATCCTCAAATATTTAGCTATTAATATAATAAGTATGTAAATATAACTAATATCATAAATAAAATGTAAGTAATATAAATTTAATATTAAGCACCTTTAATCATATTAATGTTTTTATGAAAAAAAACATAGTTTCAATGATATTATGTACGACATAATAACCATGAGGTTAAAAGTTTCTAATCTTTCATACTTAAATATTGTTCAATTAAAAAAAAATTATGAGAAAAAAAAATTTCACACCACCAAAGTATGACTAATCTAAAATATTTGTACATTGTTAATAACTTTTTTTAAAAAGATTTATTAGACTTAAATAATAAAAAAAAATTAAAAAAATACCAAGATTCTATTTATGAAAAAATAAAAATAAAACCATTTGGTTAAACTAGTCATTATAAAATCTTGATAACAATTTTTATTTTATTTAAAAAAAATTATTTTCTTATACCTTTTATACATTTATATTCATATTCATAGTTAAGTCAAAAAATTGTTAATAAAATACACTAATTAATAGGTAATAATAAATTAAATATATTTATCTTATTAGTCATTGATACTTCTACGGAACCATAGACACCCCTAAATTTTTTTTTTTTTTGTTAAAAGAGAACTCGGTCCCATTTTGATAATAATTATTACTTGAAAGTAACAAAATATCCCTCAAAATTTGAAATTTATTGTTTTTTTTTTATTATGTAGAATAGGTCTCAATCCCTATGACTCATACAAGTCCTGAAATTTATAGTTGTTTTTTGATACTCTCAAAATTATTTAAATTAATTTATCCTTCAAAAAAAAAATCCACTCTTGCTATTATTTCAAAGTGCAACGCTGAATACAAGAGTATTAAATTTAAATCGCATTTTTTTAACAAACAAAATAAATTTAATATTTTTAAGTTTATTGAAAATAAGTTCATACTTTTTAAATCTATTGTAAACTACAAATAAAAATTCAATGTGTATAAATTATTTAAATTTAATTTTTATTTTAATAATAAATTGATATATTTATTGTTGATATTAAAAATAAACACATAACTTTTAATTATTAATTTTTAAATATGATATTTATAGTCTAATTCTAAACAATTGAAATTCTATAACTTTTTTTTGTTATTAAAGACGATTAAAAAATGAATAAAAATATGAAAATTTAATGTAATATATTAAGAGATAATATATATCTATTTATTTTAATTTTTAAAATTCAAATATATTTAAATAAATATTTAATATAATAATAGTATAATTATATATTGATATATTAAAATAATAATATTATTATAAATAATTATATCAAACATAAAATAAGTAAATAAGTAAATATACATATAATTAATAAAAAGATGAAAAAATATTAAATTAAAAAAAAAAGAGGAGAGAGAAGATGAGATGAGATGAGGTGAAGAACACCTTGGGCCAAATAAGGTGTTGGACTTCAACACCTCACCTCCTCTTAAAACAAACACCCCATAAGAGTATGAGATCCCTTTCATTATTAATTGATAACTATCATGAAGTTGCCTATTGGTTGAGAGAGTCTTGGAGAGTTAAAGTGCCGCGTTCAATATCTATGGTGGATACCTGCTTAGAAATTAATATTCTTACGAGTTTATTTGACATTCAAATATTGTATGGGTTAGACGGTATCGTGACATAAGTCAAAGTGCGCGTAAGTTGCCAGGACTCTCGAATATATATAAAAATAAGTTATTATAAATTTATGATGAGAGAGTAGGTGAGCTATCTAATGAGATCCATACTAAGGGCATATTAATAAATACAAGAAGTGTTTGTTAGGATATTTGATTATAAGTAGAGATATTTGATACTAACTTTTTATGGATGTCATCACTATCTTATAAATGCTACCAGAGATTTCTCCACCATTTCAATTCGGAATCTTTAATATATTTCCTTAAAATGATGGCACTATTTTTTTTAATTCACCAATGAATCCGATTCAATTTCATTTTTATTGAATCGATTTTTATTTAAATTTTGATATGAATGTGTATGCTATCTAATAAAACACATATTGACTTAGAATTTTTTTTTTAAATGAAAATAATAAAACAGGTTTCTGTGTTCCACTTCACTGGTTTTCAGCAAAAGCAAAAGTTTGACAAAAGGGAATTGCTAGCTCTTTGTCTTGAACCCCACACTCCACCAAACATCTTTTCTTCTTAAACCATTCTTAATATCATTCATCCTTTGTTTGACAATGTTGAAGTCCTTACATGGGTTTTGATAGGGCTAATTAGGGTTAGGTTTAATATTATGACTCATCATTTGTTGATAAAATTTGGTTCCTCCAATTTCTAACATTTATTCATCAACATGAAATAGCTGAATGATTAAGACATTAGTACTTAATTTCAAAAAAGAAAAAGAAAAAGAAAAGACATTTGTACTTTTTTAGATTGAAAGTTTGGATTTTGACCACAAATTTGTTGAACTATAATCATGGAAGTTAATGATTTACGTTTTTTTTATATACCAATAAGCCTACCAAAAGTTCAAGAGGCATTTGAATCCCTTGCTTTCAGTCAATTACTATGAATGAGTTTTGAACTAGTATCTTCAATTAATTGTAGTTGTTTCTATAAAGAGTAAGTGTTTTTTAGACTGTAAAGGCAAGATTCTTTGCTAATAAAGCTATTTCCTCCCTTTTGAACTTATACAGCCTAAAGCTACTAATTAAAGAGCTTCTATAGAACCTAGATTTGTATAGTCTTTTTTAAATTAAGAAAAGGAAACACAAAGACCTAAAATTTCCCCAGTTTGTTTTTGTTACTAAATTCATCTATTTTTCGAAAATACATGCATAACCCTAGAAAAAATGGGTTTCATCAAATTTCAAACTAAACCACCCTAGATAATTACAAAAGCTTATGCAATGAAATGATATACTTAAACCACTCAAAGTATTAGGGTTTTGATCCCTTGTTTAGGGAGATTTTTTTTTTTTTTTTTAATTTTTTTTTATCTCCTTGCTAAGCTCTATCCATAGGAGGAGAGGAGTTGTTTGTTTGACTTCTCTAACTCTATTAATCATGAGCATGTTTTGGGTTGGGGAATCTCCCCTCAGCATGTGGTTGATGTGGTGTATGATAAGCATGATGCTCAATTATGACCTTTTTGTTGATTAATATATTTTTGTTTCATAAAAAAAAACATTAAAAAACATATTTTTGTACAATCATGTATTCAATCTCATAAATACAAATTATATAAACTCAACTAGGTAACAAAACGCGTATTAAAAAGAACTAGGTAACAAAACATGACATCTAAAGTAGGGGTGCAAGATAAATTGAAAAATCACCCAAATGGCCAAAACAGATTGAAACCGACATCGATTTAAGCCGAAACCGATTTGTTTGGGAGGCTTTGGTTTTTAAATAAAAAAAAATGGAATAAATTTGACCAATTTTGGTTTTTGAGGAATTGGTGTCGGGTATAACCAAACCGACCGATAATATATATAATAAAGAAGAATTTGTGCAGCAAGTGGCGTAGTGGTTTAGTTGGTGTGTGCTTTGTTAGTTCTAGGGAATAACTTGGTTTAAAGCCTATCCTATGCTTTTTTTATTTTCATTTAATTGGCTAGCTGCACAGATATATTGTATATTTATTCTTAGCGAAATGTATAACTAAAAGCGGCGTGGTGGACGTGCATTCATGATGTTATTCCACGTTTGAAATTGACTTGTGACATTTTACGATTTAGTTGCGGTTAGTAACTTCCCTATTAAAATTTAGCGGTTGAGTTTTGGTTTAGCTCATAATAAAACTAATCATTTACGGCCATAATCTAAAGAATTGTATTAAAGTGTTATTTCATCACTAATGACCTTTATTAGGTTATGATGGGTGACAAAGTTGCATTTTTGAGAGATTCCACGTGGCCATGTCTAAGAATTGGAAAAGTGAAAGGACAATTATTTCACTCAAAGGGGCAGGCCAGCTAGTGGTAGAGATGAAAATGGGGGAAGACACTTTGACTGATGTTTGTGCTATGTGTATGAATGAGGCTTAGCCAATGTCCCTTTCTACCAAAAGGAGAAACCACTTCTCTTCTTCTTTTTCTTTTTTTTTTCTTTCTTTTTTTTACTTCTTCTCTCTTTCAATCAAACTCACCATAGAGAAGAGAAGTTATTTGTGTTGTTATTATTGCCTTTCCCTCCATGCGTGCTTATCTCTGTTTCCCCCTTTCTTTTCTTGTTCTTTCTTTGACAAGAAAGATATTAAAAAAAATGGTATAAATTAAACAAAAACGTTAAAGTTTAGTACTTTAAGTTTTTAAAAGCTATAATTTATTTTTAAAGATTGAAAAATCGAAACTGGTCATTCTTAGACAGTTATTTGACTTGGTAGGTGGTATTATTATAACTTGGAGTACTATTAGATAATATGAGATTTCAACTTAAAAAATTAATTTGATAGTAAGTGGTAACTCATATATTTTATAAAGATGTTGAACACTACTCATCTTTCAAATGTGGAACAAAAGTCACCAGTATCTCCAACGTCCCCCTCAAGATGGTCTTATAATATAGGGAAGACCATCTTAGATTAGATTCGAAGAGGACCAAAATACTGCTTTGACTTACTCGAGCTTGGGTTGGATCTGAATTTTTGAGATCAAATACCCATTGAGCTTATGCCCGCTTGGGTGAGATCCAAACCATCTGCTTAGATTTTTAAACATTTATGTTGGATCGAAATTTAGAGAGACCAGTAACCCACATGGAGCTCCGTTACCATATTAACATAACATGGAGTTCTACTTCAAAACCAATTGATAGTGGGAGGAGTAATTCATATTTCTTATAAATATGTTAAAGACTACACACATATTCAATATGGAACAAATGCCATAAACTGAGTATCTCAACAAGCACTTGACCCATTCCAAGATTCAAATACAAGGAAATAAAGAATTTTACAATTAAGTTCATTCATCGGTTCAAACTTTAAGATCTTAAGGTGCATGAAGGCTTATGAATCTCAATACTCTTTATTTATCAAATGTTAAATATTCAGCCTCTCTATGGGATAAATTGAAGGGGGCTCATCCTCTTTGACTTCCATCTATTTGTATTTTAAGGGGCCGTTCACTTGTAAGGTAATTTGAAATTATTAGTAATAAAGCATCTCGATTACCTTGTTTAGATAGTAGTAATCCTAAAATAGCTAGAACCTAAATATGCTGGGTATCCTAAAATCCCTCCTTTTAAGCAATATTGATTAAAAGGTGGGTTTTCGAGATTCCCTTATCCAAGTTCATTTTTCAAAAAAAAAAAAAAAAGTTCATTACTCTTAACCCTAATTATTTATATTTATTAAGTCGTTCCTTCAACAATTTTTTTCTCGCAACTATTTGAGAAAACGATTTCACACTCTTCCTCCAAGAATTTTTTTCTTTTTTTCTTTATTCAATCTTTGACAATTTTTTTATTTATCTATTGAATTTTGATGCTTTTTATATGAAATTCATGTTGAAATATTGACATTCAAATTAAAATCTTCACCATCTCATCATTTTAAAAATGAATTTGATGAAAAAAATATATGAATCCATGAAAAAAAATAGAATTGATCAAATATTGAGTAAAAAAATCATACTAGGCGAAAAATGATATACGTGTGTTGAGTTTGAGAATTTGAAATTTGGATGTTGTGTTGCGATGATGGTTGGAAATTTGATTTGATTTCTTATGCTGCTAGAAAACTATTGTTGCTTGTTACATTTTTTTCTTTATTTTTTTGTGCCAAAAGCTTTTTCTCTACCAAAATATTAACACGAATGGTTTTTTTTTTTTAATTTTCTTGTTCACCGTAAAATGTTGTCTTCCCAACAATTTTTTTTTTTTTTTTTTTTAGCATCTTTCCAACAATTTCTGGTGTGTTGCCAAACCAACAACTTATCATCTTATGGTCACGAAAAAGAATGCAATTGGTTTAGTGTAAATCACTTAAAAAAATCTAATCTTTAGAATGCTGAGATCTTGAATAGTTCAAATTATTTTTTTTATTATTTTATTTTATTAATCTGGTAAACGATGCTCAAAAAAGAAAAATAAAAAAGTTTTAACAAGCAAATGAATTAACTATCTGATGCCCCCATTTGGATGACAAGCTCGCATTACTGAGCTCAGCAACAAGCAAATGAATTAATATTCGTAAGTGTATTATTGAAATAAGTCATTCCCGGCTACAATTTTAGCAAAAGAAACACACAACACTTATCTAACTATTCTCAAGTATTCATAAAAAATATTACTACAAAATAAACGTACTAATTTAAAAATGTTAGACATCAGAAATTCAGGGCATTTGAGATTTTGGACATCCAAAAATTCCAGTTATCATAATTATTACCTCAAATTAAACGTCCTTAAAAGTTATGTTTTATGGAGCAATTTTTTTTGGTGTGATTCTCTGGTTTTATTGAGATATGCCTTGAACGATTTATGCCTACGATTAGTTGCCCGGTTAGCGAGTGGGGTGTGGGGGCAACACCCGCGATTCGTAAACGAAATCTGTATTGGTGTGACTATTTCGTATATGAACCTTTTATTTATATGGTTTTTTTTTTAATCTAAAATAGGTTTTTAATGTGACTGCCTCTATAAATTAGAACTAAAACCCTTGCCCCTTAATCGAATAGATGACGCAATTGATTATCTAGTTTGGTATTAATCCATTTCCACTTTACGGTCACGGATTCGATCCATGGAATCGGTATTTGTAATCCACCTTCCCCCAACTTGTACTAAAAAAATCTCTTGCTCCTTATGATGTGCTTTCCATATTTTGCCTCTCCTTAATAAAATTGTGTCCCTTCTCTGCTCGTGGACTAGTTAACACAATATTAGTGAACCACATAAATTTTGTGTGTTCTTCTTCTCTTTACGTTTTCTTTATTTTTCAATTGTTTGTCTATTGTCGTTTTCATAACAAGTTATTGTCTCACATCGGAAAAATACAAGGCAGTGGTAGGAGCGTGTTGCTTTGATTTCAAAATATCTCAATTAGAAGTAAATTTGGTATAGTGACTCTAGTTAAATTCCTTTTGTATTTTTTTTGTGGAGAATTGGACAAAGAGTGTGAATAGTATATAAAATCTGAAGAGAGTGTTTTTGTAATTGAGGTTGGGGAAGAGTTCTTTATGTTTTTTCTTTCGTTTTAGAGTTTTTCCACTTAAAACTTTTGTATCTTTCTATATTTTTTTTGTTCCTTTAGTTTCCTAGTTATTTTTCTACTCATTCACGTTGTTATTAGATTTTTCCCAACAATTTTGCTATATTGGAGGCTTTCTTCTTTCCCCCTCTTTTAATTGTGTATGTGTCTCACATACCAATTATTGTTAAGGAAATATCATTTTCCTAAAAAAAAAAAAAAACTTAAGATCTTCATGGAATATACCGTAGAAAACTTCCACCAACAAAGTTACTCTTTGAGGATTATTCATATGTTTTGATAGAATCTAATAATTTTTTTTTTTTTTTTTGGGATAACAAATACTCCATTGACGAAAGAGTAAAATAAGACCTAACAATAGTTCATGTCGCTAAGAATCGCTAACATATTAAGTATATGACAATTGGCTAAGCGGGTGTGTAAATGTGGTAATTTGTTTTTTACATTTTGCAGATTGTATGGTTAAATAGTTGATCGGATGAAAATAAAGTCTTCAATTTCTAACACACTTTTATGTACTTAATACATATCGTCAAAATACAAATGAGCATGCCCTATTAATACATTGTTTTTTTTTTTGAATATGATATCATAGATAGAGAAAGCAAAGGAGAATATGAGTACAAAAATGCATTCCAATGTAAAGCAATGGAGTCAAATCAATCAAAGATTTAATACACTAAAATAAAACGTTTCTTTTTTGTTAAACCTACTTCATTAAAAAGGGAGAAGAAAGAAAAGAGTACAAGAAACTAAGTATGTATTACAAGAAAGAGAATCAATTAAGAGCTATCATAGCAACAAAATAATTTTTGAATAATGCAGATTTTGTATTCTCATTCAGCCTCAGTGAATACTATATCTTTCCAAAGAGTTTAAGGAGATTTTCATCTATGATTAGGGAAGAATAACTCGTTCTTTCCAAATCCACTATAAAGTACATCTCTATAAGATTTGTAGCTAGTTATAATCATAGGTTGAGAGTGAGATATAAATAAAAAATAATTAAAGAGGAATTAATATGTTAAAAGTTTCATAGCTTGAGATAGTTGTATGTAGCATACGTTTCTGACAAATTATTTTAAATTCTTTGCGCAAAGGGCACTAGGTGAAAATATCTAAACTGAAACATTTATATGTATTCTCATAAACACATTAATAACTTACTATTATATGCTTAATTTGTCAAAGGTTACGAATGAGATATATTGTTTATGAAGTTTAATCAAAACATAAGAGACTACATTGTAACTTTTGTGGTGCCATTTTATTTGAAGATGTTGTATCAACCTCCATGAATTGGAGATCTTTTCTCTCCATATATAAGTTAACTTGTTAAAGAAAATGCTATGATACTAATAAAAGTATTATTTCTTGAAAAAAAAAATTATAAGTTTTAAAACATTTGTTTACTGTTCATACCAAGGTGTACCCGAAACCCCATCCAATCACCAACTTAAAAACCATCTCATCTTTCTTAAATAAATGGCAATATTTTCATCTTCAATTTTAAACCTCTTCTCTTTTTTTTTTTATTATATTTTTTTTAATATTGCATTGCTTTAAAAAAAAAAAAAACTTTTCCTCTCCCATTTCTATATGCCGTCCTCTTTTCCCACCCACTTATCCAAAAAAAAAAAAAAAAATTCTCTCTTTCACTTTTATTGTGTACTGCTAATAAGTTAGAGCTGGAACTGACAGTCGTGCATAGAAGAACCGCACAAGATAATGCAAAGCTAGGTGTGTGCTTCTGTGCCGTTGTCTTTGTGTAGCGTTTGAATAATAATGTACCATTTTTGTGGCATTTGGGCTAATTTAATTATCAATTCATGTGTGTGTATATATGTACAAATGTATAGCCCTACAAATTTATGTACTACTTTATTTGTCTTCGTTTCCTTTTTCACATGATCAAACATCTTTGTTTTCAAACCCATAATAAGTTTTTTTCCAATATGTTTTGACCTTAATGTGGTGCGTTTTTTTTTTTTTTTTTTTTTTACCATTATGTATAAGATGGGGGCATCAATGTATACTCAAGGACGAATAAATATAGGTATGTTCATCAGTCGGTCGGTCGGTGTCACTTTTCAATGAAAATTGACATTGAACCGACCAGTAGATTTGCTTAAAGATGACACCGAAACCAACGAAACCAACTGGACAATTTGGTCCTGTTGATTAAGTCGATTAAATTAGTTAACTCATTTTATTTATTTTCTTTTTTTATTACAAAAATATATTCATCATACAAAATTTTGAATGAAATTTTTAGAACTATTTTTCTTTTAAATGAACCTACCGAACAATTTTTGGAAACACATTTAAAGTTAAATTAATTTTACAATAATTTAATAAGAAATCTAATTAATTATACAAAAATATTAATATTAAATAAAGGAAATTTTCACTGAACCGTCGATCGACCAAACCAATTGACTTAACCGACAATTTTTTCATTAACTATTTTTTTAACTAAAATTGACCGACATATACTTGAAAACCGGTCGACCAACCCTAAATCGGTCGGTCAAATCAATTTTCAAGAAAGGTATGAACACCCTTAATACTTTAAGAAATAGTATACTTTTTTTTTTTAAACAAACGAATAATATACCTATAGCTATTGCAGACTTAGACAAAACAGGTATTTGTTTGAAAAAATGTTGTATATGTTATTTGACCACCTTGCGTTATTACAGAATGTGAAATTACTATGTTTAGTTCAATCATTTACCGTATATATAGCGTTCGTCTCAAATCTCTTTTTTTTCTTTTTTTTTTTTGGAACAAGAAACGATATATTGATAAGACATGCTAAGCATGTAAAAAGAGATTACAAGAAAGCGTTATTCATATATACGATGACAGAGATTACAAGATTACAAGAAATCTCTTCTTTTTCAAACCATTATCCTATATATACGATCCATTTATCTATATCTTTCAAACTTTATTCTTCAACTATTACAATACTCAAACACAGATAATGATAACTAATATGATCATTATTCATATTCAAATATACGTAATAATAACTCATATGATTGTCGTATGCACTTTAAAAAAAAAAAATAGTAATTGACCAACGACGATTAGTAACTTGCTGCGTCCAACTGTCTTAATTGTTTTGAATGTATACAGGAAAATAAAGTAAAAAAATATTTTTCTTTTTTCTTTTTTCTGTTTACATTAAAAGACTACTTCATGGATCAAAGTGTGTATGGGAGGGCATCAAAAGGATGCCATTAGCTAAACAAAAAAAACGGGGTGCTATATAAAAGCACTTGAATCAAAGTATATGTATTTAATTAACACCAAAAAAGAGTCAGATTTCGATAACGAGAATAATTTGGGTGCCGTCATGACTGCATCTCTATCTATGATGTTATCCATGTGTGGCACTTTTGACACCACACATTTTATCTTTTTCATAATTTTAAAAATATTAAATAATATTTAAAAGCAAGAAAGAAATGTGTGACTCCTAAAGCACTACATATGCAAAATGATGGCAGCTGCATCCAAATTATTCTCTGTTGATAGGCACTTGTGCTCAAGCATTATTCATATAGTGATGTAATCAGGAAGTTACTCAATAAAATTTGAAAGAATTCTAAAACGAAACTACTAAAGCATCATAACCAGAATTTTTCCTTGTTTCGCATGCTACAAAATTTGATTTTAACTAAAAGTAGTTTGATAGCGAAGAGTGTTATAAATAATGGTTGGAGATATTCACTATGCTCACCATGTGGCAATTGTTCTACATTGGAAAGGTGAAGAGTCTTCAACACATTTATATGGGATATGAGTTACTTCCCTCATTGTCAATTGGTTTTGAGATGGAACTCCATATTCTCTAATATGGTATCAGAACTTCATGTGGATTAATGGTTATCCCAAAGTCCGATCCTACCCAAAATGCTTTGAATTCAAAAAAGCGGGTGTGGACCCCACCCAAGCAGGCAGAAGCTTAAGCGGGTATTTGGTCCTAGAGTTTGGATCCGACCTATGCGAGTAAGCCAAAACGGGTATTTCGATCCACAAAATTAGGATCCATTTCAAGATGACATGGCAATTGTCCCACATTGAAAAGGTGAAGAGTCTTCAACACATTTATAAGGGATATGAGTTACTTCGTGGAACTCCATATTCTCTAATAATAATTAAAGACAATGAATTCAATATAGTAACACATAAATTGTTGAGTTAAAGAGTATACCTCGTAAAAATAGATGAAATATACACATAAATTGACTTTAATAGTTATGGATATATATATATATATATATATATATATATATATATATATATATATATATATAATGTTGCAACTCCAACCAAATATTTGATAGAATCGACTAAACAGATCAGCATTAGAGTTTGGATACATATGATGTATGGGTTATTTATTACTCAAAATTTGCTAGATAATAATGAATTTATCAATATGAAAAACAGTACCTAGATTTCCACCACCCATGGTTTTTTTTTTCTTCCCAAACTTTACAATTTTTTGCTTCTCATGTGACCATGTCTACTTTACAAGTCTAAATTGGCCTTTCTCTTTTTCCCTCTTTTTATTCTGCTTTCTTATGTTCTTCTTATCTTGATATGCTCAGTGCTCAGTGCTCATTGTCAATTTCTCATTGCTTCAACTTTCCACCTCTTAAGATTATTTATTTTATTTTGGCTTGGATGACATGTCAATGTCATCTATGTTTAAGGGAACAGCTTTTCAATTGTTATTTATATCCAAATTTTGCCTGTCTTCTTTTTTATTTTTATTTTCTAAATATTATTATTATTATTATTAATTCTTCTATATTTGATGGGGGTGAGGGGTCAATTTTGGCATTGAAAAGACATTAAAATTTCCACGATAATATGATGTTCTGTTCCACAAATGATGCTATCTTCTTAGTACTACATGTCATTTCATATAAATTATAATATCATTTTTTATGGTTCAAACAAAGAAAAAAAAAAAGAATTCGAGACTTTATATAAAGAATACTACTGCTCTTTAATATAATGTGAGTCAATTACTATTTTTCAAGATTGACGAATCTGTGACCGTATGTAAAGTTAAATTAGAATACAATTAACTAACCAAATCAAAATGCTACCAATATTTTTTTTGTTTATATTATAATATTGATAGGTGTATAAGGTTGTTATGTTCTCATTTTAATAAAATCCAAACTTTATGGAAAAAGGGCTATGATATTAATTAGAATATTTAATGGAAATTTATCCTCCATAGCATATTTTTGGCTCTTCATTATAATTATAGCACATTTTTAAAAATAATTTCATTCATAGCACATTTTGCCCAAAATTGTTATTCTAACATCATCGGACTTCTATCAGTTCAACTGATAGACTTTAAACTTCTATCAGTTCAATTGATAGACTTCTATCGGTTCAACTGATAGACTTCAATCGATTTTGAGTGATTGAACAATGCAAATTGATAGCTTCAATAATTTTTGTGCCACAAATGAATAAATTTAGAAATTGTGCTATACATGGATAATTATTTTGTTTTTTTTAATATACATGCAAAATCCCCTTATAATAATACTTTGGGAATTTATCTTCCATAGCATATTTTTTACTCTTCATTACAATTGTAGTCCATTTTTTAAAAATATTTCATTCATAGTACATTTTGCCCAAAATTCCTATTTAGACTTTTATCAATTCAACTGATAGATTTTAAATTTCTATCAGTTCAACTGATAGACTTTAGACTTCTATCAGTTCAATTGATAGACTTCTATCAGTTCAACTGATAGACTTTAGACTTCTATCAATTCAACTGATAGACTTCAATCACTTTTGTGCCACAAATGAATAAATTTGGAAATTGTGCTATACATGGAATTATTTTGTTTTTTTATAATATACATGCAAAAACGCCAGATTTAATTCACCTAGCAAACAAAAAAAAGGAAAATGGGAAGGTCAATTTTCCCTTTATTGTCTGTTCATTGAATATGATTTCAATGAATGAACCTATCAGCTTAAATTCTTTCCTTTTTATCAGTTGTTTGCCCTTTACTTTGGAAATATGAGAATGAGCAGTATGATAGCTTTTAAAGATGTGATAAATGATTAAATTTAAGTTTACTTTTTAATAATGATGACATTTAAAAATAAATAAGTAGAGTTGATGATTTGATGGTACAAATAGGTTAAAAAAATAGTACTGTAATGTGAAATATTATGATATTAGGTTGAATATATTTGGTGGATTTTTTATCCTTTTTTTTTTAGAGTTCAATTTAAACCTCTATCCTATTATTTACTAATCATATATCATGTCCCATATTTTGTACAATGTTATGTTGATAAGAATACTTATTTACAAATTAATTTCTTTGATTTTTTTTTTTTTTTACATATATTATAAAGAGAAAAAGGGGGAAAAAGGACATTTTGATGTTACTTTACACGTGCAAGTATCAGTCAAACTAAGTGGATTCCCTTATAAGGTAGGGGCCTGGGTGGGTTTTATCTCATCAAAATAATGGTTTCTACAGTACGGTTAAAGGTCTTTCACAGAGACAAGCAGAGAAAGAGAGAAATAAGGTTTTTTTTTTAACCAAAAAGAAAATCAATTTCATAAGGAAACTTAACATATGTGGGTTCCCATGGATATTTCTATAATAATCCACATTCCACTATATGTGTGGTGAATAGTTATCTTTATAATAAAGTGATTTATGAGTTTGATTTTTTTTTTCATGGTTATTGCACTCAAAAAGAAAATGTCATTTTAGTGGAAGCTTTAAAATTGTGGCATTTCCATTGATACTAAAAAAATTTAAGGTGTGTTTGTGCCACCAAGAATAAGAGAGAAAATAAAAATGGAAAAGATTTTCCATATTTAGGCCACTAAAAATCATTTTCTTATGTCCAAAAATCACCTGGTTTTTATTCTCTTTCTACTACATTCCTCCGTCATACATTTTATATATCACTATTTTTCATTCTTATCGCACTTATTATTTTATTTTTTCTATAATTATTCTCTTCACTCCAAGTACAAATAATCTTTTTTTTTTTATAATCATTCTCTTCATATTTCCAAACATAAATAATTAGTTTCTTCATAATTATTCTCTTTTTTATTCTCTGTGGGATATGTTTACTTTTTGACATGAGGAGTGGAATCTCTTGCTTTTTTTGTAGTTGACAAATGATGTTAACCACTCTTCAACCTGTGGGAGAGGAGGAGAGAAATTCGAACTCGTGACCTCTTGGTCATCAGGTGTGCACAAATGCCTCTAGCATTGGTAGCAATTGTTGTAGGTGAAATTCAATATCTCACCCTTATATGATTCAACAATTATATGGATCGAAGCATTTTGATCTGCCATCGGTTAGAGCGGCTAGATCCAGAAATATATATCTAAATCATTTGAGTACATAATTTACCCCACATATTCTACATCATAATGGATATTCAAATTTTTGATTTTATATCTTTTAAACAAGGACTAGTTGTAAGATGAAAATATGAGTTAAAAAAAGAGCTCATTTATAAATTTGATCTATAAAATTTAGAATTTAATAAGCTCATTTGACTCATTTTTAGATTTCATCCAAATATAGGAGTTATATCTAGTTTTTCAAACCATAAACTAAGTTCCAGCGTTTTTCAAAACATCTAAAGATTAAACAGTATAACTTAACCAAATAATAATAATTCAATATTTTAATTCATAAAAAAAAAAACGTACATTATTTTTTTTTTAAGCAATACTTTAATTTGAACTTTACGTTAATACTACTTTTATAGCTTGTAATAAAATAAATTACTCATTAACTCATACAAGTTACTATTATTGATTTCAAAAAAAAAAAGTTACTATTGTTGGCATTGATTTACTATGAGAATTTGCGTTCTATAACAACTTTTTAACACAGTTTACAATTATAGCACATTTTTAAAAATAATTCTTTTATAGCAAATTCTGCCATTTTTTATTTACCTTTTTTATAAAAGACTTTGAGATAATCTATCATTCTCTAGTGATGGAAGTCTATTAATTTTATCAGTGATGACTCTTGATAGAATCTGATGGAAATCTATCAATTTATTTTATTTATTAGTAATTGATTCTATCACCCTTTATCGATAGAATCTATCAATATGAAGTCTATCAATTTACAATTTTTGCTATATGTGCAAATATTTTCATTATTGTGCTATTCATGTAATATTTTATCCATTTTGTAATATACATACAAAAGCCCCATTTACTATTCTAAAAAAAATTAATTTACTTGATCTATATATTGATAGATTTTTTCTTTTCTTTTTATCTTTTAGTTTTTGTAGAACCTCTTCTTATTTTTTTAGTTAAACAATATAGGGAGGGAAAATCAAATTCCAATATCTTTAGATTGAGACTAAATACTTTTATCAATGGAGTGATAAAGAACTCTCACATAATAGTATTATCTTCCTTATTTACATTTATTCAAAATTCAGAAAAAATGGGGTTCTCATAGCTGTTGTGCTTCAACCTTGCCATCTTACATTTGGGCCTAAATGATATTGGGCCCAAACAAAAAATTCCAGGCTCACAGATTGCAACCAATATAATTGTCATTACAGTATCGCAGCTAAAACAGGTAAAATAAGGCAAAAATAGTATACTCAATTTGCTAGAAATATGTGCTTATAAAAAGAAAATTATTGTACCAATTAGAGTATAACTTTAAAAGAATAATGTATAACCTAGCAAATATAATTTTAGTAGTATAATGTATAACCTAGTAATCAAAAGTGTTCACTCTCTTGTTAAATTAATATAAAAATGAAAATAAAATACAAAATTAACTGTTTGATAAAACCTATAAAATAATTATAATTATTGATGAATTAAATATATAAAGTTAATGTACAAACGACATAAACTATTTTTTAGCTATCTAACCGTAGAGATTAAATTTTTACAAACTACGCAGACTAAATATCATTTTTTTTTTAAAAAAACTAATTGTTTTCAACGAGACAAAATTTAAGAGGGTTCAGAGGCAAATTTGCAACTCAGTGCTGAACTTTCCTCAACTAACAATTATGTTAACATCACCATCAAAGGGGCTTTAAGAAGTCTTCTTCAACTTAGATTTTAAATGAGTTTCACTAATAATTCTCTCATCATATCAATTATTGTCCAAATAATAATACAATCTTGTATTTACATTATTGTTTTTTCGAAACAAAGGTAACCTCCCCCGTCAACAGGCCAAGCACCGAAAACATGTCACAGGTGAGTCTCGAATCCAAAACTTTAAAGGGAGCATACCCTCAAAGTCCAATTGTATATACATTATTGAAGATCAATTCCATTCTCAATTGGACAAACTGTGATTAAAAAAATTTGAAAAGCCTTCATATCAATCAAAAGACTACAGTAAAATGTACAGATTGATCTTCAGATTACACAGGAAAAGAGAAGGAAAATAAAAACAAAATTTCTAACAAAAACATATGAATGAGGTTTATGACACAAATAATAGGGTTATTCAATCATGCCAGCAAAGCAGCATAGCAATACATCTGCCAAAAATATATAGCCTACCTTTGCCTTCTTGTACAAATCCACCAGCTTTACAAGAGGATTTTGCCTTAGAATTCTGAATTCTAGAAGCATTTTTAATCTCCATTTCTTCTTCTTCTTCTTCTTGAATTTCTTTCTTTGTGGACCTTACAGTAATCAAAATCTTCTTGTTGCTGCTTCAAGAAAGATCACTTTCATGGTCAATGTTCATACTTAGCAGTGAAAAGGAAAACCTCTGAGAAAGTGATGGAAAGTGCACAACAAATTGGTGTTTTTAAAGAAGGAAAAATAGATGAGATCAGCTTACACTTGGGCCAACCAGAACATCCAAAAATAATACCCCATGACTTCTCAGCCCTCAAATAAGAGGGGTCCTATCATTTTGCCTGTAAAACACTAATAAATAAAAAAAATTAAGAAAATGGTTTTCAGAAAAAAGAAAAATCAAATGGTCTGAAATTTATTCCATTTTTTTTCCTTCAAACTTTTGAAATGTAAATTTTAGCAAATTAATAACCTAACTTTGGGTATCATTGCTAGTTAAATAAGATAGAGATGAACATTGAGCCAAGAAAATTTCAAGGTAGAAAGGTAACACAACAAAGACCCAAAATGATTATATTTTAAAATTTTAGAGAATAAAATAGACATTTATGTGTTGAAGAACTAACTTTTTAAAAAAATTCCCAATGTTCGGATCAAAATTTAAAAAAAAAATTAAAAAAAAAAGGTTTTGAAAACTAAAATAGATAAAATTACAAATTTAGCTCCTAGACTTCATTCAAAAGCATCTAACAAGTTGACATCCTCAAAGTTTTTAAATAAATCATAAGAAATAATTTGAATTTTTATGTTCGAGGACTCCAATCTATAAACAAAATAAAATTAGAGATGTGTTGAACACAAAATTGAAAGCTTAAAATTCTATCAAATACTTATTTTAAAAAGTTGTAACACTATCATTAACCTTTCATAATCTTTTAAAAACTAACATTAGAGTAGAAAAAAAAAATCGAGTTTTGAGGTCAATATAACAAAAATACCGTTCTTTGAAAGTAAATTCAAGCAAGCATCTCAATTATTACTACACTATATCACTACCACGTCAACTTTTCGTCGTGCAGAGATCTCTACAAACAATTTAAATAATGTATATGAAAAAGGCCAAGTAATATTTTAACTGTTAAAGGATACTTTTTCATGACACGTTTTGCTGAGTGAAAGAAAGAAAGTTTCTCAGCTTTTTCTTCCCTCCTTCCTGTGTGGGAGGCTATAATATATCATTAAAGATACCAAGAAAAAGCAAATGACCAAAACAAGAGATGGGAGCTGAGGGCTGTTGGAGATACTAAAAAAAAGTTTTTTTCTTTTCTTTATATTCGTGACTGTCTGAGCCAGTTTGCATGTACCTCGACTAATGTCACGAGACATATCGCCTACACCTATAACATTTGAAGGTCAATAAAACTCATAAAAATTTAATTTTTAGGTAGATGACCACTCTGGATTGAACTCGTTACCTTTAGCGGCTTGGCTCTCTTTGACTAATAGACCACTCTATAATGGTTAATATTGTTAAGATATATGAACTACTTTTCTTATTATCAATTGATTTCAATGTGAAGCCTCTTTATTTAATATTGTATCAAAGCTCTAATCCTTCAAATTCCGATCCGATCCAAGTAGGAGTATTTGATCCAAAAAATTAAAATCTAACACAAACGAGTAAGGTTCAAAAATTCAAATCCAATCTAAGATGCTCTTCTCTATATGACACCATCTTAAGAGGTTTCACTAATAAAGACGAATAAGAACATAACTCTAGTGATGTTTTATATAATTTAATAACTAACCACAGGTTAAATTTGAATAACCATGAGTGTTAGAGAGAGGGCCACAAATAAATTGGGTAAAATTGTCTTAAAAAGGGAAAGGCCATGTTAAAGACAATATGCACGTGAAATTAAAAAACATGCACGTGAACTTCACAGGGAGGGACATGGCAAATGTCTGACGGAGACAACCTTAGCATACATGTATTATATTTACGGTTCACAGACTCTTTTTTTTTAAAAGAATACTATGGTTCACAAACTCTAAATCATGAGGTTATAGGTTCGAGGTTCGAAACACGTGTGCATAATAACCTTATGACCATGCCACTATTTATAGGGGTGACCGGTCCAATCTTACAACTTACTAATTAGGGAGATTTAAGCCTCAATTTGCGTTCTCTTAATCTTGGAACTTTATGTGTTGTGTTATGCCTTGAACGCATTAATGTCATACGATTAGTAGTCGAGGGTCTCGCTGCCCGGTCAGCGAGTAGGGGTGCGGAGGTGACTCCCTTTGCAAAACGCATTTGCGCGTTTAGCACTCTATTGTGCGAACGCATCTATATGCGCAAGTGCATTCCGTATTACGCGCTGCATGCCACATTCCTAACCGCACTCTGCTAAGCATCCTGTATTCGCAGCGCGTTTACGCATCTGCATTCTGTTTAATGCTTATGCATTCTGTAATAGGGTTTAATAAAAGTGTCTATATAAACTCGAATTAAACTCTAGCGGTATTATGACATAATCTCTGTATCTGTAAATTTTCGTCTCTCTCAATAATATTGCTCTCCTCCTCTGCCTGTGGACTAGCTAACACAACATTAGTGAACCACATAAACTTCTGTGTTCTCTTCTCTCACGTTTATCGTTATCTGTTTTCATATCTTCGTATCGATTGTTGATTATCGTTTGATGTTAGGTTCTAAAGTCATAAATCTCCTGTAACTCAATTGCCTTCACATTTTAGGTCATTATAGGTCATTAGGAAATTTCTATAGATGAAGTGAACACCTAAAGTGCTGCCACGGCCCTACACTGCACTTCTATTTTCCTTTTGGGTTTGTGTTTGTTGAGAAGTCAATCGGATTGGATATGCAAGGCATAATTTTCATTCAACTTTATATGGGAAAAAATGGGGAAAATGCTTTGCACCATGTATAATTTCGATAAGATACGTACCCGATATGAAAATTGAAAACTACGTGATTCGTCGCAATGCTTTCTTATCCCGCTCATGCCTGCTAAGGGTTCGTGTGTATTTCTTATTTCTTCTTTTGCTTCCCTTTTTTTTAGTATATAGTGGAGAAGAGGGACAAATACAAATTCTTGAGATCAAACTTATGACGCTAGTGTTGAACTGATTACAACCAAATAATGAAACTATTGCGTCATTCATCCATTTGATTTCTTTTGGCTTCCCTTTTGTAACAAAAAAAAATGAAATCAGGTACAACAATTTTTCTTATTTTTCTGTTCTACTGAAAATAGAAACATGTTTAGTAATCATTTTTGTTCTCAAATAATTTAAATTAAAATGTAATTTCTTATAGAAATTATTTTTCAAAATTGAATATCCAAAATTTGCATGTTACATTTATTTTTAAATATTAAAAAAAGTAAAAGAAAACTTATAAAATAATGTTATTATTTATATGTTAAAAAAATTTGAACCCGAACAAATGAAACAAAAAAACTTAATTTTTTTTTTTCTTCAGAATTTGTATACAATTTTGGAAACGTTTTTTAAAAAAGAAAAAGAAAACAGTTACTAGACAATTTTATTTCTAATGAACTATAAACAAGAAACAAGAAACTTAAAAATAAATATATATCTTATACAATAAATCTTCAACAAGAATCAATAAAAGAATCACTAAAAGCTAAAAGCCTAAATTAAGATTATACAGCTCATTTGGCTTGAAAATTCTCATCCAACCAATACTCAACTTGCATCCCATCACCAGATAAGGAAATGCAACCTAAAAAAAGTTGATTACCATGAACAAGAACACACTCTTTTCTAATAATTTCTTGGTCCTTATTTTAGTTCATGGCCCACATACAAAAGTGAATAGCCAACCCTGTACTTCTCCCCCAAAAAAAGAGACCTTATAATTGGCTGCCACAAGAACATTAATGGACAAAAAACAAAGCATCATTGAAAATCAAAACTTACAATAGATAATGATTTCCTCATGATCCCGTCCATTCATTTCTTGAAGAACATTCTGCAATTCACTGCCCCATGGTTGTGTAAATCAGTTCTAAGTTACCTGGTTGAAGTAACTCCACGTTTACACCTTTGTTTTCACATATATTGCAATAAAAGAAACTTGTTCCTTTGATTCCTACATTACCCATTAAAAATGTACCTTATAGTAAGTGAACTTAATAGGAACTATCTCAGTTGGAAGCTGGAACCATCTTTAAGATTGCCCTTTGTTTGATCAAGTACAATGCTCCAGCCATCTGTTTTTTGCATACAACAAGAGAACAGCTCATGCTCATTCAAGAATTTGCATGAAAATAAAAAGAATATTTAAATGACCACATGTGATTTTCAGGATGCCACCTGGACCATTATTGTTTGAGGTTTCTTCCCACCATAAAATTCCTGATTGCTTTGTGTACACTCCAAGTCCAACCAAAGTAGTTAACTATCACTGCAACTGCTAATGTTTCAAAAGGAATGCAAGTCTTTACATTTTAATAACAGATCATATGAAAGTAAATAGACTGATACAGGTTTAAGTCTTTTCGAAACTAAAATTTGTGTCCAAATCAAATTACAAAATTAATAATTTGGAAATGTAATATGGATAAACGAACATAAATTTATAAGCAACAATGACGACCTTCCCTGAATCTTGAATCTCCACATTAGTATGATATTGTCCACTTTGACATATACCTTCATGCTCTACTTTTGATTTCACCTTAGAGATGACTAGCAACTTAATAAATTATTAACGTTAATAATGCATAAATTTTGCACTGGGTTCTTGTTTATCTTCAAATTTTAAAAGCCAATGCTATTTCTTAATGGTTCTTTGAACCAGACTAACATTAGTGATATGGTAACGGTGACAGACATTTTTTAAGGGTAAAGTACAAGTTGTCTACGAAGTCCCCCCTCTCCCCCTCTGTGGCCCTGTCTATCTTCTCTACAATCTTAGGACAACAATTTTTCTGTTCCGCTCACCTCATCCAAGCTAAGCAGCACAAAAAAATAGTGGGGATTTTAACAGTGACTAATCTGAGGAGAAAGACACCAACCTTGTTTAAAGAAATTAGAACTTTGAATCAATCCACCTTCCCTTTCCGAATCAGGTTCAATCAAACATAAGAAAACATCTGTATTCTAAAGAAAATATAATGTAACCCAAGTTTTGATACGAATTTGAAACCTCTCAATGCTCTCTTGAACTCATTAAGACTTCGCTCAATATTTTGATACTTCTCTTTCCCTCAACCTCTACTTATAATAAAATTTCATAACTAATTCCCGAACTAATTGCCCAAATACACCTCATATTATTCCTAATTTGTCTAAAGGCCAAACCTATCATATTCAAACTTAATCTCTTCAAAACTTAAGGTCTAAACACGCAAATTCGAATCAGTTATCGCCCTCTCTGTAGAATCAACACCTCCTCCAAAAGGTGGATCGTGTTCTTTAAACCTAGTATTCAGATCTCCAATCTTCAGCAGAAGGGAAAAAGGAAATGGAAATCAGGAAGATGAGTACAGTGCCCTACTACTTGTTTGCTCTCTTGCTCGTTTGACCAATAAGACTAAAATTCCCCTGAATTTCGTCCTTTTGAATCCCAAATTGAAAAATAATCGAATTGGAAATCTATCTCTAGGAATCAAGGTATAATCAAATTGGATACCTATTTCTAGGATTTTTAACGAACTGGCGCTATTGATAATCACTCATGATACAAAGATCGACAGTAACTTGGTAACACAATCAATTCTCCCTAACACCCATATTCAGCCATATTGATTAACACACTAATTGCTTCCAAGGACAAGTCTGTTGACTATTTGAGAGTTTATCTACTCGAAGGTTGCCAGTCAGCTTACTAAAGAAAAGAAAAGAATAGTCCTCACCTTCTCCATAATCTAGGCCTAGAGGCATGTGCTGACTTTTCCAAAAGAGAATTCGAACTATTATGTCAACCTTACAAGAGAACAGATAAACAACCGGTCAGATTTTTACATGCCATTATGAACAACGACGAATGAAAACTTAGACACTCCAACCAACGAAATTTGATAGTTTGGTCGCATGTTCAAAATGCAACGGAAGTACCTTTTTTTATTCCATTCATACAAAAACCTTCCTTCAGTGCCCCTTAAATGAATGGTGTGAAGAAAGACATGTACCGTAAAATAGATGGCATGGCACTCATATCACATCTCAATGTCTCTTTCTGTTTCTCTCACCTCACTCCTCGAATCCCCTTCATTTTAATCTCTCCACCCTCTCTCTACGGTGATTCCATTAAAGGATGTCCTCTTCTAGAAGATCGTGCCATCATTTTGATTCAAGAATTCTAAACTAAGAACTAATCAGAAGCCCAGGGGCAAAACTATGTTTCACCCTGTTTAGATTATATTGTTTTTTTTAATAAGGTAACCACACCCGTCCCTGAGTCAGGCACCAGAGACATCGAAAAAGTAATGTCACCGGTGAGTTTTGAACCTGGAAACTTGAGGGGAGCATTCCCACAAAGCCCAAATAAAAAAGAGAAATGAAACTCAAAAATCTTTCTAAATTGACTTGGTAGTCAAAAGAAATCATAGTTCAATCTATGATAACCACCTACTAAAAAAACAATTTGCTACAGATTTCCTTAACATCCAAATGTTGTAGGGTTAGACGATATGTTCCATAAAAATAGTTAAGGTGAGGATGTAATAACCTCGACATTCATGGATATCAAACAAAAAAATAGTTGAGGTGAACAAATGCTAACCACAACATTCATGGATATCAAACAAAAAAAAAGCATGAGCGGCTTTAAAAAAAAGTCCAAGCAAAAGAAGCTCGAAGCAAGAAATGCACAAGGGTTAACACGACACCACATCCATAACACGCAACTAGAACCACCACCATACAATCAAACAGATTTGAAAAGAAGAGAGGGCAAGTTTAGTACACTTGCAATATTCTATGCCACATAAAACACAGATTTGAAAAGGCAATCATTGCAGGGTTAAAAGGACGTTGCCAACTACCTCTTTATCATGAATTCCTGTGAAGTATCTGCCATTCATATTACGCAAGAAAAATTCCTTCTCTGGAAACCCGGATGAGTTCTTGAATCAGCTGCAACAACAAACATGATAACAGTAGTAGAAGAGCAATAACAAATACGATAAAAGTAGTAAAATTGATGAAGAAATACGATAGAAACTTTAAAAAAACACAAAGAACCAGAGTGATAAACTAGGCAATTGTTCAACATATGCCCCTTGCTTCACATGCAATGTATTCCATCTAATATTTAAACATTTTAACACCGTAAGATGGCATGTTTACATTTTTCAAGATGGAGAAAATAAAACAAAAACAAAAACACACCATTGACACCCAGCAAACCGCTGAATTTGAATTCGTAGTGATTTGACTGGTAATACCGATTTCTTCATTAACCTACAAAAATATGCATAGCAGTGTACAGAGCCGAACAAAAGGTCCCCCTCCAAAGGCAAGTGTTCACATTGATGTGATCCCCACCTTCAAGCCGCGAATTGTTTTGCTGATTTCTCTTCAGCTCCTTCAAGCTTGAAGTCGGAGTTTTCTCCTTTTTTCAATAATTATGATTTTAATCATTTGTGAATGACAGACTGAATGTAGCAAGTTCTAATATATCTATCATACAAGAAAAGAATTTAGTTCTGAAGTATACAAGAGAAACAGCACATTAACAGATATGACATCTATAGTAAGCAATAGAAGCATTCTCTCCCAACTTCCACTCGTATATATGAACAAATCCTTCAGATTTAAATTACAGCTACAACTATCACCCATGTCTGGTTTTCAATAATCAGAATTGTTCTGATTATCACCTTCAATACATTCCCTATGAACTTTTTTTTTTATGGGAAAATGATGAATCAACCATGCGGTGACGCTGAACATACACAACTCTATTCCAAACTCTATAGATAAATTTACACACCCTTCTGACCCCTATAGATCCATCATCTTTATCCTTGCGCTCCAGTTTCCACGTGCTGAAACTAAAAGAAATTAGGCTCTTGAGGTGTTATGTAAGGCTAGCTGTCCAACTTGTCTTTTCGCTTTAGTTTCGGTACTTTCTGTGAGGGCTTCGGTTCTGTTCCAGGCTCATTGACCAGGAGTAAACGAGACATCACATAAGCCAAGAGCTCCTCACGGTGCGAGAAAGTGAAGTCCAAATGAGCGTATTCATATTCATTGAATGATACCTCAACACCAGCTTCCTTCATCATTTTGTAGTACCTTTTCACCATTGTTGGTCTTATTACCTGGTCCTTCCGTCCAGCAACTAAATCAATAGGGATATCGAGAAGCCCAAAGTATTCACCCAAGTCCAATGGCTCTGGTGATCCATAGGCTTCCATGTTCAGGGATGCGTTTCCGTAATCGAACATTCTAAACTTCTTGGCATGTTTCATCTGAGCAAGATGGAGACCTACTCGAAATGAAACTCCGGGCATATCATTCATGTTAAAGTGTGGAGTTCCTAGTGCACCAACCCAGTTTGAGCTATCCCCACCCACCAAGTAACTCACGACAATTTGAACCAAACCTCCAACAGCAGGATAGTTATGAAAGTCGCGAGCCAACTTGTTGACGAGCATACGGAAAAATCTTGTTGGTATATACAGGCCAGGCACAAATGGAGCTAAAATTGGAGCTAAAAGGAGGAAGAGATACTCAACCACAGTGAACATAAACGGGGAATCATCATGGAAACCAGCAGGAGATAGTAAGACCAATCTAGACAATCTATGTGGCTTTTCTTCGATCCTCCGAGTTATGACATACATCAACATAGCAGCCCCTCCTATACTGTGGCACAGTCCACAGAGCGTGAATGGTTGATCATTGTCAGTTTCTTCTGCAAGTTCTGGTTGGCTGAGCTTCAATTCAGACGTTTTAACGTCATGAATTTTATCAATCATAGCAGGAATATCCTCCATGGCATGTTCATTTACGGAATATTTCCAGTACCTGGAAAGTTCGCGAAATTAGATCATCCCCAGTTATGCATGAGGACATAAAGTCTCCACATTATAAGCCTTCAAATTACTCGTTTGAGGTTAGTAAGTTAAATAAACTGAAGATGCATGGAAAAGTGAAAAATGCAGAGGCTTACTGTCTTGAAGATATATTCTTATCAATATGTTCTCTAGAGGCCAACCCACGAAAATTGCCAAGGTAAACATCATACCCTGCAATAATTGAATAAATAAATAATTTTACATTTTACATAATAATAAAATATAAAAGGAGAACTATAAATATATAACAAGCCAGTTATGTCATTGCTAATGGCTTGAATTTTATAAGCAAACGTGACATGGCATGGCATGACTTCATCAAAAGCAGAAAAAAGAAAAGTAGATAACATATGTATATATATAAAACCAGTTACGCCATTGCAAAACGGGTTGAATTTTTTAAGCATACGGGACATACCTTGATCGAAAGCTGCAAAGGCTGGCGAACCAACAACCCCATTGGACACCCAACTAGTCAAACAAAAGAACTACAGAATTAGTACAGTTAGAGAATGGACCTACAACAATTAAAGAAAGACGCGAGAATTGAGTTCTGCATTGTAATTCTCCACCCATCCAATCCAGTCATCAAAAATTAAACGAATTCAACCTTGTTTTTGAGCCTCGTGTGTGTTTATGCATGGGTGTATGTGGTGGTGGGTGGGGGAGTTGTTCAGAATTAAATCTTTAACATGAATTATATATGAATAACAATCTATTTCCTTATCCTTAAGATGTTTTAAGATGTTATTTTGTGTTAGCTGTCACATGTTATTTTGTGCTACTTGTCACACCCTGCCCCGCCCCATATTACCCAACTAATCTAGCCGACATATAAATTTAAAGGATGCCATAGACCGTTACCAAATCAGTATAAAGCCAGAATGTATTCCAGTTCTGTCTTATGTAACAAGATTAAACTAACTAACGTACTATGTAGTATGTACAAAGAAAAGTTGTGAAACCACAGTGCAAGAATGAGGGAGAGAAACCCTCACCCCATCGAAGAATCAAATATTCCATGCTGCAGATAGAGAGCCTTGCGTGCATCACGCCTGCAAACCACAGTGCAAGAATCAACCAGAATCATTCAAATAAAAAAAAGTGCAAGGGCAAGAATAAATTATCTAGAATTGTACCTCGGGATTCTTTCCAGAAGAAGAACATATCCATCATTAGTCACGACACGAATAGCTTCATATGGATACCTAGGATGGGAAGAAAGACAGAACAAAGATGAGAAACCAATAGCTTCATGCCAAACCCATAGGAGTCGAGAACTAAATTGAAACGTCACCAGCACTAATCTTACCCAAGTTCTGTTATGACATCTTGGCAGGTCCTAGCATCTGTATTCAGTGACTGATGAAAAGAGTATCTCCTTTCACTAGGCACGGGATCATCATCTCCAAGGGTAGCTGTGGAAATGATGACATCCGTATCATGATCTCCCTCACAACTGCTCCGAGAATAAAGCCATCTGAATAAAGTTCTAAATGCATCTAATGGCGAGAGGATAAAGTGTGCAGCCTTGCGGAACATCTCAAAGACAGATTCAATAAAGATTTCACTGGCAAGATGAAGATCCTAATGGACAAGTAAAGAAGAGAGAAATTAATAAATAGAAGTCAGGGTTGGTGGAGCATATGTAAATGTATGGGTACAACATTTCCTAGAATTAAGTAAAGGGCGGGAGAACCAGAAGCAACCAGTAGATGCAAGGAAGATACCTCAATAACTCCACGTCTCCGGTCAGTGGTGCGATTAACAACAGGGTCCTTATGGCTATTCGCTCTCTTAATTGAGGGCCAAGGACCTCCAGGGATGGATGATGGCCCTGACCATCTAATAAAAAAGAAGTGAAAAATACGAAATGGAATCCCGAAGAGGAACTTTGCTGGTAAAAGAAACCAAAGAAAGATGCCACTGATCCTTTCCGTCCAGTTCCGAACATTCTTGGCATGAAAACTAGCCCTGGACCTGGAGCCTCGTGAACTCTGAGATGATGGTGTTGCAGGATACTCGTTTCCAAAACCATCTTCCTCACCCGACGAATAATCTAAGCTTGAATCATCAGAGTCTATAGAAAGTTCGTGAATGAACTGGTTGAAAGAGGACACGCCACTATGTACCACATGAAAAGAAAAAAGTATATATATGTCAACTACTTATGTATCTAAATAGCATAAATACAAAATGTAATGCGGTTCTATCTTCCATGGCAATGACCATTCAAATTCAAACTACCAGAGGGTTAAAAGTAAATAAAGCCTCGATCCCATCAGAAAAATGAACATTACAGTTTAGGAATTTGTGCACTTATTGTCAAGAAAAAAAGGCACTTTATGTAAGCTATGGGGCGTCCTACTTCTCTTTTTTACATTATCATATAGCTTAAGAGTTCACAATCACTAGAGACTTCGTCAAATCATGCCAAGAAATTGAATTTAAACGATTATTAATTTTTGGACACCACCCAATAGGCCAATACAATACCATCATAGAATTCAGATCAATCGACATACTTCTCCATCCAACGAGGAAAACGAGGCCCTCGAAACGTTGGTCTGAGCTCCCAGCCATGATCACCTTCGAGTACAGAACCTTTCCCAGGTAAAATGGTGAGCAAAAGTCCAGACAATCCATTGATCAGCCTCACAAGATTATTCAAGGACTCATACGTGAACGTTTTCACCGACCTGCACTAAAAACATACACAACGTAGAAATGAAGTTACTTCTGCAAGAAGATAAGCTCCACTAGTAAGAAACAAAAGCGTGTATTGGGAAATCAAAGCAAGCAAACAAAGAAGTTCTCAGACGCAAGTCACAAATATACCAATTTATTATAAAATTGACCACAAAATAGTGAAAAAAAAAGCTTTAACAATCATTTGTTATTCCTCCATTGACATACAAATACAAAAACAAAGAAAAGAACAAAAATGGGTGAAATTAAAAAAAAAAAAAAATCAGACGAACACAAATGGGGAAACAGAGCCAAATTACTTGAACGAAGAAGCAACCAAATCCATTTATACGCTATATACCTAACTGTGTACAGATTTTTTTTTCCCCCAAAATTAGCTTCCTCAATCCTCAACAAAACAAATGGTAAGATCATCAATCAAACAAAATTCCGGCTGGATTGCAATGGAAATTCAGACAAATCTTCCACATAGAACAACATAAATCATCAACCGCAAAATCAAAACAAGAAAATCAAATCCCCGGTTTCACGCAACGAAATCGATCAAGCAGGAAATAAAATTGGAAAGAGAAGGACTCACTCTTTGGTAACTGCAAGCACATCGTCCACAAAGCGCTGAATCATTTATGGAGATTCTTCAATCTCTTCCCGATCCGAAAAATATTACGGAATCGGAGAAAGAGAGAGAGAGAGATGAACAATATCCAGACCTAATTCGAGGCGTAAATTGAGGAAATGAAGCGGAAAACCTGAAGGAAAAGAATCGGGAAAAATTGAAATAAATAAAAAATAAAAATAAAAAAACAACGGCGATTCTTGACGTAAAATGGAAGTCGGTTATTGTTTGCTTTTGGCCGGTGACAGTGTCAGATAAAAGGCCCGCGTGGGAGGCTTGTACAGAGCTGACGTGTCTCTCATTTCGGATTTGAATTACACGTGTTTCTGACGTGTTTCCTTTCTTCTATTCGTTCTTACACACGTGTTTCTGACCTAATCTTGGCCCTCTTTTCTGGTGGCACATGCAAATCTGATCAATTGTGGGAACCGTTATTTATCCTTTTTTTTTTCTTTAATTCACCCATGTTTATAACTTCAACTAGAATATTAAGAAAGTTTGGATGCAACAATTCAAACCACTTGTTTTTTTATTATTAGGCTATATTATTGTCTCTAGAATTACACTACCTTCTTCTTCAACTTGCTATTCAAAACCTAAACTGTTAATGAAAATACAAATCACTCATCGATATAGAGATATATAAATAGATAACGATAAATATAAAAGAAGAACACACACAAAAAATTACGTGATTCACTAACGTAGTGTTAGCTAATCCACGAGGGGGGAACAATTTTATTCAGATAGGCAAATTACAGAGTCATAATACAACTACGGTTTAATTCGAGTTTATATATGTATTCTCGTTAAATCCTATTACATAATGCATGAACATTAAACCGAGTGCTGATGCGCACATGCATGTGGAATGTATTATAGCAACGCAATATTCGTTTGCGCTTGTGAAGCGCACACTGAGATACGTTAAGCAAAAGCAGATGCGTTAACGCATGCAAGATGCTTTTGCAACGGGGGCGTTCCGCACCCCTACTCACTGACCGGACAATGAGACCCCAACTATTAATCACAGGCATAGATGCATTCAAGGCATATCTCAACGTAAACTTTTAAAAATAATATACTTTTCTAACAAAACAAAGATATTTTATAGTTCATTAAAAAACACTATTTGTATATATATTACTATGACATTTTTAGTTTAACAATAATGTATGGTTATTTCGTAAATTATGGACTCCCTTATTCCGTTAATTAGTAAATTATGGACTCCATTATTTAGGTCTATTGTCCTGGCTTGTTTAAATATGTATAGATCAGTAATTCAAAAATTTGCAAACTACTTTTGTTTATTATTTAAATTTTTTTAAAATGGCTAGTACTAATAAAATAATGTAAAAAATACTGTAAAAATAAAAATATTGACGTTAAAATTGAAGAGTATTTTTTATTAAGAAATATATAATTGTTCGATATTTTTAAATTATAGTTGAATCAACTGACATTTTGTTCTTAACTAATCAATCAAATAAAATATTTATTTGATTTGAAAATGCAAAAACTTTTAAACAAAATTTTAAATCATTAGAAGAATAGTTATTAATTCAAAAACATTAAGTGCATGCTTTTTGTAGTCACTAGAAATCATATATGATGTTATCTATGCATTTTTTTTGGACATTAAAATACTATAATTTTGGTGTTTAAATGTTTTTGAACCCATAGATGTTTATGTTATAATTTGTATATGGAGCATAGCATTTTACATAAATAGAAAAAAAGAAAAAAGAAAGCTACGAGATAATTGCGGTAAACAAATAATTGTTAATGTAGTGGGTGCCTTTTAAATAATTTATTTCTCCAACCATAATAATTTACACATTTTAATATATTTCAAGTGGTTACTATTGAACTTGACTTGAATGAAAGTTGGAATATTTGGCTTTTAGGTTGTCGATAATTTTAAATATTTTTGGCCTTTGAACTTGTGGAAGGTTTGCAAAGTCTTCAAAATTTATCGAGGGAAAGCCACATATTCTTTGTTTGAAAAAAAACCACACATTCTTTATATTTTTATAATGAGTCGTAATCTGTAGACTTTTTTTATAGGGAATTTCTCACGAACAATAAGAATGAAAAACGATTGTCAAAATTTTAGAATAAAAATATTCAATCAAGTAGGATTGATTTAGTCAAATCTATAAAATTGATGGCTTTATATATTAGAGAATATGAAGTTACACCTCAAAATCAATTGACAATTAGGAGAATAACTATCCTCACCTTTCCAATATGGGACAATTTCCACATGGTGAGCATGGTGAGTATCCATAATAAATGTGTTGTAGAATCCTCACCTTTCCAATATGAGACAATTTCCACATGGTGAGCATGGCAAGTATCTCCAACATGCCCCCTTAAGATGGCGGTCATATCGGGAAATGTCATCTTGAATTGAATCCAAATTTGTGGACTGAAATATCCGCTTTGGCTTACTTTTGCTAGAGGTGGATCTGAATTTTTGGATGCCCGCTTGGGTGGGGTCCACACCCGCTTTTTTGAATTCAAAGAATTTTGGGTTGGATCAGAATTTGGGGACTAATACCCACATTAAGCTATGATACCATATTAGAAAATATGAGGTTTCACCTCAAAACCAATTGGCGATGAGGGGAGTAACTCATATCACTTATAAATGTGTTGAATTGGGAAATGCTATCTTGAATTGGATCCGAATTTGTGGTCGAAATATCCGCTTTGGCTTACTCATTGCCAGCTTGGGTGGGGTCCACACCCACTTTTTTTAATTCAAAGCATTTTTTAGTCGAATCGAAATTTGGGAGACCAATAACCCACATGAGCTCTGATACCATATTAGAGAATATGAGATTCACCTAAAAAATAATTGGCGATAAAGAGAGTAACTCATATCTCTTATAAATATGTTGAAGAATCATCTCCTTATCAATGTAGGATAATTGCACCACAGTGAGTATCTCCAACATTATAATCAATAGGATTTAAAATAAGGTAAAATTATTTGAAAACGATCCAATTAAAATGTTTTATTAATCATTAATTTTTTTAAAAAAATTATGATAATTCAAATAGAAATACTAGGATTTACCATCTACAATAAATTTGTTTTTTTACTTGATAAAATATTGTTGTGGACGATTGAGGCCAAGTTGGGTGGATTAGTCATTTTTGTGATTTTCAAATGGGTAGATACTTCAAATATTGTTTCTTAAAAAAAAAAAAGATACTTCAAATATTAAATTTGATAAAAGGCATCAAAATGTTTCTATTAAAATTCTTCTCGATTAAATTAAAAGAAACAAGTGCAATAGTTTAATTTATTCAACACGTTATTAAAAAAAATTAATAGTTTTTTTTTACATGAAAAGAATTAATAGTTTAGTCTGTATAAATGTTTATTTATAAATGATAGGCTATGAATTTGATTTTTTTTAACTTCTACGGGTTGTTAAACTAAAACGACACAAGTGTCTAGTGTACACAATAAGTGAATATGTTAAAAAAAAACATTTAGTGAATTAACAAATATAATACATTTACCAAATAAGTTTGGTGGCGCAATTGGTAATCTTATTTAGTGTTAATTTTTTTTTACTGAGTTTGACCTCGAAAACTGTCGTACTATTTGAGAGTAATTGTGCATAAGGTAAATTCAACCAATTTTTTTAATAAAAAGAAAAAAAAATTCAACCAAGAGATTTGTTGTACTACAAACAACATAAATTAACGAAGTAATTAAAGAGAGATTTATAAATTAACAACTAAATATAATAGAGTGGAGTTTTTTTCTTTTTTTGAAAAGCTAAAACGAAAACTAGTTATGAAGATCAGTAAAACGACGTCGTAAGGAATGAATGGCTGAGTCGAGGGAGTGGGACACGCGTCAGCAATTGAGCCACTCAGTTGGGAAGCTCGTTTACATTTCTGTGTGAACCTGCTGCCCCAAATCTCTGAACAGAGCCTTTCAATCACACAGAGAGAGGCCATGGAAGCTGCAATTGGCGGTCGACTTCCTCTTTCACCCACCCATTTCTTCAATCCGGCCAGCCCAGGTATTCTAAACTTCTACCATTTTGCGCCTCTTCATTTTCTTTGTAAATCAATTTGCCTCTAAATTCTTTCGGCTGAGATTTCTGTGTCCTTAATCCTAATCTACAGGAAATGTTTTTTTTTTTTTTTGAGAAATTATTGTTCGTTGTTGAATGTTTACATGATTTCTGGCATTGTGGAGGTAGAAACTGCGTGTCATGTGCTTGTAGAATGATAATTTTCTTGTTTGGATGAATTTTAGTTTTCTAGAAGTGGGAAATTAAACCCTTGAAGAATTAAGAGGTGATGATTTTTAACTATAATTAATTTGGTATGAGTTTCCTTGTGGGATTGGTGGTATGTCATGCGATAATAGTTGAGGTGCCGCAAGTTAGCCTGGACAATGATGAATAAGAGGGAAATGAAGTGTTGCATTATTGGGAAAGCTACCAATGGAACGAAATTGAAATTTAGTAAAATTTTGTTTGTATGTGTGACATGAGTATATATATGTTGAAAAGGAGTACTCGAGATTCATGTAACTATTCTCTAACTTTTCATTGAGTGTCATTAAGATAGAGGAAACCGAATGGGTTAGTGGTGCAATGGTTTCATTGTTTGGTTGTAAATCAGTTCAACACCAGCGTCACAGGTTCGATCCCAAAAATCGGTATTTGTCCCTGTCCTTCAATATGATTAATTCAGGTTTTGTGGATGCAACGGTACACCCTTATTAGGCCTGTCCTGCATTTTTTTTTTTTTTTTTGAAAAGTTTTACTTCATATCTGCAGGCTAAAAATTTAGGCCCTGGGATAACTATTTTGGTTTTTTGAAAATCGTGCTTGCTTTCTCTACTTTGAGCCATCTTTCTTAAAAGCATTTTAATTCTTGGTGTAATATTATGAAAACAAAAACTAGTTTCTGAAAACTATTTTTTAGTTTTCTAAACCTGACTTGGTTTTTGTAAAACGGTAAAAAGTAGATACAAATCAAGTATGCTTAGAGGTGATACTAGTATTTACAAACTTAACTTTCAAAAAATAGAAAAAAAAATCAAATATTTATCAAACGGGGTCTTATTAACCTACAATCTTAAGTCCCGTTTGATAACCATTTCGTTTTTTGTTTTTTGTTTTTCATTTTTGGTTTTTAGTTTTAAAAAATAAAAACAGATATGTTTGATAATTTATTTTAGTTTTATGTTTTTTAAAAACTAAAAATAAAAAAACATGTTTGATAACTTTTTTTTTGTTTTCAAACATCACATTTTGTTTTGGTTTTTTTAGTTTTTACTATTTATTCTTGATTTGTTCATACTTTTTTTAAAAAAAAAACAAAAAACTATTTGTAAAAGCAATTTTTTTTAGTTTTTAGAATTTCTTTAATATTTTTTAATTTTTAGAAACAAAATTTAAAACTGGTTATCAAAATGAAATGGTTATGAAACGGAGTCTTAATTATTTCATGGAGTTGAAAAGCATCCTAGAATTAGTGAGGTGGGTTACGAGCATAATGTGAGGAGTTAAACAACCCCGGTTATGAGAAAGAAAGAAACAATGACTAAACCTAGCATCTTGTAAATACTACATGCTTTCAACATTTTTATCATGGTGAATTAATATCTCAATATATAGGGATCAACATCAGATTAGCAAAAAAGCTCAATGACTAAGCAGTATTTTTAGAAGGAACGATCAAAACGAATAGGGGAAGTTGTAGTTTAGCTACCAACATAATAGCTCAACCATCTATTGATGGGAGTCCTGAGACAAATATATGAATTCCAGAATTTACTAGAACTGCTATGAGGATTGCTACTTGGCAAATAGTTTGTATATTATCCATGAAGGTCGTTTAAGCTCAAATTTCATACTGTTGTTGTTTATTTATAGTCTATTGATGACCTTGGTATTCTATCGATTTATTGATAATATGTACACTGGATCTTATACCTACACAACCTACAGTGCATTTAAGGCCTATGAAATTATGATGGATTAAACACTCATAAGAGATTTAAATGCTGAGTTTGGTGATTCTTTGAACAGCTGTAATATCATTTATAAACTTTTCAAAAGAAAAACTAGCTTGCGAAAATATTTGGTGAATCATCCTTTCTTTTACAACTGGGCGGGGCACAATTTGGTGAATCATCCAAATGGTTTTCTTCAAACGAAAAAGAGTTCGTTTGAAGAAGTAAAATTGCAAGGATATTGAGATCCTCTTTATATATGTGTGGGTACTAGTATGAGATAGGTGGGGGATTAGTAGAATATCAATAAGGGATGTAGTAGTAACTAGTAATTAGTTAGAGGTGCTGTGGTTATAAATAGAAGTCCTATAAATATGCATGTTTATACTCTCATATAAGTCACCATTGAAGGAAGTATTGTCGATATCAACCTATCTTACCTTCCAATTGTGAGAGACTGCAAGTCTTGGGATTTACTCAAATGGTAGATGGGTTTAATAACTTGAGTGAAATTGTGTATGAATTAAGGCCTCAATATTGGGGTAATCTTTTTGCTTCAAGTTGAGCCTTATATTTAGATATTGAGCCATTTGGATTTGTTTTTTACTCATAAAACCTATTTATTTCCGGCTCAAGTTTGGTCGAAAGTGGGTGGTACCAAGGTCCATGTCTTACTCTTTTAGAGCATTGTGCTCCACAACCATTGCTGATTGCCATTAAGGTAAGGGATATAGTATTAATTAGTTAGATGTGTCTATAGGAGTGTTAGGAACTTTAGAGGATGTAGATCATTTTATTGGAGTGTCCATTGTGGGACTTGGAAGAGATATCCCTCTCGAAAGGCTAGTGTTATATTTGTAATTCCTTTTTGATATTGCAATATCTTGATGTGTTTTTCTGTGTTTGGATACCTAATAATATACTTCTCAAAAAACCTTTAAATTTCTAGTTCAAGTTAAATATAATTGGCCTATTTGAAACGTTATAATCTAGAATCATCTTAGATAGCAAACTGATGGTGATTGTTAAATTTTACCTGTTCATAAACCGATAGTGTAAGAATTTAGAGTCTAGGTTGTATTTAGCTCAAAATTTCTTACTAAAACACATGGAGAAAAAAGGAACACTGAGGAGTGGATCCTGAGTCAGCTTTGGGCTTCAATTTTCATTACCATCGTACATTTTTTTTCAAGCAAAAGTGTTGTGGCTGTTTCTATATTGTTTGTTTGAACTTAGACTTTGAAGGTGTGCTCCCCTCAAGGTCTCAGGTTCGAGACTCGCCTGTGACATTAATTTGTGGACATCTCCCGTGTCTTCATTCCTTTGATGTCTCTCAGTGCCTGACTAAGGGACAAGCGTGGTTATCCCAGATTTTGTGGAATGAAACTCCAATTTCTCGGTTTCAAAAAAAAAATCAATATTCATTTGAACTTGCTTGACAATTGACATGTTTATACAGTGCTACCCATTGATTATTGTTATCTGTATCACAGGGGTCAAATACTATTGTTATAAACCAAGTAGAAACCGGAACATCTTAATGATGTTATCAGTTGCTGAGCTCGGAAAAGCTGGAGGGTTGGCAGAAAAGCCAACCATAGAGAAGACAACACCTGGTCGTGAATCTGAGTTTGATGTCAGGTACACAACAATTCTCCTCTGAATCTCACATATAAGCAACTAAAGATCTGTATGAATTAGATTATACTCAGGCAAAAAAAGAGCATAGTTTCAGTAACATGCTGTTTGGCCTAGTAACCAAGAGGTTACGGCCTAACGGCTTCAAAACCTCAGCCTAAATGTTATTGAATTAAAAAAAAAAAAAGAATTAGAGAAAGCTGAGCTTCCAAAATGATTTTGATCTTCAGGAAATCAAGGAAAACTTCTCCACCTTACCGAGTGTTGCTCCATAACGACAGTTACAATAAGCGAGAATATGTTGTGCAAGTTCTGATGAAGGTGATCCCCGGTATGACCGTCGACATTGCTGTCAACATAATGCAGGAGGCACATTACAATGGCATGTCGGTGGTAATTATCTGCGCCCAAGTTGATGCAGAAGATCACTGTATGCAGCTGAGAGGCAGTGGTCTTCTGAGTTCAATTGAGCCTGCAAGTGATGGCTGTTGAATAGGAAAAATAGACTGTAATGTACTCTTTTGCCCCTTAGTTATCAGCCATATTAAAATTGCATGTTCTCAACTGCTACAATATTGCAAGTTGCACCTATGTACATAAGTAGAGATACTTTATAAAGAAATACACTTCAATTTACGAATACATATTCACTACCTATTCATCTGTGTCGATTTTGGGTACACTTGTTGCAGTTGTAGTTTGATCTTGTTCAATTGGATTGGATTCCTTCTTGTAGTTAGGGTCTGTCTTTTTTTATTTTTTGAGTTTTGATTTTTGTATGCTCTGGTATATATAAAAATCATTTTTCTAGTGTAGTTTCTTACCTAAAAGATGCATTTAGTGGATCTGGGATCTGACTTTGAGTTAGTAGGGCATATTGAGTGAATATTTGTAAAGTTTGTTCTCTGACTTCTCCCCACCCCCATATCTCATACATTCATTGAGATGAATTCTAAGAATGGGAGGATATTTTCCAAGCCTCTTTGTTCTCTCTGTTGCTTGTAACCTTTTGGTACAAGAAATATTTTTCATATAGATTGAAACCTCAAGAACTGAAAATCTATATTTACTCAGTTTCCAGTTCCATTCCTTCTAGTTATGGGAGGTAGCTCAGACCACTCCTTACAAGTGAGGATCAAAAGCCCAAAAAAAAGGATTAAATGGCTGAATTCTTGGTGGAATATTGGTTTTGTCTATATCCCTTCTTCCTCCTATTTTGGTGGAATCAATCTTCATGTTAGTCTTATGATAAGGTTGGGCCTAGTGCTCTATTTAGCCATTACTTGAAGAATAAATTAGTATTTTGTTATAAATATAGTGGGTTAGGTTAGGGTTTAGGCATCCAATTATTGAACGAGTTATTGAGTGATTTATTGTAGGGTTCAAGAGATTTTCTTGAGAGTGGAAGTTCCAAGACCTATCAAAACTTTGTTTATCTTTATTCTTTTATCTTTTGATATAATCTAGATCCTGGATCATATCATCTTATTAATGGTATTTTTCAAGATGTAACAACTCATCAATGTTTTAGCTGATATTCAAGCCAGGGTTCATTTGTTTAGGATCATATCCTTTTCCTTTTATGGTAGAGCTTGCAACCCCCTATTTTTGCTTTTATAACTCTTCTAATGTTCAAGACTTAAGAGTGTTTGGGCCCCCAATTTGGCCCAATTTAAAAACTGGCGATTGAGTTTGTTAACCAACCCATGTTTGGGGGGCTGTTTATTTAAACGGGCATTCAACCTTTAATTGACGAGCCTAGTTATCAACCCGCCGTCAAGGATTAAGCTGAAAAGCCGCCTTAACCCACGATTTTTCATCCTTTCCATTAGCTGCTAAATGACATTTTGATCTTTTATTTTTACCTCTTTTAATTTTTCCTCACTCTTTTAATTGTCAAGATGGATCTTGGAGTGCCAAGAGTTAAATCTATGGTCGCTATCTACTTAAAACTTAATTTTTTACGGGTCTTCTTGACATCGCAGTATCATAGGTATGCCCCATAACATTAATCGAAATATGTGCAACCTAGCTCAGACAGTCACGAATATTAAAAAAAAAAAAAATTCATGACAAATTGTTTAATTCATATGATCACTACCTACCTAAGAATTAATTTTGAGATGAATTGTTTTTTGGAGAGGTAAAATCTCTCCTGCGGATTGCCTCTACTGTGATCTTAGTAGTGTTTTCCCTCTAATTTGGGTTTGTTTTAATGGATTTAGAGGTTGCTTTCAAACAAAAAATTGCATTCTTGAACATTTTCTTGAAACCATAAAATCTTATGATTTGTGAGTTTTGCAGGGCTGAAAGAGATGTAATTGGACTGCACCAACTCTTGCAGACTCAACTTGGAATTGGATTACTTGAATTTAACTACTGCAGGTAGGTCTAAAATCCAACCTATACTGCTATTATTTCTTTCCTTATTTATCATAACATGATATACTAACTTCCACTTTCAAAAATGTTGAGAAAAATCTTGGATTTTCTTATCATATAATAGAAAGTAGGTGAACTTTAAGGTACCAAATATTTTCCACCGTATTTATCATTCATTTGTAAAAGATTGCTTTCCTAGGGTTGGTGAATATTATTAACTCTAAGCAACAATATAAAAGTTTTAACTTTTTTGTTTTTTTTGACAAATATAGAATTTTGAACTTGTTACTTCATAACCTTTACAATCTTATTAAAGTGAAGAGAAATCAATCCATTCAAAGGGTAGAATAAAAGAGAGAAATTTATCCACGCCCAAACTATTGATCCATTAGATTTTGAGAATCTAAGAAATTATGTGTTCCTTGGATGATGGAATTCATCTTAAAAAATTATTTTTTTATAAATTTGCTAGACATTCAAATGTTGTAGAACTTATGGTATGAGAATAGTTGAGAAACATGCAAGTTAATTTGGACACGTTAAAATAAAAATTACATGGGACGATGTAAAACAATTAGTATATCAAATTTGTTTAAATTACAAATTTAGTTGTTAAATTTTGAGATTTGTTTTTATTTGGTCCATCAACCTTCAATAAAGATCTACTATATACAAAAGAGAATTTAGTTTCACTAGAGGATAAATTCAAAATTTTATCTAATAGCTTTATTAGTTTTAAAAGAATTTGAATTTATTATGGATTTGTTAGAAATAGATACCAAATTAAAATATTAGAGACTCTCTATGATTTCATTGTTTGGTTGTAAACCAATTCATTATCAGCCTCACAGGTTCGGCCACAATTCGGTATATGTCCCCCTCTCAATATATACTAAAAAAAAAAATTAATTCAATAACATTTTAGGTATTTTATATATGCGTGAAGAAAATTTAGGGTAGAGTAAAAAAGCGTCAAAATGAAAAGGAAAAAAATTATTGAACCAAACGCCGAAACTGTTCCTTTCAATATTCATTTATTGATTTTATCTTCGTCTCATAACCTACATGTGATGATGTGATTTTTCTGTAAAACAAATTAAAAATTAAATACAATTTTGTAATTAATGGAAGCAAAGTCACCCATCATCTTCCTAATTCAAAACCTCACTTCCTTTTTAAACCCCAAAACTCCAAACTCCATTTCTCACTAACAATGGCGTCTGCAAATCTGCTACCTCTATTTGCTTTTGCCATCTTCTTCTTCTTCTTCTTCACTCTCTCTCGCAGCTCGCCGGAGATTTCTCACTCCTCCTCCGCCGCCGCCTCCGCCGCTTTTCTCGATGTTTCAGCTTCACTGGAACAAGCCAACCAGGTACTCAAATTCGACCCTAAGTCTTTAACGTCTTTCCAGCAATTGCTTATTCCGGCGAACTCGTCTTCCTCCTTCTCTCTGCAACTACATCCTCGCGATTCTCTTCGCAATGCCGGCCATAAGGACTACAAGAGCTTGGTCCTCTCCAGACTCCGCCGTGACTCTGCGAGAGTTCAATCGCTCAACGATCGGCTTGATTTTGCCCTAACCGACTTGAAGAGGTCGGATCTCCAGCCGTTGAAGACGGAGATTCTACCGGAGGATCTAACGACTCCGATCGTCTCTGGCTCTAGTCAGGGGAGCGGCGAGTATTTCTCACGCGTCGGCGTTGGATCGCCGGCCAAGCAATTCTATATGGTTCTCGATACTGGTAGCGATGTGAATTGGCTTCAATGTGTGCCTTGTGCGGATTGCTACCAGCAAACCGATCCGATTTTTGACCCTGCATCTTCGTCTTCTTTCGCTTCCCTTCCCTGCGAATCGCGGCAATGCCGATCTCTGGATATGTCCGGCTGCCGTGCGGCGAAATGCCTTTACCAGGTCTCTTACGGTGACGGATCCTTCACCGTCGGCGAGTTCGTTACCGAAACGCTGTCGTTTGGCGATTCTGGAGCGATTCGCAACGTCGCGATCGGATGCGGCCACGATAACGAAGGATTGTTCGTCGGATCCGCCGGATTGCTTGGACTCGGCGGCGGATCTCTATCCCTAACTTCGCAGATGAACGCGTCGTCGTTTTCGTACTGTCTTGTAAATCGCGACTCTGCCTCGGCTTCTACGCTCGAGTTCAACTCGGCGGCGCCGAGTGACTCGGTGGCGGCTCAGTTACTCAAAACCGGAAGAGTCGATACGTTCTACTACGTCGAACTCACCGGACTGAGCGTCGGCGGTCAGGTTGTCTCGATTCCGTCTTCTCTGTTTCGAATCGACGATTCCGGCACCGGCGGCGTCATCGTCGATTCTGGAACCGCCGTAACTCGGTTGCCGACTCAGGCTTACGACTCGCTTCGCGGCGCGTTCGTCAAGCTCACGCCGTACTTGAAGAAGACGAGCGGCTTCGCATTGTTCGACACTTGTTACGATTTGTCGTCGCAGTCTCGAGTCACAATTCCGACGGTGTCGTTTCAATTCTCCGGTGGAAAGTCTCTGGTTCTGCCGCCGAAGAACTACCTAATTCCGGTGGATTCCGCCGGAACTTTCTGTTTTGCGTTTGCGCCGACGGCGTCGTCTTTGTCCATCATAGGGAACGTTCAGCAGCAAGGGACACGTGTCAACTTCGATTTGGTTAATTCGGTCGTTGCGTTTTCGCCCAATAAATGTTAGAAAGGAAATCATAAATGACGACTAAATTATATATCTAGTCTTCGATGAAAGTTGTAATTTAGGGTTTAAATCTAAAATTTAGTTTATCTAATTTGGAGATAGATGAAATTGAGTTCTTTTGGTTTTAAAAGTATAATTCAGTTTCTATATGATTAGTTTTTATGTTGTAATTGTTGACTATGTAAGTATATGTGGAAGATTGTACATGTAAAAGATGTTATGCTTTTTGTTCAATTAATCACTCAATTGATATTATTATTATATTAATATATTAACAACTAATTTTAATATATTTTATTTGCCAACAATGAAGAATAATAAAAAAAAAATAGATTTAATCAAATTACAGAAATTAAATTCTAATTTTTAAAACTATTTAGACTCAATTTTAATTTCTCCAAACCATGAAGACTATATTCTTTAATTAATTGAATTTTAATTTGATATAATCATAAAAACTAAATTTATAAGTTACCTATAAAAATCAATTAAAATTAGGGTTTTTGGATTGACCCATTTTGTGTATGAATTTACCAAATTATAAATTAGGATTATAAGGGTAAATTAAATGGGGTTGGGAGAGATGGATGTGGATAAGGGGATTTGCATATGCTGCTCACAAATCAATCTTTGAGATTCAATTGAGTGGCAGGTATAGTAAATACACAGCAAATCTGTGGGCAACTTTGAATTCTCCCCTTTATATTGTTTTACCTTAATGACTCCACACCATAATTGGTGAGAAAGAGGGGAAATTAATAAATAAACAATTAATTTACAATACTCTTTGACTGTATTTTGATGCTTATGTTTTTTATACTAACTAATTAGCTATGGGTTTTATGATGTGCTAAAATTTTCATTTACTAGAGAAATTTAAAAAGTTACCATTGTTTCACTTTTGACTTTTGAGAAGTTTGACCTAGGTTGAGGTTGAGGTTGAAGATTGTACTTTGTATAATGTTTGTACAAAGAAGAAAATTAAATTTATGACTTTTTGATTGCTAGTATACCATTGAATTAGTTTTTTTTCCTCCATTCATATGTGTTTGAATTAGTTGAGCAATGCTGAAATTGGCATTTTCATTTTATCTAATCTTTGATATTAATGCACATTCATATGTCAATTTGGGTTGAGTTATTTAGATGTCATATTTTCTTTTTATATAAACAGTAGCACCACGCCATCTATATTCAATAATTAAGGGTGTATTTGGAGTATCGGTTTAGTTATGATAAACAGTTGGTTATTATAAATGGTGTTTGAGGGACATGTTATTATAATATAGATTATGATAAATGGTGTTTAAGAGGATGATTATGTAACAAGAGTAATATATATATATATATGTATATATATATATATATGTAAGGTTTAGATAAACGAGCACGAAAATTTAGATAAATGGGCATGCAAGTTTAGGTAACCACCATTTATAATAAACGGTAGGACAAACATCGATTGGATTACTATAACCAACTCGAACATTTACATAAACTGAGACCCAAATATACCATAAGAGATTATAAATTTAAATTTCTAAATTTCAAACTTTTATAATCTAACTAAACAAAAACAAAAATAAGAACCAAGAGCTTGGGAGAATGGAAGAAGCGGGATCCACCCTAAGGAGTGGAAGACAGCATAATCAATGAATAATAAAATGCTAAAATTGAGGACCCCGACAATGCTTTTGTTTGATGAATTATTTGTTAGGATTGTACAAAAAAGACCGTCAATTCAAACTACTTATAAGATAGGCACTTGTATTCAAGTCTAATATTATCTATTTAAAAAAAAAAGAATATTATTAGCTAAGAGGTGAAGGGCAAAATAGAAGAATAAATACAACTTGTTAAATCAATCAAAAAATATAAATTTAATCCCAATAATTTAGAGAGATACTATGTCTAGACCGATAGGAAAGAAGAGCCCTAAAGAAGAAAGGTTCCTTGCTTGAACTTTTGTTTACAAGGGCGAGGGAATGAAATATAGAATTTCGTATTTGCGGTTTTAAAAATTATAATTTTATCAAACTTGAAGAAATATAAAATTTAGTCCCAATAATTTTAAAAACTAAAATTTAATTCTTAGGATTTGATAAAATTTATAAAGTATTTCTTGCTGTTTTTAATTGTTAGCTAATTAAGTTTTAAAAGTTAGTTATGCATGTCTTTATTTGATGAAGTTATTAGTTATACAACTAACATAATTAAATAAATGTTAAAATACCATTTGAATCCATCAATTCTGGAGATTGTTCAATTTTGATCAATTGACTGTCAAAAAATTAATTTTGGTCTCTTGACTTTGTTATTTGTCCAATTTTATCCCTTGACTTTCAAATATTCAAATTTGATCCATAAACTATCAAAGAAGTGTTTTAACCAATAAAAAATTTATATCATTTATACATGAATAATATACTTCCATGTATTCAACACAACAACAATTACATATGATAAGTACTATATTTTAGATTTTATAAAACCATAAAAATTAAATCATAATTTTTAAAATCATAAAAATTAAAGTCTAATATTTTTGTATAAAAACTAAATTTTAAGTTTTTTTAATTATAAAAACTAAATTTTAATTTTTTTTAAATCATGAATACTAAATTTTAGCTTTTTAAGAACTATATGATTAAATCGAATAAAAATAAAATCAATGTTAGTAATAAAATGTTACAATATTACAAATAATCAAAATTACTGTACTATTAATCCTTTCTATAATATCAAATGGGTCAATGACGCAATTATTTTCTTTTTTTGATTGTAAACCAATTAACACCAACGTTACTGGTTCAATCATGAGAATCGATACTTGTCTTTCTTCTTCTAATATGCACTCAAAAAAGAAAAAAAAAATCTTTCTATAATATGGTTGAAAAGATTGATGAATTCGTGCTTCAAAGTTTTAGATCCTCTTCAATTTCTTAACCTAACCCAAATTATGTAGGTCCAATTACCTGCCGCCGATTTTAAATGGATGTGGGACCCAGCGGCGTGATTGTCGGTGAGGTACTAAATTTTATTTTTATTTAATTTTTTTTTCTTGTTCAGTCCCCAACCAAAAAACATTTTCAGCTGCCAACATTTCACGTCCAATGACTGCCTTTATTAATCGACTTTCATTTTCTTCAATCAAAGGTTAAAAATGTAAAATCACTTACTTTCACTAATTCCCACTCACATTATAAAATGAATATAACTTTATACGAGAAATATTTAGGTTATCCACAAATATTGACTTAACAAGTAATGTCCACTCACGTGATTTAATATGGACCATATTCTAAATTTAAAAGATAAAAAATTAGAATGTAATTTATATTGGATTACCTAGGTTGACATTTTTTTTTAAGTCATGCCCATGACCTAATATTCCTCCAACTTTATTTTGATGGAAAATTAGAAAAAGATTCAAGTTGAATTTCTTCCAAGCAAACAAGTTGAGGCTTAAAATATTATAATACTTTCAACTTAAAAAATATAAGTTATGATAGACCAATAGTTGAAATCGTACCTCACTGATGGAAAAAAAAAGTTTGGACGAATGTGAATATGAATAATTGATATTAATAAAGGATCATGTTTTATGATTTACTAGGAATCAACATAACTAAAAAAAGTTTAAAATATTATTTCAGTCTTTAAAATTTATTGCTATAATAATTTTGAAATTAGTTATAATCAAAATCGGTTAAATGATAATAATGATAGTTTTAATAATAATAATTGAAAAAAATAATGAGATGTAAAAGGATCAAACTGATATATTAATGGTTCTAATGCCGTTTTGTCCCAAAATTTGATATTTGTTTCATTTTGATTTGTCAATTTTTAAAAGTGCAATCATAGTCTACAAACTTTGAGATTTATTTTATTTTAATCTAAAATTTTGGCCCCATAAATTTTGAGATTTATTATGTTTCGATCCCTAAACTTTGAAAAGAACTTAAAATTAGTCCTTAGATTTTGTTTGTTTGCTTTTCTTTGAAAAACATTCTCATCTTCCTCCATATTAAAAATATATACGCTCACATTTTGTCATTGATTCCATTAAAACTATTAGCATAATTGAACCAAATTTCAATTGATATTGACTTCAAATTTTAAGCATAAAAATTAAAGGACTAAAGTAGAACAAAACTCAAAATTCAAAATTAAAATTGAACTTTGAAAGTTCAATGATCAAAATTGAAAAATATATATAAAAAACGAGGGACAAAAATAGTATTTAACTACTTTAATCTAAAAATACTTCAAATTTATTATTAATATTTTTAAAACAAGGAACTACAAAAATTATGAAAAACAAGAAGAAAAAAAAAATCGAAGACATTTTCTATTTGACGCATTTACAAATATGAATACGTCCTAAAACAAGCATGTTGGTGTCAACTCTTTTAAAGAGTTATACACTCGCGATCCACAAAAATAATAACTGGAATAAAAAATCCTAGAAATACAACAAATAATATTTCCAAAAAGAAGAAATTAGAAAATAATGAAAAATTAATTTAGATTACAATGTTTTGATTAAATAATATTTCCAAAAAGAAGAAATTAGAAAATAATGAAAAATTAATTTAGATTACAATGTTTTGATTAAATAGGAGCACATGGGAAATCTTATGACGAATCGAAATAAATAGAAAAGATAAAAAAAAGTTAGAGTTCGAGTTTCGAAAAGGACAACAATGGGGGCGGCGGGTTCATGTGAATAAAGAATATGCCTTTTTTTTTGGCAACCCAAGATAAAATATGCTTTAGATTTAGTAAGTTTTTTATTTTATTTTTATTTTTTTAAACTCGTTTGTCACAACAAGAGTGTTTAATTTTGATAAACACGTTTATGTAGATTAAGTTAGTGCTATTATGAAATTGGCACACGCATGAAAATAAAAATGTGAAATTATTTATTTATTTATTTTTGAAACAAGGGCACAAACAATTGAAATTACGTGGGATCCATATCCTATGAAGCACACACACGAATACAGACACCTCAAGATATGACGATACGCCATTTTCTAAAAAAATTAGGATGCAGATACATCAATTTCTTTTAGAGTAAATATGAGAATTTAGAATAAAATGCTAAATATACTCTATCAAAAAGCATATAATGTCTAGTTAATTACAATGAAAAGCATATAATGTCAAGTTAATTACAATGAATGTCGGTTAGGCATGTCGCATGATAGGTGGCAGTTTAAAAGATGAAGACATTTTTTTTCATGAAGAGAGAAAGGTGATTTTTTTTTTGGGGATAAATGAGGGATGCTACTTTTTTTTTATTATTTCTTTTTTATTTTCCTATACTTTTTTCTTAATTAGTTAACTATGATATTAATTATTTTGGATTTCAACTTAGGCTCAAAGGCCACAAATGTTTGTCTGAAGTTTAGGGGCGGTTTGTTTGGCATATTTAGGTAGGATTTAGTTTTAGGATTGGTTAACTCCTCGAAATCTACATCTAAGCGAATTTTTATTAACTCCTCATTTTTACTTTTAAAAATAAATCTCATTTCTAACTATTCATTTATAACTACTTAGTCATTTCTAATCACTCATTTTTAATCATTCCATTCAAATCAATCAAAATAACTCATTTTTAACTATTCATTTTTAATCATTTCTTTTTTAACTACAAAAAATAAATACTCAATTTAAATCTACATCAAAACAAAGTTTTGACTCTAACTCATCTACACAAAAACTACATCCAAACAAGGTTTTAACTCCAACTCCTCTACACAAAAACTACATCCAAACAAGTTTTTGACACAATTCTCAATTTTTAACTACACAATACAACTCCTCAATATAACTATTTAACTTAAATCCTACCTAAATATGTCAAACAAACACCCCCTTATCCATAGTGTGTTCAATTATTAAAAAAAACAACAAAAAATAAGGATACGTAAAATAGCATGTCAAACACGTGTTCGAGAAGTGTCTGGGAGAATGTGTGTCAAATACGTGTCCTACACATTCTTTCCCTATTTTGAAGTGCCCGAGCTTCCTAGTGCATATCCAACTACATCGGCCATTCCATAGGGAAGGTATTACAAGAAACCTAACAACAAGGGTTGGAGGATGGGAATGAGATGAACGGTTAAACTACAGACAAACATGGGCCAACCAACAGGGGAAATGCATAGTGACAAGATGACAAGGCGCCCAGCCCATTGGCGATGCCTAAATGAGATAATTAAAGCATTAAAAGCTACGTAGAGCTGTAGAGCTGGACCCCCTTTTATCAACTCCTGTTTTCCTCAACTTTTATCGGTTTGTTTGTTGCACGGTGGGAGAGGTTTCTAACTTTATTGACCTCTTCAAAGATCACATCATTGGGACAAGAAGGAAACAATTACCGAGAAAATAAGAATACGATACTTTTTTTTTTTTTGAAAAAAAGAACTTCATAAAAACTAACAAAGACCATTACATCCTAACCTCCCATGGCAAGAGAAACCACAAACGGGACTAGTCCCCCTTGAACGGCGATGGCCCCAATCCACATATCGGAGGGTGACCAACCCAAGAGAAACCCGATTACATTGATAGTCAAGATAAGAAAGTAGCTTAATCGAAATCCAAGCCTTAACTAAAAAGGAATTTAAAAATTCCAAATAAGGCCAAACTATCGTCAACACCGTGGTGATTGACTTTCTAAACACTTTGGGGGATAATCCTTGGAGCATGAAAACTACTGAGGTTCGTGACCCCTCCAAAGTTAAATAAGGGAGAGACGAGCTCAAATCGAGCACACTCTTACCCTGGACTGACCAACCTAAATGCCCATCAAGAACGCCTTTGTCAACCAATTCCTCCGTAGATCGAATCATCAAAATACACATAATACTAATTGATAGAAACGAAATCCAATCCACAAAATCTAACCACCTAAAATTAAAGCAGTCCCTACATAGCCACCAAAACACTAAACTATTTGGAAATGAAATTAAAAACCAGCTGCAACTCACAAGAAACCACCAAGGAGAATGAAAAGCCAAGAAATAAGAGTTATGCAAGGAAAATGAGTCATCTGAGCGCTTGTGGATGCGAATGAGGAACCCTTCGAAATTAACTGGGCATGTGTGTTTGTTCTTAGACCCACCCGGTTCAAGATAACGGGTTTGAACGACAATAAATCGAACCAGAAAAAAAGAACCGGTCTGTTCTTTGACCCAATTTACAAGGGGCCATCTGTTACCCATTTCACACGCATAAGAGATAGGCATCGCCTCCTCGAGCCCAACGCGCGACATTTGTCTTGTCCCATCATCTGAAACTTTTCCTTTCTCAACACGAAGGGTCATCTTCTTCACCGTTGCTTCTCCGACGACCTTCGTTACGACTAATGCCGGCGACTTTCCCGGCCAAGCTCCACTCTTTTCTTCCCAGATTCGCATCTCCCATTCAAAATCAGGTGTCTTCTTCTTCCTCTATCAAAATGGGATCTACCTCTTCCCAACCCTTTTCTACTCCGAGTCTTCCCATCCATGATTTTCTTCTTCGCTAATCCGCTTCCGTAGATGGCCCCTTTCCACTTCATCGTCGCAGAGCCGACCATGACCTTCTTAATGAGAACATTTTCGACAAAGAAATCAGCCCACCTCACCCGTATTCTAACGCTTCTCACCCCGAACAGTTCATTTCGAACTCCAAATTTTTTTCCCCACCATCGCCTACTTCCGACTCTTAAAAGAGAAGAAAGATAGACCCAAGAACGCACATACTTGTGCCCACGAATGCTCACCGGCCGGACCTTTAGAGGGTCTTGCCTGAGCCCCCCGAGTGAATGTCTCTCTCGACAAGTTAGAGAGAGAGACAGTTTCATCTCACTTTTTTACATTAATAAGAATACGATACTTATCTTTATTTGAAAGGAAGAAAATAATTATGAGGGACCCTCTTGCATTTAGGATGCAAAAAATGATTATAAAAAATGAATAGTGCTTGAGAGAAGAGAATGAATAATGGTTAGAGAGGAATGAAATTATGGAGGGAATGAATGTTGATTATAGGAGAGATAATATTGATTAAAGGCTGATGAATTGTAATCATAGGAGCTGAATATTGGTTAGAGAGAAATGAAACTATGGAGTGATTGTTAGTGACCCAAACGTGGGTAAAGAAATGATCCCACCACACCCCTCGTTTGATACCTTCGGCCGAAACTTTCCCTAATGATTTTGAATCAATAGGAAGTAGAGAGAGAGTGTGAGAGAGAGATTGTGAAACGAAAGACAATATGGTTACCATTGATGAGGTTCAAAATATTAGACTTTTTTTTTTTGGTAGGAAACAGTAACTTTCATTGATAAAGTGAGTATAACGCAATTAGCGCATATCGAAACCTTACAAAAGATGGTGCCAATGAGCATATAAAAAAGAAAGGTCATAGTTACAAAAAGGGAGGGAGCCTAGAAATTGTTCCTAACCAATAATCCCATTAAAAGCTTTCAAGGATGTTGGTGTATTTGAAACTATTGTATAAAGCACTTTCTAAAGCAGTTTGATACAATAAACAAGATGGAGTGCTTTTAAAAAGCTTTAAATAATGAATGTTTTTCAACCTGTTTGTTCCAGAAGTTTATTGGTGTTGACAAGTGTTGCACTTTTGTTAAACCCCTCGAGCAAAAGAATCCGTATTGTGTCTAAGCCAACTTGCAATGTAAAATCCAACTGAAAAGAGCTTCCACTTAGATGGTTAAAACAGAGTTCAATTATCAATAAGATTTTGATTTTGTGGAAATGAGATTAGCATTTTACACACCTCTTCTCGTTCTTGTTTGTTGAAGGGGCGCAGAACAAAGTTTGCAGCATCCATTTTCCCAGGAGGGCGCCCAATGCCTGGAAAATTTTCACCCATTGAACAGAAGAAATTATATAGAAGCAGTGTGGAGGTGTTAAAAGAGTCCCAAGATACGTACCTATTCTTAATCGAGGGAAATCGCGACTTCCTTTCAAATGATCAATAATACTCCTCATCCTGCCACAGATAGCAAATAAGCAAATTAAAAGTTTCACTTCTATGTCTTTTGCTCTTCTTAATGTTGATTCTATCTACAAAATTAATCATACAATAAAACTCATATTCCTAGATCCTTGTACTGAGCTTAAATTATTTGATCAGGCGCACACCATAACTTTCGATTTGTACAACTTTAACATTGACTATTACTCGGCCAGCCAAATTAAATTTTTTCCCACTTAAAAGCTGCAAAATCTCAAAAGTAGAAATCTTTATTCAGATCTGAAGAAAGTACGCATTTCTAAAAGGCGCAAACTTTTTTTGTCAAAACTTTTCAAATAAAAAAAATCACATTTAACCAGAAATCCATTAAAAAGGAGTGTGGTTTTTCTCTTCTGATGAACAAGACATGCAGGATTGCCTCACGTAATAAAAATGAGGAAATAAATAAAATCAGCATTGTTCAGATACAAAGCCTAGAAATAGATTGAACAAAATGCCCACAGAAAGCCCACTCTTTAGATAGATAGATAATAAACATATTTTAAAAATATTAAGGAAGGGTGTGTGAAGCATGACCCTGAAGAAATTACATGAAAACCTAACCCTGTACCTCCTAGTATTAAGGATATATTAGAAAATTGCCACAAGACTCAGAAGACGGAGACAACCAAAATGAAACAATAAACTGAATTATTTCCAAAAAATACAATTACCCATTATGGCCTCCATGACCACCCTTGGGCAGCATCCGCAATTTGGCAAAAGGCAAATCTAAGTCATCAAATATCTGTCCAATTCATGGCTTAGATTAGATGTAGAGTAAACAGTGAATTTGACAGATACCCACCCCGCAGTCCAACCTCCTCCTATCTTGTCAAGAATACTGATAATCTTACATGGGGAATAAAATACTTACCACAAGAACTTGCTTCAATGGAATTTTATAGTAGGAAACAATAGCACCAACCTGCAATCAAAGGTTAAATGTATAATAAATCAATAATTAGACCAAAAGGCAAACCTAATAATTAAAATGAATGTAGATCCTTGAGATAGCTTACTTACAGACTCACCACTTGCATTCATGAAAGTTTGCGGCTTGGCTAGCATTACAGGAACACCCCCGATGAAACCTGAAATACAAGTAAAATTGATAGAGTATCTTCACACACCAGCTGGAAATAATCATATCCCCAATACTTATTCCTATACAATAATTCATTTTTGAAGGAAAGAAACATTTGATTATTCTTGATATTTTAATTGCATTACAATAAAATAATCATCATCAATTTTTTTTTAATGTTTTTTTTAAAACTTGGGTCGACCTGCAAATGTGAAAAATAAAGGGTATAGGCGACGTGAGTTCAGATCACAGTTTCACCACCTACAGTTTAAAATCCCAAGAGTTTCCATGGCAACCGAATTGATGTGAATGCAATTAGGATAGGAATGAGAATGTTGTTAGGTATTAAGGGGTGTGTTAGTATTTAGGTAAGGCAAGAAGTTGCCAGTAGAGATTGGTTATAAATAGAGTTTGAGAGGAGATAAGAAGGCATGCAATTATTTATTTGCTCCAAGCTTGAGAGGAAGTTTCAAGTACCTCATATACTTGAGAAGTAGTGTAATTCCGTAATTCCATTGTCTTTTATAATTTAATATATTAGGGTTCTAACACATAAGAAGAGTGATAAGATCCAAAATCTATATTGATATTTGATGTAAAACTTCAAAAGATAAAATCAATACAAGATAAGCCAAGTTTGATAGGAACTTTGGAACATCCCATTCTCTAGAGAATACTTTCTTGAGCCCACTAATTCTTCACTCAATATTTGGATACCTTTCACTACCCAATTCCCTCTTATTTTATAACCATACTCTCTAACAAACTCTCCAACTAATTGTCCATATACCCATACATTAATCAAAATTCCTCTAAATGCTCAAACCTATCAAAGAGCTATACAACATTCTTTTTTTTTTCTTCACTTATTGAAAAGTGAAGAGCTATACAACTATCCTATGAGAATAGATGGGGTGAATAGAAGTAGGCTTAGATACTCACGTGTGTGTATACACTCATAAAAAAACTTTATTAAGAATTCAAAACATGCGGCCAAGCACCAAAGTGTTGTGCCACTAGTATCTAGTAAAACACCAATCCAAGCATAGTTCAATGAGTAAGGTACCAATTATCATCCTAGAGGTCTGTGGTTCAATCCCCCTTGCAATTGTCGAACTAAGAAAAGTAAATCGTAAAACAAACTCCAAACCAGCAAAAAATGTCTATTAAGGATTGAAAATGCATACATAGAACTAGAAAGTCAATATGAGTCTGATTGCAGACAATCAAATTGCTATTGTACCAAATTATAGTTCATGGTCAAACCATCTCCACAGAGGTGAGGAAGAAAAATTTACATATCTTCAGAGAGGAAAGAAAGGAGCCAGTAAATCTACGAGCAAGTCGTTCAAGGCAAGCAAACTAGCAGTTAGATGTACTTCAAAGTTCTAAGTTCTAACCAGATAAGTTAAGTTAATAGTACCATCAACAGCACAAAAAATCATCAAAAAGCTGGTAAAAAAGCAACAAAGTTTGTTAAAAACTGCAGACCTTTCCCAACCAGAGCTTTGAACGAAACACTACTCATGGATATCCCTTCAGCTTCAGCTACACTATCCACCATCTCAAAACCTACCTGGAAATTTAATCACAGCATTACTTCACATTCACAACGAAATGAAAGCGAACTTTGCACACAAATGCTTAAAATCAAAATAATTATAAAAAAAAAAAAAGAAAAGAAAAAAAAATCGCAAGTAAATGGTAAGAGCAATAGAAAATTGGAATTGGTAAGCGCAGAGATAGAATCATACAGACATTATGGCGCGTGCGATCATACTTCTTCCCGGGATTCCCAAGGCCGACGATCAGCCATGGTTTCGGCGGCGGCGTAGGCTTCTTCTTGTCGCCAACCAGCTGATCGGCGGTCGGAGGCGGTGAAGTGGACATTGACGAAGAGATATGCGAAGTTCCAGAATTGAGGAAGGATAGAGAAGGGAAAGAAACGAGGGTTTTGGAGGTTCGGAAACAATGGAGACAAACAGGGCGGCGCAGGGCGGCGACTGAAGATATAGAAGCGCCAATATTCATGGTTTGGTGCAAATTCTCAGAGATTCAAAACGGGGAAGAAGAATTGGAGAGAAGTCAACAATGGCGGGGCGAAGAGGCTGCGATTTTTCGTCACATAGAGTTTGGATTGGATTTGAGGATTTTTAGCTTCTCAAATACGCGGGAGAGGATCACAGAAATTGATTTAACCTAATTTATTTAGGGTTAAAATAACATTTTCGTCCATAACTATCAAAGGGGTGTTTGTTCGACATATTTAGGTAGTTTTTAGGTTAAGAAGTTATATCGAATACTTAAAAATTGAGAGTTAGTGCCAAAAATTCGTTTGGATATAGAAACCTTGCTTGGACGTACATTTAAAACGAGTAGTTATTTTTAGTAGTTAAAAGAGAAATGATTAAAAATAAAGAGTTAAAAATAAGTTATTTTGATTAATTTGAAAACAATAAATACAAATGAGTGGTTAGAAATGATTTAGTAGTTATAAATAAATGATTAAAAATGAATGGTTATAAATGAGAGTTATTTTCAAAAGTAGAATAACTCCTAACTAAAAACAACCGCCCAAAAATTCAATATTTAATGGGTATGGGTTGGCATGAAAAAAAAATTCAAAATGGTGCAGACTTTCATCTTTTTTCATTTATTTTGTATTTTTAATTTGTTTTGAGAAAATATGTTCGTTTTTCTTCTCCGACTATGTTTTTATGTTTTATAAACAAATATTTCAAGTATATTATTTTAATAACATTCTTTATGTAGTTTTTGTTTTATTTACCTATCATCAATTTGAGAGTGTTGTATTTTTTTTTTTTTGAAATAAGGGCAACTACGCCCGTCCCTAGGACAGGCACCGAGATTCAATTTAAGTGTCACATATAATTTAACGTTTCAAAGGAGTATTAAATAAGTTGAAGGTTTGAACAAAACAAAAAAGATAATGAAAAAAACTTAAAACAATTTCCTTTCCTTCAAGTATCATGCATCTTCGTTGACTCATTTTTCAACTTAGTAACTTATTAAATTTTACGCTTAATCAAAAGTCAAAACATTTTTTTTTTATCGATTTGCCTATATATTTGATGTAATATTTTTTAAAAATATATCGTATTTGAAAATTTTCTTTTAGTGTTCAACATGTGATGACATAAAATTTAAACCCTTGTAATTCGTGTAGTGTTAGGCAATATTCAATATATTTCTTTAAACTCTCACTATTTTATTTAGATTTTATGATGATTAAAAAAAACAGGAAAAAAATGTAGGCTACTGAACTTGCTCCATTTGTTTTGGTTGTTTCTATTACCTATAATTTTAAATTAATTTTCTAGTTTTTTTTTTTCATGGACAGCTAAAAATCCAAAGAAATGCATCTCTGTAACAAGTCTCTTCCAAATATTAAGGAATCAAAACTTTTCAATTTTTATAACATACATTTGTCATCAAATGCAACAAAAAATAAAGAATCTAAAGAGTCAAACTAACTCGCTTACACCTTTAAACTCACCTCTCTCCGTACTTGTAGTAGATAAAAGTATACATATTATCTAAAAATCTTATTTTAATCCAAATGTTATCCAAAACTTAGATAAGCTAAAAATCTTTTAAATGTACTATCTGTACATTTCACTGCTGAAATATTACATCAACCAAGTCCACTTCTTAACTGAAGCTACCCAACTCTTTGATTCACATTCCCACATGCATTGATGAAGCCAGCCTAAAAGAAGCAGGGTACCAAACTTATATATAATGCAAGAGAATGAAATATACAGAACATATTAGCATAGCATTTGAACTCACAATGTTAATGTTGCATCAGATGTTGATTGTTGCTTCCCAGAGCCTCAGAAGGCCATTACGACCACCGGTGCATATTCTCTTCCTTTCGAGGTCCGAAGCTGCACATCGTACCTGGATGCGCATAGAATGGGTGAATTCAAATGAACTTTATCAAAATCAAGAGGAACTAGGAAAGTAAGATCTATGTGGACAAGGAAAGATTGGTCTGCTCTATAGCGGTTATACAATTTGGTTGTAGTATAGCCCCAATTGACAAACTACATGATAAATTATATAGTCTAGGCATACAGAAACAGGCTACTAAGCACTCATTACATTCAAGCATTCGACCCGACGTTCTTATCGTATGAATATTGCATGTAGTTCTTTAGCTTTGTCTATATTGGCCTTGGTAAAGAAAGTCACTAGGAAACTACTGTCATCTAAATTCATGACTTTTTTTCTAATTCAACTATATTTGGGGTGGAAGCTTTTGAACATGTAACCTCTTAGTTACTAGGTCGTACATGGTGTCATTGACCTAAATTTATACCTTAAACGAGAAGGTAAGAATCGTTTCCTCAGGATAGCATACAACTGGTGCATTTATAAATAAAATTAAAAAAGTAAAAAAGGCTGTCACAAAAGAGTCCAAGAACTCGAAAAGAGAGAACTTCATACCATAGCTGCAGTCTTTTGTGGGGTTCTGTATAGTTGCCACCCAGCCATTTTTGCACCAGTGTTAGGGAAGCCGCCGAGTCTCTCTTGTGGCCGGTGAAAGAGGGACATAGAGTTATCTGCCGCACCAATTCCTAACCAGTGTTCCCCAGCACTAATGGACAGTATGGCAGCACTATGAATAGTGACATTCTTCACACATCTAATACCACCTGCTTGTCCAACCAGAAAAATTTGCATCAGTCTCACGTGGGCAAGAAAATGAAGAAGTTTCAACGCAAGCAACCGAAAGCCATAGTTGACACTTAATTATTATTATTATTATTTTGAAATTGGAAATCGGAGCTTCCCTCCCTTGTAACCAAGATAACCATGCCCATCCCTAGGCTAGGCACCAGGAGACACTAGAAGTGTACAAATTAATGCCACATGTGAGTCTCGAACCTGAGACCTTAAAGGAAGCATGCCTTCAAAGTCTAAGACTTCGACCACCGTGCCACCCCTAGAGGACCATAGTAGACACTTGATGATGTGGGGAAAGTTAAGTAAAAAGACATCACCATCAATTGCTTCAAAATTTTATAGATAAAAAGATTATTTACCATCCTCATTTTCCCAAAAACGGAGAAGCCCATCAGTTGAACCTGAAAGGAAAACAAATAGCCATTATTTCATTTTTTTTAAACTTCCATTTTCATTAACTTCGTTAGTAACCTGAAGAAGGTATGTTAAATACCAGTTATTATTCCTTTATCCAATGTAGAATACTCGACGGCCAGTATTGGACCAGCATGGCATGCTAGAACGGCATCACATGTTCCTCGTGAAACAGACCACAATCTAGCGGTCCAATCATCGCTGCCAGTAACTATGGTGTCTCCTACCATTCTTATTGAGCTGCATGGATGCCATATATGCATTTTACCGAAATATTAAAACAAAGAAAAATAAGGAAGCCAAGAAAAACAAAATTGTGATCTCTACGCTATGGTGTAGCTGAAGACACTTGCCCTCTCTATCTGAAGTGCTCACATTGCTTTTAACCTTAGGTTTAAGCATTTTATTTATTCTTTATTGTTTTTGGCCCGCAAGTTAATATTTGGGTCTTGTTTTTTTACAATGCATTTAGCCAGTGGGATGGTAATTTCAGTATGTAAACCGGTTTCCCACAATTTGAACTTATAAATATTGGCTCCTTACGGTTGTATTGATATCTTTTTCCAAAGAAATAAAATCAACTACTAAGGGTTACACCACTAACCGTATCCATTTCGTATGTCCTATAAGCTTATGCATTTGCCGGCCAGCACGGATGTCCCAGATATTTGCTACTCTGTAATGCGAGTATCGAGTACATAGATAACAAGTTAGTGATCGTATACTTTAAGAATTAGCTGATATAGAACATATCTAATTTCATACAGTTAACAACGTGTCTCTACCACCAAATTCAACGTACACAAAACACATAATTTCAGTGAATTAACATACGTATCTCTACCAGCAGCGGCCAGTATTCCTGTAGAGTCATCATATTCCATGCATAGAACTGCACTAGAGCAACGACCAACAGTTGCTACACAAGTATCGGTTCTAACATCCCACATCTTCACACTTCCATCGTGCGAAGCAGAAAGGACACGTTCACCTGATAGCATACGCACACAACTGACCTGCAGAGATCAATAAAAGACACATCCAGGCATTGGAGGCTCCATTTAGTTAATAATACTGGTCTTCACAAAATAAATTATTAAATATTTCATCGTTACATTTTAGTAATCTTTTACTCTAAGAAATTTGATTAGTATTCATTTATAAGTCGATTAACATTTATAGTTTTGGCAGTTTAGGAATGATGAGGTATAGTTGATTTATTTTGCCTATCACCCTTGTGCTTAAAAACCAAGTCCTTCTCTCCGAGCAATGGTGACTTTAGTTTAACGAGATGGATACCAGCAAAAACTGCTTCCCCTCATTTCCACTCCTCCACCCTTGCATTTTAAACCCTCCCTCATCCGGTCTCTGTCTATTCTCCTTAATCTCAACACGTATATCACACTGTTGCTCAAAACATCACCTCATACAAATGATAACCATTTCTGAAGAGCCATCCTTATCTAACGAGAGGTTAGAAGCATTCCAGATAAAAAAATAAATTGGAACGAAAACGGTTCAGAGAAATTGAAATACAGAACATTTTGAAAAGTAAAGTTTACTTGAAAAAATGGTGATGACAAGTGCTGTTATAGGTAAGAACGGCATTCATTAGCCATTACCATTTTAAAGTATCTTAAAAAACAAGACAATTGCACAAGGTTATGGTGCTGGACTTCTACTGAACTCAACAACATTAGTAAAACCTAACTAGACAAGTTAATTTAGTATCTTTAAAGTTCCTATCTTCAGTCTCGTGAAAACCAACGTTTCATGAAAATAAACAAACCTGAGCATCGTGGCTTTTCAGCTCTTCTAGAAGCTGGGTTGTTTGCTTATCCCATACAATAACGGACTGATCATCAGACCCAGAAACTACTTTTCCTCGATCAGAATTAATGGCACGAATAGGTCTATGCTTGCAAAAAAAAAAAGGTATTGAGAGAGCTTTATATAGGTAGAACTTAAAACAAATAATAAGAAGATGGAACTTTTAGTTTCTCAAATAACTTGGGATCAAATGGAATAAAGACAAAAAAAAAAAACTACGAACCTAGCAATGGACTTGCATAGAAGAAAAGAGAGTAAATCAAACTGATCACTCAGAATGAAAATTTAAGAAGTTAGAGGAAATACCCTGTGTGACCCTTTAAAGTTGCTCGCAGTTCAGAACCACGAAGACTTGGATCCCAGATTTTGACCTAAGCAATTTTGCACAATATAATTCAACACTTCATAATCCATATACCAAACAAATCTCTAGTCCAAATGGTTCTCCCAGAGATGAAAAAAATGAGATATGCAAGATTTTACCAAGCAGTCCGTGCTTCCACTAATGAAGAAACCGGCATCCTCGCGGTCTCCCACCAAGTCCCACACCTCTCTTTTTGTAACACAATGAAGTGCAGTCACAGCTCCACTATGACCCCTAAGAACGCGAATATTACTTTGAACTTTTTTCTGCCCAGCTGAGGGTAAATCTTGTCTTTGAGGAGATACACTCTCACTTGTGGCTGAACTCAAAAAGGACAAATAAAGAACACAAACTCTTTGATAGTACTGCTAATATTAATCCACACAATATTGATAAAAGCTACATATGAAGCACCTACCATCAGAAGACCAACGTCCACTACGACCCAAATAGTTAATCCTTGCAGATGATTCCCTGCTGAACATGCTCTGAACCCAGCTTCTTCCAACAACAGAAGCCTCTGCAGGTTGCTGGTTTTGATCGGATCCATCTTTGGGACGTGGAGATGACAATGCATGAGATATGGATTGAGACTTAACCGAAGAGAGTCCCCAATAACTAATGCGTAGCTGCTGGATATGGGACAAGAAACCTCGGAGCTTTATCTGTATATCATTTAAGCAGGGGAACGTTATGACAATGCAACTGTTAAACCTAATTCGAGTTTAACATTTGCCAAATTGCAGCCGGCATGCGACATTATGCATGCAATTAATAGGATCCAGAATGACACCAGTAAAAAATTAATGATAACCAAACAACCAACTTTTTAAATTGAGATGAAGCAAGCATTTAACGTATGTTGTGGCTGATATGGAATGCATTTGCAGATAATAATGAATCAGACAAAATGATATTGACTTACAAGTTGCTTGTATCCAATGCTGTTTTTCTCCGCAATTGTCTCAATCATGTACCACGCATCAGTGTCAGGAAGGCCAAGCCCAGCCTTTCAAATAAAATTAAGGGTTATTATATTATTTATTTATTAAGGGTTCACTAACACACAAGCAGACATTTTTTTGTAAGTGTGTATGAAAAGTACCATGTGCGATGCCATAACAATGAGCTGTGCAGAAACCTGAGATGCATAATTGGCGGATCTGCATTCAAAATAAAGTAGAATAAGAACCAATTAAATCTACATGAAAAATGTCTACAAAAATCTACATGAAAGAAGTAAAAAGAAGGTCCGGGAGCTGGTAGGTCGGTACTGGTGACCAATGCCCATAGATGCTTAGAGGAACCATGGTGAGAAATGAAAAGGCATGTCAGTAGATGGTCCTGCGAGAAGACCAATGGATAAAGGAAGAACAAAGAGTATGAGCATTGTTCAAAGCTCAAATGTACAGCCTGGAACTAAACTGTATGAGAAGTTGGGGAAATTGAAATAGCGTCTCTGAAGTAATGCAGTTTAAAGGAGCTGGAGATACCAAGGAATCTGGCAGTTGGCTAGTTAACATAGTACCCTTTGATGTGGCAAGTTGGAAACTATATGAAGTCATCTTAAAAGATATAGCTAAAACCAATTAAAGTATTTGATAAAGTTCAAGGAATGGAACCGTTGATCAAACCTTGGAAGATTAAAAATGCCCCTAGTCCTAGCCCAAAACATTCTATATTGCATCGACAGAACAAAAAAAAAAAACAGAGAATGGCAAATAAAATATTAAATGTAAAGTAATAACTATTTCAGCTCTTTCTTGCATAAACCATGTATTTCTTACTTATTTGAAGACCGTTCCATCAAATAATCAAAATAACCTTCCCAAAACCTGCAGAAAAACAAATATCAAAATTGAACACAAAAAAGTCCCCCAAAAAAATAAAATATTTCATGGTAGAAAAGACCAATTCTTGAATAAATTAGCCGAATGCTAGCATGAAACTGAAAAATCAAAGGATAATCACAGATCTACAATGCCAGAATAAAAATCCAGTTGATTCCAACATTAATCCAATGTAATTTCATGTTTTTCTTCAGCCCAACATATGGATTACAATGTCATTGTTGATAAATGAAAATTCCTAATATTTCGTATTATATCAAACTCATGATACAGCTCAATATTTATACACAAGAAAGATTATGTGAGAGAAACATCTAGTCTAAACAAACTCCTAAATTCTAGGAATCAAAATAGGAGAACCTAATTTCATAACTTTGTTCACTAATTTCAACCATAAATAAGAAAAAGAACATTATCTCAAAAGAAGAAACTCATTAAAAAAAAATGCGATAAGAAATGTTAGAAAACTAGAAAGCTAAAATAAGGAAAAAAAGGAAAACCACTGGAACAAGTCATAAATCTCACCTCAACTCCTCCCATATAGATAGAGAAATAAGATGTCGTTGAATGTAATCAGGAACATTATTAGGGTCTTTCTTGAACATTTCACCAGACACCTCAAGGGCTTCCCTAATTGTCAATATATCATTTCGTGAAGTTGCTCGACTGATTGCTGTTTTTAGCTGGAAAACAAATTTATTTGAAATGAGCAAAATTAAAAATGAGTTAGTAGAAAAGTGGAAAATTCCATACCCTTATTCAGCTATACAACACTAAAAGAAAATACAATAAATGTAATACGTGAACAATAATTTCTTATTTGCAAAAAAACCCCAAAATTGACAACAAATTGAAATTGAAACACAATACAAATTATTACAACTTTATGATATGGTTGTTTTCTGGTTTCTGATTAGAGCATTTTTATCTAGCTATTCTTTGTTGAGCCCACTTTTTGTAACCTTCTCTTTTTAGAAAGATTTTTCCCTCTGGCTTTTTTTGTATCTTCTAATGACTGCTTAATAAGATGTTATTTTTTTGTAAACAAAAACATTTTAATTAATAAGATGAAAGTATTACAGAGGTTTTGGGCCAATGTTCTGAGCTTTTTGTACAATGAGATAATACAGAATTGCACATCCAACTTTAGGCCTAAAAGGAAAAGGCTTGCACATCCAAGGGATTATCTCATGAATCAGCTACACATTCAAGAGAAAGAACTTGGATGTTAGGGAATCTCCGACGAAACTGGCGCACAAGGAAAGGGGGGGAAGATTATGACTTATCTTGTATCAACATTGGATGACGAAGTGTATGGAGCAGACCTACAGACCATTAGAATAGATGGGGGCGAGTAACCAAAGCTATTGAAGGAACAATGCCTTGATCACTTCTTTAGCCAAGATAGGGTAAAGATGGAGAAATTCGTCGGGAAAAGGTGTGCCAAATCAGTGGCCACACACGGTTTCATGCACACGATCCGAGATTCATGTTCGACAATCGGTCTACATCTATGTCAAGGAGCAATTGTCTATGATCGCAAACAAAAACACAATCATGACGGTCACATCCGAGACAAAGGTAAAACAGTTATTGCTCACACGATTTTCATCGCACACTTCACATGTTCGACACCAACAATCATTGAAGTCGAAACAACAACAAAAGTACCCTACCACCACAAGAAGTACAAGCAAAACAAACAATGGACAGTAGATACCCTATAAAAAAAAACAAATCAGTCTGTGTTAACCGAATCGGTTTGATGGGTCAATATGATTCGGCACATACCAAACCAGTCAAAAAGGGTTAGGGTTCAATACGATGGCTTTTTCAAGAAGATTGTCATAGTCACCAAGATGAAGTTGTAGCTCAGATCCATGGTAAAAAATTAGCTGACAATTGAGGACCTTCAGATCTGGTAACTATCGAGAAAGAAGAGTCCTGCAGGCTGCGATAACCAATAGCCAAAGGAAACCAACTATGTCATCGCTCTCAAATGGGACCATTGAACGGTTGTCGAGAGCGCAAACCGTCAAACAGGAAAAAAAAAAAAAAAGCATCGTGTGTGCCCAAGAACAGCTCTTTTGTGGTTTTTTCAAGACTTGCTAGAAGCACCAAAAGAAGCTTACGTTGTCCAATTTTTCTCCGAACAAATCCACAGGAACATTTCAAGCATTTAGTCAAGCAGAGGAGATGAAGGAGGAAAGGAGGAGGTGTCGTCTTACTCTTAGCTAGGATGGTCGTGCCGGTGAGCCTCCTCCAATGTTGAAGGGGGAGGGAAGGGGGGTTTTGGGGCTCGTGTAGAAAGAGTTTAGAGATAGAGAATCAAGATTATTTTCTTTAGAATTATGTATACAAAGTTGATAACGAAACCCTTAATAAAATGTTGCTACCGCCATCAAATTTTTGAGTCAAAAATCATTTTGTTTCTAGTGATTAGAAGAAGAAAAATTAAACTCGTCCCAAACAACTTCAACTATTCCTTTTATTTGGAAAATACTACTAATAATAATTTTTTTTAAAAAAAAGCAGAAAATTCCATAAAAATTAATTTTGCTCATTTCAATAATAAAGAATAAATCATCATAAAAATTAATAAAGAAGAAATTGACTTGATTAAAAAAATCATAAGCATGAAGCTCGTTACTATAAACATGTCAAGTTGCATCCAATTAATTCAGACCATGAATTACATACCAATTCTTTCACAGCAATAAATTGTTCATCGGTTAATTGACAAAGCCATCCCTGAAAACACAAAACCAATCGAAGTTAACCCAATGCCATCTTGAGATATGAACCTGTCAATGCCTTCATACCAACTGAACTACAATCGCAAGGAAACAAAGGCCACAATATTTCTTTATGATATAACTTACTTCAAACCTTTCCATGTAGGTTTTAGATTGGAATTGTCATATTCTCATTGTTTTGCTCTATTCTTTTCTTAAATGGTTTATTTTCTGAAACTTTGCATTAACAAATATAACGTGAATTGGAGATCTGAATTTTTGGAAAGAGAAACAGAAAAGGTAATGATAATGTGAATGGAAATAGATGTCACAAAATGGGAGTTTGAGCATGAATGAGCAACTTTTATCAATCCCACGAGCTACTTACTGTATTTATGTGCTCTCTAATACACTCAACAAACCCACTGCCACCAATTCCCTCTGCATCAGATTCAATCAAAGCTGCAAAGAGAAAATCATGTAATTTTTTAAATTAAAAAATAAACATGTTTGCAACAAAAAAAAAAGCTTTAAAACAAGTTACCAAGAATAGTGCCGTATTCAAAAGAAGAAAGAGGATCATCAGTTGCACCCAGTTTCAGAAGACGTAGCCAAAGACCCTAATTAATCAACACGAAATTGTTAACTAACACAGAAGCCTGAAGTCAACACCTTCTATGACTTGAACAAAAACATACTTGGAAGAAAATATATTTTCTGGATAAGAAACAATTTCATTGATAATGAAAGGAAAGAGTTACAACTCCAAAGGTTGATTACATGAGCTTAGAAGAAAATATGACAATGATAAGTAAAAATAATGAACCTGTAGTTTGACTTGTATGTCCAAAACCATGCGCTCTCTTTCAGCCTGTGAGGTAACTACGTCGTAAATCCGGAACAAACCTCAAATTAAATTTAAGAGTTCAAGAGTGAAATATTGAAAGGAACTTACAGCCCTCTCCATTGGACTGAGGCTTTCTGCTTTTGAATCCTTGCCCATCAGCATGGAATGTGAACTGATAGCGGAAAGAAAGATTAAATATCAATGAACAAGTTTGACAGCCGATTCATAGCTCTACAGAAAAGTTACAAGATTTAGAATGAAAAATCGTACTTTGGATTCTGCTTTCCTGAGTATTCAAAAGCACCACTTGCTGCTGCTAGAATTTGCTTTCTTTTTTCTTCCTGCTCCTCAGTTCTGATGTTTGAAGGAAATCTATCATAAGTGTACTTGGCACCGGAACCTGCAAAGAAAAATGAGGGATGTCTTAGCACCCATAAAATTTTTAAGATTACTTTAGTGCCCATTCAGAAACTAAGCGACACACCCTTCAATTTGAATTTGTTAGTCTTTACCTGATGTTCCCATATCAGGGTCAGATATTGTAATGATCTCAGGTTCAACCAATGGGGACGGAAGAATTGAAAGAGGATTTTGACCCCTCCCAATTGCATCTTGTAACTTATCAAGAATATTGTTATTACTTTCATCAGAACCTATGCATCTCTCTAGATAGTCTAAGAACCCATGGGACTCCAGGAACTGAGTTATCTGGAAACGCAACAGAAGTATTAGGGGTGTAATTGATGAAGCCATATATAAGGAAAATTTCTCAAGAAAGCACATGAACTATCAAAATGAAGATAGATCAGTTTCATTGATAATTCAAAAGATCAGTACACAGAGAATAACGTGCTAAGGATTAATTATATGGCTCACCATGGGATCTTCTGGTTGATTAGTTGATCGTGAACGTTTCTTCAAGAATGCTTGCGTATTGAAGACATCATTTGCACTAGTTTCCTGGTTAACAATTTTCATCAAAGGAAAATCGTAGTAAATTAGGATGCTAGAACCTCTATTAAGATTGTGTATATGTTTGTGTGTGTGAGTGTTTGTGCGTATGTGGAGGGGGTAGAGAGCAAAATACATACTATAAAATTGCGATAGCCACTTAAGAGTGATGCAAAGAATTTTAAAAATATCAACCTGCATGAAGGATGGAAAAATATTATCATACTCGAGTTCTATTCATGAAGTCAAATCTCACAGGCCATGATAAATTTAGCAATCGGGTTTGAGAAAAAATTGTACTTAATGTGTGTACGCCCTAAAAAATTTCTTGCAAAGCTATCATAGAGATCCAAACTGACGTATCATACAAGCACATAATATTCATTATACATTGCATATTGACTACATCAGAAGCACGTATGGCAAGAATGAAATGCCACTGTCATACATAATCTAAAGGTCCATATATTAGTACATTCATACTTATGATGATAGTCAAAACAATGAGACAGAAGATAACAATTCACAACCATGCAGAATGAATTCAAGTGATGGGAAATCTTAAAGAGTAAACCATCGATTGTTTCAGATCTCCAATATTGCATAACGAAGAAAAGTTGCACACAAATCATAACTTCTACTTAGTGAAACTGGCTTTTTACACAGTTTAAGAAAATAACTTAAAATTAGAAAAGGAACTATCTGTCCTAAGCTAAACAATTAAAAAACTTGTTAAAATGTTGAGATGGAGCAAAGAATCTATTCATAAACATATGTCATACTTGTAACAGAGTCTTGATACTTCTTTTATAAGAAACAAGAACTGCAAAACAAAAATACAGCCTAAAGGCAAGGGCGAAAAGAGAACCCTCTTACTAAACAAAAGAATGCTATACGAGAGCTTTCCAGTTTTGTTATTGAGTTCCATATTTAAGAAAACTACAAGAGTAAGACTAAAGGATACTGAGTCTCAAACAAGTATCAAAGGTTTATCACAACAATTATAAAAGCCAAAAACTTAAGATGTATACTACAAAGGTAACTGTTACAGAGGAGAACATATAAATATTAAGAACAAGTATGTGAAAAGTTAAATAGAAGTTGCTCAAATGCAAGTTAACTTTTTAAGAAAGAAAAACAAAAAATCAGCAGGAAATCTTAGTACTTTATAATTATAAATTTTGACACTCAATTATCACCTAAGCTGAAGATCTTGATCTTCTCCCCAAGGCTTGCAGCTACTTCTAGGGTACTGCTCAGATGAGCTACGCAAATCAGATCTCAATTGATCTATGCTGACAACATTTGGATACAATAACTTCATTAGCTCACCACGCAAAAATCCTAGTTCTGGTTCTGGAATAGGTGGTATCTCCTCAGTAGTTGTGATACAATTATACTCAAGGTCCACTACAACAACCTAGGTTTCAAAATAAGCAAACAGAAAGCATTAGTTTATATAATTCACTAGAAAACTCCGTAATAGCCAATAGGAACATCAAGAATCCACAAAATGATCTATGCTTCAGCTCAAATAAAAATATTTGAAGGGGGAAAAATGCAACGCATACAATATAAGTAATAGTATTCAGGAAGTTCCAACCCACAAATCTAGAGCCTAAGTGGCTCTCGTCACATTTCTGTAAACCAACTGGTGACATCTTGTTAATGAAACCCGTTTGTGATTAATTTTTATTGAAGTAAACACTTCAAAGCTCTAGATGACGGGGATTATCTTTCCCCTTTCTTATATCAATAAAAAGTTTAGGTTTCCATAGAATTAAAATTATCATGAATGCAAGGGTCTTTTGCACAGGCCGTTTCCAACTCCAAGAAAGAACTAAAATTCATAAAAGATTCCCCTTCTATCAAATCAACAAACTGCACAAAGGGTTAACTTTGATATTAATTTTTTTATTAAAAAGATAATGATAATAATAATCACAGCACAAGATGTTGTACATGATATAACGACAAACATATCAGGCACTGACCTCCTTTTACATAGTATTTAAAATATAAGAAAGGTTCTTAAGCCCTGACATAATATCTTAATATATTACACACAAATTTGGGAGCCAAGAGACCAGAAATGCAATCGGGGAATACCATTTTAATACAGCCTATGATAATACTGTTTCTCGTGAAATTTAATCATTTTAAAAAATAAATATTTAAATGTAAAAGAAATTACTTACACCATCCATTGCCAGATAAGATGTATCAACACCTGAATGAAGACCCATCATATATGGCGTGGGAGCATCAATATAGTCTACTCCACTGAAAAAGAGTAACGGAATGTAGACATGCTTCAGGACAACATAGAAAGCTTGGGTTAGAGTTTATAATAAAGAAGCAACAAAATATTCACAAAAACCCACTACCTAATACCATGTAAAAAATTACTAATTATGAAATGCCAACTATCATATTTAAAAACTGAGCAGGAATACAAACAAAAAATAAAGGGATAAATTATTTTATTATTAAAAACTCAAAAAATAAAATTGTAAACAAGGTAACTGACCTGCCATCTAAGTGGATAAATTAAATGGCAAATGGCTTCTGATGCGAGAGTTAAAATAGTATACCTGGACGAAGAAAAAAAAAGTGAAGGAAAGCACGTTAGCACATACTAAAAAATGACAACTATCAAACTTCAAACTGACAGATCATAAAAGAGTACGTATTGACATATAGTAAGTGATTCAGTCAAAATGACCGGTTAAACTAAAACATTCCGCGAGAACTTACTAGTGCTAGGAGAGAAGGGCCTAGGGAAAACAAAGCCAACAAAAAAAACATTTGTTCCTTAAGAAAACAAGAAATCCTGAATTGTAACTTATTTGGTTTAATCATAGAGTGACGTTCTTGCATTTTAAACACTCAAACGAGAAATTCATTAAACATAAAAGAACTTACATTCTTAATAATAAAAATATATTATTTATTCATCAAACAAACGAATAAGATAATTGAGTAATGACAAATATCACTTCAAGAAGTCCATAGATTCAGAGAGATACTTGTTCGATCGAATAAGAATCCTCCTTTCCAGCAAGACTGCAGTGAAAAGTTTGATTACATTTTCCAAATCCAAGCACTGCATAAGTGGTTGAAACGAAATCTGTACTCCTTGACAAGAGGATGGTCGTTAGAAGAAAGGAGAAATCAATATTTGGCTTCTGAATAACACTGACTGCAAGGCACATCAGCACTCAGCCTACTTACAAAAAATATTTTATTAAAAAAACTTACATCAGCATGGGGAAGCCCCTCCTTTGGTGGAGCCTGAACAGAAAGAAGGCAATTCTCAATGCCAAACAAAATCCGATCTTTCCCAGGAGTAGGCACAGGTACATTGGAGACCATATATGCTATGATATCCCACAGAGGCTTGCTGAAATGTTGGATAGCTGAGAGTATTAATACCAAAGGGACAAAATTCCACTAAAATTCAAATTCTTAGACCAATTGATTTTTGTAATGATGAATCTTATTTGGTTAATTCGAGTTGAATTAAATTTAATGATACCCTTAGCAGTTGGGTCGATAAATCAGCTTTTATAATTCACGATTTGGTATCAGAATCAGGTGCCATATTAATAGATAAAAGTGTAACGGAGAGAGTAATCTAACCATGTACTAACCTACTTCCACTGCTGGAGAAGCACAAAGCAAATACTTCCTCCAGCGCATCTTTAAGGACGCTGAAGCTGGGTGAACGCGAAACAATACAGATACATTTATCCGCATACGAATTTGGTGGAATGCGGTAAGCTTCCGCAATGTCCTCACTAACAGGGTCCCTAAAAGCAATGCAACTGACATAAATCTTTGACCCATCGCCCTCTGCATTAGAATTACCACAATCGAAGTGAGCAAAGCTACACATATCCCTAACTTAATAACCACATTCCATAAAAACAGAACACACATCCACATTGCCAAGCCCAATCATCTTCAAATTACAAATGCATTTTTTTTGCATATCCGCGGGTGTCAATTGCCACAGTACATACTCTACAACATTTGAATATCGAAGAAACACGAAGTAAATTAATTATTAAGTAGGTGGTAACCATGTATTGAAGTCATCACGTCTACACATTCCCTGAGACCCTTTTGACTATTAGGTCACTCGATGATGGTACTTCGAATTACAAATGCGGAAACAAATTCAAAGTGAATCAGCGCACATACCGGTCAAAACAATCGGATAACTCCGCGGAAAAGTGGAGGCGTCAGCAGAATCAAAGCCGGACGAAAAAAACTCGACCCCAGCTGGTAGAACACACTGCAAATGCAATCCACATAAGAAGCAAATCAAGCAATAGACAAATTCGCAACCTCAAAGCTAGAAAACAGAAAAACATGCCTGAAATTGAATAAACTTGCAACGTTGAAACTCACCGTTGGGAGCTGCGGCGGTGGAGGAGGATAAAGAGAGTGATTGGAAGGAGGATACTCATCGAGAAGAGACGGAAGATAGAAGTGACTGAATCCATGGAATCCCTTGTTTCCTTCCAAAGTCCGAATCTCCGGCCCGATCCCGCAAACCACGAAATACTCAAAGATCCGAGCCATTCAACGCCGACGGCCGATTATAGGCTCTCCGCGATGGATCCAAGAGAGAGAATCGGCGAGTTTCAGCGGATCTTTGATGTCGATTCCAACTTAGAATGTGAAATCGATGGAATGGAGAAGAAATGGAAGGGAAGAATTACTCTGCTACGACTCGCGATTAGATTTACCTAACCGGAAACATGAACGAAATGCATTCATCTGGGCGGTTGCCGGTCAGCCCGTTTCCGATTAACCATCGCAAATGTTTTTTCTTTTTTCTTTTTGGTGAAGGGAAATCGAAATTATTTGTTACTCTCTTTTCTTTTTCTTTTTTTTTAGTTCAACTAATTAATTACTTAACCATTTACGCCTCAGGTCACGAGTTTGATCCCTAAAATCGATATTTGTAATTCATTTTCTTTAATTTGTACTCACAATAAAAAATATATATATTTTAAAATTACGACCAATATATATATATTTTTTAATATAAATTAGAAAAGGAAATTACAAACCCTAAATTAATCAGGCTATTATTTAAGGTTGAACTCAGTATTTATCGTTTGAAACCACCGGACCATCAGTAATATTGTAGTTTGTACTACTCTTTTTGTTGGCTTACTTGTTTGTTATAGGTTTAAGTTCATGATAGTTTCTTCTTTTCTTTTTCTTTTTCTTTTTTTTTTTGTAAATAAAAGAAAAGTAATATACATCTATTGAGTTCTACCTCTCATTTTCCATTTAATCTCTTTATTCATCGAGCATTATGATTTTAAAATATGTTCCAATACATCAGCAATATAATACCAAAAAGAAAAAAAAAATCAATTATATATATTTGAAAGTTTGGATTGAATAATTGTGGTACATCATAATTTCAAACCATCTCAAAAATTGCTTTTCTTCATTGTTTAGATGGTTATAGTGCCATTGAATTTTTTGCGAAGTTGTGATATGGAGGTGTTCATTTTTGTGTGGAGGCAACCATCATGGGTGGTTCAATTGGTCAAATAGGGCTTTGAGATGCATTAGGCGATGGATTCAATCCTCATGGGAGTCACCTACCTAGGAATTAATTTCTTATGGATTTTCTTGGCATCCAGATGTTGTAGAGTCAGACGGTATGTCCCGTCACATTAGTCGAGTTGGCCCAGACATAATTTTGTGTGGAGGCTCCCTCTTCATATAATGTTGTATCTTATTGAGTATGTCTTGACATTAACTATATTTTAGAATTCATACATGTCATTTTATTTGGACCAAATTTTATTTTTCTATATTTTTGAGTTAGATAATAAAAAGATATGTCTTAAATTGAGGTACATAAATAGTTTCAAAACATAAATTATGTCAATGTATCACCAAAATTACTCTCATTAATACATTTGTGAGAAAAAATCGCTTGCACCTTTTCTATATATATATATAGATAAAAACTTTTTAAAAGGATTTCAAATGGATTGCTTCAATCCATTTTGCTGAATTATTTTTAATTAAATTAATTTGATTGATTATCAATTGTATAACCTTAATTAAAGTCACATCAATTTACTTTGAATCTGTTGTAGCTAGATTTGAATTATTTCTAAAATGTGAACTTTTTAGCTTCAAGCAGTTCAAATGCTGTTTGAAAGCTTCTTTTGGGTTTGATACAATAGGAAGAATAAATAAAAAGGTGCTTTTAGTGAGGGAAGAATAAATAATTTTTTTTTTTAGAAACAAGGATAACCACGTCCGTCTCTAGGACAGACACCAAAAGACATCAAATGAGTAATGTGGTGAGTCTCGAACCTGGAAGCTTGAAGGAAACATACCTTCGAATCTCAAATCTTCAACATTGTACCACCTCTTGGGAACAAAGAAGAATAAATAAATATAGAACTTTCATAAATTTATGTTTGGTTTTCCACTCTATTGATATGTAGCATGCCTAGATTCTCCTATCTATAAATACATCTGTGTTTATTTGTGCGTAAAATAATAAGTTTTTCGAATGTGAGTCTTTGAACTCTTTGCTTATTGGTTCTTACATGATAAATTGTAGAAAATGAAGTAAACAGCTGATTGCATTTAGTTTTATGAAGTAATTTGCATACACAACACACAAAAATGGTAAAAATAGTATGAAATGTGATGAATAGTTCATGTTATAGAAGAGGCTAATTCTTCATTTTCTTCTGGGTTACCTTCATGCTTACAGCAAGGTTGAGCTTGATCATAGTTGGATTGGCATTTTGTTAGGCCCCTTACGAGTTTGGGATATTAGTATTACATTGATAAGGATATAATGGTCATTAACTACTAGGGTTTTCTTTAAATAGGAGAGTTGGTTCTTAGAATGGGAGGTATATTTTGGTATTGTTGTCTTGGTCAAGATTTTGGAAGAAACTAGCCCTCTCGAATGACTACGTTATTGTCATTTCTATCTATTAGTATCGACATAGCTCTTGTGTATTTTATTATTTTTATATTAAGATTATCGGTGTCTTAACACATTTTCAAGCATAGATAATCAAGGGTCTTTGGATATCATTGTTTTCACGGACGGTATCATACTCTTGAATCTCCAATATCTCACTTTGAAATTGGTCTTTTTTTCTTATTTTGATTGCTTTATCTTAGGAGCTAAATTTTCAACATGAGCTTGCGCTGCACCGCTTTTGCTCCATCAAATGGGTCTCCAAGTGGATCAAGATGCCTAGGACTAACATGCCAACCCACTGTTTATTATAATCGATGGTCCATACGTGTAATAATCCAATCCCTATTTGCATAAATGGCCTCCCAAACACAATTTAACTGTAGGGTCAAATCACAAATTTTTAATCGGCCTTCAACTCATCAAAATGACAAGGACTACCCTATGGTGATCATTGAGTAGAATCAATTGAAGATTCCAATTCAAAAGAAAAAGACAGGTAAAAATTATTTAATATGGCCGTCTCCTCCCAAACTCTATCTATTTATTGTATGATCAAAACACAATTTTTGAATGAGTCTCCAACTCTATTGAGATGAAAGGGATTGTCATGCCAAGGTGTCAAATAGAATCAATTGAAGAGTCTACTTTAGAACAAAGAGAAGTTATTTTATATGGCTGCCACACATTGTCTATCCCCATCCAAACTATAACTATGAATTGTATGGTCAAAACACAAGTCTTAATTTTTTTTTTTTTTTTTTTTCTTCTTCTCAAACATCCAATAGATTGTTTTACCACCTCAAATAATTTCTTTTGAGTAACAGAGAGATTTAACCTTTTATATAGAGAAGGGATCTTCTTACTTTCCTGTAACATCCATTGCAATCCATGTGAATGCTCAAAAGCATGCAGCAAAGCTGCCATAGTTGTGTAGGAAAAACAGTTCAATAATGCCAATGAAACTCTGAAGGAGAAGATGAAGAACAGAGACATGGTGAGATTGAACTTGCCTTTCCTGTCATTAAATCACTGTCAAAAGCCGAACCTTTCTCCAAGAACCTAAACCAATCACTGTCAGCAGAAATCATTTTCCAAAGTATTCTCATGTGTTAATCTTTTTGATGACCAGGGAATTTGGAGCTTCGTTCCTCTAAACATTTGACACCACTAGCTCATCTTAGGCTGCAGATTAAGATATATTGACACAATTGTTGGTAACTACAAATTAATGTCACAAACAGGTTTCGAACTTATAACTTTAAAAAGTACATTCTAAAAAATTCAAGCTTTTGACCAACTATACCACCCATTGAGAACTCATGCGTTAATCGTAAAGAGCATTTGGTTCTTATGGCTAGACTTGTCTAATCTACAATTTTTTTTTTTAATAATTGTGAATGTGTGGGTCAATTTACACTTACTTTTAATATTTACGGGACAACATGGATATTTCTTAGGATATTAAATCCTAGTTTTAGACTTAAAAAGTTGGGCATTGGACAGCCCCACACTAGATGCATAATCTTATGTTAATTTACAAACTCGTCTTTTATTATATACTAGGTATAGGTTGTTATAAATTACAAACTTACAATTTAAATATAGTACCTTGGGTGTAATTCAAATATACAACTTTTGGTATTTATCAGTACTTCAAGCAATACATCATAAAGTAACTTAGGCAGAGACAACAATGCAGAGGGGGCCAAGTGAGGATAAGTAATTGATATGTATTATAAGAGGTTAGAATGCCCTATTCCAAAAGTTCTTTTTTAGTTCAACTCTAAATGTTGTTGAACTAAAAAAAAATATCTTCGAAGAACAGTCTAATGGTTGAGACTACAGATTTCAATTCATGCTTTCTTGAAAAATTCATAGTTCAAAACTGTTGAGGAAGGGCGTAAACTAGAATACCCTCGAAAGTTTCCCGGTGTCATAATATAGGGTAGCAAAGCTCTTGATTTCTCGCTTTTCAAAAAAAAAAAAAAAGATTGAGGGTCCAATGCGGAGTAATTATGTCATAAGATAACCCGATATCCAAGATTTCAAATAAATACCGAATAACACCCACATCTGTTGAACTTCAAAGAAAAAAAAAACTATTACACTGAAAAAGGATTTTAATTTTTTTTTTTTTTATTCATACAATTGTTGCTTTTTTATTGTAATGCAAGTGAAATTCAAGTTACATCATTTTTTCCAAGGGTACACTAATTTAAAGGCATTGAGAGGGCCAAGATGCAAAAAGATTCCTTCATCTCCAACAGCCCAAATGCAATTATTCTGAACACATTGTTCACTAAGCCAAGTTCCCTTCTCTGGCCAGAAAACATCACCAGAAACCTGCCCATATTTGCTGCTAAAATTGCACCAATACAACGTTGTTCTTAAGAAATTTTCCTTAAACGACCAGCTGTATTTCGCCAAGGTCTCGAGTACGTGCTCGCCCAAATCGTCGTCTTTCGACTTGCAATGAACCACGAGAGCTGAACCTCCCATCTGATTCACAATGGTCGCTCGCCATTTGGTGAATGGACGCTGATTCTGCCAAACATGGCTTCATAATGTTCGATTCAAAAGCAAGCAATAACATGAAACAAAAACATGTTTAGAAGCTTCATTTTCTTGGAACTTGAGTTTGGTCACTTTTTTCACACTGCCTCACTTTCGTTGACGCTTTTCTTTCATATATAGCCAAATTTGAAATTCATATGTTCATGGAATATTCAAATGTAAAATTAAAGAATCCAAAAAAAACATCTATAAAAATAATCGACTCTGCTGGGGATCGAACCCAGAATCTCTGGTTTCGTAGACCAGCGCCTTATCCATTGGGCCACAGAGTCAATTTTAATGGCTGTTTTAATTTGTTATAATAATAATACTTGTAAAAGAGAAAATTCTGGCATGGGATCGAACTCCACATCATGTGTTGTACTAAAGCGACCACTCAGTCACTGTTTCAATTGGATATTTTATTCATTTGATTTTTTTTTGAAGTAATTAATTTGAAAATATTGAGTAAACGATAAACTATAAACTATTTCCTCAAAAAAAAAAAAACTATGTATTTACATTATAGTTATACACACAAAATATTAGGCAATATAAATAACGAAAGTACAAAATTGCATGATAAAAAATTAGGCTTACTGAGGCAAGCTTGGAGCCATTGTCTCAGGTGTTTGGATGCAAATAAAGTATCCCACATTAATTAAATGAGGAAAGATTATGGGTATATAAGTGATGGCAACCATCTTTTAAGATGAAGCCTGTTGAGAGATGTCAAAAAATAAAGTTATGAGAGTCTAATCCCATAATGGACAATATTATATCAATATGGAAATTCGAAGAGTAGGGTTGTCATCCTTATCATCAGGTTTGTTAACAATGTGTATTAAATTATTAGTCGGATAAAGAAATTGATTTAAATTGGATTGCATATTAAACATGAAAAGATGGACATAGTCCAAAATTTACCCTTAATATTTCAAAACTAGTACATTCAAGAACTACTTGATATGGTATGAAATACATTCACATCCCATTTTCCACGTCAATAAAGTGTATAAATTCATACATAAATTGACCAAAATTTATTTATAAGTTGTATAAAGAATCTTAAGTTATCTACGAGGTACTTTTGATCACAATTTTGAATTACATGTTCTCTAATAACTTGCAACTTCAAGGCTTAAAAAATCGACATAATGATATTATATAATTCTTTGGGTAGAAATCTGGTTGTTAAGAGAACAGAGAAGCAGGCATATAGTCTCGAGATCGAGCATAGAAGTTTAGATTGAATCACTTGTCATACATCGATGTCTATATATAAATATCTTCTCGATTTGAAGAATCAGGATTAAAATCTGTTGCTCCACCTATTACATGGTGGGTTGTATAAATATGTGATCTAGATAAAACATCTAACCTTGTTCATATAAGTTAATAATACTATGTTGATTGAGCATACTCTATAATCAAGAATCTTCTACTATTTAATCCAATTCTGTCATGTAAAATACTCATGGCTAATGTTCACACTATTTTAGTGTAAAATCACCACCAACCATTATTTTAATTTTAACCATTCATATTTATGTATTTTTCTAAGAGATTAAAAAATTTGAAATCATATCGTCTTACCTAGACTTTTTCTCTTTTTTAATATAAAAAACCATACTTTTATTCCATACACAATTCAATTGCTTCAATGACTCATCGAAGTTTCACAACCGCACCATTAAAATAGTTCCACCAGTCGTTTAAAAATGTAAATTCAAAATTTGTCGAATTGAAAAAAAAATCATTTTCTACCCAATTTATTAAAAAAGATAGACGACGAAGGCGGATAAAAAACGCGCTGAAAAAAAAAACCTGTACAATTATTTTTTCCCGTTTTTTTATTTTGCATTTCTATTCTAAGATCTGTGTTTGTCCTTTCAGATTTACAACCTAAAGACTCAAAACGACGTCGGGTCCAAACAAACCCTAAACACGAAAAAAATCCACAACCCCCATTCAAAACCGTCTCTATTGAGCCGATAACGCCTCCGGTCGAAACGGCACGTCGGAATAATCAAACAAACCGCCCAATGCAAACTCGCCGCCCTCCGCCGCGCCGGAACCAATGCCGGTTCCGATCTCGAACGAATCATAACACGGTATCTCATCCTCAAACCCTAAGTTCCCATCCAACTCCAACAAACCAGGCGAACAACAAGCCGGGATCGTAAAATCAGCCACCTCGATCTCCCCGTCGGCGCTCGGGCCAACCGTCGTCGGAAGCCCGAGTTCATCGTCCGACGCCTCCAAGAGATATCCGAGCTCCGCCTGAGGACTCTCGTTCCGATCCACCGCCGCTTTCGGCGGCGCTAGGGCTTGAATCTCCTCCTCGAAGCTTCGGATGAACGAATCGAGTTCCAGTCCGTCGCGTACGGCGTCGGAATCTTCAAGGATGTTCAGCAACTCCTCCGACTCCGCAAAAACCTCCGTGCATGTCTTCGGAGATACCAATTCCGTTGAGTCGAGTCGTCTCAGCTTCGACTCGGCCGAATCGGCGAGCGACTCGTCGGACTCGTCGCGAACTCGCTTGTTACTGTTGCAGGTGAAATCCTCCATGAAAGAAACAAGAAATGCGAGAAGAAGAAGGAGAAGAATTAGGGTTTTTAAACCGCCATTAGAGAGAAAAGATTTGAAGGAATTCTGTTGCAGAAGTGGGTGTGAGATATGGAAGGACAGAAGGTTTAAAAAGAGGGGAAAATTGGAATTTAAAATGTAGGGTTAATTTGGGGAAGAAAGCGACAAGGACACGTGGCGAATAAAGAGAGGGCTTAGAAAATTTATTTTCGATCAATTTTTTCAATTTTTATCCGATGTGTTAATTTAGTTTTTTCAAAGATTCTCCTCCTCTTTTTCAGTTTTTTTTTTTTTAAAATTTGAATTTTAGGAAATGAATATTAGGTTATGGCTTTTTAGATTTAACTAAATTTAACTACTGTTTGAAGTCCGTTGTGGGGCCCGCTGACTTGGCATTGAATTTCGCTTCTTTTTTTTTTTTTTTACCTTTTGGGTACATTTACGTTTTTTTATTTTAGGGATTTTTTTTTTGGAATAATTGCATTTGCGTTGAATCGGACCACGCCCAGAATGTTTTTCTTTTCTTTTTTTTTTTCATTTTCTTTTTTTCTCTGACCATTCTTTATTTTTGGTCGTCCCTAAATTATAATTAACAAATCTCCACAATTTTGTTCAAAACTTCTTTCCCTTTATTCTCATCGCTTCCAAGCTCAACTAACCCACTTCTATGCTCGTTTAAAAATAAGTAAATAAATAAAAATAACATACTATTCTTGTTATTAAAAAAAACTACCACGCTACGATTATCAAATTTTAAAATTCGAAAAAAGAACTTACTACATAAGCCCGCATCCATAAAATTACGTAATGAGAATACAAACTGGTAACCTAGGTTATTTGATCATTATTAGATTATAAAATTCTAAAATATAAAAAGAAATCAATTTAGCATAATACTTTTTTTTAGTTCAATAAAAACAGTGTGAAAGATTTGAACGGGTAATATCTTCGTTACTAAGTTATACTATTACAAAATTTTATTCAAGCAATCTTAACCCACAATTTTAAATTTAAATTTAGTTTAGCATTCAAAAAAAACTTGCTCAAACGGTAGTACCCGTTGTCCTTTGGATAAAGTTCGTGACCCCTCCTCCCATTTATACTAAAAAACAATAAGTAAAGGGTATTTGTTTTCGTATGAGATAAAATGAGGTGAGGTGTTGGGTCTCAACACTTTGCACTTGTCTATCTCATCTCATTTTATGGATTATTTTTTTTTTCACATTTTTATGACTTTTTATTTGTTTTCTTATATTTGATATATTTGTGATTTTTTTAGATTACAACAATTGGATGGGGGATTCAAATTGAAGACCCCTGATTATTGGGTGTACACTAGTGCCACTAAGCAACTGCTCGTGCTAGTTGATATATTTGTGATTATAATAATATTATTACATTAAATAAATTTTAAATTTGAAAATTTATATATATATTATCTCTTGATACATGCAAATGTATTTTAATATTTTTATTTACAAAAAATCAAAATACTTTTTATTTTTTGTTTAATTATTCTTAAAATATAAAAGTTAATGAAACTTCAATTATTTAGAAATATATTAAAAATATCGTATTTACAAATTCATAATTAAAAAAATTATTGTTATGGTTTTTTTAGTACATAGTGGGTTAAGGGGCCACCAAATCCTACATAAAAGGCACAACTACTCTCCCCAGACAAGATAACACCACTCACCCTTGATATTGTTATTATATTATTGGTATAAAATCATCTGTTTATTTTTAATATTAACAATATACACATCAATTTTTTAATATTAACCATATATACATCAACTTATTATTAAAACAACAATTAAATTTGTATAATTTATATACCTTCAATTTTTATTCATAATTTACAATAAATTTTAAAATTTTGAACTTATTTTATTTATTATAAAAATCTCATTCAAAATTTCTACTATCTTACAAAAAATAAAATAATAGTAAGAACGAATCTATAATTTTTTTTTTTTATATTGAGTAAATTAGTTTAAATAATTTTGAGAGTTTTGATTGTATATATAAAAAAAAGAATTAAATTTATTATTAAAACAAGAATTAAATTTATATAATGTTATACATCAAATTTGTATTCATAATTTACAATAAATTTTTAAATATTTAACTTATTTTGTTTGTTATAAAAATCACATTCAAATTTTGTACTATCTTACAAAAATAAAATAATAATAGGAGCAAATATATATTCGAGGTAAATTAGTTTAAATAATTTTGAGAATTTTTTTTGTATATAACAAAACAATTATAAGTTTTAAGACTTTTATGAGTCAATATAGAAATTTTTATCTCTTTTACATTAATATTTAATTAAATGCTCAAATAAAAAATAAAAATAATGAAAAATTAAAAGGAAAACAACAAAATGAGAATATATGGAAAAACTTCAAAACTCGAGAAAGGACTTTCACATACTCTGACCCCAATTATACTATTCACACTATTTGTCCCGCTATTTGTAAGAGAATACAAAATAAATTTAACTAGGAGTGTTCAAACAACCCGAAATCTGAACAACTCAACCCAAATTGACGGGTTGGATTGGATTAAATATATTTTTTGGTTGGGTTGGGTTCAAAATCATGAAATATTCATGGGTTTAGTTGGGCTAAGGGTTGACCTAAAATTAACTCAACTCAACCCGACTAACCTGAAATTGTTATTTAGTTTAAAATATATATATATTTTTACTATAACATAATTATATATGCATATATATATTTTTTATTAAATTATTATTGTTAGACTTTTATTTCTTATAATCTTTAATATTTATTCAAATATTTATAATTTATATATTATGATAAATATATAGTCAAATTATGTAGGCTTTAATTATATATTTGTTTTTTAGAAGTCGAATTATGTTATCTATTTTTGTTGTTTTAATTAACTATTTGTTTTATGTTTTATAATTTGAATCTTCTATATGAACTATGATTGTATATTTATATTCGTTTCATTACCTTGATTGAAAATTATATTTTGTTTATATATATATATATATATATATATATATATGATGTATGACTTATTTGATAAAAGATATTTATAATTATAATTTATAATTGAACCCGGTGACCCAACTCAACCCAACTCGAAAATATAAGAGAGTTGGATTGGAAAAATTACTAACCCGAAATTTTGGGTTGGGTTGAAAACTTCTCTAACCCAACCCAACCCATGTTCATCTCTAAATTTAACTAGTGTTATTACACCAAGCTTAAAGTATTTCAAACTTGAATACTTTGAAACCAAAAGTTCATGCTTATTTTATAGTGCTTGGAGTATATCATTCTCTTGCATCTGTTTAATGGGGGACAAATTCATTTCTAATATTTTGTAAAAATCCAACGAAAACCACAATGATATGAGCTTATTAAATAAATTTATTTATTTATTTATCGTCAACATTTAAATTTATGGATTAATTTTAAGTTTCTTGCAAATATATGAATTAAGAATAATCATTTAGAAAATATTATTACTAAAATGGAACAAACATGATTTTTTTTTGTGGGGGCAATGAAGAGGTTTTGCAGTGGAATTAAAAGATGATGGCTTTACTTCATGGTGACAAAGCCACTTATAAATTAATTTTTAACAAACTTTTTTTATATCTAAGTGATGTAGTGTTTAAATATCCTTAAGGAATAGTTGTGATCTACAAAAGTTGAGCTAGCTAGATATAAAAATAGGTAAATTATTTTGAATCTCACGGTCACGAATTTGAGGATGAAATTGATATTTATAATTCTCTTGTCCGAAATTATACGAAAAAAACATTAATTATAACACCCCATATAATACAAAAAATAAATTATAAAAAGAAAGAGGAGAGAGAGAGAAAACGGAGGAAAAATGAAGAGAAAAAGAAACTGGTCTGAGTATTAATTAAAGCACATAATAAATTACGGTGGACGGAAACGGCTGCCGTTTATATGAACCATGAACGCCGCCTGAAAAGTAAACAAATATCTTAACGATCGTTATATCCCGTTTGGTATCCGTGCCGCATTTCCCCAGCCGTAAACGGCAATCTTGTCGACAAGCGAATGCTCGTGGGTCCATTCTCTTTTTTAGTGAGGAAAACTTTTCTTTATATGTAAGAGGGAAGTCCATCACTCTACTTATGTGGCATCATATAATTTTGTCTCATAAATAAAAATATTTTAAAAAGAAAAATAATTTTCATTATAACTAACTAGTTGAGTCATCTTTAATATATATGACCCACTATTTGGTATCAAATTTTTTTTCTTAAATAATATTAAAAAGAGAATAAAAAAATAATTTGTGGCACTAAATAATGTCACATATGCATTAAGCATGACTCTCCTCTTTTTATTTTCTTTTAGTACATATCGGGAGAGGGAGGACAAATACCGATTTTCGAGTTCGAACTTGTGACGTTGGTATTGAATTGGTTTACAACCAAATAATGAAACTATGACTCCCCTCCTTAGTCATAAGGAGGGAAGTATTTCTTTATAAAAAATATATTATGTGGTATTTAGAGTGTGTTTGGGAAAATGGATATAGTAAATGATTATGCGAGAATGAGAAATAAAAGGAAACATTAAAAAGAGAATTGATTATTTGAGTTTGAGGTGAAATAAATGATTATGAAGAGAATGATTATTTATGTTTAGAATGGAGTGAATATTTATAAAAAATAAAATAATGAGAATGAAAAATAGTGAATTGATGTATAAAAGTTGTTGAATAAAAAATAAAAGTAGTTAGAATGATAATGAAAAAAAGATATATTTTTGCCCAAACATGGGAATCATCCTTTTTTTTTTTTTAAATCGAGAAATTGCAGCTTCACTCACCTATACTGGCACCACTAGCCCGTCCCTAGGATGTGGCACCAAGATACGGGCGCTTTCTCGGATCAGAGATCTCTCAAGAAAGTATGCCTGAAATCTTTAGCCTTAACCGCTCAGTTATCTCTTGGGGACGAAATCATCTCCATTCTCATTCTCCCCATATTCTTGATGGCTCAAACACCCCTTTACTATACTATATATATAAAAAGTAGAAAGTTTTACTCTTTTGGAGAAGGCTAAATTATCAAGTGTGTCAATTGCACAATGATTTCATTGTTTGGTTGTAAATCAGTTCAACACTATGGTCACATGTTGGATCCCAAGAATCAACATTTGATTCTCATTTATTTGACAACAGTAATATCTTGTTTGTTGTCCCCCTTCCTCCAATTTGTACTAAAAACAAATGCTAAATTATCACACATACTCTGAATCGTAAAATAAAATATTTGACTTTCGTTGTTAAACATAAAATAAACAACAACAACAACAATAATAATAATAATAAAAAGATCAATAAGTTGTAGGTATGATAAATTACTTTTCGTTTTTTTAGTAGAAGTTGGAGGAGGGAGAAGCACAAATTCTACAAAAAGGCTATTTTCATATAATTTAGAGCCAAATACCGATTTTAGGAATTGAATGTGTGGTCATGATATTGAATTGCATTTCTATCAAACAATGAAACCATCAAGTTAACCCGACCTTTCGATATAAATTAATTGTGGTAAAATTTAATTATTACCTAACAACACTATTCTTTTGAGTTCATAATTAAATGAATAAGATTCAAAGATCATAACTTTGAATCATAAAAATATAGTGATATTATTGAGAAAATTGTTGTTGATGATCATAATATTATTATTTGCTTTTTATTTTTTTAACGATATTACTATTTGCTTTGTCTTAAAAGGGATATATACAACTTTATATATCTTCGCTATTCGTCTAAAGAATACTAAGATTCAAAATATTTTAAAGTAGTTAAATTTGTGCAATTTTGAAAGAAATAACTGACAAAATCATCTAACTTTGAAACGTAAGTATAAAATGTCGAATGAACTGTATTCATTTTGACATTTATTAACTTTATTTGAGTACAATGAAGGTAGGGTGTAAGTTAAGTTTTCAACCTAAAAAAATAGCACATTAAATTATGGATGAATTATACCCACTTTAACTGATATAAAACAATGTGGAGAGATCAATCATTTATATCGGGGAAGGAGATAAATACTGATTCTCAGTATCGAACTTATAACACTATTGTTGAACTGATTTACAACCAAACAATGAAATCACCGAGTCAATTGCATCACTAACGCATTCGATTGTTGATGGAATAGATATTATAACAAAAAAACAAAATCAAACTTTTTTTTCTTTTTTTAAACTACATATATATTGTGTGAATTCAATAATGTAATTGAAAAATATTTTTGAATAAGTAATAGTTATTAACATGATCTCACTAAAGTTATATTTCTTTTGACTAAAGAAGGATAGAAGCCTAAACAACTAACCAATCATCTATAGAATATGAGAAAAAAAGTTTGAAGTCAACAAGAAAATAACAAAATCAACCAAAATGTATTCTTAAGGAAGATATCACAAAATTCAGTTATTTATCGCCCAATTGTGTTGAATTAAATAAAGTGGATAGAAGTTTCAAACTTTATAAAAGACACTAATAACTAACTGAAAAAATAAAGACATGTCCCTAAACCCGAACCAACAAAATCATGACTTTACAAAGGATGGGTAAAATTAGTTATTTCGAAGATTTCTTAATAATAATTTTAATTAAACCAATAAAATGACATTCAAATTCAAATGCACGACTTTGAATTAGATTGCAGTGAAAAATCCAATATTTACAATGGAATGTGCACTGGCCAATAGTTCTATTGTCTAGTTGTAAAAAGTTCAATAGTTTATTTAACATATATAAAATACGTAATGGGTTGATTTTATTATTTGGTGTCAATCCAATTCAATATCATCATCATAGATTAGATATTTAAAATTGGTATTTGACTCTTATCCATTATTTTTATGGTGATCGATCACATCTACAAAATCATTGGTAACGATTTCAAACTTTTTAACTTGAAAGAAACCCTTAGGTGATGTTTGGATAAGGTTTTAGTTGAGAAGTTTATTTTGAGTAGTTAAAATTTAAAGAGTTAATCAAATACTCATTTGAATATGATTTTTATGCAGAGAGGTTAGAGATAATAAGTTGTTTAGATGTAAATTTAAAATAGATAGTTCCGGTGAATAATAAAAAAAAAGATTAAAAATCAAATTATTTTAAATAGTTATAAATGAATTATTATAAGTAAGTGGTTAGAAATGAGAAGTTATTTTAAATAGTAAAAATGATAGAATTATTTTGAGTGGTATAAAAAAAATTCAAACTTCATTATAACAATCTTTTTGGATTGGATTTAGGAGTTGATGGAGCAGAGGAGAGGAATTTATTGCAAAGTCCATGTTTGATTTTTGTATATAACAATCTTTTTCAACTCCTTCCCATATATCACACATTGTCAAACATTTTTAACCATATCAAACTTCATTATAATACAAACTAATATTAAATAATAAATAAATAAAAAAAAAACAAACTTCTCTTTTAAGCAACAAAAAATTACTAATATCCTTTATAAAATACAAAAAGTTTTCCTATCATCTAAATTACTCTTCAAAACATCAATTTTGAAACAAATATTATACCATTTCAAATCACACTTCTCTTCTCCTTTCCTCCCACAATTCCAAATTCCAATCACCCCAACCATTTAATATAAATTTCAACATCAAAGATATGGATAAAGATTCAACCTATGATATTTTTTTATACACAATTACACCGACATACAATCTTAGGTTAACAATCCAACAATAATAGAAACATAGCAAAATCTCTTTCACGGGTGCCAAAGCAATCTGACGTGGAGGTGGAGGTGGAAAAGTAACCTGTTACTACAGTGCATGCCGCGTGCCACATCATTAGACACCCGCCACGTGGCAGTAGACCGGCCTCAGACACGGCACCGGTTCAACGTACTCTGCTCTGGAAGCCAATTTCCAATAAACACTGCTTTTTTTTTTACAGACGACCAGGCCGCCTCTTCCGTCATGCCTTAAACTGTGGGCACCGTTTCTATCTACTTTTATTTTTAGCTTTTATTTATTTACTTACCCCCAACTCCTACCGAAACCCTCAAATAAAAGAGAGTCAAAATGCTAATTTTTATAATCAAATGTATTATCGTTGTGTTGAACTCAATTATTAACCAACAATAAAAATAACCAGCTACTATTAATTTTAATATTTTTTTATTTTAATTTTCAAATATCATTTTTGTCTTTAGCCTCTATTTTAATTTTTAAGATTGTTTTAAAGATATCTCATCTATCATACAATATTTTATTTTCTATTATTTTCAATCAATTTATTAAATTATTTTCAATCCGATTGTCTTGATTTAAGCATTAGTTTTGCTTAATTAAAACTATTAAGTTACAGCTTGAATGTCATAAGTGACATGATTATTCATTTCTAGTTTCATTATATGGGAATAACTATTTTATATTAATATTTTTTTAAAATTTTTAACATTCTTAAAATATATTTATTTGTTTTATTCTTCATAAAAAAAAAATCCCCTAAAAAAGACTTTAAAATTATCTACGTTGGTTTTTTTTTCTTCTTAAATTGTATTTTTTTTTCCAAATATATTAACATTTTAACTTGTTAGTATTGAAACTAATTATATTATTTATTCAATTTCAATTGATAGTTTTTTTTTTTTTGGTGTCTTGAGCTCGGGTCTCAACCCGACTAATAGTGACTTTAAATTTAGGGAAAATTCTATTTTTAGTCTCTAATTTTAAGATTTAATTTTAATTTGATATTTAGATTTTAAATTTAAGGTACAATATAAATTTACTTCAAAAAATTAGAATTTAATTTTTATCATTTCAAAAAATAGAATTTAGTCTTCATGGTTCGAAGCAATATAAACATTGGTCCCTTAGGAACAAAAAAAATATAAAATTTAGTTTTCTTATGATTTTAAAAACTAAAATTTAGTCTCTATGATTTATTAAAAAAACTAAAAATTAGTCATTCATGTTTGAATTAAAAACTTGAATATTAATTATTTACGTATCAATGATAAAATTATGAGTTAAAGGAAGTGTTTGTTTGACATATTTAGCCATTTAGAGAGTTTTTAGGTCAAAGAGTTATATTGATGAATTAAAAATTGAAAGTTATGCCAAAAACTCGTTTGGATGTAGTTTTTTTTGTAGAGGAGTTATAGTCAAAATCTTGTTTAGATGTAAATTCAAAATGAGTAGTTATTTTTAGTAGTAAAAAAAGAAATGATTAAAAATGAGTGGTTAAAAATAAGTTATTTTGAGTGATTTGAAAGTAATGATTAAAAATGAGTGGATAGAAATAATTGAGTAGTCATAAATGAATGATTCAAAATGAATGGTTAAAAATGAGAGTTATTTTCAAAAGTAAAATTGAGAAGAAGTTAGTAAAAATGGAGGAGTTCATAATTATTTTTATTGATATATTTTTTTAACAACTATAGTTGAACAAGTAGGTAGGGTCTTCCCCACCATTGACGATAAGAATTAAATTTATATTTTACCCAAAAAATTATGATATAAGTTTTTGTACAATAATGTTTTTTTTTTAAAAAAGTTGTTTTGGTTAATTGAACCAAATAAAACACAGAAAATAATTTTTTTAAAAAGAAATATTTATTTTCCGTAATAAGATTGATACGGGATCCACGTGTACGACTGAAATTTGGGTGTAATCTTATAAAACGTTAAAAAAAGACTGACCAGTCTAGTAAGAGTGTCACGTGGTAGAAGTGCGGTGAGTGGATGCTTCACGTGACGCGTGTCATTTTATTTATGTGGTGGTGCCATTAACAACGCCCTCTACCGTTGCAATATTTTGAATAGGAGGAATTTGGGTGGAGCCTGGGTTGCACCCCACCCATAAAGTCAACATATGTGATATTTTTGGTGCCACATATCTTAGCTTTTTTTTTTTATAAAAAAATATTAAAATATGTATGTGACTTCATGAGTGGGGTGCAGTCCAGGCTGCACCCAAATTCCCCTCATTTTGAATTCATCGAATCTGTCGCTTTTGTAAAATGCTTCGATTTTTGGACGAAGGTTTTCAATTAGATTTTTAAAATAAGTTTTTCAATTATTTTAAAAAAAATTACATCCAAACTACTTATTGTAATCATTCTAGAAAAAAGATTTTCAAAACTAGATTTTCATATTAAAATAATAATAATTTTTTCATTGACATTCTATATATTTTATTTAAAAAAAATAATAATAATTAAGCAAAAAAGATTGATTATTATTTACAAATTTTTTAGTTTTTTTTATAAAATTTAATTAGAATTAAGGTTAAATTATAAAACATACTATTGAATAATGGAGTTCGTGTCAAATATACTCCATAATTTTTAAAAGTTTCAAAAGTATCCTTGAACTTCGAAAAATGTCAATGTCTTACCGTTAAAGTTTTTTTCTTTAAATCATCAATTTTATAATAAAATGTTAAAGATTTTTTTGTTGATATTTTGAAAACTAAGGATATTTTTTTCAAATTTTTTAAGTAGAGGAGTATTTTTTAAACTAAACTTTTTCCATCCAAAATTAACCGCAAGCGAATTTTTGAAACATTTTTCAAAGTTCATGGGTACTTTTAAATTTTTTTAAAGTTTAGGGGTATGTTTAATACAAACTTCATAATTTATGGACATAGTTTATACTATAGCCTAAAATTAAACATGCAAAATACATTGTTTTAATATTATTTGAATAATTTAGAAATTTAAATAATTTTCAAAGCAAGATAATTGGAAGAGACAAATTGACAAATATTAATAAAAATGAGAGATTTTGTATAAATGAACAAAAAAATTCATATAAATTGTCTATATAAATAAAATATTAAAAAAAATCAACATATAACCCATCCTCCAAAATCTTCATACCAACGAGTTTTTCCCTATAACTCCTTTACAAAAAAAATTCATGCAAACAAGATATTGCACAAATCCCAATTTTTAATCACTCTTATAAATCCTCATTAAAACACTCAATAAAAAATAATTAAAAAAAATAATGAAAAAAAGAAAAAAAACTCTTGTCGAATAAAAATTTCTTTCATAGTCCGAGGCTTGTTCAGATTCTGTTTACAACTATTGTCGAATAAAAAAATTATTCAAATTATTAAAAACTTTGGTTTCGTATTAGTGAAATTAAGGGAATTCGAAAAAAATAGTAAAAACAAAAACATTATACAGATATTTAAATTTTAGAAATGTATTCAAATAGCAAATATTAATTCAATTTAGCAACAATAAATTTCAATTAAATCAAATATTTATAAAAAAACTACTATAATTAAAATATAATGTTGAAATTTGCTATCTATTATAATTTATACCTTTTTTAAAAATTAATTGGAAAACGTGGTTGATAAGTTAGATCTACATCGATGGGTTTGATTACTATCGATCTATCCAAATTAAAGTAAGATATTCTCTGCGGTGTCGAATTATTGGGGGATTTGACAATCAATGAGCATTAAAAATAAAATTAATGAAGATAATTTTTTTTTAAAAGATAAGCCTACAAAGTTAAAAAAAAAAAGAAAAAAAAAAGAAAAAGAAAAGAAACAACATGAGAGTAAGTTATTTTTCTAAATGGATGTCTATCTCAAATCATTAAACAGCCATCTCATTGGATTACGCAACTTTTATAAAAATTAGAATTTTTGCACCTGATAATTTTTAAATAATAAATTTTATATATATATATATATATATAAAATAAAATATGTGAATTGAGTGCAATAAATATAGGTATTATTATTATTTAAAACAAATTTAATAAAATTTATCGCATTAAAATAAAAAAAAAAAATTTTAAAAAAATCGACGCTCTTTAGTTTTTTTTAATTTATCTATTAAGAGATTAATTATTTTTTAATTATAAAATTTATAAGAGTTATATCATTATTATAATCATAAATATAAATAATATATATAAACTTACATTTAACCTCAAATGATAATTTTATCATTCCTCGAAAAAAAAAATTCACATCTCCAAATTAACAATTAAGCAACAAAAGATACCTAAAAAATTATTGCAACAAAAAAAGAGTTACAACGAAAAGAAAAAAGAAAGGTCATATGAAAAGTTAAGGTAAATAATCCAACAAAAATAAGATAACTACATTTTTTTATTATAAAACAAAAAGAAAGCTTGAAAAGTAACCAAACCAAATAGAAAGATTCAAATGTGTTTGTAAACAAAATATAGAGAACTATGTAATGGTAGGAAATCATTGTTACCATACGTTTGAAATTGATGCACTTTATTCTCAAATGATAATCTTATCATTCTTCAAAAAAAAAATTCTAGATCTCCAATTCTTTTTTTGAAAAGCAACAATTATGCAAAAAAAGATCCCTACAAAAATTATTGCAACAAAAGAAAAATTAAATGAAAATCAAGATAAACAATCCAACAAAAATAAAATAACTTATTAAAAAACAAAAAACAAAGAAAAGTAAAGAAAGTAAAGAAAGTGTTCTCATATCCAAAATGTAGAGAACTACTTATAGGATTGAAAATTTTCATTTATTATTTTAATTATTTTAATTATAATATAAAATTTCAAATAAAATCTACCAGGTTTGGTAAAAATATCTTACTTTCTACGTTATAAAATTATGAAAATTTAAATGATATTGTAAATATCTTCATTTGATGAAGGTTGAAATCTCTTTATCTTCTAACTTAGTCATAAAATCTATCAGATTTGATAAAAATATCTTATCTACATATGAAAATCTAAATGATATTATAAATATCTTCTACGTTATTTGTATTTAATTTTTTCTTATATTCCAATAAATGACATGTTTGTAATTTAGAATATGACCTAAGGGTAAAATTGTCCAAAAATGATTTTCTCCTTAAGCCACGCTTTAAGATAGTATAATATAATATAATATAATATGTCACATCTATCCTTCTTTTAAATTTTCATAATTGTAACTTAAACCACAAATTAAAAAAAAAAAAATAAAAGATTATAAAAAATAAAAAGTTAGATTCCACCATTTTTTTTTCGGGATAAAGTATCCAAGGAAAAAAAGGTTCATAATAAATTTCAAAAGTACGAAAGTAAATCCAAAATAAAAATACCTAAAGAATTTAAAGTTAAAATATTGCAGTTTTTATTATTATTATTTTTTTAACGATGATTTATTTATTTAGTCTTATTTATTATTATTATTTTATTTTAGTTATTATTGAGATATCAATTGTTCTACATTAGAAAAGTGTGGAGTCCAACATCAATATAAGAGAGATATGAATTATTCCGTTTATTATTAATTGGTTTTGAGGTGGAATCTCATATTCTGTTATTGGGTGGCGAATGTAACTGATGGCTTCTTAATTTAAAAGTATATTAAAGTCATTAAAATATTATATCGGTTGGCCTTTTAAATTTTAATAATAATATGACTTAACTAGTCTCATAGGTGTCTTGGTAAGGATTTTGATTTTAATTCTACTTTAAATTAGCATCATAATAAAATAAAATAAAGAGGTTTAAAGAGTGAATTTAATTTAGTCCACTAGTACTTGCTTGGGATTTTAAAATACTACTAGCTTATATATATATAACTATTATTTTTTTCCTTTTTATAAATAAAGATTTATATGCTAAAAATACTAACAAATTCTAGTCCATGGGAGAACAACTTCAACAATTAAAGTTTATTGATAGATTATAGATAAAAAAATTGTCATTGTAAAGATTTATAGTCTTTACAATTAAGTATATGAAACGAGCCAAACCAAACCATATGCTTATCTTTTGAGTTTCATTGTAGTGGATATAAAAGACCTGATCAAAATATTTATATATAAAACACAAGTAAAAAACACTGTGGAGTGATATTAAATTCTTAATGTTTTATTTTAAGACAGTTGAGCAGTTATAATTAGTCTGGAGAGATATTACATTTAAATTCTAACTAAACTTAAAATATTTTATTTATTTATTTTTTCTCTCTCCAAATTTTGGATTTTTTTTTTTAAATATAGGAAACATATTAAAATAAGAAAAAGTATAAAAATTAAATCATTGTTAATTTATTCTTAAAAACAAAAAATAAAATGATTATAAAATTTGAAGTCTCAAACTTAAAAAATGGTAAAAAAATATATTTATTTTTAAAAAAGATAAATAGATATGATAAATATTAAATTATGTTTTCATTGCCAAAACATGAGCAGTTGCTCAGCCGTATTAGTGTATACTCGATGACCAGAGATATTATGTTTTGATTTTAAATAATAATTTAATTGAAACAACTTTAACATATTAATTATTTTTTTGACAAATAACTTTAGCGTATGAATCTAATACATTATAGGGTGTCTTAGAATAAGTCAAATTAAAAAAGTATTTACTATATTAGACAGAAAAAAAAATTAAGCAAAAATTATATGGTATAATTAATACATAATATTGTATTGTATTAATACACAATACTCTACTAATAGCATATAATATTACTAGAATTTTAACACTAATAATTTTTAAATAATAAATTATATATTTATTTTTAATAAAATATGTCAATTGAAATGCAATAAATATATATATATATATTATTTATAATTATAAATTGTTTCCTACATTTTCACACGAAATTTAAATCATCGAATAATAATTTCAATATAATATTGAATTTTATAACAATTTTTTCACATCTATTAAATTTATTAAAATTCACATTTATGTTAGAAAATAGTTAATATTTTATTTTGAGCTTAAAAAATAATAGATGTTATTATTTAAAAAAATTAATAAAATTTATCGCATTAAAATTAAATTTTATCTTTGATTTTTAAAAATTGATGCTCTTTAATTTTTTCTCAATTTATCTATTTATAGATCAATTACTCTTGAATTATAAAATTTATAAGAGTTATATCATTATCATTATTATAAATATAAATAAGTTAAATATATTTATTAATATACATCTATGAACTTACCTTTAACTTCCAATGATAATTTTATCATTCTTCAAAAAAAATTCCAAGCCAACAATTAAGCAACAAAATATCCCTACAAAAATTATTGCAACAAAAGAAAAGTTAGATGAAAGTTAATTTAGATAATCTAACAAAAATAAAATAACTAAATTCTCTATTATAAAACAAAAAAAATAAAAAGAACTCAAGAAAAGTAACCTCAAACAAACAAAAAGTTTCAAATGTGTTTTTAAACAAAATATAGAGAACTATATATATAGTAAGAAATTGTTACCCAACTTTTGAAATTGAAGAATTCATCCAAGCACTTTAACCTCAAATGATAATCTTATCATTCTTTCAAACTTCTTTTTTTCCATATCTCCAAGTCAAAATCAACAATTTTGCAAAAAAATATCCCTACAAAAATTATTGCAACAAAAGAAAAATTGGATGAAAGTTAAGATAAATAATCCAATAATAATAAGATAATTTATTATTAAAAAACAAACAAACAAACAAAAAAAAATCAAAGTATCAAAGTAAAGAGAAAGTGTTCCCGTAAACAAAATGCAGAAAACTATTTATAGGATTAGAAAATTCAATTTATTATTTTAATTAGAATATAAAATGTCAAATAAAATCTATGAGATTTTGTAAAAATATCTTATTTTTATAAAGATGATGAAAATTTAAATGATATTGTAAATATCTTCATTTGATTAATGAAATCTTTTACTTACTCATAAAATCTATGAGATCAGATAAATAAAATATTTTATCTTTTACGGATGAAAATCTAAATAATATCGTAAATATCTTCTACGTTATTTGCATTTAATTTTTTTTATATTACATATCTATATCTATTGTTGAAATCTCTTATCTTCTAGATCTATGAAATTTGATAAAAATATCTTATCATGAAAATTTAAATGACTACGTTATTTGCATTTAATTCCTTTTTATATTCCAAAAGATGATATGTTTGTAATTTTGAGTATAATTTAAGGCATAAAATCGTCTAAAAATGATTTTTCGCTTGAGCCATTTAAGGTAATATGATATTAATAATGCATAATATACTGTATTAATAATACAAAAACCCTAAATTATATTGTACATTAAATTATATTATTAATTTGACACTATATTTGATGGTAAATGCAACAAATTTCAAATTTACCTAAATTTACGATTATTTTGTAAAGTTTGACTATTCAAACACAATTTCCATACGTTATATTGTGGGTTATTTAGAATATGATTTAAACTGTGTATCCAAAAAATTGGATTATGAACTATTTAAATTGATGTGAGAACATGACTTATCGACTTGCTTCTCTCTAAAAAATAGAAAAACAAACAACTTGCTTTTTAAAAAAAAAAACACAAAACAACTTGCTTCAAACTTTTCATAATGCCTTTTTTAAATATGCACTAATTGGGTCAAACATAATCATAATGTACCGAATTAATTATATTCTTTACGTCATCTTAACGACCACAAGTTAGATTTGAAGAAAACTTATATATAATTATTCATACGTAACTTCTAATACAATTTGAAACATGACATGAACTTATATGTTGTATTCGTGTGTGGTCAAGGCTCCAAGGACAATCATATATTAAGCTCACACTATTGTCACATATTAAAAAAAAAATGAACGAGCATTTATAAGATAAATAAATTATTTTTTTCATTATCAATTAATTTTAAAATAAAGGTCAGTATTTTTTTTTTTATGGGAGACAAAGATCCTTGACAAGCCTCTACATTTATTTTAAGAATTTTGTTGTTGATGATAGTGTTGTTGTTGCTATTTTGATTATAGTAATTTTTTAGAAATATTTTTTTTCATAGCATAAATTTCATTATTTTTTGTTATAATATTTGTGTATTCCAATTCTTTCACTTACCATCTCTTTAAAAAAAATAATCTTTGATATTAATTGAAGACTATATTTATCAAAGTCCGTATGTAACAATAATTAAATATAATTTATGACATTAAATGAAAATTATCTATTACAATGATTGAAGTCATCAATCACATGAATTTTTTTGGTATTTTTACCGTCTAGTTTTTTGTTATGCATTATTATCATCTTTTAATGTATGGTTTTCATTTTTGGGTTTATCAAATATAGCCCTTGCCGTTTGTAATCATCGGAAAATTTAGTATTTGAAAGTTAATTATTCATGTATTAATAATAAAATTATGAGTTAAACGAATGATATAACAAAAAAAATTATATCATTTATGCATGACTAATGAGTTTCTATATATTGCCAACATGAGCAGTTGTTCAGCAACATTAATATTTGTCCAATAACTAGAGGTCTTGGGTTCGAATCCTCCCCTCTTAAGTGTTGTATTCTAAAAAAAAAAAAATTATATATTTAATACGTCATCAATTATGTATGATAAAGACTATATTTTAGGTTTTATACTCTAATTTTATTCAACTCATAGAGACTAAATTAATATTTTATTGTTTTTTTTTCCTTTGTCCAATTCTTTTGGGGTTTTAATATCTTTTTTCCTCTTTAATTTTCTTTTTTCTTTTGATATTCTTTAACTTTTATAATTTTGTTATTAGTTTTTCATACTGACGTGATAATTTGGACTCTCGTGTTGCACCTTTTTAGTTTTAGGGGATAATTTGTGACAGTCTCATTCAACAAAATCTGAAGAAATTTTCGTCTAAAAAAACTGAAGAAAATTTATCCGTTAAAGAAAATAAATATTTTATAAACCGTTCATTTTCCCCCACAGAAACTTTTAATGTAGAAATTTAACTTTAGATGAAAACAGATGAAGCTCATTTTGCAGGAAAAAAAAAATTACAGTTTCTTCAAACAATTTTGGTCAATTTTTCATTTTTGTTGGGTTGGGTAAGTTAAATATATCAGTTTTCAACTTTTTATCTTTATAAAATAGTGATATCATTATTATTTTTTGTGGCTGTCCATTTTTTTAGTACTATAATAATTAAGGGAAGAAAATTGTGTTCACCATCTATTGAAAAAGAAACAACAATAATAATAAATTTGAATGTCTTTTATTGAATTTTCTTGCTATTATCGTAGGAAAGTTAATACATTCACTACCAAACAAAATTAGGTACAATTGGGGGAAATTTCCCCTATCAAAATGGAGTGAATAATTTTTTTTTTCAGGTAAAAATATTATTTCATTTTCCTATGTCTTCTTTTTCCTTATAATGAAATATTAAAGACCCTCTTATCGTTTTTCCTCCCCCTTTCTAAGTTATTTCAATAAAATCAAATTATTTATTTCTTTCATCCCTTTCCCCCTAAATGAAACTTACCTTTCACAAAAATAATTTAATGTACATGTGTCTTTTTCACACTAGAGATTTGAATTTTCAGCCCCAATTGGTGAAAAGAAAAAGACTTTAAGAAATTAAAATATTAGTAAGGCTTTTTTTTTTTTTGATAAAAGTATTTTAAAGGCTTTCAATGACGAAGAAGATTAGATGATTTTGTTAGCTAACATTCCACCATAGAACCAAAATTTCAAATCCACTAGGCATTTTTACAAAGACTTTAAACAAAAATCTTGGATTTTTATTGTTTTCAAAAAAAGAAAAAAAACCCTTGGATTATTATTGAAGGTCAACTTTACTTGCCCACCTAAAAAAATGACATTTGCAGAAAAGGGTCCGTTTTTTGGTATGGAATGCTTAAGAAAGGGTTTGATTTTTTATTTTTATTTTTATTTTTAGTTTCATCTTAATTGAGGATAAGACATTAAAACTTATAATTTATTCATCGTTGAAAATAAGATGTAGTTGTATTGTTCTTGTGGAAGGGTCCAATAAACTTGGCTCGTTTACTATTATCATCTAATTAAAGATATGTTTTTGTAAGTATGTTAGTTATTATCATCTAATTTAATTCATTTTTAATTGAGAGCCAAACACTTTTTAGATAAAATCATAATCATAAAGTCAAATTGAATTACAACTAAATCAACACCCCACCAACTCTTTTAATAAAAGGATAATTAAATATATAAATATGGACAATACTTCTAATGTCATGGGATTTTTTTTTTATTATAAGAATTGATTTTTAAATAGTAAAAACGGAATAGGAATTTATGTGGAGAGGTCGTATTTAAATTAAATTAGAAAATCTATAGTTTAATAGAAAATATTATAAACTTCATAATTAAGAGGGGTCACCATGATATAAATAATATTAAAATAGGAGTGCAATTGTTTTTTCTTTTCTTTTTTAGTACAAATAGAGGAGTGTAATCTACACTTATATACAAAATAAAAAATTGGAGAGAGCTACCATCATAAATACGCAAAATTATAGATAAATTTCCTAAGATCATAATCTTTTGATAAGTTTAGTTGAGAAGTGAGGTTATAATTCAGCATTTTTACTTAATTTTTTTCCCTCTTTACAAGGATAAATAAAATAGACAAATTAACTAAATATTTGCACTTTACTAATTAAAAACGATATAAGCTCACTATTATATGCTAAACTTTAAATCGATCACAAGTTGCTCCGTTTATTTAAATTTTAATTTGTGGAAAATTATTGACTTCGTCCGTCATATTCGAAGTCTTTTTTAATAAATGTTTTTGGATTTTTCAACAAAACGAATCTTTTTTTTTTTTTTTTTTTTAAATGAACAAAACGAATCAATGTAGCCTATGTTTCATTTTAAAAAAGGATTTTATTTTGCATTTCTATGCCAATAGTACTTATGGTCGGACTACTTCAAAATTTGACTTAAATGGAATAATTTTTCTTTTCTCCATTTTTAATTTAGGGGACAAAGAATGTTCTTATATATGTTCTTTAATCTCTATCTCTAGTCTTTAAAATAAGTCTATAAATAAATAAATATTTGTACGAGTTTGTAATGTTTTGTTTGGACTTGTTTGTTTGTGTTTCTTTTTATAAATGAGTTGTCTTTTTAATGTTTTTAATATTTGTATATCATAATAAGTGGCATGTAAGCATGTCCCACCAAATGGATCGGTGATGCGATTGGTTATGTAGCTTGATGTTATCCATAGAATCGATATTTGTAATTTCTCTCTTCCCGCAACTTGTACTAAAAAAAATTTGTGTCCCACAATTTTTTTTTTTTTTTTTTGAGAACATTTGTCCCACAAATTTTGATTTTATATACGAAGTATCAAATAAGAAAATTAAATTGGTTACCTAAATATAATGGTTTAGGTATTTTGTTAACGAGTGCGAGCGAAAACAATATATGCCCAATTAGAATTCTTATAGTTGAACTTAAAATATATATTTGAAAAAGAAAGATAGTTTAGGTATACTCTCTAATCACCGAATAGGTCGATGACGCGATTGATTATCTAGTTTAGTGTTAATCTATTTTTCTTTTCCTAACTTGTACTAAAAAAAAATAAAAGTATACTCTCTAATCCTAAACGCCTCCATTTTTCTGTTATAAATTTTTTAAAAAAAATTAAAATACATTAAATTCAACCAAAATAAGCATAAGTGTAGGTTATCTCTTCCTCACATATGATTTTTTTTATGACTTTATTTTTAAGTCACTAGGAATAAGAAAACTCTAATCAACAGCTTTGATGGATGTACTGAGTAAGTTCTCATGGCTACTTACATATGGTTATAAATAGAAGCTTAATTTAAAAAAAAAACACATTAAATTCCAAATCTACCGACCTTACTTTGGTTCCTACTTTTTTTTTGTTTTGTTTGGACATGACCTTGAAAATCTCTTTTTTATTTAATGTAGTAAATAACCCTCTTAATTATTTTTAATCATTCTTGAACCACATTATTCAAATTTCATATTAAATTTTATTAAACTTCGTATCAATTTTATCACTCAACTACTATTAACCTCTATTAACTTTAATTCTCAAACAAGTAATTAACCACTTCAAATTACTATTTACAACTTTATTTCCTTTTGCTTCACTCTTTTCTACTAAAATAGGATTTACTAACTCTTTATTCAAAAACTACTTCTAAACAAATATTTACCCGCTCGTCTTTTAAAAATAGTTTCTCATTTTTAATTATTTATTTATTAATATTCAATCACTTTTAATCACTTTTTTTTAATGATTCAATCACTCATTTTTTTATCATTTATTTAAAATCAAACTCAATTTCAATCTTTTGACTCATCTTAAATCCATCCTAATAAGATTTCACTCTTCTAAACGATATCCATACCCAAGTATGAGAGACTTCCGTTTTTTAAGAAAATCATTTTAATTCATCTGTATTTTCATTTAATTTTCGTTTTCTATAAGAATAAAACTTAAACTAATCCCTGCGATTTGTTTTTTTTTAAAGAAAGTTAAAATTTAAAAAATATGTTCAATCAAAAGAAGCAGCCGGTAACGCCGCCAATTTAAAATTTAAAAAAAAAAAAAAAAAAAAAAAAAAAAAAAAAAAAAAAAAAGACACGGTGAAGAGATAAATATACTAAAATTGACATTTAAAATTATATAAATCAAGCCTGACAAGTTAATGAAATGGATTAAATATGTAATTAGTTTGTTTAAAAAATATATATATATGTAATTAGTTAAAATCTCATTACACTATGGTTAACTTCAAACCACAATCAATATGATTTATTGCAATAAAAAAAAAAAAAAAAAAAAAAACTTGATAAATTCGTGACTGACATACTTAAAATAAGATTTACAGTGAGATTAACAAACAAAACAACGAAACGAAAGCTTCTTGTCTTAATTTCAATACCTTAAACCAAAATTAATTAGCAGAATCTGCAGGCACTTCATTTAAATCCAGTTCTTTCTTTTCCCTAACCACCGCCGTCGTCTCCGCCGCCGGCTTCCCATCCATTAGCCTCTTCTCCGCCCCTTTCAAGTACCGCATCGCCGCATGCATCCTTCTCAAAATGGCATAAAACTCCTCCACCTCCTCCGTCGTCGGCTCCTCCGCCGTCGTCGCCGCCGCCTCTCTCGTTTTCTTCCTCTTCTTCGTTTCTTCAACCACAACTCCGCCGACGATCTCCACCGGCGACGCTCTCTTCCTCTTTCCTCTCTCCATTTCGAATCTCGGATTCAAACTCCACGGAACTCGAAATCGGCGCGCCGTTCCGATCAGAGATCATCGGGATTTCAAGATTCCGATGAAAAATCGATGGAAACAGAGGCGGGGATTTGTAGAGCGGCAATTTATTTTGCGCCGAAGATCACGCTTCTGGCAATCTGTTGCAATGGTGGGCCCTTTCGTTTCCCACCGTTGGATTAACAAATGGGAATCTCGTGACGTCATTCCGTTTCAGTTTTGTGACGCATCAAACGAGAAATTTAGCAATTGTGCGAGACCTTAAGCTCACGCGCCCGATTCGAAATGACGATCTACTTGCTGGGGTGGCAGTTGATTGTGGGGAATTGTACGGTCCGATTTGGCGCGTGTAATTCTTGTGCTATGGTTGACGGTTGGGGCTTTGTTTCATTGATTGTTCTTTGGTGGACCAAAATAGCATGATGCTCATGGGGAAGCAATTTCTTAAAGGTGTGCTTGGGGCCGTTTATGTAAATAGTCCGGTTGGTTATAATAACTCAGCTAATGTTTGTCCTACCATTTGTCTAAATCTACGTGCATGTTTATTTAAATTTTATCTATATTACTTTTTGTTACATAACCAGCTTCTCAAACACCGTTTATCATAATCCTTATAATAAGGTATCCCTTAAACACCGTTTATCATAACCCCTTTTATTATAACATTCTGTCTATCATAACAAAATCGGTGCTCCAAACGCACCCTAATCCTTTTATATATATATATATATATATATATATATATTATATACACACATTCTAACGGAGGTGTTGAACTGATGTACAACCAAACAATAAAATTATTGCGCGACTAATTCAATTGCACCTAGTATTCATGTATACCCAAATAATGAAATTATTACGCCACTAACCAAATTGCATCACTAACCCATTCAATAATCGTTGATATTTTTATTTAATTTCTTTTTTGTCTATATATTTATTTCGGTTAAAATTTAAAAATATTATTGAACTCAAACTTATGTTAGAAAATGGGGATTTAAGTGTACAGCAATAAATGAGTAATAATAATAATATTATATATATATAGAATAAATATGAGCCATGCTTCGAAAATGACTAAAATATAAAGGCCTCACTCTTTTTCGTCGATGGCCAACCATCAATTGGCTCATATCTTAGACAAATGTTATAATTATAAGATATGACATAAAAGTTGTTATGCACAAAAGTATGAAAGACTATTCTAGATTTTTTCATAAACATTTAAAAATTATAACTAAAGTACAATTGTTTTAGACTTCGATTTTTTATTTTTTTTTATTTTCATATAAATATTTATTATGTATATATATATATTTTTTGTACATATTGAAAGAGGGAGACAAATATCTATTATCGCGATCGAACCTCTAACGTTTGTCTTGGACTTTTTTACAACCAAATAATGAAATGATTGCACCATTAATCTATTCGGTAATTGTTTTAGACTTCTAAATGAAATGAGGATTTATTTATTTTTATTTTTATAAATGAACACTATTTCAAGTTTTAATTTTTTTTAAAAAATATAATCATTTGTTGAATAGGTTATTAAGAATATTACAAAAAAAATTTGAAAAATTAAGAATATTCCTTAAAAAAAATTAGTGTCTTCTTTTCTTTTATTCTTTAATAATTTAGTCAAATTGGTAACACTAATAAAAGCTTAGTTTAGTTTTTAAGATTTATAAAATAATTTAAAGATTTGGCTCTAGATTTTTTGTCTAAAGAAAATTAAACTATTCTAAAATTTTATTATAGTCTTAAAAAAAATAGTTATTGAACTTTTAAATTTTTATTAAAAAAAATAGTCATTGAACTTTTAAATTTTTATTATAGTAGAATCAATATATATTTGATGATTTTAGAGGTTATAAGGTTCAATTTATCCACTTATTTAATTGTTGTATTCTCTAATACAAACTTTAAAAATTATATTTTTATATATTTGGAGTTTTCAACTTTCTTAACTTATATTTTAACTAACTTTCCACACATATATAGTTTGAGTACAAGTTCCATATTAAAATGTTAGTCGATCATAATGCCATATCAACCAATTTGTTAAAAACCAAATAAAAATAATAAGAATGGTTGAAATAAAAAAATTAAGTAAAAGTTTATAGATGAAATATAGATATTTTTGAAGCAAGATCAAGTTGAAATTGAAATTCAATATTGTTTATGGTGTAGGATAGACAATTAATTGACCAATAATTAGATGGTATGATGTTTTGAGGATCAAAATAAATCGTATTAATTATATCACCCTTACATGTCCCACACCAAAGCAAGGTCCATTCCATAGCATACAATTATATGATGGGTGAGAAAGCACATCACAAGGGCTGTTTGTTTAGAGGTTTTATGGAGCTGCTGCCAGCAGCTCGTTTCATTTTAGAGCGCTTATGAAGCGTTTAGGAGATATTAATGGGTGCCACATGGCACAATGATAATTTGCCATGTGTCAACTACTTTATTATTTTTAAAATTTAATTATTTGTTTTTCTCTAGAATTTCACTTTTTTTTAGTTCTTTTTCCGGTCTTTTGCTGATTATTATATATATTTAAATATATATATATATATATATAATTCATTTATTCTCATTCACGTAGGATTAAAATATAATTTAGGTTAAAATACTACTTTTGATCCCTCAACTATCATCTTGATTCTATTTTAGTTTCTAAACTTTCAAAAGTTCAAACTTGGTCATCAACTTTGTCAAAAGCTTAAAAATAGTCATTGGGTTAAAAAAAATGGCAACTATGGTTAAAAATTTGATGAGTTGGCAAAGAAAAATAATAATAAAAAAAAGAAAAACTTGCCTCTTTAGCTAAGGAGACAAATTTAGAAAGAATCTTCACTCTCTGCTGATCTCATTGGTAAAACAAAAAACTAACATTTTATTTTGTTTTTTTTTTCTTTTCTTATCATCTCTTTTGGAACACATTGTTAATTAAAATAGATAATTATGGAATGGGGGCAAAAATAATTTGATTAAAATGACGGTTTTGCTATCTTTATCATTTGGGATAAGAATTCTTTTTTATTAAAATACTTTTTTAAGGGGTGATTGGATTTTGGTATTGAAAAGAGAAGAGGAGAGAAAATTGAAGAAAAGACGAAAATATGGTGATTTGGAGATATGAAATAATTGTTTGGGGATTGATGTTTTGAAGATGAAATTAGGGGTGTACAAAAAAACCGGTAACCCGAGTTACCCGGACTACCCAACCCAAACCGTAAGGGTTGGGTTGGGTTATGTTTTTTAAAATTTGGGTTGGGTTAGATTTTTAGTAAACCCGGGTTTTTGGGTCGGTTCGCGGGTTCACAGGTTTTGGGTTGGGTTCAACCCGGAACCCGAATATAAATATATATTTCTTAATATATGTTTGTAGTGTAAAGTCGTTGATAAATTTCAAGAGGTTGTACATCTTTTCTTATTTTATGTTTTCTTTTTCTTTTTTGCTTTTTTTTTTCTTCTATGAGCAAGTAAACTTCAATCTTTCTCAAACCTTTTTTCCTTCAAGAATTTATCCAATCTTTTTATCTCTTATTAGGTTAAATACAATATTTTTTAAATTTTAAAATTAATTCTTATCTTTTTAAAAAAAATCTCATACTCTTTACAAAATTAGCTTTATATTTAGTCAAATTTTATACCGGTATTTGACTTTCAAATATTAAATAATTAGTGTTTTCGTCGAATTTGTAATCTCGCCTTCAACTTTTAATTCTTTTGAACCGATGAATCCAACCCAACCCAACCCGAAAATAGAGGGTTGGGTTGGGTTAAAACTCTAATTGGGTTGGGTTGGGTTAAAAAGTTGATGGATCCAAATTTTTGGGTTGGTCCAAAAATTACCCTTAACCCTACCCAACCCAACCCATGTACACCCCTAGATGAAATATTGTAAAAGTATTTATTTTATATTAATTTTTTATAATGTAATAATTTTTTATTTTGGATTGATTGATAAATATAATATATTTTATTTTATATTGTGTGGTTGAAAATTATAGAAAGTTTGATGTGATATTTGATAAGATTAGATAAAAGATATTTTATATTATATTATATGGTTGAAAATTAAAAAAAAATGTTTGATGTAACATTTAAAAGATTTGATGTGATATTAAAAGAGAAGTTAATAAGTAGTTTTGAAGAGGTTGATGTCCTAAAAATAAACATTGAGTTTGAAATTTCTCCTTCCTCTCCTAGTCCTCGACACCAAATCTCAAACGCCCCTTAAAATGATTAAAATACCATGTTGGATATCAAAAAAAAAAAAATCATGTTGTTTCGGGTCTCCGGGTACTTTTATTTTATAATTTTAAATAAACGTTAACATTAATCTTTTGAAGTTGATTTTATTAAAAGTAATTAAATATTAATAATAAGAATATACGTTTTTAGATAATATTAATATAGGTTTAAGAAAATAAAATGTTGTGTCTTCCCTATAACAATACTCTTTCGATATCTCCCGTGCCTAGCCTAAGGATAATATAAAATTTATAAGGAAAGAAAACTATTTTTCTTTTAAAAACTAATTATAGTAAAGTAGTGGATGGTTCATAAGATTGATTGAAAATATGATTTTTGAAATTTAAGTCTACAACAATTACTTTATCTTTACTCAAAAGCCAAAAACAAAATAGCGATTAAGCATGGCTTAATTACTTGAACTTTGTTTGATAATATTCTAAAAAACAAATCAAAGTACACCCAAATGAGAGGTCTTCCAATTCTCCAACCCAAAATGGTTGTAGTCTCAAAAAAAGAAAAAAATATTCTTAAAAAAAAAGGTTTGATAATGAATTAATTCAATATAAAATGGTTAATCAACCGATTCTCTCCTTTTTTTTTTTAGTTATTTTTTTGGTGAAAATTAGTCTTACAAAACTAATAAACTAATTTAAATATACAAATTCAATATCAAACTAATTATCAATTAGTTTAATCTAAATCTAACTAACCAATATTTAACCACATGTTAAATACAAGTTATGATTTAATGAAATTGATCAAATACCGGATTAAAGTCTACGTCATTTTAACAAAAAAAAAAAAAGGTAAAATAAAAGGAATGAGTATACACAAAAACAAAAGGACATTTTAGTCAATTACTTATTTTAAAATATTCTCGCATAGTTATTTTCATTTTCATTATTTGAAAGTATTTGAAATTCCAATTTCTCAACTGTAGCGTATATATCTTAATCAACTAGATTTAATTTATATTTATACTGTGTTTTCCGACACGTATTTATGAAAAAGATGGTACTAGTTTCCATGAAAAAGATAGTTTAAATAATTTAAGACAAAATGTTTCTATTTTGACTTTTCTTGGTGGAAGCAATATTTTGACAATTCTTTAAGCCCCCACCATTGCATCTATAAGCCGCCAGACTAATCCTCATCACACTTCTTTTAAGATATTTGGAAATTCTTTCCTTTGTCACTATTCATTTCAATTGCATAATTTAATAATAATTTTGTTCATACACGATTTCTTTAAATCATATTTATTTTATTAACATGTTAATACATACTTGAACCCACTTAACTATTTTCTTTAAATAAAAAATAAATTAAGGATTAAAATGAATATTTTTTTTAAAAAAATTGTTATTTGTTTTTTTTAATAGTTTAAATTGGAAAGGGGTCACAAACCTTTTAATCCTCTTAGATGCGGTGATCACAGGGTAGCGAGCGTGAGAGGAAGCTATATAGAAAAGGGCGAGTAGTCAACTCAAAAATACTATGCACAAATGGTATTATTGCTTCCAGATATCAATTTTCAGAATCAAACTCATATTAAATTATTATTATTTAAAGTTCAAACCAATAAAATTAGAACAATAACTTTAAGTATTGATCACAATGAACACATTAACGTAATAAAAAAAATATTTTTAGTTCAAAATTTTTATTTTCATGAGGTAAGATAAATTTATAAACGTTGTCAATATTTGTGGTATTAAGTTAAAGAATGTTAGAGGCACTTTTAGTTAAAACTCGCCTTCATATAATTATCATTCTACTTCGACTATCCGGTTTCTCATAATTTTATTACATTTGAAACATTTTTATTGAGTTTGAAATAAGATATTTGATAAATAAAAAATATATAAAAGATTGATGTACAAAATATATCAAATATTTAAACTATCAGGTTGAATTAGATTACAATCAGCCAAACCAACACACTTGACTTTATTATTTTTAAGGTTAGTGATTAAAATAGACTACTTAAAAAGTGGGAAAATAAATTATTGAAGAAAATGTCTAAAAATGAAAGAAATAGAATGGATGTCTAATTTTGATTAGAGGGAAGAGAGATAAAACATTCATGCCATCTATGTCCTTATCAATTGATCAATATTTTAAGAATTAAAAAATATATATATATATCACTCCACCATTTTAGCATTGAAAACCCAATTCTCTCACTTTTTTAGTAATCTTTTTTAAATTTAATCATATAATATTCTCCCACCATTTTAGGATTGAGTTGTTTTCTCCAATTGCACATCATCTTCATTTCTCTGTTCCACTTCATTTCATAGTAAACAACCTGCATCACCATTCCTATATTTCTTTTCATTAATAATGTGTAATTTTTACAAACTTTTTCATGTGTTTCATCCCCAATCCCCAAGTCTGAAACGAATCTCATAAATCACGTTAGTGTTTCTGATTCTCACCATCAATTCTCATATTATATGGTTGTTTCTGTCTTATGTGAAGGTGTTGGAAGCAATTGTTAAAATTGTCAATGAATGTCACATTTGTTACGATTGTTTTTAATGGCAATTGGGATGAGGAAGATATTTACTCGAACTACAGTACCGTCGTGGTTGATATCACACACAACATCCTCTATCCCTATTGATATCATCTATTGAGGGGAATGTAGGGTTGAACGAAAATGAGAAAGTCATAAGCATATCACTATATAAAGATGAGGTACACAAAGAAAAGTCGAGGATACTTAATGATGACCGGGACGTCTAATGGATGTACATCGAGTTCGCCGGTCGTATGTACAACGATGGTTGTATCTTGACGGACATCATCCAAACACGTACCGAGATGTACATTCAGAATATAGTATAGGGTATATTGTGTTAAGAGCAGATGCAATGTTACCAAACAAAGATGAATTGAAAAAGGTCTTATGCAACATAGCAGTTGCACGAAGCTTCTAATACAAGACGGTGAAGCAGGACGTACACATTTTGTACATCATGTATCCTGTACATATGTACAATACAGGGTTAGACAACACATAAACTTCGAGTGCAACACAAATACATTTTACGTGTGTAAATAATGACATATACAACAGATATAAAGGTGTATTGTATGCAGCTCCTCCTCTGGTATCGGTCAAGATTTTCGTACATCAGCATGTCCTTTCCCTTTTCCTTTCGCATTCCACTTTTCATACAAAATGAACAATATCATATGATAATCAACGAATATCAGAATGAATAAGATCAAGTTGGCGTGCGACAAAAAATGGAGGTGGAATGCACTTCGGGGCCAACTAAGAGGGATAAAGGAAATGAAACCCTTTTAGGTGGAGTGCATAATGGTAGCGGCGGATGCAAGTACTTTTTCCTTATTGATTTCAATTATTAATGGGGATGTACCCACGAAGTACATGCGATGTACAATATATTATATTCATTTTAAAAAAAAATAAAGCATTAAATATGGTTTAAATATGGATTTTCTGTTTTGATTCTCAAATTTTCAAATTTTCAAATTAGTAGCATTATCAATTTTGATTATTTTTTTCAGTTTGAATTAATTACAATCTCTCTCATGTTAGTTAAGAAAAAAATCTTAATATAAATATTTTTAAATTAAAAGAAAAATCAAGATAGGGGTATTTTGGACTAATTCACATAAAAATAATTAAATTAGAATTTAATAAATGAAATTTTAGACATGAATTTTAAATTTTACTCATTTAGACATTTTCCCAATTAATTTCCTAGAATTAGACATTTGCCTAGTTTGCCCTAAAATGATTGTGAAAGTTTATAGAACAAAATAAAACATATTTGAAAGTCCAAAATCAACCATTTTAATTTCGGCTCGAACTGAATATGGGCCGGACATGAATTGGGGCGTGACTAGACTCAAAGTTGGCCTTGTGGGAGTCCAGTCCATTTGGCATTGCAAAGGGTTTCATTCTTTTCTTTTTTGAAGACCCAATATTTTGTTTCTTAAAACCAAATATAAAATTATTTTTGAGAAGATCCAAATATAAATTATTTTTTTGTGATTAATCTAATTTTTCACGAAAATGTTACTTTTATAACTTTTTTTTAATGCTATTCAAGATAATGAAAGCCCCCTTTGTTTTAAAATAAATGTGAATAAATTATATCACACACAATTTACGCATGTAGCAAATTCTATTTTAATTTCTAATTTTTATCTAAAAAAATGTACTATAAATTGGCATATGATCTTAACATATACTTTTTTTTTCCTTCTTACATGTGGAAGAGATGGCATTTTTAGCTTTAGAAAAGTGAAAGCTAAAAGAAGGGGAAATGAGTGAAGTCATAGTGGGGGGAAATTAAGACAAATAGAAAGAATATTTCTCCAAGAAAGAAAAAAGAAGAAGAAGAAATAAATAAAAATGGAAATAAAGTGGCATTTTTCATTGGGAGACTTTGTTAATTTATTTTTGAAGCATCATTGGGAGACTTGAAAATAGTGTTGCCCAATATTTCTAGGATCCAAATTTGGAGTTCGCCATTTTTTTTGGCTTTGGTTTTGGTTTTGTTTTTGTTTTTGTTTTTGTTATTTTAATTTTAATTTTAGCCTTTATGTGAGGTTGATATGAGCATATTTTAAATTAATAATGTTGGAGCAGGGATAGGAACCTATACACTTTGACATCATATCATCTTGAGATTAATTTTTTTTATAAATTGATAAAGGGGGACCAAAAATCCTACGAAGAGAATACTATTATTCTCAAATAAATGAGAGTTAAATATCGATTTTCACAATTGAATTCATAATCGTGGTATTGAATTGGACTACCACCATCAAATAATGAAACTAACACGCTACCAATCCTTTCGATAGTTTGAGTGTAGTGTTTGTTGTCTACTAACATCTTTTTTTCTTGAGTTGTAATTTGAAAGTTAGAATTTTCACTACTTATTATGCTTGATCATATGCTAGTGACGTTTTTATGAGTTGTAATAGGGGTCAGATATTAGTCGACATGAAAAATCTATCGAAACTTGGAATTATACTACTCGCAATTGTCGTTTACCAAAAATGAAAAAAGAAGAATTTATGTTACGTAACAAACCTCTCATTTATTACGTTTCGATCGATAATTCCAACGCTCTAAATGTTAATAAAAACAACAAAACTTAACATAACATGCTATTGCCACTGAAACTATTACTAATTACTAATATGAAGTATACAAAACCATGAAGAAATTTCAGTTTTTTATTTTTGAAAATACACTAAAACAATGAAAGTTCATGTAGTAATAATATAAGGATGTGGTACCAAAGTATGAAATAAATTACATTTAAAGTTGACAAAATGGAATTAATGAGTAAGTGGTTAATTTAAATAGCATGGAAATGTGAAGTGAACTGGTTTCCATACTTAAAAGACAACAAATTGGTTCAACATTTTAGACTATTTCCACCTTTTGAGAAAGAAATTGTAGGCAATTTGGCTGTAAATTTTGTAGCTTTTCTTATTTTTATATGGTGCCAACATTCAATATTATCTTGTCAAAAAAAAAAAAAAAAATCAATATTGTACATTTCGGAAGGTATTTGCATCATTCGTTACGTCTTGTTTGGCTTCGTCTAAATTTCAATATTACTGTATATGATTTATATTTAGAAATTAAAATAAAAGTTTAAGTCAAATCTGTGGATTGTTTGATGGTTTTTTTTTTTTTTAAAGAAAACAATTCAAGAACATTTTAAAGGGAGGATGTTAAACCGGTAATCTTTTGTTTTCAAAAAAAAAAAAAACCAGTAATCTTTTGATTATATCCTCATTTTAATTGATAGTTTGTTTTTATAAAGTTTTATGATAAAAAAGAAGAAGGATTTATTTGTATGATTCTCATTAGAATAATTGTTCTTAAAAATTAATGAATATGAGTTTGACGGCCAGTTAAGGAGTCAACCCTATATAGTATGTTTGTTTATCATAGTTATGGGTGTATTACTTTATTATTTTTTTAAAAAGAAAAATAACAAATTCTCCTACTAAACCTTGGATATCCAAATCTAAGTTTTTAATTATAGTCTACTTTAAAATTTAAATAAATATATTAACCAGAGCAATATTTTAATCATAAATATTTTCATGACAAAAATCTATTAATAGACTAATTACTATTGAATTATATAAAATTTAAAAGAGTTATATCATTATTATAATTATAAATATAAATAAATTAAATATATTTATTAGTATAAATTTAAGAACTTACCTTTAACTCAAATAACAATTTTATCATTATTCAAAAAAGAAATTTCTACATCTCCAAGTTTGAACAATTAAGTAACAAAAGCAACAAAAAAAAATAGTTAGATGAAAGTTAAGTAAATAATCCAACAAAAATAAGATAATTAAATTTTTTATTATAAAATAAAAAGAAACCAAGAAAAGTAACCGCAAGCAAAAGATAAAGTTTCAAATGCGTTCGTTAACAAAATATAGAAAACTATATATATATATATAGTAGGAAATCATTGTTACCAAACTTTAGAAACTCAAGAATTCATGCACTTTAGCTCAGTCTTCAAATATTTTTTTTCAAGATCTTCGAGTCTTTTTTTGAAAGGCAACAATTATGCAAAAAAAAATCCTTAAAAAATTATTGCAACAAAAGAAAAATTAGATGAAAGTTAAGCTAAATAATTCAACAAAAATAAAATAAAATATTATAAAAAAAAAACAAAAACAAAGAAAAGTAAATCCAAGCAAACAAAAACCGTTCTCGCAAACAAAATGGAGAGAACTATTTATATGATTGGAAAATTCAATTTATTTTTTAATTATTATAATATAAAATGTCAAATAAAATCTATGAGATTTGGTAAAGATATGGAAAATTTAAATGATATTGAAAATATTTTCATTTGATCGTTGAAATTTCTTATCTTCTAATTTAGTCACAAAATTTATGAGATTTGATAAAAATATTTTATCTTCTACGCATGAAAATCTAAATGATATTGTATTTTCTACATTATTTGCATTTAATTTTTTTTTTTTATATTCCAATAAATAACATGTTTGTAATTTTAGAGTAGGACTTAAAGATAAAATCGTCTAAAAATAATTTTTTCCTTAAAGCCACATTTTAAAATATTATGATATGATATGAATATTTGATGAAGGTTTTGCGTTTTGTTTTCAATTTTTTAAGAAACAAACCAATTAAGATTCCTCTTTTTTAAAAAATCGAACATTTAAAGTATCTGTACAAAAGAATCTGTAGTTTAATTTTTAAAATAAAATAATTAAAATGAAAAACATTATCAAACAAAATCCATCCTTTTGCTAAAAATAATTAATACTTTTACATTAAAAAGTTCTGTCCTTTTTTTTTTTGAACAATAAAAAGTTCTGTCTTTAGTTCAGCAGATATGAGAATTTTAATTTATTTATTATTCTTTATGAAACTCTTCATTTACATGTTTCTTTCAATAACAACTTTCTTCCAGTCATCTGTCAAAAAATTTTTTCTTCCAGTCATAAATTTAATTTTAGAAAAAACTAAATCCAATATTTTATGCAATTATTCAATCCATATACGTATTTGATTGTATAACATTTCAATTATTATTACTGCTTTGCATAAAAAAAATTATATAATTTTTTTGGACGAACATTAAATTTTGAAGTTTTTTTTAGAAGTTTCTTTTAAAGTTAAATATTAGATTCTAATAAAACTATCAAAGCAAATAGCCAAAAAGAATGGAACTCCAATAATAATTATGTATTCCAATTATTAAGAGGTTAAGGATTTTTATTTGCCTCTTTCAAAAAAAAAAAGGATTTTTATTTGCCACTCTTAATTACAGTTGATTTTTTTTTAAATAAAAAAAAACTAAATAAATAAATATTTGTATTTGATCGAGAAAATATGTTAAGATTTCCTCTACAAAAAACAAAAATACATTTTTTAGAAATGAATAATTATGTTGAAAAATAATAAAAATTTTAAAAACAGAAAAGAAACAAAAAGAAGATGAATAAAATTTGATACCTGATACTCGTACGTCCAAAGTTAGAAGGTTGACACTTATGCATATATAAACAAACACAAAAAAAAAAAGAAAAAACAAAAACAAAAATATTTTTTAAAAAATGTTTGTCCGAAGATTTTGACCTGAATATTCTACAAAGTAATAGAAAAAAAAGGATACAAAACTAAAACTAATTCCATTTTATTCATTAATAATTTAAGCTATTTTTTTCCCTCAATTTTAATATAAAATATTCCAGGTTCTTAGACGATGTAAATATATTATAAATAAAATAAATTAAAGTTAAAATTTTTAAATTTTTCTCAAAAAAATGAAATAAAATAAAAACATATATGCTTTATGTCATGCTCATATGGGTCAATGCAAAATACAATTAGTGGTATTTTGTTTTATTCTATGTTATCCTACTATCACGTCATACATATATTCATTGTAGCAATATTACTCTCATTCTCCATTTATCAACCCATCATGAACTTATATCCGTCTTTCTTTCATTATAGTTAAAATTAAAATATTTCTTAATTAATTATTTAACTTAAATTATATAAATATATATACTATTTTTTTTAATATATATTGGGGAGGGGGACAAATATCAATGATCGAGATTAAATTTTTGATGCTGGTGTTGAACTGGTTTTGCAACAAAACAATGAAACGATTGCGTCACTTACTAATTCGATATATATACTAAATTTTAAACTGGGATGATCCCTATAAATTGTTAAAAAAGAAATACTAAATTAAAAAATGGGCAATATATATATGTATATAAATGGGCAAGTGAGATTCTTTTGATAATTGACCTTATTGCTACTAATTCAACAATTTCAAGCCAAGTTAGTTTTCTATAGTCTAACTAATTAAGTAATTACTTTTTTTAAAAAAAAAACTAATTAAGTAATTGTACTAGTGCAAATATGTGCCAAGTCTAAGTGAGATTAAAAGCCACCTAGTCATTTTCATCCACTTATTAAACAAAGTATTCACACAAATAAGTGTTATCGAACACTAATTAAATTAAGGATTAATTTCTAAAGATTTTCCAAACTCAACATAATTTGTGTTGATAATGGGTGGTTGAATTTTTGCTTCTTCACGTGTAAAAATATTCATTTTCATGTAGCTCTCTTTATTCTTTAACTCTTCTAATATTCCATAATTCTTAAGAATGTTTTTTTTATATATAAAAAATTGTTTTAAGAATGTTGTTTGGTCTTGATCTAAGCTGTAAATTTAGACAAAAAATTTAAGTTGATAAAGTTTTTTCCCATGATTGGTCTCTGTTTCAGGAAAGAAGTTAATATTAGGAATAATAGAAATATCCTAGATTTAACATTTAAATATGGTTAAAATTTAACTTTGTTATATATATATATATATATATTTATGTTTTGTTAAAAGATTCTCTAATTATATATTTTTGTAAATGAATGGAAAATCAAAATATGTAAGTTTTTTTTAAAGTATTGAGTGAGTGAGTTGTGTTGTGGCTAGATGATAAGAAAAATCCGGATCATAATTCAGTGATTCTAAAATCATCATAAAATATTTTAGTGGTAAAAAAAGTATTAGAAAATTAGAGATAATATATATAATTCATGATATTTCCTTATATAAAAATTAATTTCATTTAAATTTTTTTTGACAGTCCAATATTGTTGGGTTACTTCAAATAATAATAGAGGAAAGAACAAATAAGTTGTGTTTATATATGTCCAAAAAAAAAGTGATACCAAAAACCAAGAAATTAAAGTGAGTCATAGTCTAATGTAAATGAGGAAAAAATGTCCAACTAGAGACAACTCAAAAGAAACCTCATGGACACTTGGTTAGACTTGGCCACATGACAAAATTGGTGAAGCAAATGTATATTAATGCTACATTACTTTACTACTTACCACAACATTTCTTTTCACACTACAAACATATTAACAAAACATAGATTATCAATTAACAATGCTTTCACCCTAAAATTACTACTTCAACAATAAATTTTTTTTAAAAAACGTATGATTTGCGTAAGGGGGTGTTTGGATGGAGGTTTTCAAAATAAAATTTTCAATTACTCTTAAAAAAAAACTACATCCAAACGAGCTATTGTAAAAACTCTAGAAAAGAGATTTTCAAAACCAGGTTTTCAAATTAAAATAATAATTTTTTCGTTGACATTCTATATATTTTATTTAAAAAATAAAAAATATAATTATTAAAAAAAGATTGAGTATTATTTATTTTTATTTAAAAATTTTCTATTTTCTTTATAAAATTTAATTAGAATTAAAGCTAAATTATAAAACATATCATTGAATTATAGAAGTCGTGTCAAACACGCCTATTGAAATTTTTTAAAAGTATCCTTGGTCAATGCTTAAAGTTTTTTTTAAATCATCAATTTTAAAAAAGTTAAAAAAACTTTCTTAACAAAAAAAAAGTCATATTTTTTTGTTGATATTTTGAAAACTAAGGATTTTAAAACTTTTTTAAAGTTGAAGGGTATTTTTGAAACAAAACTTTTTCCATCCAAAATTAACTGCAAGCGTATTTTCTAAACATTTTTCAAAGTTTATGGGTACTTTAATTTTTTTTTAAAGTTTAGGGATATGTTTAATACAATTCATGGATATGTTTATATTTTAGCCTAAAGTTAAACATACAAAATACATTATTTTAATATTATTAGAAATATTTAGAAATTTATATAATTTTCAAAGCAAGATAGTTGGAAGAGACAAATGGACAAATATTAATAAAAATGAGAGATTTTGTATAAATGAACAAAAAAAATTCATATAAATTGTTTATATAAATAAAATATTAAAAAAATCGACATATAACCCCTCATTCAAAATCTCCATTCAGACGAGTTATTCTTGCAACTCTTTCTCCAAAATCTCCATCTAAACGAGTTTTTTCCTATAACTCCTCTAGGGGCTGTTTGTTTGACATATTTAAGTAGTTTTTAGGTTAAGGAGTTATATTGCGAAGTTATGTTGAGGAATTAAAAATTGAGAATTGTGTCAAAAACTCGTTTGGATGTAGTTTTTGTATAGAGGAGTTACAAGTCAAAATCTTGTTTGGATGAAGATTTGAAAATGAGTAGTTATTTTTAGTAGTTAAAAAAGAAATGATTAAAAATGAATGGTTAAAAATGAGTTATTTTGATTGATTTGAAAGGACTGATTAAAAATAAGTGATTAGAAATGATTGAATAGTTATAAATGAATGATTAAAAATAAATGGTTAAAAATGAGAGTTATTTTTAAAAGTAAAAATGAGAAAGAATTAATAAAAACTCATACTAACTCCTACCTAAATATGTCAAACAAACAACCCCTACAAAAGACTCTATCTAAACAAGTTATTGCACAAATCTCAATTTTAATCACTCTTATAAATCTTCATTGAAATACTCCTAACGAAACAATACTATAAATCTCCATCCAAACACCCCCTAAGAGTTGAAATTTTTGAAATCATAATCTATGTCTGGTTGGGATCCATTAAATAAAATGTATGTAGCATTTTAAATTCTACGGTGGGGGAGTGTGATTTATTGAGTGATTGAAATATATACACAAAGCCTAAGATCTTATACGGCTGTAACAGTGTCAATGTCGTTGAAATTACTAAAATGCCATCATTTTGGATTTGATCGACAGATGGCCCAATCGCAGCACGCGAGGAGCTTTTTAGCACACTTTAAAATGGCTCAACTTCACCCTCATTTCCCTGATTCAAGAACCCAAACAAAAAAAAAACAGAGGATTTTTTTTTGAGGGATCGGTTCTGTGTTGGACGGCGACGAATTCACATCATAATCACAGACATCCCTCAAACCAAAATCTGTGTGTTCTTGAGTGAGTTCTTTGAACCCCCCCCCCCTTTTTTTTGCTTGTTTGTTCTTCGACTAATTGTTTCTGATTTTGTGTTTTTATGATTTGTATTGCTTGATTTCTTGGTTGTTGATGCTATTTGGAGCTGAATCGGTTCTTTTTTTGAAATTTCTTGTGTGTTTTGTTGCGGATTTGACGTTTCTTTTGATTTTTTAGTCTATGATTCTGACCCATTTCGCTTGTTTCTTATTTTGTAGATTGTGTGTTGGTTTTTACTCTTTTTCGACGGTGATTAGGAACTTCATTAAGGGGGTTTATTGGTGGGATTTATGTCTTCTGAGTTTCATTTGTCTTCTGGAGCTTTGAAGTGGCTCTGGTTTTGTTCTTCGTCTCTGTTCTTCACCCTTCAAATGCGATTTGGTTCTCGTCGTCAACAAAGTTTTCGGCCCTTTTTCATGCAGTTAAGATCGAATCGGTATGTGGGTTTTGCTTGTTTTTCTTTAATTTTAAGGAGATTTCATTATGTTCGAGCGATTTGTGGGTTTATGGCTGTTTTTGTCTAAACCCCCTTTGTGTTCTTTGTTTAATTTTTTTTCTTTTATATCCTGCAGCTCTTGTTCTGGAGTGAAGGGGTTTCAAGATTCTATCGGATTTCATATTTTGTTCTCAATTTTGGTTCATTTTTGTTTCAGGATTTTGGGATTTTTTTGACATTCAAGATCACTAAAACTTCCCCTGTTTTCCATTTTCGCCGTTTTTCTTTAAAGAAGTCTTGCCTTCGTTTATTTGCTCATTATAGTTTGAAGATTTAACCACAAAATGCCCGGATTTCGAAGGCAGTTTCCAATTCGAGATATGTATGGTAAAGAGGAGAAAAAAATGAAGCAATTGAGAGAAGAAAAGTGCATTTCTGTTAAGAAAGTTCGTGTTCTGTTTCACGATCCTGATGCCACTGATTACTCGAGTGAAGAAGATGAACTTGTGAATCGAAAGGCTAAGAAGGTTGTTTGGGAGATATCGATGCCCGATATCCACCATAAGCCATCCAAGGAGGGCTTAAAGAGAGAAAGTGATGATGGATTCAAAATCATAACCAAGACTGAAGTCAACGCAAGCAGTAGAGGAACACAGAGATCGGCGTCAATGTATAAAGGCGTTCGGCGAAGGAAATGGGGGAAATATGCAGCGGAGATTCGTGATCCGTTTCGTGGTCGAAGATTGTGGCTCGGTACTTACAACACTGCTGAAGAAGCTGCTGTTGCTTATCAGAGAAAGAAGAATGAGTTTGAAAGTATGCAATCGATGGAGAAGGACGGCGGTGAGCTTAGCGGAGAGCAATCGAGAGGGAAGAAGAACAGATTACTTGTTGATGTCACTAATGAATCTGAAGAAACCATAGCTTTATTTTCTCATCCTTCCCCATTATCTGTACTTGATGTGTGTAGTGAAAGTTTATGCAGTAATGGACTCAAGAATGTAATTGAAGAATTCAATATGGGTCGAACTATGGAACATTCAATCACTGAAGAATGTATGCCTGTGCTGAAATCCATCCACGAAGATGAGCAGTCTATATTAGGCATTCTCGAAGAGACTTCGACATCGACCCTGACCCCAATGACAACAATACCTCAATTAGATACTTGGGGATTGGATTTACAAGTTCTTGAAGACAATTCATTGATCTGCAATGATTTTGATAAGCTCTTTAATGATATGAACTTCATCGACAATTGTACTCTATACAATGTCGAAAACGGTGTTGGGGCGCTCGATCTTCCCCCAATGGACATGGAATTCGATAAGGAGTTCTCTTGGTTCGATGGGACATTGAGTATATCATGCATGTAAGTTTTGCAGTTAGGAGATAGATTAAAAAAAGAAGAAGATTGTTTTGAGTGAGTATGATCTTGAAAATAAAACCACTGTGAGGATGCAATCTGTGATAATGTTTGTAGAGGGAAGTTCTTGGGTTTTTCTATGCCATCCAAGATATGTTTTTCATTGGTAGTGCTAAAAGCTATAAAACTTTTATCAATGCAAGTTCTGAAAAGTTTTTTTGCCTGTTGTTCTGCACCAATATAATCCATTCAGAAACTGTCATTTTTTTTTTCCTATTGTGTTTTTTCATAGGGACAAACTAAGTTTGGTCTCATCTGTCTTAGCTATGCCTTCTTCTTTTGATTCCATTTCTAAGATGGCTCCCTTGATTTTGTCTGTTGTTTGATTTTGCTGGTTTTGTGTATGACAAATGTTTGGCAAAGGCTTAGGCTGTGTAAGAAGCACACACAAACACACATATTTGACCAAGAAATGTATGGACAATTCAGACAGACTTGCTTCCCTTGAAGTTATCAAACATGTCTCGATCCTCAGAATTGAATCGTTTACCTGTTAACTATTTAGTCGTGTTCAATATAGGTTAACTAGTAGTCTAGAGGAATTTTGAGAAATTAAAATGTTATAAATTCAATATATCGTAGTTATATATTCATTTAGGTATTCATTTTCTTATTGATTTATTTGACAACTAAATATTGTAAAGCTGGACAGTTTGTTAAAGAATAGTCAATATATGCTAAGCTAGATTGAACACGGATGGATTAAAAATTGTTGCTAAACTTGTATACATTCATCATTCTAGGCTACGTACGCTTTATTAGTTCAACACGTTTGAGGACATGAAGTCTCGCTAAATAATATAATAAAATCAAACATATTGATAGCTCTAATCATGTGAAAGTATAGTGGTTGATAAAAAAAGAAGATATTTTGACTTCTTTTACCAAATATATTTAGCTTGTACAAATCAAACAATGAATGGGGTTTTGATAAAGTTGGTGTTTAATTAAGCTTATGATATGCAATAATGCAAGTTGAAAGTAAGAAAAATGACATTATTTGTGTGTATATGATAATTGGAAATTGGTTTTTTGTGGCTTGTGGAGCAAGTTAGTGATGTATGGAGTAGAAGAAGAGGATGAAAAGAGTTGATAATGGCGGTGGCACAAAGGCAGAGAGGATGGCTTGATAAGGAAGCAATGTTTCCATAATAATTTTGAGAGGAGAAGAGGAGTGGTTAAATGTACTTTTCTTTCATCATTTTAAAAAGAATATTTCCTTTCCCATTTTAAGTTTAAAGTTGAATTTCTCAGCCTACAATAAAGTGGGGACTTTTTTTTTAAGAAAGAAAAAAAAAAAATTAACTAGAGTGAATTTTACGTTTGACTTGAGTCAATTCTATATTCGTAAATAGTCAAAGATTTCTTGTCTTTGTCACATGGCTTTAAAAAGCTGAGTTTGATTTTTTTTTTCGAACTCTCTTCCATCGCTTGATTCAATTATTATGAGTATATGAGGAAAATTTTGATGAACAGACGTCTTTTTCTTCAAAATATTTACAAATATATGTTATTAGATTAAAAAAAAAATCATATATTGTATTTTGAGGAAAATTTCAGTTCTTTTTCACGATCATGATTGTTATATATAATTGATTTTCTCACTTAGCTATTTATTAGATTGCTTATAATAGTTTTTTTTTTCAACAACATTTAAATGTAAGATATTCAAACATGCAACCTTTTAATTATAGGTCTTTTAAAAAAAAAACCTTTTAATTATAGGTCATACTTGATATTATTCGAACTATACTCTATTTTGTGGTAACAAATGATTGACACTTTGTTTATGTTTTTACTATCAATTTTATTTTTGGAAACTATAAAATCGAGAAAAAGCCGTTTTTCAATCTTTTGCAATGCTACTGATTTACATAATTGAAGATATTTTAATAATTGGTTTTCTAAAAAAATGTTTTTTTTTAAAGGTTTTTCTAAAAAGATATCATTATTAATAAAGACTAACTACTATAGAGGATATAATAAATATTTGATTCAACTAGCTTCAAGTTAGTTGTGAACAAAATCTAAATGTACAAGAGATAAACATGTCATTTGATTTTCTTTTTTCTTTTTTTTTGTTGAGTATTTACTAACATTAAATTTCTGTATAATATTTAAAAATTTTGAATTAAATATCTAACTAATTCACTATTTTTCCTCAATAAAAAAAAAACTAATTCACTATTGAAATTGAATATGAAAATACACAATTTTTAAAAAGCATAGTATTTCGTCAATTTACATTTCACAGGGTATTAAATTACATGCTAACCATTGAAATGGATTGTCGCGTTCAATTTTAATTCAGGTAATTTCATTAAAAATTTAAAAATTAATTTCGATAATAAATTTGCAACAATAATAGTAGTTTTAGTACTATAAGAAAGAATAATACAACATCAATAAATTTATACAAATTACAGAAAGTATTATAATTTGCTTTATTGATCAAGAGATCGTTGAAAAATAAAAAAAGTTATAAATTTAATATACTTAACTTGAAATTAATGTTTACTTAACAATTAAATATGTGTAGGATCAAATAGGGAAAAACTAATCATAAGTAGTACTTACATAATTTTTTTAGCATAATATCAACTTTAATTAAACTTCATTTATCATATTTTAAAGTATGATTTAAGGAAAAAATCATTTTTGGATATATGCCACCTAAATTGTTTATTTTATTTATTTATTTATTATTATTTTTTGAATTCTCCATAAAAATGTTTTTAAAGCTTGCTTATTAAATTATTTAAAATAAAAATAAAAATAAAATCTTAAATTACTACAGGGCACTCTTTTTTCCCCCAATTTGTTTCATTTATTTGCTTAGGTGCTTATTATTATTATAATTATAATTAAACATATAAAATAAAAAAAAGTTAACACTAATTATTTAACCATTTTTCGCATTTTCATATCTATGTAAATATGTGATAAATGAGAAATGAATAAAAATATGAAAGGTGTGGTATCTTTTTCTGTTTATAATATAATTTTCAAAACTCACCCATTTATTAAACTTTAAAAGTTTTATAACTCTTATCATCTACAATTATATAGGGAGCATGGTCACCTAGTTTAATTTTGAGAATTAATATTTGATTTTCATTTATTTAACTTCAATAAAATCTTCGTTGTAGGATGTATGGTCCTGCTCCTCCAACTTATTTTACAAAAATTATATAAAAAGCTCACATACTACATTTTGAGTTTGAATAAAACAATAATTCTCTTAGGTCTAAGTAACTTTTCTTTCTTCATTTTGACTCATTATTCATGTCTTACTTTTCTTTATCATTTTTGTTGGATAATTTTTTTTCTTTTATATAAGATTTATTGGATTACTTCAGCTAACTTTCCCTCTTGCTTTTCTTTTATTGCAATTGTAGATTCTCTGTCATTTAATTCAATTTGAAACTAAGCACAAGGATATGTTTCAAGTTAAATTTAGGGAGACTTACAAAAATATTGAAATTTAGAAAATAATTACAAATATGACAAATTTTTTTTAAAAAATAAAAAATATAATCATTCATATTATCATATACATTTTTATAAATACACATAAGTACACATGTCGGCTTGAATATAACTATAAAAAAAGGGTCAAAATAATTGAATGTGTTTATTGAGTGAATGATAACAATGGGACATGACATGAAGAAATTATAAAAATATTTTTTTTTCTCTCTAAAAAATAAAAATGTGAAGATGGAAAGTGAGAGAGAAAGGGCAAAGCCGCCATGAGAGATCTCATAAAAACATACTTGAAAACGTAAATAAAAAGGAAAAACAAAATAAAAACAAAAAAGAAAAAGAAAAAGAAAAAAAGTGGGTCCACTCCAAATGGCCAGCCGCCTTCAAAATATGGCGGCCAATTCAATCTCTTTTAGCAACGTGATTTTTTTTAATAAATCTCCTTTTTATTTTTTTTCCTTTTTATTTGCCATCAATAAATCTCCATCGCTAGTTTTTTTCTTTTTCAGAAATTTCCAATAAGCTAATACTATAAAGTCAATTCCTAAGCTCCATTTGTTTTTTGTTTTTTGTTTTTTTTAGTACTATTCTTTTTTTATGCTTCAAATATTTTGCTATTTATATTTTTAATACATTTTTCAAAATTCAAGTTAAATTTCAAGAAAATAATTTTTCTAAAAATTGTTTTGTTTTTACATTTTGCCGAGAATTGTAATATCTTCTTCTAATAAGTGAAAAATCAAAGTGAAGATAGTATGAAAAACAAAAGAATCAGGTGGTTACTAAAATGAATTTAAAATATTGAGCTAGTGTCAAACTTGCATATCAACTTTACAAAACTGCAATAATTTTATTAAATTTCAATTTTGTATCTACTAAACCAATTAAAAAGTATTAAATAAGTTTAGAAACTTTCAATTTTGTGTCTTATAAATTTATAAAAATTTCAATTTTGTATCTAACAGATCAACAATCTACATAATATTTCTTAAAATACTAAAATCTATTGAACCCAAAATTGAAAATTTAATGTCATAATAGGTAAAAAATTTAAAGGTTCATATACCTATTGACATTTTTTAAAAGACCAATATTTGGCTACATATGAGGACATAAGTATTTCCTAGCCACAATCATTAAAATTTTAACAGAACTTCTGGAGAGAGAGTAAATAAAGCTCCAATTTTTATTTCCACAATTTTTCTAAAACAAAATGGTAAACAAAATGGTGATATGTAAGAGATACCAACAAACAATTGTTATTTTTAATATTATTGAGTGCAAAACAAAAGTGGTAAAGACAAGTAATATCATATTTGAATTCGATGATATTTGAAATGAAAGATTTGAACTTTACTTCATTATATCATTTTTTTATTGGACAATTTCATATAATAAAATAACATATATGGATACTTCTAATAAATTTATAGTTTAGGCCATGTTTGATAATCATTTTATTTTTCGTTTTTTGTTTATGAAATTTAAGTCTACAACAACTACTTCAGTACATTTTTCGTGATTTGGATATCTACATCTTACCTATATTTTAATAAACAAAACCAAAATTTGGAAACAAAAAGTAGCTTACAAAAGTTGTTTTTGTTTTTGAAATTTGGTTAGTATTCACCTACTTTCTTAAAAAAAAAATTTAGGAAAGATGGAACACATGGTAAGAAATTTGGGTAGAAATAAGCTTAAATTTCATAAACCAGAAACAAAAAATCAAATGGTTATCAAACGGGGCCTTAATTGTCCATTTCATTCGATTTGTGTCGCTCTCTAACTTTCAAAGAGTGATGTGAATGGAAATGGGATGGAGTGGATGGATTCTTTTTCAAGCAAATTTTCTCTATCAATTTTTCTATAATTCAAACAAAATATAATGTAGGAATTTTTCAAATTCTCTCCATCCCCACTATAAGCTAAGAATTATCTAAATTTTATATTCACAAAAAATTAAGGTTGACGAAGCTTTTGTCCCCCTTTCCCCAACTTCTCTCTAATGTTTTACCTAATGACCAAACCAAAGTCAAAGAGTAGCTTTGGTTTTTATTTAGTCAATTGTAGCACGCATGACTTTTTCCAACATGTTTCACTCTTTGCAAATGTTAATTAAGTATGAAAATAAATGTTAATTAAGTATTAAGAAAACAAAGGATGAACTATCAATATAAAGATTTAAAATTTATAGTGCTTTCTTTATAAGTGCTTTGAATAACTATTCTTTTTTAATATTAATAAACAAAAATTACTTCACAAATTTTGGATTTTGATAGAAGCAAGGTAGAGATCCATCTTTAAAAGAGATAAGGAGTCCAAAAATGACTTTAGTAATAATTAACCAAATTACTAAGTGATACATAATGTCACTCGAATAATACTTTTGAAAAAAAAACACTTTATTATTCAATTAATTTGTACTAAACACACTTTACATATCAAAATGGTTGGTGGCCCGATAGTTTCATTCTTTGATGGAAATCCAGTTCAATACCAAGATCATGAGTTCATTCATAAACTCATAAAAATTGGTATTTGAGAGTAGTAGAGCCCTCAATGTAAAATTACCAAACATGTGTATAAATAAATAGATAATTTTTTTTTTTTTAGATTACAGGAATTGGTGGTGAAAGAATTCGAATTCATAATCTCATGACATTCATGTCGCCGAGCTATTCAACCAAAAGAACCTTTCTTGCATGTTTTTTTTTTTAAAATCAACTTTTAAATGGTTGGTAAACATATATATTCCTTTTAGAGAGTACTATTGCTAAAAGTGATAGCACACCCTAACAACAAGATTCTATCCTTCATTAAAGCTTACTTATCTAAAATATATATTATTTTAATACATGATATAATAATTTAGGGATGCTTATGTGTTCATTCCTTTATTTTCTTATGATATAATATATTAGGTATGCTTTTATTATCTTCTTATGCGTTCATAGATATTGTATGTATATATATCTTAGCAAAGTTAAGTCATTAAATCAAGGAATAAATTGATCACATAGCATCATAGTTTACCAACTAATATGCTGTGCAGTGTGCCATAATGTTTATGGGGGAGTTGGGAGGAAAGGGAAAGCAGAAAAAAGAATCCTAAGGGGCACATACCTTAAAATGAGAGGTCTATTTATTGTTAATCTTTAAGAAGATTTTGAGGTAGTCGTACTTGAATTGTCTAATTAAAAGAATATTAAGCTTCAAAAAAAGTCATGTGTATGAAAATTAGCACATTCCACTGGCCTCAAAGTGACCCAATTTTTTTTAATAATAATAATAATAATAAAGAATATAATTTCAATAGTTACAAAAATTGATTAAAATTTTGTTTTGATGGGTTTGAACTTGGTCTCTACGCTTTTCATAAATCTTAAATTAATTTTTTTATTGTTAGTTTGAAGTATTTTTTTTATATAATCAAAATAAGTTAAATTACAATCATAATTTCATGGGATAAAACCGACGGAATATGTTTTTCAAAAACTAATAGATGCTTTTTTTTGTAAAGTTTTTTTTATACAATTTTCGTTTTGGAAAGTTAACACTAAGCAAACCATAGACTATTTTTAAAATTGACTAAAAGTAGGGACGCGATACTTTTTTTTACTTTTTATATCCCTGACCTACAATCCGACGCTATAACATTTGGATGTCAAAAAATCTCATAGAAAATTAATTCATGATTAGTGCTATTATATGGATTAAATTCATCACTTCTTTCTTATTTATCATTTAAGCATAGTGACTAAAATAAAGTAAAACAGTACCAAAGCAAGACAAAAATGGTTTTTTAACCGCCAATAGAACAGTAGTTCAAGCAACATCGATGTACACTTAAAGACCTTGAGGTCTTAGGTTCGAGTCTCCCCCACCCCCAATTGTTGTAACCTAAAAAAAAAAAAGGTTTTTTAACCCTAAAATATAAAATTATGCAACTTTTTTTAGTTAAAAATGATGCAACTTCCATACATCTAGTATATAAAATTTGTCAAGCTAGCCTCTACAAAACAAAATCTAGTTCATATATACTAAATTTTCAAATATTAAATTATTCAAAGTTACAGCTAAACTAACAGAATTCATGAATATTACTCAAAAATTCTGAAGACGCCCACCAGACCAACCTTCTGAATTTTTAGGTACATAAAATTTACATTCTGAGAATGACAATAATTTGCTGTCATTCGGCTATGGCATTGGCTATATAAGCATAGAAAATTTATTTTTTGTAGTGCAAATTATGACAGAAGAGTTCATTAAACACTCACATATTATAATTCACTTTCGTTCTGTAACAGTACAAAGCTTTCCTCTATGAGTTTGACGATTATTCTCACCACTTTGTCAGTTTGTTCCATTTCTGATTCACAAAATGGCATCGTATTTCGATTTCCAAAGTTTCTGAATCATTCTTTAGCAACCATTCCTGTTCAGTACCAGAAAATTACACGAATTATTCTTCTTTTTCCCTCTTTTTTTTCCCCCCTTTTGCCTTTTTTGAAATAGAATGCGAATCAGAAAAGGCCAACATAAAAAACCCACACCTACATTATTCTATCTTATCTACAGGAATTTAATCCCTCTAAAGCACGAACGCGATAAGATACATCATTTTATTGTCTTATCTTTTAGAAATATAATCGCCAATTAACTCATAAACCAACAGGGTTAGGGCAGTCTAATCAATCAATCAATTTGGTTGCCCCATACCAGAATGGTTGAAACTTTAGAGAATGGTATAATCTTAACAGGTTTTTGGATATCTTTGTGGAAGATTGAAAGAAAAGGTTACAATTTAGAGAATATAAAGGTCATTGACGAAAGGTTTGAGCTTTGAACAAATCTAAATGAAAGGTTTGATCCATGGATCTACTGATCCTTCAAATCTATGAATTTACCTATCTTATCAACTATATAAATCCACCAAGCTAATAAAATCTATCTTCTATGCGGCATACTAACTTCTATACACTTTTTGTCTCCTTAGAACTCAAGAACACTCAAAAGATGTACAACCTATAGAATAGATCCTATTCAAATAAGGTCGCTAACTTCTATTATACATTATCCTTTTTTTGAAACAAGGGTAACCACACCCATCCTTAGACCAGACACGGGAAAAATCGAAGGAGTAATGTCACAGATGAGTCTCAAACTGAGACCTTAAAAAGAACATACCCTCAAAGCTCAAGTCTTTGACCTCTTCTATTATACATTATCACGGACTAAATACAAGAACACATTAAACTTTCTCAGCAATAGAAATTATATAAACTCTTTTTCACTTCAAACTGAATCCATCACACAATCTTCTGCTAGATCTCAGTATCACTTGCGATTTTCTCAAATTCGAAATCAGATGAAATCATACTATAACTGAAAACCAATACACAGTTGAACAGAAGCATGCAGTGACAAATCTTTTGATTATTTCGTGGGTTTCCGATGTCCAAGTTATTGGAAATTTCAGACAATAACAAGAAACCTAATTTAAAACAATTTCTCATGGCATTGTGATCCATGCATATTCCTTTTTTAGAAAAAGAAAATAATAAAAACTCAGCTGATGAGGTCCTGATTAACCAGATCACAAGAAGTCAAACCATTCAAACATATTTCTGCAAGCCATTTAGTTCACCTGCAAAAGACAGCACAAAAGGCTTTTATCCTTCATCAATCAAGGAATAAGAAATAATGGCAAGCAAGAAGAGAACCACCACCATATGCAAAAGCATTCGGTTGGCGTCCGATATGTAACTCGAGGCAAGACTTTGTACATCCATCCATTACCGTTAATTTCTTTCCTCATTTCATCTCTCTACCTTTCTTTTACAAGCTTTGGTAGTTGAAGATCTTGAAGAAATTTAACTGTTTTCTTGGCGGCTTTAGGAGGATTCATCGTTATTTTTTCCAAAAGAATATCTATTTAATTTTTCTTTAGCACTTTGGTGTATTCGATACAAGATTTCTTTGAAAGATTCAAACCATCTTTTACGGCTTTTCAATGGTTCGACTAAGGCTTGGCATTGTTATAAACTCAACTCGTACAATGATGAAGTTATCTTAGAACTTCTTTTTTAGGAATAAAAGCTACGTCACTATTCTGTGAAATGTGGCAGGAAAGAAACAAGGTAATCTTTCAAATCTTGAGAAGCAGGTTCGTTTTTGTAACCTTTTTCTAGTGGTCCCCTTGTTTGGTGGGTTGTGGCCCTCTTTTCTACTTTGTCTTAACAAAAATTGGTTTAATTATTAAAACATTCATTCCATTATTATACACTTGGTTCAAATAGTCAAAGTGGTCTGGTAGATAGATATATATCACTCTCCAGAAAAACCAAACTCCAGCCTAGCTCATGTCCATAGATTTTTTTCTCATCTCTTTTTATGTTTTTTTCGTTCTTTTAAATGAGCAACATAAGAAAACAAGGGCTGAAAGGTAAAAGGAGCCCACACAAGAAAATTTATAAAAAGAGGCACCAATGATAGTTTAAGAGCAAAATTACTTCAACCAACATGGGTTTGGCCTAGTCGTCAAATAAAGCATTGGCAATCCAAGAGATTATGAGTTCAATCCATGGTAGCCACTTACGAAATAAATAATTTCCAAATGTTGTACAGTTGTAAGATCAAACAGTATGTCCAGTAAAAAAAATAGACACAATGCGAATAAACTGGCTTAGACACTCACACGGATATCAAAAAATATATATATGGGGGGGGGGGGGGTTCTAAGAATGTCAAAATTTTAGAAAAAAAATTAATATAACAAAGACAGATTCAATCCCCTTAAATTGATAGCCACAAAATGGATAGGCTTCAATCAAGAAATATTTCATATTTTGTCATGTATGAAATATTTTTAAAAAGTTGCTACAATTAAAATAGGGATGCTAATTTGCTATCTACACATATTTAGTTATTCCAGAGTGTGGAGCTCAAATTTCACTACCAAAACCCTTCATGAATAAAAACGAAGTAACCTACTACATAGGCTTTTCTTCGGGACAAATTGGTGGATGCCATAGCACTTCCTCCATCACTGACAGCAAGGTCAATCCAACACTTGAGGTCTTCAAAAAAAAAATTCCAAATCTGCTTCTTCTTAAGGTCAATCCAGCACTAGAGATCTTGAAAAATATATTCCTAAAATTCCTAATCTTTGCAACAAAGTGACATCTCCACAATATATGATTCAAATCTAATGCTCTCGTTAAAAAGAACACCTCTAGAAAAAATACTCCACAATAATGCTAGCCTTTAGTGTTAAAGTTTTTTTTTAAAAAAAGTTCCATAGGGGTTACTGGTTAAGTGCCTCGACTTTGGGGGCGTGCTCCCCTAAAAGTCCCAAGTTCAAGGTGGGTTTGGAGATTAATTTCTCAGATGACCCCTAATTACGCTTTCAATCCTACAATGTATCCCAATGCCACAGTCTAAGGATGAAGAAGTGGTGCTCCCAAATTTAGAAGAGCAAAGCTCCAAGTTCTTGAGTCATGAAAAAAGATTACTCTCAGATTTAGCCAAGGACTCTAGACGAGCAAATGCAGGAGAGATTAACAAAAGCACATGCTTAAGGATACAAGGAGCCAAATACAAATATCATTGGAATCTAGATGAACATGGGAACACAACCTAAAAGGCAAAGTAAAAAGGATAGATCACTGACTACCCAATAGATAGGCTGAAGTAAGAGTACGAGAAAAGAGCCAACTAGGAGCAATTGATTAGAAGCCACTTACACTTGCATGAAGATATCAAACCTAAAACACATCACCTAATGATAATTTTTTTATAACAAACAAGGGAATATATCCTACCAAAAAAAAAACAACCTAAGGGCCGGGTAGATGAAACCTCCTCCCAAAAGACTAAACAAAGAAGGTCTTCCGATTAATTATTATAGACAAAAAAAAAACTATAATTGCAAAAGAGACTTGGGTTAATGAAACCCATCAAGAGGCCATATTTTGAACAAAAAAATATATAAATACTTGAAGATTTATCTCTAAAGGTTCTTCTAACATTTCTTTCCTTCAAAAATGTCATAGGAAGGCTGCTAAAGGCACAAGTACCAACTACCTTAGCTTCAAATTCAAGTCATTAGACCCTCCATAAGCCTACTGTCTATCATCCACCTATTTTATCAACAGACCCGCAAATAAGTTCCAAGCAAACTCCCAATGGAGGGGTGGGTTAAAGAACCTCTTTCAAGCAATGTCTAAACCCTAATAGAGATAAGTACCAACGACCTTAGCGTTGCCTTGAAATTCCAAGTCACTAGACCTTCCATAAGCTTATCATCCACCTTCTTTGGAAGGCACCAGGAGGGCCTCAACAGAGCCACAAAGAAGTTCCAACTTCCAAGCCCGATAAACAAACTCACAATGGAGGAAGAGATGGTGTAAGGATTCACTCTCTTTCAAGCAATGTCTTTCAAGTCTATCATCCACCTTCTTTGTAGTTTGTCATCCATGTTGAGGCTTCTAAATGCCAATGACCACAAAGGACTTAAGTTTTTAGGGCGCTTATTCCTCCAAATCAACTTGGTTTCATCAGTACTAATCATAAAAAAAAAGGTGGACTTACTTGAGAAAATTCAAAACTCCTCTAAGGTTTATATAATTGGAAGGAAACGAGAAAAATTTCATTGATAGTGTGAAAGTGTTACAGACCCATCGAAATAGAGATAGAGCCAATCAAAGACATAAACTTTATGAAGACATAAGCGGTAAATAACAAGCTCGATTGTGTGATGAAACAAGATGGAAGAGCTTGCGTGTCAAGGTCGATGTAGCAATTATATGCCCTTGAATTTTGTTTACAGATTGGATGAATGATGCTTGTGTGTTGAGATACAAATTCGTCAGATATGGCCATAGAGGAAAAAGTCTAAGAGGAAGAGAGGACGCACAACAAAAACTCTGAGAAGACTCGATAGGTAGGTCAAACAGTATGTGATACAAACCAAACCGGTTAGTTTGAATCAAAACCGACCTGGTTGAGACAATCCGGTTCGTTCTAGTGTAACCTTAAACCGGTCTAATTTTAACTGAATCGATCTAGACCAAACCGGTCCATAAATTAAGAAAGTGCCTTTGTTGCCGTCATAGCCAGATGACTAAATTCGCCAACATTGTGACACTAACTTGGAGCCAGCTACTCGTCAGAGCTTCGTCAAAAATTTGTTTCAAAGTTGAACGTCAAGTAACACTAACTTGGACCACCCGACTTTGTATTTCGTGTCAAAGAACTGCCCTAATAAGAATTTATGAGCTTCTAAAAATTAGGACGAGATAATGTGGAACAATTTTTTACATATTCTTGAATAAAAAACCATTCATCTCTTTCCCTCTTCTTTTTGGACTTTCCTACAAAATGCTTTCAATTGGTTATTACAAGGCCTCTTTTGGTTGGTTTATTACAAGACTTGGAGGTATCTTCACCCTTCTGAACTGGTCCCTCGTTGACCATCCATTCAAGGAGAAGGAAATTTTTTGTTGAACCTTTATCTATGCTTTTATTGGAATTTATGCCTAAAAAAGTGTACGTCTCTTCAAAGATAAGCAACAAAGTTTACATACTTTTATTGAATCTCTTCTTTCCTTGACTTGGAGTAAGTTATCTCCTCATTTTTGTAACTAAAGCCTACCAACACTCTTGATCCATTGGAAGTGTATTTTGTAACAATTCTCATACAGAAATTTATTTCGATTTTCATCCATCAATGAAATGGTTTATATATATATATTTTTTTAAACTTGGTCCTTAAATCATGCATCTCCCCTAGTAGAGTGGTGCCTATAGTCTATACTATCAAGCCCTAAAGAGAAACCCATAACCACTTAGCCAAGAGAGCGAAGTCCTTATTTGCTACGTTACCAATTTTCAAACCACCCTAGTTACTCAACAAAGACACAACCTTCAATTTAATTGGATGAGTCCCTCCCGCCTCTCCCGCATCGACTCTTCATTTCTCGAGCCGTGCCAATCTCTCTCAACAGAGTAATAGAAACAGAATGGAATTATCAGCCATTGATTCAGTCAAAAATTCTTTTGACGCCTAGCATCAGTACATGAAATAAAATACAGAGATAACATTCACCGTTCATTTATTCAATCAATAAAGCTTGATAATCAGTACAATCAAGTAATAGAATTGACCCAAAAACTTAAAAACATTCAAACTCACCATTATTCCTCCCAGCAATTTACTCCGATTCGACTGCCTCGACTTTAGGACCTAATCAGAAGCAAGAGACAACATCAGAGAATTGAACTTCATTCCTCAGTAAGGTAAATCGCATAGGAAACCTCGAGAGAGAAAAAAAAAACGTTAAAATCGTGGAAAAATAAACAGAAGGAAGGGCGAAAAGAGAAAACCGTGGAGAGATGGATGGCGTCCGTCCTTGCCCCAGCCGATGCCGCGAGTGGAATCAAGGTACTGCTGAACAAGGTGTCGGCATTTCTGAAGATGGTTGATTCCTTCGACGCGATAGCACCATCTGAGCTTTTCCCTCAGAATCTTGGCCTTTTCGATGTCGATCCATTTCTCTCTCACGATGTGCTCCCTCATCTCCAGCATCGCCACCGGATCCTTGTACGGATTCTCCGCATCGAATCCGTCCGGCGGCGAATCGTCGAATTCCACCGTCTTCTTCCTCCCCATAGTTCTCTCCCCTTTTCTCTTCTCTGTATCGGAATCGTCTTTGCGCTCCCACACCAAATCACCAACTCCCCGTTTTTCATTGTTGAGGGGTAACGAATGGGCCGCCTTAGTGGGCTTTTCTTCACTGGGCTTATTCCCGTTCCTTATAAAGCCCAGTGTAGTTGGGCCGCGTTAAGGGTTTTTTCTTCAATTGATTATACTTTTTTTTCTTTTTTAATTGTGTCGGTTTGTTAAAATATATATCAAAATTCAAATTCATAAATTTAGAGCTACTACAAATATTGGTCAACTATAATTTTGGAAGTAAAAGTGAATAGACTAATAAAACAGGTTTTGATCTATAATTTCTGATCTATAAAATAAAATTTACCTAACCTTAATTTATTTATTAAAATCTCTGGGGTGGAACATTCACAACTATAAAACTATATACATTTTTTTTAATTATTTAGTTGTAAATCAGTTCAACACTAACTTCAGTATTTGTCCTCCTCTTTAATATTGTACTAAAAAAAGAATAAGATGAAACGTCGAATTAGGTTGAATTTGACTATACTTTTAGTCTTCAACTTTTATGTGATGTTTTTGTTTTTTGGGGAAAAATGTGACGTTTCTATTTATTACTTATATTTTAAAATAAAATAATTTTATTATTATTTTTTTGTTTTGAGATTACAACAATCGGAGGCGAGAGATTCAAACTCAAAACTTCTGGTCTTTGGGCATTCACAAGTGCCGTTGAGCAACTGCTCATGTCAACAAAGACTTTTATTATTAACATTTGAGTAATGTTAAAATTTAGTATATAAGATAACAAATTACTAATTACACTATGTAATGTGATTAAATTGACAATTAGACTAGTTTTAAATTATAATATATCGATGAATTGATATTTTAAATTTTTATCATTCATTAAAAATAAAAGTACTAAAATTGAGTAGATTAATTAATTAATTTTAGAGAGTGTCTGTAATTATTTGAAATATGTGGATTAAATAGAAATTAGACCGCAAATATACTAAAAAGTTGATTTTCCAAACGAGCAAACGCTACGCTGCCCGTCAGAGGACTGTTGCAGCGTTGTTGTCCAAAAATCGAGAACAAATAATCCCAGTCTCCGTTGGCGTTTGTATGTCGAACATGGCCGGAAAGCAAGTCGCCGGCGCCGGTCTGCCGGAGAGCATCGCAGGAATGTCGAAGAACCAGCTATATGATATCATGTCTCAAATGAAGGTATTTCCTTTTTCTCTCGCAATCGGTTTGGCCCCCTGTTCGTCCGCTTTCTGAATTCGGGCTTTATCGCCGAGCAATTCCTGATTAGTGTGTTTACTTTTATGCAGACTCTGATCGAACAGAATCAACAGCAGGCCAAACAAATCCTAATCCAAAACCCGCTTTTGACCAAAGCTCTTTTCCAGGTTCCCATTCTTAGGGTTTTTGCATCTTGAACGATGTTCTTTTTTGCTTTGTATTTAGAGTTTTCCCAGTGAATCTTGGCTTGGCAGAGTTGGTTGGAACAACTAGGGTTTCAAGTGAAACGGATTTTGGATGATTGCAAGTACCGTCTGGAAAGTCATTGTGTTTTAGTAATGTGTGTGTATGCACATTTACACAATCTTTTACGAGGTTTAGTTTTGATATTTATGAACTGAAAATTGTTGGATTATTTTCTTAAATGAAATAACTTATCGATTCGGGGAGAAATCAATCAAGTTTTAAAGTATCTCTCAATCTTTCCCAGTTGTATTGCAAGGAGGAGTATCTTAAAGACGAGAAAAGTGGACTTGAGTGTGAGAGATTTCTTCTTATTTCCTCTAGGAGATAGTGTTTTTATTGTTATTTATATTTTTGTAATGAACTAAATTTTTATTGAGAAAAGAATGTAGGAACAATGCAAAACGACATACAAAAACTACATTCCCAACCAACCAAGAGACGACCTACATGAAGATAACCGTCCCCAAGAGATGGCGCAGTGGTTGAAGATTTGGGCTTTGAGAGTATACTCCCCTCAAGGTTCCAGGCTCGAGACTCACCTGTGACATTACTCCTTCGATGTTTCCGGTGCCTGGCCTAAGGACAAGCGTGGTTACCCTTGTTTCAAAAAAAATATAATGAAGTTAATCTAATAGGTAATTACAAATGTTTGTGTTGCCTAGTTCCTTGGAGACAGGGTTGACTGTCAAATGTTTGTGTAGCCTACTAGAAGCGCCAAGTTTGATCATTTGATATATCAGGAATTTGATTGTTCAGTATAATTTGTAGTAGGAATTAGGTGTCAGCAAGTGTTATCTATAACCGTAATTTATGCTCTAGGAACCATCATGGGTTAACCTAGTTGCCAAATAAAGGTTTTATGAATCATAAAGTGCATAGAGGTTATCGGGAATCCGTTGTGGCTGCGTACCTAAAACCTAATTTCCAACGAATTACCTTGACATCCAAATGCAATATGGTTATGGATATAAAAAAAATGCTCGAGGATACTTTGATTTATATTGTTATTAGCGTAAACCATTTTCACTAGTTGATCTTGATCGGCACATTTAGAGGCTTTACCTTTAGTTTCTCATTTGCATTCCGTTGTTTTATATATATCAGGCGCAGATTATGCTTGGGATGGTACGTCCTCCTCAGGTAGCATGTCATTGTTATTTCTCTTTTTTATTTGCTTTCTTAATCCTGCATTTTTCTGAGTTAATAAGTATATATCTAACTTATTCTTCTGTCTAGATTCCAAGCGTCCAGCCTTCAGCCCCACAGCATTCTCAGCCATCAACAAACACAGCTCAACAATCAAATATTAAGCCTACTCAAACACCAGCAGGTCAGATAAGTTTGCAAGAGCAGACAAGTGCACAACCGTTGGCCGCTCCTAGAAAACAATATCAGAACCAACAAGCAATGCCTATCTCATCAACTACTCTTCCTACCGTTAACATTCAGCCTCAGTCAGCACCTCTGATTCCCCTGCAGACCCCGCAACATTCCAAGGGTTTTGAGATGCCCCAAGCAAATCCCATGTCTGTCCCACAGCCCTCTCAAGTTCCAAGTGTATCTCCAATACTTCCATCTGCTGCTCAGCCACCTTTACTCCATCAACCCTCGATTTCAACTGCTTCCATGCAGCTGCAGCCACCAATGCAAACAGCTAAAATTCCCCACCTTCCTCTACAGGCACCATTGCCTCCACATTCCAGACCACCCCATGCTCCAAATTTCCATCAGCACTACCCCCCTCAAATCGGGCACAATATGAATTATCAACCTGCTGGCATTCCTCCGCAGCATGTTTCACAACCCATGTTTCATGTAAGTCGGATTTTAGTTTTCAAGTTGCAATTGTTCTTTTGGTACACACAAAATCTCCAGGTAAAAATGATCTCTCAACCTCTCTAGTCTTTTTTGAATGTTTTAGTCAGGTACCAAACTCCCTCCTGGTTTAGGAAATTCATTTCCCCCTGGACAGTCGGGACTTCCTAATCAGCCACCTCCTCAATCAATGTATCAGGTACCTCTTCTTTACTTAATGGATTAGAATTTGTTTATCCTGCTTATATTGGGTCGATTAAATTCTTATGAGGCTGGTGAGGATAGGCTCTTTCTTTTATTGGCTGTGGGGTGCATTTTCTTTACTTCTTGACCCAGTTCACTATTAAACTGCAATTTCAGCTTACTTTTTAATTATGGTCCATGCTGCATGCATATCGTGAGTCCTCGACTATGCTGCTCAGTATAAGGTTTTTTATGTAACTCTGTTTGAGGTTAAATATATTTGTTTGATGGGCTTCTATTCTATGTAACTTTTATTCTTTTTCAATTTTCTTATGATAATGATAGCAGTATAAGTACGAGTTCATATAAGGGGTATTTTCATGTATCACTTAGTCTCCAAGGGGTGGCCTCATGGTATAGGCTTGGGGTCTCTAATGTAAGCTTCCTTAGGTCTCAAGTTTGAAATTTACGAGTGATTTTAATTATAAAATCTCTTGTTGTCTTTTGGGTCCAGGTCTCAAGACGGTTACGGGTGCTCTCGGGTATGTAGTGGAGCGAAGTTTCGATTTCCGGTTATATAAAAAAGTAATAAATAAGGCCCATTATATAGCCATTTGGTTTTTTAAAAAATATAGCCATTTGGTTTTTTATTTTGAAAATTAAACCTTAAAAATACTACTTCCACATATGAGTTTCCTTATTTTGTTATCTACTTCTTATCGTTTGTTTTAAAATTCAAGCCAAATTTTGAAATCTACGCACTCCTCACTAATCTCCAAGTTAGTTGCTCGATCCTACTACATTTGGTTGATATGAAACACGTAGGATAAGAGTTCGGCTAAGCATTCAAATGTTTTGTTAAGAAAGATTAAACTCATAGCAGAGAATTGATGAGAAAACAAGCCCACTTTCCACTTTTCATTTGTTGTTATTGCATTGTACTTGCTTTTGTGAATTATGATTCTGACTCATTGTACCATTGGGCAGCCTCATTGGTAGAGACTTAAAGTTTCAATTATATGCTCTCTCTTAAAGGTTTTAGGTGGTGAGTTTAATTGTGGAATCAATTATTAAGCCTGATGATTGTCTACATGTGGGTCACTTCCATTTCTCGGTCACCAAATATAAATTTTCAAGTCATCACAAAGATGGGGCTGCAATGTCTTGAGCTTGCCATACTTTTTGACCAAATTAGTAAAGCCACTACATAATTTATCAAAGAACAAGTACTTCTATAAATTTATCAAAGAACAAGTGTTAGCTGTTAATATTTTGCTTGATGCGCATTTCTCTCAGGGTGGAGGTTCTAAAGTAGGTGCAGAATTCATGAATCAAGTGGGACCTTCAAAGCCTGCGGACAGAGGGCCTTGGATGCCTGGCCCTCCAGAGAATCCGACACTTCCACAGCAACTCTCAGGACCACCACCAATGCCATCAGTCCCTGGTCAGATGGGCCCCGGCAATCCGCCTCGTCCTGCACCACCGGTAACTTTCTAATTACTCTTTACCTTCTATTTAGAATGACAATATCTTATTTCCATCTTTTGTGGTTGATTCTTTGTCCCATCCCGGATCGTGGTGCAGTTGAGTCAGGACATGGAGCAGATGCTACTTCAACAAGTCATGAGTCTCACACCAGAACAAATTAATCTGTTGCCTCCAGAGCAAAGGAATCAAGTGTTTCAGCTACAGAAGATGCTGCGCCAATGAGCAAGGGGAGGCAGGCTTGGCTTATCTTCATTTTATCCTTCCCTTCCCCTCTCCCTTTGTCAACTCCTTGCATGATTGGATATGCTCAAAATGGTTTTTAGGCTGTTAGGGGAACTTTTTTTACTATTGTCTTATTACAACTTCGGTATTGACATCCAGATTGATATAATACAATTCTAATATTGGCTTATTTTGCCAATTCGTCTGAGCATTTGTTTGCTGTATTTTGTTATCTTAGGTAGGGAATGTGTTTAATTCAGTCTGGCCATCTCTCTCTTTTTTTTTTTTTATTAATAATAATCTAAGAACTTAAAGCTTTGTTTCTCTAAGCCTAGAGGTACTATTGCACATTCATAGACTGTGCAATCGAGGTACATTATAGGATCGGAGGTAAAATTGAGGGTTGCGTGAGAAATTAATCCTCACCTCAAACTTCATATCTCAACCGCTGCCCTTAAATAAGATTGTTTTATATAATTAGTTGAAGTTGGCATAAATTGGCACATATTCATGATTATTAAAAAAAAGGTGAATGGCCATTTTTATTAAGGGTGCGTTTGGAGCACCGGTTTGGTTATGATAGACGGAAAGTTATGATAAACAGGAAATTATGATAAACAGCGAGTTATTATAAATGGTGTTTGAATGACAAGTTATTATAATAGGGATTATGATCAACAGTGTTTGAGGGGTTAGTTATGTAACAAAAAGTAATATATGTAAGGTTTAAATAAACGGACACGTAGATTTAGATAAAAGGGCATGCAGGTTTAGGTAACCACTGTTTATAATAAACGATGAGACAAACATCGGTTGAGTTATTATAACAAACCGGCCGTTTACATAAATAGGGGCCCAGACACATCCTAAGTAACTTGTATAACTATACTTAATGGTCAAATAAGAGACCAGTAGATGATAAAATATTTTAAGTTGAGGTGTGTGTAAGCTATTCCATGTAAGGAAAAAGAGATGACTTTATAACTCGAACTAAGTGTAGCTTGCTTTGGTTTGAGAAGAATGCTTTGGTTCGAGAAGAATTTGTAACACTGAACTATACATACTGTCGAGTGTCAAAATACAGAGGCTGGAAATGTGTTTTAACCCAACACTTTGGGCACCATTTTCTTTTCATCATATGATTGTACTTAACAAACCAGAGGGTCCCCCATCTACAATCCTTTTGCTGTTAGCTTAACAGTTACTGATTCCATCTAGAACTACAACAAAATGAGGCCAATTCTTCCCAATTGTTCAGAATAAATAAGAATTCCTATACGAAAATATGAACGTGAAGTGTCCATACACATTGATGGACTCTTGTAAAGAACATGTACACTTGCATCAGAATCTCGAAATGCTTGCCGAGTGGCCGTGATTTGTACTGCAAACTGGCAACAAAATGAGAAACATGATGGATCTGTTTAATATCCAGATGATCTTCTGCTTAAGGAAGGGGATGAGTTGAGAAACTCCTGGCCCAGTTCCCTAATTTTGTTTATTAGAAGCATTTGTTCAGTTTCAAGCTGTACCATATACTCTTCTTGTATATCCTCTAGACTTTCCAACTCACTCATAGCCGTTGCAAGTCCTTCAAGATTGCTGTCTTCAATTAAAGTTTGTAACTTATTCATCATTTGTTTCATCTGCAAGTTTTTCAAGGAAAATAATATATTCGAAGTTACTCAGCTATATTGCACCAAAGATGTCAACAAATTTGGACTGTAAACATAAACTTAGAATCTATCTACTCAAAATAAAACTTTTTTCTTAGTGCAACTAACCTGACTGGAAATTTGGTGTGCTTTGTTCAAGGGAGTTTCAGAATCCAGACTGGTTATTGAATCCAAACTAGATCTCTTATCTAGTTCTGGAACTCTCTTGGTGATCTGGATATGTATCTCTCCCCTTTTGACCCCCTGAAGTGGTATCCATTTGTCAAACATCTGGTTTGGAGGGAGGCCTTGATATTCCACAACACAATCACCTATGCTTGATGTGGGGAGTAGAGCATTGTGGTCTTTGACATGTAACAGCAAAGGACTGCCATTGTCAGGAAACTCCAACATTTGATTCCATTGGGGACTGAGAGTTTTGTACATGACCTGAAAGGTATTGATACTTAATTTCACAACAAATTAATCTATAAGAAGCTAATTTGATATAACGTTTAACAAGAAAATAATTTTCGTTAAGAATCTTATGGTTGAGAACGTATCCATTTGATAAAAGCCAGAAAAAAAAAGATCTTTAATATGCTCATGACATTGGAACTTGAAAGATTAAAAGTTGAAGAGAAAGAATGTATGGAACCTTAGTTCTTTTCTTCAACTTTCCATAGTGGACTCTCACATAAGGATCACTTGTCCCTCTGATATCAGCAGCAACAAGGTCTCTTGCTTCAATTAGAACAAGTTCAATCCAACCATTTGTTGGACCCAAGCTTGAGCCCTGGAGAAATGAAGGAATGTAGAATTAAAAAATCTGGAGTTTTAAAGGATTATATGATTGAGGCATGTGCTTGTTACACTTTATGGCTTACTTCTAAATTCATGCATAAAGATAATAGATTTGGAATAGGCTAATTTCCCAACTCTTTTGTCATTGTTACGGGTCTTTTTTCTATCCTTCTGAAACTATTTGAAACATACTTTACCAATGTTACATTACAGGCTCATACCTTTGATCCTTCATTGTCATCCACTCTGATGGCTTCTATTTGAAGCCTTAATTCTCCAGAATTCACCTTTTCAAGAGGAATCCACACATCTCTAACTGACCCTTCTACTAATCCTTCCAGATTTACCCTTGCACTGCCAGTGTTATCGTTGCCGAAGATATCTTCAGTAAGAAATTTTAACTTAAGATATTCACCACCAGCTATCTCATCAAATTCAAACTTCTGATTCCATATTGGATTGAAGGTGCGAGCAGTTTTTGTGCGCTGTAAGGCCTGACATTATGAGAAATAACCGTCAAAAGAGAGCATGACCAGTATTGAAATTGAGCACCACTATTAAAATGTTTGAGAAATTAAAAGGAAAGTATACTACCTTTCCATACTGCAATTTGACATATGTATCACACTTTCCATTTTTGTCTTTCGTGGGTAGATCCTTTCCTTCCATAACTGTGATGTTAATTTTTCTTCCAGTGCTAGAAAGAATGCTCGATGGTCCATTGAGCGATTGTTGTGGACTAACATGATACCTGTTCGAACTATGTGAACCATCCGAAAACATCCATTCCTTTAAAACAAGCCTCACAGACAGCTGCAACAACATGCATTACACTAGTGTATCAGCATGAGAGAATCAGCAACTTAGCAAACAGAGGCAGGGAAGTAAAAAATCATCAAATCAGATCTAATAAATGGGTACATAATCACATAGGGGCGGATTCTCCCTATCCTATGTAAAGTACTTTCTTTTGCTCGAGTGACTATGTGATGACTTTTCGAAGTACCACTTTCTAAGTGATGAAAAAGTTTTTTTTTATAGGAAATAAAAACATTTTTATTGATCGGTGAAAGTCTTATAATGCCAATCGAAACAGGGAGAATGCCGATAGCAATGGCCACAAAAGGAGCAAAAACTAAGGATAATGCTAGTCACAAGCCTGGCTGAATATATAGAAACAACAATAAACGAAAAATAAAATATAGATGATCATCGACCAGACTTGTATGTGATGAAAACGTTTTTTGAAAAATTGCTAATTATCACTTCCTCTAAAGTGCTTTTAAAATTAGTTAAATTTTTTTTTTCATCGTTCCAAAATTCATCCCAACGCAGATTTGTAAGACACGTGATGAACATTCCCTACCATCAAAGATGAATTCTGTTTTTTATCTTTATCCATGCCTAAAGTAATCTGTTTTACTCGATGCTTGGTAATTGATTTTATTTATTAATATTATTTTTTAATTTTAACACACAAAGAGACAGAAAATTTTACCTCTCCACAAGAGGCCCCTTCAAAGGGAATAACCATTTCAACTTCTTTTCCACAAAAGTCAGCATGCTTGGCTATTACACTGGAATCTGGTCCTATTGCCCAAAATGTTGTGGAATCATCTGCAGCATATTTCATCTGCTCATACAGAACAAACTTTGAATTAGCAAATGCTAGAAGTTTATTGAAACTTACACTGCGCATCCATTCAAATTCTATTGTCTGCTCTTTTGGATTCTCAGCATTTTTTCTCTTTAAATAAAAAGGTATGCCAGAGAGCGCTTTAGGAAGTCTAATGATCCATCTCTTGCAACAGTTCTAAAAATATCCTTAATATTAGATAGATAATCAGCAATCCATAATATTAACTATGGTTTGAAAAGCATGATATTGAACATAATAATCAGACCCATATAACTTCTTTTTCTTTTTCTTTTTAAATATATTTTCAAATGTTTTTTTAGTTTTTTTTTAAGTCAAACGTTTTTTTTAGTTCAATAAAAATTGAAAGCGGGGATTTGAAGCCATAAACGCTTGTCATGGGCATACATTTATGCCACTTGTTGGCTTCTATTCAAATGTTTTTACTGGCTTGATTTCAGAAATAGCATGCATCGAAACGAAATTGATTAATTTATACCTTAACCTCACAACTTGCAAGATAATCATGCTTCACATGGCTTGGAGTATACTCATAAAGATGAAACCGTAGAGTTCCTGTATCTTCATGTAAAATCATATTGAATGTCGTATTCCACTGAGGGTCTGAACCTGATTTTGAATCTGTTCTTCTACTAAGCTTTTCAAGTTCAACCTCAACAAATATCTGCATGTTTTTATCATTAAGATGCTCTCCGGATGAACCATTAGCAGAGTTAAATTGTTGCCTTCTGGTTGGACTTCCCTTCAAACTACTTCTATAAAGTTTTCTGGCAGAAATGACAGTCACATATATAATACCACCAACAGCTTTTTTCCTCAGGTCAACGGGCGGCAAAGAGAAACAACGCCTGCGAGGTTCGACCATTGTCCGAACGAGGGTGTCAGTTAAAATTTTGACCTGCATTAGAGAGGACAGATTGTTGAGCCACTCAAATGGATTGTGTAACCACTGTGTTGATTGCATTTATTCCATAGTATACTAGTTCCTTTCGGAAGAGCTTTATAGTTCTTGGAAAAATATGGAAATAATTTTGCAGATTGCAGAAGCAAAAGTTTCTGGTATATGATATTTACTTATGAACTACCCGGTGATAGATGTAGAAATATACCAGCCAAGAGGAAACACCAGGGAGCTCTGTTGCGGGTAATGACTGGCTTCCACCACTTCCAAAAGCAACTCCTATTCTCACATCAGGAGTTGTCACAAATGAAATTAAAACTGCCCTCCCATCCAAAATAGGCATCAAGACAAGCTGCATAGTTAATCCAAACAACAGATAAAATTTTACAACACTTCTAACTTTTCAGTGAAGACATGGATTATATATGGTTGAATGAAAATGGTAACTAAACCTCCCCAATTCATCCTAAAATCGTAGGAAAATTCATGAACAGGAATCAAGGAGAATGCAGTGCGCATGCCATCGAAGTATCAAAACAACTTTGGCACAGCCGCACAGGTAGGACTGGTTAACGTAACTACCATTTGTATAAAAAGGTAGGGAACTACTATTTGAATCTAGACAAAAGAAATAGACCCACTATAGCATTCCTGAGAAAATAATCAATGAATGAAGTTGAAACCAAATGAATGCAATTACTCACTTAGTGAATCTATGATACTTACACTGAAAAACTAAAAGAATGAACACAGCTGAGGGAAGAGGGAAAGAAATTATACATACATCACCCTTTATATGGAGACTGTTTATGACAATCCGCGCAGTTCCCATCAGTGGCTTGGCCAGTTTTGCTTGCAACAAAATACTCATTTCATTGGTGTCCCAATCGAAACCCAAATGCATGATTTTCTGTCAAAACCCAATGTGAAAAATTTGTTCATATTTATTCTTAATTTGCTTGAAGTCACAGAGTAGAATTTTTCATCACAGAAACTACAACCAAATGTAGAAATATGGTTATACATAATCGTGTTCCTCAAGATCAGTATGAATAATGTGATTATATCAACATATGTAGTAGCAATGAAGAAGAAGAAGAAGAGGAGCCCAACCTGATCGCCACAAGACGACCATCGAGTCCCACTAAGACCCAAGCTAGGAGGGCATGAGCCAAGAGAAAACTCCTGTAGTTCGATTTTTTCCTAAAGGAAATTGAGCTATTTGGTTAAATATGAGTATTTGTGGACATTTATGTTTTCGTCTACAGGGTCTACAAGTTAGAATGGTAAAAGGAGTTCTACTCACAATAAGTCTTGACTTTCGGTCCTTCAACCGTTTCTGCGTAGAGAAAATTTTAGCATGTTAAATGATGTCAAATATGTGTATTGTATATAATCAATATAATTATGATATACTCTAAATCAATTCTAGACATTTTTAGTAGTAGAATGGAAGCCAACAAAAGCAATAGCTCAACCGGCATAAGTGTCCACAACCAAGAAGTCATGAGTTCGAATCTCTCACTCATGGTTGCTATTGAACTAAAAAAAGTAACAGAATGAAAAAAAAAAAAAAAAAAGATAACTGCCCTAGTTTTTCGTAGATTCAAGTTATCCCATTAATTTACTCCCTAAATTTTTTAATCAAAAATTTATTCAAATAAAAAAGATTTAAACCAATAATTTTCTCCTTTTTATAAAAGTTCTAGCTCCGCCTCTAAAGAAACGGTCTAAAGAAGAGTATACTTAATAACATCAATTTAATGTATAACCATATTTGCCCTAGTTTTGCACACGATGATAATTAAAGAATATTCAGCAAATACCAACAGTTCACCAAACAGACATTAGTGTATCAAATCATGATATGGTGCGCCAAAAGAAGAATGAAGCTAAGTTGAAATCTACAAACAATTGAACTATGTGAAGCATGTTATGCTCGTGAGGAGTAAGATGGTGAGAAAGAATAGGACACTCACATTTACTGTGGATGAAAACTTTGTGGAAAGTTTTGGATTAAAATAATTTGGCCATACTTCCATCAACAGCTTATTCAACCATGCACAAGGTTCCAAAGGTGTTTCTGACTGAATAAATTGTTCCCAAAAGAAAAAGAAAACCATTAGCCCAACACATTGAAAACTTCAAATAGTCATCGAGGAGGTAAAACAAAAGAAGGACTTACCAATGTGTTTGTTATAAGTCGCCTCCATTTTGTGTTCAAATCATCAACAATTAGTTGACGTTGATAACTCCCATACTGCAGGAGAAAGATGATAATACGGTCAGTACGGCATGTTATCCCCGCTTAATCTAGTCTGTTAGCTTTGTTTTATTTATCAATGAAATTGTTTCTTATTCTAAAAAAAAGTTATCTAGACAACAGAAACATTAAAATGAGAAATATAATTGTAGACATTGAAGACTCAAAAAGCTGTAAGAAGTAGATGTAACACGGAAAACTTCAAGAAGGTCAAGACAACTAAATGGCCTCTGTTCAAAAGAGAACCACCGGTATTTTTTTTTTTTATTTCCTGCAAACATATGTCGAATCTTTAATGCTGCTTAAGTACAATGATGCAATAATAACACAATTCTCAAGCCAAAATCTCCCAACATGACAGTGTTTGAGCCAAGTGGTTGAGGATGTCGACCGTGAGCCTATATGCTGATTAAAGTTCTTCAACAACTGTTTGCCAATATCAATCGGCCAAAACCTTCGTAAATATAGCAGCCACTTTCTATAATTACAAAACAGCAATATTCACATAGTTTTCAATAATTAATGAATCTACTCAATACCATATTTCTAATAATCATTGAAATGTGCGATCAATAAAACATGGAAAATGATTGAAGAGTCAAATCACTGACAAAGTACATGAACGGGATTCAAAAAGTAAAATCAACAAATAATTCCATAGCTCAATAACTTACACTATAAGATTGCTGCTATATATCTGTAATGGTAAAAGAGATGGATCGAATCAACAAACAACACTAGAGTTGGAACTCGAGGTCTCAATCTAAACTACATAACATTAAACTCAATCCAAACCCACAAATCTAATCAGAAATCGGTGGATAGACAAAGCATTGACTCAACTCAAAGTCCCAAACAAATTTGAACGGTAGGACATTACATCAAACACCTTACGTGCAGTTACAGGGTACTCACGAATTCAGTCAACCCCATTTCAATTACAGCAAAAACAAAGTCCAATCAAGAGAGAAACAGATAAAAAAACGAACGAAGTAAAGCGGCAACAAGAGAAAAAAGAGGGAAAACGGAACAAAAACCTGCAAAGTGGCCCAAACAGCAACAACGAGAGGAACCCAATTGGAGAGAGAGAAGACCCATCTCTCAACAGTCCAAGCAATCAGAATCAAGGGAATCAGAAATGGAAGAAAAGGCTTCTCCGCCATTAAACTATGGAAGAAATCGATCACCCCTTCGCCGGAGAAGAAACCCCTTTTCCGGCCAGTTGGGCCGCCGGTTCTGGTCATTTGAAACGAACCCCACGAAAGAAAACTAAGATCTTCGTGCGCTTGTGACTCTGCCTCTACGTATGGAGATGCAGAGCAGTTAGAAAAAGTTGAAGGATCATAGTGTTTGAAAAGTCAAAATAAGAGAATTTGAAGAAAACAAAGAAAGTAAAATCAAATAGGTGTAATGGTAATTCAAATGTGAAACGGTGGAGGAAGCTAAAGGGGAAATTTCGAATTGGAATTGAAGAAGATGAGACAGGTCAATTTGGTTGAGAACTTAGAACTTTGATAATGACAGATTTTAGTTTACATTTTCTGTAGCTGTATAAAATAATATATATTAAGGGAAAATATATATATTTTTTTAGTTTGGGTCTATTTTCAATTTGATTTTTATATTTTAAAATTAATATTTAATAATATTCCTTTTTAATTTGTGAATCGTCAATTACAATGTTAATGTTGATTACAATGATTATAAATTTAATTTTGAAAATAAAAATAAATTTATAAATATGTATAATAATTAAAATTTATTATTATTAAATTGTCCCAGATAAAAGTTTTCAATTTTAAATTATAGAGATCAAATTACAAACTAATTAAAAATTAAATAGATATTTTTTTGCTATATATTAAATGCTATTAAATGCAAACTTATAATCCATAGTTATTAAATTCTACCCCATATCACTAGAAAGCAGTTCTTGTTGGTTATTGTCATTGCTCGTTCAGCTTAAGCTTGACTTCGCTCTCGATTTTATTTTCTTAATAAATACTGTTTTTTTTTGTGTTATTATAATGTTTCAGATTCAATAGATGTAATTATTATTTTTCTGAACTAACCATTTGATTTTTTTTTAACAACTAAGCATTTGATTTTAATTCATAATATTTCCTGTTTTAAACAAAATTTGAATCATTTGTATCCATTTATATTTGATTTTTTTTTATCAATTGAATTTTATATAATTTCCGTTACATTTTTTGCTTTTCATTATGAAATTATTTATAACCATATCATTGTTATGACATGATAATGCAAATAGTTGGTAACATTTTTAAATCATAAGAATACTAAGAATGTGTTTGGAATGAAGATTATTATAAATGATAGATTATTAATAATATGGATTATGATAGCTTGTGTTTATGTACATGATTATTATAACATAAATTTTTAATATAACATGGTTAAGAGATTATTAATGAAAAAGATGAGTTAAGAGTAAACTACTAATTATTATAACTTGCGATTTAAACACATATTAAGTTATTATAACCTAATTTAACCCACCTAAATGACAGTCCACATGTCCATTATTTAACATATAAAGATTGATGGTTTGATCATTACATATTACAACGATTAAAATTTTAAATAATAATAAACAATAGCATAGTGGTCATATGATCCTAACTTAATTAAGAGATTTATACATTTTTAATGTCAATATATGCATGAATCTTTTATTATTAAACTTAAAAAATACTACTCTTGATCAATTATATAAATGTTTAATCTTTTTTTTAATTCTATAAATGTTTAAGACTAATTGCACAGAACATGAGTATTGGTTCAAACGCGATGTTTTATATATGATAGTTTTTTGCTTGAGGGTATTGTTCCATTTCCACTTTTGCAATCATTTTTTCTTTTAAGATTTATGCATTTGTTAATTTTAAAAGAGTAATAATTTCGCATCATGTACCACATGAGAATAAGTCAATCAGGCCAAATTAAAATATGTTTCATTCCGAGATATTTAGTTCGTTTAAGAAATATTTAAACTAAAATATCTTTTGAAATATCATAGAATTAAGGTTGAGAAGGGACTCGATCTAAGAAAGAGAAGCTCCTATTAAATTTTAAAAAAGTATTTAATATAAAGAGAGTAGTTTATTTTTTAGAAATATTTTTGACATTTATTTTATTTTTTATTTTTTAGAAATATTTACATCATGTATGAGCTGGGCATGATCTAAATTGTAATGCCACCTATGTGCCCAATATAAGTCTTATCTCTCTTTTTTTTTTAAGTTTAAAATTAAATAAAAGAGAACAATTTGAATGCAGTCATAACTTACCCTAATGATAATGTCAACATATGTGACAGTTTTTTGTGCCACACATTTCAGCCCACTTCTTTTTTTTAAAAGAAAAACTAAAAAGTATAATAACATAGCTACTTCTAAATTGTTCTCAAAATAAAATGTGGTTTTTAGTGTGCTACATAGGTCATACTACCTAAATATTCCTCTTTATTTTTTATGTGCCGAAAACATGAATGACCCGAAATTAATAGCATCTCAATTTGGGAAAACGGTGATAATTTGGGATTTTTTTTATTTGCAACAAATTTATTTGTTTGAGATGGCTCTACTATTTGAAGGGAAAAATATATAATTAAAGAAAAAAAAAGGTTGGTAGGTTGATGTGAATATTGCGTGGTCCCACGCGTTTTCTGGCGCGTACGGTCACAGGTTTCATGAGTCTTAGAATTTGCCGATTTGGAAGCCACGACCCCGAGACATTGCGGGAACGTTTCGGAGGTTTTTATTTGACATATTTAGATAGTTTTTAGGATAAGGAGATATATTTAACAGTTAAAAATTAAGAATTGTGTTAAAAACTCGTTTGAATGTAGTTTTTGTATAGAAAAACTATAGTCAAAATCTTATTTAGATGTAAATTTAAAAATGAGTAGTTATTTTTAGTAGTTAACAAAGAAATGATTAAAAATGAATGGTTAAAAATAAGTTATTTTGATTGATTTGAAATTAGTGATTAAAAATTAGTGGTTAGAAATGATTTAGTAATTATAAATGAATGATTAAAAATGAATTGTTAGAAATGAAAATTATTTTCAAAAGTAAAATTGATGAGGAATTGATAATACATCGTTTGAATGTAAATTTTCAAGAAAAAGTTAATAGATCCTAATCCTAACTCCTAACTAAAAACGTAAAAAAAAACAGCCACTTCAACTCAAAACTGGAAAGAAAGAGATCTGGAAGGAACTTATTTACCAAATATCCTTTTCTTTTTGTGTGGCATTAATTAGTTTTCAAAAATAAAATGGTATTATAAATTTAGATAATTGCGTAAAATAAATAAACTTTGATGCATGAATACAAATCGTTGACAGAAATTGATGGATGAGGGGAACAATCAAAGAGAAAATTATACCGTTATCAGAAAGGTAAACACTTAGTCTGAAACAACTCAAAGAAAAATATTTGCATAAAAAATATATTAATTGATATAATTAAATTTAGCTCAAACTATCGACTTGATCAAAGATTTAACATAATATAAGAATTTGTAAAACTATATGTTTTTATTATCAAGAGTCTTGGAGTTTTACTTTCTTAATATTCGAGACATTATTAACCCGTTCTTAAAAGCAAGATCAAGATAAGTCTGAAAGAGTGAAAACATAATAAGAAATGTCTTTAAATCAATTTCAATTTCTAAGTCCACGAGTACAAGAAGGGGCTAATATTATTAATATTTTTTTAATAAAATATATTTAAATTTACTCTTTTTTTTAACAAATTGTTGGACAAACAAAGTTGTTCCACATCCGTAAGATAATTAAAAGATCTTGTGTATATAAGAAGGGGACAACGCGTCCATTGATATGAGACATTTTAGGAGATACCCAAACACAAAGTCATGAGGAGTGATTCTTAAAGTGGACAATATCGTATCAATGTAGAGGTTTGTGATTGTTCGTTGTCCCTAACAAGTAGTATCAGAGCTAGGACTCTTGACTTAGCGATGTGGGTGAAGACTCCCGATGTAGAACAAATGATGGCTCGGTGTACTTTGTTCGAGGGGAGGTCCCTCCGATATAGACAAAATCAATAAGGCTCGAAGGGTTCGAGGTGTACTTTGTTTGAGGGGAGGATGGTTGGACAAACAAAGTTGTCACACATCCCTAAGATAAGGGAAAGATAAGGAGGGGACAACACCTCCATTGATATGAGGTGTTTTGGAAGATGCATATGTTCGTTGTCGCTAAGACAAATATTTAAATTTACTTAATCCATTAATTTTTTTTTTTATTTGATAATTTAACTGAATCAAAAAACTTATGGCGGTTGGATAAATAAGAAACTCTAAAATTGTAAATTTGAAATAAACAAAACCATAGATCTAAAGAGTAAATTGGGACCGGTTTGAGTTGAAATGAGCTTTTTATTATTATTATTAATTAATTAATTGTATATTTTTATTTGGTGTTTTTTTTATAGAAAAAGAAAACAACATTTATATTAAAATTTCAAAAGTATGCCTTAAAACAAATAATAATACTCTACGATTTTGTTTTTAGGCGATAACTTTTTTGATGGTCGGTTTTAATTATAGCACTTTTATAAATATTTATAATTTTTTTAATTTTTATTTTTTCGCATATTCCAATTAATCATTTCACCGCATATTCCAATTAATCATTTCACCGTCTATTGATAGAAGACTATTTATAATATTAATCAAAGATAATATATGATATTGCTTGAAGACTGTTTGTTAGAATGATTGAATCCATCAAATATATGAATTTTTTTCATCTTTTTACTAGGTTGGCCCTCACCTTAAGGGCTTGTTTGGCCCGCCCATATCAGCCCGGGAAGGGAAGGGGCGGGCCCTGCCCGGCGTTTGGGCCGCCGGGTTAACCCAGCGCCTAACCCGGCCCAACCTGAAGCGTGCTGTTCAGTTTTTTTTTTTTTTTTTTTTTTATTTCTTTTAAATTCACTTTCCTTCTTTCTTAATTTTTTTTTTCTTCTAAATACAAACTTTGGCTTCTATTTCTTTATTTATTTATTAGTATCAATTTTTTTTCAAAATACAATATTTATTTATTTTTTTCTTCTAAATACATCCTATTTTTTAAAACATATTTGTAGTTTGATGTTTTTATAATTATAATTTGATGCATTTGATTTGATCATAAACTTTATTTTAAATAAAATAATAAGCTTGTTAACTTTTACTAATTCATTCATTTAAGTTAATGGATTTTTTTTAGAACCACTTAATTGATTAAATTTATACTATATGCTATTTATATTTTTTTTTATTTTAAAATGCAACAATTATTATTATTATTATTTTTACAGATATATCAAGTTCTTTAAACAATATTTGTAATTGTTTATATATTTGACTTTTTATGGACAATGTATGCATTTAAAATTTTTTATATACAAATATATATTAATTTTATTATTTATCAATTTTTTTTAAATTTATACATTTTATAAAATAAATAGAAATATATATTTAAATAATCCTAAAATAATTACTCAAAATAATTAAAATAGTTATCTTTTTATTACATCTATCTTGATTTGAATTTATAAACTTAATTTCATTATAAAAAATTATATTTATCTATTTTTTTTAACAATTATGAAATTTATATATTTTGATAATGAAAGTTATTAAATTTTTAAATTTTATTTAAATAATAAATAAAATAAATATAAAATGATATATTATAAACATTATATTAAAAATATTAAATATCTATTTTTTTAACAAAAAAACATCACTTCACTACTTTTCTCATCCCACTAAACACCAATTTACTATCACTTCTTTTATCTTCCCTTCCCACCAAACACCAATTTACTCTCACTTCCCTTCATTTCTCTTCCCTTCCCTTTCCTTCCCATCCTAGCCAAACAAGCCCTAATTGTTTATTGTTTTTTGGGGTTTTTTTAACCATACATGAAATATCTCCTTTTTTTTAGATTACTTTTTTTTTTTAATTATCTTAATATCTATTCTTTCATATCTTGTTTATTATTTAAGTAGATAACTTGACATCCTTTGATGTTGATGTGACAAATAATAAATGAGTACAACAAATAATTGGACAAATTAATTATTTGACACATAATAAGTGAAATTGAAATAACTTCAATAATTTCAACATCTTCGGTTTCAAGATAAGCTTGAAAAAGGGTTGGTGAAGAAATTAATTATCTGGTATGTTTTTAATCTATTTTTACTCATGGTCACGAATTCGGTCCTTACAATTTATATTTATAATTTTCCTTCATCCAACTTATATTGAAAAAAAAACTATGAAGAGAATTGATATTACCATTATTAGATCTTCTGTTACAAGTTGGCCGGTCAAAAAATAAAATTTATAGTGATAGATTTTAAATATATTGATTTTTTAAAATGATTTTTTACTAATTTTTTAGACAATTATATTGATAGATGTTAAATATATATTTTTTAAATAAAATAAAAATTGGAAAGTCTCAAATTTTGTACCTTCAGAAATGCTATTTGTAGAGATGGTCCCAAGCATTGGTAATCATATTTGGATTTGGTCTGCCATTAGTAAAGAAAATTCAAGAAAAATCTTCCTACAAAAACTTTTCAAATTTCTAAACACATTGAGTCTTGTAAATGCATCATCATGCACCCTTTCTCAAAGCACAAACAAAATCAATCATTTTTCATAAATTTTCTATTTACTCTTTTTTTTAAGGATAAATTTTCTATTTACTTGCTCAATACAAAAAGTCCAAATCAATGTGGGTAATTACTTAAAATTCAACCAACAATTTTTTTTTTTTGAGAAGATTTAACCAACAATTCAAAAGGTAAGCAATTGTAGTTTTTTTTAGTGCAATAATTAAAGATATAAGAAATCAAGTAATCAATTGTTGAAGTAGTTTTTTAAGGGGATTTATCGTGGATATTACAAACAAGTAAAATAATTTCCTTCATACCACAATTCTAAAAGTTATATATATGTGGCAAAAAACTTGTGAAATGACTAAAGTATCCCCATATAACTCTATACCCTAACTCAATTTCTTCCCCCCACGATTTCTCTCTACCGCAAGCTCTCTGACTTCCCTTTATCGGCGACCTCATCAATTTCTCATATACCCATTCGCATTACGATTTCTCTATACCCGCGAGCTGTCCGACTTCCCGATTTCTCTCTACCCATTCGCTTCACGATTTCTCTCTACCGCAAGCTCTCCGACTTCCCTCTTTCGGCGACCTCATCAATTTCTCATATACCCATTCGCATTACGATTTCTCTATACCCGCGAGCTGTCCGACTTCCCAATTTCTCTCTACCCATTCGCTTCACGATTTCTCGCTACCCATCACTCGCGACCTCTCCGACTTCACGATTTTGAGGTTTTTTCCTTGCTACTCTCACCTCTACAACCATCCACTCTCAATCCACACCGACCGTCTCTTCAAACTCCGACTTCACGTTTTGACTTATCACTGTTATGAAATTTGCAGTTTATATTTCTTATTCCAATGGAACCATACTGAGATGTCTATCAATTCCACTGATAAAAGTCTATAAGTGGAACCGATAGAAGTCTATCAGTGGAACATTGATAGGCTTCAAAACTAATAGACTTCTATAAGTGGAATTGATAGACTTCTCACGATTTTGGGGTTTTTTCTCTGCTACTCACACCTCTACAACCATCCACTCTCAATCCACTCCGACCGTCTCTTCAAACTCCGACTTCACGTTTAGACTTGTCACTGTTATAAAATTTGCAATTTAGACTTCTTATATCAGTGGAATATTGATAGACTTCAACACTGAAAGACTTCTATCGGTGGAACTGATAGACTTCTATCAGTGAAGCTGATAGACATCTATCAGTGGAGTGGTCTGACGTAGCTGGAATTTCACAAAGAAATCGCAAGAAGAAATGGTAGAGCACGCAAGAAGGAACCAACAAATCGCAAGAAGAAATGGTAGATGAGCATGCAAGAAGGAAGGCTTGAAGAGGAACTTCAAGAAAAATGGTATGAAAATCGGAAGTTAAAGAGAAATGGTATGAAAATTGGAAGTTAAAGAAATAGTAAGAGAAATGGCAAGGAGGCAGAGGAAGTTAAAGAGAAGGGTAAATTTGGAAATATGTAAAATTATCTTTAAAATATGCTATAGATGAATTTCTTTTAGTTTTGTGCTATAATTGTAATGAGAGGGGCAAAATATGCTACTTATTGCAAATTCCCTTTTTTTAAAGACTTTTTGAAATAGTTACTGATTTCTCTTTTTCATTGGGATAGAATACACATTGATATCTTTAAATTATGTTTTTTAAAAACTGAGTTTATTATATATATTTTTAATAAATCCTCTATTAAGTAACTTTTTGTTTGAAAATACTTATTAAGTCTTTATACTAAAATGAGCTTAATTCAACCGACATTTTATATTAACAACTTCAAGTTAGAAGTTCGATTTCATCACCCCATATTTTGTCGAAAAGTAACTGTTTGTGACATGCTAGAAATTTGGATTAAATTAAATTGTTTTTCTTGATTAATAAAGCATGATAATATTATATCAATTAAGGATAATTTTTGTTGACCATATGAAATTGCACTAGTTTAATCGTTTTAGTATAGACCGTGGATTTCATTCCCCTTGTGAAGCTCACGATTAGTTGACTTTTTATTTGAATTTATTATTGCATGTATATTTAAAATATTTTGAATTTATTATGGGCCAAGGCATCAAATTTGGTTGGATAAATTATTCTGCTTTAGTTGGTGGGTTATAAATTTTTTTTTTTTTTTGAAGAGGGTTATAAATTATTAAAACGCCAAAAGAATCAATTTCTATTTTAATTGAAAAGATGAGTTTGTTATTTTTGGAATAAAGTATGGTCATTGACCATCAAATGGCGACAAAAAAAGTCTTTTTTTTTTTTTTTACTCCAATGACCTATCAACTCTTTGGGGCTGTTTGTTTGACATATTTATGTAGTTTTTGAGTTAAGGAGTTATATTGAAAAGTTATGTTGAGGAGTTAAAAATTGAGAATTGTGTCAAAAACTCGTTTGGATGTAGTTTTTGTATAGAGGAATTAGAGTCAAAACCTTGTTTGGATGTAGATTTAAAAATGAGTAGTTATTTTTAGTAGTTAAAAAAGAAATGATTAAAAATGAATTGTTGAAAATGAGTTATTTTGATTGATTTGAAAGGTGATTAAAAATAAGTTGTTATAAATGAATGATTAAAAATGAATGGTTAGAGATTAAAGTTATTTTTAAAAGTAAAAATAAAGAGGAATTAATAAAAACTCGTTTGGATGTAGTTTTTAAGGAGAAGTTAGTAAATCCTAGAACTAACTCCTCCTTAAATATGTCAAACAAACAGCCCCTTCGAGTTTTGATTGTGAAACAGAAATTTTAAGTTTGTTCAGAAACATTCTCACCAAAAGTATATTTTATTTTTTAAAAGATAAAGAAAAGACGCTTACAAAATTAGAAAAAGACTAAGACTAAACTTTGTTTATGAAACGGTCAAAAATAAAATATCGTGTCAATGTGCTCGCATAATGTATGGTTTGATAATTAATTATTTGAAATCTTCTACTTTTAAATATTATTAAATAATTGAAGGTTGGTGGGGTCGTTGGTTATCTTATTTGGTCTTAATCCATTTTAATTTCGCAGTCACTAGTTTGAACCCGAAAATCAATATTTAACTTTCATATTATTTAAAACAAAATGGTATTAAACACACTTAATTGCTTTTTTTTTTTTATAACAACACATTTAATTGCATATTATGTTTTTTTTGGGGTAATATTTATATAATTTTTTTTATAACAACACACTTAATTGCATATTATGGTCTTAATATTTTGTATTAAAAATATATCGAGGGTCAATGGCGTAGTTGGTTATCTTGTTTAGCGTTAATCGGTATACTCTCAAGTAGTTAAATAAAAAAAATATTGAATCCAATATTATTTTGGTCATGTATTAAAAACCAATAATATCAAAATAAGTGATGGGCACACTATCTATTTAGTCAATGCTCAATGCTTAAAGATTTGTGTCATTTTATTAAAGAATGTAATGTGAGAATGGATAGAGGGTTGAAATAGAGGCTATGGAAAATTACTTTCTCATCCTTATCAGAGCTTATTGTTTTCTTGTGATCCCAAAAGACCTTACTTGGTCATTTAAAAATTTGTGGCTTATGCTATTTTGTAATTTTTTTGTTCAACTACAATTAGAGGAGGAGACTCAAACCCATAACATTTGATGTTTCTTAACCTATTATTATTTGTATTATGTTAAATTAACTACGTTGTTTAAACTAATAAGTTAAATAGCTTCAATTAAACTAACAAACAATATTTAATTTTTTTATACTATATTTTTAACTCTTGTAAAATATAATTGAAAAATATATATTTTTTATGACGGGGTTGGAGTCACTAGCACATTCCTAGAACATTGCACCATGATACATCCAAGAAGTGGAATCACAATTAAAAGATGTCTACAAATTAATTTCACAAGTGAATCTTAAGCCACAAAACTTGAGGGGAGTTTACTCTTAAAATCCAAACTCTCTATCGGTTGCGCTATCCTTCAAGAATAAGTTAGAAGAGATGAAATTGTTGATACTAAATTTTTCTAATCATCCATTTTTCACGTATATAAGATAGTCTTTTGCCATTATATTTTGAGAAGTGCAGCTATATATAAATTTTGCATCACCATTTAAGATGCAAAAATTATGATGATTTAAAGTAGGCTCGTTTCTAATTTTATGTTCTTGTGAAATAAAACTTAAACTCTTGACCTTAAATCTTAAATCCTAAATCTTAAAACTATAAACTTTATCCCAAACAACTCTAAACAACCTCAATTTTTTAGAAGGGCTTTTTTGTAATTCAAATATATATTATTTAATATATTTTTGGTGTAAACCACATTACAAAAATAAATTATTATGAGCATTTTTTGTCTATCTACATTTGAAACATCTCATTTACCATAAAATTTCTCCTTTTACAGCCTTAAGGCCAGGGGCTAGGTTTGGGCCGTAAATGGGCCTTTGCCATCAAGACGTAGCCCAATGATAATATGCCACGTGGGCCTCAAATCTAGTAAACTGAAGGCTCGCTCTAACTGCGGTCAATATATTTTTTTTATTCTTTTTAATATAACTATAATTTTAAGACGGCGTTGCATGTGATAATTTTTAAATAATAAATTATATATATATATATATATATTTATTTATAATTATAAATTGTTTTCTATATTTTTATACTAAATTTAATCATCAAATAATAATTTTAATTATTTTTTCGCGTTTATTAAATTTATTAAAATTCACATTTATGTTAAAAACAGTTAATACTTTATTTTGAGCTTAAAAAATAATAGGTGTTATTATTTAAAAAAAACTTAATGAAATTTATGCATTAAAATTAAATTTTATCTCTTATTTTAAAATCGATACTTTTTAATTTTTTCTCCATTTATCTATTAATAAACCAATTACTATTGAATCTTAAAATTTATAAGAGTTATATCATAATTATAATTATAAATATGAATAAGCTAAATATATTTATTAGTATACATCTATGAACTTACTTTTAACCTCAAACGATGATTTTATCATTCTTAAAAAAAAAAATTTACATCTCCAAGTCCGAACAATTAAGCAACAAAAGATTTCTACAAAAATTATTGCAACAAAAGAAAAGTTAGATGAAAGTTAATGTAAATAATCCAACAAAAATAAGATAACTAAATTTTTTATTATAAAACAAAAAGAAACCAAGAAAGGTAACCTCAAACAATTCAAATGTGTTTGTAAATAAAATATAGAGAACTATATAGTAATAGTAGGAGATCATTGTTATCAAACTTTTGAAACTGAACAATTCATGCACTTTAGTCTCAGTCTTCAAACATTTTTTTCAAGATTTCTAAGTCTCTTTTGAAAGCAACAATTATGCAAAAAAAGGTCCTACAAAAATTATTGAAACAAAAGAAAAATTAGATGAAAGTTAAGGTAAATAATCCAACAAAAATAAGATAACTTATTATAAAAAAAAAAAAAAAATCCAAGCAAAAAAACTGTTATTTGTAAATAAAATATAGGGAACTAATTACAGAATTTGAAAAATTCAATTTATTAATTTAATTAGAATATAATATGTCACATAAAATTTATGAGATTTTCTACATTATTTGCCATTAATCACATAAAATCATTTTTTTATATTCCAGTAAATGACATATTTGTAATTTAAAGTATGACTTAAGGGATAAAATCGTCCAAAATGATTTTTCCCTTAATCACACTCTAAGGTAGTATGATATGATACGATACGATAACATTCATTTTTTTGAATTACTTTTCTAATGTAATTATTAAATTTGTACTCGTTGGCTTAATTTTTTAAACCAAGAAAAAAATTGAAAAAAAATAAAAACTGAAATATATTCTGAATTCCATGATCACATTCACAACTTTTAAATCGTGTATTCTGTCTCTATATTCTTGGTGACAAATTATTAAAAAAATAAACAAATAAAAACTATAGGTAAATTTAGTATGCTAACAACCTTTAAAGAAAAGAAAATATTATAAGAGTTTGCATAAAACCCACCCTAAAATATTGAACTAGAAAAGAAATTTGCATAGTTTGTTGATACTTACAATATTTTATTTTTATTTTTGAATTCAACATTGATGTCACTAAATTATTTCCCATGTTACTTTTTATTTTTATTTTTATAAGGCTTACTCACAAATTTTATATCTTTATCATAAATGATGTTAACATGCTGACTTTACCCATCAACTAAAAACTAATGTATTCAATAAAAAAATAGTGATAAATAATATAGTAAAGAAACACATGTATGTGCATTATGTGTTATTAGTAGTTTGAGTTTTTAAAATCTCTTTTCAAATATATATATATATGTAATGATGTCTACGAAAGAGAAATAATATATAGAGTATGACGCATATTATTATCTTTAACAATCTTCAAAAATATATATTAGATACTTCATATATATATATATATATATTAATTTTTATATAATTACAATATTTATGTCCTCACAAAAAATATGTATCGAAGTTTGCTCTTTCAAAATTTAATATAATCCATGTCAATCAAATCAAATTCTTTAAATTGGTAACACGTCAAATTGAAAGACAGATAGAATGCCCTTTGTTATAATTAATATTTATTTCAAAATTTTCTGTACGGTTAGGATACTTGCATACTCTTTTTGGTTCATGCTACTTTTTTAGAAAAATTATTTTGGTTCGTGCGATTATTGTATAATTCGTCCTATAAGTTTATTAATTATTAGTTATTAGTGTTATAAATTTTAGGCCAATTTTTCACATAGTTTATAAAGTTAATGGATGTCAACAAAAAGAGTAATCTAATGAGAATAATGTGGGTATAGTAACAAAAAGATAAAATGAATTTTAATTTCCCACATCAGTTAGTATATAGTTAGTTTAGTTGGTAAAAATATGCAGTTAGTTAAATAACAAACATTTAGCAAGTTTTTTGGGTCCTCATTGCTATAATTAGATAATTAAAGAAAAAAAGATTCAATAGTTATATTATAGACATATTTATGTTGATTGAATTATGACTCTTTGGAGACCTATATTTAGATGTTTATCAATAGTTAATTTTTTTTATTTTTTTACTTTTTTTAAATCTTATGCTTGATAATATGGAGAAATGGAATATTCTTGTTTAGTTATGTTTACAGCTTATAGAAGAGAAATATTTGACAATACCACTATACTCATTGTGATGTTTAGTTAATATCACACCAATTTAATTAGCATAACTACTCATTTCTATTTTGTTCCAACCTTTTTATCTTCTGTTTTTTTTTAAAAAATGTAGTTGGTTTAATTTTAAGCAATGTTCAACAAATCCACCCCAAGAGCTTGATTTAGTTATGAAGCTTTCAATTTTAGCGGTTGATAATGACTAATCGTGTGACATTAATCTTAATTTCTTCTATTATATCTTCATTTGCACTTAACGCCACCTAATAAGTTAGTAATGCAATGATTTCATTATTTAGTTGTAAATCAGTTCAACACCAGCGTCACATGTTCAATTCTAAAAATCAATATTTATCCCCCATTCTTTGATATATACTCAAAAAAAAAACACCAACCCAATAAACAATACTCATTTTCCACTTTCTACTAATCTAGAATGAATAATCATCTCATACTTTATAGAAATAATATAACATATATATGCATGTCTCTTCTCAAACTACTCTAACCAAGGTAAGATAAATAACATACGTTGACAATGAATCCTAGCTAGCAAGTTATAAGTTGTCATGAAAACGAGAATCACAATCAAATCAAAAAACAAAAAGAACGTAAAAGAAGAAGGCATAAAATTTACGTGATTCATTAGCGATGTGTTAGCTACATATACTAGAAGAAGAGAGAGCATTTTATTAAAAAGACAACAAAAATACAAAATGTAAAATCGTGGAGCATAGAGTTTATTAATTTGAGTTTATATAATTTACGCTGATTAAACCTTATTGCAAATAATGTCAAACTACATAAAAGGTCATATACAAAAAAGAAACTTGATTACATATTCCAGTTAGGTTCAAGGCATATATCTACGACATCAAACAGTTCAAGATATAATTTAATATAAGGTACGGGCTATCTATAATTTTATTAGTGCACATTTATAATCTATTAATTGTTGTCACATTTCGTTCTTAGGTCAGTACGTAAGACAATTGGCGTGTGACATAATTTCTTAATTTTGTTGATCAAATAAAGAGTAACAAATCTGATTTATTAATTTTTCTTTTTAACTTTACAAGAACAAATTCTTTAACTAAAATGTACGAGAATAGCAAAGTCTCTATAATTTGTACAATAATAGTACATTAATACATAAACTTTCATTCTTTTTATAAATTCCATAGCAACAAAATTCGAGCAAACTTCATGTTTTTAGATCTAGTTTATCCCCCATGAGTAATATACATAATTTGGATATCAAATCATAAAGTAAAAACACATGATTGTATTTTGACAACCCAACAACCAAAATCAAGATTGAAAGAAAGAAATAAAAAGTTGATGGGTAATGTCTAATTTTAGTGAGGTGTGGATCCTTGAACGTGACCATTTTGAGAATATGGAATTAAAAATCTTGTTAGGGAACATATGATTCTTTGATTAAAATAAAATAAAAAAGGGAACATATGATTCTGCTAAATATTTGCATAATAACTTTATCTTCTTGTTCATGCATACTCCAAAAACACAAAGTTAAAAAGAAAATCAGTCAAAAAGAAATATATTTATGGTCAGGCAGGGGAGAAAAGACATTATATCATCAACCTTTTTCATGCATGTTTAGAGAAAATAATAGTAACAATAATAATAAATGGTATGATATGATATAACCCATAATCACAATGCCTTATTTTATTTTTCTAGGGCCTTTTTGTTTTGGCTCATATTCAAGTTGTCACATTTCTCTTTTCAAATGACAAGAAATTCATGAATTTTTTTTGTGTGATATATTCACCTATAAATTTTCATCAAAATTAATCATGCAATAATTCGATTTTTTTATATTAATTGAAAGACGGTGGGAATATATTCTTTTCACAACTTGAATTTACTTTTCTATGGGAAAGATGCATTTAATTTTCTCTAAGAACAAGGTTTTATGAAGATTTGACTCGAAATGAGACAAGATCTTACATGATTTAATGGGTATGAGTCTCCTCCAAAGAAAAAAAGGTATGAGTCAAAATTAGAATTATTCTAAAATAAATGTTATCTCTAAATTTGCCAAGTTGTATCAATATTGTTTATCCTAAAATTTTAATTTCATCAAATAAGTATTTATACTCTTGTGTTCTATTTTTAGTAACTCACCCTCTAATTTCATTAAAAAAAAGAAAATAAAATCTTCCTAAGTTAACTAATATCAATAATATTCAATTTCACTCAAAATTAAGTTTGATTAAAGCACAAATCCTAATTTTCTAATATTTAAATAAAATAAAATAGGTCTTTATTTCTCTAACATCTTATCGATTTTTTTTTTATCATAAACGTCCTTTATAATTCATTATTGAACAAATATAAAATTTTGTTTTTAGTTTAATAGCAATTGATGTATGAGAATTCGATCACTGATTCTTCGTCATTAATTTTAAATTTGATCATTTTTAAAAGTTTTTTTTTTTTTTTGAGTTTTGTAGTAACAAAATTGAAAAATGAAGATAAAAATTGATACAACCTTCACAAATTTAGGAATAAAACATAATATTTCCCCCAAAAAAAAATATATATATATATATATATATTCTCCATCGTGATCACTGATCTTGTCCTTAATTATTATTATTATTTTTTTATGCCTAATGTGAAAAAGGGGGTAAATATCGATATTATTTCATTATATGACATCTATAATTTTAATTATATTAAAAAAATTGTGATACGATAAAAATAAAGGAGAAAGAGATAAGTTAGCCATATTTTGTTTTTGTTTTTATTTTTTATTTTTAAATAGACATATTTGATAAGTTATTTTGTTTCTTATTTCTAAATTTTGAAAAATGTTTCTAAATAGATATCAAAATTTTGAGAAACTACGTAAACTAGTTCCACAAATTTTTGTTCCTTTTACTATTACTATTTCTTTTTCATGTTTCATGCATCTGCTATTTTCTACCCCGCATCCTTTCTTTCTTTCTTCATTTTTTTGTTCGAGGAATTATATATGGAGCAATTAAATATAAATTAATTGAAATATGAAGAAAAAAATGTTTAATTTAAAATATAATAACTAATAGAATCTTTATCCAAAATATTTGAAACTAAAAATATACACTCTCTAGAATGGTTTTAATGCATGTTATTTATTTATTTATTTTTTTTAAACAATTTTAATGCATGTTATTATAATTATCCGTATTTGTAATTATATACGTATTTTTTTATTGGACAATTTTTAAATGAAATTTAAATTCATAACCACCTAGTTCAAGATTATGAGTTCATAAACTAAAAATGTCCTTGTACCTTGCAAGCCGTTTTTTTTTTTAATTGAATGAAGTATTCAGTTTTTTTTTTTGAAAAAAAAAAACCTATTCACTATTAGATAATGCTTATTGTGGTTGATATTTTAAATTTTATTTTAACTAAAAAAATATGTTAGAGATTCCCACGTTGTAGCAATTATCTCTTGTCCGACATTGAAAGGATGAGGTTTCTTCAACACATTTATAAGGGATATGAGTTACTTTTTAAATTTTCATTTGGTTTTGAGGTGCAACTTCATATTCTCTAACATAGTATTAGAGTCCATAAAATTCAAATGTGTATCGGTCCAATAAAATGAAATTGAGATCCGATTCAAAATTGGTGAGCCCAAAAGAGGCACCATCTTGAGGAACATGTTAGGATCTCACAATTGTCCCACATTGGAAGTGGGTGAGTCCTACAAACATTTATAAAATATATGAGTTACTCCTCTAATTACCAATTAATTTTGATGTGAAACTTCATATTCTCTAATAAAACAATAATCAAACACATATTTCCTTTTAATTTTTAACTTTTTATTTGTAAAAAACAAGAATTTATAAAAATAAATAAATAAATATAAAAAAAATGAGACCTTTTAATTTAAAAAATGAGACATTCAACCAATTAGATAAGTTGAAAATCCCAAATATAATAGTTTTGGACTATACTTTTTAATTTTCCACATGCATGTTCTGGCTTCAATTATTTTAGATGCAATGCATTCATCCATCCTTCCACAAATACAAATAAAAATTCTATAATAATTGTTGAAAGAAACCCTTTAATACAATCATTCACTCGATGAATTGGAAGCATCAATGAGATTTTATGAATATGCGACATGTGGGATCTCAAAGGGCTTAGCTTTTTGTCCAAACAGGATTTCACTACCGACTTGTCGTTCCTAATAAAATTTTGGTTCCCTCGTTTTTGGCTTTTAACATAAACCCTAATGTCTTTGTCATTTTGTCACTGCCAAAAACTAGAAGCAATTTTGTCCATTTACATATTTTTTACCCACGTATTTGGTTCTTTTTCAATTCTCACCTTTTCTATTTGCTTTTTAGTCCTTCAATACTTTGCAGTTTTTCCTTTGCTCTATTCAAGTTTTTTTCTTTATTTTTTTTTGGAGGTCTTTACAATCATCCAAGTTACATCGTGTTAGGACTATAAAGGAAATCGAATTGTATATTATCTACTATAAATTTCAAGCCACATAATTTTACTTTTAAATTTTGTAAAAGATCAAAATTTCACATGAATTGAGCTTTTAACTTATGAGTTTTCGTTTAAAGACGTCTATGGAACTAGGCAGAGTAAATGACTTCCCTCTTCCCATCCCTCAAGTTTAATTTTTCATTAAATTTTGTGAGAATCATGAGACGTTTTCCCTTGGAAAATTTGATACTTTTATATATACTAGAAATTTAATACGTGTCATGCACGTGTATTTAATTTAACGTAAATATTATTAAAATTTAAGTTATAATTTAATTACATTGTAAGATAAATTTAAAAAAAGATAGTTTTTTTCTTTTTCAATTTAGCATATTGTAAGATAATTATTAATTTACTAAAAAAAGAGAATAGTTATATTATAAGATGAAATTATAATACAATTTTAGAATTAAAAAAATGAAATATTTAAGCTATGTCCGAACTAAATAATAAGGTCAACTGACCAAATATGGATCACATTCTATTTTCTTTATTATATTATTATACATTTTTATTTAAAATAAAATAGATTGTGGTTTGTATTGGACCACATGTGTGGGCATAATTATTTAGGTCATGCCCGAACATTCTATTTTTCTTTATTATATTATTATACTTTTTTATTTAAAATAAAATAGATTGTGGTTTGTATTGGATCACATGTGTGGACATCATTATTTAGGTCATGCCCGAACAATATTAGAAATGAGCAATATTACTTGGAATAGTTGTTCAACGACATTAAATACAATATATAAATATACAATAAAATTAATGATGCCCAAATAAATACAATAAGAATACAATATTGTTACATAACTTCATCACATTTGAATTGACAAACAAATAAAGCCGTAAGGTAAATTGATATTGATTTCATACTTACATATCGAACAATTTATTTCAATATTAAAGAGGGTTAAAAAATAGTTGAGTGAAATTTAGTATTAGAAGAACAAATATAACATCATTTTTTTTTTAATCTTTCTTCTTCAATTCTCTAAATTAGTTTCATTATAATAAAGCAAAAATCAAATGTTAAAGGAATAAATGACAAACCTCAAGTTTTTTTTTTTAAAAAAAAACTAAAAACTAAAAAATACTTTGGTTTTTTACTCATGTTTATTTTATTTTATAAATTATATTTTAATTATACATGTTTAGTGAAATAATTAAAAGAAATCTTTCACATTCTTAATAAGAATATAAAATCAAATATATTTATATAGTATGAATAAAACTTTAAAACTATTATAGAAAACACAAATTTCGTAAAACTATTGTTGTTAAAAATGCTAAATATCATATAAAAGTTGATAGACGAATGAATTATAAAATTATTTACGCTTAACTTCTTATAACATTATAGATCATCTTCAATTTTCCTTTGTTACACGTCTTCAAATTTTGTTATAACCTACAAATGATCGAGCTTGCAACAAAGAAACCAAAACAAAACAAAATATCAAAGGTTAGATAAAGCAACAAAAAAAAAACAATATGAAAGTAAACAATAATGAGACAAAACACAATATATAAACATAAAAAGAAGAAAAAGACTCAATTGTATGAAGAAAAAAATATGAAACATAGCTCTCTATATATAGTTGTAAAAAGAAAAAACATAAAAAGAAAGAAAAAACGCAATTGTATGCAAAAAAGAATATGAAACATAGCTCTATATATAGTTGTAGAAAGAAAGTTACAAAACCTTTAAAACTCAACATTAAAGAAAATTAAAGAAAAAATCATAAACTTTCCAAATTCTAATCCCCATTTAACTCAGTGTAATAATACTATGATAAAAAAAAACATTAAATTTCCAAAAATCATGGAATTAATGTACTACTTAGTGGGTGGGGATATAAAATTAAAAAAAAAAAATGTGGGCTTGCTGTTTTTTTTAAGAAGAGAATGATATAAGAAAAACTCATAAACTTTCCAAATTCGAATACTCGTTCATTAATAATAATATGATAAATTTTTTTTTTAAAATTATGAAATACAATTAATGTACTACTTAGTGGGTGAGGATATAGATTTAAACAAAAAAAACGTGGGTTTGTTTTTTTTAAGGAGAGAATGATATGTTTGTAGATATATAATGTGGCTTAAGGGCAAAATCGTCTAAAAATGATTTTCCCCACAAGCCACATTTTAAGATAGTAGGGTAAAATAAGATTACATTCTTACATTGATTATATAGTAAATTATTATTTGTAAAAAAAAATTAATGATAAATTCATAAGTTATAAAAAATGAAGGAAATAAGTGGTTTTATTATTTGTAACTTTTTTATTTATTACATTCTTACATTGATTATGTAGTAAATTAATTAAGAGTTTCATCGAAATTTATAATGAATGAATATGTGGGGGAGTTTTTTTTTCTTCTTAAATTTACAATGAACATCAAAGGTTGGTGGATTGCATTTATTTTAAAATGCAGAAGTTTTTTTTATTTTTATTTTTTTAATTTAAATAAAAATGACATATATATAAACATATAATGTGACTTAGGGGCAAAATCGTCTAAAAATGATTTTCTTCTAAGCCACACGTTAAGGTACTAGAATACTTAAACGTGCTTTGCACGTGTTTATATTTTGATTATTTTTATTTTTATTAAAGTAATTATAAATAAATAATTATTATTATTAATACATTCAATAAGAAAATCAATATTCCCAACTTCCATGACATTATTTTCAAGATAAAACTAAAAAGATGAAATATTAAAAGTTGATTAAGTTCGATGGTTATTTTTCTATTTATGATAAATGTCATAGATTATACAAAAATAAACATCATATACAACATTTTAGAGCATTTTACAATAATATAGCGTTAAAAATAAATCATTATAAATGTAAATTGTGTTGTTTTATATATATATCATGCTATAAATAGCAATAACATAAAAAGACCAATTTTGCATATTTTCATGTAACAATGTAACATTTCAATATAAAAAAAAGAAAAATATTAAAACTCAAAAGCCTAATATTTACTTTTAATCAAGTAAAATAAATTGAATTAAATAATTTGTTCACAAAAAAAAAAGATTATCTTACTTAACCGTAAACTTCTTTATAATATATTTTATTTTAAAAACTTTTCAAATTCAACTCGTTCAAAAAAATATTATTCATAAAAGTGATTTTTTTTAAGTTGAAAATATGGCCAGGTTGAAAATATAATAAAAAATAATAAAGAGATGTAAGAAATTTTTGTTGAGAAACAAACAAACTAAAAAACACTTGTCAATTTAATTGATTGGAAATTTAAAAGGCAAAATCCAACTATCATACCCTTTGAAATTCCATTATAAATTATACCGGAGTTTTTTTAAGAGAAAACTAAACATGGAATTTGGGGTTTTTAATTACAAAATTATATTCTTTTAAATAATTAATAAGTTATAGTAAATTAAGAAACCTAAGTAAATTGAGAATCATATTTAAAATTAAGAAAGTTTGTGTTTGCATACAATAATTTTTTAAATTAGCTTTTTATTTTTTTGAAAACATATTGGGGGAGGGGAAACAAATGCTGATTCGCGAGCTCGAACTTGGGATGCTGGTATTGAATTCGTTTGCAACCAAACAATGAAATCAAACAATAAAATCATTGTGCTATTAATTCATTCAGTTTAAATTAGCTACTTGTATGATATTAAGATAAGATATGACGTTTATCTAAAAAATGATAACATATAAAGTTATTTAATGAGAAAGAAAGTATATATGATTATGTATAATTCAATATTAGTTTAAAAAGATTGATATTTAATACATGTTTTTTTATATTAATATATTATTCTAAAATAAACTTTCAATTTTTAATGATTTTTAATAATACACAAACGTTTTTAAAAGTATATATTATAAGACAACCCTGGCTATTAAATATATATTAATGAAAAAATCTAACTTTTTTATTCAATGAGCAACTTTTTTAGTAGAATATTCAATTAAGTACTAATGAATTTAATTTATTTTTTTAAGTATTAATAAATTTAATCATAAATTATTTTAAATTATGTGAAATATATTATTATTATTATTACTTTAAATTAACTGAAAAATATTAGTATATACGACCTTTGACTATGGATAGAAAAATCAATATGTTAATTATTTCAATAATAGATTTCTTGGTTGAAATTTTGAATACATCTTAATGAGCATCTCTTACAATTTAATAATCAATATAAACATTGTTCGTAGCCACTTTTTGGTAAGTTAATAAATATAACACTAATACAATAATAAAATGAGGAAAAAATTGATACATACACATGTATGCATATAATTTTTCATAAATTTTATTAAGTTATATATATATATATATATTTATAAGAGACTATATACAAATGTAATTTGGCTCTACTTAAAACGAATTTACAACATTTGATTCTTGATTGAAGTATCAATATGTATACTACTTCAAGAATAATTATCTTGGTTGAAATTTTGAACGCATCAGCATAAACATCTTTTACAACATGTTGACCAATTTAAATATTTTTCGTAGCCACTTTTTGATAAGTTAATAAATATATTAATGTATATAAATAAAATGAGGAAAAAATTGACACATACACATATAAATATATAATTCTTCATAAATTTTACTGAGATAACTTTGTTTATAAGAGACAATACAATGTAATTTGAAATATACTTACGCTTAATTTCAAATAGCAGTATATCATCTTCATTGTTACATATCTTTAACCTTTTTTTTGTCCATTACAAAGGATTAACATTGCTACAAAAGAAAGTAAGATCGAGGTTAGATTAGGTAATTCAACAAAGCTTACATATATATAAAGTAATTCAACAAAGCCTATACAAAATAATTCAACAAAAATGATAAAAAAGCAAGAGCAAGAATAATAAGTTAAAAAAAGAACATAAGAGACTTGAATTGTTGTAGAAAATTGTTGAAAATAGGCTCTTTATATAGTGGTAGAAAAACAAAGTTACAAAACTTTTGAATTTTCTCCATTAAAAAATAAATTATAAGGAAAATAAGTTATAGAATTAAATATATAACTTTTTCAAAATATAGACATGAGAAGATGTAAAGTTGGTTATATCCTATATAATTATTTCTCCAAAAAAAACTCCTATATAATTAAAAACATTAAATGAAAAGAAAAAAACCTACAAATTCACTCATGTATAATTAACTCCTACTTAATTAAAAACATTAAATGAAAAGAAAAAACCCTACAAATTCACCCATGTATAATTAACTCCTATTTAATTAAAAACATTAAATGAAAAGAAAAACCTAAAGATTTATATTTAAATTTAATGGCATTTATAAATATTTAAATAATAATATAGAGTGGCATCTTTGAAATTTTAAAAAAATTATTGGATAAATTGGTCCAAAAATGATTCTCCTACCCAAGCCACACTTTAAGGTTTTAAGAAAGATTAAGATAAGATATATATATATATATATATATATATATATATATATATAATTTCAATTTCAATTTATAAAAATGATGAATTTTTGAAATAGTTAACTCTTTCACGAGGAATGTTCAATAAAGTTTTAAATAGATATTTAATTATTAGTGAAAATCTTTATAAAATGATTATTCTACATATTTAAAAGATAAAATTCTTGAGCATTTTAATGGAAACAAAATAATATTTTATAGGTATACTTTTTTGCATAGCCTACAACATTTGAATGTTAAGAAAATTTGTAAAAAATCAATTTTCAAAAGGTGATTAAACTCACTACTTTATTCACCTCAAGCCCTTCTTTGACCATATGAACCACTTCACAATGATTATATACCTCTTTATATATACATGCATGTATGCATACATACATATATATTTAAATAAATCATTAATAATAAAAAAAAGAACATAAAGAAATTAAAATATTGAGGGTTGATTTTTTTTTTTTTTTTTTGAAATATGGTTAAAATCTTTTATAATCACCCACTTAGAAATATAAATATTGTAGGGTTAACACACCGATCACAAAAAAATAGTCCTCCTTCTCATTCTTTGACTTCTCGGGTTCAATTGGTCTTTGTCCCTGAAAAAATCAAAGTTTCTAATATTCTCATAAATTACTTCTACAATATTAAGTTTGAACTCATGACTTATCGGTCATTGAGTGGCTGATCTACCGTTTTTGTTGGCTTTTCATATTCATTTTTTAAAAGCTGTTAAAAATAGTTTTTGCATTTGTCGATATATTAAAGTGATATTTGGAGCCTGTAGGGCCAATCCAAATAAAGTTTCAGAATGGAGGTAAAATTTTCAAATTTCATCTTTTGTTTGAATCTTGTAGTCTATAAAAATAATACTCATTTGCTCATTATTTACAAATTATAGAATTTCCATAGTCAAATCACATAAGAAATTGATTAGCATTCTGGATCAAACTAATTCTAGAATCTTTCAAAAGGAGCTATTCATCACCAGCCATGTGTTGTATGAATAATCAAAGGATCTCACTCAAGTCCCATCAAGTTAGATTATGTTCAATAATTTCCTTTGGATTTTTTTTAAAAAATATTAATTATTACCTTTGGAAGATGAGGAACGTAAAATTAAAACATTGTCGGAGCTAAAATCCATGATTTTTGGATTTAGTAATGAAAATGACAAAAATATAAAAGATATGAAAATCATACAGATTAAAAAATTCAGTAAAATTTGGACTGATCCATCCAAATCCAAACTAATAAATCAAACTAAGTTGATCACCAAATTCCAATCATTGCAAAAAAAAAAACCCCATATTTATAAAATTTAATTTAAAAAATTACTTATCATTACAATATATCCATGAAATTTTTCTCACATGTATGAGAGGTTGATTACAAGGATAAATAAATTTTAAGTATGGATTATACATTAAAGTGGCAACAAATTTTGGTCATGAAAAAAATGAAGAATAATTAATATAATAGCTAAGTTCTAAGCTAAGCTTGTTCATATGTTGTTGAATGGCAATGTGGAATAAGCACCAAAACTCAAATCAAAGGGACCAAGTTGAGTTGATCCAACCAATAATCCTCCATTTCCATCTTTTATTTCCTTTGCCTGCAAAATTGACACATTCAAAGTATAAGTATATTAATTCGTTACACATCAAAGTAATCGGTCTCGGTCTCGGTCGTTTAATTTTCAATCGGTCTCGGTCTCGGTCGTTTAATTTTCAATCGGTTCGATTTTATAAAGTACCTTCAGTTTGTCTTCAGCAACTGAGTCTGAGTTGAAGTCATAATAGGAGCTTGCAGCTGTGAGTTTCATAGAAAGAAACTGCAAAAAGAAAAAGAAAAAAAAAACAGAACATTAAAGAAATAATAATAATAATAATAAATAAAACACATTGTTTATGTTATGTTGTTTTTCAGCTAAAATTTGTAAGCTTTACCTCAACTTGATTCTGCAAAGACTGCACATAATTAATTATCTCATCCAACATCACTGCCATTCCCATTGTCTGCATAGAACAAATATCATTAAAAAGTTTAACAAATTTAAAACTTGTCTTTGTTTTCATTTAAGGTTGTTTGTTTTTCACAAACATTAATTCAACTTTCATTACCTTGTAGCATCCTGGGACAATATCTTGCAAACATCTCAATCTTTCATTGATTTTTCCTCTTCTTACCTGTTTGATAATAACAATGTTTTATGTTCTTAAACACATTTCATAAGATAAAAACATCAACTTTATATAAAATTTGCTGTGCAAATTTACCCTTTCAGCTACACTGTGACTATCTGTTGCTTGACCTCTTCTAGCTCTAACATGAACGACATCCCTCGGGTTGTCGTCGTCGTTTTCGCTCCCTTTTTTCGACCGCTTTCCTTTTCCAGAGCTCTGAAGACAAGAAATTGAGAACAACCCCATTAAAGTTCTGTAATTTGACAGTAAAAAAACCAAAGAGATTTGGCCATTTTTATGAAGATTACATTTTTAGCCTTGTTCTCTGTTTCAGAAACCAGAGGAGATGAATCTCCAGAGCAGCTTTCATAATTAGCATCAGTTTCAAGCTTTCTTTTTTTGCTACCATATGAATTTGCAGGCTCAAAAACAGGTGTAACAATCTGATTGGCTTGTGAGAAATTTCCCAAGAGATTTTCCCCCCAATTTTCCAAGAATCTTGGAGGAGGAGGAGCTTGATTGGCAAAGAAACTGTCATTGAACAAAACAGGAATATTGTCAAGAAAATTGACACTTGGATTTTGGTTGGAATCTATTTCCATTAGAGGAAAAGAGGAAGCTTTTAAGCTTTGAAAGTTTGCAGTAAACTCAGCCATGGGATCTTTTTGAAAGCCCAAATTTTGGTTTTTGGATAATGAAGCTTTGAAGCTGATATTTATAGTGTGGGATTAAGTTTATGATTGGGGTTTGATTGTCAATTTTTTGAAGTTTTTGTGATAAAACAATGAAAATTATGGGGCTGTCTTGTTGGTTATGTGGTAAGTAGTCAAGCTTTTCCCTATAAAAATGGACCCCATATTTCAGGAGCATATCCAATAATGATAAGCTTTTTTTTTGGCTTTAAGATTTGAGGAATATTCCTTTAACTTATCCACAAAGCCATGGATTTAAAATAGAAAATTTGTAGACTATAATAACTTGATTACTTCTTTGTAACAAAATACCTTTTTAACAGTTTATAGTGAAATGGTGGTGAGAAATTTGACATTTCTAAGAGAGAAACCACAGAGAGAAGAGAAGAGTAAATATGATCAAAATTTCAAGGTAACATTTTAAGTAGCATTGAATCTATCCACTATCAAATCTAAATTTAAATGTGTAAGTATATAGTTTTTATAATTTTAAATTGGTAAAATTTTTGGCTACAAACTTTAGTATGTATCAATATTAATTTAATCCTTGTAAAAAAAAAAAAATATTAATTTAATCCATGCGCTTACAATTTTGTAATAATTTAGTATTTCTCAGGAAAGTCGATACCAATTTGTATTATGTAAAGACTATCGTTTTTTAGGAGGAGGAATACTTGCTAGTATACAGGAACCAAATTATTACAAAAGAGAAAGTATCAAAGATTAACATATTAGTCCAAATGAAAAAAAATCTCAAAAAAGTAAAAAAAAAAAGTCAAAATGAACCAATTTATTTTGACCGATAGGTCAAATATTCAAATCTTTTCATCCTAATAATATTGTTAAACTAAAAAATGCTAAAAATGATTACAAACTAAAGTTTAAAGACTAAATTGTTATTTTTACAAAAAAATTCGAGGTCAAAAGTACATTTAACTTAAAACTACCTTAGTATAATTAATAAGAAAACATAGTTGTAATCATATTATGTATAACCTAGCAATCGAGATGTTACATGTTTGATATAATCTTAGTACGAACATCCAATTCGGTACAATACCACAATAAGGTTCAACTTTTCAAATTCGAATGATTTGAATTCAAACATAGACATTGATTGAAAAGTGTACCAACATTCAAAAGAAAAACCCTTTAATCTATTCTTTTATTTTCAAATTTTTATCTAATTAAAGCTCATATTTTACTAGAAACTTTTGGCATGTAGTCTAGACATATCGGCCCAATCCCTCTAAATATCACCATCTAAGTACTTCAACTTTCAATTGGAGTGATTTCTAGTGGGTCATTTTTTAAGAGAAAATGATAGGAAATTGTACTATTATAAGGTGAGATATCATTTTCCAAAGGGTATAAATCACTATTTTGTAATGCACTTCCTTATAATATGCTTTGTTTTGTTTGGTGCATTTGTTAAATGAACCTGGCCGACATCGATGATTACCAATATGAAACATTTGGAAATGTTAATGCATCTAATCTCCTTATTTTACAACAACATGTTTTCTAGTTAGCTTATCATTTTCCCCATAAAGTTTGAAGCTTTTAAGGTATGTGATTTATTTAATGAAGTGGGAGAAGTATCAACATCTTCATTAAAAAGTTTTATCTTGATTCATTGTCATAACAAAGTGTTAATAACAACTAAAGTACAAAATTCGAAGCTTATCTATAAGATACATGGCTCTAAAAAAACAAAATTATAACTAAACATTGATTGACCCATATTCTTTAAATTTGAGAATGAGACAAAGACAGTGATTAAAATTTCCCACATGGTTGGATTTAAGGGTATGCATCTTTAGCTATATATCGCTCTATTATCATCCAAAATTTAATTAATCAGACTCTTAATTTTTTATTTTTAAATTTAAACCTACACTTACTATTTTAATGTATAGTTTTCATTATTTTGATAATTACAAAAATAAAATATTTTGTTATCTTTCATCATCGACCTTTGTAAAGACGCCACCATTTAACTAAAGGCAACAAAATTTAATTTCATGTTTTTGTAACTAGTTAAAATCAAGCTCAACATTGTCCTACATAACTAATTTTCCCTTTGAACACATATATGCATTTATATTGTTTATTGGTAGTGAGAAAATAGTTCATATCTTTTTTATGTGAGATAATGATCATTTAGGTAGGATGGTATCATATAGAGAAGATCATCTTAAATTAGATTTAAATTTGTAGATCGAAATACTTGTTTAGGTAAGATGCAAATCTCCTGTTTAGGTTCTACCTACTTGAGTCGGATCTGAATTTAGGAGATTAATAATCTACCTGAATTTCTAATACCATATTAAATAATATGAGATTTCACCTCAAAATTAATTAATAATAAATTAACTAACTCATTTCTTTTATAAAAATGCTCGATAATTATACTTTTTTAATGTTGGGCAATGACTATAATGCCAGATCTTCAAAGAACTTTAAAAAATAAAAGAAAAAAAAATCAATTACAATGGTAGTAAAAGATTTGAACACTTTTACTAAGAAAAAGGACAACATAAATCAGTAGAATGATTACTATTTTCTTCAAGGTCCTGTCTGTGTCTTAACTCTCCCTTTTTCTACCTCTGAGTATGAAGTCAACAACCAAGTAAAACTCTTTCGACTATTAATGAGGAAAAATCATTATTGTACAAAATCTTGCAATGCAGTCCTTCTCAATTATTCAGTAGCTGTCTATTATTTTTCATTTGTGAAAATCTATGACCTCATTTGATTCTTTTGTTTGATTTTTTAACATTTTCCTACAAATTCCTGTTACTTTAGCATTAGATATTTTTAGACAAATTATGTAAACTAAAACAAGGTTTAAACTTTACTTCAAAAAAAAAAAAAAGAGAACTTTAGATTTTACACTTAAATTAGATAGATTTTGATTTTTTTTTAATCTTTCAAAAATTATGCATCTTTTAAAAAAAAAAAAATTATTGTAGTTATCATTTAAATATTTTAATTTTTAATCAATTCCGAAAGTAAATAACAAAACAAAAGTAATTTAGAGAGGAGAGTAGTATTATTAAGTTTACCCCTGGCATTTAAAAAAATGTTCATTTTTAGTCCCTAACATTTCAACAATATCCCTAAAATAAAAAATAAAAAATTATTAGTTATATAACATATTGACTACGATTTTGCTAGACAAATGTTAAATTACAATATATTGATGAAGTAGTTATTTTTATATTGACGTAAAAAAAATGATAAAAGGGAATAAGTATAGACATAAATTTAAAAAATACATGAGGATTAAAATTAAGTATTATTAAAATGTCAAAAATAAAAATGTTTGATTTTGAAAAATAGTGTCAATATACACTCCAAACCTAGGGACTAAAAAGGTTACTTCTCTAAATTAATTAAGATATAATAGAAAATTTAGCTTAACAGAACCGGAAGAGAGCTCTGAGAGAAAAAAACCTTGAAAAAAAACCTTACACAAACTTAAAATGAAAAGTAAGCCTAAAAAATTACCTTATTTCTTGAAAGAACTGGTATAGAATATTGGCCGATGCTTGATAGCTCGTCTAAACACTCCATACTCAAAGAAGTTGGAATTTGATAATCATTTAGGTCATGTTTGATAACCATTTTGTTTTTCGTTTTTTTTATGAAATTTAAGCCTACAATAACTACTTTACTATAGTTTTTTCCTTGGTTGAATATCTACATCTTATCTATATTTTAATAAACAAAACAAAAATTTGTAAAAAAAAAAAAATAGCTTCCAAAAACTTGTTTATGTTTTTGAAATTTGGTTAGTATTCTCCTACTTTCTTAAGGAAAGATAGAAACATTGTAGGAAAGATGGAGCACTTGATAGAAAATTTGAATAGAAATAGGCTTAAATTTCATAAATAAAAAATAAAAAACAAAATAGTTATCAAACGGGGCCTTAGTTTTTTGTTTTTTATTTTTGAAATTTAAGATCAATCTTACTCAAATTTCCTATGATGTGCTCGTTTGATAACCATTTGATTTTTTGTTTTTTATTTTTTAAATTTAAGCATATTCTTACTCAAATTTCCTACAATATACGCCACTTTCCTACAATCTATCCATCTTTTCTTTAACAAAGTAGGTGAATGCTAACTAACTTTTAAAAACAAACACAAACTTTTGGAAGTTTTTTTTTTTTTTTTTCCAAATTTTGGTTTGATTTCTTTAAATAGAGGTGAGAGGTAGATATCCAAACAAGAAAAAGTATATGGTAAGATAGTTGTTGTAAGTTTAAATTGCAAAAAAAAAAAAAAAAAAAAAAAATGGTTATCAAATGAAATCTTAGTCAATAGAAGTTTGTTTCCTGCACAAACCAAAAGCAGATATGACACATATTCTAAACTCTATATCACCCACTTGTCGTTGTTCATCAAGAAAGACCTGCCACAATCACAATAGAAAATGACAAAGTTCACGACTTTAAAACACTACTTCCCTACAAATTTAGCAAAACAGTTTCAAACACATTCAACACTACAATTCTGATACATTTTCCCCCCTATTAGTTGCTCGCCATGCTGCCACCGACCGATAAATTGTGAGAAAGGCATAAAACCTTCTTTTAACTTTCCATAAATATTTATAGTCCATAAATATCAAATTTAAAGATTTCCTAACAAATATTATATAATATCTAATAAATATTTTATCAAATCATATAGAATATATAATAATTTCAAATGATAACCCTACCATATTCTAGAGAATATCCTAATGATATTTATTTCTAATAAGAATATCTTAACGATATTTTATTCCTAACACCGACTATGAAGTTCCCTTTCCTTCTATCCATAGCATATACCTGCACTTCTAATTCCAAAAAAAACAGAACAGCCATACACAACTAATCTTCATAATGCTTTATATATTTAAAAAAAACACAAAACCTAAATCCAACCACACTTCCTATAACCATCAATAATTAACTACAATTTCACCAATAGACTCAACTCCACACCCTATGACCAAACCCCCATTTCTAAACCCTCCTCCAACCATCTCCCATGAGTCAACTCCACCTATTCGATATTTAAGGGGACTAATTCGAGCTAATCGATATTTCAAGAGACAAATTCGAGCCAACCAATATTTTAAGGAACAAATAATCCAAGTCAACCAATATTTAAAGGACTAATCCGAGGCAACTGATATTTCAAATGACTAATCTGAGCCAACCGATGAACTCGAAAATTGGAGGCTTAAAGAAAACTTTGCAATTGGCAATGCCGTTGAACTTTCCAAACGGACTTAAAAATAAAATTTTGTGCGTACATATAAAGCTTTTTAGCGGCCTCAAAAGGGCAATGCAGTCTTTTCACAAATTTTCCAAATATGGGTAGCGTGGTTTAAAGCCATATATCGCTGGCTGAAGGGTAATTTTGTCTTTTCAAACGATGAGTGCAATTAAAAAGCTATTTAAAGGTCATTTAAAGGGCATTTTTAATAAAAACAAAATTTTCACAAGTGTTATTTATTTAACGCTCCAAACCAATTTTCAATAATCACCCTTTAATTCTATTTTCCAACATTGGTTACTTTTTTTTTCTTTAGTTCTACCAAAATAAAGGATAGGTGATTCAAAATCATGATTTCTTATTAATGGATATACATTTATATTGTTGAGCTACAATTTTTTTTTACCCAATAAATTATTTGTTTAATTCTTTCTTAATTTTTGTTGGCATAATATTATTGTATGTACAAGTCTAATGAGTTAAAATGATCCAACGAACTAATAGACTGTAGCTACTCTCATTATCAATTGATTTTGAGATGAATGTCCAACGTAAATATCATTTAAACAAAATCAAATAAAAATTAAATTATTAATTCAATTTCTTCTAGTAACATCGGTATGCACCTGTACACGAGTGTTAGAATCGCGACCACGCTCCATGTTATCTCCCGAACCAAACCGTGTAAGCTACAGTAAAAAGTTGAGCTATTTAGGTGCATTATTGAATTAGAAAAATGAGTACCTTATAAGAATAATATAAAGTTTCCTTTCCTTGTTACCTTCTTCTTCGGCCAAATTGTTAAGTTGAAATAGTCCCATGGAATGGTGTTCAACCCTCAAATAAAAATGTATTATTTGAGTTTACTATTTTTTTTATGGGTTGTTTACGTGAAAATATTTACAAAAGTATTTGGATTATAAAAATTTAGCAAAAGTAGTGTGGCATTAAAAATCAGGAAATTCATTTTAACATAAAATGACAAAACTACCTTTTATTTTATTGGCTAGTCCTACCTTTAATAAAATGACAAATAAAAAATCTAAAAATTCATAAAATCACGCCATTCTACATCATCCAATTTTTATTTGAGCTTATTCTCTAAAATCATCTTTTAGATAAGTCTTTCTTCTTCTCCGGTGGGGTCTTATGTACATTTCAAGTTTTTTTTAAGAAAATTGTACTGGATGAATTTAATTATAAATGTATGCATTTTTTTTTTTTTGTTCACAAATTTTATAAATATTCATAATCATTATTCAATTTAATAATATATTATAAATATCCATTAGTACTAATAATTTTTTTTAGGGAACTAATATTATTGTATTATAAATTATCATTAATATTGTATTATAAATGGTCAATAATACTAGTATTAATCATTAATATTGTATTATAAATCTCATTAATACTAATATTAATTATTAATATTGTATTATAAATGATTAATAATACTAGTATTAATGATTAATACTGTATTATAAATCTCATTAATACTAATATTAATTATTAATATTGTATTACACATATTAATTAATTAATACTAGTATTAATAATTGATATTGTATTATAACTACTCATTAATACTAGTATCAATCATTAAGGTTGTATTATAAATACTCATTAATATTAGTATTAATTATTATTATTATCTAATAAATACGGTATTAAGTCTAATAAATGTTTAAGAGAACTTGTAAAATTAGTCAAATCTAGAAAATAATTGTAATTATCGTTAATTTTTTTAAAAAAAAAATAGCAAATATAACCATTGTATATTAATAAAAATATTGTACCAATGAAAATTTATAATACATAATTAACATGGTGCATATTAATAAAAATACAGTATTAGCAAGTATTAAATTATTTAGTCAATAAAATTAATACGGGATGTAACATAATATAATAATTAATTGAAGTCTTTAAGTTTTTTAAAAGTTGGTGTCACTATAAATTTCTTCTCCAATTGATTATAATCGAGGATTCAAATTTCAATGAAGTATGGTGTGCCATAAAAAAGAAAATTATAATGGCTAACTAAAGATTCTAATTGGGAAGGGTAAATTGATATTTAATGAAAATAATTTTTAATTTATTTTAATTGAAAAATATATTTATTAATATTTTTAGATTTAGACACGCGTCCAAATAGTTTTCCAAATGTGAACGTTTGCTATAATTTCCCTTTTTTTATTTACACTCTTTATTAGGCCCATATCTTTAGTTGATATTGGTTAAGACCAAAGCCCACTTAGGAGTTGGTTATTTGTTTGTCAGATGTATGGAGGCCTATTTAAACCCCTCTACAATGCTTAATGAAAATTATCACAGAATATTTTTTTCTACATTTGCAATCTTCTTCTTGTGCTGAATTTCAAAAAATAAAAATAAAATACAAAAATAAATCTACTGTAGTGTTAGGAAAACTAAGAAAAATCCACAAATTATTTCCTTTTCAACAAAAGCAAAATTTGTTCGCTTATACACCAAATACCAAAATATAGAACAAATTAAAATTTCATGAACATTTTATAGCTTCTCTAGTACAAATGAAACTTTTCAAACTCCTTGCGTGTGTGTGTTTTTTTAATTCAATCATAATTAGTGATTTTGAACTCATAATCTCTTAACTATGTGCTCATACATATCGTTACGTTAATGTTGTGATTCAAAGTTAAGTATATATGAGAAACAAATTTTGATGCCGTGATTAAAGTTTGATACTACATACACTCATTTTATTATGCCTTCTACATACATGCCAACATAATTATAGTTTTTGCATTGTCTTCGAATGCAAAAAAGTATTAAAAAATATATAAAAATTGATGATTTGACTTATATCGCATTACTTGCATGGTACATTATGTCGTAAAGTGAATAAGTTTTGCTCCATTAATATCAAGAAATAGAGATGTCCACGGGCAAAAGGAGCTAAGGAATGACTTCTCCATCCTTGTTACTAAATTAATCATCGTACCTGCGAAATTCACTATTTTTTATGGAGATCGGGGCAGGATTCCTGCATGAGAAAGAATCGAGTTCATAATTTTTTCAATTCACTTTTTTTGGATAATAATTTCAAATAATTAATTTTTTTTTTAACAACAAAAATATTCATTGAATAGAAAATATTCAAACAATTAAATCTTCTAAGAAAATGTCTCTCAAGTTTCAATTATATAGTTAATTATTAAATAAAAATATTCATTCGAATAAATAATTTCACTAATAAATATTTATTTATCTAAAACTAAAAGAAATAAAATAGAGAAAAAATATTATAAAGGAGGCAACGATAAAGATAATGTGATGAAAAATACATTTTTTGACTTCTTGTCACTGTTTAATCTATGAAAATTATTTTTTTTTCCATTCGTCTTAACTGAGATTTCCCACTCCGTTAAAAAAATACAGCTAGTTAAATTCTTGAACAAAGCTAAAATAATTTAAATATATGTTTGGGGAATATTTGGAAGGGTAGTTAAACCTAAGGCTTAGACTAGGCTGCTAATGAATTTGGTCAAATACAAGAAAAAACTCCATGGCCAATGGGATTTTGATTTCATTGTCATCAAACATTTTTCCAAGACTAATCCATGATTTGAAGATAATTAGGATTTCTTTTTTCTGTTAACAAAAACATGTTGGCCGCCGCTGATCATGCTCTTAATTATGGTCTTTGTGAGCTATTTATTAAACCTAATTAATAGAATATTTCATACATTTCATTAATATTACAAGATCTTTTCAGTTTTTTCAATATAGGATAATCAGCACACTATAATTAATTTTTAACCAATTTATAGCTCCCATCTCAAGTTTCCTATGGATTCTATTTTTCATTTTAGTGTACTTGTGAAGTGAGTTAACAACGAAATATTTTTATCTTCTTTTGGTCGGAATCGTCAATTTTTTATTTGAGAAAAAAAGCAAAAGCAAGAAAGATAAATTGTTGAATTATCAGAAATCGAGGGTCTTTAATTAAAGTATGATAGGAAATTTTATATTCAAAACTTGCGAGAGAACTTAATTGTAGTAGTTTTTTTGTTGTCTTCTAAATTTGAGTTTTAATACATGCACATACTGCTTTTGAATATGTAGTCAGAATAACTATTAAGTCAAATAAATATATATACACGTTCTGAATTTCCAATTATATTGGAAAAAGAGGAGAATTTTGTGAAAATTGTTTGTCTTCTAATATATGTCTTTTCTTTCATTTCTAGCATTTGTTAGTTTGATTACTTCTGTTTTTTTTTTCCAAATTTGGTGGGAGCTAAGGCTCTTAAACCATCTTGCACTCCCTTTCACTTTCACTGTAAAACTGTCATAAAAATCATGACTAATATTACCCTACATGTGAGGTAAAGTTAATTGAGAAAATTAATGGAGAATTTTTGGTTTCCAATCATAAGCAAATGATGAAATGAAGAAGCAAATCTAACTTGGCTTTTTACTGATCTTCAAAAGGAATATGAACTCCATCCATCCTTTTTTAATTCAATTATTTGGGAGTGGATTTGACCATCTGACTTTTAAGACAAACTTATAATATTTTTATCAAAAGAGTTATGTTTTGATTGATAACATCACGTGTTTGTGTTATGTCCATATATAATTTTACTAATAATGAGGGAAAATACTAAAATTTACAACTTTTTTTAGCCAATAAAAGAAAAAGAAAAAAAGCTAAACAAATCAAACTTATCCTAGTATGACAACTTAGACTTTTAAATCTAATAGCGATTTGTAACATATCGATCATATATCAGTTTCATCAAATCTCATCTACACATTTGTCAATATCATCACAAATTTACACATTTGTCAATATCACAAATTTCAAAAATTTACACATTTGTCAATATCACAAATCTTGCCATATTAACTAAGATGGGTTTTCTTCTCAAAAAAAAAAAAACTAAGATGGGTTTGAATCTCCATTAATAATAAACTAAAAAAAAAACTCAACAGAGAACAATAGAATTGTAGTTCATTCATTCTTATTGATGTCATTTCAAGAGGAAATTGTCACAAGATTGATCTTGATATCTTTGAATGAATTTTATTGGAAAATGCAAAAATATCCATTACTAAATACAAAAACTTTTATTCAAGTAACTCTGCCCCTTCACAATTTATCTTAGTCGATTTCACTTAATTAAACCTTAACAATTGAGTAACTTCTTATCTTTATATATTCTATTACTCGTTGTACGGGTGAAAAGCTTCTTGACCGTTTCATTTTTCCAACATAGGTTTCTAAATACAAATGAGGTTGTTTCATATTAGTTAGTTAAAGATACATGTTTAGGTGAAATAAAAACAAATCCATCAAAACAATATTCAAAATGGATAACCACAATAATGTGAACATCGCCGATTATTATTCTTATCGAAACAACCAATTTAAGAAAAGAATTTGAATTTGAAGTGAGGAAGGCTAAGAACATGTATGTATGTGTTAATTGAACTCCCTTCACAAGTTGAGGAAAGAAAAATTGGAGGCAACTTTTTTGCATTTCTTTACAACAAGGCAAAGTTGAAAGTCAAAGTTAGCTGCAATAACAAATGTAGATTTATGAGAGTTTGCAGCCCACAAAAATGACGAAGGGATAAAGAGATGAATTAAAAATGGGTGTTTGTGTGTTGTGAGATTTCAAGCAAGCTTTAAAATGCCGCCACCCCACAAGCAAACACGAAATGGAACAGTGAAAAGTCAAAGTTGTAAAGTTTGTTTTTGGGTCAAATTAACGATATATCTTGTTCGGTCAAGCACGTTACGAAGTGAAAGAAAATGAAGAAAATGGTGTAGAAATTTTGTAGAAACTTTAATGGAAATAAATGTGATATTTCATTTTCAAGGGCGATGTGACGTAATGTCTTCTTTCTTTTTTGGTCTTTTTCTTGGGAACCAGTCCAATATGTCATACTTTTAAGTTCTTTGGTGGAATTCCTCATCCATCAAAAATGTGTTCCAATTCAAATAATAGTAATTATTATTATTCTAGAATAATTGTGAATCATTTCTTACATAATTGTTTTTTGGAATATATTTTATTTCTTAAAAATATTTATTTCCCTTCTTTCTTTCAAGCCAGTTGTAACCAATGGAAATCCGCCTAAAATAGAGCGAACTATTTTATTCTTTTTACAATAGGTGTGGTTTAATTATAGTTTTAGCATACGATAGAAAATATATTCTTTAATTATTAATTAATTTTAAGATGAAACTTTATATTACTTGATATTGATTAAAAAAAATATTTTTGACCATTCAAAACTTTAGAATTAGATATCTGTCTCTAGTCATTCTCATTTTATCTCACCAATGTGGTAGATCACTCCAAGAACGAGTACCTAGGTCAACATATATAGGCTACACAAATCGTTAACGTAGGGTATGTTGACGGTTTTTAACCAACACAACAAAACCCTCATCAACTACTATCTTTGGTATACCTATGTAACAACACTGATAGTAAGTCTACTGTCGACGATATGTAACAACACTGATAGTAAGGCTCTCGTTGGTGTTGACGTATTTACGTCGATGATAAAATTATCGTCATTGTTGATGTATTTATGTTAATGGCAAGGCATTATCAATGTTGATGTATTTACCATATTGTCCACGTCATATTTACGCCCATAATAATTTTATGATCAACGATATAATTTTATGTTTTGGATTATAGTCATTTTTTGAGTTTCATTTGCAAATTGAAAAGCTTTTAATGGGCATGAAATTACTAACAAAATTGAATTAAATATTGTTGAACTAGAAAAAGGGTTTTATTTTTATTTCTAACAAACATAATGTTTGTGATTCTACGCTATAGCATTTTCCTAAAATTAAAATAGCCAATATTTTTTAACTCCTAGCAATTATTTCTAACGATTTTTTCCATTACAATGAGTGACATAGATGTTGGATGTCACATAAGATTGTTGATACAGTACTGGAAGTAGGGAACAAATCTTTATACATCGATACATAGATATACATGAAGTTGTTTTTTTTTTTTTTTGAGGAATAGATATACATGAAGTTAGGTTTAAAATAATATAGAAATTAAATAATATTTTAAATTAAAAATTTTGTAGTTTAGTTTTATAAAAGTGCTTACATTAGCAGTATACATTAAATGAGCAAATTATAAAATAATATGTCCGTTGGTACTACACGCTTACCATTTATATAAATATAACATGTAAAAAAAACCATTTATATAATATAATGTGCAAGTAAAATTGCTTGCTTTGTTTTTTTTGGAAATGAATACATTACTATTATTTATTAGAAAATGCGATTCAACCGAATTCAGTGATGTAATATTTTATTGTTTGGTTGTAAAACAGTCCAACATCAACTTCATAAATTCGATCTCGAAGATGAATGTTTGTCCCTCACTCCCGATATGTATTAAAAAAGAAAAACGTGCTTGACGAAAAATGCTAATGATGAATCAAATTACAAAAATGTGCTAATTTAACTTCTTTTAAGCTTTTTATTAAAGAATATCTTCTTTTAAGAGGTTTTTTTTTTTTATAATTTCTTTTAAGAGATGATGCCCGTGTATACTAGATATCCACTTAATTATAATTTATTATTTTGAGATTAACTATATCGTCTCCAACAAGGAAACAAATAACTAGATCAATTATTTAAAATTATATAGAGAAAGAAATTTGATATCATGAAAGAAATTTAAATCATGAAAGTGACTATGCAATATTCACTAGTTTATAGCTGAAACTATGACGAATAAACACTTGTTTTTAATAGTCAAAAGAAAATTATAAACTTATAATATAAATGATTTTTAAAAAAATATATAATATAAATGTAGTCTTGCGTGGGTATAAATTTTTCAGTAGAATAATAGAAATGGAAACTACCAACTTTAAAGAAAAAAAGTGAACACAAGAGCCGTCTCAATAATTCACCTCAGTTAAAAATTAAATAAGATTAACATTTTTATTCATATAAAATTTCAAAATAAATTAAAGTCAATTAAAATATATAATTTAGTAGATAAGATATTTATTTATCCTTTGTTATCTTTATGTAAAAAAAAAAAAAAAAGGTAGATAAGATATTTATTGCATTTCAAATGTTAGAAACCATATAGAAAGTGTTTGGATAGAGAATTTAAGCAATGGGTTTGTTTGGAGAACTTCTAAAAGTTTATATAAATTTTTTAATCATTTATAAGATCATACAAAAATATTGTATCATAACCCCACAACTCCATTTATCTGAAACAGAGAATTTTTACCACAACTTTAGATAATTTCCTAACTGATGATTTTAGCTTCAATCAGTTATTACCAATCAATTCAAATAGATTTTTAAGTTCACTCTAGTTATATACCATAACCACTCTTTATTTTAAAAATCTTCTAGCATGCTCCATTATAAGTATGGAAGGAAAACTATATTACATCAGAAAGTGCTTTTATTGATTGATCTATTTCAATTGATCTCTTGATTTGGATGGGTTGGTAAGAAGCAAAGCCAAGTCAAGGGTGAACAGTCTTCCATCCTTGAAGTCTATATATATATAATGAACATGTATACATATAATTAGTACAAAGTTTGATTACATCAATTCAACACTCCAAAATAAAATTCCTCAATCAAGATATTCCATTCCCCATATACAGCTTAATTGGTTTTCATCAATCAATGTCTAATTCTTCTCCAAAAAGCATTAGTAGTTGCGAATTCGAAGACGACAATAACGACAACGATATCGAGCTCCGACGAGGCCCTTGGACTCTCGGAGAAGACAATCTCCTCATCGACTCCATTTCCCAACATGGAGAAGGCCGCTGGAATCTACTAGCCAAACGATCAGGTAAAATTTTACATTCTAACTTTTCAAATGTTTTATTATTTCAAATATTAAAATAACTAATTTTTTATATATATATATATATATATATATATATATATATTACAATTGTTAGGATTAAGAAGGACTGGAAAGAGTTGCAGATTAAGATGGTTGAATTATCTAAAGCCAGATGTAAAGAGGGGAAATTTGTCAGCTCAAGAACAGCTCTTGATTCTGGATCTCCATTCTAAATGGGGTAACAGGTAATTTTTTAAATTAATTATGAAAATTTACTCTGTTTTGGAATTTTGTTTTAATTTTTCCATCAATTGGATTTTTCTTTCCGATTTATTTATTTTTTTTGGTGGAATTAAGGTGGTCGAAAATCGCGCAGCATTTGCCGGGAAGAACCGACAATGAAATTAAGAATTATTGGAGGACGAAAGTGCAAAAACAAGCAAGAAATCTTAATATCGATACTAATAGTGAAGCATTTCAGCAAATTATTCGATGCTATTGGATGCCAAGATTAATCCAAAAAATTAACCAATCGCCGCCGCCGCCGCCGCCGGAATTGCCGATTACTTCTGCAGCAGAGATGGTTATGCAGAGCACATTTGATTTTGAAACTCCGGTCACGGCGCCGCATCCGCCGGCGATGGCGCCTATGGAAATCAGTGGAATGAACGGCGGAGATTTGATGGGCAGTTCGTGTAATTCTTCTTCTTCTTCTTCACAAATTTCTGGTTATTCAAATTACGATAATCATTGGCACGATGCCCATGGCGGCAGAGAGATGACGAACTGGGCCATGGCGGCGGCGGTGACTGGAGATCCCGGTTACCCGGTTGCCAACTGCCACATGGCTGATAGTAATTGGATGGACGGCGATTATACCGGTTACATGTCCAACATGGATGAATTATGGCAATTTTAGTAAGAACTAGAAAAAGATTTAACAGAAATCTGGGTTTTTTAATTTATTTTTTTAGATAACTCAGAAAAAATAAGTTCTTAGATTTTTCATTCATTTGGGACTTTTAATTTTGGGAAATCTCTGTTTTCCTTCAAAGAAGAAGAATTACCAAATTGTATAATATTTGAATGTTCAATAGATCAGTTACATTAAACTAATGTTGGATTGTATTTGTGTAAATTATGATATTCAGTCAGTTTTGTGAATGCAAGTGTGGTGTATTTTTCTCAGAAGCTTGAATTTTCATTATTTTTTTTTATATATAATTAAGGTTTGGTAATTGGTGTATGTACTTTGAATAAAATATATTTTTCTATCCTTTGAAATCTAACACTAACTTGGAAGATAAGTGAATTTAAGATAAATTAGATAATATAATAAAGGGTAGTAATTGAGTGATAATCATATCAGTGTATATCTATTGACCATAAGATCATAAATTCTCGGTAAATATATGTATATATATAGTAAAGTAAAAAAGAGACATATTTATTAAGGAGACTTGGTAATATTACAATTTTTCAAAAAGACTTCTTGAACAAAGTTAATTGATTATAATATAAATTATAATTAATTTAGATTATAAATTTGGCATAAACTTTGAATGTGGTTTCTAATAAGCTTTTGATTAACAAAATGTCCTTGTTTATATGCTCTATAGTTAACAAAATTGCCCAACTTTCAATTCTCTATTTGATTGATTCTCTTGTTTACAATTTGATGTTTAATGTATCAGTTTTATTAGACATCTTTTGAAGGTCAAGAATTTATTTGATAAATTCTTAAAAATAAAATCCATCTAATAAAAAATTGATGAGTCATATACAATATTGAAAATTAAGAATCAGATTTACTATTTAACTAATTTAATATCGAAAACTATTTTCATTACTCAGATTGTCCTGTTCCTAAGTTAATAAAATAACGTATTTTTTTGTTATATTGGTTTTAATTTACGAATCTGTAAGTTCTTTGGCGGCACAAATGGTGGGTGAAGTGGAAGACTTTAGAGTCGTGGAATTAGAATCATAACTTTGAAAAGCAGCTTTCAACATAGAATTATAAATTGAAGGCTTAGCTTAAAAAAGAAAATTATATTTCAAATCACAAAACATTTTTAAAATGTGCTTTTTTGGTATTGTTTTCGTGGAGACGAGAGAAATACAGATTGAATTTTATTTCTCTTTGTTGATTTTTCAAACCATCTAGATTCATTGAGCCCCTTTGTAAATATTATAATATTTTATTCCCATTATGCCAATTCCCTTTCACACTCAGTCCTATTCTAAAGTATGAATTTCTAGATGATTGAAAACCATGGTGCAATGATTCGAAATCAGTATTTATCCCCCTTTCTTCTATTAAAAAAAAAGTATTGTTCTGATTTCACTAAAAAAAAGTTGACATCATTAACGTAATTCATTAATAAGGAAATTATATTTTTACTTCCTACATTTTGAGTTGACTTTATATTGGATTCATATATTCTATAATTAAATATTTTTATTTTTTACATTTCAATAATATTAGCTTTTAGCGTTTGTTTTTCTATTTATTTTTCTTTTAAAAATTAAAATTTAATCAATATTAAAATAATAACTTCATCAATATATTCAAATTTAAAATTAGTTTAATTATCATTTTAGTAAATATTATAATTTGTAACAAAAAATTTAGTTATTTGAGATTACAACAATTGAGGGTGGAGGAGGTTTGAAGTCTTAGGTGTACATCGATGTCGCTTGAGCTACTGCTCTATCGACAAAAATTTAGTTATTTAAAAGATTTAAATTGAATATGATTAAAATGCCAAAGATAAAAGTGTTTGATTTTGAAATATATAAACCAAGTAAAAATATTAACCCTTAAGAAGGAACTAAAAATATAATTTTCACTTTGTAAGCAAATGAGTAATTGCTAATTTAAGTATAAGGTGAAGATTTACATGGTTAAAAAGTTTAAATTTCTACATTTTACTTGAATAATAAGTTGATAATTAAAATAATAAAAGTTTAAAGAAAAAAAATAGAAATATTACAAGCCTGCTAATTTTGAGCATGTTGGAAATTGATCGATATTTAATACATAATTGGATGATGGTTACTTATGAAGAATCAATGAATTTTCATAGCCTCAAGAGTAGGAGTTTACTCAATATTATTGAATAAAAAAAAGGTTCAACCATTACACGCTATTTAACATTAAAAATATTAATATCTATGAAAACCATTCAAATCCTTAATTCACACATCTATCCTATTAATTATTATATCCCCAAAACCCTTAAATTCTATGCATATTTTATATTGACCAAAAGAAGAAAAATGAAAACTTTGTGCCACGAAAAGTCTGAAAGTAGGATTATAAATATGATTAAATAAAAGGCATATTCTTTAATGATTCTGTTTAATTATTCGTTTATGTTTTCTCTTACAAGGTTCATATGAATCTCATTTTGTACAGTCCAACTAGAATTTGGTCGGCTTAAGTGAAGTCGACACACGACTTTTTTGCTCGACAGTCAAAATTGAATATATAAATAAAGTTATGATAATAAAATTATGAATTTTGTTCTTTAGAAAATTATATATTAAATATGGTTTTTGTACTACACTACAATATAACATTTTTCGTACGAAGTGGAGGTTTTATCTACTTATGAGAGGAATGTATCTAAACATTTTTGAAGGAGAAACGATTGTAAAATAGCTTAATTGGTTAAAGAGGGTATTTGTTAAGGTAATGAGTTAAATTTATGGTAATCATCTATTTAAAAATTAATTTACTACAAGTTTCTTGACATCTAAATATTTTAGGATTAGGCGATCTTTTGAAATGCCCGCAAGATGATCCAAACAATTACGAATGTTAAAAAAAGAGAAGAAATGGAATGGAAGAAAAAATTGTTTTGAAAAAAAATGTAAAAAATGTTTAAACAAAGGATTGAGAAAAAAAAATTGTCTAGAAAAAATGTTATTTGAAGGAGCCATCTTAAAAAGAAATTTTGTTTGAAAATTGTTGTTTGGAGGGATTAATGTATGAAATTTTTTCAAAAAACTTTTTTTTTTTTTTGAGATTACAATAATTAGGGGTGGAAAGACTCGAACCCAAGATCTCTGGTCATTGAGCATACACTACTGTCGCTGAACAACTGCACATGTTAGCTTTTTCAATAAACTATTAATTGAAAGAGAGATTATAAAAAAAACGTTATTAAAAAAAAAAAAGTTGGTTGGAGGGAAATAAATTATACGCCAAATAAATTTGAGAAATATTTGACTCATGTCCCTCTCTTATCCATGGACCCCGAGAGATTATAAAAAAACTTTATTAAAAAAAAAAAGTTAGTTGGAGGGAAATAAATTATACGCCAAATAAATTTGAGAAATATTTGACTCATGTCCCTCTCTTATCCATGGACCCCATTTAATCAAAACCAAATTGTTTTAATATTGATAATGTTTTCTATTTTTTTTTTGAAAAAAGATAATGTTTTCTATTTGCATTATGATTTTTAAAAGCTAGAGTTTTGACTACGATTGATTTAAAAAAAAAAAGAAAAAAGCTAGAGTTCTTTATTTATTTATTATTATTTCAAAATATATAATTTAATCTTAGAATTTAGGCCAAATAGTTTGATCAAACCAAAAAAATAATTGTCTTGTATTATAATCGTTAGTGCATTAAGTACATGGTGTTAGGATCTAAAAAATGTTTCACATTGAAAAATGGGAGAGTCCAACATTAATTCAAAATAAATATGGGTTACACTCCTCATTACCAATTGGTTTTGAGATGAAACCTCATATTCTCTATTTTAGGTCGATAACTATTTTAGATCCATTTGATAACTATTTTATTGTTTATTTTTGTTTCAAAAAATAAAAGTTATAAATGTTTGATGATTACTTTTTTAAAATTAAAAACTAAACATACATTTCATAACGGTTTTTTGTTTTTTTAGAATATGATTGATTTAATAAACCTCAAATTTAGTGGTTCGAATTTATTTATAGTGTGTTCTGTCATTTTTATAGCATTTTTCCAGAAAAAAAAAATTTTAAAACTATTTTTTTTATTACTTTAATATATTAAAGAGTTTTTAAAAATTTAAAAAACAAAAACCATAATCTATTATGGAAGAGACTTGTTTTAAAACAGTAAAAAACAAAAACACAAAACCAAATACGAAATGGTTATAAAATGAAATCTTGATTTTTTGTTTTTGGCTTTTAAAATTATAACTTATTTTTACTAAAATTTCCTAACATGCATTTCATCTTTCTTACAATATATTCTATATTTTCTTAAAAAAGTACGTGAATACTAATTAAATTTCAAATATAAAAACAAGTTTTTTGAAAGTTACTTTAAAAAAAGAATATATATATATATATAAAAGTAAGACGTATAAATTAAAGGTGTTCATCAGTCAGTTGGTGTCAATTTTGATGAAATTTGATATTGAACCGACAAGACATGAAATTGAAACCAACCGGTTAGGTTAGTCGGTCGATTAATTCGGTTAAAATCACTTAATTCAAATTATTTTTATTTGAAAAATATATTCTCATACAATTTTGGAACGATAATGCGAGAATTAATTTTAAAAAAATAGCATATAGAATAATTTTCAGAACAACATTTAAATTTAAGTTAATTTTGTGATAATTTTATAAATGAAAATATCAATATTTTATTTAAAAAAAATTCGGTATCGTCCAAATGGATCAACCGACTAAACCGTTCAACTTAACCGATAAATTTTCGGTTAACTATTTTTGTAATCCACACCAACTGACACATATTTGAAAAGTGATCGATCGATGGTAATTCGATCGGCTTGGTTAGTCGGATCGATTTTTTGGAAAATATATGAAACCCATAGTAAAAATCCAAGTAATAATAAATATACGGGAAAGTCTTGTTGTGATTTAATTTTCAAAAACTAAACTAACTGAAATTGGTTAACAAACCCCGAGTTTATTATTTTATTATTTTATTTTTTACTTAGTCTCAACAAATAATTCAATAACTCGGTTCGATAGGAACTTTTAAATAAGCAATTTAGTGTAATTAACCCATCTAAAGGCGTGTCAAAAAGAAAAAAAATCCATCTAGAATCTATAAATATTGGGCCTTGTCAGAATAGCATTCCATAACAAAGCCCATTACAAAGACCCAAGGTTGGGCCTACGCGGAGCGACGTTTCAAACGAAAGCCCAATAAATCTGGGTTCGGGCCTAATTTAACGAAAATACTTGATCTCAGCCATCCATACACAAAATTAATCTCAGCCTTTCCTTTTATCTGTTTATAATAAACTCTTCAGCGTGAAACCCTAATCTCCTTCGGCTGGAAAATCACAATTGCATCCACTGAGTAGCCGATCGCAGCTTTCCAGCGCCGTCGAGTATGTGTCTCTAACTACAACATTTCACAATTTTTTTCTTTGATATATCAGTATTCAATTCTCCGTTTTCGTACCGTTCTTTAGTTTTTTTCTGAGTTCTGTACACTTTCTGCACTTAACGAATCGTCTAAGGTTAGAGATTGTTTAGTGTAGTTGCTTTCTTGGATCAACATCGGCATTGTGAATGATTATTTTGAAGAAAATCGGATGGCGTGAACTTCTAGACAGTTTGGGATTGATGGCTTAGATGATTGAGCACCAAAAAGATTTTTTTTTTGGTTCAAATGTAATTGTTTGGAAGAAAATCTGTGTTTGTTCTCTGTTGTTTATCTTATGGATTTTATGAGTTGACTTCAATTGGATATCGTGAATTTCCATTTTAGTAGTTTCTTAGTTTTGCGTTATTTGAGGGTTTTTTTTTTCTACTTTCTTGTTCAGCTAGATTTGTCAAGATGTTTACAGCCCTGAAAAAGATTCACAAGGACAAGGGTGCTGAAGCAACCGAGTTTGAAGAGACTGTTGCGCAGGTTGTTATAGTAGAGACCAGAACTGTCGATGTTTTAATAATCCCTTGTTGGCACTTCTGATGAATGCGTATCTTTGCAGGCTCTTTTCGATTTGGAAAACACCAATTCGGAGCTGAAAAGTGACCTGAAGGACCTGTACATTAGTTCAGCACTGTGAGTGTCATTAGTTGATTGGTGCAGTATGTATGTTTATCATGATTATTGGCTTTTTTTTATCATGTTAGGAATGCTTATGGTTTTTGGTTGCAGTCAGGTTGATGTTGCTGGAAACAGAAAGGCGGTTGTTGTTTATGTTCCTTTTAGATTGAGGAAGGCTTTCCGCAAGATTCAGTTGAGGCTTGTTCGTGAGCTAGAAAAGAAGTTTAGTGGAAAGGTAACGAAAGGTTCATTTTTGTTTATTGATTTCTCTCGTAGCTTTGCAAAGATCAGATATTAGTTAGCTTGGGACCTGAACCTGTTGACATTTGGATAAACTATTTTCTATTTTCACAAAAAAATGTTGTTCTACTTCCAAATTTGTTTATTGTTTCCTGCATCTTGTTTTACACCATGTCTGAATCGGTGGAAATTTGAATTTGTTAGTAGTTGAAAGATGCTATATATATAGATACAGTTTCTATAATGAATCTTGTTACCTACTGTATGGATTGATGGACAATGGTCTAATGTTTAAGTTCTCACATAAATTTCCTATTATCTTATTTTAGGATGTGATTCTGATTGCCAACCGAAGAATCTTGAGACCTCCGAAGAAAGGCTCAGCAGTCCAAAGGCCTCGCACTCGCACTCTTACGTCTGTGCACGAAGCAATGCTAGAAGATATTGTTTTGCCTGCTGAGATTGTTGGGAAACGAACCAGATACAGGGTCGATGGATCAAAAATCATGAAGGTAAATGCATATCTTGAAATTTATTTTCATAATTTAATCTATGCAGCTAGACTACTTGTATGAAATTATGAATTATGCAATCCTTGATGTGTCTCATCCCATCTGTTTTTGGACAATCGTATCTTTCCCACAAATCTTTTGAATGGATTTTTTAATTTTAGTCTTTTCAGCCACAATCTATGCATGCACGACATTAAATTATTCTTTTTATTAAATTGCACAATAACGTCTTAGTCTATCTTTTATCTCTACTCTTTGTAGAGATTAAGCAAATTCAATTCACTTGGCATGAGACCAAAGTTGTTGCTATACAGAATTAATTTTCAAGTTAAAACCTTGAGCCTCTAAATTGTTTCCATACTTTGAATTGCAGAAAGTATAATTTAGAGGCTGGTTTATGATATGCTGTGATTAGTGTTTTTCACATGCACACTCTGTGTAAAATGCATACTCTTACATGTTGATTTTTCTGGATACAGGTTTTCTTGGACCCTAAGGAGCAGAACAACACCGAGTACAAGTTGGAGAGTTTCGCTGCGGTTTACAGGAAGCTTTCTGGTAAAGATGTTACCTTTGAGTTCCCAATAACTGAGGCATAATATCCTTTGGCAGTACTTCCCTTATGCAATGTGACACCTTTTAGTCGTATTTAGTGTTGAAGTTCATGCACATTTTTGATGTTGAGAACTAGATTCTGTTTTTATATGGTTTTTTAAATTTGCCAAAGTGAATTTATTTATTGAAACATGGCACTTTTAGTTGGGATTTGAATGCCTTTATGTCTTAGTTTTTTACTTTATTGGTTCTTTCGTTAACTAGCGTAAGCGAGACATTTTCGTCACCAACTTTGAGATAATATCATCAGCGAAATTTCAAACTCCGGCGACGGCAAAAAATTGAAAGAAATGCTTATCCATTTTGAAGAAAAAAAATTAAGTTTTAGTTTATATTCGATTAGTTTGGCTTTTTGTTTAATGAAATTTTAACGCTAGTTTGTATGTTCAAATGTTTGTAATTATGCAGTTTGCATACTTGAAATTAATGATACAACTTCAAAAAACATTTAATTTTGATTTGGCTTCTTTGTTTCATATTTCATTCGGAAAGTTGATTGGCGTAACAGCTTGTCTTCGGTCTTTTTATTAAAACTATTTTTCATAATATGAAATATATTAGAAGTTGAAATTAAATTTTAAAATGAAGCAGAACGTAGAGATATATAATTTTCGTGAGTAGCAATATGGAAAAAAAATACGTCTATCCTAATTTTAAAATAATAAAATTGAGTGAAGGTTAATAGGCTTTCATTAAATGAAATCAGTAGGTTTAATCAAGTAGAATTTCAATTTCATTTAACTTCAATCTAAATAGGTAATTGATATTTTATTATTCATGGAAAACATCTTTTAACTTTTTTTTTTAAAAAAACATCTTTAAAAAATTGTGTTCCTTTTTTTTTTTTTTTTTTTGAGAAATAAAAAATTATATACTTAAAATTGTTGCTACAGTTATAATATCAGATGCCAACTTTTCAATTTCAAAAACTTAATTCGTCAATTAACTTAATTTATTTATTCATTATTTTTATTTAGTACAAATTGGGAGATTGAGAATTAAAAACTCTACAAAGAAGTCTCTCATGATCAAACCACCTAACTATTAGGCCATTGTCTCTCTTTCGATTTTAATCTAACTAATTCAAGTCTTATAAAGTTCACTATTATTATTATTGAACAAAGTTTTGCTAAATTAAACAAACTATTGATATAAAAAAGATTAGTGAGCTATTAATTTTATTATTTTGTTTTAAGAGCAGTAATACCGTGTTAATTTGGTAAATTTAACAAACAATTGAAAAGACAGCTCACATTCAGCTTTCTTTGCAAAGGCAATTCTCACATCATCATCCCATGTTAAATGAACGCAAAATATTCTATAAAAAATACGAACTCATGGAACACGACTTACTTACGATCCCTACATAATTATTATTAAACTAAAAACTGATTATTTGCTTTAATCGGAAGCAAACAGCCCTCTCGTTTTGACATTTCCAAAACTACCCTCACCAGAAACCTAAATTCACATTTTCGCTTATTCCAACTGTGTTGCGTTCTTCTAATTCGAGCCCAAATCCCCCATTGAAGATCGCCGATAAGTCTTTTCCGTGAAGCTCACTGGTCGGAATAATCATCTAGCTTTTCCGATCACGGAAACATGCTTGCCGGCATCTCGATAGGAACAAAATGAAATCATCATCGGAAAGAATTAACATCGCCGCCAGCACCCGCCGCCTCAACGTCGATAACCGATTTCCTCTTCGTTATTACTATCGCGTCGCTGATAATGTCCTCAAACAGGTGATTATGCCTATTGAATTTCGCTTTCTCATTTTGCACACCAGCACAAAATTGGACATCGCATTCTTGTTCTCCGCGTCCATTTAATTCACTGCCTAACTCAATTCTTACATTTCAGGCTGACATCTTTCGAGCAGAGAAAAACATAATTGATCTTTATGTTATGTTAATGAGATTTTCGAGGTAAAAAACAAAAATTAATGTCATTGAGTTCTCGAGTAATTATAATTCAATTATTGAACGCACTTGTGTAACTGACATTTTGGTCTCCTTTATTTGTATTTTATATTGTTTTTTAAATGATTTAACATTATTGATCCCCAAGGGGTGATATAGTGGTTGAAGACTTGACTTTGAAGGTTCTTGCTCCCCTCAAGGTCTCAGATTCAAGATTGACTTGTGATATTACTCCTTCAATGTCTCGCGGTGCCTGGCTTAGGGATGGGCGTGGTTATCCTTGTTTCAAAAAAAAAAAAAAGTTACAGTATTGATTTAGCCTATGTTAGAGTTAGTTTTACCTGATCTACTTTTCAGTTCAATAACTGAAAGATTGGTATCTCTCCATTATTGGTCCTCATTTTCTGTTTGTTTGACAGTTTGTAGTTTGTGCTATACATAAAAATTTATGGAAGCTGGCTTTTTCTTTAACTGCCCTTATGATTATTTGATCTTAGGTGTTGAAGAATAACCCTAAATTTGATTTGGTTTTTTCATGCATCAGTTTGGTCACTGAGACAATACCTCGTCACTGGGAGTACAGTACAACTCTTAAATCCCAAAAAAATTATTTTAGAAAGGTAAATTCTGCTTTTGGTTTAAATTACAAGCACTGAATTTTTGTTGATTACATCAGTCATCAGCTTAGTTTGTCTATGCAGAGGCTATTGGATGCTTTGAGCGAGCTTGAAGAATTGAAGCCAGCAGTTCGAAGAAGAGTGGATGAAATAAATGGAAAACAAAGATATCAAGTCAATGGGCAGGGTAATCAGCAGCAGTATGGCTCATTTGGATGGCATTCCGGTGGAAATAAATATCTTATTGATAATGGTGCAACTAAGGTATAGTTGTGTTGTTATTTGTTACCTAAATTTGTATGTCAATGCAAGAATCTGACCATTGCCCTTTGTGATAGCATATTAAGGTAATACTGTTATTTATGTGCTGTCTTTTCTCTGACAGACTGGTAATTCAGCTGCTAGAGAAGTTGCACGGCAGGGTTCAGGGCCTCAACAATTTTCATATTCCAGGTTCGTGGATGAAAAATTCTGCAGTTTGTGCATGTTTACATGTTTTTGTTCACATTCTTCTATTTAACATTGAATAGGCTTACAATCAATAGCATCTTTTTTTTTTAAGTTATGTTTTTTATTCAGCATTACAGAAATATATATGTCTTTTCAAATGCTACGTTAAGTTCGTTGTTCTAATCTAGTTAACGAGTATGGTTGATGTTGGTACATTTTTTTTTTTTTGAAACTGGGTTGACGTTGATACTTATACAAATCTTTGTTGTCCTCATTCTTCATGCTTGTATATATATATATATCCTTGTAGATCTATTCATATTCCACTCCCAAAAGAGGAAACGTTATCCCGTCATTCCATTTTGGGTCCCAATGGGCTTCATGGCCAGTGGCAACGGCCTATCATTGATAAAGGGGTATTTTCATACTACACATTTTTTTGGGAGTTTCCTTAGAAATATACTTATTGGTTTTGTCAATGTAGGTCCAATATCCACGTATTTCGGATCTGTCTCCTGTTGAAATTCCAAGGTTTGTCTTATAAGTTATAATCATGTTTCTAAGGTCCCGTTTGATAACTATTTGATTTTTTGTTTTTGGTTTTTGAAATTTAAGCCTATTTTTATTCAAATTTCCTACAATGTGTTCCACCTTTCCTAGAATGTATCCATCTTTCCTTAAAGAAAGTACGTGGATGCTAACCAACTTTCAAAAACAAAAACAAACTTTTGGAAGCTACTTTTTTTTTGTTTCCAAATTTTGGTTTGGTTTCTATAAATATAGGTAAGATGTAGATATCCAAGTAATAAAAAACATATGGTAAAGTAGTTGTTGTAGGCTTAAATTTCAAAAACCAAAAGGTTATCAAACACGACCTAAAATGTCCAGCTTTTAGTTACCTGCAACTACATTGAACCCTTATAATGTGCTTGTGCTCACTTCATCACCAATTAGGTCTAATCAAGTTCATCACCAATTAGGTCTAATCAAGTTCTTACAGTTTCCAGTCTTGCCTCCGGGCTTCTGATTTCTAAAGATTTTATTATCTCGATGTTTTTGTTTCATACAAAAAGGAGTTTACCTCTATTGATTTGCTTGCAACCTTTTTTCTTCCATGTTCCATATAAACAGCTTACAACAATCAATTGAAACCAAACAAACAATAAAAAAAGATTTTGGAAACTTGGAAAAAGAAAGATCTGATATAGACTCAATCTGCACTCAGAATGAAGATCGCAAGATCAACAATGCCTTGGAAACAGATTCCTTAATCTCCTTTGAACCAGTTGAAATGCCTGCTCCTATTGAAATTGTGCGACAGCCTTCCCCTCCACCAGTGCTTGCTGAAGTACAGGATCTTGTACCTGCGTTGCCACCTCAAGTTTCTGAGGTAGAATGTGGTCGAGAGAATTCATTGTCTGATGGTTTTGTTCATCCAGAAGCTTCTATGCAATTGCACATTGTGAGTTACTGACGCTTATTTGTTGGTCCATTATAAATGCCTTCTATTTTTCAGTTCTTTCAGGAGTAGCTGATAAATTATGAAAAGAGCCAGCTGTAATGACTAACGACAGCAAATTCTATCTGTTATATGTCTGGATGGAGGTCTTAGATTGCGTTTCATCCTAGCAGTTTCTCTTTATTGCAGTCGACCACGATGTTGGAGAGCTTCATGAGGCTAGCCAAGTCAAATACTGCCAAGAATTTGGAAACTTGTGGTATTCTTGCCGGTTCACTTGTATGTTTTACTATTTCAATCACCTGCAAATATTTACCATTGTTATCATTACTCGAACTTCATTTGCAACTCTAGATCAAAGATTAACAAGTTTCCACGTTTTGCAGAAAAACAGAAAATTTTATGTCACTGCGCTCATTGTACCAAAGCAAGAATCAACATCAAGTACTGTATGTCTGTGTGACGCTGTTTCATATGCATTGTATTCATCTAATGAGTATAAACTATTAAAATATCAATCATTTAATCATAGTGTCAGGCGACAAATGAGGAAGAGATATTTGAAGTGCAGGATAAGCGTTCTTTATTCCCACTTGGGTGGATTCATGTAAGAATTCTGGCTTCATACTTGGGTCTATTGATCCTTTCTCTCTGTAACTTCTAAATTTCATACATCAATGAAAATTTTCTCAGAAAAAAGATGAGAAGTCTGGTTTCTGACGGTAGTTGATTGATTTATTATTCTACTTGGGATTGCTATATTTTCATGTTACAAGTCTATAGATTTATTTCCTTTCAAGCATCAAGTCTATAGATTTATTTCATTTCAAGCATGACTCCTTTTTTTTTTTTATAGGAAACAAAAAAATTTCATTGAATATGAAAGTGTTACATAAGTGCCTATCGAAAGAGAGAAAAGGGGGGGAGAGAGGCGCATCCCTGTTTATCAATTTTCCATCAAGCATGACACACTCTTAAAATAGACTGTAAAGTTGTTGTAAAAACAACATTTCTATTTATCATTCTTATCGGCTTCTAGATTTAAAATACAATTGAGGAGACAGATCATATCAACATGCCAAAAATATGTAACGATAATATCTCTCATCTAAACCATCCATAGTCAAAAGGATATTAAGAAATCAAAAGGTTATGGGTTCAATTCATGATGGTCACCTGCGTAGGAATTAATTTCCTACAGATTTCCTTGACATCCAAATGTTGTAAGGTTAGGTGATATGTCTCATGCGAATAGTCAGACGGTGTGTCCCATTAGAATAGTCAAGGTGCACCCAAGCTGACTTGAACACTCACGGATATTAAAAAAAAAAATCTCTCATCTAAAAAGGTCTTCAGTTTTAGAATCAGTATGTGAAGGATATTAGTAGCTTGCTCTAGCTATTCGATGTTAGTCCATGATGTGAGTTTTTTTTTTTTTTTAAAGTTTTAAGTTTTGTACTGGTAGTCACTATCAAGGAGAATAGCTTATGAGGACCAGGCAACTGTTTAGTTTTTTAAAATGATAATTTATTGTTGTTTTTTGATAAGAAACAGAGATGATAAATTTGCAGGGAGATAAGGCATATGATAGAATCTACCACAAAATATTATTAAACTACGATAATCTCTCGAGAGGATCTCTCAAAGAGCCAAAGTACAATGACGACAATTCAATAGCTGATTAACAAAGACCTATCATCCCCTATTTATAACCCTAAACCCTAATTAAATAAAAGACTAATAATAGGCCCAAGCCCAATACAATTAAAATAGCAATTAACTAATAAATAATAAATACTAATACTAATATTCCCAAAACTCCAAGGTCCGGATCGTATCAATACTTTCCCCCCCAAGAGCCACCTTGTCACAAGGTGTTCCATCTCCGATGCCATCTTCTGCAGCTCCGTCTTCTGGCGAAAAGTCTGTCACATCAACATCCTCTCAATACCGAGCCCTAGGCCCAACCTTATCAATACCCGCCCCTTTAAAGCACCTTGTCCTCAAGGTGGGCATACATAAAAATAGAAAAATAAAAAAATAATAATATATATATATATTTTTTTTTTTCCGGCGGCAGCAGCGGCGGCTGTGGTTGTGGCGCGTCGGTGCTGACGAAAACGGCAGCGTCGGTGGCATCAACGGTGGAAACGACGGCGGTGGTGGTGGCGACGGCGGTAGCGGTGGTGGCGGCAGAGGTGGCGGCGGCGATGGTGGTGGCAGAGGTGGTGACGACGGCAGCGGTGGCGGCGGCGATGACGGCGGAGGTGGCGGCAACGATGTCGGAGCTGGCTGCTGTGGCGGCGGCGACGGTGTAAAAACCCTAGCTGCCACACCACCCTCCGAGGCCTCGATCATTAAACCCTTCCCTTTGTAAGCTCTGAATGACTCCATTAATAGTTCTAGCTTCCGATTTATGCTCTCGAACTTCAAATCCTGCAAATCTATCTTTCTTCCCAATCGTTCCTCCATCAATTCCATCTTTGCGTTCGTCTCCTGTAACTTCCTCGCCAAGTCGGTCGTTCTTTCTTCACACTCAAGCATCCTTGTTTCCATCTTAGTAGTAACCATTCCCGGATCGGCAAACGGCTCTGATACCAAAATGATAGAATCTACCACAAAATATTATTAAACTACGATAATCTCTCGAGAGGATCTCTCAAAGAGCCAAAGTACAATGACGACAATTCAATAGCTGATTAACAAAGACCTATCATCCCCTCTTTATAACCCTAAACCCTAATTAAATAAAAGACTAATAATAGGCCAAAGCCCAATACAATTAAAATAGCAATTAACTAATAAATAATAAATACTAATACTAATATTCCCAAAACTCCAAGGTCCGGATCGTATCAGCATACTCCCACCTTAAAGCCAGAGTACTAAAAAATGTTTAACCATTGATCATAAGAGTGTTATGTTGCTAAACAAGTCTTATTTAACTTTCCAATAAATTTCTCTCCACTCGTTGAATTTCTTCTCTAATCAAACCTCCCAAAAAGGCATTGATTACGATAAATTCATAAAGACTTTGCTTTATCCTTGGTAGGACGACCACACAATGAAAAAAAAATAATATAACGTTCTCCGCCTGATGACAAAAGATCGATAAGATATTAAACAGCTCAGGATTGCCACCAAAACCTTATAGGAAATAAAGATGGTCAAGAAAAATTACCGGAGTATTCCCAGCTGCCTGGACATTCACCGGTTGAATGGAGGGAGAAAATACTTCAACCCTTGAAATCTAGGAAATACATTCTCAATTCCAACAGTCTTAAATGCTTCACATTCTATTGTGATTAATGCATCTCTGTTTTGTATAGATTTTTTTTTCCCATTCTATTGTATGCAATAACTGAGTCTGGACGTTAGAGGCACAAAAGAGACTTGTCTATCCAATCATTTTCCTAAAATCTAGTAGAATTCTGACCCTAAAGAAGGATCTCTCCTTGAACTTTCCATGGAAGTTTGTGATAGAAAACCTTATATTACTTTTGATATTGGTCGTCTCTGCCTTCAATGTTGACTATGCATAATTACACTCAAAAGAGAGGCTGAAAGCCGACAAATGTTTTGAGTATTAATGTATTATACGTAAATTGCTACCGCCTATCCACTCCCCAGCGAATAATTTTTTGGGTGCAAAAAAGAGTTTTTCTAGTTTAAATCATGTTTAATTAGGAATGTCCAATTGACCGTTCGTACATGACATGAATGACTGTTTCTAACATGGTTATCGATTTTCAGTGCTAATGTAAATAAATCTGTTTTCAATGTATTATCAGTTGATCCTGTACACATGAAATATGATATTTATTGTTTAAGTCTATTACTTATGTTATTGCATTGTTCCTAATACTATTGTGTTATTTCCAGACACATCCTACACAGTCATGCTTCATGTCGTCGGTTGATGTTCACACACATTACTCATATCAGGTATCTCATTTTCTTGCAAAACAAAAGTTAACGTGTTGGATGCAGAGGAGATTTGATAAACTCAACTTCCCTGTTGCATAAATTATCATTTTGTTCGTCGTATTAATTTTGATTTGAAACATCTTTTCCCTCCATTTATTCGTTGACTTGTGGTCTTATATCAATTTCCTTATTACAAGGGCTAGGATAGTTTCAGTAACCTTTGCAATTTGGTAGCCAGTTCCTTTTCTTTCTAAAATTTCTTTAATCTTACGACATAAGTCCCTTCACTCTCAAATGTTGTTGAATTAAAAAAATCTTTTAAATTTTTTTTTTTGGGAAAAAGAAACATTTCTTCGTGAGGGAACTCAGAGAACCTAAAAGTGAATATAGAACAAAAGACTCCAAAAGGAGTAAAAGACGAACTAAAAGTAACAAATAATCAACGAAAATAAAACAACCGAAAAGATCCTTCATCTTTGATTCCTTGGGGACGTGTAGTGTTATTTCTTTTCCATTTTCATCTTTGATTCCTTGGTGACTTGTGGGATGCTAGTTTTGCTCGCTTAGACGATGAATAGTAAACTGCAGAGACTATGATGTTCACTCCCTTGATTATGTACGAGTATGAGCATACTTTCAATGATTTGGAAATGAATTTAATACACATTTGCTATAAAAAAAATAAAAACAACGTAAAAAACTCCTCCCCCTTGAATTTATGACTAATTGACGTCCGTGACATCGTCCGTGAGGGGTGGAGACTTGACGTGGATGAAAAAAAGAGATTTTTATATGCAAAGTGGCTGGAAACTTAAAGAAGAGAAAACTCTTATTGATTCTCGCAAACACTTGGGATATTTCAATGCAATTTTTTCATAAATTTCTTCCCATCTTGTAAGGCTTTATGTTGTTGCTCTTGATGCTAATGTAGATCCTCAATCTCCAGGTAATGTTGCCTGAAGCTGTTGCAATTGTGATGGCTCCCAAGGATAGTGCAAGGTATGATCGTAAATCAAAATCTTTTCCTATATAGGATTTCACTAATCATTATGATAGAACAATCCTAACCTTTTATCTTTTTTTTCTACATGACATGAACAGAAACCATGGTATTTTCCGGTTGACAACACCGGGTGGCATGTCAATTATTCGACAGTGCCAACAACGTGGCTTTCACTCACATGACCAGCCTCCGGATGGCGGACCAATTTACAAAACCTGTACAGATGTATACATGGACCCCAATTTGAAATTTGATGTCATTGATCTTCGATGATCACAACATTCCAAACCGGTAATTTTGTGGCATTGAAGCAACATAATTGTTCAATTCATACAGATCTTAAATTCAACCAATAGAAGCAAGCTCCTTTAACCTTGTTCATGTAGACGCTTCACCTCCAGAGGTGACATAATCCAATCTTGTTCTAGTTTAAGCTTTTATGTACTAAAGTGACTGCCGAATACTAGAGAAAAGAGATTTCATTCAAACAAAAACCTCAAAACATTTGTTTATTGTACAGACATGTTTGCCCTGTCTTAATGAGAAATTCTATACCTTATAAGTCAGATGTTGTGGAAACCGTTCGTGTTAGTCGCATTTGGTAATTTTTCCTCTAAAAGGGCATGCTAAAGTTGAAACAGGTACTAACATGGTTGAATGATTCAGCATGAAGAGTTGTAGATTGTGTTGAAGATCATGGCAATTGATAGAACAACTTCTTTGAAAGGGGTCTCCCATTGCCAGTTTAACAACCAAAAACATCACTCCAAACACATCATTTAAGGTTCATCCACAGTCACAAAGTACTTTGGATCACTCATTTTGTTTTCTCCTCATTTTCTGGCTCTTCATGTTCATGTCCTCTGCATCATTGTTCTCTTAACATGACAACAAGATGAGGAGGACTGTTGGCTGGTGGGTTACAATGTTGCAGCTGAGGACTGTTTTGTCATTTAACTTCTTGCCCTTTTTCTTTCCTTTCTTGGTCCCCCATCAACCAAGATTGCTCTAATGGCAAGTTGCTAGGATCATCTTCATTTTGACCCTACTTCCCATCATTCTCCAACTCACTCAACTTAGATTGTTTTGTTTGTTACTTGAAACCCAATTTCCATGGCTGCATGTGTGTAAAAAAGATCATAGCATTTTTCAAGTATCAATGTTAGCCATTGGATAGGTTTCTAACATGGAAATAAAAAGATTTGAATGCATTTGGAAAGAGAAAATGGGGGGAAAAATACTAATGTAAAAAAGGGTGAGCATTTTCTTTTTTCATGTTGTGGCTTGGCTTTTGTTTCAATATGCATATTCATGTGGAGAATGAAATAATAGTAAAAGAACTGATATAATATATCTGAGAATCCAATCCTCTAAATGAATATATATGGGAAATAGAAAAGTTTTTTTGTTAAGATTTTGAAATAAACAATGTGTGAAAAAGTATCAAAGTTGACCAAATAAATCAAGAGTAAATTATTAGGGCAGCTTCCTCAGCTAAATGCAATGCAACCACCTAAATTAAAAGTCAACTCAAAATAGATTATTAGCGTTAATCACAAAGGATACTTCTAACGAAAATAAACTAAATATTTATATTTAAGAAAATACAAAGTTGAAGTTTTACATCCCAAAAAAAGGCTAAACAAGAGAATAATATTCCTTTTCAAGATGCATCAAGAAAATAAAATTTTCAATTATAGTTTTACAACATCCATGACTATATTTAAGGTAGAGTGAGATTAAAATTAAATACTTGTTCGGAAACGAAATTAGAAGGACCTAGTGAAGGAATATAATGCCCAAGACTTGGTTACATTTATAGGCTCTAAAAAAAAATATTTGTGCCAAGAAAAACATACCTCTCTGTTATGAAAACGACAATCAACAATCGATACGAAGATATGAAATAGATAAATATAAATGCAAAAGAAGAAGAAATAAGAATATACACGGATTTACGTTGTTCACTTACGTTGTGTTAGCTAGTTCACAGGTAGAGGGGGAGAACAATTTTATTAAGAAGAGGCGAATTACAGAGTTAAACGTCATAATACGAATTACAAAGTTACATAATGAACATCATAATACAACTAGGGTTTAATTCAAGTTTATATATGCATTCTCATTAAACCCTATTACATAATGCGTAAGCATTAAACAGAAAGCGGATGCGGAACGCATTGTAACAATGCAAAACTACTTTTGCCAATAATGTGTATATCCATTATCAAAGAAGTCATAGGTTCGATTATGAGCAATGCCGAACTAAAATAAACAATACCTCCTTTTTTCTAAAAAAACGACCAATCCCGTGCTTGCATGTAAGCTTTCCAATAATTTCATATTAGAAATATAGATACATTATTTCCTTTTTCTTTGTGCTCCATTTGAGAAATTAGCTACAAGTTGTTGACATGTTTCTCTCTGGTTCAAAATAGTAATGTTCGAACAGGTTACCTAATGTTCACAAATCAAAAGAAAATCATGAAGATGTAAAATTGTGAAATAGCGTGGACATCCATCCATCTCAAAACCAATTGGTGATGAGAGAAGTAGTCCACCTACCTTTTAAACACTTAGAGATATCCTCTCCTTATTAATGTGGGATTCTCAACATGCCGCTTCAAGATGATGCCTCTTTTGGGCTCACCAATCTTGAATCGGATCTCAATTTCATTTTTATTGGACCGAATACTCGTTTGGGCTTAATGGGCTCTGATACCATGTGAAATAGTGTGAACATCCATCTCAAAACCAAAAAAGGCACCAGCTTGAAGGGACATATTGAGATCTCAATTGTCCCACATTTGAAAAAGTGGGAGAGTCCAACATCAATTTATAAGATATATGGGTTACTCCCCTCATTTGCCAATTGGTTTTGAGGTGGAACCTCATATTCTCTAATATGGTATCAGGGCCCATAAAGCCCAAACGGATATCGGTCCAATAAAAATGAAATTGAGATCCGATTCAAGATTGGTGAGCCCAAAAGAGACACCATCTTGAGGGGGCATGTTAGGATCTCACAAATATCTCACATTGGAAAGTGGGAGAGTCCAACAACAATTTATAAGACATATGAGTTACTCCTCTCATTGTCAATTGATTTTGAGGTGGAACTTCATATTCTCTAATAAAAATGTGTTTGGTTGGTGATCTTTATGATTTATCAGAACAAAAAATTTAATGAAAATAAAATTGTAATTCATGTTTTCATGATCGCAGATTTAAAATTATGTCTATAAAATTGTATTTCATGTTGAGTATAAATTATTACTCACAAATTTATGAACATCTGTTTTATTTAATATTTTTTGTAATTAATGACCTCTTCATCATAGCCACACATGTTGGTTGAAACTGGATTTTTGGTCTTTAATTCAATGTAAAACTCAACCATTTCATTTTTTTTTTAATTTACCATTTCCATTTACCTCACGTTATTATATTCTTTTTTTAAATGGCCATGGCCTTCAATTATTCATTTCTTCCCCAAAAGCCAATTCTTGGATCTTCCTTCTTTTTTAAAATTTTTTTTTTTCATTTTCTCACTTGGGTTTCTTTTTTTTTTTTTTGAAACCACTTGGGTTTCTAATTTTTCTTCCTTTTTGCTTTTCTTTGATGCCAGTGTTTGAATCTTTTCCCTATCTTTTTCCCCTCTTTTTGGGTTTCCCTTATTAAATCTGCCTTTGTCAGTTAAAACCTTCAAATCTGCAGAAAGCAACAAATTTTCCCAAAGATTCTTGACTGATTTGAGCAATTGTTGTCTCAGCTTTGAGTTTCCTCATTTCACTGAAAAAATAGCAGATTCCTTATGCTTCATTTTCTTTGTAGAGTTGGCACATTGAAGTGCTGAATCTTGGGTTTTTTTTGGACTCCATTTCTACTTCCTTGAAACCTGGCAAACAAACACATTTGTTTTTGTTCCTTTTCTGTCCTTTTTTAACTAAACCCCCATTATTTTATTTTCCTCTTGTATATATATATATGCTTTTTCTCATCCTCCTTGAGCTCATTTTTCTTTTTCCTTGCTACTACAACCTTCAAAAAGTTATCAGAATTTGAAGCTGTTGGGGGTGGTGGAGAGCGAACACCATGTGCTCGGAAATCGCCTCGCCGAGGATATCGTTCTCGTACTATCTCCCCGGCGACGGAAGCCTACCGATGGAGTACATTCGGCGAGACATAACATTGTTGGATTCAAAACTAGACTTTGAGTTCAACATCAGCAGCATTGAACATGAATCTTCTTCCTCTGCTGATGAGCTATTCAGCAATGGAATCATTCTTCCCATCAAAGTTGAATCCCACAAACAATCTCATCCTTTTGAGCCTCCATTCACACACTCAAAGCAGACAATTATGCAGCAAATCAAAGTGGTGAATGTTTCAACTTCTTCAAATCAGTTAGAACAGAGAGATTCAGAGTACTCCAAATCTTGTAGGGGATCAAAAAGAAGCAGCAGCCTCAACTATGAAAGCAAAAAAACATCTCTTTGCCCTCTCCCACATGTATCAAGAAGCAATTCAACTGGGTCAGAGCCAATTCCAAAGTCCAAAAAGTATAAAGATTCAAAAAGGTTAAGTTCTCAAAAACAGCACTCAACATCAATGAGAAAGTTGTCTTTAAATCAATATCCAACAAAACCAGGGGGGGTTTATGGAAATTACCATTACATTGGCCCTGTGTTGAATGTGTCTCCAAAGTTCTTTGCTTTTGGTTCACTTTTGCTTTGTGGGTTGGATAAAAAGATTAAGAAATGATCTGTTCTTCATTTTCTATTTGATTTTTTCTTTTTTTCTGAGTTCAATCTGTTGTGGCTTTGCCATGGAAATATATATGGTTTTTGTGCATCTTTTAAGCTGATTTCTGTGCTGATTTTTTGTGGAAGAAGTTGGGTCTTATAGACAAAAGTTATCATAATGAAAGAAGAAAGAAAAGAAAAGAAAAGAAAAGAAAAGAAAGGGTACATTTTCTTTTGGAATTCTCTTCATCACAAAGGGTCACTTTACTCAACATTCAAGGTCATTTAGATTTAGTCTTTCCATTAACAAAGCCTTTTAAGACGTTTACTTTTTATTTACTTTTTTGAGTACAAAGTGAGAAAAGAATCAACAAATCCTACATAGAGAGCTCAAGACTCGAACTCGTGACCGTGGAGATTTTTTGGACCAACAAACCCTACATAGATGACACAACTACTCTCAAATAATATGAGGACCAAATACCGATTTTCGGGCTCGAACTCATGACCGTGGAGTTGAAATTGATTAACACCAGACAAGATAACCAACTGTACCACTGACCCTCGGTATATATAATGTTATTGAACTTTGTTCTTTTTTACGTATTTGATATCAATACTAAATACCACTGAATTATACTTATTTTGGCCATCAATAATATAAGTAATGACAATTATTTTGAAAATTTGAATCATCAATTTAAAAAATAAATAGTAAATGTCTTAATTTGTATGGTTTTTAATACGAATGGAGGTTGGAATAATGAATGCTGTTATGTTAGCCTTGTGTTATTGCCATTTTCTTAAATTTAACACAATCCATTGGTGATAGTAAATATTGAAGAAAATTGGAATTTAAAACTCATCTCATAAAGTTGAACGTGAAAAAAGAAGAAATTTATCATCTAGATTTTAAATAAACGTTAAAATAAAAAAGAAAGTGAGAAATTAAACAATATTTTATATCATGAAGCTACGGTGAGAAATCCGAAGTTTCTAGTGCTAATATTGTTTTTTTTTTAAAATTAGGAATAAATTTAAACATCGAATTTCACGTAAACTGAACACTGAGCACGTGCAATTTTTTGTTCTATATTTTAAAAATTTATAATGTTTATTTATATACCTCAATTTAGTTGTCTTTCTTAATTAATTATTCCATCCAGCCATACTGTCTTTAGTTACGGACATTATGGGATCGTACCAATCATTTTCTTATTTTGAAACATCATTATTTACTAATTTGAGTTAAATATAAGAAATTGAAATGGAAGGTGAATGGTGTCTGAGCCGATTGATTGTAATTTAATTCAATCCTCAAATTTAATTATGAAAATTGTTATTTAATTTTTATATTATGTGATCTCACACCCTAATTTGTATTAAAAAAATTGAAATGTAGAGCAATAATTTAATGTGTATACCTGCCCTTAAACTAAAAAAAATGGAAATGTAAAATCTTTCTTTTTTCCATATAAATAATTTATTAATTTATTATTATCCATCTTAACATAAATATTAATTTATGAAGTATTTTTAGATCCATTATAATTTGATGAGAGAGATTCAAACTTATAATATTTTAGTTATTCAAACTCATAATATTTTAGTTATAAATATATATTGATGATGGATTAATACCAAATCACATAACTAATTGCACTAACTTATTTGATAATTATTTCTATTATTGGAAGTATTATTCTAAGGTTAAAATCTCTAATTCCAAAGAGAAAAAAGAGTTCAACATCATTTAACGAAGTTTAATGAATTTATGTGTAGATGATTTTAAAGGTCTCAAAATATTGGATATTCTTTTTATTTCTTCTTCAATTTAATTTCTATGGTTCACAAAGTTCCGATTTCATCTCTAATTTGAGCTTGTCTTTATTATAAGTATTCCAAGGTGATCACTTATTTAAGCAAATAATTCAGGTATGCAGGATAAACTTTTGACTAATTAGGTCAAGACCAATACCTCCTCTAAAATATTTTCACGATTATGGAATTAAGTTGATATAATTTCAACATCTGTAATAAATTTGAAAATTTAAAAATACAAGGGACAAAATTGACAATTTAAAAAATATAGTGACATCTTGTTTATTGTTTAAATAAAAACCAAATAATCCTATAATCAACAAATCAGAGTGGCGCAGCGGAAGCGTGGTGGGCCCATAACCCACAGGTCCCAGGATCGAAACCTGGCTCTGATAATTTTTATTTTTCCAATTTTTGTGGGCTTTTCTTAGAAGCGGCCCATTTGTAACTTTTGTGGGCTTCGCATTGAAATGGCCCACAAGGCAAGCCCAACTTTCCAATCATCTTCTCTTCCCTTCCGATTTCATAATTTTATTTTTGAGAAACCTGCAACAATTTCTTCGATTTCTCATATTTCCCCAATTTTCCAGCCTTTCAATTCAACCATGAAATTCTACCCCAAATTCCCATCTGGGTATTGGCTACACAGACTAATAAGAAAGCGTAAAGTGAGCATCGAGCTATTCCATCGCTATCAATGCCAGGTTCCTCTTTCATGGACATTCTGTTCAAGCGAACTCTTAATCCATGGACAAGATTCGGTCCCTTCACGGCGTCGATATGAACTGGGCTGCTTTCCATGTCGTCGAGGTTAGTCTTGCTCTTCATTGTTTGTTTAGAATTGCAACTATTGATCTTGCCAGAGGCTTAACCCTTGACATTTTCACATTGCTCTTTAGTAGTAAGGTTTTTATTAGAAATAAGGCAATTGGTGTTGTTTTGAGGGTTTTTTAGAAATACCCTGGTGCTGTTTTGGGTCTTTTTAAAGCTTGCTTCACAGGACCCTGGATCTTATCTTCCATTCGCACCTGGGTTTTATATGATTTTGGTCAATGGAAAGAAAAATTGGGTACTGATTAAGGGCTTAAAGTTATTTTGGCTCCACTTGAACCAAGATTGGGTGGGCAAATTGTTGAGCCTATAACTATCATATGAGAAGAACAGGGGTGAAGTCATTTTTGGTTGAGTGCATTAGAACTGTAGTGGCTAACTTATCTGACTTTGAATCAGCAGTTAAACTTTCTGTTGACAAAACTAGAGAGTTTTTGGTAGATGATGATCCTAATTTAAAGTATCTTGGATTGCTCGTTGGTTTTTTTTGTGAAAGAAGGGTAACCACTCTCGTCCTTAGGGCAGGCACCGGGAGATATCGAAGGAGTAATGTCACAGGTGAGTTTCGAACCTAGGACTTTGAGGGAAACATACTCTCAAAGCCCAAGTCTTCAACCACCGTGCCACCCCTTGGGGATGGATTGCACGTTGTTTTACTTTTAATCCTTGTGACAAAACACTCAGCGGGCCGTTTTGGAGAATAAAGAGGTTGTAATCAAATCTAGAGTCCTTGCGGCTTGTGATGGCTATGGTTTCTGAGAATAATGTGGCTGAAATTTGGAAATTTTGGTGAATCTTGCGCATCAATCTGATGCTGAGTCTTGCAATGAAATTCTTGGGTCCATATCAGCTACTTGTGGCAAAAATGTATATGAAATCATCATCTCTATTGAATTGTGCTTCAATCGGATAGATTATTGAATTGTTGAATTTTATACAATTTTCTTTGGGTCCTTTAATGTGGAGACATGATATTGAATTTCTTGAGAGACCTAGAAACTTGCTCAATTTTATTGAGTTGATCAGGCAATAGATTCCTGATGGTCTAAATTAAAAGAATTCGTTCAGAAATGGAACTGGCTGAAATCTCCAAAATAATTGAACATATTGTTGATGCCTTTCGGCCCAATCTCAATAAATGCTCAAGAAAGGGTTCCGATTCCTAATAATTGATACTCAAGGAGAATCTTGATGTCTTGGAAATGATTTGCAGTGATAACTGAAGGCTCTCTTCGTTTGGAAGTTCTCTATGTGAGGAAAGGGTTGATTCATCTATAATATCCTAACTGAGCCAGGAGTGTCTGAATCATCAATTTCAACCACATCATTTGTGTTCGATTAAAGGAGAGATGGTTGGCATTTCCCCTGACAGGGTCGGGAACAGCCTTCGGGCTTCCCTGTTAACACACCTGGTTGAGGCTACCCACCTCTTGCAGGTGGATCGATAACCACATCTCTTCTCTCTGAGCCCCGTAAGCGACATGGACTGTATTATCTTCCATCAGATATGACTGATGATGCCAATAATGGATGATCCACCAGCCAACAAACTCAAGTTAGAAGATAATATGGATGATGATGATGCCCGTCTTGTCAAGCTTGCAGAACGGTCACTTGCATTCAAGAAAATGTCTAATTCTAATTCAGCCAATCCTGCCTCTGGTGGTGAGATTGAATGAAGGAGATGAATTGCCTATTATTAGTAAGAAGGCACAGTTGAAATATGAGCAGCTTTCTGATGCAGTATGTGATGTTCTTGAAGGTAGCGATACCAATACGAGGCCTACTTCCTCCCAAACAAATCAATCTTTCAGAGACCCTCTAGTAGGAGAAAAGGAAAGCAGAAACAGGATGCTGATAATCTTTTTGAATCAAAATAAGATTTGGTTGATGCTGAAGAGCAATCAAATAAGATAGATACAAGTTCGAGAAGAACACATCGACGTCACGGAAAAGATGCAAGCAATCATGTCTGGAAAAGAGTAGTGAGAAAAAAGATCAACCTCGTAATAAAGGTAAGATAACAAGTAGTCAATGGAACGGTAGCCATAAAACTAAACGAATGGGAGATGCTTCATTACCTGTGACTTCACATACAGTTATACCAGATTTCTTTCTATAGCTCGAAAAACCCGAATGAGATTTTCTACAGAACATCCCAGCATCAATGATTGTTTGATTTCCAATACTCATGTACCATGGTTAGTTCTACTGTAAAAATTTATTGATTTTTTGGTGTATATTTGGGGGGTGTGTTTTTGGATTCATATGTTCCAGAATGGATATCCATTTCAAAAACAGAGTTTCAAACTTGGATTATCTGGTTTCTAGTATTAACATGATTAATTTTTTTGATAATGTGTATATATTCTGGAGTGTTGGTTTCAAATTTAAGACATTGAAGCATGTTCAACTTGGAGCTATTTTAGCTGGTGACAGGCTGGATACATTTGATCTTCAATATTTGAAGCAAAACATGACTCCTTAACAACAAAGGCATTTATACTAAAAAACATGTATGAGTCTGTCTATTTTGCCTCATGTATTAGGAAAGAGATCAAACGAGAGAAAAATAACTTGTTTCCTAAGTTGGGAGCAACTGAGCTAGCAAAAGAAAGAACATGGTGAATCATTAAAATAATGGAAGAGTCAAAGTCAACCACATGGAAATGGCAAATCAAATGGGAAGGAAGACTCTAGAGAGCTAATATCAAAATTAATCTCAGACTATACTCAACTAATATTTTTTCTTTATACTTACTTGTTGCTTAATGATGTGGTTTATTTGCTTTGTTTTAGCAACAACATATTTCTAAGGTTTTACCATCGATCTGGTCCCCATATTTAAAAATACATCATTAACAGATGTGCTTATACTTTTACATAAATTAGCAACTTTTTACTGAATGCAAGTTTGTTACTAAAAAGTCAAAACAATATGCTAGAAGCCTGCAACAAAATGTTCCTATAAACTGCTAATGAACATGCCAACTTATTATAGTATTGAACAAAAAGTCAATAGTTCGAATTTCGCTCCACATATAATATGGATAAATACCTCTTCTAAAAAAAAAAAAAAAAAACAAATGTGGCACTTTTACACTCACACCATTGAATGCAAAATTTATTATTATATTTTTTTTTCTACAAATTTTGTTTCCACCCTTTCTTTATAATAATTTCTTCCATATGTTGGAAACGTTTAGTGTATTTTATGCATAATTACGTAAAGCGTTCCAAAGCCAACAAAGAAGACTTTTGCACTTAAGATCACATGATATTTTACTGAACTTTCGGTTTAAGTTTGCTCTGTAACTTCTTCACTAATCCAATTCTCTTTTCAGTTCATCTTCTTCTTCTTCATCTTCCTGATCTTTTGTGATCCTCTTAGCAGTCAACAGCCAAAACCCAAATGGCTAATGAGCTGAGGCATTCTCCATTGCTCTCCAAGCTCCCCAATTCTCCATCTCAGTTTTCCCAAATCTTCTATTTTCTTTTCTTACTCATTGGCTTCTCCTTTGGATTGGCCATAAGTTTAAACCTCAAGAGCTTCTCATCATCCAATTTCCAGCTCTCTAACTTTTCCCTCCCATCTGCACCACCATCAACATTGCTGTTTCTCAAACACCAACTCCCACCATCACCTCCACCGGTTCCACCGCCGTCACCTTCGGTTGAGTTGGATGATCTGTTTTTCGACCCGAATGTAGAGCCTCCTCTGATGCATAGAATGAGAGATGATGAGGTGTTTTGGAAAGCATCCATGGTTCCACTTATCAAAGAGTTCCCTTTTGAACGTGTCCCAAAAGTTGCTTTCATGTTTCTGATAAAAGGTTCTTTGCCTTTGGCTCCATTGTGGGAAATGTTCTTCAAAGGCCATGAAGACTTGTTTTCAATTTATGTTCACACCCATCCTTTGTTTAATGTCTCTTCTTCACTTCCTCCTAACTCTGTCTTCTATGGGAGAAGAATCCCCAGCCAGGTGAGCTTAAGCCTCTAGTTTGACTGTTTGATTTTACAATATTTTCTTTTATATTTGTGACGATTCGGTCGGCTTACGCACATAGACTATTTACACATGTTAGACAGTCTGACCCTATAACATTTAAATAGAGGTTTATTGAACCCAATATTTGTATGTTCGACCCAGGCCCATATGGGGGCATTGTTATGTGCTAATTTAGCAACTTAATCGTTGTAAGCCCAATAAAGTTAGTGCGTGTGTTGATAGGGGTTGCTAACCTCATATTGAGTTTTTCATCTCTGTTGAGAAAGCTCTCTCTATTTTCCCTTACTTGTGATTGAGAACTATCCATGTTGAGCACCGTGATATCGTAATATATTCAATAGAGGTTTTCTCCTACATGGTGTTGTTACTATTTTTCAAACTAACCTATCACCTCTTAGTTCTTCGATCCCGTCTTGCCATTAAATCAATTCATAATGTATAATTATTATCACAATTTAAGAGTGGTTTGTGTCTTTTGATATATACGAGGACTTAATTGTAGAATTTTGTGTCTTTTCATTTTACATAAACAGCCAGTGCGTTGGGGAAAACCTTCCATGATCGACGCCGAGCGCCGCCTTCTAGCAAACGCCTTACTCGACTTCTCGAACGAAAGATTCATCTTACTCTCGGAAACCTGCATTCCTCTCTACAATTTCACCACAATCTACAACTACCTCATGAATTCCAAACATAGCTACATCGCTTCCTACGACGATCCCCGAAAAATCGGTCGCGGTCGATACAACCATCGAATGTTTCCTGTGGTGTCGATCGCCGACTGGCGAAAAGGATCGCAGTGGTTTGAAGCTGATAGGACGGTGGCCGTGGAAATCATCTCCGACCAAACATATTATCCTGTTTTCCGGGAGCACTGTGGGCCGCCTTGTTACATGGACGAGCATTACATTCCTACGTTGGCTAATATTGTTTTTCCGGACCGGAATTCCAACAGAACCGTTACTTGGGTTGATTGGTCCAAAAACGGTCCGCATCCTGGGAGATTCGGTAGGCTGGATGTTTCGGTTGAGCTTTTGAACCGGGTCCGGTTTGAGTTCAACTGTACTCGTAATGGAAACGACACCATTTCTATGTGTTTTCTGTTTGCTCGGAAATTCATGTCAGATTCTTTGCAACCTCTGCTGAAGATTTGGCCATCGTTATTGCAAGGGTTTAAATTGTGATTCAATTCTTTTTACGTACAGGTTGAATAAAATTGGATTCGTATAATGTATTTTTTATTGATTTATACGCAAGGATGATATGTGCATCGTATAAATAATTTTGAAATTTATTTATGTTGGGTCATAATCATATTAACTGATTTATAGTTTTTTTAATGATAATTATGTGGTGGTATTTTTTTTTTTTCTGAGTTCAACAATTGGGGGTTAGAAGAGACTTGAACCTAAAACCTCTAGATCATTAGGTGTATATTGATGTCGCTTGAGCTATTATTCTATTGAAACCATCAACTTCTATATAATAATTTATATTTTTTTTTAATATAAAGTAAGGGCAGAGGAGTTATTTTTTTTTAGTATAAAGTAAGGGTAGAGGAGTTACCAAACTGTGTATAAAGAATATTACTAGTCTAAAATAATATGAAAAGAAGTTAAAATGGATTACGAACATTCAAGATAATCAAGTATGCTCAAAGGCAGATTCGATTTTGAAAGTTTGGTCACCCGAAAATTGTTTTTATAAATATAATAAAAAAATTATCTTTAAATATTAAAATTTTGATATATATCGTAGGACTAAACTTTCAATCTAGTAAGTAGAATATTTTTAAATTTTCAATATAATATTAAATTTCTTATAAGAGATAAATATTAAAATTAATTTTAAAATATTTGTAATTTGATTTTAACAAAAAAATGTTATTTTATTTGAAAAGAAATCATTTAATTTATGATTGGATAGGCCTCATGAGAGAAATAACTTAATTGATAATTATTATTTCAATAGCTCATCATCCTTTTTTTACAAGATGAAAGTCAAAATAGAGAGAAAATTACAAAAGACTACAACTCTCCCATGTATGAACTTTTTTTGAGAATGAGTAAAGCATAAACATTTAAGCCGTTGAACTATTAATTTCAATGCTATTGATTATTTTTTCTTTCATTGACTTCTTTCAATATAATACAGTAAATTATAAATTTGGTCAGATAATTTAATGAAAGTTAAATTTCTGTAATTTTATAAATTCAATCTTATAATTTGATAAAATCTAAAAAACTCTCATTATTTCTAATCGTTAAAAAAATGAGTAAAAAATATAAATTACAAAAAGATAATGGTTGTAAACTTAAATTTCAAAAATGAAAAAGTTAAAAACAAAATAGTTATAAATAATATTAATTTTGATGTAAATGGAAATAATTGAAGGAAAGTGGCATGGTGGGGCAACCGATTCACTTCTCTAACCAATGCTTCCTCCTCTCCTAGTCCAGAATCCCCGTCTTCAATTTCTCCACCCTACACTGACCTAATGGGCTCGGCCCAAATATTCTACGAGGCCTACGACTTACCGGGCTGTGTGGGCCTCCACCGCTACAGGCCCAGATTAAGCCCACAATCACCGAGGCCCAGTATTTGTGGTTTGAAATAGACCGACGAACATACGGTTCTGGCGGAGGAGTTTGAACCGGACGCTGGCTTGGACCAACTGGTCGAAGTGGAGGGCTCACGGCTCACCCCAACCGGGTTCGAGAGAGGGGACGTGACGGTTGGGCTTTTGGAAAGGATAGGAAATGGCAGCACGTGCGAGTACAATGGAGAAAAGACAAGAATTTGCCATCTGTTTGGCAGAAAGGTTATGGCAAGTGCTGTGGATCGGCTGCTGGAAGTGGCTGCTCAAGTCATGTTCGTCCACTGACTTGAAAGTAATTCAAATCAATTTCCGGATGAGGACATTATTAATATTCTAAGATTTTTAAACTTTTTTGCATGAATGAAATAAGGTTTAGGGTGCGTTTGGGACACCGATTTGGCTATTATAGAAGGAAAGTTATGATAAACGGTAGGTTATTATAAATGGTGTTTGAGAAGTAAGTTATTATAACATGGATTATGATAAACGGTATTTGAGGGTCTGATTATGTAACATAAAATAATATATGTAAGGTATAGATATACGGGCACGTAGGTTTAGATAAACGAGCATGCAGGTTTAGGTAACTACCGTTTATAATAAACGGTGAGGCAAACATCGGTTGGGTTATCATAACCAACTCGACCGTTTACATAAACGGGGCCCAAACACACCCTTAAAGTAGTACTAGCTGTAGAAAAAAGAGTTGTTTTTCCAAAAAAAAAGTAAAAAGAAAAAACAAGACTTACCATCATTTTGGACTATAAAATTTTATACTATAGTATTTGTCTCCATAAATCAAAGTCACTTTTTTTTTTAAAAAGCTAAAAAGATGCGGTCCAAAATGGTGGTAAGTATACCACCCTTAAACAAGTTTTCCTTGTAAAAAAGAGGGTTTAAAGTAGTACTCCTAGTTTATTAGAGTATACAAAAAAAAACACAAATAGAAATAACTTAGACTACTCGACTCTAATCCTAAGAGTTTCTTTAAGTTAAAAAATAATATATAAAATTAGTGATTCTCGAATTGACCATTTTTTTTTATTATCAATGTAACCTAATTCATCCTAAATTAAAAATTATATATTTTTGTGTAAGATTAATTCATAATATAAATTATTAGCACGTCAGTAAAAAGCATACATAGATAAGATAGATAATTTAGGTTTAATTTAATATCATAAATTTATTTATGGATTATGAGTTTGAGAGTAAGTATTAGAATAAACCAAAATTGAAATGGATTAACACCAGATCAGATTACCAATCGCACCATCATTCCCATTCAGTAATATTGGTTGTTAGTTAATTAAATAGCTTAGGCTCCGTTTGATAACCATTTGGTTTTTTGTTTTTTATGTTTATGAAATTTAAGCCTATTTCTACTCAAATTTCCTATCATGTGCTCCATCTTTCCTACAATATATCAATCTTTCATTAATAAAGTAGGTGAATATTAACCAAATTTAAAAAATAAAAGCAAACTTTTGGAAGCTACTTTTTTTTGTTTCCTAATTTTAATTCTGTTTCTTAAAATATATATATAAGATGTATATATATAAATAAGAAAAAAGTTATGATAAGATAGTTATTGTAAATTTAAATTTCAAAAATAAAAAACAAAAAACAAAAAACAAAATTGTTATCAAAGAGGGGCTGTTTGTTTGACATATTCATGTAGTTTTTGGATTAAGGAATTATATTGAGTAGTTAAAAATTGAGAATTGTGTAAAAAACTCGTTTGGATGTAGTTTTTGTGTAGAGGAGTTAGAGTCAAAACCTTGTTTGGATGTAGAGTTAAAAATGAGTAGTTATTTTTAGTAGTTAAAAAAGAAATTATTAAAAATTAATGATTAAAAATGAGTTATTTTGATTGATTTGAAATGAATGATTAAAAATAAGTGGTTAGAAATGATTGAGAAGTTATAAATGAATAATTAAAGATGAATTGTTAGAAATGAGAATTATTTTTAAAAATAAAAATGAGGAGTTAATAAAAACTCGTTTGGATATAGGTTTTTGTGGAGGAATTGATAACTTCTAATGCTAACTCCTACCTAAATATGTCAAACAAACATCCCCTATTAGTTTTATGTTTTGTCCTTCCAAAAAATAATAATAATAAATTTCTTCTTCTAATTGTTTTTACCATACATTTTGTCCTAGTCATTTTTACTGACATTTGTTTCTGAATGCATAGACGTTATTAAATATTAGTTTCAAATAATTAGCATTTTTGGCAAGTTGTATTATTTAAATATTTGCGAGTGATTGAACTAGTTTATGTACCCTTTAATTATTTTTACAAAATATATTATTCAACCTTACAATACTTGTATATAAAAAAAATAGTAGAAAATTATTGTTTCGATAGGTAGTCACAATTTATTCAGCCCTTAATTTCTTGAGGTCCCCAAATATTTTAATTGTAAAATGTTTCAAATTTTCAAATTTAATGTTATATTAATTATTGCTGATAAATTCAAATGTTTTTTTTTTAAATCGCATAATCATAAATGAATTGAAAATTCTAGTGTACTCTTGATGTAATGATAATTATCAATTTTGAATTTAGAAGGAATAGGTAAATCATCGAGAATTTTATTTTTCATGTTTAATGTTTAACATCAAATTTAAATATTTTGATAACTAAATCATTTAAACAAATTCAAATTAGAAATCAATTCCACCAAGCAAACGATACAAATTATCCTTTTAACTTTAAATAGTTAAACAAATCTCTAATTAAACTTAATAACAGTTTAATCTTCTTTATCTTAAAAGTGTAACAAGGAAAGGGATGGTTATCACTGTGATTTTTTAATTTTTAAAGTTAACGAGGTTAAATTGTTTGTTTGTTAAAAAAAAAATCAAATTCGAATCCTTAACTAACTAGTTATTAAATAGTAATATAAGATTTTCTTCAAAAAATAATAATATAAGATCTTTTTGGCAAGAAGTCAAATTATTATTATTTTTTAGTACCAAAATAAAAAGTCAAATCATAATTCAAATTGTTCTAAAAAAAAAATCATTATTCAAATTTCATCGATATATTAATTTTCATCGAGGTTATGATGCATATATTCCTATCTTCAATTACGGTTGTTTTTAAAAAAAAAAATTGTAATGGTCACGCGTTATGGGTGTGAAGTTTTGGTTTTGAAATAAAGGCAAGAGCGCGTGGAAATACGGAAGTCCATATTTTTTTTTTATATAAAAAATATTGTATGGCTTAAATTAAGTTACGACAAGTAGGTGAAGACCCACTTCCGACAGGATCTTAATTGTCGTCCCCGCCATCTCTAATCTCCGATACGAGACGAACCCAACCGAGTAAAACACTGTTATCTTTTCCTCTTTTAAAAAAAGACCGAGTTAAGTTACTCGGTCTTTTTTTAATCTTTATTTTCTCTAATTAAGACCGAGTATGCAACTCGATTGCTTTTTTATGCAAAAAACTGTTTTTATTTTTTAACTTCAACTGCAATTGAGGATACGAATATACGAAATCACAACATTAGTTGTTTTTTTTTTGGAAGAAGTGACCACAATTTATAAAAAGAGGATACTACTGAGAGTCAAATATAGATTCTTGTGAGACCTTGTATTGTGTTCAACTGGGTTACCACCAAATAATGAAAACTATCAAACTATTGAACCTTTTCGTTTACATTGATGCTAGTAAACTATATGCAAAAAGTGCTTTTCTTTTTCAATTTTTACTATAGTTTCTTTCTTTTTATTTTTTTATTAAATTTAAAATAACTTTTCTAAGTAGTAGACACTTGTAATTAATTTAGATATGAGTTCCACCTTAAAATTAATTAGAAAATAGTCTATGTATCTTTTTAAGATGAGATAAGATAGAAACATTTTAATATGCTCCCTCAAGATCGATAATGTCATGCCATTTTGGAAAATCAATCTTAAATTATATTTGAACTTTCGTATCAAAATATAAAGTTTCGCTTTCAAATCAATTAATGATTAACACAACATTCGTATATTTTATAAAAAAATTTTGAGAAGTTGGAACAAAACGAAAGTTTTTAAGTTCAGTTAAAGTAAATCGAGTCTATAAATAATATGTATTCTTTCATTTATAGGTTGTATATTTGAATATTCTAATTTTAAGATATTGTTATTATATTAAAAAAAAAACTCACGATTTAGCTAGAATTTCTCATCCCTATAATACTATATAAAAAAAACTAGTAACTAATTTGTATATTTTTAATCAGAATTTTAGGAGTTGTAGTAGAGTTTTTTGTATGAACATTTTTTTATAATATAATTTGTGTTTTATTTATACACAATCTCTCATTTCATTATTATTTTCTGTTTTGTTAATTATTTTGTTTTGAAAGCTTGTAAAATTTTAAAATTTTAAAATAATTCTAAAATTTTAGAATTTGAAAAAGTTTTTATATTATGTATATTAATAAATTGAACCATCATTATATCAGATAGCTTTTTAATGTTAGATTATTATGGCCAAACATTTTTTTGGTATTAGTTGTTATACTTTCAAACGTCTTAGTTCATGTGACAAATTTGAAGCCAACTTTAATTGAAATTGAATTTGAATTTAGTAATCGTTCACTATAAATAAAATTTTGGTCAATTTAAAATTAGAGATTTAACCTAAAAACTTATCGTCAAAGATCCCGGCGACTAACCATGAAATATAAAATAAAATATGTAAGTATCTTTTTCCCTGTCAAAACAAAAATGCATTTGTTAGAGTTTCTGCCTATAAAATATAAAAGCAAGACCTACTTTATAAATATCCCAGCCAAAACTTGCATGAAAGTTTCAACGTTTTACAAAATAAACAGTTGGATTTTGAAGAGTATATATTGAGGAGAGTGGGACAAATACCAATTTTTGAGATCGAATTTATGACGTTGATGTTCAATTGGTTTGCAACAAAACAATGAAACCATTGCGTTATTTATCCAAAATAAACGGTTGGATTTTGAAGCTGAGAAACTAATAAGATAAAAGTATTAAAAAAAAACTTAAATAGAACATTGTTTTTCCCTCGTCTTTTTTCTTTACAAATATGAGGAGGGATGACTCCAAGCTATGACATCTCGGAAGAACAAAGTTTATGGAGTTACTACAATTCAGATTTTCTTTCTCTGCTCTCATGAGATTAGTTGAACCTATGACATTTTAAACTTCATAATTAAATTAAAGGGTGTTTGAGTCAAGATGATCTAATGAGAATTAATTGGTTTTAACAATCATTCTTTTATAACACTAATTAATTTTTTATAATCATTATTCATTCTCTCCATAATTTCATCCCCATGTCCACCATCTTTGATTTCTTTATAAATAATATTCACTCTTTTCATACTATCCATAAATGCTTCCGACTTATAAGGAAGATCATTTTGGATATGATCCGAATTAGCTTGGGTTAGATCATAATTTGGAAGGTTAATAACCCATATAAAACTCTAATATCATATTAGATAATGAAATTTCATCTCAAAACCAATTGGTAATTAAGAGAATAACTCAATCGAATGGATCAATAACGCAATGGTTTTATTGTTTGGTTGTAAACCGGTTCAACACCATCGTCACAGGTTCGATCCCGAGAATAGGTATTTGCCCCCTCCCCCAATATGTACTTAAAAAAAAAAGAGAATACTTATAAATTTTTTAAAGAATCCTCACATTGAGGCTAACATCCAAACGAGTTAAAGTAACTATTTAAAATAAATCTCAATTACTAATTACTCAAAATAACCTCATTTCAAACAACTCATTTTTAATAATTCATTTCTAACTATCCAAAATAAATTTCTAACAAATCATTCACTTCTAATTACTCAAAATAACTCAATTTACAAATTTTTAGATGCAGTCTGAATAACAATCTATATCCAAACGGATTATTACAAAAGTCTCAATTTTCTAACTATTCAAAATAAATTTTCAATTTAATTTCTCATTCATACACCTCCCTAGCGAATGAGTCATAACTAGTTATATGTATACAAATAAAAGGCAATCTTGAATTAGTGTAATTACGTACGTGAAAAAAATTATTCATTTATTTTAAAGGAATGAGCCGTAACTCTATGAGATAGATTAAAATATTATTTCACAAAGAGATTTAGTTGAGTTTTATAAGAAATTACACTTAGCTAACTACAATTTTTTTTTTTTTAAATTGAAAGTGTCACTAATACTTTAGTTTTATTGTTTGATGGTAATTGAATTCAACCCACCGATCACAGATTCAATTAAAGTCTATATATGACTCTCATTTATTTATGAAGATATTTTATCTATGGAGTTTGTGACCCTTCCCCAATTTGTGTTAAAAAAAATTTAGAGCATTTTTTTTTGTTTTGAAATGTTTTCTAACTAGAGCTAAATCACTCACGAAGTAGAATCTAAACTTCAATTTTAAATCATTCTTTATACATGATACTTAATTAGGCACATATTATTCAAATAAAACAAAAACATAGTCCAGCAAGTATAACAGTTCCCTGGAGAGCCATAAACTTCTTAGAAACTTCTCAACTTTCAGCCTAAAATAGGTCAGTAGTCGATATAAAATTTTGAATATGCAATTTTTCAAATTGATATAAAATTTTGAATAAACTATACTATCAAATAAGTTGTGTTAAAATAATATTCAAACATAGGAATAATAATAAACAAAAATCAATCCAATTTACTTTATTGTACCAAAAAATCAATAAACAGACTTTTGAGAGTTGACCCAAAGTCTTTTAATAAAAAATATTCATAATACTTGTATGTGTAAAAAACGCAGCAATTTCTCAGCACTTTCCCAGAAATGACTTCAATTTTATATTAATTTTTTTAAATTTTTTTTATAATTTTTCCCGTTCACACGTCATTTGTACACTCTCAACAAAGGCTTCTAATTTTAATTTATTCATTTTATTATTTTCCAATTCTGGCATTATATAAACCAGTTCATCAATCATCCAACAACTCACGCAAATGCTAATATCTCTCAAGCATTTTTAACGACAACAAAAATGGCGGCCAAGAGGTTTTATTGTGAAACAGAGCCGTGTTTGGATTCGCCTCCAGAGAAGAAACGCCCTCGCCAAACATTTGCATCGTACGTGTTCATAGCGGATCGAAAATGCAGCTTCAACGAACCAAATTGTTCATTGAAATTAACGATTTGTAACTGATTTTTGCAGGATAATTGGGGAAGTTGTTATGGTGAATTCGTTACGGCATCTTTCGAAAGCATTGGAACCGTTGCTGAGACGAGTGGTATAATAATGACTAATGGACTCTGTTATGATCAATTGATTTGGGGGTTTTGTTTAATTTGTGGTTACTTTTGGATTTGTTAGGTGAATGAGGAAGTTGATCGGTGTTTAATGCGGTATTCGAGATCGTTAACTAGGGTTCCGTCGTTGCGGATTCAAGCTCTGGAGCCGTCGAGTTTTCAGTTGTATTTTGTCAATAAAGTTCCGTCTACGGTTTTTACGGGAAGTAAGCTTACGGATGTGGAAAGTCAGGCGTTGAGTATCGCCGTCGCGGACGGCGGAGGAGATCTGGCATCGCCGATTTCTTCGGCGGTGAAAATTGAGATTGTGGTGCTGGATGGAGATTTTCCGGCCGATAAAGCGGACTGGACGGCGGAGGAATTTAGTGCTAGCATTGTGAAAGAGCGGACGGGACGGAGGCCGCTGCTTCACGGCGATATGAATGTTACTCTCCGGCACGGCGGTGCTACCATCGGAGATATTGAATTTACGGATAATTCTAGCTGGATCCGGAGCAGGAAGTTTCGGCTTGGGGCCCGGATTGTTTCCGGGTCGGATCGTAATCAAGGCCCCCGGATCCGGGAAGCGATTAGTGAACCGTTTAAAGTCAAAGATCACCGTGGTGAATGTGAGTATTACCATTTTCTGAAGGAAAAAAAGTTTAAAGATTAAAAGAGAAATATATATATATATATATATTAAATAAAAAAGAGAAATATTTAACTTGATAAATCTGAATGGAATTCTAATTTAGAGGAATATTTATATCATGTCCAAGCATGCTTAAAATAATGCCCATTTGTGTGGTTCAATATGAGCTACAATTTATTTGATTTTAAATTCAAAAAATAAAATAAATAAAAATAGATTGTGGTCCATGTTGAACTACATAGGTGAGTATTATTTTATATATCAAATTCAGGCATGATGTAAATAGATTGTGGTCCATGTTGAGTTACATAGGTGAGCTCCATGTTGAGCTACTATCATTACATTATAAAAATCAATATAAAATAAATACTTTACAACATATGATCTCCAAAACATCAATCTTCAAACAACTATATCGTATCTCTAAATCACTCTATTTCTTCTTTCTCTTCGACTCTCTCTTCTCCGCTTTTCAACACCAAAATCCAATCACCTCGAGAGCATTTTGAATTTTTATGCTGGTCAATTTGAAATATTTCAAACTTAAAATCCCTTTCAAAATCAAGCTTAAAGATAATTGTCCTTTTCAATTTCCAGTCAACATTCAACATAGTAACCCGCGTTACGTGTCATACTTCTTAATGTAGTTTTAATAAAATAAGTCAACCACTTCAACAATAATTTTGATACATGAACATATTTGTCTAAGTTTTTTTTTTTTTTTGAAAAACATATTAGTCAAGTAGTGTTGAAAGATTGAGCACAAGGATTAAATGAATATAACTTTAGTGATCAGGACATTTATTCATTACAATTACTATTTTGGATTTTATTTTAAAAGATGTTTATGGTGATTGAAGTGTACAAAAAGCATTATCCACCCATGTTGCATGATGAAGTTTGGAGGTTGGAAAAAATTGGAAAAGAGGGAGTGTTTCACAGGAGGTTGGCCAGTGACAATATCAAAACAGTTCAAGAGTTCTTACAGCTCTACATCGTTGATCAACCAAAGCTAAGATCGGTAAATATTCTCATCTAATTAATTATACCCTTTTTCTTTCCATTCACATGGTAATAATCATAATTTAATTACTTTTTTTTTATAAATTTTGTTACAGATTTTAGGTGTGGGAATGTCTGAAAGAATGTGGGAAGCAACGGTAAAACATGCAAAGACATGTGAATTGGGAAACAAACAATATTTGTTTCGTGGACATAATTTTGTGCTTTTATTAAATCCTATTTGTGAAGTTGATCGAGCAATATTTGGCCAACAAATTTACTCTTCTCAAGACCTCCACCATATTCCTGAGGTGTGTACTAATGAACAAATTGATTTTCTTAAACAACAAAGTATTCAATTTTTCTAAAAAGGAAATTTGTATAATTATAGGGAACTTTGAAGAATTTGAGGATACAAGCATTTGATAACTGGCATTCACTAGAAGCCATTGAAGGAAATTTAAGAGACACTCTGCTATTAACTCAAGGTAGATTTTAATTCTTTTTTGTTTGATTTTGGTAAAAGTTTAATTAAATTGCATTATTATTGTGGAATAATGATGTGATATTTATATTTTTATTTTGGATTTGGATTGTTAGGAAATGAGGGAGTTGGGAATGAAGGGAGTGACTATGTAATGCAGAAACCGTTGTTACAAATACAAAGTGGCTACATAAATGAAGAAGTTGACTACACAGATTGGGATCTGAATTCAGAGCAGATTATTTCTGCAACAATTGAGGGAAATTTTCCCTATAATTATAGATAGATGCGGATTTTCTTGAAAATCAAATTACAATTAACTAGTTGCTATTAGCATATTAATAGCCTTCAACTAAATACTGTTCGGGCTGCAATTACCTTATTCTTACCAAGTTTAGTTTTTCTTCAAAGTTTTTCAATGTTTTAATTTCGTTTTTGTATAAATTTATGTGGAAATTAATTTAATGCCAAAAGTTCAAATATCTCTCCATCTATCTAAAAATCTCTACTCTCACTAAATTGGTAAGTGATATAGTAGTTTCATTGTTTGGTTGTAAATCAATTCAACACCAATGTATAGAAATTGTTTAAAAAATAGGCAAAATTTGTTATAAACGAATTATTTTTAAAAATGTTACTTAAAATTGTTCCTCGAAAAAATTAATAAATATTTGAACAAGCAGCTGACGTCATGGTCTATGACGTAACGATTTGACGTGACGTTAGCGTCCCTTTCCCCGATTCAAATTCTTTTTTTTTTCGTCCTTCTATTTACCATTTTCCAAGAAATTTCTATTTATTAGTAATTTATACATTTTTTCTTTTCATTTTTCATTTTTCATTTTCTTGTCTTGCGGATCGGACCATAGTTATTTTGGTTTTTGTTTGAATTTGGTTACTAATTTTCATACATATTTTTAGTTCCCTAAAAAATTAAAATAAAAATATTAATCAAAATTAAATCAATACAGTTAATAATTTTCATATGAGCCAAAGAAAAATTTTCAAAAATATATAAAAGAAAAGAATTGAACTAAATTTAAGCATGTGAAACAAAATTCAATATACAAAAATCAAAACATTAGTTTAATGAAAAAAACATCAGTTCATGTTTAAAAAAAAAAAGGTTAGTCCAACTCAAATAAATGTGTGCACAAGATCAATAAATTATGATTAAAATAAATACTGCTCTTAAACATATGATATAATATAATAATTATGAAATTATAAGTTTGATTCACGTTCTTTTAAATGTTCTATAATACTAAAAATAATAAAAATGTTCAAGTCTACTAATTCTCATGACGTTGAATTAAAAAGAGAAAACAACTGATTTTCATAAAAAATTGAAATTTTCAACTTGATAATTAAAGGTAATTATCATGAATAAAATATATTCATACTTTAGGTGGCCAATAAATGGTATATGGAAAATAAGAAGCTTAAATATCATAAACTAATGCTGAAATAATGGAATTTTGATAGCCTTTTTTTATTTTTCCAACTCACTCAACCAATAACCCAACATACTCCAATTCCTAATAAAATATATTAAAAAAAGGATGAATATTGGATACCATGAAAAGAACTATATTATTTATGTTTAGGTGAAGAAAATAATTATGAAGTGAATAAAATAGCGAGTATGAAAAAATAAAAAATTATCAAGGAAAGAATAAAAGTAGCTATGAAAAAAATAGTGATTTTTAATGACCCAAACTTAGATAATAAAATTGTTTTACCATTAACCCATTTTTTTATAAACATTCTCATTCTCTTTCCCCTTTGTGTCTAACCTTTTATTTTCTACATCGATGGCTTGTGAAGTAATTGTTTTGTCTAAATAGTTACATAATATAATAAATGTATGAATTTAAATTCAAAACAAAAGTAAAAATATTATAGATAACAAAAAAGGAGTAATAGTCGTCCATCAAATCTTTATAGATATCAACCATAAAATCTTCCATCAAACCCCACAACCAACCGTCGTCATTGTAATCACTATAAACATCAATTTTTAAATGGATAGGTAATCACTCTAACCATAATTGTAAAAAACGAAACGAATGAAGATGAAAATGATTAAAAACGTGGTTTGAATCGTAAATCATCCGAATCGTCCGTTTCAAACTTGATTTTGCGATTCGATAATCTTGACTCCAACCACTCTTGACGACAGCCCTCCAATAAGTAATCAGCCACTCCAATTTTCATTATCTCTTAGGTTCCGTTTCACTCTTTTCTATCAGATCTTTGGTTTTCAAAGTTAGTGTAACAAGTCAAAAAGTTGCACTCTGTCAGTCGCTCAAACACTTTCCAGCTAAGTTGGTTTATATATACAAGACTCTCTCCATTCAAATTCTATAGCCAATTTCATTTTCGCCAACGTATCATGCAAGTTTGAATGAGTCAATGATTTATTCCAACGAAAAAGATATTCAAATATACTCACTTTGATAGGGTAGACCTGCACAGAGAAGACTCCATTTTTTACTCATAACTCTTGGGAGCATTTGTCTGACGATTTTACTTAGGAGTTAAGATTAAGATTTATTAACTCTTCTTTCAAAATTTACTTCCAAATGAGTTTTTACTAATTCCTCCTGAATTTTACATCGGTTCTAACCATTCATTTTTAATCATTCATTTATAACTGTTCAATCATTTCTAACCACTAATTTTTAATCATTCCTTTCAAATCAATCAAAATAACTTATTTTTAACCACTCATTTTTAATCATTTCTTTTTTAACTACTAAAAATAATTACTCATTTTAAATCTATATCCAAACAAGGTTTTAACTATAACTTCTCTATATAAAAACTACGTTTAAACGAGTTTTTGGCACAACTCTCAATTTTTATCTGCTCAATATAATTCATCAATATAACTCCTTAATCTAAAACCTACCTAAATATGTCAAACAAACACCCCCTTGCATGTGTTTGGAGACGTGACAAAAGTTCCACCTTTACAAGATTAGAAGAAAATCATAGAGCTTAAGGAAAACATCTCTATTTTTAAGCCTTTTGAGTGGAATCAAAATCAAGGCTAGGAAGGTTATATGCATATATTTGGTTGGGTATTTTGTGAGAGCAATTGGTTTTTATATTTGTTAATTGTTACTCTCTTAAATATCTTGTTCATTATACTTGTTAATAATACAAGGATGTATTTCAAATCAAGTTTTAAAAGAAGACGTAAGGGTGTGTTTGTTGAAGCACCGGTTTGGTTATGATACACGGAATGTTATGATAAACGGTGAGTTATTATAAATGGTGTTTAAGAGCAAGTTATTATAACAAGGATTAAACGGGCACGTTGGTTTAGATAAACAGGTACGCAGGTTTAGGTAACCACCGTTTATAATAAACGATGGGGTAAACATCGGTTGAGTTACTATAACCAACCCGGTCTTTTACATAAACGGGGGCCCAAACACACCCTAAATGGTTTAGTCTTTGGAATGCAAAACAGAGCTCAAGCAAATTGAGCAGAAACTTTGTTTAAATTGAGCAGAAACTTTAATTTGGTTCAAGAAATTGAAAATAGTTTATCAAATGTATCTATATTTCTTATAGTTTGCTTTAGAAACAAAAAAACATCAAACAATAAAGAAAATAGAAAAGGGAGATGAGGTACACATTCATTTCCATGTGAGGATGAATGTTTTTCATTTTCTTGAGCTTGTGAAAGAATTCAGAACATTGAGATGGATGAAGAAGGTTGGGGCAGCCCAGGGGTTTCAAACATATATTGAATATATATTTGTACATTGACATTTGAAATTATATGGGAACAAACTCCAAACTCCATAATGCAAAGACTAAAATGGTATATACATTAGGGGTGTTCATGTTTAAGCCACTGACAATCATTTTCTCATAACTACTTTTTGTTCTTTCCATAACCACTTTGCATTCTCCTTATATTCACTATTTTATTTGTCATAATTATTCTCTTCAACTCAAGCATAAGTAACTATTCTCCCATAATCATTTTTTAACCTCACACACAAATGATCCTTATCTCCCATATATTATGTTCTTAAGTGTCATCCTTTTCATAATCATTCTCATTCTCCTTGCTCCAAATATTCTACTTGGCCTTTGTATGACAGTGAGATGGATGAAGAAGAAGGTTGGGGCAGCTCAGGATGTCCAAACAATGTTGGTTTGGGTGGAATCTGCAAGCCATCAACACTGCCTTCCAACATCTCCACCACTTCGCTCATCGCCGGCCTCTCCTCCGGCAATGTTTGGATGCAACACAACCCCACAATTATCATTTTTCTAACCATTTCTTCTTCTTCTTTAACCTGAGATCTACAACCTCCGATTCTGTGAGTACTTTGTACAAGATCCTTATATATCCAATCAGGAAAGTACTCTTCAGTGCTCTCCCCCACTCCTTGGTTGGGATTCTTTCTTTCTCCCACCATTTCAAGAACCAACATTCCATAGCTATAAACATCAGACTTGTGAGAAACCTTCCCAAGATTTCTAAACATCATTTCAGGAGCCATGAACCCAATTGTCCCCTTCACTCCTGTCATGGACACGTGACTCTCTCTCGCACATTGCTTGGCAAGCCCAAAGTCTGATATCTTGGGGCAGAACTCATTGTCCAACAGAATGTTGTGTGGTTTGATGTCAAAATGCGCAATCCCTGTGTTGCAGCCTCTATGCAAGTACTCTAAACCTCGCGCCACACCGATTACAATGTTATACAACATGTTCCAGTCCAACTTCACATCATTGTTTTTTTGTAATTCTCCATGGAACATGTATTTATCCAATGAACCTTTGGGCATATACTCGTAAACTAAAGCTCTTTTGTTAGGTTCGTAGCAGAAACCCAAGATAGCGACTATATTGACATGGGAAGTTCTCGTGATACAAACAACTTCATTCATAAAAGCTTCCCCGTCCTCTTTGGATTCTTTCAAAAGTTTCACCGCCACTTCGCAGCCGTCTGGTATGGTTCCTTTGTAGACCGTGCTAAAGCCTCGTTGGCCGAGCTTGTGGCGGAAGGAATCTGTTATTTTCTTTAGCTTTGAGTAAGTGTATTGTATCTTTTAATGATACCTTCAATTTCATTATTGCTTGAGATGCGTTCCATGTGCCGTAGACGAAGATGATGATTGAAACCATCAAAATGAAGGATCCGGTTGGAATTGCGGCTGAAGAAGTAGTTTCAGTTTACATGGATATAACAGCTAAAAGAAGTGTAAAGTACTAAAAAGCTACACATATGTGGAGAAACGAAAACAAAGACATGATATAATTCATTTTCAATCGTTTACATTTACTTTGTCCTTAGTTCAATTCCTTCTCTAACTTCCAAATATGCACTCTAAGGTAACTAACTACACTTTTACTTTGTTTAGCCGTTCAAAAGATGAAGAACATTCTCTCCCTTTCATTTTCTCCCAAGTAATGTTTCTTAGGATTCTATTCTTTCTTCTTCAAACAGAGTCTTTATATATAGAGATGGAAAGAAATAGTAATAAGATAAAGAAGAAAATAAAAGGTTTTGGTAAATTCCTCTCTATTGATTTGTTTAATAATTGACTTGATGATCTGTTCTCAATTTATAGAAGAGAGCTCAACATATACAATGTATGGACAATCATCAACAAAAATATTAATTAGCCCACTTAGAGTAGAAGCCTATAATCTAACATAAAAAATGTATGGACAATAACCCAATGTGAGGGTAAAGGTATTCATGAAATAATAATAATAATAATAATAATAATAAAATTCTTGTATCAAGAATCCCATTTTATTTAATTCATTTAGAGATATTTAGGGGACGAGATGACTTTACCATCCTCATCCCGTCACTCTTTTTTAATCTGTATTCCCACAAATTCATAACAAAAATTAGTGAATTCCCCGCAAAGATATATATACACACACATAAATGAGACTTGAAACATAGTTGAGAAATATAATCTTTATCCCCATCTCCACTCGCTTCTCCATTCTCACTTAGACATTGGATTCACTACGATAGAGGTAGGGCCTTGACACCGTAGGAAAAATGAACATCTCTAAATTCATTAAATGAAAAAGATATTTCTATGCTATACTATTTCATTCTCAATGATGAACTTATTTGATAGCTTTGTTATGAACAAGATAACAATATGATAGGGTATCGAGATGCAATGCATCTTACCGAATTCACAAGCAAAGCAGTTATCAACGAGAATACATCTAAAGCTAAAAGTACATCGAAAAATGTATCAACTAATTAACGAGAATAGCTTTGTCATTACTATGATATCAACAAGGGCAAATGTATCAACTAATTAAGACAAATATTTTCAACTAACAACAAAGAAGCAAGTGAGCAGCAATGGTCATAGTGATCAATACGAGGTTGATGAAGAAGGATTATATTAGAATAGTATTTATTCCCAACAAGATGTAGGAAACTAGAGGACGTATGGTTAATTAACTTGAGGTGTGACTTAGAATTGGTTGTCAAAAAAATAAAAGATCAAAATAATGTTGAAACATCAACAGGAACGAGTATTTTTTTGGGGAGAAGGACGTTTTGTTTTTAAACTCAGAGAGATACGACTTTAGGCACTCAATTTAAACTTCTGACATTTCGATAATCAACATGTTATTTAAAAAAAAAGGAAGTGAAATATCAAATAGGTGCTTTAATCTGACACTTTCAATTTCGTGGATAAACTTCAAACTTGGTAGATTATATCAATTTTAACTTAAATGTTGAACAAGTGTGTCAATATTTTACACTCGGTTTAAATCGCCATTAAGAAATGTTTTTCATACATGTCCAAAGTCACATATCTACCAAAAAAACTTTCAAATGGAATAGAAAATGTAACATACCATGAGTCTCCTCATGCAATGTTTGAATGCAACACAACCCCACAATTGTCATTTTTCTTACCATCTCTTCTTCCTCCTCTGTATTGCCCCATTGATGGCCTCCATCTATTTACAGTTCCACTAAGATTTGTATATATCCAATCAGGAAAATACTCTTCACTACTCTTCCTTACTCTTTCATTAGGGCTCTTTCTTTCGCCCACCATCTCAAGAACCAACATTCCATAAACATCGGACTTGTGAGAGGCATTGCCAAGATTTCTAAACACTACCTCGGGTGCCATGAATCCTATCGCCCCCTTCACGCCCGTCATCGACACGTGACTCTCTCTGGCCCTGCATTGTTTCGCAAGTCCAAAGTCTGAGAATTCTTGTTTTGCAGCCACGGTGCAAGTACTCTAAGCCTCGAGCGATGCCGATGACAATGCGATACAGAGTGCTCCAATCCAACTTGACTTCATTTTGTTGCAGCTGATCCTTGTGGGATATGTACGTTTCCAATGACCCTTTTGGCATATACTCATAAACTAAAGCTTTCTTATTCCGCTCGTAGCAGAAACCCAAGAGAGTGACTATGTTTATGTGTGAGGTGCTGCTTATGCTAACAACTTCATTCATAAAATCATGACCGTTTTCTTTAAATTCATTCAAAAGTTTCACAGCCACTTCACGTCCGTCCGGTAAACTTCCTTTGTAGACTGTACTAAATCCTCCTTGACCAAGCTTGGTTTTGAAGGAGTCTGTCATTTTCTTCACCTTTGAGTAACTGTAACGCTTGGGCGTTTGTGTAGAATCTCTCTTTATAATTTCTTCAGTTTTATCTTCACTTAAGATAATTTCTTCAGGATTTGCAACTCCGTTTCTACAAAGCTCAAGAAAGTGTATCTCTTTCCATGAAAGTTTGATCGGTAAAAGAGATATAATGAGACACCAATCTTCAAGTATGTTCAGTGAGTGTGGAGTGTCATCTTCAAAGAAAAGTCATAGATGACTACACCCATTGGTTGGTTCTTAAACCCCGTATCTTTCGTCTCTGTCACTTTCTCTTAAACACTCCACCTAAGTTTTTACCAAATTTTCTCCATTGAAATTTCTTTCAAGTTTGAATGAGTCTGAAGCTGTTAAATTTTTGGTTCCGTAGTCCAATTACAGATGACCATTTACAATTTCTCTCCAAAACAATGAATTTAAAATGAACACGTAGCTTTCCTTTGTAGACATTGCTAAATCCTTCACGACCAAGTTTAATCTATAAACGAAATGTGTGATTTTCTGATCAAGGAAAAGGAACACGTAATCAGATAACAATTTTCTAGCCTCTGTCATGTATCTTCAAAGACAAAAAAAAAAAAAAAAGAGTCAACAGTACATAGATGTTGTAATAGAATAAAAAAACAAGAGAACAACACTCAGAATTATGTGATCCTTTTATTTTTCTTAACTATGTCTACGCTCTTTCTTAACTAAAATCACTATAGTATTGGAGACCTTATCCACGTAGAAAAAGTGAAAGTTGTCGATGTTATTACAACGGCAATCAACAATCAATAACGAAGATAAATAAATTGTAAAAGAAGAAGAGAAGCAGAAATCACACAAGGATTTACGTGGTTCACCAACGTTGTGGCTAGTCCACGGACAGAGAGGGAGAACGAGTTTTATTTAGAGAGGTGAAATACAGAGATAAATGTCATAAAACGGCTAGGGTTTTAATTCGAGCTTATATATGCGCTCTAATTAAAACCTAATTACATAATGCTAATTTACGTTTTTGCCAAGGCATAATCGTGGGGCATTAGTCGTTCAAGGCATAATGCAATGATTGAATACTTGGCTCCACTACTGGGCTCCACAGTCTCCAGATTCAAGACTTGTAAAATGAGAAAATCCTGTTTCCTTTGAATAAACTATTGACTGAGAAAATTCAATGCAGAAAATATTGTGAAGTTTCGAGTGTTTAAAGCGAAAGTGACAGAGACGAAAGCTGAAACCCCACGGAGATGAATTCTTCAGAACCAACCAATGGGTTCATAGCTTCGTATATGAAGATGACACTTGAAGATCGGTATCTCATTAAATCTCTTTTCTGATCAAACTTTCATTGCTCAAAAAGCTCAAGAAAATGAAAATCTCCCTAAACCCTAAACCCATCGCAACCTTCTTCTTCTTCTTCATTGCGATTCATCTTTCGCCATGTTTGAGCGAAGACGGCTTCGATTTGTTCAAAGATTGCGATGGGAGTTACAGTTGCGGAGAATTGGTCAACATCGCGTATCCCTTTTGGGGGAATGAAAAAAAGTTTTGCGGGCGGAAAGAATTCAAACTCAACTGCAAAAACAACCGAACCACCACGATTCAAATAGACTCGACGAAATTTTACGTTCTGGCAATCAACCAGCCTCATAATACAATGCTAATCGCAAGATTGGATCTTTACGATAATTACTGCCCACAAAATGAAACCAAAGTGGTGACGATGGATCACCATCCGTTCGAGTATTCTCCCAACAATCAGAACATATCGGTACGGTACAATTGCTCGGCTGAAAACAAAGTTCAAATTCCGGAGACTTACAAATTTCAGTGCGGTTGGGGAGCTGAAAAGCAGGGGAGAGTGAACTATGCTTTCGAACCGTCGGCGGCGGCGACTTGGATTACACAACTGGGGGACTGTGAAAAGAACATACAAGTGGTGGTTACGAGTGAGGGGTTGAAAGAAAGTTTAAAGAACAGGACGAGTCTGGTGGAGAATGCTGTGAAGCGAGGATTCGAGGTGAACTACGAGAATTGGTACCAGCAAGCTTGTGAAGAATGCAATAGCAGTGGAGGCAAATGTGGAGGAAACAAGACGTACCCGTTTTTCTGCTTTTGTAGGAGGGAAGTTGTTGAGCCTTATTCTTGTGGAACTCCTGAGTTTGTTCATCCTGCCCCTGGTAACCTCTCATTCCTCTTCTTTCATTGCATCAAACATTTATCATAGTTCTGATTGTTGATTAACTTTGATCTGTTCAATTGTTTGGTGTCTTATATTTATGTTTTGAGCACTGTCTTACTTTGTTGCCGTTTTAAGGAACTTAAACTTAGTCTCAAACTTTGTTTTAACTGGATCCATATGGGGTTTTCCTGGCCTTTTACCATATCAGTACATCTTTTACTTAGCAATGCCTAGATGTTGTGTATAAGAGTTGCTGCAAGTTGACTGTTAGCTGTTTGATTGTGTTTTTCTCATTCTTCGGGTAAAAGCAATCTTGTCTAACGATTTTCTTGTCAATTGCTTACCATGACAGAAAAAACAAATCATAAAAGGATGAAGGTACTCATAGGTAAAATCTAGACCTTTGATTTCACATTACATTCAGTATTCTCATGTTTTGAAACTGAACTTAACTAACAAATACGAATGCCATGACAGGCGTTGGTTCTTGTATTGGAGGCATACTGATAATGGGTCTAATTTGTTTCATACACCTTCGTTTGCAAAAAAGGAAGCATCCTAGTGCTTTCTCCCTTATCCGTCAAAACAAATCTTGCGGTCCTCCAATGAAGGAACTTGAGAAAGGAGAAAATTGCATGGCTGTGCATCTCTTCTCTTATCAAGAACTCGGTCAAGCAACCGACAAATTTAACCCAGCTAACAAACTTGGAGATGGTGGCTTTGGCACCGTCTATTACGGTAAATATCAGTCCATACTAATGGTATTTTGGTTTTCTACATGAGCACATTCATCTAAGTATGAGGCTCCAATTGTTCATTTGTATGTTCTTTGATCTCTGAACAGGTAAACTCCGAGATGGGCGTGAGGTTGTAGTGAAACGGTTGTTCGAAAATAGCTACAGGAAAGTACAACATTTTATGAATGAAGTTCAGATCCTTACTCGTTTGCACCACCCACATCTTGTCACACTGTATGGATCCACCTCTCAACGCTCTCGTGAACTCTTGTTAGTTTATGAATTCATACCAAATGGTACCGTTGCAGATCATCTTCATGGGAACCGAGCAAAACCCGGCAAGCTTTCCTGGCTTACAAGGTTGAAGGTTGCCATAGAGACTGCAAGTGCTCTAGCTTTTCTCCATGCTACTGAAACCATCCACCGTGATGTCAAAACCACCAACATTCTCCTTGATAACAACTTCAGTGTCAAAGTTGCTGATTTTGGACTGTCTCGCCTTTTTCCTATTCAAACTACACATATTTCAACTACTCCACAAGGAACTCCAGGCTATGTTGACCCAGAGTACTATGAGTGTTATCAACTTACAAAGAAAAGTGATGTATTTAGCTTTGGAGTCGTGTTAGTTGAGTTGATATCCTCAAAGCCAGCAGTTGATATCACAAGGCACAGGCATGAGATTAACCTGTCGACAATGGCGATCAACAAGATCCAGAACAATGAATTACATGACTTCGTTGACCCATCCCTCAAATTTGCAACCGATGAAAGAGTTAGAGACATGATCTGTGCAGTTGCAGAGTTGGCATTTCAATGCCTTCAAAGTGTGAAGGATACAAGGCCGTCAATGTTGGAGGCACTAGAAATTCTAAACAATATAGAGATTCGAAGTTGTGGGAAAGGGAGTGGTAAAAGAATAAACATTTCTGAAGAAGATAATAGGCTGCGGAAGGGTGGTTTAGTGCCACAATCCTCAGATTCTGTCGTTGTGCCTTGGATTAGCAAAACTTCAACACCAAATGGTAGTGGGTAAATCAAATGCATTTCCTTGTCTGTTTTGTTTTTCCACTACAATTTATCAACTTTGTAGCTAGACCCTTTTTAGATAAATGTAATGTACGTATTTGAGATTGAATGTAAAGCCTGTGATATCCACTACGCAGCTAAGCTGCTAACCTTAATATTCAAGACCTTTGCTCTTCATCAGTGGATGAAGGTGTCAGAAATTTAGAAGTTCTGTTGAGATATACCTTGAACGCACCAATGCCCTGCGATTAGTAGTCGGGGGTCTCGCTGCCTGTATTAGTGCAACCAGCATTCACACCCCGCAGCGCTAGCACTTCTGGATTATGTTGTGCGTCCCGTGTGTGCCAGTGGATCCGCATTCTGTTTAATGTTTACACATTCTGTAATAGGGTTTAATGAGAGTGCCTATATAAACTCGAATTAAACTCTAGCCGTATTATGACATTCATTCTGTAATCTCTGTATTTTGTTTGTCTCTCCTTAATAAAACATCACCCCATCTCTGTCCGTGGACTAGCTAACACTACGTTAGTGAACCACGTAAACTTTCTGTGTGTTTGTTCTTCTTCTTCTTTCACGTTTCTTTATTCTTCGATTGATTGTTGATTGCCGTTTTCATAACAAGTTATGTGGCTATATCTTGTCTTGTACACGTCCTGAGTATCAACCAATATATTTTTCATTTTGAGTGAACAGTTGACTAAATAATCAAGTGCAGACACAAGGAAACCACCACGATTGAAGTTAATTCGTTCTGTAAAACGCTGTGAGAACCGACCAATGGAATCATATTTAAACAACAACTCAGGATCTGAATGTGTTTGTGTATTCTTTCAACAAACAGGAGGGTGGAATGAAAGTGGAAGTTGAAAGAAGACTGTAAGACGAGGAATAGGGGTATTTTTATACAGTGGCAGATGCACACCCATATGTCTGCTCAGCCGCTACTGGTTTTTCTGTTGGTACGTTTCATTTTCCATTCCATTTGATTATTCATTAGTTTTTCATGGCTTCCATAACTCATGGCCGCTTTGAAGGATGACATGTTCATAAGTTTCTGAGACAACACCTTACCAACCAATATAATCTTTGGTTTAAGGCTGCGCAAATGTTCTCGGATCTGCTACTTGTTGTTCCTCTTCTATAAGACACAAATTGCGCTACTGTTCCATCGTTCTATTCAGTAAACACCTGCAGAAAGAAAACTACACACAAAGAACAAAGATTCGTGACAACACAAAAGGTACAGCTGCACAAAACCATATAAACCCACTAGGGAGACTAAAAATTGTAACAAATGTTTTTGATCAATTACCTCCCTTGAGTTCAAGTCATGTATGAGAAGGGTAAAACTGTCATTTGATCCAGTTTATTTGAATAGTGGTGGTTCCATGTTTACCAATTCTCCGCAACTGTAACTCACATCACAATCTTTGAAGAAATGGAGGGCGTGATGGTGGGGTTTAGAGATATTTTCATTTTCATGATCTAATGAGTAATGAAAGTTTGATCAGAGAAAGAGATATAATCAGGTACTCTTCTTCAGTGTGTGGAGTGTGATCTTCAAAGAAAAGTCAGAGATGACTTTAGACATGTAATTAATATATGAAGGTATGACCCATTGGTTGGTTCCTAAGAATTGATCCATGGAGTGATATTATTTTTTGGGAGAAAACGTGTCTTCTTTATGAATAATTAAAGTAAGCTAACAAGTTGGAACGAGTCAATTGTTTATTCAAAAGAAAAAAAAAAGATCACCATTTAAGAGAGTCTTTGATTAGGAGACCTGCGATACATAGACTTGGTGCATTCTAACCTTCCATTTCAACTTGTGTAGTAGATGAAGTCATGGTGGAAATTATTTGACAGTAATTTACTTCTAAGTGACTTATCTTCACGTTCACTCTGTCACTTTAAACCATTTCAGAGATTCGTATCCCATAGCATGCCTTCTTGTTCCCAAAAATGAATTCCAGATCCTTTCCATTTTATTTTTTACGCCATTATTTGGTTTTTATGATACTCCTCACTCTGCTCAACTCCTGTCCTGCTTCCTCTGCTTCTTCTTATGTAGAATGGTTCTTTAACTGCAACAATTCGTTAAACTGCGATAGTATCAATCTCAATGAATTTCCTCTCTGGAGATATACGGGAAAAGGAATTTGTGGGTATCCTGAGGCTATGAACCTCAGTTGCAAGGGAAGTCAAGCAACCATAGAAATTCAGAGAGCAAAATACCAACTCCTCGGTTTCGATATGAAACATCGAATTCTTATAATAGGTGCAATCGACTTTTCGGATCAATATTGTCGACAGGGTGGTTTGCGTAGCTCAAGTTACATTTACGGCATCATTCCTCTTTCTTTTTACTGCTATCAACCCCAAGCCCCAGAGATGCTTACATGTTCTAGAACAGTACTCAGTTACATGCCATTTCAAAATTTGACTGCTATAGCTGATGCATATTGCATGCTAAGTGCAGTTGTTCTAATTCCACCAATGTTGTTAAATGAACTTGGTGGTTTGCAAGAGGCAGCACAGCATTTCATAGCAGTATTTGAACCTGATTCTCAGATTGACCCTCAAGCATGTAGAAGCTGCAGTGTTTCCGGTGGTATTTGTGGTTATGACGACTCTATTAAATTTAATCCCATGTTTTTGAATCAGTCAAAATGCTTCTGCATCATCACGTTTTTAGCCGATAAATTAAGGTATCCAACTTCTATTATCCTCATGAAGAAGAATTATGAGGCTGAAAAAATCTTTAGAATGTTAAAAAGTGATGATATTATTTGTAAGATCTAGATTCGAAAAACAATAAACACAATTAAATAATCGTGCAAGCTTTTCGTTTCGTGATTGGAGAGATAATGCACACAAACTTTTTTTACAATACTTTTCTTTATTTCTCAATTAAACTTTCTCTATAACTCTCTACACAAATTTTCCACTCTTCACTCTCTTTTGCTTTACGATTGTCTCTACAATTCACAACGAAGGAACTCTCTATTTATAGTCTATTACAAACTTGGTCTCCAAGTTCTTTTCATAAGTATTTCCCACTAATTGCTAAAACAATAAAATCTATTAATTCTTTAATTACTCTCCTAAATTGACAATCTATTAATTCTTTAATTGTCTACCCACTAATTTTTAAATTAATTATTTCATATTCAAAAAATACATTGAAGTACATTCCAACATTATTGAATGAGTGTATGCGATCTCCATTCTTTCACATTATAATCTTCCATGTAACCTTTGGACACAAGGATATATTTGTTTCCTTTATCAGTTTCTTCTTTTACTTCTGTTATTTGAAGCTTCTGTAGAAGGGAAATTCAAAATCTAACCTACACTTCAATCTTCCACATCCTCATCTACCCATGAAGAAGAAGAGCATGCATATCCCGTCGACTATTTCGAGCTATTCAAAGGAGCGAGAAAATGGATGGAGAATGACGTTGTGAGCTTTACCTTCAATCTCAAGTATGTACATTTGATTGCTGATAAAAATGAATGGAATAACTACTCAAACTAAGTCTTGTCCAATGCCTCTCTCATTGCTTCCGAGCTATGAAAGTTTGATCAGAAAAGAGATATATTCATGGACTATTGTTCGGTGACTGTTGGAGTGTCATCTTCAAAGAAAAGTCAGAGATGACTTTAGACATCTTTCTTTTTTCTTTTTTTTAAAAAGAATTGGTGGTTGGTTCTTATCATTCTCTCGTTTCAACATTCCAGCTAAGCTTTTTAGAGTAAGAATAACAAAATTTTCTCCATTGAAATTTCTTGTGTACAAGTCTTTGACTAGGAGGATCAGGGGAGAGACTTGGTACATTCCAAGCTTCACTTTCATCTTGTGTAGTCTGCCCTCTTCTTCCAAATTATTGACAAGCCCATATTTTTTTTCCCAAAAATGAATCCCAGATCCTTTCCATTTTATCTTTTACACCATTGTTTGGCTTTTATGCTACTTCTCACTCTGCTCAACTCCTGTCCTGCTTCCTCTGCCTTTTCTTATACAGAATGGTTCTTTACCTGCAAGGATTCGTTAAACTGCGATAGTATCAGTCTCAATGAATTTCCTCTCTGGAGATATATGGGAAAAGGAATTTGTGGTTATCCTGAGGCTATGAACCTCAGTTGCAAGGGAAGTATAGCAACCATAGAAATTCAGGGAGCAAAATACCAACTCCTCGGTTTCGGTATGAAACATCGAATTCTTATAATAGGTGAAATCGACTTTTCGGATCAATATTGTCGACAGGGTGGTTTGCGTAGCTCAAGTTACATTTACGGCATCATTCCTCTTTCTTTTTACTGCTATCAACCCCAAGCCCCAGAGATGCTTACATGTTCTAGAACAGTACTCAGTTACATGCCATTTCAAAATTTGACTGCTATAGCTGATGCATATTGCATGCTAAGTGCAGTTGTTCTAATTCCTCCAATGTTGTTAAATGAACTTGGTGGTTTGCAAGAGGCAGCACAGCATTTTATAGCAGTATTTGAATCTGATTCTCAGATTGACCTTCAAGCATGTAGAAGCTGCAGTGTTTCCGGTGGTATTTGTGGTTATGAAGACTCTATTAAATTTAATCCCTTGTTTTTAAATCAGCCAAAATGCTTCTGCCAATCTTCCTCTTATGGGTTTCAAGTTTGTCCTTCCTCGGTGTCAATGGTTAAAAGACCAGAACCCTCTCCATCCAAGTCTGGTATGTAATTGAAACTTACTCTATCCTCACCTATTTTTGTTTTCCCTTAAAAATATTGCTGCCACAGTTCTGTGTAGCTTTCATCCTTGATAATCATTAGTTCACAGTGTGATCTATTTTTTATATTTAGTGAAATGAAAACAACTAATGGGAAATCTCAATTAGTACAACAAACAACAAATGTGGAGAACCTTGATTTAGATCTCCAACCTCGTGGGAAGGAGAAAGGAGAAAGTTTCTAACCAACTTTCTAATTGATCTGCAGGAAAGTCGAGCTTGCAGAAGAAAGCATCTATCGTAGGTACTATTATATTCTAAGTTTTGCTAAAATTTCATAAACAACCTTTGTCTTTTCATTTTACTTGCAGCACATTTGTGTTTGCTCTATTCACCAAATTTCAGCATTGCTTTAACTGATCATTTATATTGAAACTCCTTCTTCAGTTGCAATTGTTTTAGGAGGCATTATTATGATAATCTGCCTCATCATGTTCCTCCACTACATAAGAAAAAACAACTCGAATAATCACAAAATTGATGAAACCATATGGAGATATTCAACGCACACCCCTGAGCGATACAGTTACTCAAAGCTAAAGAAAATTACAAACTCTTTCAAGTACAGGCTTGGTCAAGGAGGTTTTAGCACGGTCTACAAAGGCAAGTTATCAGATGGTCGTGAAGTGGCTGTAAAACTCTTGAATAAATCCAGAGAGAACAGTCAAGATTTCATGAATGAAGTTGTGAATGTCACTAGAACCGCAAACGTAAACATAGCTGGTCTCTTGGGGTTTTGTTATGAGGGGGATAAAAGAGCTTTGATTTATGAGTACATGCCAAATGGGTCATTGGATAAATACATATTTCACAAAGAGCAGCAGAAGAATGAAATGGAGTTGGATTGGAAAATGCTCTACAACATAGTCATGGGCGTGGCTCGAGGCTTAGAGTACTTGCATCGTGACTGCCACACAAAGATTGTGCATTTTGACATAAAGCCACACAACATTCTCTTGGACAACAATTTTTGCCCCAAGATCTCAGACTTTGGGCTGGCCAAGCAGTATAGGGCAAAGGAGAGTCACGTGTCGATGACCGGTGTGAAAGGGACAGCAGGGTTTATGGCTCCTGAAATAATGTTTAGAAGCATTGGCAAGGTTTCTCACAAGTCTGATGTTTATAGTTTTGGAATGTTGGTTCTTGAGATAGTGGGTGAAAGAAAGAGTCCTAATGATGATGAAGGGAGCAAAGAACAATATTTTCCTGATTGGATATATGAGGATCTGAGAAAGAGTGAAGAGCAGTGGTGGGGAGGAACAGAGGAAGAAGAAGTGATGGCAAGAAAAATGACAATAGTGGGGTTGTGTTGCATCCAGACGTCGCCGGACGAGAGGCCGCCAATGAGTGAAGTGGTGGCAATGTTGGAAGCTAGTGTGGATGGCTTACAGATACCACCCAAGCCTACCTTATTTAGACCTTCTGCTGTTACTCTCTACTCTCTTCCTTCTACTTCTTCATCAGCCTCATATTGATCACTATGGCCTTTGCTACCATCTTGCTTCTTTATTGTTAGTTGAAAGTATTTGCCTCAATTATTAAGTTATATTCAAGTTGACACCACTCTTGTTTAATACTCGGCAATAATCTGTGAAAACCCCACCTCTAGCATTTGTTAAATTATTTGTATTCAATACCTCAAAGTTGTATTCATCTATGTACTTTAGCTTCTACTATGCTGAGAGTTAATATCAATGATAAATGCTTTGATTGTAAATTCAATAGGATGTGCTGCATCTAGATGATATTGAATTGTATTAACATCTTGTTGTGAATAACAATATCAGAGCTATCAAATCGATTCACCATCAAGAATTGATCAAAATGGGATTCGTGATGCAATCAAGTCTTTACTTTTGATTTCTAATCTTTTGTATTTGTTATGAAAATGATAATCAACAATCGATCGAAGATAAAGAAAATGCGAGAGAAGAAGAAACAACACAAAATTTACGTGGTTCAATGTCATAATACGGCTAGGGCATTAATGCGTTCAAGGCTTAACTAAACAATATTTATTATTTTCTTTAATTTACTACATCTTGTCCAATGCAATCATCCCAAAAATTATTTGGTATGTCTTATTTTTAAAAATTAATTCTTAAAATTTCATTAAAAAATGGTTGATTTACATGTTTTTAATTAAAAATTAATACCGATAAATTGATTTTTGTGTCATTTTTAAGCAAATCGATAGGAGTTTTGGTGTCCAAAAATTGACACCGACAAAAGAATACTCTTACTATCTATCATTGATAAAAGATGTTAGGAGTGGATCTATAGCTAGTTTTGTAAAAGAAGTTGATAGAAGTGAGTATGTCACATTTTCCTATTAGTAAAAAAATTGAAATAAATAACAGTTAAGGAAAAGTTTGTTAGAAATAGGTCTGTGAATTTGTATTTGTGAAAAAAAAGCTATAAAAGTGACTTAATCAATTTTTATTAGAGAAATACTTGTCTATTGTTAGGGTTGTTAAAATTATTATGATGGTTAGGATTTAAGAGATATTTTATTATTTTAAGATTTGATTTTTTATATAAATATTACCCACAGAGTAGATAAAGATTAAACTATTTTCTCTATATTTTCTAAATTTAATACTTACTTATTTATGAGGACACAAATATTTATGTTTTTATTAACTAAGAAGTTGATAGAAATGACTCACCAAGTGAGTTTAACAGCTTCGAGTGATGAAAAAAGGGATGGATGTATCAAATTTATGGGGTGTGTGTTTATTTTTGTTACTTTTTGGAAATTCAGTTTTAAGAATTATAGCTCGATTATTATTTTACTTTTTTCATATTTATTTTTTTTCGAAGTCAGATTGAATCCAAAAAGATAAAGAACCAGAAAGCGTAGTGATGGTCGTTGGTTAGGGTGTATTTGGGAGCAAAAAGAATAATAATGATTAAGGAGGGAACGGTGATAAGGAGGAGAATAAGAAAACGGTTATGAGAGGAATTATTATTTATATTTGTGGAGACTATTTCTATTTGAGATAAAGGTAATGATAATGAAAAATAAAATAAAATAATAAATATGATATAAATGATATAGGGAGTGACTATTTTTATTTGAGATAAATGTAATGATAGTTAAAAAAATAAAATAATAAATATGATATAAATAAAAAATAGTGATGTATAAAAAATGGTTGAACAGTGAAATAAAAAATAGTTAGGAAGAGAATGAAAAAAATGATTTTGAAAAAAAGTATTGATGCATACACTCAACCAAAGAATGGACTAACCAGTTTCAGTGTACAAAAGCAATATAGTAGAAGACTTTCTCTTGCACCGACAAAAGAAAACATGGGTTAAGATATTTGTGTAAAACTGATAATTACTAGAGATGTTCATGGGGCGGGATGGAGCTGAGAAATGGCTTTCCCGTCCCCTTCCCTAGCATAAAATTTAATTTTCGTCTTTGGAAAAATCTCCATTATTTTTTCTCGAGGATCGGGGGGGGGGGGGGGATTCCACACGAGGCATTGGCATGGATCCGGTTCCCCGCAGGGATTTTTTTTTTCAATTTTTTTTCCTTTTCCTTTTTTATATATTTTTTTTGACAAAAAGATAGATTTTTTAAGACTACACGTTTCAACTAGTTAATTATCAAAGAAATTATTCATATGAATAGATAATATCACCAATAAATATATATTTATTTGAAAATTAAAGAGGTAGAATTAAAAAAAAAAAAAGAGATAAACGGGGCGGAGATTGGAGAATCGGGGACGGAAATTCAATCCGCATGTTTTTTTAGTGAGTCTTCTCAATTACCCGTTGAAAAAATGGATATCTCTAATAAACACATGAAAGTTGAAGGTGGGAAAGTTCAAAGTCTCCGCTGGCTCCGGAGGACAATGGTTGACTAATTAATGGAGACTTTCCACTAACACGTTCAAACCGCGTCTGTACATGAAGCCTCGGCCAAAGGCTGTAGAGTCGGTTAGCTGATGAAGTGTTTTTGTGATCCTGAGAATGAAAATGAAGAGTAGTATGTTGGTGTGGTTGTTGTTGGTAGGTTTTGAATCTTGGGGATGCCGTTTGATCGAAAGCAACGAATTTAAAGCTTGCGATGTGAGTTACAACTGCGGAGAATTGGTAGACATCACGTATCCATTCTGGGGAAATGAGAGGCCCCAATTCTGCGGGAAGGAAGAATTCAAACTGAGTTGCATACACAACAAAATCACCACTATGGAAATCGATTCTGTGGCGCATCACGTTCTGAAAATCAACCAGTCGAAAAACAGCATGAGGATCGCAAGAGCAGACCTCAATGATAATATCTGCCCCAAAACTCAACTAAAACGACACATTCAGTATTACCCTTTGTTCAAGAATGATATGTCTACACCATTTACAAATGATGAAGTATCCCTGTGGTACAGTTGCTTGAGGAAAAATGCATCGTTTGACAGGTACATATTTTGGTGCGGGTGGGGAGGGGAAAACCAGGGGAAGACAGCCAATTACTTTTCATATTCGGGTTTAACACCCTGTGAAGGAGATGGGTGCCAAATGAATGTGAATGTGAATGTGATGCTTTCGAGCTTGGAACCTCGAAACAACACGAAGGCTGCCTTGGAGGAAGGCGTGAGACAAGGGTTCGAGGTGGAATACGATGAGTGGCATAACGTAGCGTGCAACGGATGCAACGAATCCGGCGGTAAATGTGGTGCAAACTCCACTTACCCATTTTACTGCATTTGTGCAGATGGAGATGCACATCCCTATCTCTGCCTAAGTATGTTCAATTCCTTCTCATTCTCCAAATATGCAACCTTTATGCTACTCAAAAATAGTTCCCAATACACATCATGTTTTCTTTTGCAGAAACGCATTACACCTCCAAATTCATCAAAGGTAATCCACTCTACTTCTACTACATCCCCCACCTTATGCTAACAAACCTTTCTTTTTCATTTTACACATCCCTAATCCTACCTACTGTAACTCCTACTCACATTAGTTCAACAAATTTCACTACTCAATTACTGAATCTTGAGAATACAAACAATATTGCTTAGATAAGAAGTACCTATACGATCTCTGTTGGAAAACTTATCTGAAAGAATGGAAACGAATTACCTCACCTCTTTACTACTTTACTCTTCTTTTACCTATCATTTCATGTTAACTGAAACTGCTTCTTCAGCCACAATTCCGACAGCATCCGTCATTTTCATGGTTTCAATCTTCATCTTCATCTACTGCACGTGGAAACAAACCTCAAACAAAGATGAAATTGAAGATATCATTAAGAGATACTCTACACTAACACCCAAGCGATACACTTACTCAAAGCTAAAGAAAATAACAGATTCCTTCCGCCACAAGCTCGGCCAAGGAGGGTTTAGCACGGTCTACAAAGGAACCTTACCAGACGGCTGCGAAGTGGCAGTGAAACTTTTGAAAGAATCCAAAGAGGACGGGGAAGCTTTTATGAATGAAGTTGTTAGTATCACGAGAACTTCCCATGTCAATATAGTCGCTATCTTGGGTTTCTGCTACGAACCTAACAACAGAGCTTTAGTTTACGAGTATATGCCCAGAGGTTCATTGGATAAATACATGTTCCATGGAGAATTACAACAAAACAATGATGTGAAGTTGGACTGGAACATGTTGAATAACATTGTAATGGGTGTGGCGCGAGGTTTAGAGTACTTGCATCGAGGCTGCAACACAAGGATTGTGCATTTTGACATCAAACCACACAACATTCTGTTGGACAATGAGTTCTGCCCCAAGATATCGGACTTTGGGCTTGCCAAGCAATGTGCGAGAGAGAGTTACGTGTCCATGACAGGAGTGAAAGGGACGATTGGGTTCATGGCTCCTGAAATGATGTTTAGAAATCTTGGGAAGGTTTCTCACAAGTCTGATGTTTATAGCTATGGAATGTTGGTTCTTGAAATGGTTGGAGAAAGAAAGAATCCCAACCAAGGAGCGGGGGAGAGCACTGACGAGTTCTTTCCTGATTGGATATATAAAGATCTTGTACAAAGTACTGATGGAGTTGGAGGTTGTATCTGGAGGAACACCAAGATTGAAAAAGAAGAAGAAATGGTTAGAAAAATGATAATTGTGGGGTTGTGTTGCATCCAAACATTGCCGGAGGAGAGGCCGGCAATGAGCGAAGTGGTGGCGATGTTAGAAGGCAGTGTTGATGGCTTACAGATTCCACCCAAACCGACATTGTTTGGACCTCCTGAGCTGCCCCAACCTTCTTCTTCATCCATCTCACTGTCCTCAATCCATTCACAAACTCAACAAAATGAAAAGACTAAAATGTAGTCTTTGTAGCTTGGAGTTTCCTCTATGATGTATTTTCAAATGTCAAAGTTTAGTGTATGTACTTTCACTAGAAGTTTAAAATTTGTCCTTATGATAAAGATACAATGGTTGTACTAATATTCATTTATCAATGAAAGTAATACGGTTTCCTACTAAAAAAATAAATATACAATAATTTTATTCAACATTAGTTCAATAATAACAATAATTTTAATCTAAGGGTTTAGGGTAAAGGACTTGACCTTGCTGAACTATAGGCCGAGTAAAGAACTTGAACTTGCTGAACTTGCATAGGAAATGTCACACAAATGCTGCAGTACAAGAAAGTTTCTATTAGAGCTTGGAAGTACGAAATCAATACTACAGCATCATTGTGTTTTTATCCGATAAATTAAGGTATCCAACTTCTATTATCCTCAATAAAGAAGAATTATGAGGCTGGAAAAATCTTTTGAATGTTAAAAAGTGAGGCATATTATTGAATGAGTGTACGCGATCTCCATTCTTTCACTCATTATAATCTTCCATGTAACCTTGGAAACAATGATATATTTGTTTCCTTTATCAGTTTCTTCTTTTACTTCTATTATTTTCAGCTTCTATAGAAGAGAAATTCAAAATCTTCTACACTTCAATCTTCCACATTCTCATCTACCCATGAAGAAGAAGAGCATGCATATCCCGTCGACTACTTCGAGCTATTCAAAGGAGCGAGAAAGTGGATGGCAAATGATATCATGAGCTTTACCTTCGTTGAGATATGTCTTGAATGCACTAATGCCCCCATTGCAAAAATGCATTGCACATTTCATATGCTTTAATGCATCTGTATTCGCTTAGCGCATCCCGCGCGCTAACGCATCTCACATTGCATAGCATTGCTGCAATGCGTTCCGCATCAGCATTCTGTTTTTAATGCTTATGTATTATGTAATTAGGGTTTAATGAGAGTGTCTATATAAACTCAAATTAAACTCTAGCCGTATTATGACATTCATTCTATAATCTTTGTATTTGTTCGCCTCTTCTTAATAAAACTGTTCTCTCTCTCTGCTCGTGGACTAGCTAACACTACGTTAGTGAACCACGTAAACTTTTTGTATGTTTGTTCTTCTTCTCTCACGTTAATTTATTCTTCGTTTTGCGATTGTTGATTGTCGTTTCATGACAACCTTAATCTCAAATATGTACATTTGATCGCTGATAAAAATGAATGGAATAACAAATGGACGAGGCAGTGCTATTAAAGTTTAACATCCATTTTTACCGTGAAACCACAATGAACAAACTTAACCACTACCATTTGATGTTGAAGATTTGCTCATCCAAGGCACGACAACAGAATCTGGAGACTCTGGCATTAAACCACCTTTCAGGAGCACATCCGCATCTCCTGAAATGTCTATCCCTTCTGTATTTCTTTTGCCGCTACTCCGACTCTCTATGCTCTTTAGAATTTCCAAAGCCTCCATCATACACGGCCTTGAGTCCTTCACACTTTGTAAGCATCGAAATGCCAACTCCGCAACTGCACTTATCATGTCTCTGACTTTTTCATCTGTTTCAAATCCAAGAGATGGGTCTACAAAGTCGGGTAATTCGCCATTTCGGATCTTGTTGATTGCCATTGTCCACAAGTTGATCTCATGCCTATGCCTTGTGATATCAACGGCTGGCTTCGAGGATATCAGCTCAACCAAGACGACTCCAAAGCTAAAGACATCACTTTTATTTGTAAGTTGATAACATTCGTGATACTCTGGATCGACGTAGCCAGGAGTTCCTTGTGGAGCAGTTGAAACATGGGTGGCTTGTGAAGGAAAAAGGCGAGATAGTCCAAAATCGGCAACTTTAACACCAAAGTTGCTGTCAAGGAGAATGTTGGTGGTTTTAACATCACGATGGATGGTCTCAGAAGCATGGAGAAAAGCTAGAGCGCTTGCAGTCTCTATGGCAATCTTCAACCTTATATGCCATTGAAGTTCACCAGGTTTTGCTCGATTGCCATGAAGATGATCGGCTACAGTACCATTTGGAATGAATTCATAAACCAGCAAGAGTTCACGGCAGCATCGAGAGGTGCATCCATAGAGGGTGACGAGATGTGGGTGGCGCAATCGAGTAAGAGTCTCAACTTCATTCATGAAATGCTCAACTTGTCTATAGTTATTTTCAAACAATCGCTTAACCGCAACCTCACGCCCATCTTGGAGTTTGCCTGTAAAGTGATCAAATGAGTTAAAACTTCATACTCCAAGTAGGTATGCTTTATATCAAACACAGATTATTGACTACTCTTTACCATAGTATACAGTGCCAAAGCCACCATCTCCAAGTTCTTTGGCTGGATTAAATCTATCTGTGGCCTTTTCAAGCTCTTCATAAGCGAACAGAGGTACTCCCATGTAATTTTCTCTGCCTTCATGTTCCTTCGCTGGAGGTTCATTCGAACTGTTTCGTAGGAGGAAAGAAGAGGGAGCATAAGCCTGAGAAAGCTTCTTTTTGTGCAAAGAAAACCAGATGAAAAAGGCTACACTCATTATCATTATTCCTCCAATTCCAGAGCAAACACCTGCAAAATACCATTCCATTTGATAGTCAAGTTAGTTCACTCTCTCATAAGAACAATGTCTATAATGTGAAATCAAGATCTAGTTTTTACCTACGACAGCCTTCTTCCATTTATCATTTTTACCTGCTATGTTAAGCCATTGGCAAGCAAATCATTAGACAAGATTGTTTGGACAAGAGAATGAGAAAAACAGTCAAACAGAGAATATTATTGGCAAGTTAATGCAAGAATAGCTTATAAGAAAGACCAATAATTAAGAATTAACCATTCGGGAATGTCCTATTCAAGAGAACTGAGATTTCTATAAAGTTACCCTCTTTGCAGGTTTTGAGATGAGTTCCATCAGGACAAAAGCAAACGAACTTGTTGCTTTCGAACCCGCATCGGCCACCACTAGTCTCGCAATCGCTACAGTTTTGAGCACTCCAATTTAAAGTGAACCCCATCTTCAAGATATCAGAATAATTCTTCCTCAACAACTCAGAAAAACCATCATCCCCATTGGTATAATCTACAGGCACCTCAACCGATGATTGACAGGAATTGAAAGATAAGTCCATACGCTCCAAGAACCCATCATGGAAAGCTGCAAAAGAATGGAGTTTGCTTTTGCTGGAACAATGAATTGGGTAGCTATAATTGGGAGGAAGGGAAGAACAGTTGTAATAGAAGAAGAACCCTATATGATTTGAACTGTAAGTGAATGGGGTTCGGTGGAGACTGATGTTATGAAGAGGAGTAGGGCATTTCACCTTATAAACCTCAGCATTTCTTACAGAAAAAGAATGGTTTTGATAGGAAATTTCTCTGATCATATAATCATCTCTTGAAATTCTGATAACAGGGTTTTCGTTTTCGCAGGCGATATCGAAGCTCGGGGAGCCACAGAATGGGCTGTGTGAATTAGCTATCCAGAAAGGGTAGCTTATATTTGGACCTTTCCCACAGGATTTTGGAGCACAAGCTTCAAACTTTGGGTTGGAGGACAGAGCTTGGCGAGTTAAGATGATGAATAAGAAGATGATGAAAAGAAAAGGGCTTTCCTTGAAATCCATCAATGGAAGGAATTGAATGAGTTGAGAATAAAGAAAAAGAAGAGGAAGAAACAGGAAGGTGGGAAAATGGAGGGAAGTTTTGAAGGGAATTTTTAGTGTGTTTGGTGGGTTAAACCAACCTGTTTGAATTAGATTTGGGGAGTTGTTTGTTGTTTTAAGTCCTTGAAATCTTTGTTTTTGGTTTAAAGAATGTGTTTGGAAAAAATGAAGAGAAAGACAGATCATGGTTTAAGCAACAGCAAAGTTTAGAAGTCATTCAGAAGATTTGGTGGTGGGACATTGGGAATGGTCAAAAGCTTGCTTTTTGAATATTTTGTGGCATAAGAATTAACATTGCTTACAAAATTTGGATGAAAATGTAATTTTGAAAAAAAAAAGTGTCACACTTTCTTCACCTCCCACAAAATTAAGAGAAGCTTTGTGGACTTTTTTGCAAAGATGAAAGAAATAGTCAACTTGGACGGCAAAATATGATCATGAAAGGGATTATATGCCACCACTACATTTTAAAAACACCAGGAAGTGGATGTCATCAAATATTTGAAATGCGTGTGTAAATTTGACTTGGAAGAAATCTGGTCTTATAGAATGGGAAGAATTAATATCAAATTTCATTAATTGGTTTAAAGGACTTGCGTCTCGATTTGATAATCATTTGATTTTTTGCTTTTAGTTTTTTAAATTTAAATTTATTCTTACTCAAATTTTCTACATCTGTAGCAAAAAAATACCCTAAGTTTGTAAAATTACCAAAAGACCCCTGCTTAAAACTCTCCCCACAAGATTTTTTCCCACACAAACATGGTACACACCTTCTTCGTCAAAAAAAAAACCCACCCAACACGATTTCTTCCCAATCATCGCAACTTCTCATCGCCGTCACCTTCGTCGGAACCACGTTCTTCGTTGTCGGTCTCGCTGGCGGCTTCTCTGGCTTCCTATTCTTCTTCTCCACCGTATTTGCCGCCTTCTGGGCCGGGGGTTCGTTTGTGACGTTTCTCTCCATCTACACCGTCGTGGTCGCCATTTTAGCGTACTTTCTTCTATTCAGCGGCTTCTTCCTTAGCCGTGATCGGATTCCGCCTTACTGGGTATGGTTCCATTACATGCGCTGGTGAAATATCCGTATGAGGCGGTGTTGCAGAACGAGTTTGAGGTGGCGACAGAGTGCTTTGTCCGTGGCGTTCAGATGTTCGACAATTCGCCGCTTGTAGTGTTACCTGCGACGACGAAGGTGGAGCTACTGAAGAGCATGGGGAAGACATTGGGGTTCAACTGATAGAAGTCTATCAGTTCCACTGATAGAATGCTATCAGTGCAGATTAACTTTGGTTCAGCTGATAGAAGTCTATCAGTGGAACATTCTATCAGTTTCGAAATCTATCGGTCGGAGTGGATTGACGCAGCGCAGATTCACTTGGAGTTGCAGGAGAAGAAATCGGAGAAGAAATCGCAAAGAAAAATTCACAAAGTCAATCACATCAACTTCTATTAGTTTTGATAGAACTTTTTTAAATTCCTCGTTCTTCTTCTTTGTTTTTTGTTTTTTTTCAAAACAGAGCATTACATTACATTAGGTTACAAAAGGGGAAAAAGGGCAAAATCGCTAGAACTTGAAATTCACAAAGAAAACACACGAAGAAATGGTAGAGAATAGTGGGAAAGAAGGAAGGTTTGAAGCTTGAAGAGGAAGAAGAAATTACATAGAAGAATGGGAAAGAAAGCTTGAAGCTTGAAGAAGAACTTAAAAGAAAAAGGATATATTTGGAAATTGAAAAAGAATGTAAAAAATCTGCTATGCATGAATTTTTTTACAATTTGTGCTATAATTAAAATAGGTGGGCCAAAAAATGCTATTGGTAGCAAATTCCCTATAATTAATCTTTCTTGCAATATATCAATCTTTTCTTAAAAAAATATGTAAATATTATCTAAATTTCAAAAATAAAAACAAACTTTTAGAAACTACTTTTTCTTTTTGTTTTCAAATTTTAGTTTGGTTTTTAAAATTATAAATAAGATGTAGTAAAAAAAAAAATATAATAAGATACTTCCAAAATAAAAAATTAGAAACAAAATAGATATCAAACTCTGAATTTATTTTTTGTTTTTTATTTTTTTGAACTCAGACTAGGAGTTTGTTTGGATTACATGAATGAAAATACGTTTAAACATTAAATTCCTCTCTGGTTTTCTCATGTTTGTTTACATGAGGTGGAACGATTGGATTGTTTGGTGAGCTGTTTTGAAATTAAAAAAAAAAAAATCGAGTTTGAACGTAAGGAGGAACATCTTTTAAGGATGATTAAGTTGAATCACAACTTGGGTTTAAGTTATTGATTATAATAATTAGTGGATTAACTTATAACCTCTCCTTAAAATTATAATATCTTCTTTCTTATTATAATAGCTTATGTTATAATAAAATTCTCTATTATAATATCTTCCGCGTCAAATAAAGAGTTTCTTTTTTCCTACATAGAGGATATGACTACTTTCAAATAATATGAAAGTCAAATACCGAATTCAGGACTCGAACTCGTGACCGTGGAGTTGAAATGGATTAACATCACACAAGATAATCCACTGTGTCACTGACCCTCGGTCCCAAACAAAGGTTATTGCTTTGGTTGTATTTCAAATTACAAGTTGTATAGCATCTCCATTTATAATAATCTTGCCCAAATGCACTATAAATATTTTTTTCGTTTGAATAAAATTTAGAAAGGATTCATTCTTGAACATAATCCATAACTAAAACTAAGTTATGAATTTGAAACCATTAGGAGTAAAAAAGAGTAGGACTTTACTAATATCATGCATAACTTTTTTTTTAGTTCAACAACAAAACTAGGTGAAAATAAACTCAAGACCTTTTGATTTATAGTTGTACATTAATGCCACAAACTTATTTTTAGAACTCTATTTTAGGAGTTTTTCTTTAAAAAAAATTGTTACTTTATTTTATCAAATATTCATGAAAACTATTTTTAAATTAATAGAGCAATAGTTCAACTAGTGCATACACCAAAAAAGTTATTGATTTGAATCTTGATTTTGAATTATAATATTAAAGTTTTCTAACAAAAGTTATAATCTAAGTATACACTCATTTAGTTTGAAACTCCTATATATATATATATATATATATATAAAGGTGTAAGTCATGTATTTAAAGCACCGATTTGGTTATGATTGACGAAAGATTATGATAAATTGTGTTTGAAGGATTGACAATGTAACAAAAGGTAATATATATAAAGTTTAGATAAACGAATATGTAGGTTTAGATAAATAGACATGTAGGTTTAAATAACCACCATTTATAATAAACGGTAGAATAAACATCGATTGAGTTATTATAACCAACCTGACCGTTTACGTAAATAGGGGCCAAAACACACCATCATGAAAAGAGAGATAAAATGTTATTCTATTTCAACTCTCCAATCACAAATTCGACCTTGAAAATCGATATTTGTTGGTCCCCTTCCACCAATTTAAACTAAAAATAAATTTTTTTAAAAAAAAAATTGCCAAATTGATGCCAATCGAAAAAGGAATTAATGATACCAGGAGGAGGAAGATGTGCGAAATGACCGTAATCCACTTCAAACCCTTCTTTCAGAGCTTTCTCCACCAAGCCGTTCTGTTCCTTTCTTCTTCTTCTTCCATTACCCATTTCGTAACTGTCACTTCCAATTTCAATTTACACTCTCCATTTATACTCACACTCAAATTCCTCGCCTCCATTTCATGTTCCCCAACAGCATAATTCAAACTCCCATTCACTCCCCCCACCGATCCGCACCAAAACCTAAAATCCTCAAGAATTTCCTGTTGCGGCGTGCAATCGTACCAGACGGAGATGTTCAGATCGCTGGATGAGTAATTGAACAGACGACGATCCAGCGTCGCGGTTTCGATCGGATTTCTAGGGCAGTAATCGTCGAACAGGTCCGATCTCGCGATCCTCATTCTATGATCCGGTTGGCTGATGTTGAGAACGTTGAATTTCGTAGAACTGATTTCAATCGTGGTGGTTTTGTTGTCTTTGCAGTTGAGTTCGAATTCTCGGCGTCCGCAGAATCGGTGCCTCTCGTTTCCCCAAAATGGATACCCGATGTCTGCCAACTCTCCGCAATTGTAATTGACATTGCAGGATCTGAATTCGTCGTCGCTGAAACATGGCGGAAGATTGAACCAGAGGATTGTGAAGAAGAAGAAGAAGAAGAAGATAGGGATGGGAGTTTTCATTTTCGTGAAGAACAGAGGATGAACAAATGGTGTCTCCCCTTAAGGTGACGGTACTTCCTACAATTTACATAGTCGTTTTCTAGGAAAGTGAGATATTGATTGCCCTGCAATGTGAACCCATTTTGTTGACTGCTGATTTACCAGATTGGAAGAAATTATACTACTAAGTTTTTTTTATTATTATTATGTTAAGTCAATTCAATCAATTTGCTTCATCATGCAATTCAACTTCAGTATTTCAATTAAAAAAGAGTTTAGATTCTGTGGTTTTCGATGGAAGACTTCACCTTTCAACCTTTTTTTTTCAAACATTTCATTAAAGAACCACCAAATTGTAGTTCCTCGGTCATTTGTGGGAGAGATTCCCTCTCACCAAAAAAAATTCAGGATGGCCAGAAATATTACTTCAAAGGAAATACATAGCCGTCCACAAGGAGTGGCACAGTAATTGAAGATTTGGGTTTTAGGGGTATACTGCTCTCAAGGTCTTAAGTTCGAGACTTACGTGTGACATTACTCCTTCGATGTCTCTGGTAACTGACCTAGGGACGGACATGATTACCCTTGTTTCAAAAGAAATCCATAGCCATAGGCGGGTAGAGGTTAGCCAGCTTATAAATCTAAGAATCATTCTTTGGATGTCAGCTATAATGAGATTAACAGAGGGATAGGATCCAACACACTTTCTAGAATATGCATAAGACCATCCCGAATTCTAAGGCCACTTTCAAATCCCTTCTGAGCCTACAAGAGTTGGCCTTCCCAAACAATCACGAGCTATCTAACCCGACCCACTTTCACTCTGATTCGGACAACCATCGACAGTGAACTTCCATATTCTATGAGGAGGGGGATCCATCCACCCTTTGTTAGTCTTCGAAGCTCTAGAACCTGAAAAGGACAATACTCCAAATAAGTTCATTAAATCATCTCTTTGGGCTTCTTATTATCACTATGCATAATATAGTTACGAAAAATCCATAAATTTGAAATTATAATGATAGCTTTTATGAGATTCTCTTGGAGAATTTGTGCACAAATTCCTTGCGAAAACATCTCTTCTGAATTAAATGTTTTAGTCAGTCAAGTATGGAAAAACAGATAACCAAGCATGTTTTCCATATAATGTGCAACAACTCGGGATGTCGATTCCCCTTGACTGGATATTTTCTTTTTGTAGGGATGGTATTTTTCAAAATGTTCCATGCTCTCTTATCAAGTTTAGAGCACGCCCCAATCTTCCAAAAGAAACTTTACAGTTTGGTCTCGAAGAATTGTCTGAGGGAGAGATCTCTTCAGAGCGGGAAAGATTCATAACCCGAAGGAGTTACTTCTGGTTAGAAACAACCACTCATGGTCAACAAAGAGTGCAACTCTATCGATAACTTGTGTAACCTAGTAATCATGATGTTACAAGTTTAAATCTCTTATTCCAAATGCCAAATGAAAAAAAACAACCTCTACTTCTTAAAAAATAAAAACAAAAAACAATCATCTCTACATTTTTCTATGTTGTACGATTTTGTGCACTTTAAACAAAAATCCTCTACTTAAACCAAAAGTTCTTATAAATGAAAATGTTGTCCGTATTCATATACTCATGATTCTTTTCTTTTCTTTTTATTTAGTCTCATTTTGAAATCATGGGTGTCAAACAATAAAAAAATGAGTATAAAAAAGGCTGATATTTTGTTCGAGGAGCTAGGTAAGGGAAAATTGTGAATGTATGAATAAAACTTACAAATAAAGTTATGATAATTCTGTGAAGCGGACAATATCATATAACACATGAATACAATTGAAGGTTTGTTGTCTATACCAAAGTTACTTTGACGTTTTCTTCCTACGAAAGAAAACTATGTATTGTGGTCTCTGTTTCATCAATTTATACACAACAATTTTCCTTAAAAAAAAAACTGTTTGCTTTTAAATTGCACCATTTAATTTATTTATTTATTTATTTTTTTTTTTTGTGATCCTTCTCTTCACATATCTAATTAGTAATATGGGTGGTAGTGGTCCAATAGTTTTTGGACAACATTTTCACACACATCTAACTTTGAGACGTTTTTGTATTTCAACTTAGAATTCATTAATTCTTTTTTGACTTTTTTTCTTGTCTAGTTTTTAAAATATTGGTAATCACTTCCAATAGTTCTTGGACAACATTTTCACACACATCTAACTTTAAAACGTTGAAACTTTTTCTTTCCTCTTCTTATAACTTGGAACTCATTTTTAAATTAAGAAAATCAAATGTGATTTTATTTAATATCTACTCTATTTTTTATCTACGAAATGTTTGAGTCAGTTTATATATAACTTAACTATTTTTTTAAGATAAAATACTATAAAAATGTATTGGTCAAATAAATTCACATATGAAACTAACCTATAGACATACGAACATCATAAATTGAATTTATAATTTTTTAGGCTTAACACTAATTATAACTTTTTCTTTATGCTTAATTTTCGTTGACCAATGTTTGACCTTCTTTGAAATTTTTGTATTCTTATTTATTAGGTCTTGTTTCCAATCTAGTTAAGTACGAATTTTGATTATCCTCTTTATCAATTTCTTTCTTTGGAGGGTTATCTTTTGATATGAGGTATCATTCCTGGGAGATGTCCCCATTAATAGTATTCCCATGTTCAAGAGGCTAAAGTGTAATGTTGATTGCTAATTGTTTAAGTTTCTTTGTTTAAAAAAATTGTTGAATACATCCATTAACTTTGACTAAAGATAAAGTAAAAATATATAAATTTATTAAATTTTTTTAAAAATCAAACTTGAAATTTAAGTTTGCTCAATATATAAAATATAATTGAAAATATATTTCGAACTCAATCAATGGTCAATGTTAAGAATTGAGCGATGTAAAAAATGTGCAAGTGTATGGTTTGTATCAAATTTAAAAGAAAAAAAAGAGAGAGAGAGAGGGAGAAAATTTTCCATTTAAGCATCAAAATTAGAGATATTTTTATATAATTTAACGTATAGAAACTTCAAACAAATTGATATGAATTATTAGGGTATTAAATAGAAATAGTGTAAAGTTAAGGGGGCGTTTTAGCAAGACAACTTTCTTTAATTTTGTCTTTTGTGAGAGCTATATTAAATAAATAGAAAAGGTATATAGAAAATACAAACGGTTACATCTTCAAACCGGGTCCTACTCAACTCGATCGATGTAAATTTAATCGACAAGCTGTTACAATAATAATGTTTTTTTTCCTTTTTTTTGAGTATATATTGGAGGAGGGGAGTGGATGGAATCTTTGACGTTAATGTTTAGCAGGTTTACAACAAAATAATATAATAATGCTTATTATTTATGGGACTTTGCATGTGTGATAAAAGTTAATTTATTTGTAGTAGAAAATTTAATTTAAATTTTATACTGATTGAATTCTATTAGTGGTAAACTCGTTCTATTACTCATAGAAAATTATATTTTATCATTGATTGAGCTCTATCGCTAATAAAATTCAAATAGTGGCTAATAGAATTTAATTTGTGGTAGACTCATTCTATTACTGATTAAGTTCTATCATTGATAGAAAAATTATATATTATAGATGAATTATTTAAAAATTTGTGTAGTAAATATAATACAAGAAATTGAATGTAAATTCTCTATTATTTTTTTTAAGCAAAATAATAATGATTATTATTATTATTAAATTTGACGGTAAAATAATAATAATTATTAAATGACCTTAACGAAAGAAAAATAATAATGATCAAATGCAGTTTCAAACATAGTAATAATTAAATGATTATTTTGAGAGGAGAGAAAAAGAAAAACTAGCCGTTGCGTCCACTGGATTCAAATCACTTGGTCGTACGCACAGAAACACAATCGTTTCTTTCTCTCTCTCTTATCTTCTTCTCTTTCTTTCTCTGTTTCTCTCAAATTTGTTTCCAAAACCCTAATTAGGGCAAGTTCAGTTCGAAGCCCTCTCTTCTGTCGCTGCGAATTTTACGGCCCAAGAGTTGGATCTGAATTCAGAGTTCATCAGCCTCGATTCCGCTCTAATTTAATGTGAGAATTACTCTAATTTTTCTTGATTTCAGATCATTTCTTACTCGAGAAATAGTTTAATTTGTTTCCCTGTAGAATGATTGTTATAATTTCCCCTGGAATCAAATGTGTAACAATGCATCACCGAGGCCCCGTTTGATAACCATTTGGTTTTTCGTTTTTTGTTTATAAAATTTAAGCCTATTTCTACTCAAATTTCCTACCATGTGTTCCTTCTTTCCTACAATGTATCCATATTTCTTTAAAAAGGTAGGTGAAGACTAACTAAATTTCAAAAACAAAAACAAGCTTTTGGAAGCTACTTATTTTTGTTTACAAATTTTTGTTTTTTGTTTTGTTTATTAAAAGATAGGTAAGATGTAGATATCCAAATAAGGAATAATGTATAGTGAGGTAGTTGTTGTAGGCTTAAATTTCATAAACAAAAAACGAAAAAAAACATTGTTATCAAACGAGGGCCTGAGTTTTTAGGGTTTCTGAACATATGTGACCTAGTGTTGGAAATTTTGGATTGGGTATTGTGATCCGAAAAGGTTTAATGGTTAAGCTCGATATATGGACCATGGAGAACTTGATTGGAAAATGGAAATGTTACAAATCATTTAGCTTAAATTTTTTAGTGTTACTGTAATATGACAAAGAAAATACGCAATGTGTTTGATTAAAAATACAACACAGTTCTGGTTTGATTTTTTTAGGCCCGTTTGATAACTATTTGGTTTTTTGTTTTTTTTTTGTTTTTTTTAAATTTAAGCTTATTCTTGCTCAAATTTTCTACGATGTGTTCTGTCTTTCCTTAAAGAAAATATGTGAATACTAACCAATTTTTAAAAACAAAAACAAGCTTTTAGTAGCTATTTTTTTTTTCAAATTTAAGTTTGGTTTCTACGAATATAGGTGAGAGGTAGATATCCAAGTAAGAAAAAACATATACTAAAGTAATCGTTGTAGGTTTGAATTTCAAAAACAAAAAATCAAATGGTTATCAAACGGGCTTTTAACTTTTTGTTTTTTTTAAACTTCTCTTTGTATTGAAGTTTGTGGTATCTTCACCTCTATTCAGCTGGAACTGACTTGTATTTGGTTCTGATAATTCATTTCATGATCTTAAAGCTGCTGCTGATAGTCTAGCTATTTTCCGAGTAGAAGGAATTAGATCTCTAATCCTTCACTCCCTTGTCAATTTTTTGGTCAGACTGTGAAGGATAGAAATAGCTAGATTTTAAGTATTACAATGACTATGAAAACTCCTGCAACGCCTGCTTCGAAAACTGAGAGGACGCCAGCATCAACGCCTGGAGGACCTCGATCTAAGGAAGAGAAGATCGTTGTTACCGTACGGCTAAGGCCTCTGAGTAAGAAGGAACAACAAGCGAAGGATCAAATGGCATGGGAATGCATTGATGATAATACGATTGTGTACAAACCCCAGCCTCAGGAACGTCAAACTCAACCTGGCTCGTTTACATTTGGTACTAATGGCATTCGATCATTGTTTATTCATGCCATTTTTTCTTTATTACTTTCCTGAATATTGTTATATGCCATTACAATATATTTTTTAATTTTTTATTGCAGATAAAGTTTTCAGTCCCACTTCTTTGACTGAAGCAGTATACGAGGAAGGAGTAAAGAATGTTGCCTTATCTTCTCTAATGGGCATCAATGGTAGTTTAAAGAGTTCATCAGTTTATCTTTTTATCACTTGAATTAAATGAATATCCTGTCAAATGATTACATATTGTTTATGATGCAGCCACCATATTCGCCTATGGGCAAACTAGTAGTGGAAAGACATTTACCATGAGGGGAATAACTGAGAAAGCTGTTAATGATATCTACAGACATATCAGTAATGTAAATTTTTATTGTTTTGAACTGAATTATTTTTTGCCAGTACTTCACACCTTAATTAGCCATTACCTTTGGTTATTTTATAGACACCCGAGAGAGATTTTACGATAAGAATTTCAGGACTTGAAATATACAACGAGAATGTTAGGGATCTGTTGAATTCAGAATCAGGTCGGAATCTAAAGCTTCTTGATGATCCAGAGGTAATTCATAATATAGAAAGCATGCTCCATTTTATGAATTCTGTTTACACAATTTACTGAAATTATGGTTCTCTTTATACAGAAAGGTACAATGGTTGAGAAATTAGTAGAGGAAACGGCAAATGATGGTCAACATTTGAGGCATTTGATTAGCATCTGCGAAGGTATGAATTGATATGTCCTCACTTAAGTTGGGGCTTTGTGTCCTCCAACAGAATACAGTGCTTTAAAAGATAATTCAATTTTATTTTTGTAGCTCAAAGACAAGTTGGTGAAACTGCATTAAATGACTATAGCTCCCGGTCACACCAGATTATAAGACTGGTTAGTTCTGTGGAAATCATTCACCCTTGATGCGCTCTTACTCAAAATATTTTCTATTTCAATTTTTGGATGTACCATAAATTCTTTTGATCTGCAGACAATTCAAAGTACCCTACGAGAAACTTCAGATTGCGTGAGGACTTTTGTGGCAAGCTTGGTAGGACATTGTTGTTTTACATTCTATTTTATGTACAATCTACGTTTAATACCAACTTTTACTTGTGCTTACTAATTTCAACATATTGCAGAACTTTGTTGATCTAGCTGGAAGTGAGAGAGCTTCACAGACACATGCTGATGGTGCTAGGCTAAGAGAAGGCTGCCATATTAACCTTAGTTTGATGACACTCACAACTGTGATCAGAAAATTAAGGTCAGAATGTGTTCCATGAAAAACATGAACATTCATTGTATATGAAATTTTTTGTATGTGCCCCTTTTTGTTTTATTTTTTGCAGCAGTTTCTATATTGTATCTGAAGTTTCGTGTTTACTGTTGCAGTCAAGGTAAGAGAAGTGGACACATACCTTACAGAGACTCAAAGCTCACCCGCATATTGCAGCACTCACTTGGTGGAAATGCACGAACCGCCATTATATGCACACTGAGTCCAGCCCTGACTCATGTTGAACAATCGCGGAACACCTTGTACTTTGCCACCCGGGCAAAGGAAGTGACTAATAACGCCCAAGTTAACATGGTAATAAACTACATTTATGATTACCACAACTTTAATTGATGCAAACAGGGGTATCCTTTATAACTTTTGATTTGTAAATTTTTGACAGGTTGTATCGGACAAGCAATTGGTCAAACACTTGCAGAAGGAAGTTGCCAGGCTAGAAGCAGAACTCCGAACTCCTGATCCGAAAAGGGAGAAAGATTTAAAAATCCAGCAGGTAACTTGCATTTCAAGTTGACAATTTCTTGACACAAAATTAAGTGAACCAACCAGAACTTAGTATTTGATTAAAATTCAGATGGAAATGGAGATTGAAGAATTAAAACGACAAAGAGACCTTGCACAATCTCAAGCTGATGAGCTCCGCAGAAAGCTTGAGGAAGACCAGCAGGTTTCTCCCTCCTCTTTCCTTATACTTACTGATATTCCTAATAATAATGTTTCTCGAGATCAAAAAATAGTAACATCCAATTTTACTTTTCAGGGTTCTAAACCAATTGAAGTAGACCGTCCTCGAGTGAAGAAGTGCTTGTCCTTTACTGGTACCTTCTCTCAGAAACTCGATGGCAAGGACCCCGGCCGTGGTATGATATTAAGGCAGTCTATGATGAGACAGTCGTCTACGGCTCCTTTCACACTTATGCATGAAATTAGGAAGCTGGAACATCTCCAGGAGCAGCTTGGTGAGGAAGCTAATAGAGCCCTCGAAGTGTTGCAAAAGGAGGTGGCTTGTCACAGACTGGGGAACCAAGATGCAGCAGAAACTATTGCCAAGCTGCAAGCCGAAATTGGAGAAATGAGATCAGTCCGTTCAGAACCAAAAGTGGTTGAGGATGGGAACGGTATTGCTACTAACCAGAGTGTAAGTGCTAATCTTAAGGAAGAGATAACACGACTTCATTCTCAAGGTAGCACTATCGCAAATCTAGAGGAGCAACTTGAAAATGTTCAGAAGTCTATTGACAAGTTGGTAATGTCTCTACCGAGTAATTTTCAGCAGTTTATGAGCAGTGAATCAACCCCCAAACAGAAAAGTTGTACAAAGAAGAAGAAATTGCTTCCTTTGGCCTCAAGTAATGTTGCCAACCGGCAAAATTTTTTAAGATCGCCATGTTCACCTTCAACAACTTCTCAGCAAGTACTGGAAACCGATATTGAAAATAGAGCTCCTGAGAATGATGATGTTGTCCCGCCTCAGACTCTGCTTGAGTCTGAGAAAGAGACTCCAACAAAGAGTGAAGAAGGTGGAGATGTCTCGTCAAAGGAGAGCACTCCTTGTTATCGTAGATCAAGTTCTGTGAACATGAAGAAGATGCAAAAGATGTTCCAAAATGCAGCAGAAGAAAACGTGAGAAGCATAAGAGCATATGTGACAGAATTGAAAGAACGTGTGGCTAAACTGCACTACCAGAAACAGCTACTTGTTTGTCAGGTGTGCTATTGTTCTTATTGGATTTTTTTTTTGTCAAGTTTTGTGTTCTCTAGCACCACTAAGTCAACATGTATGTTTATTTCCATGTTGTCTGCAGGTCCTTGAGCTGGAAGCAAATGAAGCAGCTGGCAACAAATTAGATTGTGATGAAATCACATTTGAGCCGGATGACAACCAAGTTCCCTGGCATGTAACTTTCAGGGAGCAAAGGCAGCAGATTATTGAGTTCTGGGATGCTTGCTACGTCTCCATTATTCATAGATCTCAGTTTTACTTGTTATTTAAGGGCGACCAAGCTGATCAGATTTACCTGGAAGTAGAGATGAGGCGCTTAACATGGCTGCAGGAACATCTAGCGGGATTCGGCAACAGTAGTCCAGCTCACACCGGAGACGAGCCAACAATCTCTCGCTCGTCAAGGTTTCTCTTCCCTCCTTTTCACACTGTCTTAATGTTGATGAATCAATTGGAATATGAACCTAATTTCCCCCCTCCATCTTGTTTTGTTGTAGCATGAAGGCATTGAGACGTGAAAGAGAGTTTCTTGCAAAGAGATTAACTTCACGTTTGACAGTAGAAGAAAGGGATGCATTGTACATTAAATGGGAAGTACCACTTGAAGGGAAACAGCGAAGAATCCAATTTGTTAACAAACTTTGGACAAATCCTCACGACCCCAAACATGTTCAGGGGAGTGCAGAGATAGTGGCAAAGCTTGTTGGGTTTTGTGAAGGAGGCAACATGTCCAGAGAGATGTTTGAACTCAATTTCGCTGTTCCATCCGACAAAAGACCGTGGATCATGGGATGGAACCCAATTTCAAACCTTCTTAATTTGTGAGAAAATACATTTTTGTAAGTACCTTCTGTCTGATTCCTAGTGTATATCTGAGAATTAACTTTGGAGTTTTCCTCCAAAATCTATATTATTGTGTCTGATTGGACACAGCAAAGACTGTACTTTTCGAATCATTGATTAATTACAATCTAAATAAAATCATTAATTCATTTCCTCGTCTGATCCTCACGGTCCTCCTCTGCAGACACTTGTTTGATGCCAAATATTAGTTTTTGGAGCCTATACTTGTGACTTTCCTGATTTATAGAGTTGTTTCACAATCTAGACTGTGTGATGCGAGCCTATAGTCTGTAGCTCTTTTCAATTTTTTTTTTTTGATATCCGTGACTGTCCAGTCCAAGTTGCGTGCACCTCGATTATTTTTACAGGGCATACCGTCTGACCCTACAACATTTGGATGTTAAGAAACCCTTCGAAAATTAATTTTTAAGTAGGTGGCCACCATGGAGATTGAGCCTATAGTCTGCAGCTCTTTTCAAATAGAAATAATTTTCTAGTTTGAGAAGATTTGGTCCAAAGCTGATTTTTCTATTACATTTATTCTTCCATTTCAATAACTAACTCTCTGGTGGCTTACTACACAAACACTATAACATTACAGGACTGACAGACAAACACATTAAGTCAGACTCAGACACACATAAAATATCTTTTAGCTAGTAATCAAGCACATAACAATCAGACACATAAATTATCTCTTAGCTAGTAGTCAAGCACATAATAATGGACACAGAACAGTAGAAATGAGAGATCTTAAAGCCCTTTTGTTGTTGTGGAAAGTCTGGAGGATTGGGGACCAAATCTTAGCACTTGGGAAATGGAGTTCCACAAGTGTTGGCAACTTTCCTGGCATTGGGAGAGTCCACAAACTTCTTTAGGGTGGGGTTCTTCATGTACCTGCAGAGGCAGGGTTTCTGTTCCTTAATCTTAGAGCAGCAAAGCTTAGAAGGTGGAACTGTAGATGTCATTGCTTTCACACAAGAACTTAGTTGCACTGGACTGCATGTCACTGCCACTGAAACCTCCACCAAGATAAACATCACCAAGATGCTTAATGCAATCTGTGATGCCTTCATTTTCCCTTTGAGGATAGTTGAGCTTTGGAAGTGTGTATGAGCGAGAGATGAGGGATGTTGGGTGAAAATGGCTTAAGTTGCTTCTCAATTTATAGCCTGGAGAAAGGGTCTTGAAAAATAAAAGAAAAAAGATACAAAGCGCTAGAGATCATCATATCATGGTCATGCTCACACATTTCTGTTTTCAGGTTATCAACGTTAAGGAAGTTAGAATTTAGTCCTTCAGTCCTTATATTTTGATAAAATCTAAAAAGTAGTACTTGTCGTTATCATTCCATTTGTTAGCGAATTAAATAATTGAAAATTAGTTATTCATGTGTTCATGTGTTAATGATGGAAATTGAGAATTAAGTGACTAACTGAACCAAAAAAGCATATCATTTTACATGTGATAGTGAGTTCTCACGTATTTAATTCGCTAGTGATCACGATGATAAAGACTATATTTTACGTTTTATCAAACCGTATGGATCAAATACTAGTTTTTAAAATTGTAGGGTCTAAATTCTAACTTTTTTCGAGCGACGTGAATTAAATTCTAGTTTTTGAAATTACGAGGGCTCTAACTTTATTCAAATTATAGGGACCAAATTTATAATTTACCCTCAAAGTTAACTAACAGTAGAAGGAAGAGAAAGTTTCCTGAAATTTAGTACAAAAGGGTAAATAGTGGAATCAAAGATCTCTCGTGCTACCAACCGGGCTCCTCAATCATAGCAGCAAATTTCAAAGGGGCAGCTGCTCTCCATTTCTCTCCTAATTATATTATACGCTTAAGTTTCATATTATTATCTTTGATGTACATTGATTTATATGGAAAGACAGCTATACCTATGTGCTAATGTGCATAACTTAAATCAATGCATATAGTATTTTTCTAGGAAATGTGAAACCCCAGAAATGCTATAGGAATCCCCTTTTTTAATGATTAGGCATGAAATATAGGATCTATTCCAACATTTCTACAAGTACAGAGGAAGATGTATGAATGACAATCCCCTGTTTATGTTTTGATTATTCTTTTTCTGCTTTTTCTCCTTTAAATCATTGCTATCAATGAAACTATGGATCCCACTTCTTGTAATGGGGTTTTATGGTTTCTTTCGGTGAGGTTAATGGGAATAATTGTTACATCTCCATCCAAAGGAATAGTGTTCTTCTCATTGAATACACATCATTTTTGCAAATTCACGTTAATAACTATTAGCCTCCACTTTCACTGTGGCCTTTGTTTTACTTTAAAATCCTAATGATCATCAACATTCCTTTGAAATTTACTCAATCGAGATTGTCCAGACCAGCTTGCGAGGTGCAACATTTAAGAAAATTGTAGAAAATTAATTATAAGTAGGTGGTCACCATTTACCGAACTCATCATCTTAACTTCGCAAAGTTCTCTTGACCACTAAACCACTTCATAATAGTTAAATTTACTCAAGAATTTTAATGGAGTTAAAAGGTCATATTCTTAAGAAACATACTCTTCTAATAATAAGAAGAAGAAAAACTGTTCTATTGTCTAAGCTTTTTTTTTTTTTAACTCACAACTAGTTAGTCTCAATTGTGCATCATGTCACTTGAGTTATGTTTTTGTAAGGTATTGTCAAAATCAACCTATTCTGTAAAACTCTTTTGGAAGGATTTCAATGGAAGAAGCAAAGGTTGTTCAGACTATTATTTTGTTTATAAAAAAAATGCTTCATTGCAAATGTGAGAAAAATAATTTTGAAGATAGATAACCCACAAGACACTAGATTCGGTGAATGATGGTAGCAGGGGCATCATTTGTGAATGAAACATTTTTCTAGCCTTGAACCAATAGAAAAAAGAACTATATTTGCAACTTTTTTCAAACTATATGACAATTTTGTTATTATTTATTGTAACTAGGATACTGTTTCTGTAACAATTATATTATTAATTACAGGTATGTATAGTATAAATGCAGAAGAGTGCTTGAATGATTATATGCCACTTTAAAATCATAATAATTTTGCATAATTTAGATGTGCATGCTCACTCGATTAGCAATGATCATACGGCTCACAAATTCACAATCATTAGCTCACAATCACCAAGCATGCTCCCAATTCTCCACTTACATAGTTATATTATTTTTTTCCCATTTCTATATTACTGTAAAATAATTGTTACATTTAATTTAACTTTTTATACATTTAGATCATATAACAGTCCCTCAACATTCCAATTATTTTAATTCGGCCCTTTCCTTTAATCTTGGCACTTTGGAATATTTGGAGGTGCATTTAGTATAGTTATAATAGTGCATGAAACCCCAATTATCTCTTAAAAAATGGCTAAAAATAAAGTTTACTAAAAGCATAGAGTTAAATAACTTTCCTATTTAGCTATATAGTCTATGTTATAATAGTTTCTTTTATATATGAATAGTTATAATAGACTTCAACAATCGAAGTCATAATTATTAGCTCACCAACACTAACATAAAAATTAAATAACTTTCTTTTATATAAGAATAGTTATAATAGACTTCAACAATCGAAGTCACAATTATTAGCTCACCAACACAAACTCTAATGTTTGGTTCGTAAAGAATAATATTGTTTGGTAATCTCATTCCATATGACATGTATATGCTAAGTTTTATTCTATTCCATTTAAATCCCAAAATTTCTTTCCAATTTTTTTGTTTGAATTTCTCCACATTCTCCCCCCACTTTGATTTGTTGGTATGTTTTGTCATGAATGTGGGGGTAAGAATAAATTTTCGGTCTATACTTTCAAGTCAATATTTACTATTTTATACATATATTGCATACATTTCGACATTTATTTGCTACGAATATACTATGACATGAAGTTGGTGTGAATGGTAGATGTGCAATCGTTATAACTTAGGAACAATCCTTAATATTGCATGTCCTAATATGTAGTATTGTGATAACAATGTATATGTATATTTTCCATAAAAAAAATGTATATCCTAAACTGATAAAAGAAAGAGTTTTAAGATTAAAATTAACTCACATAAGTAATATATTTAGGTTAAGAAGTACATTTTTCTTCTCTAAAATAGATGTGTTAGTTTACTAATTAAAACATAATTTTGAACAAATCAAGAATATAAATATCTAAGAAACAAAAAAACAATCTTAAGAAAATATATATTAATCAAAATACAAAACAAAACGAATTCAAAAGAAAATAAAAACTCTTAAAAAAAGTATGTTTAATCGAATAGTATAACAACAGAGTTTCTTTTCCAAAAAAAAAAACAATAGAGTTTCTTCTAGGGGTTGTTTGTTTAACATATTTAGGTAGGAGTTAGTATTAGGATTTATCAACTTCTGTTCGAAAAAGTACATCCAAACGAGTTTTTATTAACTCCTCTTCATTTTTACTTTTAAAAATAACTCTCATCTCTAGCCATTTATTTTTAATCATTCATTTATAACTACTCAATCATTTCTAACCATTTATTTTTAATCATTCATTTCAAATCAATCAAAATAACTCATTGTTTACCATTCATTTTTAATCATTTCTTTTTTAACTACTAAAAATAACTACTCATTTTTAAATCTACATTCAACCAAGGTTTTGACTCTATTTCCTCTACACAGAAACTACATCCAAACGAGTTTTTGACACAATTTTCAATTTGTAACTACTCAATATAACTTCTTAACCCAAAAACTACCTAAATATGTCAAACAAACAACCCCTAGTATTTTTGGCAAACGCATTTATTTCTCAATTTCTTGATATAAATCAATTAAATTTAATTTATAATTAAGATTATTTTAATTTGAATTTTCAACATTAGTGTTTGTAGTCCAACGGTTAGGATAATTGCCTTCCAAGTAATAGACTTGGTTTGACTCTTGGCAAACGCATTTATTTTTCTGTTTCTTATAATAATCATTCAAAGCTAATTTATAATTATATTGTTTTCAAGAGGGGTGTACAAAAAAACCGGTAACCCGAGCTACCAGGACTATCCAACCCAAACCGTAAGGGTTGGGTTGGGTTGGGTTATGTTTTTTAAAATTTGGGTTGGGTTAGATCTTTAGTAAACCCGAATTTTTGGGTCGGTTCGCAGGTTTTGGGTTGGGTTCAACCCGGAACCCGAATATAAATATATATTTCTTAACATATCTTTGTAGTGTAAAGTCGTTGATAGCCTAGTGGTTGTACATCTTTTCTTATTTTATGTTTTCTTTTTCTTTTTTTGCTTTTTTTTTTCCTTCTATGAGCAAGTAAACTTCAATCTTTTTCAAACCTTTTTTCCCTCAAGAATTTATCCAATCTTTTTATCTCTTATTAGGTTAAATACAATATTTTTTAAAATTTGAAATTAATTCTTTTATTTTTTTTTAAAAATCTCATACTCTTTACAAAATTAGCTTTATATTTAGTCAAATTTTATACCGGTATTTGACTTCCAAATATTGAAATAATTAGTGTTTTCGTCGAATTTGTAATCTCGCCTTCAACTTTTAATCCTTTTGAACCGATGAACCCAACCCAACCCAACCCGAAAATATAGGGTTGGGTTGGGTTGGGTTGAAACTCTAATTAGGTTGGTTTGGGTTAAAAAGTTGATCGACCCAAATTTTTGGGTTGGTCCAAAAATTACCCTTAACCCTACCCAACCCAACCCATGTACACCCCTAGTTTTCAATTCCAAGTTGCATCAACAATGTTTGTAGTCCAACGGTCAGGATAATTGCCTACCAAGAAATAGACCCGGGATCGACTCCCAGCAAACGCATTTATTTTCTGTTTCTTATAATAATCATTTAAAGCTAATTTATAACTATATTGTTTTCAATTCCAAATTGCATCAGCAGCGTTTTTTGTCCAATGGTCAGGATAATTGCCTTCCAAGCAATAGACTCGGGTTCGACTCCCGGCAAACGCATTTATTTTTCTGTTTCTTATAATAATCATTTAAAGCTAATTTATAATTATATTATTTTCAATTCCAAATTGCATCAGCAGCGTTTGTAGTCCAACGGTCAGGATAATTGCCTTCCAAGCAATAGACCCGAGTTCGACTCTCGGCAAACGCATTTATTTTTCTGTTTCTTATAATAATCATTTAAAGCTAATTTATAATTATATTGTTTTCAGTTCCAAAGTGCATTGGCAGCGTTTGTAGTCCAACGGTCAGGATAATTGCCTTCCAAGCAATAGACCCGGGTTTGACTCCCGGCAAACGCATCTATTTTGATATTGCATATCCAAATATGTAGTATTGTGATAACAATGTTGTATATGTATATTTTCCATAAAAAAATGTATATCCTAAACTGATAAAAGAAAGAGTTTTAAGATTAAAATTAACTCACATAAGTAATATATTTAGGTTAAGAAGTACATTTTTCTTCTCTAAAATAGATGTGTTAGTTTACTAATTAAAACATAATTTTGAACAAATCAAGAATATAAATATCTAAGAAACAAAAAAACAATCTTAAGAAAATATATATTAATCAAAATACAAAACAAAACGAATTCAAAAGAAAATAAAAACTCTTAAAAAAAGTATGTTTAATCGAATAGTATAACAACAGAGTTTCTTTTCCTAAAAAAAAAAACAACAGAGTTTCTTCTAGGGGTTGTTTGTTTAACATATTTAGGCAGGAGTTAGTATTAGGATTTATCAACTTCTGTTCGAAAAAGTACATCCAAACGAGTTTTTATTAACTCCTCTTCATTTTTACTTTTAAAAATAACTCTCATCTCTAGCCATTTATTTTTAATCATTCATTTATAACTACTCAATCATTTCTAACCATTTATTTTTAATCATTCATTTCAAATCAATCAAAATAACTCATTGTTTACCATTCATTTTTAATCATTTCTTTTTTAACTACTAAAAATAACTACTCATTTTTAAATCTACATTCAACCAAGGTTTTGACTCTATTTCCTCTACACTGAAACTACATCCAAACGAGTTTTTGACACAATTTTCAATTTTTAACTACTCAATATAACTTCTTAACCCAAAAACTACCTAAATATGTCAAACAAACAACCCCTAGTATTTTCAACAGACTTCCTGGCAAACGCATTTATTTCTCAATTTCTTGATATAAATCAATTAAATTTAATTTATAATTAAGATTATTTTAATTCGAATTTTCAACATTAGTGTTTGTAGTCCAACGGTTAGGATAATTGTCTTCCAAGTAAAAGACCTGGTTTGACTCTTGGCAAACGCATTTATTTTTCTATTTCTTATAATAATCATTCAAAGCTAATTTATAATTATATTGTTTTCAATAGGGGTGTACAAAAAAACCGGTAACCCGAGCTACCAGGACTACCCAACCCAAACCGTAAGGGTTGGGTTGGGTTGGGTTATGTTTTTTAAAATTTGGGTTGGGTTAGATCTTTAGTAAACCCGAATTTTTGGGTCGGTTCGCGGGTTTTGTGTTGGGTTCAACCCGGAACCCGAATATAAATATATATTTCTTAACATATCTTTGTAGTGTAAAGTCGTTGATAGCCTAGTGGTTGTACATCTTTTCTTATTTTATGTTTTCTTTTTCTTTTTTTGCTTTTTTTTTTCCTTCTATGAGCAAGTAAACTTCAATCTTTTTCAAACCTTTTTTCCCTCAAGAATTTATCCAATCTTTTTATCTCTTATTAGGTTAAATACAATATTTTTTAAAATTTGAAATTAATTCTTTTATTTTTTTAAAAAATCTCATACTCTTTACAAAATTAGCTTTATATTTAGTCAAATTTTATACCGGTATTTGACTTCCAAATATTGAAATAATTAGTGTTTTAAATCCGAATTTGTAATCTCGCCTTCAACTTTTAATCCTTTTGAACCGATGAACTGAACCCAACCCAACCCAACCCAAAATATAGGGTTGGGTTGGGTTGAATGAAACTCTAATTAGGTTGGGTTGGGTTAAAAAGTTGATCGACCCAAATTTTTGGGTTGGTCCAAAAATTACCCTTAACCCTACCCAACCCAACCCATGTACACCCCTAGTTTTCAATTCCAAGTTGCATCAACAATGTTTGTAGTCCAACGGTCAGGATAATTGCCTACCAAGAAATAGACCCGGGATCGACTCCCAGCAAACGCATTTATTTTCTGTTTCTTATAATAATCATTTAAAGCTAATTTATAACTATATTGTTTTCAATTCCAAATTGCATCAGCAGCGTTTTTTGTCCAATGGTCAGGATAATTGCCTTCCAAGCAATAGACCCGGGTTCGACTCCCGGCAAACACATTTATTTTTCTGTTTCTTATAATAATCATTTAAAGCTAATTTATAATTATATTGTTTTCAATTCCAAATTGCATCAGCAGTGTTTGTAGTCCAACGGTCAGGATAATTGCCTTCCAAGCAATAGACCCGAGTTCAACTCCCGGCAAACGCATTTATTTTTCTGTTTCTTATAATAATCATTTAAAGCTAATTTATAATTATATTGTTTTCAGTTCCAAAGTGCATTGGCAGCGTTTGTAGTCCAACGGTCAGGATAATTGCCTTCCAAGCAATAGACCTGAGTTCGACTCCTGGCAAACGCATCTATTTTGATATTGCATATCCAAATATGTAGTATTGTGCAATCGTTAAGAAGTACATTTTTCTTCTCTAAAATAGATGTGTTAGTTTACTAATTAAAACATAATTTTGAACAAATCAAGAATATAAATATCTAAGAAAAAAAAAAACAATCTTAAGAAAATATATATTAAACAAACTACATAACAAAACGAATTCAAAAGAAAATAAAAACTCTTAAAAAAAGTATGTTTAATCTAATAGTATAACATTAGAGTTTCTTTTCCTAAAAAAAAAAAAACAGAGTTTCTTCTAGGGGCTATTTGTTTAACCTATTTAGGCATGAGTTAGTATTAGGATTTATCAACTTCTGTTCGAAAAATTACATCCAAACGAGTTTTTATTAACTCCTCTTCATTTTTACTTTTAAAAATAACTCTCATCTCTAGCCATTTATTTTTAATCATTAATTTATAACTACTCAATCATTTTTAACCACTTATTTTTAATCATTCATTTCAAATCAATCAAAATAACTCATTTTTAACCATTCATTTTTAATTTTCTTTTTTAACTACTAAAAATAACTACTTATTTTTAAATCTTCATTCAACCAAGGTTTTGACTCTATTTCCTCTACATAGAAACTACATTCAAACGAGTTTTTGACACAATTTTCAATTTTTAACTACTCAATATAACTTCTTAACCCAAAAACTACCTAGATATGTCAAACAAACAACCCCTAGTATTTTCAACAGACTTCCTGGAAAACGCATTTATTTCTCAATTTCTTGATATAAATCAATTAAATCTAATTTATAATTAGGATTATTTTAATTCGAATTTTCAACATCAGTGTTTGTAGTCTACGGTTAGGACAATTGCATTCCAAGCAATAGACCTGGTTCGACTCCCGGCAAACGTATTTATTTTTCTGTGTCTTATAATAATCATTCAAAGCTAATTTATAATTATATTGTTTTTCAATTCCAAATTTACTTCAACAGCGTTTGTAGTCCAACGGTCAGGATAATTGCCTTCCAAGCAATAGACCCGGGTTCGACTCCCGGCAAACGCATTTATTTTTCTGTTTTTTATAATAATCATTTAAAGCTTTTTTATAATTATATTGTTTTCAATTCCAAAGTGCATCAACAGCGTTTGTAGTCCAACGGTCAGGATAATTGCCTTCCAAGCAATAGACCCGGGTTCGACTCCCGGCAAACGCAATTGTTTTCCCATTTCTTATTTAAACCATAATTTTCCTGCTTTTCCAGAAAGCCATGGAAGGCTTCGTAAGACTGTTCAAGTTTTTGTGGTCTGTATTTGTTTCTAATTCAGTAATTCTGAAATATCAACAACAAAACAAAAACATGAATCAACATTTCTCCAACCTTCCTTTCTTTCAATCTTACTTGAAAAATGGAAATGGGTTGTGTTGGCCTTCAATTTTCATCTCAACCCTCATCCTCCATCGCTCTAAAGGTGTTCCACACTTGAAGAACTAGAAATTAATCTTTATACTGATAAACCCATGTCGATTATTCTCTAATTCAACTCGATTTTTTCTTTGCAGAGTTCTACATCACTACCCATTTGTGGAAGGAAGTTCTTGGTATCATCTCGACTTTCTAACCCGTTCCTCCAAATTTCCGGCGGAAACCACTCTTTTCGCCGGTTAAACAGCTCAAAATCGCTCTCAGTGAGACTGCCGGCCAAACCCATTTCTTCGGAAGGTTGGGATTTGGGTAGATTTTTGAGAACATTGTACTTTTTTAATGGACCTCCATCTCCTGCTAAGGTTGGATTAATTTATTGATTTTGTGGTTTTTTATTGTTACTGAATTGTTTCTGATCAATTTACTGAAAGATGGGTTTGTTGATGGTGAAGTTTTTTGAGTCTGTGATTGCTAATTTGACGGGTCCATCACTGAGCCAACCTGTTAAAGAGATGGAAACTTCTGGGTTCATTCTTGTAGCTGGAGCAACGGGTGGAGTTGGTAGAAGGGTTGTTGATATTCTGAGGAAAAAAGGGCTTCCAGTTCGAGCTTTGGTATATTAGCCTCTCCATTTTCAGCTTATTAGTTTTATTTTGCTAAACTGTATGCCATTTTTAGAAATTTTGAGAAGAGACAGAAGTTGTGATATGATTTCTTTCTATCTTCTTCAAAGCAGTTTTTTTCTTCTTCACATTTTTTGTTGTACGTGATTGATGATACCTCTCAGGTCAGAAATGAAGAGAAAGCAAGGAAGATGTTAGGCCCTGAAGTTGACTTGGTTAGTTAAATCATTACATACGGATTAAAGTTGTTGTAAATAGTTTTTGATTTATTGGTTATGCTTTTGTTCTTTGCCTTATAGTGAATGCATCTTTCTTGTTTGAAGGTACTGTAATCGTGTTATGGATGATAATTGATGAGAAAAATGGAGGACTATGAAGAGAAAAAAAGAACATATCTTAGGAAGTTGACTCATTAATTCTTAATCATTTGGCACTTCTTCAACTGTTTCTAATTGACATGAATCACAAGAATGTACTCTTTTTCTTTATTTCTCACTTAACCTCAACCAGCTCTGTCATGTGTATCCTATCATCTTATTTAGCTAAATATAACTTTCAGCCATTAAACTGGACTTGTGTGGAGACCAAATGACCATATGATATGTTCACTGAAGCAGAGCTGGGAGGAGTGGATACACGAAATGATAGGAATAAGAATACTAGTTTTAGTACTTCACAGTAGATACTCTTATTAAGAAGTCACATTCTGCTTGATGGTTTATTCTTCAGAGCTTAAAAGCTTGCAAAGGGTATGCACTTCTGTTCTGCTTGAATTTCTTTCTAGTACCTCTAAATCATTTTCCTTCCCCTGAAATATCAGATAGTTGGGGATGTTACAAAAGCGAGCACTTTGGCATCTCAGAACTTTAAGGGAGTGAGGAAAGTTATTAATGCGGTCTCAGTCATTGTTGGGCCAAAGGAAGGAGACACTCCAGACAGAGCAAAGTATAGCCAAGTATGTTTATTGATGTCTAAAACAATTTTTTTATTCAATCTATGGCAGTAGAATTAATATTTTGAACACTCTCACCGTACATCAATTTCACAAACTTCTGGTTTCTATAATCTGTACAGCCTTTCGTATTTCTGAGCAGCTTTCTGATTCAATCTTTGATATGGTGCAGGGAGTCAAGTTCTTTGAACCTGAGGTGACGAGATAAAATTCCGAGTCAGATTTGAATTTGATTTGGGAGTTGAAACTGAAATATTAGTTTACTTGGCCATGTGTTTTTGACAATCTAAAAAATGCTGCTTACTGGCAAGATTAATTTACCCGTTGCAGATCAAAGGTGATTCACCGGAATTGGTGGAATTTATTGGAATGCAAAATTTGATCAATGCTGTGAAGGGTGGTGTTGGACTTCGTAATGGAAAGTTACTTTTTGGATTTGAAGGTACACTATTATCTTTTATCAAGTTAATGGTGACTTTGTCTTTGGCTTCTGTTTGGGACTTGATCCTATATTATAATACATGTAAGTTTAAAAAGATAACTAACACAGAGGAGAAAAAACTTGAGTTATACAAAGTCTGGGGGCGAGGCAGATGTCCTGGATGGTTGAATGGAAAACACTACTTTCTGTAGCATATAATATTTCATCTCTACCTAGAAAGTATGTCATAGTTAGTTACTTCCATCTATTGATGAAAGATATACAGTTAGGTCATGCTTATACATTGAGATGAAAACAGAAATGTGAGCATCATTTTCCTAGATTCCATATCCAATTGTTTGCTTTTACTTATGAATGATTCCTCTCATCCTCATTTCTAGGCTCTTACGCAATATAAGATAATATTCCATGAATTAATTTCTCTTGGGCCATGTGTATACATAGGTAATTTAATTGGAAGGAATTATTGTCACTCATTCTTGTTGCTTTAATTTGATTTAGTTAGAACGATTCTCAATTTGATTTGGACCCTAAAGTTAAAAGTTTGACTTATTGATTGATTCCTCTTGAAGAGGTAGGGTGTATAATTTTCGACCCTCCAAATTTGTTGATCAGTCTGATTATCCTTTTATTGGGGGTCCCACATTAATAAAAAAATGATTATCAAATCAAACAGTTCGTTTATATATATCTTCTTTTTTTTTTTTTTTCTATTCTGTTTCTGATTTAAGTAGTTTTAGGAAGGAAATACATCAAATGAAAGAGATTTCTCATAACTCTGGGAAGGGACAACTGTTGGTGAAATAGAGAAAAATCTTGAGACTTGAGAGACAAAGGGGCAAGACAAAAGTAGTTGTTTTCAGCAACAATAATGATGAACAATGCATTTCATGTATATAATGCAAAAACATGTTCCAGAAGTAATTGAGTTTTCACTTTGTAATTTGCAGGAAATAATCTCAAAGAAATTCCTTGGGGTGCTTTAGATGATGTTGTAATGGGTGGAGTAAGTGAAAGTTCATTTCAAATTGACTTCAAAGGTGGTGAAAATGATGGACCAACGGGAGTTTTTAAAGGTTTCTTCCATTAAGTCTTTAGACAGTGTACCAGTTCAAGATTGCTTCACTGTCATTGTGATCAAGAATCTAAGTTTTGATGCATCTGCTTCAGGTGTTGTTTCAACTGCAAACAATGGTGGTTTTACTAGTGTCCGGACAAGGGTAATTACATATTTTGAATATTTCCTTTCCCATTCTTTACATTGTCAAATATCTAAATGTAGTGCAGTGTCCTCTTCTGTACAAAATGCTTGATGGTTGTTCCTAATTTATGGATAGTGAAAACTGAAAACAACTGAATTAGAAACAACTCGACAAAAACTCAGGGATTGATGATGAAAGTTCTGTTTTTTAAACTTTTTTTTTATCATCATGAAGGACCACTTATAAATTAATAACCATGTTTTCATTTTGAGTAGCATTTGTAGTACTATTATATGTCCAACTTTGGATAGCATCACATTCTTTTTCTGTCATATTTGTATGAATGACCCTATAAAAAGTTAAGAACTATTCATTTCTTTTCTTGTTATACGTATTATGAACAGGAGTTACTATTCTATCTTCATAAGCTCATCCTTTAGATGAGCCATTTCTTTCCCTCGAGTTTCTTCCCTGAGTGTTATAAAATAAGGTGGTTGCTCCGCTACTTCCCCCAATCTAATGTCATATGCTCTGTGCTTGATATTTACAGAACTTTTCTGTGCCAGAAGATCTTTCTGCTTATGATGGATTGGAGTTGCGTCTCAAAGGTGATGGTCGTCGGTATAAACTGATTGTTCGCACCAGCACAGATTGGGATACTGTTGGTTATACAGCCGGCTTTGACACTGCAAAAGGCCAATGGCAGTCAGTGAGTAAAACCATTTGATCTTGCTTGGTTTTTTTTTTTTTTTTTTTTTTAATTTAAAAAAATTCTAATAACTAATCACTGGTTACATTTTCTGTTACCTCAAATATTCAGATTTGTGTGCCGTTTTCATCTTTGAAGCCAATATTTCGAGCTCGAACTGTTATAGATGCCCCACCTTTTGACCCGACGAATATTGTTTCACTGCAGGCAAGATTACTTTTATTTTAGTTCATTACCTTCGCATGGTTGTTTTTCCGTATGTACTTCTGATGAACTGATAATCATATGCAGCTCATGTTTAGCAAGTTTGAGTCTGATGGGAAACTCAATCCAACTTTTGTAGAAGGTGCATTTCAACTCCCATTATCAAGTATAAGGGCGTATATAAAAGATCCTATAACACCCAGGTTTACCCAAAAAACCATATTTTAGGACTTAGCTGATTTTTACCCCTTTCTGATTTTCTTATACAGTCTCTGTTTGTTTGTCTACTACAGGTTTGTCCACGTGAGTTCTGCTGGGGTTACACGGCCCGATCGGCCAGGGCTTGATCTCAGCAAACAACCTCCTGCTGTTCGATTGAATAAAGAATTGGATTTTATTCTTACATTCAAATTGAAGGTTTAAAGACTATTCATACAATCTGCTAGAATTGGACAGATTATCCAACCTCCACATATTAGTTTCGGCTACTTTTTGTGTTTCATGTCATTTCAATACGTACCATCTCCTCTGCAGGGAGAAGACTTAATTCGGGAAAGTGGAATTCCATATGCAATTGTAAGACCTTGCGCGTTAACAGAAGAACCTGCTGGTGCAGATCTCATATTTGATCAAGGAGATAATATAACGGTACACAAGAAACAACAAATGAATAATGTCTAGATTTTAAAGACGCTATCATTGAAATGTCCAATTATCAATTGTTCCTGTATACACTTGTTAACTTCATGTCTGGCTTTCATAGTGTTAAATACAGGTTTCTTATGAGGGTATTCTTTTCTTTTAACACAGGGCAAGATATCAAGGGAAGAGATTGCTCGTATTTGCATCGCTGCTTTGGAAAGTCCATATACATGTGACAAAACATTTGAGGCAATACCCTCCCTCCCTCTTTGTTTATTTTATTTTCTCAAGTGATAAAGTAACCCCTAACCATCGTAAATAAGTTGGCCTGATGGTTAAGAGACTCTTGAAAAACTAAGAGGCGATGAGTTCAATCTTTGGTAATTGCCTACTAAGGAATTAATTTCCTACGAGTTTTCTTGATAATCAAATGTAGCATGTCCAGACGGTTGTCTCGTGAGAATAGTCGAGGTGCACGTAATTTGACCTGGACACTCACGGATATAATCATAAGTGATAAAATAATCGGTCACCTTTTCTTTCCTCTATGTTCTAGCGCACATCCCACTTATTGTTACTGCCGATGGGTGTTTCAACTTTTTCTTATGGTTTGCATGCTATGAGCAGTAACAAAATGGGGCTTCTCGAAAAAAGAAGAAGATTTAAAAGTTATATGCACATAAGTATTCTCCAGCTTTTTACCCTATCCTGAAGAAGATTAGAGCTGTAGAAATGAAATGGAGCTTCATTTACATGTTTGTCCTTCATGAACTAGAAAAAGCATTTTCACCCAATATTTTAGTTAGCACATGTCTAAAGATTGTTTTGTCTCAAGTCCAAACAAAACAAGAAAAATTCAAAAGATCAGTCCCCCCTCTCCCCAGCCCCTACACTCACCAAAAAAGGAAAAGGAGAAAAAGAAAAAGTGCAATGCCTGTGCATTAGGGTAAGAATCTATCTTTACTGACTGGATTGAAGATGAGTGACCAGTGACCAAAAAAAAGGAAGCATATTGAACCTGGGGGTTTTGAATCTTGATCATATAGATGATCATCCAGTGTAGCTTTTAATGTTGGACTACGAGCATTCAAGTTTTTGGCGATAATATTTATTCGTTTGCAGGTTAAAAGTGTGATTCCATTCAGTGAGCCATTCACTGTGGACCCTGAGAATCCACCCCCAGAAAAGGACTACAATATTTACTTCAAAACCTTGAAAGATGGCATTACTGGGAAAGAACTCCTTGATAAAAGCCCTGCTCCAGTTTGATTGCAATGCACAGGAAAGTCTCATTTCAGTTTGAAATATGTATAATAGAGAGGAGTTTAGGGTTCATTTTTGGTACACCAAATTTGGTAGGGAAGATCACTATTTGTGTATTCACAGCAACTGTCTGTAACTTCTTTACAGGTTTACTTTGTGTATTCACAGCAACTCTTCACATTAGAACATGGTTCATGGGATTTTATACCTTGCACCTCATCTGTATATCAGGATGATCTCTATTTTGTATTATTTTGTCCATTTGGAATCTGTTTCATATTTTTAACATAGTACCTCTTCGATATGGATTTGATAATCTGCGCTTCTCCTTATAATAATTTGATATTTGTTAGGTTTTTTTTAGTACAACAATAATGTCGAGAATTGAGACATTCGAGCCTATGACTTATAGGTCCAAACATGCTAATTATAGTTAGCCACCCTTTGTCATTACTATTTGGTATAGATTTGAATTACTTTTACAATTTTTCTTTAATGGATCCAGGAGTACAAAACTATGAGTCGACACAGTTTATTCTAATCATAGAATTGTTATAAATTAACCCTTTTTTTTCTACAAAATTTGAAAAAACTATAAATGAATTATTTTTTTAAAAATTGTTCCTTTTATAAATAAATAGTTTATAGATCAATATTAAACGACTGCTTGATTTTTTTTAAAAAAATTGTGAGCTTGTCATAACAATCTTATAGTTTTTTTTTTTTTTTTTTTTTTGTAGAATAAACGATCTTAAGGGTCATTTGTTTGACATATTTAGGTAGGATTTAGTTTTATAGATGTGATCATTTCTAATCATTCATTTTTAATCATTTCTTTCAAATCATTCATTTATAACTACTCAATCATTTTTAATCACTCATTTTTAATCATTTCTTTCAAATCATTCATTTATAACTATACAATTTTAAAACTAAATCCTACCTAAATATGCCAAACAAATGGCCCGAGGGTTAGTAAAAAGAGTGGATTGCGAAATTTGTAATTTTAAGGCTAAATTGCAACCATCTCTTGAATGTTAGATCAATCAAATTAAAAACTTGAAAATGTGATAAAAACAACTCCAAACAAACCCTTGATTGTACTAAAAAAATATTTTAAAAAAAACCTTAAAAAAAATGGAACGTGTCACACTTTTTTGGTGACCAGAATCACACATTTTCCTTCCAACAAATAAATACCCTTTCATAATTAAAATCCCATTCGTTAGATTAATAACATTCCAATGACAAAAGTAACCTTACATAACCAATGCAAAAGTTACCAAAAGGACTAAGGACGTTGACGTCAATTCAACAACCTCTAGGGCTAAGAAACCAAATAAAAAAACAAATTACCAAATCCAAAATTTGAAAAATAGACTTTGTCGTCCTCCTTGTCTAAGGAATTTTTTGTTCCAACATCACAATCTTCAACACACAGAAAAAAACAGGACCCCTAAAAAAGCGCACACTCACACAGAGATCTGATACTACCAATTCCACATTCCTCTCTTCACACTCCAAACGAAATTTGCAATGGCCGGTTACAAAGCTGAAGATGACTATGACTACCTCTTCAAGGTGGTTCTGATCGGAGATTCCGGTGTGGGCAAGTCCAATTTGCTCTCCAGGTTCACCAAAAACGAGTTCAGTCTTGAATCCAAGTCCACCATTGGGGTTGAGTTCGCTACTCGGAGCTTGAATGTCGATGACAAGGTCGTTAAGGCCCAGATTTGGGATACTGCTGGCCAGGAAAGGTTTGTCAAGTTTCTCTTCTTTTTACTCTGTTCATTTTTAGATCTGGGTGCTTCTTATTTTTGCTTAGATTTTTGTGGTGTTATTAGGAATGGCCAATAGAAGATTTGGGTAATGCTGTTTTTGAATGATTAGGCTTAATTGAGTGGTGAAATGTGAAGTTTATGATGGGTTACTTATATCATGTCTTTGCCTATTCACTAAATTGATGTTTTAGGCATTAAAACTGTAATGGGTTCTTACTAAATTAGTGGATCTGCTTTTTATGGTTACGTCTCTAATACATTGAACTTTGAAGTACGAAAATGGTTATAGTTCTGTAATTTTGTATGCAATGGGAGACATTTCAAGAGAAGTTAATCGAAAGGTTTTAGTACAACTATTATTAAGTTTCTGGAAACTGTTTAAGAGAATTTAGGCATCTTATCGCAATAGCTGAAGAATTGTTGCAATAGATGAATGTTGTATCTTACTTCAACTTGCCTCCCAAATAAAGATGATAATTTTTTTGTGGGATTTTTCATTAGTACAAATAACTTCATGAAATGCTGAGATCTGTCCGAAAACAATTGTGATTAGATCACGTAGCTTCCCAAGTCTGGGCCTGAGAAATTTTTTTTATAAAAGGATTGAAGGTTTGGTAGTTCCATAAAAACAAACTCGGGATCATCTGCAAGTTTAATTCTTTTGTTGGACATAGTGAGGTTGTATAGTTTGCTCATTGGAAAGATGTGGCACTAGGTATCGAGATTGAAACGACATCTATGAAGCTTAACTCGAAAGCTTCGATATCTTGACAAACATAAATTGATTTTGATATTGTTATTGCTGCTGAGTTTAGTTGTTTGTCATGGTTTCTTCAGATCATGGGCATAGAAATGGAGATCCATGTGTTATAGTGTGTCCCAACACAAGCGTGAGACAACATTATCTTTCCTTCATTATTGAATAATTATGGATATATCTTTCAAGTTTTAACTACCAGGGATTGGCCCAAAGGTCAAAACACGAGTTACAAAACTAGATAGATGCTTTTGAAGTATGGAATCAAACCATGATAACCCCTGCGCCTTGCCCCATATTTACGATTACTTTTCTTTATACATTTGTCTTTCCATTTCAATGATAAACAATGCAAGTTCAAGCAGTGCAGGCCCCTCAAGTTGAGACATAACCCAATGCTAACTGCTCACTTTGCTCTTCTGTCCATACGTATGCTTATGATGATGGTGCATGTATGTGTGCATGTGTCCATGAACTAACACCTACTCAACCCCCAACTAGCATGGCTTGGCCTAATGGTGAAGAGGGTCTTGGGGAACCAAAAGTTTATGGGTTCAATTCAATCCATAATAACCACCTACCTAGAAATTAATTTTCTACGGAGTTCCTTGACACCCAAATGTTATAGAGTCAAATGGGTTATTTTTTTAGAATAGTCAAAGTATGCGTAAGCTGACTCAGACATTCATAAATATCAAATTAAAAAACACCTACCCCCACTCTTCATGGTCTCCAACAGGTGGCATAGTGATTGAAGACTTAGGCTTTGAAGGTATGCTTCCTTTTCAAGATCCCAGTATCGAGACTCACCTGTGACATTACTCCTTCGATGTCTCCCGGTGCTTGGCTTAGGGATGGGCGTAGTTACCCTTGTTTCAAAAAAAAAATTGAAAATGTTTGCAGTTTTTTTTTCATGTTCAGAAGTTGTATTTTGTCCCTTCTATATTTCATATTTAGAGCATGTCCATTTCCAGTGCATTTTGTCATTATAAAGTATTGATTCTACCTATTCAGAGAGGTGCAAATCAATCCTCTTTGTAGATGTAAAGGGAATTACAAACAGGGCAAGAGATTTTTTTATTTCCTATTTTTTGACAAAATAAATATGCACCATCTTTCAACAAAAAGAGAAACATTTATCTCCCTTTGTCGACTGTAGGATTTTCTCAGATTGTCAGATGCAAAATATGAGCTTATCTTTGTGTTTGCTCAAACTCAAAGGAAAGTGTGACTTAAAACTCTTTATTCTAGTAGTTGTCAGCATTCCATGATTCTCATTGGTTTCAAACCTCGTAAGGTTGCATGTGATAAGCTATAACCTTAAAAATGAACTAATGATTTAATTGTATTCCTGCTATTATCTGTGGTAGAAAAGGAGAAAGAGTTGTATTGTAAACAAGATTTCTTTGCTGATCCAATTCTTTAGCTGATCATTAGTAGGGTTTATGATAGATTTGGGCTTTAGGAATATTAAAGAATAATACGAGGGCCTTTATGCAATTAGTTAGAGAGTTAGTTACATAGAGTTGTTATAAATAAAGAGGGTTACTTAGTGAGGAGGTATCTTTGAATTGTATGAGAATTAGGGCTTGAGAGATCTCAAGAGTCTAGGGAGGGTCGAAGTACCTCGAATCACTTGGTTTATCGTGTATGCTCGTGATGTTTTGCTAATAGATAGATCCAGATTCTATCAGTTTATTTTGATGTTACAATCAAGTGATTGATGTGATATTTCTAATTTTCCCCATTTTGTCTTCTGAACCATGAAGTTTCTTTAACACACATTCCTGCCTCACTCTCTGTGAACTGACCATCTCTTTTGGGGTTCATAGGTATCGTGCAATAACCAGTGCTTACTATCGAGGCGCCATAGGTGCATTGCTTGTCTATGATGTCACACGACATTCCACTTTTGAAAACGTCGAGAGGTGGTTAAAGGAGTTGCGAGACCATACAGATCCCAACATTGTCGTCATGCTCATTGGTAACAAGTCAGATCTTCGACACCTTGTTGCAGTCTCAACAGAGGATGGGAAATCCTTTGCTGAGAAGGAGTCTCTGTATTACATGGAAACATCAGCACTCGAAGCAACCAATGTCGAGAACGCGTTTGCCGAAGTCCTTACTCAAATCTATCACATTGTAAGCAAGAAGGCCATGGAGGCTGGTGATGAGGCAGCTGCTGCCTCGGTTCCTTCGAAAGGAGAAAAAATCGATGTCGGTAAGGATGTTTCTGCTGTAAAGAAAGGTGGCTGCTGTTCAAGTTAGGCTTTTGATTTGCATTTGTTTGATGTGGCTGCTTTGATATTGCTGCATCCTCATGTGCCCCCATAGTTCAGTAGAAATTCTTCAGAGATGTCTTTTATATGAATCATTGATGCTGTATGGATTGGATTGCGTTTACATTAAAATATTTTTTAGGCCTGAAAATTTACAGTTTGAGCCGAGAGAGAGCTTGGTTAGGATGGATTACTATCATTAAACCAATTGTTAAGGTGACACATTCGTCTAATTCAAATTAACCCAATTAATTTAAATATTGACATATCAAAATCAACTAAACCATACTTTGTATGAATTAGTGGGTAGGGAAAAAAGATAATTTTATTATCTATCTACTTATTTTTAAAAATAATTATAGCAATGACTTTAATCAATTATTTTCAAAAAAAAAAAAAGAGAGAGATGAAGTTGCTAATTATATCACAAGTATTAGATATATATATATGTGTGTGTACACTTTAAATTAAATAAGATTGAGTTGATTGGATATTCTTATGACACCTCAACTATATTGTATAAGTTTGAAAGTCAACGATATTTCGAGGGAAAACAATAATAATATAGCTCCTTGTTGGCAATTTTTTCTTTTCTATAAACATTATTTTTTAGGTATTTTCTATGAATATTAAAGTTAGAATGACTGTGCAAAATGTGTAGCTGGTTATAAGAAGGAATTTGATAGCATAATAATTTGATCAATCTAAACTATGAAGAGATTGAATTAGCAATGTAGATTTGGATCATGAACAAACTGAGATGTCTAAACAAAACATTTGGAAGATATTAGTTACAAAACCCTATCTTATTTTCTTAGACCTCATAGTCATTTGTTAGGCTAGTTGAGTTTTTATTTATTTTTATTTTTTTTTTGAGAATGGCTAGTTGAGTTATTTTCGAATGGACATAATTTACTTTATTTTAATATAATGCATGGCTATAATTTTTGTTCTCACTTTTGACGTGTCTAATAGATTTTGGAAAAAAAAAACAAAATCTCTATACGGAGAAACTTCATTGGTACAACTTATCTAATTGGGGTGGGCTTAGGGTACATGGAAAATTTTCCTTTTATAACATCAAAGATTTTTTCTAGTTTAAACCCATATGAACTATGTCAAATAAAATAATTTTGTAGCTTCATATTTCTTTTAGAATTAATAAATATATAAGAGATAAAATTGAATTTGTGTGTAATATTACATTAAACTTTAATTTAAACCATAGATTCGAGAATTGATATTTAAATTTTATTTATTTGAGAGCAATAATACCTTCTATGTAAAATTTGTTGTCCCCCTCCCCCAATTTATATTAAAAAAAAACTTTAACTTTGAATGGAAGAGGTTTATGAATTTAAATGTTTCAATAACCTATTAAACAAAAAATTGAATGCCTAAGAGTATATTAAACAAAAAAGTGGAAGGTTAAAAGATTTAATAGATAATTTTTCAAAAGTTTAGATATCTATTTGAAATAAATTTAATAACGTTCTAAGAATTTAACTATTTGTTATATTTTTGTTTTTTAAAATAACGAGAAAAAGTATATATTCCCTTTTTTTAAAAAAAATGTTTCTACTTTATCAAACACTGAATGAGAAAGCTCTCATCTTTAAGGAGAATCAACAAACTCCATATTGATTAAATCAAAACGAAAAGGAAGAATGATAAAAAGATTAATGAAAAGCGAATACTTTAGTACAAAACGAAAATATTTTAAACCTCATAAAATAACAACCTTGTTTATCATATGATATTCTTGTCACACCTTTATAATATCTCAAAAATACAACAAAAGATGCCATAAAATGTAGGGCAAAGACATTACTATAATATTAATTTCCCATTAGTAATATATTAACTATATCATTGCGTATTGAGATAGAAAAAGCTGCTCTCTTACAAGGTTACGTACATAACAAAACATAAAGAGGTAAAAAAGAAAAATTAGATTTTAATCATAAAGTACATTATCATTTCAAATCCCTAAACCCTTCTCAACCACCCCCTCTTTTCTTTATTAGATAATGAAGATTTTTTTTTTCCTTTCTCTCTCTTGATTGTGTAATACCTAAGCATCTAGAGGCATTTATGAACCCTAATCACATGGGGTTGGTCTTATTTTAATGTAATGGTTTAAGTCCATGGACTATTTATAAAATATGGTGTCTCACAGCCAATTCTCTATAAAAATATCATTTTGTTTATTTTATTTGGAATTTTTCTATTTTAATCTTTATATTTTTAAATGTTCAATTTTAATCAATATATTTTTAATAAGAGTTAAATCAGTCTCGATACATGTGAGTTAATTTTAATTATCTAAACTTATTCATTAATATTAATAATTTGATAACAAGAAATAAAAAAAATGTGAATATATTTCTAAGATTTTATAGAAATTTTTTAATATAAATGCAAGGATTAAAATTATGCATTGAAAAAATATATCTTTTTAATAAATTTTTTGAAATTTGAAGAGAGGGACCAAATTAATCATTTAAGCTCTCTCACACACATATATATATAGTCTTTATGGGATTTTTGGTCACAAATTTGACTCTTATGGGGTTTGGCCAGCTTGACATTTTACTATCAATTTTTATCCTTACGTTTTTCGTATGTTAGGCCATTTAATTACTCTTAGTTAATCTTAAAAAAAAAAAACTTTTGGTTAATTTTAAAATAAGAGGGTTTTAATGCAATATTATTGCTTAGTTAGGAATGACCTTTATGGCGTGTATTCTAATGCAGAATGAATAATATTGTTGATAGAGTATTTCAAATTTGAGCATTTGTCATAAATACAAATAAAAATGATGGAAGTCAAAATTTTAGGGAAAAAAAATTAAATACATGAAAATTGATGGATTCAACGTAGTACCACTAGTTTTTTTAAAAAAAAATTCAGATAAGAAGATCTCCGCAAACTTATATATAAGATATTATTGATAATTCAAATGATCATGAATTACTTACTTATTAACTCCAACCATATGTTTTCTCAAAAAAGAAAAAAAAAAAAACTCCAACCATATGAACTATTATTTTCTGATTTGAATAAGAATAAGAATTAAAACTTGAAAATTAAAAGAGAGCACAATCAATAAATGTTAGGACAAAACTTAAAAACAAGAGTAAACTTAGGAAGAAATCAATAAAATAAAATAAAAAAGAAATAAAGATATTAAGATTTATTAAAAGAATGATTTTGTTCTTTAGTTTAACATCGACACAAATTATTTGAACTTAGTATGTGAATTTTTTTTTATTGAAAGTCAAAATTTATACATAAATTTGAAGAAAAAAACAATTTAACTCGAGATAAATACCAAACAAATTACACATAGATAGACAATTGACAAGGTTAAATTACCATTTTAGCTATTTTAAAATTCTCAGTTTATTCTCAATAATTTAGTTAAATTTCACAAAATCATCATCACCATTACATAAAATTAACATTTTTCTAACATAAACAAATTTTCTGTCTAGAGAGAAAACTTGTCAGAAAGAAAATTCTGCTAATGTCTAGTAATAACAATAACATTTTGTCAAATTTAGCCTAATTATATTGTGATCAAATTGAAAATTTTTAAATTATGGAGAACAAATCAAGAATTAAAATGGTAATTCAACCTTAGAATAAATAAAATAAAGCCTTTTTTAAGAAGAAAGAAAACCAAGTTAATGAGAGAAAAAAAAAAAGTACTTTCCCGGTATCCATGGCGAGAAAGCCGCATCTCACGTGGTAGTTTCGCACCAAGGAGTGATCCGCCGCTGCGCCGGCGGCGGTTGTTCCTCCGCCGTCAATCCCCGGCCACCGCCGGGCCGGAAAACCACCGAGCACTCCGGCAACTCGCCGAGATCCGCAAATAGTGATTCGTCCACGTCATCGCTCCTCATCGGCAAAAGCATTGCCACGTCATTGGAAATCAAATCTCCCAATCCACTGGACCTGCCCGAGAAAATTGAGCTTTCGAGTACAGTGGACGACGTCGTTTCCATTTCCCCGAACCAACTGAACTCGTCCCTCGCAATCAACGATATTTCCTCTCCAATTTCCACAAATTTCTCATCCACTTCCGGCTGAACCGGCTCCGGCGAACCGGGTTTCTCCACGGCGGCTTTGTGGTGAGTATTGTTGTTTCTTGAAACCGGACCGGAATGATTGTGCTCGCATGAGTATGTAATCACCAACATCGTTGGATCGAGCCGGTTCCTCTCTACTTGCTTCCTAGCCGGACATCCTTTGGAACTACTACACCTATAATACGCCCTAAAAAGGCAATAAAAATAAACTTTTAAATCAAACCCAAATCATAATAGCTAAGTTAAAATCAAACCCAAATGACAAAATTTGAAATTGAGCTCAAATTGAAAAAGAAATGAAATAATCATCACTTAATTATGTCCATAAACTCAAAAATTAATTTCTTTAAAATTTATATCAGAGGGGAGCGGACTAACAAACTCTAGCACTACTACTAAGATAACGATACCGACCCATTTAATAAACAAAATTTAATTTAATTAAGAAGGAAACATGTTGAATTATGTTAAATTACATATCAATATCTAAAAAAACAAGTGAATCGAGATAAATTTAATTATATAAACTAAGGGTTACCTTGGATAAGGAGAACCTTTAATTGGTTTTTGACCGTATTTTCTCCAAGCCCAAGAATCAGAAGGAGGAGCTGCAGAGGCAGAAGAATTCCTTGGGGTGTCGCCATGAATTCTCACCGACACCACTTTTTTCTTCATCCCTCTTCTACAAAATTACCATATGAATATATAAATCCAATGGAAATAAGCAATTGGGTTTGTGAAAACACGAGCTTACGATCTCACAAATGTCTCACATTAAAAAGTGGGAGAGTTCAGTATCAATATAAAAGAGATACGAGTTACTCTCCCTATTACCAATTGGTTTTGAGGTGTAACCCAATATTTTCATTGCCAATTGATTTTGAGATGGAATTCCATATTCTCTAATATTTATACTGACCTGCCCTTCTTGGCGGTGGCGGTGGCGGTGAGAAGGGTATGAGGGGATTTTTCGTCCATATCTTCTAATAATAGATCACCCGAATAGAATTGGTGGTTATTGTTGAATGTGTCATCCATGTTATTACGGCGGCCGCCGGAGTAGCCAAAAGAGTACTGGTTGCTTTTTATGGGCTGTCGGAAAAAGTCTGTTTTGGAGAATTGAAGAAGAAGAAGAATTAAGGGGGCGATTTAATGTCGTTTTTGAGGATTTTTTAAAAAATGGGGTGTAAGAGTTGACAAATATTGATGGGGGACGTGCGACTATGCTTCTTAATAACTATCTAGCTAATCTCTCTTCAATTTGGTGATATTATAATCCACGATTTGTCGTGCTGTTTATTTGTTAAAATAAGATATTTGTATTTTTCTATACAATTTCTGTAAAATTATTCTATGGATTTTTATTTTTTTAATTTTTTTTTTGGGTTGTGAGGGAAATAATTCAGGTTTGTGGGGTTTAATTTGGTGATACTATAATCCACATTTTGTCGCCGTTGATCCTTACAATACTGTCAGGACGAAATTTGTATTTTTCATTTTTCAACTTCATTAAATTTATTCACTGGATTTTTATTTTTATTTTAGTGCGTGAGAGAAATAATATGTCATACATTAAAAACGGAAGAGTTCTCTAAATATTTATAAAATAGGTATCTTATTTCTCTCATCATCCATTAATTTGGAGAGAAATGTCTATATTACTAAGATTAATTTGGAAAAATATTTTTTTACATTAGTTTTAATTTGAACCATTAGGGGTGTGTTTTGAGCATCGGTTTGGTTATGATAGACGGAAAGTTATGATAAATGGTAGATTATGATAAACGACGAGTTATTACAAATGATGTTTGAGCGGCAAGTTATTATAATCGCCGTTTACATAAACGGGCCCAAACACACCCTAGGATTATATTACGTAGGATTTTCTAGGGTGTGTTTGGGGCACCGATTTAGTTATAATAGACGGAAGGTTATGATAAACGGTGAGTTATGATAAACGGTAGGTTATTATAAATGGTGTTTGAGGGGCAAGTTATTATAACATGGATTATGATAAACGGTGTTTGAGGAGCTGGTTATGTAACAAAAAGTAATATATGTAAGATTTAGATAAACGGGCACAAAGGTTTAAATAAACGAGCACGCAGGTTTAGGTAACCACCGTTAATAATAAACGGTGGGACAAACATGAGTTGAGTTATTATAACCAACTCGACCGTTTACATAAACGGGCCCAAATATAACCAACTTTCTATATTTGTGATTTTACATCCACTCGATAGGATAGAATGATGTTATGGTAAATTGTAATCATAAGTTTAACTCTTTTTTTTTTAATATAATCTCGTAAGTTTTTTTTTTTTTTTTGAGTACATAGTGGGGGAAGAGGACCAACTGCGCTACTAACTCTCGATAATTTCATTTTCAAAAACAGAAAATAGAAAACAAAAGAATTTAATTAAAAATTAAATTTATAAATTTTGTAGGGTTATGTTCATAGTAGGCTTTTCCCACCTTAATTTTTTTTTTCTTTTTTTGAGAACTTAAAGTTTTTGTTTAATAGATTGATGTTTTGTAAATTCTAACAATTTAGGCGTGTTTGATCAATAACTATAGCCATTTTGAGGGAGGGAGGGAGGGAGGGCAAATACTTATTATCAAGATCGAACCTGTAACACTGATGTTGAACTTGTTTACAACCAAATAATCAAACAATTACGTCATTGACCCATTTAATTTTTTTTTAAAATTTAAGCTTACAAAAACTATCTTACACTATGTTTTTCATTACTTGAATACATATAACTTACTTATATTTTTAAAAACTAAACAAAAAATTAGAAGAAAAAAAAAGTGGTTTCAAAAAAGTTATTTTATTTTTGAAATTTGATTAATATTCACACACTTTCTTAAGAAAAGATGGATGTATTGTAGGGATGATAGAACACATTGTAGGAAATTTGAATAAAAATAAGTTTGAATTTCAAAAACCAAATGATTATCGAGGTGCTTTTGTTTTTTGTTTTTGCCTTTTGAAATGTAAGTTTATAACAAATTTTTTGTTATATATTTTTTTCTTTTTACTTAAATGTCTACCTCTTACCTCTACATTTAGAAAGCAAATCAAAATTAATAAATTAACGTTTACCGCCAACAATGCAACCCGCCATTGATGCATCAAATTAATAAGTCAATATAATATATCTAAAATTGTAATTTATAGACCCAGTATTTCTTTTCTTTTTTTAAGTAGGAAGACAGAATAGCACAAGCTCTAATTAAAAAATATTTTATTATAAAGACTAAATGAATATTACTTTTATTTTTTTAAAATGAATATGATATAAATTAGAGTTCAAAAACCAAACTTGTAATTTAACTAATTTATTAAGTTGTATAATAACAACCATGTTACTGTATAATAATAAACGAAAAGTTGTATACTTTAGCCATAAATTAAGCTAACAAGTAAACCACTATTAAATTTAAGTAATTATGAAACAGACGGTTAAGTTTATGTAAAAAATAGGTAGTTAAGAAAAAAAAGCTAAAAAGGCGACTTTAAGGCACATTCAATTATCTTAATTAACTACCCAAGAGAAAACGAAATCCAAAGTACTTAGCTAAAAAAATAATCAATGGATTATTATTTGTTGATAATTAATTAATTTAAAAAATCCCAATTAATTAATTAAACGTCGGAAAAACTTAGTTGGTTCAATCACATGGTCTTGGCTACAACGAAAGAGAAGAGAGATTCTTCAAAAAGAATCTTTTCTCATATGCCAAAATCTCACTTTTAATATTAAACCATTAAGTTTGTAAAAACAAAAACCCTAATTAATGAGCTTTCCTTGCTGCAATTAGCATAAAGATCATAGGGATAAAATCTGTTTAAAATTGTCACAGTATTTTGATATGAGATAATTTTTCATAAAGGTTACTTTCTTTTTACGCTTAGGTTTACACTCTCCATTCAAAATTGTTATCATCTTTCAAAATATTGTTTGATGAGTTCCAAATGGAATAATAACATGTGGCTATATAAATAGTGATGTATTGCAATTTTTTAGTTCATAATGTTGCTGATCATGATCATTATGGTATAATGTTAGAATGATATTGATACATTAGAATAAAATCTTATTTCTCTAAAAAAAAGAAAAAGAAAAGAAGAGATGATCAAATAATAGAAAAGACCACCATCATCCGTTTGCCTATAGTAGTTAAGAAAATCATGAAAATCAAATGAGTTTAATAATTTATAGCAGTCATTTACTTAAATTTAATTTTGAATTTCATTTTAATTAAATATTGTAAAACCAGACAAATTATCTATAAGAATCAAGTTATCTATAAGAATTTCGAGATGAGAAAATTAGGATTGATGGAATATGATTTGTTTTCAAATTTATAAAATTAATGATGTGAATAATTGCTACTAGCTAGAACTATGGTTTGCTTTTGTTGACAAAAAAGAAGCAGCGTAGTTGAACTAATTAAAACCTAAGGAAAAGGACAAAAGAGAAGTAAATGCTCAAAACTCAACAATTTTAAAAGAGTTTAATGAGTTTACACAAGGATTAAAAAAAGGAAGCGATTAATTAACAAGGGTTATTGTAGAATTGAAAGAAAGAATCTTTCTCTTTTATTAAACAAGTTTAGAGACCAAAATAATATTAATAATAAGGTAAATTTGCAATTAAAGATTGTGACGATTAGGCAGTAAGTATAAGTTGACTCGATCAGTTACAAATATAAAAGAAAAACCACCAAACTCATATATATATATATAAACTTGAAGTAGCATTATTAGGCAGATCTGGTTTTGAGAGAGTGCCATTGAATGAAGCTAAGATTGCCAAAGAAGTCGCCGCCGCCCGCGGTGAAGGTGGGCGATCTGTGTGTGTTGAACAGTGTGCTGATTGTCAAAACAGATTTCTCTTCCACTTCTGCCTTTCCTAAGTAACAAGGTATGTGGGTTTTATTCATTTTTTTACTGTAATTACTTTTTATGTCAAATTATATTTTTTTTTAGATAAAAACTTGCCTACTCGGTCATGTGTATATGACACCTACTTTTTTTAAAAAATATACTATATATTAAGGTATGCCAAGAACATATAGAAAATCTTATAATTATGGAAAAAGCTATAAAAACGATTTCCAATTAAAAGGTATAGAGGCAATATCATAATTTTTAAATAAATACGATATGCAACACCAAGAAGCAAATAAAATAATATCTTTTCAAATGGAGCCCGGACTTCTATTCTTGTAGTTATCTTTAAAAAACAAGAAGTACGCTCCTTCCATGTATATCATAAGATAGCCCAAATAGTGTGTATATGACACCTACATTTTACTAGCATCATTTCATATACCATTTTTTCCCTTTTTCTTTTAATATAATTTTATTTAGAAAAAGAATTTATATGGCATCAATAATCATGTTACATAGATAAAAGTAGAAATCATTTATACATGAATAAGTACTGAGTTTTTATTTTCTTTTAATTTCAGGGATGTATTTTTTATTTTTGAGTTCATAATTAAAATGGAGATTTAAAACTTTTTGTTATAGAAAAACATTTATACAATTGAGTTATGAGTTATTGACCTTGTTGGACGTTTAAAACACTTTCACACAAGAATTAATGTATGTGTTCTATATAATTTTTTATTTTCTTTTCAAAGAAACAAATCTTTGATTTTGACTTGGCGCTTGCATTTATTGTTGACCTAAAATAATATTTAACTAGTTATTCATGTCACCTCCATCTTTCCAATTGGGTTTTAATAATTTATATTTTTGGTGTGAAAGTCATGAAAGAAAGTTCATTCCTACACGAATCAAATCATTTTTTTACTTAATCAAATCGATTTATTTTAGATAACGACACATTTTTCATGTATTTTGTCGCACAACTTGAGCTAACTACTATTGTGCAATATCATACATACCCTACTTTTTTTTAACAAGAAATTTATATTTTTGGCCAAAAGGAGCAAAAGATGCAATAGTCTCATGTTTGATGACCTAGTAACAAAGAGGAAGTGAATTGTTATCCTCAATCTTCAATTATCGTTGAATTAAAAATAATTAATATTTTTTCTAAAATAGACAACAAAAATCTATATGATGAATGTCGAAAGAAAAAATGAACAAGCCCATGCTACATCCAGCCCCATCAATTGTCCCTTAGAAATGGCTTAGTGGTCAAGCATTTAGATTTTAAAGATGTGTTCCTTATTAAGTTTTCGGTTCAAATTTGACTAATGATGTCCGAATTTAGAGGGAAAAAGCCCCAAAATTGTGTATCATAAGAAAAAGCAAAATCAATTGCAGATGAAAGTTTCCTTTATGATTTGCCCCAATAGGAGACATGAAGGTCCATTATATTTAAATTTATTAATTTTTTCTTATTACCCAAATTGGAGTTTTTTTTTTGTATAAAGAGGAACAAATTTGAAAATTCAATCGCGTATACAAATATAAATTTAAAAGGGATTCATGGATGGCCAAAAAAGTAAATAAATAAATAAATAACGGATGTAAAAAATTTAGAAAAAAGTTTAAATATAACAAAAATTGATTAATCACATTAAATTGATAGCAACGAAATTAATATACTTTAATCAAGTTAAACTTTTCGTCAAATAAAATATTATATAAAAAATATTTTTAAAAAGTTAATATAATTAAAATTTGTTTTCTACCACAAATTTTCAATTTAAAAGTTATCAAATATAGTCTTAGATAAAATGAAATATTTTATTTGTAGATATAAATTTAAAAGTTACTAAGTAGCTATAAATTAAGTTACTAAGTAGATCTAAATTTAAAAGCTAGTTTATAGACTACATTTGTAATTTAATTAACTTATTATTAATTTATACTCTGGCTTTGTTTTGATTTCTCTCCATGGTCAACTTTTAATTTTGCTTCCTTGATTTTTCTCCACATCCTTGCACAAAAAATTAATGGGGTTTAAAAATCCACATGACAAGCACCTCAACTTGGATATGTGTGTGTATATATATATATATGCTAAATTGCTAATGAAATAAACCAATGGCATATGCTCTACTGTTGGCTGTTGCAATTCCTTCATCCATTCCCTTTTCTTCTTCATTTTTCCATTAATCTTTTTTTCAAATCTCGATTTTTTCTAACCTAAATCTCTCTGACAATGAAACACGCTGATTAAGATTGATTTATGCTGGTTCTAATTGCATTTTTAGGCTAAATATTTCAATTACTGTAGCTAATTTTATAAGTTATTGTTATTGGAGAGCAGAAAGTTAGGAGGCAATTTAAACTTGAAGACATTTAATGTCGATCCGCTACTGCTCTTGTTGGCTGGTAATTTCATGAGTGGATCATGGCTCCCAAAAATTTTGAATTTGTTAATATATTACATATAATTTGCATTGAAGAAAATTTTGAATTGTTGCTATTGACTTGATGGGTGTTGGCCCCCTCAAGTTTCTCAACGAACAGAGTCTGATTCTCTCCCGCTGCAATTTTTGCTATTTAATTTTATCACTCTTTTTTAAAAAAATATTTTTTTTGTTTTTGGAATTATATTGTACTTTTCCTTCTTTATTTTCCCACTTTTTATATTTATAACTTATTTATAGACTTTATTTTCTCTTTTATATATTCATTTTTTTACTTTATTTATTATTTTTTTTATTATTTAGTTGATTTACTTCATTTTTAAAAAAAATTTCCTTTTATTCAATTATATTTAAGAAAAAGTACGATTTTTAGTTCGAAAATTTGAGATCCCTATATTTCAAAATTGAATACTTTAACTTCTAACATTTTAATAATACTCTCTTTTAAGTTTTTTTTTGTATATTTTTCAGTTTATTTTCATATTTTTTTTCTTTTAAAAATTAAATTTACGTGGAAACTAAATAATCAATACGTCGAAAAAATTTAATTGAAGGGCATGTACCCATACAATCAGGAAGATCGAAAAAAATCGACCCTAAACCTGAAGTCCTAGATATGCCCCTGGGTAATTTGAACTTGAAGTAAAGTTGAATGAATGTTTTCAATATAAATCTCTTTTTATATAAGGCTGCTGATTAAAGATATGGAAAGAGCGAAAGGGCAAAGAAAAGGAAGGCAAGGGACAAGAGAAAACCCAAAGGCCGGATAAGAATAAGAGAATTTACCAACACCAGCACATTCTACCTCTTGTATTATATTTGTAGCATAATTTTTAAAATAATTCATCTATAACATATTTATACCTAGTGATAGTTTATCACTCACCTAGTGATAGAACTCAATTTAGATTTCTATCACTGATACAAAACTTAAGGAGTGATAGAATGAGTCTATCATTGATTGAATTCTATCACTAGTAGAATTCAACAAGTGATAGAAGTCAATTTGGATTTTCTGCTACAAATAAAATTATTTTAGATTTTGTGCTATAGATGAAAATATTTTACCTTTTTTTGTTATACATGCAAAATCCCCTAAGAATAATAACACCTCATGAGAAGAGAGTTTCAAATTAAAGATCTCACCGAATATCCTGCTTTATATATATATATATAATATTTACTTGTTTTCTTAAGGATTATTCCCAAGGCATATAATTTTATTTGTTTGCTTCACACAAGGGTTGAAATTCTAAAGAAAAAGATGTGTGAAAGTAATAGGTAAAAGGAAAGCGTGTATATAAGGTGTACATAATGAGATTCTTTCTGTTTAAGTCTAACACACCTTTTTTTTTTTTTTTTTTAATGAGAGAATGGAAAAATTACATATATGATGGTACATTTCTACTCGGGATTTAGAACTTTTAAAATAAGAGAATGGATTGCAGGTACCAAATTCTAGCCTATTATTTTAATTTTGATAATTTTTTAAAGATATTTTATAAAGAAGAAAATATTTAACTTTCATTATTTTTAATAGTTTTACTTTCATTTTCAATCAATTTGACTTAATTAAAGTCATTCGTGGGTTGGAATATCACAAGTGACTAGAATATCCATTTTCAATTCTTACTATATTTGAATTTATTTTTCCTAAAATATTGATATTTTTAGAATTTTTTTTCTCTTTTTTATTATTTATGTAAAATAAGTTCCTTAAACAAGTTAATTTTAGGGGATTTTACATGTGATGCAAAAAAACCCAAAAATATCATCAATAGTACTTTTTTTAAAGAAGAAAAGAATTACATAGGTAGTAGAAAAATGAGATGGTCCATGTAAAATAAGTAAAATGTCTACACTTCAATCAATTTTCATTTGATGGTCCTTGATCAATTTTAATTTTAAGTTTGATCTGATAGCATTTTCAGCTATAGGCTTTAATCAATTATAAGCTAATCTAATAATATTCAATAATTGCTTTTAATTAGTTCAATCTCACTCCTAAAAGTGGAAAAGGTAGAATTGTATTTGTTTTTTTTTAATAAGGCTCCTAAATATGTTATACATATAATATTTAAAAAAATTATAATTAAAATAGAATGCTTTAAAGTTGTCATTCCCCAAAAATATCTGACAATCGCATCAAAAACTGGATGCCCATAGAAGTACTTATTGCAAGTGCAAGTGTATGAGTCAAATGTTAATATGTTCATGTTCTCAATACAAGTAAATTAATACAAATATCATCCTCATTATTGAATTTCAAGTTCTCAATTAACTAGAGATCAAATTTAATAATTGTCTAAATAAACTTTTTGTTGTGTTAAAAACACTCTCAAATATGCAGTCTTTATTTCATGTCTCCATCTCGAGAGAAAAAAATTCTGATATCGATCTAATCTCGAACACGATTCGAGATCAGATCCATGCGAATTATTGTTAAACCTAGTACAGGGGAGGAAGATTAAGTGATTTGGGAAAGTGAAAAGAGAATTGGGAGAGGAATCTCATCCCCAAGTAGAGAGGCATTATACTTATACATATATTTGTGAGGAGAAGTATTGTGCTTGGAATATGCTGGTCTCTATTTCTTCAATATTGGCAATGTTGGAGTTTGTTCATTAGCCTTTATAAAGAGATGAAAGCTAATGAAAGAAAGTAAGCATTGAGATGAAGATCATGAACAATGAACATGAAATGCATTGGTTGGATTTCTGGGCAATTACTCCATTGGCAGTTGGCTCTTGCTATTCTAAATTAATTTGGCCAAATTAAACTTACTGCCAAAGGAGATTTGCCCCGCAATGCACCTATGCAACTTAATCAAGCATCACGCGGGTAGGTTGCAAGCGCGGGATGCAGCTTGGCCAGTACGTAAGTATTACTCGTGAATTAGCTTAAGTTATTTGTCTTTTTTGTTCACGTTTTCGTCTCTCTCGAGTACGTAGCTCGATTTCCTACGAAGATGGAAAACCCGAACCATTTGGTATTCTTTATATGGATTTAAATCATTCTTATATTAACAACATGCATATAGTTTATTCAAAGCTATGCCATTAATTTGTTAACATCAAAGTAAATTGAAGGATTAGAATGGAGTTTTTAAAAGTGAAATAAACCGTTTTTAAAATTTAAAAATTAAAATCGAAGGAACATAAAAGTTTAGAAATATTTATATACTATTTCTTTAAGGTTTCACCAACGCTTTAGATGAAGCGTAGACAAATATGTAGCCATCCTCAATACAATAAATAATAATAATAATAATAATAATAATAATAATGTCGGGAAAAGCTTACCTGTTGGCCAATGTCGGTTTCATCTTCATTGACGAATTACACAATATCTCTAATTTGAAGAAAACAACCTCACTGAATGCAACATGCAACATGCATTTTCGTTAACAAACGTTACCGTTAGCAAATTAACCTTTTGGTCGAAGGTCTACAGCTATCATCAACACGTATAATTAATTATTAATAAAAAGATAGGATTATTGTAAAAAAAAAAAATAATAATAATAATTTTACAAACCACAATCCTCAATGTCATTATTGGGACTATCTGCATGTGGGTTACATGCACCATCGCTGAATAATTCAATCCCGAATGGTCCTTATATGGTGTTTGTGATTGTCCACTAACAGTTGATACTTGATAATTACATAGTTGATTAATCGATTATTTATAATGTTGATGGTTATTTTATAGTGTTTGCGTTTGTTACTTGAATTGCTTGAACAAAATAATTATTATTAAAAAAAAAGGAAAATGAGTTACAAAAGACATGCCCACTTTACATGTCTTGGTGGAATCTGATGCTTCAGTGGTCATTGACTCAATTAATGAGATTTCTCAAGACTTTTCTGAATTACAATGTATCGTTGATGATATTTTAGAGTTGACTCTATTGTTTAAGGAGATTTCATTTACGCACATCTATAGATCATGTAATTTTGCGGTTGACGCTTTAGCCTCCCTATGGTGGGGTGATCTTAGTCTCTGTATTGAGGCTCCGATTGGCCTTTGTAATGCATACTCTTTTTGGAGGGGGACCCTCCCCCTTGTGTTTCCTCGGCAATTAACGAGAATTGTGTTGGTTTGAACTATGGTTGATGAATGTGTGACTGGTTATTCTTTCAAAAAAAAAAAAAAAGACATACCCACTTTAGCTTAGTTTGATGCTATAATTTTTCCAACATCATAGGGGAGGACATATGTTTTTCCAATTCCAACATTATGATTGTTGTTGGGTTATGCTAGAGTAAAAAAGAAAGAATTTATGAAGGACAGATTTAGTTACTTGATCCAATCACAGGTTCAATCATTCATTATCATTATTACAAGATGCATTATTTTATTTCTTAAAAAATAAAGATGCACTATTTTATACCCACCACAGACAATCATTGAACAATCATTCACGTTGAGGGTGGGAGTTGAGTTAGTTATGGAGTAATTTTTTAAGAGGGTAATTTGGGTGCAGTCACATGACTGCACCCCACCTATAATGTCAACATATGTGGCATCTTTGGTGTCATACATTTCAGCTCACTTTTTTAAAAAAAATATTAAAATATGTGTGTGATATCATGAGTGGAGTTCAACCATGGTACACTCAAATTACCCTAATTTTTTAATCAAATAAACCATATTTCAAGTCATATTCATGGCAATACAAAAAGAAAGCTGTTATCTAACTCATTTGTATTAGCTATAGTTATCCAAATATTTGTTCAAAACATAATTCTAAAAAGTTCAAATAAACTCTCTTTTTGTATTTGATACAATAAAATTTTTGTTTGAATAATATTAAAAAAGAAAAAGTTACGACTTCAAATGATATAACATATTTATTATGGAGAACTTACCTATCTACTCATAAATCAAAATTTTCTTTTAATTCATAAACAGACAAGTATTTCTCCGTAGAATACACCAGATTCTTTTGCTCTCAATAATTCCATCCACTTTTGTTCTTCATCTTCTATGTCTTTGTTCTTCCTTTTACAACATTGATATATGGCTTTCAATTCAAAAACTTTGAGAGAAGATGAAAACTCAAAGAAAACCCAAGAATTTACAATTTCAATTAACCAAACAAAAAAAAAGACAATGAATGAAAGTAGTGTCATATTACAGTAGAAGCAACAGCATGAGCCCAGCCTTTGAGATCATGTTTCATATCGATCTCATTAGCAGGAAACCTCCATTTCATCATCAATGGCGCCTTCTTCAACTCCATAGCCTCCCAAGCTTCCGAAAGATAAGGCCTTACAATTTCCCCACCCAATTCTTCATCTTCTTCTTCCTCCTTTTTCCCCAGCCTGTTCAATCCTGGAACAATCGTCGCCAAGCTCGATCCTTTATCCTCTTCCGAGAACACAAATCCCAAATCCATAAACCCTTTTAGCTCCTCGAATTCCAACTCCGACATGCTCCGACTACTCGCCGCCCTTCCCCTCCTCCCTCTAACTCTGTTTTTCCTCGACTCTGTTTTCCCCCGCCGCCCAGTTTCCCGCCGCCAGCCGTTCTCCGGCGACTCCGCTCCGGCGATGTCCTTGCTGGAATGAATCGTGTGAAGCTTTGGCGAAAACAGAAGTGAATCCGGCGAGTTGGAACTCGATATGAAGCTTAATTTTGAGGTTAAATCGTCGCTTATGGATCTCGTCGGAATCCGTGGGAGGAAAGGCTTCTCCGGCGGCGGCGTCATTTGTAATGGGTTTTGAGGGGTTGATGAAAAGGGGCGGTTGTCGAAGATTTGACGCTCGAACCAGAAGGAATCGAAGAGATTTAGAACTTGCTTGATGTCCATTAATGGCGGCTGAGAACAGAGATTTGAGCCTGTGTTTGGATCAGTTGGTTAATTGGGATTTGACAAATGAATGTGCTTATATACGATGATATTATGCACCTGGAAATCAAAATACTGCACACGTGTGGATTTTGTCTTAATTTTTAGTTGCATTGGGATTTGACAAATGAATGTGCTTCTATAAATAAATGTTTTATTGTTTTATAACTCTTCTTACATATATTTATGAATGTATTAGTGATACAATAGTTTCATTGTTTAGTTGTAAATCAGTTAAACAGCAGCAGCGTCACAGATTTGATTCCAAGAATCGGTATTGTCCCCCCTCCTTGATATGTACTCAAAAAAAAATTGATCAAATAGTGAGGCAAACATTAAGTGAGTTATTATAACAAATTCGACCATTTACATAAACGAGCTAAAACATTTCCTAAATAGTATCACATATGTATGTGTGCAGAATTTCTTTACATATTAACGTGTAGGGAAATATTTCTCATTTATTAAAGACATACTCATATATTTTTTTTCAAAGGTATTTTTATGCTTATTATGTGTTAATGTGATAAATATTACATTGCCTATAGAAGTAATCTAATATCTCTGAAAAAAAAAATAACAATAAATCTAATATATATTTAGTAATAGTAAAATAATGTTGTCACTTATAAAAAAATTTCTTGATCAAGTTAGTCTTATTTATTTGAGCTATATAGTTGACTTTAAATCCAATTTCTTCTTCCAAATTTTTTGTCCTATTTATTAGATGGAGTGAGTTTTTCCTTTGCTATACCTTCTTGGATATTTGGATTAATTAAGAACAAATTGATATGCGAATTTTGAACAAATTAGAAAGCTATGAAAAAAAAACTAATAAATAATTGGAAGAAGTAAAAGAAATGTTGGATAAGCTCGCCACATGAGAGAGATCTAGTTGCATAACCACGTTTAATGCCTTAATCTAAGGCTTCCTCTCATAGAAAATTCTATTTTAATTTGAATGAAATTTCTTCTAGAGCGACTTGAATTAATGGGGTGACATCAATTTAGGTTATTTTATTATTACTTTATATGATATTACATGATTTTCTGTTTGGTGCCCCCACTAAAATAAGAACAATCTCCTTCCTTGGAGGGGAAAAAAACCAACTAGTATTATTGTATTGTTATTATATTATTTTAACATACCAACTAGTTTTTTTTTTTTTTTTAACAACAACTAGTTTTATTATTATTTATTTTTGGAAAAAAAACAGCTATTATTTTAGTCCATATTTAGTATTGAATTTAAAAACCTCTTATTTGGACGTTAATTATATAAAATCGTTCTATGTGATAGTTATTATGCATTTCTAAATATTTAATATCACGTTGGTTGAGAACTCAAATGTATGTAAATCAGTTTAACACCAGCATCGCAGGTTCTAGCTTGAGATTCGATATTTGTCCCCCCTCTCTCAATATATACTAAAAAAAAAATGTATGTATTTAAAATTGAGGTGACAATCCTAACTTTTTTAATTCTAATAGGCAATAATGTATTGTATATTATTTTGTAGTAAGAAAATTGTAAGTATTTAAAATTGATACATGTATATACATACAAATACACACACACACATATATATACATACATATATAAAAAATTGTATCAATGGGGATGTTATGAAAATTGAACAAAAATCAAAGATAAAAATAGAAACCATGAGACAATATTAGAGAGTTTTATTTGGTTCACCAATGATGTGTTAGCTATATGTTCACACAGATGAAATAACGATTTTATTAAAGAGAATATGAAAAACATAATGACGATTAAGTAAAACTAAAGTGCACTCTCATAAAATCCTGCTATAAATATTGTCAAAATTGCATAAATGCTTAAATGTGAAACATAAACATAATTATATATTTTGGAATCTTGCTCCCGGACAACGAAACCATGGATTGAATAATTGTGGGACATCACACAATAGAATATCTCAACAGAGAATATTGAAAACTAAAAATACTTGTAGAAGGATAAGTTTCATGAACAAGGCGCACTACGCAATCCTAATTTTGCTACCAAAATTTATACTTAGACATTAGAGTATGTTTGAGTGAGTACTACATGGGTGTGTAATTTATATTACGTGGTATTATATTCAAGGGAATTTGCTACCAATGACAGGTTTTGGCCCATCTATTTTAATTATAACACAAATTGTAAAAGAATTCATGCATAGCAGATTTTGTATATTCTTTTTCAATTTCCAAATATACTCTTTTTCTTTTAACTTCCTCTTCAAGCTTCAAGTCTTCCTTCTTCCTCCTCTCTTTGCACAAACTTTCCCGCTCTTCCTTCTTCCTTCTTCCTCCTTCCTTCTTCTTTCTTTCCCATTCTCTCTGCAATTTCTTCTTCCTCTACAAGCTTCAAGTTTTCCTTCTTTCCCATTCTTCTCTACCATTTCTTTGTGCGCTTTCTCTTAATGGGTTTATTGATTGTGAATAATTTAGGGATTTGAAGAAATGGGTTTTGAAGAGAATATGATGAAGAAGAAGTAAATGTGAAAATGGTGGAAATGGAAGGGAGATTTGCGATTTCGTCTCCGATTTCTTCTCCTGCAACCCTAGGTGTGCAGATTCACTCCGACCGATAGACTTCTATCAGTGGAACTGATAGACTTCTATCAGTTGAACCAAAGTGAATATGCACTGATAGACTTCTATCAGTTCCATCAATAGACTTCTATCAGTTCTATCGATAGAATCCTATCAGTTCCACCGATAGAAGTCTATCAGTGGAACTGATAGAATTCTCTACTCATGGGTATTTTTGTCATTTCACAAGCTCTATATAACTTTTTTGTCATCTATGAATAACTTTTAGAATTGTGCTATGAAAGAAATTATTTTGTTTCTTTTTAATATACATGCCAAAACCCCTATATTCAATTTCATTTGAGAGAATCAAACACACACATCTTGATCAAAGATATATGACACATACTAGATTAAGCCAACTTTGTAGATACTTTTGTCTTTACAACAATAATGGTAATTAGTTTAAGTAGTTTGCGCTTCATTAAACTTCTGCTTCACATTTAGAATTTGGGGCCCACGTCCCAAAACACCGTATGATAATTGTCGACTTGCACGTTTTATTTCGACCGTTAGCGCTACTTTCCGTTTATTTTGACGGAGTTACAAACGGTCGGTCAAAAAGTCCATAGCTATGCTGCAAAACAGAATAGATCCTCGCGCATTTACGATAATGCCCTGAAAAGAATAAGTCTTCATACATTGATAGAGTGGTAGTTTAGTCAATTTCACCATCCATCTAAAACTTGGTTATTAATTCTTTCGAAGCTCCATTGGATTATTGGGCGTCGAGTACAATGGAAACTGAAAGCCAGCAGATTTTGGAAAATTTCGAGTCTCTTTGGTTCTTCGCCACCGTATTTTCCGACCAACCGCCGCCGCCGGCCGGTATAAATCTCCAAAATCCCACTCAAAGCGACGCCGTTGAGCCAATCGGAGAAGAAATCGCGACACCCATTTTTCAAAATCAGCAAAATGTGGATGAAAGAAGAATCGAAGATTGTGATGGGTCTGAAATGAAAACAGAGGAGAAGAGAAAAAGCAGAATTAGAAGAAGATCTTGTTGTTGGAGCCAGAGGAGAAAAATTGTGGGAGAAATGGATCTGAGTAATTCTGTGAAGGAGATTTGTGAATGTTGGGTGTTGGAAGAGAGAATTAGAAATGGGAATTATTATCAGATGAAGAAGAAAAAGATGGCTTCAATTGAAGATGATATGGCGATGAAAGAGCACATTAGATCGTGGGCTTATGCAGTGGCTTGTGCTGTTAGATGATCATTGATCAAGATATATGTGGGTGTAGATTTAGATGATTGATTTTGTCTAAATTTGTAGTGGGGGTGTGATGATTTTGTAATTTGGTGAATAATTTTTGTAAAGATGGGAACTTTATGGTTGGATCTTTGTCTTCTTTGTTATGGGTTTTGGTGATTCTTTGTCGGATCTGGGTTTTGTCAGAAATCAGTGGACTGGTCGTAGTTCTTCATCGTAGTAACTGTTTTTTTTTGGTAATTAAACACTAATCTGAACTAGGATCTCTGTAATACATGCCGCTGAGGGCGATTAATCTCCTTTGAAAAGGTGCGGATTCTCAACACTTTTACAACTTAGGTAGACTATTTCATGAGAATATTGATTTACAATTTCAATTAACCTAAGTAGGTAATTTGATTCTCAAATTCAGATCTAATTCAAGAAGGTATTACAACATTTTTAAAAGTCATTTTTGAGATTTTCATCTTCTCCCATTTGAAGCATCTGTGGCTAAATTATGGTTACAATGTTATTAACTATCAATGAGATTGACCAATCAAGCGTGGTCAAACCACAATGGCTAGAAACATTTGTTGCTAAATTATGGCTCTTCATTAGATAATTAACTTTGATATGATATTAAATATTAAATTTCATTTCAAAATTGATTTATAATTAATTAATGGAACAAGTCGTCTATTTTACAATTTATCTAATTTTGAATCATGACTTGAATGGGTCAGTAGCGCAATAGTTTCATTGTTTAGTTATAAACTAGTTCAACACCAGCGTCACACACCCTCCCAATATATACTCAAAAAAATTATTTTTTGAATAAGAGGAATGGTTCAAACCACTCCTCAAAAACTCATCGTTTGTTGTTTGTAGTAAATAATCACGCTTAACCACTCTTGAATTCCTTTACCAAATTTTAAATTAAATTTTATTAAACTTTATATCAAATTTATTATTAAACCATTATTGACCTCAATCTCCAAATGATTAATCCATTATTATTAATCGCTTCAAACTACTATTAACCCCTTGATTCTCTTCCCCTCGGTCTCCAAGTAAAAACTGATTTACATTATTCTTATTCATTTTTTTAAAACAGAAATATGAAGAAAAAAAATACTTGGGCTGAAACTGAATCAGCCCAGAGATGTGGCCCAGATTAGAGCACTCGACGTTTGAGCCTACCGATCGAAGAAGACTCAATTTCAGGATCATCGGCCGGTAGCAGCGCAGCGAGGCAACGATGTCGGCGGCACCGGCAAGACGGCTAAGGGGCCACAAAGGCACCGCAACGTGTTGCATCTCCTCCAATGACCGTCCTGGCGTTGTCGCTACTTCAGGCGAGGTTATAATATCTCCATCTTCCATTTTCTTCACCTCTTAAGTTGTTCTGCTTGCTGAGAAGATGCCATGGTAGAGTACTTCACTGTACTTTTCTAGGTTACAGTTTTCATGATGGTTTGAGCTTCAAATTAACTGAGAATTGCGAACATGGATTTGTGTGATTGTGATTATGTCAGGGTATAACTGGATTGGACAATACTTGGCTTTTCTTTGTAGGATGGTTGTGTTTGCTGGTTTGATGTGAGGTGCAAAGATGTGGTATCCATTTTGGAAGTAGGAAAAGAACCTATTTCATCCATTTGTTTCAAGCCAGGTTCATTAATCTTCTATTCGTTTCTTTGTTTAAATTTCAACTGTGAATGAAAACTGTAATGATTCACCATCATGTCTCCTATATTATACGTTATGCCATATTTTTCTGTAATTTCACTACGGCTATATTGCAATGAATTCTTCAGTCTCCGCAAGTATTTCCGTATCGGAGATTATGGGCAAAGCTTGCATCAACTAAAATGTAGTTTATTACTAGTAAAGATCGTTCTCAGAAAAAAAGAAGAGAAGATGAAGAAGAAGAAAAATTGCTAGTAACGATCATAGTTAAAAAATTATTATTGTTAAGATAAGAAAACATTGAAGTGTTCTAATTTCTATTATTGGTTCAGAAGCTTGGGGTAAATCTAGAATGGGGGGATGGGTGGCTGTGTTTCCCTACTGAGTTTGATGGCAGGTTGAATTTTAAATTTCTTAAGTTTGTTGTTCCTAGTTCACAATATATATTATCAATGTGAGAAATGTCTTGATCATTTAATCTGCAGACCCCAGCCACGGCTAAAATATTTAGTAATTTCGCAAGATTGAAATGAAAATCTCTTATCTGGCATAATTTCTAAAGCTTTGGTTTTTGTTATAATTTTTACTCTGGCCTTTTATTTTCACCCCTGCTTAATCAGGAAATGAAGATGTTATTTACATCTCCTCGGGGAAGGAAATTATGTCATTTGATGTTCATCAGGTAAGGAGGTTTCATAACGTTAAGAAATTTAAAATATATTTGTTTTTTTAACATTCTGAATTTATGAAACTTCTCCCAAAATAGCATAAAACTTCATGTCTATTTTAGTCATGTTTTTATACACATCCCTTTGAGGTTCTGTTAATACACACACACACTTCACTTTTGTAGTTGTTTATAATTTCTAATTTATTAATGGTTTATATGCCGTTGACTTATATATATTTTACTTTTGGAGGCTACATCATCGAAACCATTGGGGAGTTATAGTTACAACAAAGAGGAGATAAATCAGGTAGAGCTAGTCAGTAACTTTGTTTTTATTTACAGATATCTTAATCTAGTTGGATCAGCATTAGTAATCTGTGGGGGCTAGTGTCAGTGGTCTGAATGATGGTACAAGTTCTTCCTTCAGAAAAAATAATAAATTAATTATTATTGGATCAGAAGCCACTAGTCAAAATTTATTCCCATGCAGGTTTCTTGTAGCCCAAAATCCTCTTTTCTGGCTGCCGCTGATGATGGTGGTGATGTTAAGGTCAGCATCTTTAGCTCACTGAAATATATTTTATTGGGGTACAAACTCAAACAGGCATGTGGTGTTGTTGTTAAGGTCTGATTTTATTTCCATTCAAGTAGATGGAAGAAAGTTGTATGAGTTCTGGTAACTAGATTTCACATTTCAAAATTTCTTTTATTCGAGCATAGAAGATAAAAGGACCTAAAAATGCTGGCATCAAGTATCTACAACATATTTTAGCAAATGTTGCCTCGTTGTGTCTGTTTGAGTGCCGGTGAGCCGTAAATCTGGATTGTGTTCGTCATTCTTTTTTCTTGAGAATCTGGTCAGCTCTTTTGCAGGTTTTCTTTGGGTATTTTATCTCCAAGCGTTTTAACTTCGCTCACATGATATTGAATGTTGATAACTTGATATGACATATATATAGTAATTCTCCTTCCATTCCCGATATAAATCAAGTTAAAAACTGTAATGTCCTATCTCATTCTTTGTGTGCGACCATGCACGCATTCCAACTCCTTTTAGTAATAAAAATGCAGAAGTAATGGTTTTATGTTGTTGCTATTACCAAATTGACAGTTTTGCTAATTATATTCTTTATGGCAGATTATTGATATTCACCAGAACTGCCTCTATAAAACATTAAGATCTGGCCATACAAGTGTATCCTTTTGTGTAACTTGAAGCATTTTTACATCAGGTTTCTGCATTTCATTCTTTCCCGTGTGCTTTATTGTTATTTAATATTGTTACATGGATTCCATCTTTGCATCCTCAACCATACAATTAGATTTGTAGCAGTGTTCAGTTCCTTCCTTGGAGACCCTGGGAAGGTAAAAAAACATTTTAACCAGACCTCCACTTTTTCTTCGGTGATCAGTCACAGGCCATTGGTGATTTTAATCTGATGACTTACTTTGAAATACTTAGTCCTGATTTTTACAGGAACGTGATCGTTTATTTTATTAGTTGGAAGCCTCATCTCTCCGATCTAACCGTGTTTCACAATTCCGGTGTTATGCAGTTATTACAGGAGGTCTTGATTCAAAGCTCATTTTGTGGGACTTTTCCAGAGGACGCCCCATCAAAGTACTTGATTTTGGTTCGTTCATTTGCGCCTCATTTGTTTGTGCTATTCCATGCGTTACATTTCGTTTTGCATATCATATAAGTTGGGGGGAAAATGGAATAATCTAAATGTGAAAATTGAATTAAGCTAGAAAAGTCTATGTGAAGAGGACGAAGAAGAGAAACTAGTCGCATTTTTCATGTTCTGTTAACAAAACCCAAAATAAACCAGAAGAATTAGAGAAATGAGGAGTGGAGGAAGAGGAAGATAAGGATAGAAAGAGGAAAATTAAAAATCCTCAAGGACCTGTATGCAACTAAACCCAAACCCCAGGGACCAAAAGTGTATTTTTCCCATAAATACAATTTGATCTGTAACAGATAGTGTGTTTCAATGCCATTGGTCTTGCATGAATGAATTTCAGAATGGATTGTATGAGAAACAGTAACGATCATGCCATCAGGCATCAGTTCAGATTATGTAAATTACAGACGCATGAACACTTCACTGTTGGTAACATTTTCATTGTTTTGTCATTTGACCCTCTGCAGATAGCCCCGAGAACAACCCTTCCAGTAACACGGGACAATGTTTTAATCCTGCATTTGTTCACGCAATAGCAGTTCCTGAAGTCAATATGCTGGACAAATTGGGCCAGATATGCGTCGTCGCAAGAGGCGATGGTGTTGTTCATGTGATTGATATTGAATCTGAGAAAGCAAAGGTTTCCAAGAAAACTGGTAAAAGAATACAAGCAAGATCCAAGGGAGATACAACTGCTTGTGATGTTGATAGCCAAGAGCAAACTGGAAGAAAGAGGTTATATTTGGATTACACTGTTGGTGGGCACTCTGCTGCTGTGTCCTGTGTGTAAGTAAATTGTTTTCTCATCTTCTCAAGGTAAAGAATCTCTCTTACCGAGTGGAAAATTTCAGGGCATTTTCTCAGTTTGGGGAGAAAGGGAAGTTCATAGTTTCTGGTGGGAATGACAAATGCATAAAGCTTTGGAATTGGTCTGGAGTTCCTGAGGCTGAGGAAACCAGCAGCAACAACGATATTCTCCATTTGAACATCAATTTGAGCAAGAAGGTTGTGATCATCTATAGACGATTGCATCTCACGATCCGTATCATTACTCGTGATTTCACCGATTGTTTTCTAATTTGGGAATTCAATATCTTCTGCAGGTTAATTGGCTATGTACTACTGCAGCTGAAACCGAAAACCTTATTGTTTGTGATACCAGCAAAGTAGTAAAAGTATATACTGTTCAATAAAATCGCCAGATAGAGGTGCCTTCACAATGAGAGTTTATAGGAAGCAACCTGAGGAATTCTGCTCCATGCTAATGTTCTTATGTTTCATGATTCTGATTTTTAGATATCCATGCAGACAATTTTGAGACCAAGAGTAGGCATTTTCTGGGAATTAATTTTTGTTTTTGTTTTTGTTTGTTTGTTTTTTTTTTTTTAAAGTTCAAATTGGAGAAAGGGGGCTTCAAATCCTACATAGATGACACTATTGTTCTTAAATAAATTGAGTGTCAAATACTGATTTCCAGCATCAAATTTGTGACGATAAAGTTGTATTGGATTACAACCAATCAATCAAGCCAACATGCTGTTAATCCTTTCAGTTCATTCGTTTTATTAAAAAAATATATGAATATATTTGGTAAATATTTCTTGTTGTACTCAAATATTCTTTTCGTTAGCAGTAAGTCCTATAATTTAAACAACGTTGGATTTACTGCTAATGCTAATGAACGAGTCTTGTATATTGCTAACGAATGAGTCATGTAGTTTGCTTTATTTTTTTAGTATAATAAATGTACGATTGCTAACGAATGAGTCATGTAGTTTGCTTTATTTTTTTAGTATAATAAATGTAGAGTACAAGGATTTGAATCCAAAGAAAAGAATATACGTCAATTGAACTATAATGGTCATATTGGATGGGTTTAACATTATGCGCCAATGAAATTAGTTTTCACTAAAGACTATTTATAAGGGTTTACACAATTATAACTTGTGAAATTGCAAGATTCAACCACATTTGTAATTTAACTGATGAAGTATTGAACAACTTTTTTATCTATGTTTTTCTAAAAACTAGAAATGAAAAAAAAAAAAAAATAGTCCATATGTAGCATAATCAACGGAAAAGTGTGTAAATTCAACTAGAAAAAGTAAAAAAATGTGAAAAACAAATCATGAACAAATCTGGTTACCAACGTCATTTTTACAAATCTAACTATAGATCTGAACCTGAGCTTGTTCATTGAGTGAGATTATATTATCCTCAGATCGTACCAGTTCTATATGTTCATATTAATTCCAACTACCAAATGGGTCAGGCGCAATGATTTCATTCTTCGTTTGTAAACCAGTTCAATACCAATATTATAAGTTTGAGTCCAAGAATCGATATTTGTCTCCCTCTCCCTATAAACTACCAGCAAAAAGTAAACCACCAGTTCATCAGCCAACAACATCAAAGTTGAAGTTTTTGCCGCTTCATTGATCATTCCATGGGTCTGGTTCGAATAAAGAAAATTCTGACTCCATCAAAAACCGCACTTCAATTACAAAATTTCTTCCCTTTACAAGAAACTTCTCGAACACATTTTTGCAGTCTCGGTTGCTTCAGATCGTGGGGTCTCTTTCTAATGAATCAGGTTGGTGCACAATCATCTATTAGTAGTTCAGTAACATACAACAGCCCAACCAAATCTTCGCTTCAAATTCCCGCAAAATTTCAAATCTGTTTCTACACAGACTTTGCTTCTCAAATGGCTGAAAACCAACTTCCCAACCTCTCGTCTTCTCAACTACTACGTTCCATTCTTTCGAATTCAAATGGGTTGTGCGTTTTCCATATAAAATCGCCCACGAAACCCTAGATTTCAGTGGCTGAGAGGGTAATTTTTTATTTGGGGTTGCGGAACAAGTGAGACCCAGAATAATGATGGTTTCTGATGTTCCCATTTGCCACACTTGTGGTGAGCAAGTTGGTGTTGATGCCAATGGTGAGGTTTTTGTTGCTTGCCATGAGTGCCATTTTCCTATCTGCAAGGTCTGCGTTCAGTATGATGTTAAGGAAGGCCGAAATGTCTGCTTGCGGTGTGGCTCTCCTTTTGACGGTATCTTCTTCGTCTTTAAGACCGTGTTTGATAACCATTTGGTTTTTGGAAATCATGTCTATCAATGCAACTTTCACATATGAATTTCCTTGTTGTGTTATCTACTTGGTACATCTGTTTTAAAAAACCAAGCCATATTTTAGAAAGAAAAAATAAAAGTACTTTTTGAAAACTTGTTTTGTTTTGTGACATTAATTTGTAATCCATTCTTTTGATGTCTCTTTGTGTCTGACCTACGATGGGCGTGGTGGTTACCCTGAGTATAGTGGAGCCAGCGAAACTCCTAATTTTTTGTTTCTACGAAAGGAAAAAAAAAAGTTGTTTTTGTTTTTCAAATTTGGGTAAGAATTCAAAATTTTCATGTAGGGAAAAAACTATGGTAGATAAATTGAGAGAAAACGAGCTTAGTTTTCATTAAAAAAAACTAAATGGTTTTCAAAACTGCCTCAATTATCAGTTTTATGCTTTTGTTGTTCAGGAACTTGAATTTCATTTGAGTGGATTTTCTATTTCAGTTTGAGTTTATTTGTGATTGACCATGATAGACTGAATGCATGAAAATTCTAATCCAAATTCTTGGATGGTTTGATGCAGGGAGTTACGTTTAAGTAGTAGTGCGATCTATAGGAACTATGTTCTCTTTGATCTCAATATATCACTGATTCTTACCTTTTCAGTATTTCTGAATTTGTTTGCATGATCTGTGTTTACAGAGAAATTACTGATTGATGATACAAAGGCATCACGAGATCGAAACACCGTGGCATCTCATCTCAGTCATTCTCAGGTAAAATTTATTTTTTTGATTTCGCTTACTTGTGCTCGAGTTGCGAGTACTTCCCATTTGATTTCCAGTAGTTTATGTTTCTCACAAACTTATCTTTCATTTTTGTTTGTTTAGGACGTTGGAGTTCATGCTAGACATGTCAGTAGCGTGTCGACAGTGGATAGTGGTAACTAATATAGATTCTTTTACTCAAGTTGGGAGGCTTTAATATTGTTCCTATTTGTATCAATCTTTTCCTGTTTTTGTGAAGAATTGAATGATGAATCTGGGAACCCAATATGGAAGAACAGAGTAGAGAGTTGGAAGGATAAGAAGAACAAAAAGAAAAGAGCTACCGTGAAGACAGATGAAGAAGCTCAAATTCCACCCCAACAACAAATGGAAGAGAAACAGTGAGTACAAGGAAGTTTGATTCTTTTTATGTGATTTTTAAGAATTTAATGGTCATATTAGTCATGTCTCTTTAACATTTTGAATGTATGATTAGATCAAAAAGCTGGTTTTTGCGTGCTTAATGTCCTTTTCTATTAAACTGGCTTCATATCTGCTTACTTTTTAATGACTTAGATCTTTCGACATCATATTTCTGAGGAGATTATGAACTAGTGTTATAAGTTCTTAGTCAGAGAAAGGCTCAAAATTTCATTCTTCTAATATGTTAATTAGTCGCCACAACTTACAAAAATGTAATTCTTTTTCTTCCAGGATTTCAGAGGATGCTGCAGTTACACACTCATTTTCTTCAGTTTATCCGATTGCGTCGAGCAGATTAACACCATACAGAATAGTGATAATCATGCGATTGATCATTTTGGCTCTTTTCTTTCAATATCGGATTACAAATCCTGTTAATAGTGCTTTTGGTCTATGGCTCACTTCTATCATATGTGAAATCTGGTTTGCCTTCTCCTGGGTGTTGGATCAGTTCCCTAAATGGTCTCCCGTCTGCAGGGACACATTCATTGACAGATTATCCGCCAGGTAGGAGCAAGACAGCATAACTTATTAACATACTCCTTACATGAACTGGTTAATAAGTTTTCTCATTTATGATTAGTACTCTTAAAAACATATTGTTATATCGTTTTCATTTAACTTTCCTGTCAATATGGTAACTGGACTGTAGTAAAGATATTTGGGTACCGTGTAGGCTAGGAAGAATGATAAAATGTCAGATAGTTTCTCCCATTTCCTCTGTGCTAGTTTTGATGGAAATTCCTTGATATACGAGTTCTCCCGATCGGGTGTGTAGCCTTAAAGTTGAATATTCAACTTCCCGTCAGATCTGATTTTTATTTACCATATGATCTCATTGTCAAAAAAAAAAAAACTTAGTACCTGGCCCAAAACCTTATAACACTTTCATCTTCATCAATGAAAATGTTTGAGATGATCGTGATATGGTATTGATTTTGTTTATGAGCTGCATGTTTATCTGTTTCTTTGTCAGATTTGAAAGAGAGGGAGAACCATCCCAGCTTGCTGCTGTGGATTTTTTTGTGAGTACCGTTGATCCATTGAAAGAGCCTCCACTAATCACTGCCAATACCGTGCTTTCAATCCTTGCTGTGGACTATCCTGTTGATAAAGTCTCCTGCTATGTGTCTGACGATGGTGCAGCTATGCTTTCATTTGAATCTCTAGTTGAAACAGCCGACTTTGCAAGGAAGTGGGTTCCATTCTGCAAGAAATTCGCCATTGAACCCCGTGCTCCTGAGTTTTACTTCTCACAGAAAATAGACTATTTGAAAGATAAAGTGCAACCTTCTTTTGTCAAGGAACGTAGAGCAATGAAAGTAAGAACTTCAAACTTCTTCACATTCCACTTCTTGTTGTTTAGTTGTTACCACGACCAAATAGATTTATATCTAAAATGTATCATATAGTATGTCAAAGTTTATATGTTATTCATTGCAGAGAGCTTATGAAGAGTTTAAAGTACGAGTCAATGCTTTGGTAGCAAAGGCTCAAAAAACACCAGATGAAGGCTGGTCCATGCAAGATGGAACAGCTTGGCCAGGAAACAATCCACGTGACCACCCTGGAATGATTCAGGTTAAACACTACATTTGATTGTGTTTTTCTACTAACAGAAAAGAATGTTCAACTCCTATTCTACTATAAATGCCAAATTATCATGTACGTGGCATGATGTAGGATAAACAACTATCAGCATAGGTGCCAATAAAAGCATAGCTTTAGTGACACGATCTATAACCTAATAACTAAGAGGTTACGGATTCAAATCCTCCACCTATAAATGTTGTGAAATTTTTTTTTATCAGTGTACGTTTTTGTTCATATTATTCTTCGAAGGTGAATGAATTTTGAAGTTTTGTCAGTTATAAATTTTCCCCTAATTAAAGAAGACCAAGTGGTCAGAATTTTTTATTTGTGTCAAAATGGTTCAAGACTTAACTGTTTGTGCATTAGAATCTTAGTGTCTTCGATGGCCAATTTTCTGTTCCCATCTGTCATTCTGTGTCATTTTGTTTTCTTTCACTTAAAAAATTGAACCAAAATGCTAAAACGTAGAGGATGAATCGTTTCAGGTTTTTCTTGGAAATACTGGCGCCCATGACATGGATGGTAATGAACTTCCTCGACTTGTCTATGTCTCCAGAGAGAAAAGGCCTGGTTACCAGCATCACAAAAAAGCTGGTGCTGAAAATGCTCTGGTACTCATTCATCTATCATATTTTTATATCGTTGCGAGCACATCAAAGTTGTATACTTAAATCTTTGTCCTTAAACAGGTAAGAGTATCAGCAGTCCTCACAAATGCCCCCTTCATTCTCAACCTTGACTGTGATCACTATCTTAACAATAGCCAAGCTATACGTGAGGCAATGTGTTTCTTGATGGACCCACAAGTAGGCCGAGATGTATGCTATGTCCAATTTCCTCAGAGGTTTGATGGCATTGATCGAAGTGATCGATATGCCAATCGCAACACAGTTTTCTTTGATGTGAGTTTAGTTTTATTTTCTAAAACATATATGATCAATCTATCTGTTCCCCTGCAGAAGAATAATGAACAGAATTTTCCATGTTTCACAAGAGCATCTGAGTTCTTAGTGTTAGATAGTGTGTATGGCAATGATGACTTGTCCTTAACTAGTCCCGATATTCGAGTTCTGTGTTGATCACTTCACTTGTTTATGTGCTTGTGCATGTACTTGTACATGTATAATTGCAATTGTAAGATACAATAAACCAAATAGAAGTGGGAAAATACTCATACTGCACTACGTCAGTTAATCTTGATCCCTGCATTACTCAGTCTAAAGGCTCATCAGTTTTTGAGGATATTCATTTTTGTTTCAGGTGAACATGAAAGGATTGGATGGTATCCAGGGACCAGTTTATGTTGGTACAGGTTGCGTTTTCAATCGACAGGCACTTTATGGCTATGGACCTCCTTCTATGCCTAGCTTATCTAAGACATCCTCATCTTGCTCTTGGTGTGGCTGCTGTTCGTGCTGCTGTCCTTCCAAGAAGATCTCGAAAGATCCGACTGAGATTCAGAGAGATGCAAAAAGAGAAGAGCTTGATGCTGCAATCTTTAACCTCAGGGAAATAGATAGTAAGTCCAATCTTGGTGTAGTTCTTTTTTAGAAATTCAAGGCAGTAGTTCTCCACCTAATCTAGTTTTGGCTTTGTTCTACAGATTACGACGAGTACGAAAGGTCAATGCTGATATCTCAATTGAGCTTTGAGAAGACCTTTGGCTTATCTTCTGTATTTATTGAGTCCACACTAATGGAAAATGGAGGAGTTGCAGAATCTATAAATCCATCGACTTTGATCAAAGAAGCGATTCATGTCATTGGTTGTGGTTATGAAGAGAAAACTGCCTGGGGAAAAGAGGTATTCTTTTTGGTTGATATCAGCACATTCTCTCGCTTTTACATAAACATATACCGTAGTCAATATTTACTGGATCCTTGTGAACAATTTCTTGGCTTATGATCCCTGTTGTCTTCAGATTGGTTGGATATATGGTTCAGTCACTGAGGATATCTTAACGGGTTTTAAGATGCATTGCCGAGGATGGAGGTCCATCTACTGCATGCCCTTGAGGCCAGCATTCAAAGGATCAGCACCAATTAACCTTTCTGATCGTCTGCACCAAGTTCTTCGATGGGCACTTGGATCTGTTGAGATTTTTCTCAGCAGACATTGTCCATTATGGTATGGATTCGCAGGCGGTCGGCTCAAATGGCTCCAAAGAATGGCATATATAAACACCATTGTCTACCCATTCACCTCTCTCCCTCTTGTTGCTTACTGCACATTGCCTGCAATCTGCTTGCTGACGGGAAAGTTTATCATTCCAACGGTAAAATAGAGATACCCTCGAATTGTTTCTTTTTCCTTCTTAGTTAGTCTTGCCTTTTAAACCAAGTTCTACCTTCCACATCATGCAGCTCTCAAATCTAGCGAGTACCCTTTTTCTCGGTCTCTTCTTGTCCATCATTCTCACAAGTGTCCTTGAGCTACGTTGGAGTGGTGTTAGCATCGAAGATCTATGGCGTAACGAGCAATTCTGGGTCATAGGAGGCGTCTCAGCTCATCTATTTGCTGTCTTCCAAGGGTTCCTAAAGATGTTAGCTGGTGTTGACACCAACTTCACAGTTACCGCAAAGGCAGCAGAGGACGGCGAGTTTGGAGAGCTTTACATGGTGAAATGGACAACACTTTTGATCCCTCCTACGACCCTTATCGTCGTCAACATGGTCGGTGTCGTTGCTGGTTTTTCCGATGCATTAAATGGTGGGTATGAAGCTTGGGGACCTCTTTTTGGCAAGGTATTCTTTGCCTTTTGGGTGATTTTTCATCTCTATCCATTCCTCAAAGGTCTCATGGGTCGCCAAAACCGGACTCCAACCATTGTTGTTCTGTGGTCAGTGTTGCTGGCATCAGTTTTCTCACTTGTATGGGTGAAGATTGACCCATTTGTGAACCAGGTTGACACTTCTGCACTTGCTCAAAGCTGCACTGCCATAGATTGTTGAGTGTTGCCAGCTCCTTTATGGCATTTGAGATGAAAATATACAGATTCACTTGGAATATGTATAATGTATGAATGTTTTGGTTCAAGTTCAACCATTTGAGATTCAGTTTGTACAATGTAAACCATTGTTGTGAGCCTTATCAATATAAATACAACAGTTCTCTACTTTTGCTCACTCATTATATTATTTTGTGTTATAACTTCACATCAGTTCTTAGTCAGGAGCCAAAATTGTTTGGTGGGCATAATGTTAAAAAGAGCAAAAACAAGGGTATTTTAGTAATCATGCCAACCGTCCCAATTCCAACTTCTTGAGCTTCATTAAAACTTGCACTCTGAGCTTCAGGTTATGTGCGCTTCAGCTCACTGTCCCAACGTCTCTCTGAAACAACGATGAAACCGCCGCTTCAACCGGCCGTGATTTTCTCACTTCTCCTCTTAATCTCCACCGCCGCCGCCGCCGCTCCGGCGACCCCCATTGAAGTTTCTCCAACCCCATCTCCGACCACCTCCCCATCCATCACTCCACCGTTACGGCCGCCGGCATCGCCGTCGTTGAACTCTCTCGACCCGAAGCAACTTATAGCTCTGCAATCTCTCAACATCCCCACTTTCAAGGATCCCTGCAAGCAACCGTCGCTTCACAACTCCACCGTCTGCGACTCCTCGGAGCCGTTCCGACACATCGTTTTCCTCCGCCTGGCCAATTGCTCCGACGATGTCGCTTTGTCGTTCACAGCTCTGAAATCTCTGTCCACTCTCAGATCTCTTGAGTTTGTTGATTGTCCCATTTCCCCCATTCGCTTCCCGGCCGATCTGGTTTCTTCTCTCCGATCCTTCACCTGCACCAACAGCCTCCGTCGGCTCACCGGCGTCTGGCTCAGCCGGCTCGAGAATCTCACCGATCTCTCTGTCTCCAATGTCCCTGTTAATGCTTCCGGTCCTTTTGTCATTCTTGGCAATATGAATATCCTCAAGTCCGTGACTATTTCCAATGCGAATCTCACGGGTTTCTTTCCAAAACATTTGAATCGCAACCTTACCCACATTGATTTTTCAGGTAATATGCTAAAGGGAAAATTACCCACTTCGATTACCCTGCTGGAAAATCTTGAATCTCTGAATCTAGCTTCTAATGCTTTCAATGGTGAGATACCCACTTCGGTTGGAGACTTGATATCGCTTCAGAACTTGTCATTGGCATCGAATTCTCTTTCGGGATCGATCCCGGAATCAATCTCGGCTATTCCTGGATTGGTTCATCTCGATCTGAGCTCGAATCAGTTCAATGGAACAATTCCGAAGTTTCTTTCAGAGATGAAGAGCTTGAAGTATCTGAATCTCGAGAACAACCAGTTTCAAGGGGTATTTCCTTTCAATGGGTCTTTCTTGAAGAAGTTGGAAGTGTTTAAGATAAAGGGGAACAGCAATCTGTGCTACAATCATTCAATTCTATCATCTAAACTGAAGCTTGGAATTGCTCCTTGTGATAGACATGGGCTTCCATTGTCGCCGCCGCCGGCTAAGGATGATTCGTCGGCTGATGATAACAGTGACTACGATGACAGTGATGGAGATAATTCTAGGAGCCACCATAAGGAGTCTAATAATGGACCCAATAAAGTTGTGCTTGGAGTCGCTATTGGTCTTTCTTCCATAATTTTTCTCATTGTTTTTCTGGTTTGTACGTCCAAGTGTTGTCGTTGAGAGTGAAGATTCATCTGTTGTTTTACTTTTAGAGTAGAGTTTTTTGGTTCTTTTTCATTTTTGCTTTTGGTAGGAGTCACAGTAAAGGAATCTTGAGAGTTATAAGCATTGTAAATGTGGTGAAAGAACAATTTGGATGGTGTTTTTTTCTTTTTAGTTGATTGTTCCAATTATTTGAAGGGAAGAGGATTTTCAGTGCAGCATGTTAATGATGGGTTCATCTTAGGTGTTGTCAACATCATTTCCTTTCCTTTTATTTTTTGTTTCTTTTCTATATTATGAATTGATTTGCTCCTTTTGTCTCAATAAAATAGCATTATGTTTCAGTGTCTCAACTTTGTTTTTCTCTCTCTCAAACTTGGTTCTTCCTGTTATTGATAAGTAATTCCCAGAGAGCAAAAATCAGATGTGGTGATGATGGGAGGGGTGACTTATGGGTATAGTTTTTTTTCTTTTTTAATCTCAAATTATTTGCAAAGGTGTAAACTTGAATAGGGAAAAGAGCAAATGCCAACTGGGTGGAAAAAAAAGTGCCCTTTATTGTAATGGAGCTACTAATAGTTTCATTCACCAGTAACCTCTACAAGAACAATATCCATCTTTGAAATGATGAAAACGACTCGAATCTCTCAAAACGATTTCTCGTCCAGTAGTCTTCGACATGAACTTGGCCGTCTCATGACAGTCGCCGCAAACTCGGAGGTTTTTAGTCACCCGTATAGTCTTGCCGGGTGGGAGATTCAGCATACCAAAAGCCATGGCTAGCTTCTCACTGTGCTCACAGAGGGCTACTTCCTTCTCCCTTTCATCTGCATTTAACAAAGCATACCTTGTTTTCGGAGAGTAACCTTCTTCCTTCATCTTGCTTCTTAGTTTTTTAAGAAGTAGCTCTATCTTCTTGGCTTGGGGTTTGGAGCAATCACCAGCAACAAAAATATTGACCCTGCCCTTGATCTCTATCCAACTGCAGCCTGGATTCTTCTTCAAACCGCGTTGTCCGATTTTCTTCCTTAACTTTTGAACTTCTTCCCATTTTTCTGCCTCTGCATAGATGTTTGCCAAAAGTACATAATAGCCTGTGTTATCTGGTTCTAGCTCGAAGATTCTTTCTGCAACTTTCTCTGCTAGTTTGACATCATGGTGTATCCTGCATCCACACAACAATGCACCCCAAATTGTTGCATCTGGTTTGATTGGCATCGTTTCAATGAATTTGCGTGCCTTTTCCAGATTCCCGGTTCGGGAAAGAAGATCCACCATGCAAGCATAGTGCTCCAACTCGGGTTCAATCTGACATTCTTTCTTCATAATATTGAAAAATTTCCATCCTTCATCAAGCAATCCAGAATGGCTACAGGCATAAAGAATTGAAATGAAGGATACTTCATCTGGCTCAATCCCTGCGATTCTCATTTCATTAAAGGTATTGACAGCTTCACTACCAAAGCCATGCATCCCATATCCAGCTATCATCACTGTCCATGAGACAAGGTCCTTATCGAGAATCATATCGAAGAGCGACCGCGCAAGAACCAAGAGCCCACATTTCACATACATATCGACAAGTGCATTAACAACATATTTTTCTTTATAGTATCCGTTTCTTAATGCATATCCATGGATTTCTCTACCTCTATCCAAGGCTGCAAGAGTCGCACAGGCTGGAAGGATGCTGGCCACTGTTGTGCCATCAGGCTTTGATTCTCTTTGCATCTCTGTAAACAAGTTAAGAGCTTCATTTGGAAGATGATTCTTCGAGTAGCCTCCGATCATGGTATTCCACGATATAACATCCTTCCTTTTCATGTGAGAAAACACACTATGAGCGTCCTTCATACTGCTACATTTAGCATACATATCCATAAGAGCATTACTAACAGACGAGTTAGTTTCCAAGTCGTTTTCCTTGATGTAGCTGTGTACAATCTTTCCACTATTCAGATTGCCATTAATAGCACAAGCATGAAGAATGCTTGTAACAGCATAAACATCCGGGGCAACACCTCTGCTTTTCATTTCATCAAACAACTTGATCGCACCATCGGATAGACCTTCACGAACATAGCCTGCAATCATCGAAGTCCAAGATACAACAGTTTTCTCATCCATTTTCTCAAAAACCTGAATGGCACTGTTCAAATCCCCACATTTTGAGTACATGTCCAGTAAGGTATTATTGAACTTAACTTCTCTGTCAATAACAGCTGCCTTTATCGAATAAGAATGAAGTGCCTTACCCAACAAAAGAGTGCCCATATTTGCACAAGCCACAAGCGCATTGACCATTGTAGCCAAATCAACATCAACACCAAAAATTAACATCTTCACAAAAATCTCAATTCCCTTATCTTCTAAACCATTCTTAACATAGCCACTAATCATAGAGTTCCATGATATAACATCTCGGTCACACAATTCATCGAACAGCTTCTGTGCACTTCTAACCTTTCTACCCACAAAGTAGAAAGAAATTAGCGAATTAATCACTGCATTATGAGAAGTAAAACCCAATTTGCAGATCAACCCATGAACTTGTCTACCCTCTTCTACACGTGCAACTGCTGCAAAACATTTCAAAACGCAAGAAAATGTATAAGAATCAGGTTCAATCCCCAACTCCTGCATTTCCTTGAACAAATTTATACTCTCTCCATAATTGCCACTTCCAGAATACTCACTCATCATAAAGTTCCAGAGAAAAACCTTCTTTACAGATAGTTTATCAAAAATCATCCTCCCTTGTTTAAGATCCCCACATTTTACATACATAAAAACCAGTTTCGCACCCAAGATTCCATCTATCATAACTCCATTAGATTCAATTATAGAATGGACCCTTCTTCCATCTCGTATGGACTTCTTTTCAGCACATAGCTGCAACACGGAGCAGTAAGTTTCCAAGTCAAGTTTGGAATTTTGGTAGCTGCAAAGAAGCTCCATAGCATTTTTTAGATAACCCATTTCACAAAAGTCGACAATTTGGGCAGAATCATCCAGTTCAACATCGTGGGTTTTCGTTTCCGATGCTGGGGTGTAGATCTCTGTACAAGCATAAGCCAAATTCGAAAAGGAAATTTTCAAAATGGGTTTGACAAAAGCAAAAGAATGCCGGAATTTCAAGTTCAATAAGCCACAATTATCGGACCCCGCCGGCGATATCCAGAACGTCGAAGGGGCTTTCGCTATCAGTAACATTGCTTTTCGCTGCAGAGACCAAGTTAGAAACAGCAACAATGGTAAAGAATTTCTGGTTTTAAAGAATTAGAGAAAACAGTAATAGAGACAAGATGGCCACGTGGGAGCACGAGATTCAGAAGCTTGTGGACAGCGATGAATGGCAATAAAGAAGAACAGATGTATAAATTTTGACTTTTCTAAGAACATACAATACAGCTTGTGGATCAGATGCAATTTTGATATTCATAGAATTGCATTTTTCTGGGAAAAAAATCAAATGGAAGCAGTAGTTTTCCAGTCTCGAGCTCTAATCCGATTTCCCAATTTTGTCTCTTTTAGAAGGAGACCCATTTTCGATTTGAAAGGTAAGATTCAGTTTCATTTTGGATTCACAGAAACCCCATCTTTAGTTTTGCAAATCTATTGCGAAATCATAAAGAACAGGCTCGAACTTATTGTTTGTCGATATCAGTCAGCTTTGTCTGTTTAGATTATGAACAATCTTTTGAGTTTTGTCTGCACTTTTTATTGCAGAGTTTTGATGCAGCTTTGTTAAATTTGGCAGACATTGCAGATGGTTATCCATATCCTAGCAAGAGTATTCAACTATCTGTTTCAAGCAATGGAGCAGATGGAAATGCAGGGTATCAGCCTCCTCGAAGAACAAGGAAGAATGAACATTCCTCAAAGAAAACACCTAAGAATGAGGAAGGCCTACAAAAACCCAAATCAAAAAACCAGGAGGAAATAATTGCTCTCTTCAGAAAGATACAGACTTCCATTGCTAAGGAATCCGCAACCACCGACGATGATGATTCCAACAAGGATGAAAATGGAGTCCAGTCTATTTTGGAAACTCTTCTTGAATCAAGGAAGCAAATGAAAGGTAATTTCTTGGGTAACTGGCAAATTTGGTATAATGGTTTGAATAAAGTTACTTAGAAAAGCCAAGATTTATTTTGAACATACACAAAAGTTAAGAAAAATGGTATAAGATAAGTGATTGATTTAGGCATGAATTTGTCAATGATTTGGAACCCATAACTACTACTTTTTAAACTTTATGAGTACTACACATTAAGTTTTTGAAATGAAATAAATTATAACTTTTCCATTTTATCAATCATGAGTATGTATTACATTAAGTTTTTAAAAATGAACTAAATTATAACTTTTCCTAAACCATGGAAACTAAATTCTAACCTTCAAACCTATAAAAACTAAACTCTACAAACTACTAGGACCTAATTCATAATTTACCCTAATTTCTTGATGGCCTCATCCGTGAGTGCTTCTTGCAAGAACAAAAAATCATAAATATCTCTTTCAAAGCATACAAGAAGCAAGGAAAGAAACCAAATAATCAGTTGATCACTACAATTGGCAATATTTTTCTACCCCTGTACCAACACATAAAAATACCTTTATGAAAAGAAAACACTGTCGTCCATGATCTTACCTTGTGAATAACATGGCAGCATCACAAATTATGATAAATAGGTTTCGATCTTTCATATCTTTACATTCGAGTTTATGGACAGGCACAAAAATTTCAAAGAGGGCAGGAATTGAAGTGTTAACAAAACCAGGCACGACTGAGGAGAAGGAAATGCCTGATCAGACTTTGCCAGCTATAGATTTTAAGTTAACACGACCACCATCTAACTTTGTGAAGAGATCACCAATCCCATCTTCCACAGGCGAAAATGGTTTGCTTAATGGAGTGGATGAATCTAAGGCCATATCTGAAAGCAGGGAGTTGAAGTTCCCAAGCATTGATAATATGAAACTTACCGAGCTGAAAGCACTAGCAAAATCTAGAGGAATTAAGGGTTACTCCAAATTGAAGAAAAATGAGCTCCTGGAAATCCTAAGATCCTAAATCATGGCGGCCATTTTGATGAGAAAATCATAATGACCCCGTTACTGAGCTGGATATAACCAGTCATCACAGCAAACCATCGGTCTCTTGTATTTTTATTTTTTACTTTTCCTTTTGTGTTCCCATTTCTACATGTATCACGTCTTAATAACAAAATTGCAAGCTGGTCTTGCAGTGTATGGACCATAACATTCAGAAACCATTGTTCATATATTAAATCTATAATGATGTTCTAGAACTTAATTCCACACATTGTTTAAAATTACCTACGGTTCATCCATAGAGGTCTGCCCAGTGCGCATACAGAAACAGGTGATTCGGGTAGATATCAACTACTGCATGATTATAATCTAATGTTAAGCACATAGTTACCACAAAAAACATAACAGCTTACTCATGGAAAAAAGATAGATTCTCTTTCCTCTTGCTGAAGTTACCATTGTAGTGCAATGATGCAATTTGCTTGCATTTCAGACTCAGGTGCAAAAAAATCAAGATGTCGGGAATGATAGGCAACCTTAAAGAATATCTATTAAAAAGGAAATTCAATTTCAATCACAAAGAACAAGACTTCTCTATAAGATGCAGCTTTTTTCTGTCTTAAGTTAAAATAAGAAAAAATAACCATCGGTCTTCCCCGAAGTAATATCTGATACAAAAATAAGGAAACTACAAAAACCTGTAGAAGCCACTAATCCCTCAGCCTGTAATGTTTTGAGACTTATTGAGGATGACACCTTCATACTTAACTTGAAACCACTTCATTGCATCTTCTTTGGTTACTCTATGTTGAATTCCGACACTTGACTTGCATCGACGTCGACGACCAACACGATAACCTGGACGTTCTAGCACAACATAGAAGTCCATACCATATATACCAGTAGAAGGGTCATACCTAAGATGAAGAAAAGAATTTGTCAAACACACGGCTCCATAAAGCTCAATAATAATGCGTTAAGACCTTCCAGGATTCTACATTGTTTATAAATGTTTGGCGGACAAAAAATTTACAGAGAGGAAAACCACAAGTGCATAACCAAATATAATCAAAGGTATAAACTTCTCGAGTCTTAATTCAATGTGCATTTGATTCATATGTAGAAAATGTTTCTACAACAAACACATAGTGATGTGAATTCAAATGTTACCACCTTTTCTCTTCACAGACGTTTATTTAATCAATTTTGCAAGGCATAAGCCAAGGAAGTCACGCTGCTATGTCAAATTATGGCAAAAGAAGAATTAATCAGGCCAGTTCGCTTTAATACAGAAAAATTCAAAAACAAAGATGGATGTTCTCAAATCGATTTAAGGTAGTCCATAAGGTTCCAAATGATCCAGGAAAAGATATGTGTTTGGTATGCATAAAACGAGCACAGAGATTAAGGAATAAAGAAAAAAAATGTAATATCGAAAACTGACTTGATTCCAAGATCAATATGCTCCTGAATACCAAAACCAAAGCAGCCTGTATCACTGAAGTTCCTACGCAAGAGCTCATATTCCTTAACCTTCAAACCACTTTCAAGAAGCTGCATTGCTTTATCGCCCCTCACGGTGACATAGCAAGCAATCTTCTCGTTACGCCGAATCCCAAAAGATCTCACGGTGTAACGAGCTGTTCCATTCCCACAAACAAAATTTAGAAAACAAACAAAATACCCAACATAAAATCGAAACAAAAAAGCCACAATACCTTTGGAGAAGACAGGGGATTGGCCACTGAGTTGTTCAAGCACCTAGAAGTTAACGAAACCAATGTAAAATGGAAGAAATCAAGTGTTCTCCAAATGGGGTGAATTTATTATAAAATGGGAACAAACAGAGTGAGCAAAAGACGAAGGGCAGAAACCTTGGCGGCTCTGGTGAGACGATCGCCGCTTTCACCGACGGAAATGTTAAGAACTAGCTTCTGAACTTTAATATCTCGCATGGGATTTGAGAGCTTCTTCTCCGAAGCCTGCAATTTGTATCAGATTACAGTTGGATGATATATGAATCAAGAAGCTAATCCTTTACAAATTTGACACAGCAATCATAAGCTATGAAATCAACATGAACAAATTGCAATCAGAAACGGTACCATTGTTGGATGAAGCAGAGTGACGGCCACAGCAGACGAACAGGAGGAGATTGTTTTAGGGTTTTTCTCCAAAATCGCACACCATAACCCCCAAACCAAACGCAAATGAGTTATAATGGAAAGTTTTTGCTTTTTAACCTACCATCTGGAATTACTAAAAAAGTCAAACTTTTACTAGTTTGGTTTTAGATTTAATCATAGAAAACAGGGGATTTTGCATGTATAACAAAAAAAGGAAAAATATTTTCATCTATAACACAAAATCTAAAATAATTTCATTTGTAGCAGAAAATCTAAATTGACTTCTATCACTTGTTGAGTTCTATTAGTGATAGAATTCAATCAATGATAGACTCATTCTATCACTCCTTAAGTTTTTTACTTCTATCACTTGTTGAGTTCTATTAGTGATAGAATTCAATCAATGATAGACTCATTCTATCACTCCTTAAGTTTTTTATCAGTGATAGAAATCTAAATTGAGTTCTATCACTAGGTGAGTGATAGAAATAAATATGATATAGATGAATTATTTTAAAAATTATGCTACAAATATAATAGAAGAGGTAAAATGTGGGGGAGACTCGAACCTAAGACCTTATGATCTTTAGGTGTACATCGATGCCGCTTAAGCTACTGCTCTATTGGCTCAAAAAAAAAATCAAAAAAAAATTATTTGTTAAACTACTCTCATGCTTTGAAAAGTAATACAAATATCTATAAATCTTAAAAAGAGTTTTAATAATACCAATATCCCTTAGTTATAAAATATTATCATCTACCGAATAGATTGATATTAATTATTTTATTTGGTGTTATTTCGTTTCAACTTCACCATTACATTACAATTCGAGCTCAAAAATCGTTATTTAATAGTGTACCATTTATAGTGAGTTTGTTATATATATATATATATATATATATATATATATATATATTTATTTATTGACATAAGTTCTCAAATAAAAAGGTAGTTCAATGACATCAATCAATATACAAAAAAACGACTATGAAATGATGGTTGGAACCATATCTATATCCTGTTTTATATAGATGTATTCCAAGAAATGACCGTTTTGCCCTGGTTGGTACCCTGTAATTGTTCACAAGTGTTTCTTGCTCTTCAAGGTTACTCTTAAAGTGTTATTTTCTCTTCAGTTTTTTGCTTTTATTGCACTCATCTATTTCCACTGGCCTTTCCAGCTTTTCTTATGCCTTACGTGTATGCAATTCATATATATCAACTATTTTTTGTTACCAAACTTGAATTTGAGTTGGTGGGTTGTTTTCTTAGAAAGACACTGTAGGATAAACACAATGTGAATGCAGGCTTTTTATAGTTTCTGGTAATATTTCATGTTTTTTATCTGTTATTCGGTTTCTTAGGAGACCAATGTTTCTTGATTGTGTAAGAAAGGATATATATGTTTGAGGCTCTTTGAGAGCTAACAATGGGGAAGCAAGGGGCCTCCAGAAGTGTTCGTCCCGAGTCGCTGAGTGATGGAATGTTGCTAGGGGTGAGAGATTATCAGATTAGATGTTCTGAAAAACGAAAACCGATTTCGAAAACTGTACCAGTTCATGGATTGAAACATGAGTTTTCCAAAATTAGTGCTTCTAAGGGTTCCTATGTGTGCAAAAGGGATTTTTGGCTTCATAAGCATGTGAGGTTAATTTTGTTTTTGATTGGGGTGATTGGTTTTTTCTTCTTGGTTGATTCTTTAACTGTATCCCTTGTCAATATGATTACTCACTGGAACAATCTACCTGCCAGAAAATCAAGTGATATCAAGGTAAAACTTGCTATTTTTTTGTGAGAGATATGCTATTATGTGTTCTTCACATCAACAAGTCCTGATATAATCAGGGAATCTTTCTACATTTAATTAGCATTTAGAAGTTTATTAGAATGGTTTAGCTTCTTGGGTACGCCGTTGATAGTATCGTTGTATGCTTGCGTCTTTCTTACTCTCTAGTCTCTCTACTTAATTTTAGTCAAATTCGTCCCCAATGGGTGGTATGGTAGTCGAATGCTTGGATTTTGAATGTGTACTTCCTTCAAGGTCCCAGATTTGAGATTCAATTATGACATTAATTTTTTGACACCTCTTGTGTCTCCATTTCTTTGATGCCTCCTGATGCCTAGTCTCGGGACGGATGTGGTTACCTCGGATATAGTGGAGCAAAGTTCGGATTTTACAGTTTCAAAAAAAAATTTAGTCAAATTCTTGATAAGATCCACCAGTGCCGACTTTGTTTGATATCCAAATACAGTGGAAAAGACTGTCAGATATTTTTTAATTCAGCGGCATTTGAGAGATTCAAACTCGTAGTCTCTTAATCATAAGCTTATACATCGTGTCAGTTGAGTTATGCACATGTTGGCTGTCAGTTGATATCCAATGTTCTATTATTCATGGTCAAGTGATGATGATATTTGCATTTCTGTTGACTCAAGGATGATAATGGTCCCTATGTTCACAAAGAAAAATCACAAATCCAGATGTATGACCGGCTTGTGCATTTGGCTTCTAGTTCTCTCGCAGAGGTTTGCTACATGGCTCTACACTAACTGCCTATGTTGGAATCAGCTTTTACTGTATTTTTCTGATGAAATGTTTCTAAATCAATTATTCTGCATCCAGATAGAGTTTAAACCAGAGAATTCAAGATTGTGGAAAGAACCATATCTTCAGGCCTCTGCATGGGTACCTTGTGCTGACGGAAACGCTGGATCGGATATCGGTACCCCATCGTACCTTAAACTGTTTGACTTTTATAAAACTTTTGAAATTTTTGCTCAGATTATTGCTAATAGCTGTTCCAGACAGACGAGTACGCATAGTAAACTAGTTGCAGTGATTGAAAACTTTATCATGTGACTGACACTCGGTTGAATCTTGAAGCAGGGAAGTCCGTTGAGACTAATGGCTACATAGTAGTCAGTGCAAATGGTGGTCTTAATCAACAACGAGTTGCTGTAAGTGTTTGTATCTTCCATGCCATTATTATCCTAGTCAAATTCTCCGAGAATTCTATGTTGTGTCTTCATATTAACTCTGTGGTTGCAATCTGAGGATAAATAGACTATTGAAAGGAACATTAAAAGATAATTTTCCAGCTCACTTCTCATTGCTATGTCGAGAGAAAATACATTTTTTCCATTTAGGGAGGTCATAATGTTTTACTTGCAATACTCTCAACTTGAATTCCAGCAGTAAAGCAAGCATCTTTGATGATTTTCTAGGATAGATTTACTTATATAAACCAACACTACCTCTCACTTGTGAACTTAGAAATTTCAAAAATGCCCTACAAGTTGAATTCAATTTTAATTTTGGAGGAAAACCACTCGGCATGGACTTGAACTCAATTTTAATGACCAGCTCTGTTAGCACGTTGATAGATCTTGTTTCAGCCTTCTTGGTAAATATACTATCTTTTGACTTCTCTACTTAGCTTAGTCTTCATGTGGGCTTACAACTCTTGCAGATTTGCAATGCTGTTGCACTGGCATCTCTTCTTAATGCAACTCTAGTAATTCCAAAGTTTCTCTACAGCAATGTATGGAAGGATCCAAGGTCTGAGGTCTTTCTGAATCCCTACTATTCTATTTAATTCATTTTACTAGTCCAACTCCGTCACTTATAACAATTTCTCAGCTGATGTAGCTGTGAAAGATTATGCTTAAATAGCACCATCAGTTTCATTTATGCATTGTAGGTCGAGAAAATTTCGTTTATATATAGATTGGAGTTTCACACATGAAATTTATGGTCATTCAACAATATAAAACAACAATCTCATCAAACCCCACCGATAAAAGCATTTCCAAAACTGAATCATTGTCCCTGTGCAGATTTTTATTTTTTATTTTTAAATTAATGTTCCAACTTCTGGCAATGGAAAACATTTTGAAATTTTTGGGCTGGTTTCTATCTAAGTTAACATTTTATACTTTCAGTGACTGGCATTGCCTCACAGTTCTTTTTTTTTTAATGAGAATGCAGCCAGTTTGGTGACATATACCAAGAAGATTACTTCATGAATACTCTTGAAGATGATGTTCATATTGTCAAGGAACTTCCTTCTTACTTAAAGTCTATACATCTAGAAGCAATTGGTAGTCAGGTATGTTATAATTTAGAAATAAATGCAGACTTGATATAACAACTTTCACTCTTGAATCAACTTGGCAACTCCTTTAGTTTTTTTTCAGGTTACTCTGAAAACAACTTAGTAACTCTTATTTTTTTTCAGATCACTGATGCAGATATTGAAAAAGAGGCGAGCCCCACAGATTATGTTCGAACCATTCTCCCTCTCCTTTTGCAGAATAGGGTTATTCACTTCCTTGGCTTTGGAAATCGGCTTGGCTTTGATCCCATACCTGTCAACCTTCAGGTTGTAAACCAAATATAACAGGACAAGACCAACATTATTGCTATTACTATTTAGCTTGGTATTATCACTGCATCTTATGTTTCTTTTCTGTTTAGATAGATGCCTGTGTTTGATAGTTTTTAAGTTGTTTGGAAAAAGAACTTAATTTTGACAGCTTATTTTCTACCATCTTCCTACATGATGGGAGGATTGCCTGAAGATCAAAATCTGAGTGTTGGAATATCTCAATAATTTGATGTAACTTTTCACTATTGCAGAGATTAAGATGTAAATGTAACTTCCATGCTCTGAAGTTTGTGCATAAAATCCAACAAGTTGGTTCTTTATTGGTCAAAAGGATAAGGAAATATGATGAGGCAAAAAGTATGTTGGATAAACAATTACTTGGTAACTTCATTGACAATGTGCCGCCATCCGAAGAGGACGAAGTTATTGGAGGCCCAGCAAAGTATCTTGCTTTACACTTAAGATTTGAAGTGGATATGGTTGCATACTCCCTTTGCGACTTCGGAGGCGGAGAAGATGAGAAGAAGGAGCTTCAAGCATACAGAAATGTTCATTTTCCTTTACTGATTGAGCGTTTGAAGAAGTCCAAGTACCTCACTTGATTTTTTTTTTTTTTACTACAATTTATTCCAATTTTCTGTCTATATCACTTCTAAGTATATGCTGATAACTTGGAATTGTGAATTGGGTTGCAGGACAATTTCTTCAACAGAGCTGAGAATGTTAGGGAGATGTCCATTGACACCAGAGGAAGCAGCACTTGTTCTAGCTAGTCTGGGATTCAAACATAGAACTTACATTTATTTGGCTGGATCTCATATATATGGTGGAAACTCCCGGATGCGAACCTTCACTAACCTCTATCCGAACCTAGTCACGAAGGAAATTCTTCTTAGTTCCAGTGAACTTGAACCATTTCAAAACTTCTCTTCTCAGGTATAACATTGCAAAGCATGCATGTGATGTGATAAATATTTCCATCTCTTGAAAGATGACATCATGGTAATCTTTATGCTACATTTCTGATACTCAGTGTTACCATCATTGATTACTGTTAATTTTTCCCAACAATGTTATGGTTTGTGAATTATCTACTGTGAATGTCTCTCTCTTTAAATCAAGGTGATCACAACTTTACCTGCATGTTTCTTGTGTCCTATTTATGAACAAGGAAAAGTTGCTTGTTTCTGTGGTGATTATCAATTCATTATACTAAAATGTTTGCACATACAGCTTGCAGCTTTGGATTTTATTGCTTGTGCAAGTGCTGATGTCTTTGCCATGACTGACTCTGGAAGCCAACTATCATCTCTGGTGTCCGGATTTCGAACTTACTATGGAGGTGGCAATGCTCCTAATTTAAGACCGAACAAGAAAAGGTTAGCTGCAATCTTGTCCGAGAATAAGACCATAGGCTGGAATACGTTTAAAGATAGAGTTAGAAAGATGATCGAGGAAGGTCAACGAGTCCGGACTAGAGGCTTTGGCAGAAGCATCTATCGTCAACCGAGGTGTCCAGAATGCATGTGCAAATCCCACTAGTGTACAAGTAAAACATTTATCTCTAGTTCCATTTTGCAAACTTAGCTGCTGCCTTCCTTCCAAATTTACATATATTCTCCCACTCCCTTCTCTCTGTATTTTCAATATTCTATTCATTTGTTAATTCTTATTCTGTGGTCAATATATAGTTCATTAGTATTGTCAATCTATATTCAATATTCTATTCATTTGTTAATTCTTATTCTGTGGTCAATATATAGTTCATTAGTATTCTATTCATTTGTTAATTCTTATTCTGTGGTCAATATATAGTTCATTTGTTAATTCTTATTCTGTGGTCAATATATAGTTCATTAGTATTCTATTCATTTGTTAATTCTTATTCAGTGGTCAATATATAGTTCATTAGTCCTGTCAATCTATATATATATATTCTATTCATTTGTTAATTCTTATTCTGTGGTCAATATATATATAGTTCATTAGTACTGTCAATCTATATATGTGTAGTTCATTAGTGAGAGAGGAGCCAGTTGTAAAAATCTATACACGATTGCTGGTTTGCATGGTTAGTGGGGAGTGATAGAATAGACGCATCAAAAGATAATTTTCTCATCTTGAAAAGTTCTATTTAGTACAAAATATCACTACTTTTTTAAAAAAATTACACAATACACATCTCCTTCTAAGGCTAAGGTGTAGCTTTTATATTGCTCAAGTCAACAATGATTATAACTCAAAACTGGGAGGACAAAGGATGCCCATGGTCTGCCATTGATGGACAGTCTAGTCTGTTTTTTTTACTCTCTTCTTCACCCTCCTCATCCATTATCAAAGAATCATCTCAGCCTAGAAATGAACATTCTCATTTTGTTTGCAAACTTTTTCTGGTGGTGCAAAGCAAACTTTGTTTTTTTTTCTTTTTTTCCTCTGTTTCGTTTCTTTCGGTTCAAGACGGAGGGAAGAAGCGGTTTAGGTTAAAAGGAAGAGTGTAGAACTCTTCATTCCTGGCGTCTCCCTTGAACGTCCTGAACTTAACCCACCATGGCATTCCTCTGTCTCTAGCACTGTCTTTGTAGTCAAGTGTGTTATCCAAGAAAACTGCAACAATGAGGGCTACTGTTGGTGGGGAGAAGAAGATGGTGTTCAGGAAGTCATTGAACTGCACATCGAAACGAAAAATTGTGTGACAATAGAATGTGGAATTATCGATAATGAAATAACGTTCATGTTCATTGAGAGAAAATTAGCTGAAAAGACAAACTCACCCATCCAGCGTTGGTATGAGCAGGACCATGAAAGGCCTTTGCAGTGTACTCCCTAAAATAATCAGGCACAGAAAACCCCAAGAACAATGCCACACCAGTAATGAAGAGATTCCTCATTGAATTCATGTTTGTGAATTGCAAAAATGACAACCCCACAGAGGCTGAGAAAAAGAGTTAATTTGGTTAACATTCAATTCCAGAGAACACAAAATGAAAATATATGCAAAACTCACCGACAAGACCAAACAAGACACAGTATACAGCTGCAAAAATGGTGAATGGTATTGAAGCAAACAATGCTCCAAATTTCCCTGCAGGAAGCAGAATAGCTCAACATGATAAAGTTAAGCAAGATAATATCCAAATGTTACAATGTTTACTAATCACTGCCCACCTAGAATTGAGAAGAATATCATAAATCCAGCCGAAATCTGAATAACCCTGCGGCTACCGACACGGGTGCTTCCAAGCAATCCTACATTTTCTCTGCATTTACAGTATCAGTTCGAAAATTAGCATGTAACACAATCCCAGTGATACAAGGCAACGAGGGAAGCCACTGAAAAAACCATACATTGAGACAGTTGATCCAGACAGTGTTCCAAATAAACCACTCAGAAGAATCCCAATTCCCTGCCAACCAATGCCTCGACTCAGAACATGAGCTGGAGGTGGGGTTGCACTCGCTAAACGCGATGCTGCCTTAAACGCTGCAGTTGACTGTTGATGATGATAAGTTTTTCCATATTACTCTTCCAAGTACATAGCAAGAACTATAATATATTGCTTGAGTAGAGCAAAATACCTCAATCAAAGATACCATGACTGCAGCCATCATCCCAAAAGCATGGCCAGCATCAAAAGTTGGAGCTCCCCACTGAAGAGGGTATGGAATCTTAATCCTGAAAGGAGAAGGCAAGGTTGGAGAAGAAGAAGGGTTATGTTCTATTATATCTTTTCATAAGTAAAAACCAGACCAGGTTTAGATAACAACCATGGAGCAGAAGAAATGAGGTTGGCCCTGTCAGTTCGACAGTTGATTTGAGTTAACTCTGGTCGATGTTTGTATGCACCACTGGCTGTCAAGAGGTGTGCATATGCCCATATAACAGTAACAGATATAAGAAGAGCGAAGCGTTCAAGTACTGGCAGCTGCCTTATATGAAAACCTTTGAGATACTGCAAAAGAAGCAAATGTACAGATATTTAAAAGGGCTCCTGACTTTTGTTGCCTACATCATTCTTTTCCCACTTAAATGGAGATGAAACTTTAGAAACAAGAAATTAAGACTTTAATTGGTATTGTTCAGGAGTAGCAAGGTAATTAGGCACCACCTGTGAGAAGGCTATGAAGAGTAGTAGCATTGGAATTCCAATTTCCACACATCTTCCAACCTGGTTAAATTACAATGGTCATGTAACTTGAAAAAAAAACACAACTATATCTTCCTTAATGATAAATGCTTACCACTGGGAAGCCTCTGTCAAACAGACCAAAGCCTACTAGTGCAATCACAGGGACCATTCCAAGAGGACTAAAGAACCTGAAATGGTAATTAAACTTCCCTTCATTAACATGTAATATGAAACAGAAACCAGTGATGGGTAAGGATTTTTTCTTAATTCTCAAGGAAGTTCTACCTGGAACAAATAGCCCACAACTGACTGTATCCCAAAATAATCTGTATGCTTGATGATACAATTAGAGCTCCTTGAACCGCTCTCATTGTGCTTAGAAATCTCTGTAAAGGTAACAAGTTACATTTTAGTTTTTACATGTATTGAAAAAGAAAATCCCTGAAAAGATCTCACGTCTATTCATTTGGAAAAAAGAAAGAAAAAGACAACAATGTTGACTCATTGGACATTGATTGAGTTGGACTTATGAACTGCTATGGACAAAATCTTACAGGCCCCTTATGAATTACCAAAGACAAATACCATTGGCCACACAGTTGGGGACAAATGAAAAAGTTCAAAAACAAAAGCAAAAACAAAAAATTGAATTGGGTTACTGACCAAATGAGGGTCCTCGATTCTAGCCAAAGATGAATCATGAATGATGGAAATAATCGGTACCATAAAGGCATAAGAACCACAGATAACAGTAGGCAATCTTGTTCCAAACAGAGTTTGTAGAAGTGTATTGATTCCTTCAACAAAAAGTAGAGTCTGCACCACCCTCACTTTATCACCCTGTTTCATATTTCAAAACCCCATATTACAAAGCCAAGCAGAAACTCAGAATATCCTAAAAAGTCTTAATTCAGAAACTAGAAACCCAAAAAAAAAAAAAAAATCAAACTTGAAAATGAAAAAATGGAAAAAAAAGGGGAAATTTTTTCTCACATCATCGCCTCCCATCAAAGGAACAAGGAAAGAAGGGATCATCACAGCAGTACCCAACGCCAGAATGTAGTGCTGAAATCCCAAACCTATGGCTTCCACTGTTGTCATTGCATCAACAAACAACAACAATCACAAGCTCAGAATCAAAACATAAGTGAGCTCATTTATACCCGTTTGATCACCATTATGGAAAGCTTGTTTTGGTTTTTGAAATTTGATTAGCTTTCACATGTTTTCTCAAGAAAGATAGAACGCGTCATAAGATCATAAGAAATATAGAACACATGGTAGCAAATTTAAGTAAAAATAAGCTTAAATTTCAAAAAACCAAAACAAAAAACTAAATGGTTATCAAACCGGGTCTTAGTTCTCTGCATTAAGATAATGAAGCATTACCCCAAGATGGGTTAGAATCTATACAATACTCCAAGCCCTGAAGTTGGTCCATTGGTGGATGGCTAATCTCCTCTGGTTTTGGAGCTTCCATTACTCAAAAACCCCACTTCAAAACAAGTAAAAATCCCAAATGGGAAAGTGGAAGAACAACAAAGCCAAGAACAGAGAAATAAATAAACAAACAAGCAACCACAATCTCTTTGACTCTCTTGTTTGAAAGAAAACTTGTACAAACACAGAGAGAAGAGAAAAGAGAATAGAAGAAGAGAGAATACAATGAGAAAACAAGAAATGAAAAAGCAAAAAGTGGGATTGAAATTCAAAAGGTTACACAGAGATATTAGGGAGAGAAAAAATCAGCAAAGTTGAAGGGTGAGGGTTGAATGTACAGAGACTTTTTCACCTCATTTTTTTTAACACTTACCAAAAGGTCCGTTAAATTTTTCAGCACTACCGAAACTACCCTCGTAAAAACTGCCAAACCTAAATGTTACCGTTGCCACCCAACCTCCCCCCTTCATCATAAATGTTCAGTCATTGTGTACCTGAAAAAAGAACAAGATAAAAAAAATCAGCCAATTAAAATTATTAAATGTTCCAGTATTATTTAATTCCTTGTCTGATATTTAATTTCCCTTCAACTAAGAAGAAAACAGAACTTTATTTTAATGCACCAAAGATTTGGTCAAAAGGACAACTAAAAACCAATTGATGCTTGTCAAGTTCATGCATTGTACTCATTAATAGTTGTACTCATTAGTTGTATCTTTTTTTGTGGATGATAACTCATCATTTTATATGTCAACCTAATCATAGTTTAAACTAATAAGATTACATTTTCAAATCCTTACTAAAAAAATACATAATTTTACTTTTTTTAAGATTATTCACAATCGTCGTATACAATATTATTGTTTTCATATCTCAACTGATATCTTGGAGTCATAGACATTCACCTTTTTGTAATTATGACCTATCTTTTCTATTTGCTCATTAACATCTTTTGTAATATTTAGACACATTTGTAATATTCATTTATCAATGAAAGTTATTGTTTCCCATAAAAATAAAAATATAAAACTATAGAAACTTTTTAAAAAATATTTCATACATGGCACAATATTTCAATTTCTATGGTTTCAATCAATTTCTTTGATTTTTTTAAAATTTTGATTGAAGTCATCTGTTTTTTGAGTCTGATTGAACCTATTAATTTAACTCGATTGAATCCATATTTGTCATATTTAAAAAAAAAATCTGAAATTATGATATCTATAGAATTTTTTTCATTTTTTATTATTCATAAAAAAATCTCAAATTTTAAATTATAGAAAAATAAAAACTGTTTAAAAAAAATAGTTTTAGGATTATAATATGGATTGTGGCTTTAACCTGGCTAGGAAATAGTCATAGTGGCCATGAAGTGGAAATCATGTGGTCAACATTTATCTTTTTACTTGATTTCATCTTTAGTTTTGTTTTTCTTTTTTTCTTCCTTTTTTGGGTCCATGATTAGGAAGATTGGGTTAAAGGTGAATCTAAAGTGAATATGTTTAATGATAAAAACTCAATTATAATATGCACACAGTTAATTAGAATTCTATTATGAGCTTTTGTTTAAATTCACTATTTATATATATTCCTCTTGTTATTTCTTGAATAGTTATCAATTTTCATTACAGGGAGAATCAAGATTGTCTATAGGAGAATGAGGATAAAAAAAAATTGAAAGAACAAAAGTACATGAATCTTCTATATTATAAAGAAAATAAACTAAAATAATTATGTATACTGTTCAAATAATATAAGTACATATAGTCGAATAATGTATATGAACTGTATTTTGTTAGTTGTCTTTGTGGGATAAAAACAAAAGGTCTTACTTTCAAAATTTAACTCATTTTGATCCATATACTTGAAATATTTAACAATAAAACTTAAACTACACAGTATGATAAGTTATTTTTCATTATAAATTACTTTCTATTATTTATTTTAAAAAAATACTTCATTAGTTTTTCTTCTATAAATGTTAACATGTTCTCCTTATCTTCTTCTTGTGTCTTCAAATTTTTTCACTAAGACTAATTTTAAGATTTATTGAAAATAGATAGACTAAAATTAAACATTTGGATCAAAATCATATTTTAATTTAAATTGGTTAAAGAGAGAGAAATGTCTATGAATAGAGATGTCCATTTTCAGTAGGAGGAATGGGGACAGGGATTGTATTCCCCGATCCCCACCCGATTTATTTTATTTTTAATTTTTTTTTAAATTATACCCCTTTAATTTTCAAATAAATATATATTTATCGGTTAAATTATCTATGCATATGAATAATTTCTTTAATAATTAACATTATAGTTGAAACTTATAGTTATTTTTTAAAAAAATCTAATTTTTTTTGTTAAAAAAATATATAAAAAAGGGAAAAAAATAAATTGAAAAAGAAACCGCAGGAAATCCCCTCCCCGATCCCTGAAAAAATAAACATGGATTTTTCAAGTACAGAGATTGAATTTTATGTCGGGGAAGAGGACGGAGAAGCCATTCTCCGGCCCCGCCCCGTGGACACTTCTATCCATCAATCAAGTAAGATTCCCTAATCCAAGTAGTAGATGAATACTTACAAATTAAAATGGAACTTAATGCTTAAGTATAGAATTAAATTAGCAATAAAAGTGATTAGAAAATAAATAAAAAGAAGAAAAGGAAAATGAACAATGCAGTGAGAATCAGAAGTCTGACTCGATACCTACGTGTGTGTTTGTATCCAACGTCTCTTACTGCACAAAAGCTTCGAAATGGCTGCCTTTTTTTTGTTAATGGTACTCGTGATATTGTTTGTATTTATTTATTACAAAAATCTACTCATAAATAAGTTGTTCAAGTTCACTAATGGTCCAACCTTTATTTATTACTAATCATTTCACTATTAATTATTCAGATGTCATTGTAAAAGACAACCTTTTTGTTTAAATTATCTCTTTGTAACTCTAATTTGTGCTGGGTTTCAATTTAAGTCGTGTGGTTCCAAAATTTTCGTGGTTGTTCGTTCAATCTATTAAATATTCAAAATTATGCCTAGTGTTGCCTAATGTCAACAAATTTCTAGCTAGAGTTCTCTAGATTGACTAAAGATTAGGTTGTGTTTGGTTTCTTTTGTATAAAAGAATGGGCCAAACGAGAATAAAGTGGTTAATAGTAATTTGAAATGATTAACTACTCATTTAAGGATTGAGATTAATAATAGTAGAATAATTAACTACTTGTTTGAAGATTGAGATTAATAATTATTAAGTGATAAATTTGATGTAAAATTTAATAAGATTTAATGTAAAATTTGATATAAAAATTTAAGAGTAATTAATAATAGTTGTTTACTACACGAAAAAAAAAACAAAGTTTTTTAGGAGCTACTATTAACAATTCCTCGTGTCCAAAAAAACAAACATAGGTTTGAGTTTGGTGAAAGAAAAAAATAAAGTAAAATGGACATCACGTAGGCAGTTTGGAAAGAGAAAAAAGTTACGACAAAGCATCTTTGAAAACGACCTCCAATCTTAAAATTTTGCCCATTTAAGTTACATTATTTCAATCTTTTTATGTTTAAATTAGTTCCATTTTAATAGTGATTGTTCTAATAAATTTGAATTTTTTTTTCTTATTCAATTTGGCAATAATTACAAAGTTGTATAATAGATCACGAGAGAGTTATGTTCTTGTCAGCAAGTTCAAATTTATTTTTAATCAAAATTAATTTAATAACATCAAAAAATTGTAATCATAAAAATTAACTTACGAAATGTAGTACAACATTTAGATGTAAAAAATTAATTAATATTCAAATGATTATCAATCTTATGATTGTTTTATAATCCTTTCAACCATTAAACTACCTATGATGGAAATTCTGACCAAACTAAAATTAAAAATCAACTTTTTATCAACCCAATATAAAGTAAGTTTTCAAGAGAAGAACCAGAAACTCTTCCAACTGAAGCTAAAGCTAGTCTTTTACACGTATCCATGGGAAGAGTCTTTAGCTTCACATGTATTTCACTTTCCCTCTTACTCAAAATCAGAAAACTTGGGTTCTATTCCAAAAAGCAACTGTGCAGAAAAACAGTTTTAAGAAAAAGTCAAAGGTAAATCCACTTCCACCAGCCAATATCCACAGATGTTAGACTACTTTACGTTCACCCCGACTAATCATAATAAAATAATCGTCTAATTCTACTACATTCCATTATCAATGCTCGAGGTAGAATAAACTGTCTTTCTTCACCTTCCCATTTCAAGGAATCCCGCATCCTGGAGGTGTAGGAAAAGCAAAAAAAAACACACACACACACACACAAATTCTCGTTACCTTTTCAAGCTGAGCCTCACGTACTCGTGTTGAAAATATGCAACAAAAAGATAATACTAAAACAAAGCAAACATCTTCACATTAATGCCTTTGGATCCCCTTTATTTCGATGTTCCAAAATGGAACTAAGATTCCTTTTTCCATCATCATTATTTGGGATAGTTTAGCTTAAAGCCCGGTTCCTAATTGAAACATAAACTATTGTGAAAAAAGTAAACTTCCCAACATCAAAAGGCCAATGGGTGGGACCAAGGTGGGGTTCGTGGTTCACAACTTTTTTCTTTTTACTATCATAGGGAGGAGGGTAACTTTTAGTAAACATGGATCGATAAGAATTAAAGGCTTATGGAATTGGCTTTAAACCATTGGGGGATGAGAAAAGCAGAAAATGATTTAGTAGACACCTAGAATCAAGCTTGATTGTGTGGCTAATAATTGCTGAGAAATATTTAAATTTTGCAAGGGCATGATCTAAAAAATAATGTCCACCTACGTGGCTCAATATAGGCTACATTCTATTTTCCTTTATTTTATTTTTTATATCTTTTGAATTTAAAATAAAGTAGAATGAGGTCCACATAAGACCACATTGTTAGGCACTATTTTTTAGATCATGTCCGGGCATGACCTAAATATTTCTCATAATTGCTAGGTAATTTGGCTGTTTGTAGGGTTGAAGATCTGGGCGTGGGGAAAAAGGGCTGGGCAGAAGCTGTAAGGCAAAGACGTCACTGTCTCAATATGGCCAAACCCACATTGTAGAGGATCATTTGTCAATTTTTCACTGACTTGATGGTTATCAGACATGGATTTTGTATATCGACTAGCTCTAGGGTTCAGATTTCCTCATAGGAAGGGATACCTACTCTAAGACAAAAAGATAACAGAATACAGAAATCAGAGATCAATTCAAAGCTGCTGAATCTTGTGAAAAAAAGATCCCCTCAGCTTCATATCCAAGAGAAGTAGCAAGGAAGTAATTACTTTATTGGCAATTAAAACCTTAAGCTGACTAAACTTCTGACAAGCAAGCAATCACTAAAAATTCCATTAATACCATGCAATAGAGAGAGCAAATCTATTAAAAGTTACCGTGTATTTGATGTGTAGCCTCCTTCCTCGTTTTGGTGTATTCTGTTTTCCCCTGGATGATCTTTCCAAGTCAAGAAATTTGATTAAAAAATATGAGTTACGAGCAATAATACGCTTTTGAAAGAGTAAGCTAACGGTAAACTGACGTATTACATTTTCGTTCTGACCGTATACATGGTTAGTCACAGATACAAAAGCTACGATGTGGCCATTTCCCTTGCATTTCAAAATGGTTTGATACTTAAACTATGGAACGGAATTCATTGCACTTAGGATCTTCTGTCCAACTTCCTCTCACTGGATCTTTTTTCTTCAGCCTCTCGTCGTTTCTGTTGCCTGTCAACAGGAATGATGTACAACAATGAGCTTTCAGATACCACTACAAGTTGGCGCTGTTTCTAAGATATATTTAAGGCAGTGCAATATTTGAGTTGAGTGTATACCAAAATCAACGAAATCTTCTCAAAAACAGTAAACAAACTTACGCAAAAGCCATGTATCCAGAGCCAGCATTGGCAGTAGATAGTAAAGCTGCATGTGCACTAGCTGCATCTGACGCCCCAGAAATTACTGGATTTCTTTTATCACCATCTACCTGATATGAATTCAACAAATACTTAGCAAACAGTATCGCTAGCTGACATGTGCTGAGTACACGTTACAAAATCATCACCTTATCCCATTTAGATTTTTTGTTATGTCTTCCATCCCTAGGAATGGCATCAGGTGCAAGAGCTGCTGAATGTAGTCCACTACCAGCCATAGCTGAAACACCTGTAAAAGGAATTGACAGAAGAACAATAAGGGCACGTTTGAGGGAGTGAGTTGGGCCAGGAAGGGAAGGGATCGCTTCCCTTCATTTGGCCCAACGAGTTAAAATAACTAATAAGTTGTCCCAAAAAATATTCTGGTATGTAACCCTGCAAGTAAACCGGTGATTAAAAAAAATAATCAGGCGCATGAACTTCTCTCTTTCTTCTTCACATTTCGTTCTCTCGTCTTACTCATTCTCCCTCAAACTCGCCATTTTCTATTTTTCCTCATTGCTAAAGATATTTTTTATGATCGATAAGAGATATCAGTAAATCGACAAAGCAACTCTCTTTCTTCATCGTTCTCCTCTTTTGAACATTCTTTTTTTTTTTTCCTTCTATTGCCTAAAATCAACCGAGCAAATGAAAATCCCCAAATTTTGAAGTGTACGGTCACATCTGTTGTTGCATGCCTAGATCGTTCAAATCATCTTCAGCATCGTCCTTGCTTTCTTCCGCGATCTTCTTCAGCTCGTTCTATGTGTTCAATCTGCATCTTTTCTCACTAGGAATTGTCTGAAATTTTGGATTTGTTTCTTATTTTTGGTAGTTGGGTGTTTCACCAGTTAGCAGATTTTCATTGATTCTATTACTTATCTTGTTATGACATGGGCCCATTTGTCTTTGCCTTATAAAGATTTATAGCTTATCTCTCTTTTTTACATTGGAAAGACTTTTTGTAATTGATTGGTTTTTTTTGTAACTTTTCATTTCATCAATGAAAGTTTTATGTTTCATCTCAAAAAACAATTTGAGGTGATTTCAGAATTTGTTTTTGTTGTGAGATAATGGAAAAAAGGAAGATGGATTAGATTAGATCTATGCTTGGTTTATCCTTTTCATATATAAGGGGAGAATTTCCTGTCCTTTTCTTTTCTTATTATTAAGTTTAATAAGTTTTATGGATGTAGATGAGAGATGAAGATTTAAAAATTATGTTGATTCATTTATTTAGTTTATCCTTTCATTGTTCTTGTTTCAATTATTAAGTTTAATGATTTGAATGACTTTTTTTCATTTATTCATTTATAATGATATTTTATCAATAAGAAAAAACTGTATTCAATTATGATATTGTATTAAAAAAAATATTAATTTTTTTTTAAAAAAATATTCATTCTCTTCCGTTCCCAACAAACAACAATTTACTATTACTTTCGCTCCATTCCCATCAAACGCTAGTCTACTTTCCCTTCCCTTACATGCCCTAAGAAGAAAAATGTCATAAACAGAAAGAAACTAGAGCAATACTGGTACAAACCTGAGAAAGGCATATTTATTTTAGCATTAGTCACAACTGCACCACCAGGTTGTGTTCCTCCTGAAATAAACTCCACCTTCGGACTTTTCTTCCTTTCCAGCTCCTTTCTCTCCATCTCACGTTTCATGTCAATCTCTGCTAATAAATATGAAACTTTGAAAACAATACTTGAAATTAATAATAAACGTGTGTAAACAATATAATTGTTTGTACTTTGAGGCATGATCTCCAGTCTCTACCACATACTAAATTTGCATCTTGCAAATGGGTAAAAGTAGAATGTGCAGAGAATTCAGATAAATGTAAATGCCTTTTACCCCTGAGAGGAGAAAGACAGAAACGCTGTCAATTCTGCAAATTTTAGTTCTTCGATAACTCGGATTCTAATCAATCTGTTCATGACAGAAAAAGCATGTATGACAGCCAGAATTTTTGTAATAACATCTTGAGTAATCTTTTTTCAACTTATTATGGATTTATTGTTTTTTAAAAAAAAAACTTATTTAATGTAAGGTATTACTAAAATAATGTCATGCATGGACCAAGAGCATTTGATTTTTCGATAAATGATAAGAAGAAATAATTAGAGATGCATAAAAGGAATCGTCACTGACCTATTTCAGTATAGTAGTCACTTTTATCATATCCATGCGGGTCAAACACATCCTTACTGAAGCAAGACCCAATCTGGTCAATATCTTGATATCTCACAGCATGTAATAAGAAATCTGGATTCCGGTAGTCCTTCCTATTGCGTACTTCTGCATTGAAGCTTTTTCCAGCTTTCTTATACTCAAGAAACTTATTGATTTTCCTCTGCATATAAAATAAAAAAGAAAAGTGACTAGAATATTAGTAAATTAAAAATAATTAGGCACTGCATTATTGAAGAAATATAAGGGAATGCCGAATTACGATATAGATAGATATTTAACTTCAAAATATAAGATAACAAACATATAGGCGAGCCTCCACCAGTTCGAGAAGGTGGTCACTCTCCTTACACAGAATGCACTCACAACTAAAGATAAACCCCTCAACAAAAAAGCCCAAAATATGTACTCCCCCAGTCAGACTAACTAGGGAGAGAGGATGATTTCTTTCTCTGACATCCAAAAATAGGCTCCTTTTAACTGATCCTTACGACTTAACCAGGGCTTAAGGTAAGTTGTAACCAAGTTGCTATGAAGTGACAAGTGAGAGTTTTTTATTTTATTATTATTTTTTTATGGGGGTAGGAAACGAAAACCCTTCCTAGTTAGTCTGACTAATTACAAAGAAGAAGTTAATGAAAAAGTTACGAAGCGGGAAGCTGTATATAGCCAATTACAAAGAAGAAGAGATAAGAGGGGAAGGGAGGACAATATCCTAACAAAGAAAAGAAAGAAAAATAGGGAGTCCATTGGAGAAACAAAAACCAGGTATGTAAGCCGGTCCAGTGAGACAACCCAATTTGGTGCCACAACCCGATTCAGTTCAAGCCGATGCTCCAACCGCTCCAAGTTGAGACGGTTGGACTGCCATCGTCCAATTAGGGTTCCCCCTTGTCTCTAATTCACGATGTCGCCTGCAGCCTCTTGTTCTTTGATTTTGAAATGGTCGCCACTTCAAATCAGAGCTCTATAGAGAAGAAGATGTTGAACACCACGAGAGAAAGAAGGATGTTCGGAGAAGAGACACGTTTGTATAGTGGTCTGTGGGATGGCGGATGCAGGTCGGAGGTTGAGGAGGAGAAGGATGTCAAAGAAGATACATGCGTTTGTTTCATGGTCTGTGGTATGGTGGAAAGGGGGAGGGGTCGGTGGTTGTGGAATGAAATGAGAGATTATTGCAAACTAAACAAATCATATTGTACTAAAAGAAAACTTTCCCCTAGTATAATTGTCTGCAAGGAAACACGGACACTTTGTTATTGACAAAGTATTTGTGTCGGACATGTATCAAACACATATACTCTCTAAAACTTTTCGAACACGTGTCCGACACATAAAATTTTGTTACCCCCTTTTAATTTTTTTAATTTTTATTTTTTAGTTTTGATACGTCAAAGACACGTCATTTAAAACTTATATACCTTTCAAGTGGACGATGACATGACAATGTGGATTGTTGGTGGAGGCAATCGACTGCAACGCCCATGGAAGGTGTATAGACAAAAATGGAAAAGGGAGAGAGAGGAAATAGAATGGGGTGGAGAGGAGAAAAATGAGGGTAAACAAAAATAGATAGGTAAGTGTTAGTTTTCTTATAAATTTTGGTTTGAAGTCTTTTAGTACGCAAGGATAATGGGGTTTGATTTAGACTTAAATGAACTCATATAACTATGTGCGTGAAATTCAAATGTTAAATAAAATTTGACTAAGATTACTTTTCGTAGTTAGTAAAATAAAATATTTTAACATTCGACATATCCATATCCTACATGTCTGTGTTGTGTCATGTGCATTCACATCTTAAAAATATTTCTTGTCAGAGGCCCAAAGAACAATAATCGATCCGTCAAAAACCAAGTCTCACATACTCGGTCACCAACGAAGAATAACTTAGGTCCACCAGCATGTTAACACATCCTAACCTCATGCACGTGGCATTAATAAAAAAAACTCAGGCTATTGATGTGAGAACCTAAAATTTTTTGTAACACTTCATACATCAATGAACTCTTAATTTTTTGTTTTTTAAAAAAAAACTAAAAATGATAAAATGTCTTCCGTATGACAACATCAACTGCTTTAGGTTTCTGATCAAAATCTAGATCGACATTCAAAAATCACATACTATATGCAGAAAACAATTAAAAACTACTGAGAACATAAGTAGCTATGAAATCAAAAATGAAACTAACTTGCAGCTCCTCTGAGCATTTTTCTTTTGGTGGGGGAGGAAGAAACTTGTCCAAGGGATCAATATCTTTTTTCTCCTCTTCAACAGTTTCCTCAACTCTTACAGTTTCAGCTTCCAACATCATGTTGCTCATTGAACCAGAATGTGGTGACTCGGATATTTGAGGAGTAGCTAGATTGTTTGGTGTTGAAATTCTTACAGTTCCAGGAGATGTTCTATCAAAATCACCTGCATCATAAAAATGAAAAATAAAATTAAATAATTAAGGAAGAATAAATAGGAAAAGTGACTCTATGCATCACATGAAATTGCCCCATGAAGATGGTAATTGGAAGTTCAATATTTATCAAACATCTGAAAAGAAATCCTATCATAATTAAACCTCAGTTCCATCTTGTGAAAACTCAAGAATGAGAGAAAAAATAGAATCTTTAGAGGAGTTGAAAGATCAGAGTGATGAAAGAACGAGGTCATAGAGGCCCTCACCCTGATTAAATTCTAAGTTTATAAACTCTTTTGTAATTATTATCTAGGCATTGTTTTACATGATTGGAAGCCAAGTTTTTCAGGGAGGTCCCTTTCATTTTCGTATGTCTTTTGCTTGTATGTTCTTTCATTCTTTTCTCAATAAAAACTTGGTTTATCATAAAATAATAATAATAATAATCATGATGATGAAAGCCAAGTTCCAATCAAATAACTTTGCCTTGCATATATGATTAAAGGTTAAGAAAAATCCTACACCTTTCTAATCTCTTAAAGATATACTAATTTTTCAGCCTACATGCTGTCGAGCTTTAAGTGTTACTGTTACATTATTATATTAGATACTGAAATAGCCAACAACCTTATCCCCGACCCTTTGCCACCAATGCTTCGGTTACACAACACATGTTATGATATGATCATGAGAGTGTCCACCTCATTGCACGAGCCAAGGCACTAGAAAAACGATTTGACGATATCATTCACCAAACAAAGTTAACAAAACAAAGAAGAAAGTCCATATTTTCATAAGACTAGCAATTAAATAACATGACTGAATAGCTAATGCAGATGCAAATTAAGTATATGAGTATGAGCTTAGAGCAGTGATAAATTTTACAAATGAGAAGAAGCAAAGTGCAACATTCCATGAATAAAAGAATCATACAAACCATTAGTGCCTAAAAGATCATCGCCAAATGTGACACGACCAGATTCTTCAATTTCTCCATCCTGTATGCAAACAGTACGCCAAATTAAACACAGCTTTACACCCGTCTCCGTATGAATAAAGATGACGTTTAGGACACTTGTTTCACTAAAAAAATTCTCTCAATGGACTGGCTTAATTCTCATAAAACATAAACTTCACAAACATCTCCTACAACAGCTCGATGCCATCTTTGTTCAACGCTATATTGATTTATTTAGGGCCCGTTTGATATTTTTAGTTTTTGGTTTTTGATATATAAGCCTACAACAACTATCTTACCGTATGCTTTTTCTTACCGTCATCTATATCTTACTTATAATTTTAAAAACCAAACCAAAATTTGGAAACAAAAAAAAAAAGTAACTTCCAAAAGTTTGTTTTTGTCTTTGAAATTTGGATAGTATTCACAAACCTTATTAAGAAAAATGAATACATTGTAAGAAAGATGGAACACGTAATAGGAAATTTGACTAAAAATAAATTTAAATTTCAAAAACAAAAAACAATAAACCAACTTAATCTCTAGTTGATTGTAAAACACGCATTCTAATATAACTTAAGCCAACGACACTTGAAACGTTCATGATGCCAACAATAAGAGAAATCTAAAATTCTAAAATTGAAAGTAGATTCATCCGTTTCTCACCAAAGAAATAGAGATGCAAATACCTCAGCCTCAGGCGACATTGCGGCTTCATCGTGACCGTAATCGACAATCGCAAGTGTCCCCCTTCTCCTATTATCTAGTTGCCCAGCTTGTAATGGCATTGGCGACGACGAGACCACACCCTGGGGCGGCTGCGGAGTGGATGATCCGAAATTGAGCTTATCTGGAGTCAAATTCTCATCACCAACTGGCGGCGTCGAATCATGAACAGAATCACTGACGATCATTCTATCGATGTTCACAACCGAGTCTTCTTCTGCAACCCTAACTCCATAATCATCCTCTTCTCCCTCTTCTTGCCTCTGCTGCTGGTGCAGTTCACCATCTTCTTCTTCTTCTAGCTCTTCCACGTCCTCCATCTCGTCGTCTTCATCGTTGTACATCGAGAGCAAAGCTATACCTTCGGATTCTTTCTTCTTCGATGCCATGAGAGCTTCGATTCAAGGTACCCGAAAGGAATTAGTTCAATAAAAAAGAAATCAGGCTATGAAATCGAAAGTTGGATCTCAATTGAATGCAGAAAGCTTGGGATTTGAAATCAATGTCGATACTGAGAAGAAGGGTTTTTCAATTTCCCCGGTGGGCGAAGCCGGTGAGAATGAAAACGAAGAAAACACGACCGCTTTCTACTGTATGAACTATTTGGTTTGGGGATAAACATCATAAACGGGCCGAAAGCCTGGTTTTGGTCTTGGGCTTTTACAATCGAGGCCCAATTAAAATGATCGAGTAACGTGATATAAGTGAATATGGTAAGCTAATGTTTTCATTCATGTTTATGTAACGTTCCATAAAAATAGAAAACAATAAATAGAAACCGAAAGTGTTGGTAGTTTTTTTACTTTATCATTTGGTTGTAATTCTATTCAATTCTCCAGTCACTAATTTCAATCGTAATAATCGATATTTAACTCTTGAACATTATCTATTAATCAAGACCATAATGTAGGTTTTTGTGTGTTTCAACTATTATGCACTGCAATTTTTTTCCTTAGTAGTTATGGAATAGATTTGGTATAAAAAAAAGAAAGAGAAACAGGAAAATAAACTTAACTCTCTCATTAATTATGAGCATAATTTACGAGATAAATGATAATCAAAATAATCTAGTTAAAATTGTCACATCTTTGAACGAGGGTTGGATTTGGTAGAAAAGAGTGTGAGTAGAGATAGTGGAATGGTTAAAGATAGTTAGAACAATGAACTACTTGTTTAAGAATTTGTATTGTTTGGGGATTAGTGTTAGTAACAATCGTTGAGTAATAATTTTGATGTAAAAATCGATAAATGGTCGAAGATGGTTTTTCTTTTTGATATATGTAGGTATCCGAACAAAGTTACGCGTACTTCAAATATTCTCATAAAATATATAGCTTGATTACAACATAGGTAATTTATATATTTTCTACAATTACCGAAATCTTTTACTCAAAAAAAAATACCGAAATCTAAATCCTATATTTTTGCGTCGGTTTTGAAACTCAATTTTTCTCATTTTCGATTTACGAAACCCTATTCTACAAATGCGATCTCCCTGTCGGCGCTGAGCAGCAACAATGGAGCTTCTTCTTCCGGTTCATATTATTGAGGTAATTTTCTCCAAACTTTCGATTTCCAATTTGCCTATTTGTAGACTCGTTTGCAGAGCTTGGAATGATCTTGTTCGAAACTCCAAATCCCTAATTTGGAATGGATTGTTCATTGTTTTCACCTCCGATTGCGACATGAATCGCATCCCCAAGCATGTCAATCCCAAGACGCATTGTGTAGATATCGATTCCTTAAGCTCCATTGCCTCATTCGAGTTGGGCCCTCGTAATTATTTGAGAGGCACCATATATTGCCATCCCTGTAATGGTCTGTTTTTTATGTCCAAATGGAACCCCATCACTTGTGTCGGGATATCGAATCCGATAACCAACCAGTTCTTCCAACTCCCCGAGTTTAAATCGGAAGGCGACGATGAGATTCTTAGCCTCGGATTCGGTTTCAGCCCGAAGTCGAATCGCTACAAACTGTTCAGGATTATCCATCAGGGAAACACTTCCCATTGCAGAATGGAGGTTTTTAGGTTCAGTATTGGGGATGATCAGTGGAGCATAGTTTCCAACACTATGCCTTTGTCCAACTACAAATTAGGTGGCGTTTACTTGAATGGTTTCATCTATTGGATGGTAAAAAAGGAAGATGCAGGCGATGAGTACGTCGTAAATGCTCTTGATGTCGAAACGGAACAATTTGAATCGACTGCGGTCTTGAAACTTGGCGGCCTTCCCAAATCCTTGAAGGTGGAGTCGTTTAATGATGCCGTTTATGTAACTGTTTGTATAAATAAACCGCCCGCCATAATTGAAGTGTGGAGGATGCGAGAGAAAGATTCGTGGATTAGAGATTTTGTCTTCGATATCGAAGAATTTGAGTATTGCAAGGTTGGATTAGTCCACTTTGTTAAAGATTTTGGAGATGGAAGGATGCTAGTTCTAATCAAAGATGCTTATTTTTGTTTGGATAAGATGGGGCGGAAGGTCAGGATTCAACCATTTGATCTAAATGCAAGACTAGTTATAGGCACTTGTTATTTATCATCTTTCAATTTTGGTTCTCTCCCAGAGATCTTGGTAGGACACAAGTAAAGCTTTCTTTTTTATTATTACTTAAGAGGAGAAGATTATACTTACAAGAATATTTCTCGAATGGTATGATTTATTATGTTAGGAATTTTTATTTTAGTCTTTTTTTTTTTTTTTGAGAAATAATTTTAGTCTTTATTAGATTGAATCATTCCTCCACCATTATATATATAATGAATGGTTAAACTAGTTCATGCATCTTAACTCATTTTAAAGAGTAATGGTTTCTCTTTTTTATTTATTTGTCAAAAATACCTAAAATAATATAATTTATATATAGGTGATCACCCTAAATTAAACACCTTCTTTCTTAATTTTCCAAAAAGTTTTTTTTTTTTATGTACTTCCAAAAAGGAATTTAACCATTAAATCAATTTATTATATTGTACATTATAAGTTACTAAAAAAAAGCCTTTCAAAAAAGAAGTTTAAGGTAGAAAAATGGGAATAAGTAAATATAAAAAAAAAAAAAGAACAACAACAACAAGGAATACGTAGAAAAAGGGTAGGAATTAGGAAATCGTGACTTATTTTCGTGCGGGAAAATTAAAATTGAAATGGAAAGAATTTAAAGAAAATAAAACACTAAAAACACGACAGAAAGCTACAAAACAGAAATGGTCAATTTTGCACAAAGTGACCAAATTTGAAAGAATATATGTTAATCCAAAGTAAAGCTGTTGAAAAAGGGGTCCAAGCACGTAACTCCAACCAAACCCCCACACATGCAATTCTCCTTTATTTTATTTTGTTTTCTGCTAAATAAAAACCAAAACAATAAATTACAAATCCGATTATCCGATATCAATCAAGTCAATCACAAACTCGAAGTAAATAGGGGTCTTTCCCTGCTTATTCGTACCAAACCGATCCGGTGATTTTGAAATAGTTAAAATTAGTTGTGTGGTATCTAAAACTATTTTAATATTTGGTTTTATATTTTTGAATCCTATGTCAAAATTTATTTTGAATAATTAAATGTTTGTATGGACAAACATCGACTCATACGTGTTTCTTATGCCACAAACGTTTGACTTAAAAATATTTGATTATCAAGAAAATTCGTAAAAACCTACTTAATAGATAAGTAGGTACTCTTAAATTGAATTCATAACTTTTAATTTCTCAAGACTCTTCCGATTATTAAGTCAACTCATGATGATTATTTAATTAATTACATATCTAATATATAGTCAAGTGAGTACAACACCTATAATTAATTAGCATGTTATCTCAATTAAAGTCAAAAGTTTGAACTCAAGATGAACTAAAAAAATGAATATGAATAGCTGGATTTTTCTAGTACAATATATATGAAAGTTCGAGAATTCAAAATTGTGATTTCTAGGTCACAAATGCATGTCACCTATTGTTAAATTCAGCCAAAATTTAAACATACGTTAATCCTACAAAATATTCGAAGATGTGTTATTCTAACATCTTAGGAAAGATCACAATATTCACTGTATATATAACCATCTAAAGAGGAAAAAAATCTTAGAATGAACCATACATATGGTAAATGTAATTAAAAGAAGAAAAAGTAGGGAACTTCTAATAATAGTGGTAAGAGCACATTCATGTGGTATATTATAAAGGGCCATCCTTTTTTCTTGATAAGTCCAAACATGTATATTTGGTGAAATACCATATTTCATAAAACATTTTGACACAACAAGCCTACACATAACAAGTCAACGATTCATTATTAAAGATCCAATTTAACCAACATTAATGGATTAGGCGATCAATTACAAAGATAAAAAGAACCATCATAAATTTCCCTTTACACTCAAGTATATTGATCGTAATTAATTAAACCATGCAAAGGAAAAAAAAGCAAATCTCTCTTTTTTTTCTTAGCACAGAATAAAGCAATTTTTTAAAAAAGGTAACATTTTTTTATGCTCAAATAAAACAAATTTTCAAAAGCCGGTCAAGAAGCATATCTGGTATTCCCAAAATGACCAATTCGAGAACGTACTTTTCTTTAGGTAACTCTTTATGCCTCAAGGGCATTTTCGTCAAAACAGATGGTGGCATAGTCCGTAATTGCCTAACGTGACAGGGTTAAATAAGTCAATGCAACGTTATTCACACAAGTGTGCTTTGGGTGGGATGAATGTCTTTGAGCAGCCCAACGACCTGCCGCATTGTCGGTCGTTTCGCCGCCGTCTCCGCCGTACACAGATACGCCACGCGGAGGCTCTCCACCATCTTCGATTCTCCGCCGTCGTGCCGGAGCCTCGGGTCTACAGCTTCTAAAGCCTTTCCCTCTCTCACCATCCTCCTCACTCCGACCACCGTGTCGGCACTTCCCGGCATACCCGTCAAAAGCTCCATCAACACCACTCCAAAGCAATACACATCTTTCTCCACGCCGCCGGGATTCTCCCCGCCGGCGCCGACATGTCGGAACCCAAACCCGCCGATACGAGCCTCGAAGTCGTCGGCCAACAAAATGTTGGACGTCACCAAATGCCCGTGGACGATCGGTTTGGACCCAGCGTGGTGGAGATACGCCAACCCACGCGCGATCCCGACGGCAATGCGGTGGCGCGTCGGCCAATCGAACGTCTCCGGCGAGGACGAATAAGACCCAGTCGCGGGATTGTTGTTGTTGTTGTTGTCCCACGTGTCGGTGGTCCAATCCTCCACGTTGGACTGGCCGGTCGGAAGCTCGTGAAGCGACCGGTGGAGGTCGCCGTTGGACATGAATTCGTACAACACCAATTTCTCTCTGCCTGAAATAGAAAAAGACACACATCAACAAATCCATTAATGAAATTTTGGCGGTTTGTTTTTACATTTCAAATTTTCAGACTAAAACAGAAACGAATTAATTGGCTGCTCAGATAAGTCAAAAGGCAAACAATCCTAAAAAAGAACAAGACAAACAAAGTAAAAAAAAAAAAAAAAAACTTCTTAGTCCCTGAGTTTGAAATGTTACTCCTCAATTTACTGCATAGATTTTAAAATGAATTTTTTTAGCCTAACTTCTAATAATGATTGGATTCAATTCTGATGAGTTTTTTTAGTTAAATTCAATAATTAATTTAATCGTTAATTAATTTAGTATGACTAAGGGGCTGTTTGTTTGATAGGTGGTAGTATTTGGGTCAATGAGATATATTGAGTTATTAAAAATTGAAAATTGTGTCAAAAATTCATTTTGACATAATTTTTATATTAAAGAATTAGAGTTAAAATTTTGTTTGAATATAGATTTAAAAATAAATAATTATTTTTAATAGTTAAAAAAGAAACGAAAAAATGAATAATTAAAAACGAATTATTTTAATTGATTTGTAAAAAATAATTAAAAATAATTGATTAATTGTAATTGAATAATTAGAAATAAGAATTATTTTTAAAAATAAAAATAAGTAAGTAATAAAAACTCATGTGGACGTAGATTTTCGAAGAGAGTTAATAAATTCTAAATTGACTCCTACCTAAATATGTCAAACAAACAATTCAAAGGTTCTTTCTATGCAAGATTAGTGATCTATTTGTTTGGTTATAATCAAATTTAAAATAACTGTTTGTTCCTTAGGTTTCCTCCAATTTATACCAAACAAAAACTCAAGTTTTGTTGTCTAAGAAAATATTTTTCAGAAGAAAGTAATTTGTTTGTTGAAATTTACCTGCAATACAGTAACCAAAGAGCGGTAACAAATTGGGATGTTTGACTGCAGAAAGGTCCTCAAACATAGCCACAGCCTCATCGCGAGCCATAGACCTAGCCGATTCAAGAACCTTGATTGCCACGTGGATATCCCCAGGAAGCACAGCTCGGTACACGGGCCCACTCCTGCTCTCCACAAGAAGCGACTCTTTCCCAAAATACGACGTGGCAGCCATCAGATCCTTGAAAGTAAGACTGGTCAACGGCTTCTCAAACATCACGACTGGAGCCGAAGACGGTTCTTTCATATCCGCGATCCAGGAAGACCCCGACCCGGTCCCGAAAGCGAACGGCCCGGATTTCTCCATCTTGAACCGGGTTTGCACGGGCGTCGAAATCGCCCATCTGTTCTTCCGCCTCATCGCCCTGTTTCGCCGCCACCGGAGCCACATCCATAGAACAACCGAAGCTAAAACCGAACCTCCCGCTCCAAACGACAGAGCCAAAACCAGCGGCTTCGGTTTTGATTTGGGTTTTGGTTTAGGTTGGGAATTTTTCTCTGGTTCGTGATTGGATTCTCGGATTAATCTAATCCCAGTTTGAACAAAAGCCGATTTCCCAAATTTCTTGCAAATTTCAGCGGTAACAACTCCGCTAAACTTGTTTACCGAAACATTCAAGAATTTTAACCCACCAAGCGGAGGAAAATCCGACGGAAAATCCCCCGTCATGGAATTTACCGACACGTCCAGATACTGAAGCGAACGAAAAACAGAGAGCGAAACAGAGTTAGAGAATCTATTGTTAGAAAGATCAAGAACCCGAATGGAAGAAAATGGAGCCAAACCCGAATCAAACCCAACACTTCCTCCGAAGCGATTGTGGGAAAGATGGACACGAACCAAACTGGGAAGCGTCCACAGCCAATTCGGAACAGAGCCCTCCAGGGAGTTTCTGGAGAGATCGATGGAGCTTAAATGGGTCAAATTTCTGAGAAATCTCCAATGAATGATGCCGGTGAGATTCTTGGAGCGGAGGTTGATGTGTTGAATGGCGCAGTGGGCGGAGGAATTGACGGAGATCCATGAGAGATGGAAGGGGGAGACGGATTTGAATGCTTTGGAGACCAACTCTGTGTCTGTGCTGTTGCAGGCGGAGTGAACTGTGGAAGCCATCAGCGCCGTGAGAATCAGAACTCTGCGGAAATGAAAAGTTGCCATTTTTTTTCTGCAACAACTTTCGTGCTCTGTGGATGGGGAAAGTAGAGAAAGAAGCGGGGAGTTAAATTTTATGGAAGGAAGTGAAGTGGGAGAGACGATAAAATATTTGTTTATTTATATATACTGGTAAATTGGGAGGGTATTAAATTAAGTATATACTATAACTTGCTGTCGGATGTTGGAATAGGTGGGGTTTTTTTTTAATTGTTATTTTTTATTGTTTTCAAATGAGTTAAATACCATAATTTAACGGTATTAATGTATACTTAATCATTTGAAGATTTTAGATACCAATCTTTCACTTTCTTATGGTTGTAATCTCAAAAACATAAATGACTCTAAAATATTTCGCCAAATGAGATTGTTTAATAAATTAATTTCCAAGCTTGAAACATACTCCAAAACATAGAAATTCAACTATTGTATCAATTTTGGAAGACTTATGATATTTTAAGTTTTAAATTGTTTAATTTTAATTTTTGAATTTTGAAATTTATTTTATTTTAGTTCTCGAATTTTTAAGTCTAATCACAGTTTCTAAAATTTGTGATTTATTTTATTTTGAATGAAATTATACAAAAATTTTAAAAAAAAAATTATCTTTAGATTTTTTTCCTTTAAAAAATATTATTTTACTCTATAAATTTTAAAAATATTTTTACATTTTGACTTCGTATATTAAAATTATTTTTATTATTGACTTAATTTTAGTTAATATTGATTTTAAATTTTATATAAATATTATTTTAACTTTTGTAAAGTGAAGACTAAAATTAGAATTTAAAAAATTAAGAAATAAATTGAGCGTCAACATTTAAATGCCAAAAATAAATGGACTAAAATTGTCCAAATTTAAAATTAATGAATTAAAATGATAATTGATTTTATCAAGAACTAAAATCTAGTGGACTATTATTTTGATGATATGGTGCAGCTAATAAGATTTTTTAACGAGGATCAATGACGTATTTGATTATCTTATTTGATATTAATCGATATTTGATTCTCGTATTATTTGAGAATAGGCTCTTCGATGAAAGGGGACCAGTTCGATTAATAACCCTTGCATGTCACATCACATATAGGTCCAATAATCAAGATATAACGACGAATATATGTAATAACTTTTGGATTAGTGGGTAAGGCAGAAATAATTGGTTTTTTTTACGTAAATGAATTAGAGAGAGGAATTTGAAATATGAATGGTAATGATGGCCATAACAGTCAACGATGAAAGTCTGACTTAATGGTGAGTGTCACGGCACCTGCAGCGCACAGCACGGGACAGAGATACCATGATTTACATCGAATTTCTACTCTAATATTAGTTTCTTTTAATTTAAAAAATGCATTTATATTGCATAATTTTCACCAAATAAATCCAAAAAGAAGTTTTCAAAATATTCAACCAAAGAAACGTGTTCGTTTCCTAATGTTACCCAAAAATTTTAACCTACCTTTTCATCTTTCAAATGTCTATTTCAATTTTCTCAAAAAATAAGGAGTATATTTCAACTTTTTTTTTTGTAAGAATGGAATTTTTAAGAATGTGCTTATTAAAATGAAATGCTCTATATCATCCATTTCAATTTAGTTTATTATTCTTAATTTTAGAAATATAATTGTCGTTTATATTTATTTTAGCATTTTATTTTTTAATTATCTTTTAGTTTTAGAATTAAATTAAATACTATTTTTTTATTATCGTGATTTGAGATGTAACAAGAAGATGATAGTAGTAACTAGAGAGGATTTGAAAAAAATTGTTATTGAAAAAAGTAAATAAAGTGGTGGAGACTATTAGCCAACTACATTTTACAACCTTAAAACATACATATATAGAGATCCTAATCTAACTTAGACAGCCTATTGGACATTTGCACTAATATTATCATAGGATTCTAATCAGCCTAGATATACTCTAACATCTATCTTTTCATTTTATGACTAATTATTATTATGTCATCTTTTTCTTTTATAATTAAGTAGTATCATTTAAACTTAATAAAACTTGATTTCCATTTTCAACAATAATTTAATTCTCATCCTTGAAAATTGTTTCTAATATTGTGATTGATGTCTCCCCGTGGACATCAAGAGAAAAAATGGCAAGTACTTTTCTTCTATTAATGTTAAAACTATTTTATGAGATTTAATAAAACTTTAATATTAGATCCAATAAGTTGTAATCAAGCACAATCCATAAAACTAAAATCAAGCAATAATACAATAGCATTAGTGCATACACACTGATCGATGGGTTAGGAGTTTAAATCATACCTCCTTTTTTTATTGTTACAAAATTAAAAAAAAAAACTAAAATTATTATTTTTAATAAAAAACATTTTATTTTGTTTCGTTAAACTAAAATGACTACCTAGCCTCACTGAAGACCGATGGAATAAATCCATAATTAATAGGATTAATTAATTTACGTGTTGAAAAGTTTTGAATTGATAATATCAATTGGCGTTTTAAGTTGACAAAGTCTTGCCTCTTGGAAGTCTAATTACTTGAAACAACATGTGGGTCCAAATAGATGGAAATTAAGAATATATTTGAACAACGTTAGAGACAATTTGTATTTCTTTTTAAAAAAACACATTTATTATTAAGACTTATGAAAAAGGAAGAAAAAAGACCCAAAGTAACCAATTTTAGTGGCCAGATCTAGTAATTAAAAAAGTTATACGTTTGAGATTACTGTTAAATTTTTAAAATTGGATAAAGTTAGTTTGAATTGATTTTTTTTTAAAAGTCACAATTTAGTTTCTACCACTTTAAAAGTTAAAGATTTAGTTAATAGGTTAGAATTTCACAATTATTCTATATTGAAAAGGAAAAAGTAGAGAGTTTGGATAACGTCTATAAAATACATGTATTACTTATTTTATCACTAATTAATTTAAAGATGAATTCATGGTATAAATATATTCTCATAGTTAAATTATAATGAGTTTGAATATTTTTACGATTTAAAATCAAACTTCAAAATTATAAATTTTATATTTTTTAATTATTGACTTCCAAAGTGAGAAGTCAAGAGCGTTAGTTGCGAGGGTTAAAAAGGCCTCCGCGTATTCTCTATCATTACCAAATTTCTTCGCACTGTTTTCAATCTAATATTCTTTTCAAATGAACAAAACAATTTATAAAAGTGTTACTTCCACGCATTGACAATAGATTGTTATTTGTCCTCTTTTCATATTGTTAGTTTATTTGCTTGTTTCAAAAAAAAAAAAAAAGCATTGTTAGTTTATTTGCAATTTAAATGAATCTATTATTTTCTAGAAAGCATTAGTTAATATATTATAATTTTTTTTAATTAAAATATATATTATAATTTAAATATCACATATTCTAACATCATATGCCAAATATATATTTATAATTTAAATGTCACATATTTTAATATCTTACGTCAATTACTATAAAACTGAAAAAGTTGACAATAAAGATAATAAAAAGTTGATAATAAAAAAGTTGACAGTAAAGATAACAGTTCAAAAAAAAAAAAAAAAAGCGACATAGTCCTATATCAAATAATAAAAATGTCACCAGTTTAAATTTTCATTCTCAATTTTTGTAATAGAATTTACAAAAACTAAAAAAAAAAAAAAAAAAAAAAAATCTATTAACGTATTTTTTTTATAAGGAAATAAATTATTTTTTTTAAACAAATAGAAATTTATATTTTAATCATTAAATTGTGTTCATTAAATCTTACAATATATAAATTTATTTGACCGAAGTGTTTTTTTTTTTGAAAAATGACCGAAGTGTTAATCCTAACTCTAAGGGTGTGTTTGGGTCTCCGTTTATGTAAACGGCTGAGTTGGTTATAATAACTCAATCGGTGTTTGTCCCACCGTTTATTATAAACGGTGGTTACCTAAACCTGCGTGCCAGTTTATCTAAACCTACGTGCCCGTTTATCTACACCTTACATACATTACTTTTTGTTACATAACCAGCCCCCCAAACACCGTTTATCATAATCCCTGTTATAATAACTTGTCCCTCAAACACCATTTATAATAACCTACCGTTTATCATAACCTTTCGTCTATAATAACCAAATCGGTGCCCCAAACGCACCCTAATTGATAACAAATTTAGCACAATATTAAAATTGAAAATATGATATAATTTTATATCAAATTAAAACAAAATATTTTTAAAAGTAAAATCAAAATTATTGAACGCGTCTCTATATCACGTTTAGATGGAAAATAATAATTATTATAAAAAAAGATGGAAAATAATAATTAGTATAGATATTGTTTACTTGATATGAAGGTTGTTCTTATAATAAAAAAAAAAGGTTAGTGATATATATCGAGGAAAAAGTAGTAATAAAATTTATATTTGTTGAATTTCTTTTCTCTCATGACAACTAATTTTGCCACCAGTTGTAATATTTAAAGTAATATATTATGTTTTATCGAACTTTTTTAGGGTAAAAAAGATATTAATTTCTCGTACTTGTGAACATAGTATTCCTTCCTTTTGGTTTCATTTTTCTTTTCTCAACACTTTGCCATCACTCTCACGAATCTCTCCTAATTTTAAACATTTAAATATTTAATATACATTTTTTTAGTACAAATTAAAGAAAGGGATCATGAAACCTATCTAGATGATCTTATTAATTTCAAATAAATGAGAGTTAAATACTAATTTTCATGACTGTGACCATAGTGTTCAACTAAATTATTATCAAATAACGAAATCAACACGCCACCAACACTTTCGATAATTATAATAAATACTTATTTTATTCTTTTTGAGCCTTAAAATACATTTGTTTTAGTTAAATACTCAAACGCCAGCCATCAAACTAATAAAATCCTCTTATTTCAATAATAGAGGAAATGAAAGGGGAGATGTCCCCTCCTAAATTGAGAAACCTCTATAAAATTAGAGAATATAAAGAGTTAAATCTAACCGGATAGTGTCCTCAAGTGGTTGCATAAAGTGATTAAAAACTTGGATTTTGAAGATGTGTTACCCTCAAGATTTAAAATTCAAAACTTATGTTATATTAATTTGCAGACACTTCAAAACTTATTTATGATATATAATTATTTTGAAAAGTTAAAAAATAAATAATTCAAAATGAGGAATTATTTTGATGAATCACAAAAACTCATTATGAAGTAGGTTTTCAAGGAAGGGTTAATAAATCCTCCTTTAAGTATATGACAAACAAACATCCCCAAGAGAAAGAGATTTTATTACTATTCCCTAAACAAAACTAGTTTTAAATATATAGCTAAGCGTGCATTTACTTAACCTAGATCTTATATTTAGGTTGAGATTAATAAAAAAAAAGGTCGAATATGAGTGGCAATGTTGAGTGGCAAGAGGGATAAATTATTGATAGTGACTATATTTATGTGTGTAACAATGACTTAGCATACGATTTAATAATATTGACCAAATTCAAGTGGTAGAGATCACATCAAATTCACTTTGAATTATTTTAAAAAGGATTTATTACGAAAAATACTAGGTAAAAAATGATGATGATATTTTTTTATATTTGTGAATGAGCTAATTTAGGCACATAACTAATCTTATTGTTATTTTCTTGTACAACAGACACGAGATAAAAAAATTAAAATTTAATTTTCCAAAAAAAAAATAAATATATCATTTACTTTTCAACTATCTTAATTAAGTTAAAAGAAGTAGAACTTCAATGACATCTTATATAACTCAATAATCAAAAGATTATATGTTCAAAATTTCACATCTTTAGATGCCACTGAATAAAGAAAATAAAATAATGCTATCCTCACTAAAAAAAAATGGTGTAAGAATATGTAATTAAGCTAAAGAGTAATATGATTTCATCCCTATGGTTCAAACACAAAACAACTTCATTATATGGCTAAAATGGACCAAAACCTAATATTGATGAATCCTAATCCACTTTATTCCAATGGTAACCAAATTCTTAATGATTTGGAATTTGGCAAAACAACCAATTTTTCCAATCAGGCATTAAAAACTTGTCAATTTCACCTGCTGTGCACGTGATATTTTTGGCCTCTTTATTTGCCATTTTCTTCTTTCCATTTGCAGCCCTAAGAATCAATTGAATCAGAATCACTCTCCCAAATACTTCCAAATCAAAATTCCAACTCAATTAAATACCACTTCATTTTTTCGCATTGAGATAAAATATAAGTTCCAAATTATATCATGTTTAACATCTATATTTGTGCAATTCTATAACTTATGCTATTGTCTCTCGAATTTATTTTCTTCTCGCTTTTATCCTTATTTTGTAGTATAAGAAAACTTCCAAATTTGGTTGAATGCGTTTGTTTCATTCATGTATAATTTGAAGACACTCGTCTCATCTTCAATCATTTTTAATCTTTAACTATCAAACCCTCAATATTTCTTTTAATTATAATAATTTTTAAAAAAGATTTCATAAGGAGCAAACAATATGAGATATTTAATATTAAGTTTATGCGTATCAAGTTTCACTTGATTCAAATCTATATATATCACTTGATTCTAGCCTACAAAATTGTGGTTATCAATTTAACATAATTAAATCCAAATTTACTTAAACTTTTTTTCTCTAAAATTTAGACATTTGTAGAATTTCCTCTTATCTTCTACTCATGAAAAATCCCCTTTTAAAATAATGTTTATTTTTTTAATCATTTTTTTGCAACAGCTTTCATATTTTTCAAGAAAATATTTAATTTTTTAGTCAAACTCTAGAATATAATACAAAATTTTGGAAAACTATCTATATTTTGTAATTTTCAAATTTTGGGTTAATTATTAAAAATATTGATATATAGCGATAAATCAAACGAAGTATTTGTATGAACTAAAAGGAAAAGAAACTCAATTACTTTTATTTTATATGTAAGTTAGGTTTGGTCAATCCGCGAACACAGAGGCTTCTCGTAAAAAAAAAAAATTTTAAAAAAAGAAGACAGAGAGCAATATCTAATAGTAATGGGCCGGAACTTTGCATGCTTTATTCAAGCCCAACAAGTTCATGGATCAGAAACATCATAAAGCCCAATAAGTTTGTGGATCACAAACGTAGGTGAGTTTCGAACTCAAGACCTTGAAGAGAGTACACTCTAAAGTCTATGTTTTCGACCACTGTGTCACTCCTTGAGTATGGATAAAAATAAATTAGTGATAATATTGAGCAATATAAACTGTTATTGGACCATACGGTTAAAAAAGAGAAAGATTAAAATGGATAGATTACTTGACTACCCCAAATAACTATTATCAGATTCTCAAACATAAAATTGGCCAATAACCAAATTTTGTGGGCTTCGATCTCCTCTCAGAAGTTTGTGGAACTGAGGTTGGATTTTTTGCTATACACCGAAGGGTTCTCTCTATATAATTTTGAAACAATGAAAATTTCGAAGGAAATCACAACGTTGAAAATTGAAATTCAATCTAAAAATGGTGAATTTAAAGAGATACTGTCTTAAAGAAGCATGTTGAAGATAGCAATTGAGACCTCACATTCTTGACTTTCAGTAAACAACTGTATTGAACAATTAAACATCTTAACAGACACTGTTTCATATTTTAATTTTAACAAAATGAAACGGCCAATAATGATAATCAGAGATTATTTAAGCTGTAAACAGATGCATTAATTACCAACCATCTAAAAAGTAACTTATTTCTCTGTTTCTCAAATGAACATGATATTCGCTAACTACAGCTTCAAAAACTCAACAAAAACAACAAAAAGAAACAACTTTCTTAATTCTTTTTGTTCTTTTTCCATTATGGTTTTATAATAATCACAATCTTCATCACTTGATTTCGATTCCAAATAATATAAAGAGGGTGAACATGACAGTCAAGAGCTTCTCATGAGCTCAGAATCATTACAAGTTTAGTATAAGAGCTAAGATAAAGAAGAAACAACAATTAGTCTTTCTCATATTGATTAAGTTCTAAAAGACAACTTTTTTTTTTCTTTATTCAACAATATTTGGAGTGGGGATTCGTACCTATAACATCAACCTAAACAGTTTATGATTGCGGTTGTCGTTGTTGTTGCGATCGTTGTTCATTTCCTTCCCAAGTCCACATAATGTCCTTAAGGCAAGGCTTCACGTCTTTTTATAAAATTGCTTGTATTCCAAAGTGTTCCCATTAGTTTTCTTCACATCCACCACAAAAAAGGAGGTGTCACTTCAAATATCTCAACATCTATAGCCAACTGCCCTTTTCTCCCCTCTTTATTCCCCTGCAGTTTAACCACTCCATCTTCCTTCATCACCTTAAACCTTTCCATCTGTGCTATTTCCTCAAACTTCGCCACGATCGCCAACTCCGATTTCTTCGTCGTGAAGCGTGTATGTGGCCTCTCATTCACCTCTTTCTCAAACAAACTTGACAGATCAAAGCCCGGTAAGAGGGATATGATGTCAAATGCATTGTAGGAATGGTTTCTTGTTGGTGGCTTTCCACTCCCATTCTGCTATTACTATCGTCAGAGCTTCCATACGAACTAGTGTCGTCAAATGCAGCGTGGACCTCGCTCACGGAAGAGATGTCGAAGCTTTATTGAAGTGATCTGTCTGAACATTTTCATTAGATTTTGATGGTGGAAATAACCAGCAAGAAGAACATACAAAACAGCCCTACAAGACCATATATCAGCTTTAGCTCCATCATAACAATTTTAACAAGAAGTTGGCAATTGAAATTCATCAATCCCAATTCTAAAAAATTAATAAATTGACAATAATCAAATGCAATGAGGATACCGATCCTTACAATAACCAGTTACAAAAATAAACCAACCACGAACACGAAATAGATAATAACTCCACGATACTCGAGGTGTCAATCATATGTTATTGCATTACTTTTGTAGTAAACAAGATATCGATATAGTTCAACTTATGAATCTCAAACTGTTTATCATCAAAATTAATTTGTAGTGAGATGAGTAATCCACTCATCTTATAAATATTATCATGTCCCTTATTTTCCAATGTGGGATCTTTAACGCTTCAACCTACGGCTCTATGCACACACTAAAATTCCATGTCTATCCTTTCTAACTTGGATAACGCCCTAGTTCTCCTTTTTACCCTTACGCGGTTCGGTCTCCTTGACCGGGATCCTAACACAATGGTTTCAATTAATTGAAAAAAAATAGAAACTTATCTCAATTTCAACAACTAAATATCATAATAGGAACATATTTTTAATCAAAAAATATGTGGATTCCTCCATTTCCTTCCATAAGAAAACATTGAAACCAAAACAAAAAACCAAACCTTTTCAATGAATGACTTGCCTTCTAGACTCAACCCAAGCACTCAACCCAAAATCAAAAACCTTAAAATTCCCAAACTCATATTTTATAAACGCTCGTAGGATTCACCACTTTTCAATGTGAAATAATAGTGAAATCCTAACGAAAAAGAGTTTGAATAAAGATAGAAATTCAACCGTGGCTAATGTGGCAGGGTTGAGGGATCTGTTGTGAGAAAAATAAAAGAATTTAGAGATATTTTTCTTGTGGCTTAGAATTGGAGGGTTAACATAAATACCACAAAAATGAACCAATAAATTTAGGATTGCCTAAAAGTGGGATACAAAGTTGGGTTATTTTTTGAAAAAAGAAAAAAGAAAAAAGGTAACGTGTCTCAATATCAAAATCTATTGGTTGGGGATAACATTTTAGTTACTTAATCGCACCTGATGTCATTTTAAACTCGGCTCCTTTTAGTTGGTTTAGGTTTATTTTGTATTCTATAAACTGGTCAAAAAATAAAATAAAATAATAAATACTAGCAATTTAAAATAAATTATTTTACTATCATATACATATAATCCATATTTTATTAATTATTTTTATATTCATGATTATTTTGCACTACAATAAAAATTTCAAATTCAGAAAAACTGATCATAATTCTTCAAAAAGAACAAAGTATAAAAACTTATCTGAAATCTTCAAAAAAGCAAAGAATGAAATAAGCATCTAAACTATTTGAGTGCACTTGTTAAATCTTCATGCCAAACAATTATTGACATAAAATAAGTAATGTATGTTACATATTTAAGTAAAATTTCCCATTTTAAAAAAGAAAATTACTACATCATAATTATTTATGAAAAGTAGTATTATGTAATATTTTTTATTATATGACTGAAAAATAAAAAGTTAAAAAATGAATATATAGAAAAGAGTTGGTAAAAACAATACATCACAATGGAAATGATTGGTGATATATTGCATTGTTCGATGGATTATATTACAATTCTATTTCACGAGTTCGAATATAGAAATCTTTGTTTGGATATAGCAATAACATTTATAAAAAGTTTGTGAACTCAGCGGAGTTTGAACTAAAAAAATATATAAAAAAAACAAAGGAAAACTAAAATAAAATAATGTACTAGGTAACTCGATTTTCATGCATTTAAGGACATCCTAACAATAGTCGACAAGATGCCTGCACGAGATTTCAAATTTAAATGAAATTTGATCAAACTATACTCAAATAATTGTGGAAAATTTTTGTTGGACAAACACGTTGTTCCACGTTGTTAAGTTAAAGAGGAGATCTTGAGTATATAAAGAGAGAACAACACCTCCATTAATATAAGACATTTTGGGCGATGATAAAAAATAAAATCATAAAGGTTGAATCCTAAAGTGGACAATATTATATAAATGTGGAGAGTTTGCGATTGTAATTTGTTGTCCCTAACAAAAGTAGTATTAGAACTAGACTCTTAACTTTGCAATGTGGATGAAGTCCTGGTATGGAACAAAGAGGACTAACTTAGGTATGACTTTGCAATGTGGATGAATACTCCCGGTATGAAATTTTTCTCTATATTATCTAAGTAGACTATAAATACAAATTACATCCAAATGAGATGCTTCAATCACTCATTTTTGTACAATAAAATAATTACAACTAAAGACAACAACCACAATTATATATATGCAGATCATTTCAATTGTTATTTGACAGAGCAATTGAAATAAATAAGGAAGTATTGATGCTGCTGTGTAAAAAGAATTTGACAATATAAATAAAGAAATTATATTTGTCTTAATTGTGCAGCTTCTTTAATTCAACTTTATTGGAGACCTAGATTGGATTTGAGCAATATGTGATTGCTCACTTTGTTTTATCATTCCGTGTGCAAAGGCGTGAACTCCAAATTTGAATCTCAAATTTTGGAATGAATTTTTAGCCAACCGTTTAGTTAAGATGTCAACTACTTAATCTGTAAAGGCGATATATTGAGTAATGAATGATCTTAAGACCACTTTCTTTTGTACAATATGATAGTTAATTTTAATGTGTTTCGTAATGGCATGAAACACATGGTTAATGAACATTTGGAGTGGCATAATTGGTTACCTCTTTGAAGACCATGAAATGCAATTTGCTCCAAGAAAAATGCAAAATGTTGTGCTACATTTCGTTTCTTGACAGCCTCCCTAATCTGCATCACAAAAACCATATAAAGTTAGTAAGCTATCACTATGAAAAAGTATGTCATAATTAATTGTCCCTTTTATATATCTTAGGATGTGATTGACTGCACAGAGATGTTGGTTTTGACATACTTTATTTACCGATTAAGTAATGCCGAGTCTAGATAAAGTTAAATATTGTAGGGAACCAACAATATTTCTATATTTAGTGATATCTACAAGATTTTTATCATTTGGAAACTCAATTTTAGAGGTGGACATTGGAGTGTTAAGTGAGAAACATACTAACATATTGACGTTTTGTAAGATTTCTTTGGCGTATTTGGTTCGGGAAAGGAAAAGCCCTTGCTCGGTATTGTTTACTTCTATTCCTATAAAATAGGGTAGATTGTTGAGGTCCTTTTTTTAGGTTGACTGTCGCAGTCCTTGATTGCAAACTCTTCTTGAAGTTGGTTAATCAAGTGTTGAATAACTACAATACCACAATAAATTATGGATCAAACAAATAAAAGAAACTCTTTTAAACAACACACTATATTGGTGGAAAGAACAATAAAAGGAAGAGTTCTTGTCTCTTTTCTTAATGATCTGTATTGATTTAGTAGGCTATAAATATACAATACATATGAAGGAAATGCTCCAATCACTCATTTTTGTACAAGGAAATCATTACAATTAAAGGCAATAATCATAATTATAAATATGTTGTATCATTTCAATTGCTATTTGATAGAGCAATTGAAAAAAAAATATTAATGCAGTTGTGCAAAGGAAGTTTGAAAATATAAATAAAGAAATTATATTTAGCTCTTTAATTCTGCATTATTGGAGAACTAGATTGGAGCAATCAAAATTTGAGCAATATGTGATTATTCACTTTTTTCATAATAATTATTTTGTTGAGGGGTGATATCTTGATATAGAACAAAGGAGTAGTGATTAGACACATGTAACTCGGCGTATTTTGTTTGAAGGGAGGATTATTTGACAAATAAAATTGTTCTACATTGCTAAGTTAGGAGGAAAATCTAAGTATATCAAGAAATAACAATACTTCTATCGATATAAGGTATTTGGGTGATGAATGATTCTTAAAATAGAAAATATCATATAAATGTGGAAGATTCGTAGAAATTTGTTGTCCTTAACAATCTTCCTAATATTGAACTAATATGATTGGAACTTTAATTTGAGAAAAAAAAAATGTTTAAGTTGGATCTTTGTCAGTTCTCACTTGGTTGAGACTTTAATTTGAAGAATGTACATTTTGAGCTTAAGCCCAACTTCGAACTTGTAAATGAATTTGGGGTGCAACCTGAGGAGATTTATAATGTCGTCATCTTTATTTAATTGAACCTCATAATTTTAAGTGGGTTTGTTTTAAGGAGAAGGTGAGGGACGGTTTATTTGGCACAAGTAGGATTTAGTTTTAAGATTTATTATCCCCTCTTCAAAAATCTACATTGAGATGAGTTTTTATTAATTTCTCTTCATTTTTAATTTTAAAAATAATTCTTATTTTTAATCTTTCATTTATACCTACTCAATCATTTCTAATAACTCATGTTTAATCATTCATTTCAAATCAATCAAAATAACTTATTTTTAACTACTCATTTTTAATCATTTCCTTTTTAACTACTAAAAATAACTATTCATTTTAAATCTACATCTAAATAAGATTTTGACTTTTAACTCTTCTACACAAAAACTGCATCCAAATGAATTTTTTATTATAACTCTCAATTTTTAATTACTCAATATAGCTACTTAAACTAAATCCTACAAAAATATGTCAAACAAACACCCCCTCTCGTGTTTAGCTCCAATGTTTTGTTTGGTCCAAGTTGTTATCCTCTCATTTCATTTCTTTCTCTTTTTTTCCTTTTGTTAAAATTTTTCCATCTTTTTATTTGTAATTTGTAATTATTTTTTTTCCTTACATTTGATATATTTGTAGTTAGAATATTATTATTTAAATATATTAAAAAAATTGAAGCAATTTAAATATTAATATTCGTTTACATAATTATATTATTATTACATCAAGTGTTTATTTAAATAAATTTAAATTTTGAAATATATATATATATATATATATATTATCTCTTGGCATATAACAATAGATTTTAATATTTATTATTTATTAAAAAAATTAAATTCTTTTGATTTTTTGTTTATTCATTTTAAATGATAAAAATATTTATGAAACTTCAATGTTTAGAGATAAATTATAAATATGGTAAATAAAATTTTTAATTAAAAAATTATTATTATTAAATCATTGATATAAAATTGTGTGTATTTTTAATAATAACAATATATATTATATATATTAACTTATTATTTAATAAAAATTAAATTTAAATAATTTATATTATTGAATTTTTACTCCTAATTTAAAATAAATTTACAAGTATTTAACTTATTTTAATTTTTATAAAAATGAGATTCAATTTTTTATTCTCATACAAAAATAATTTCCTCAACTAAGCTACATTTTAAATAGTAGTATGAGTGAATCTAGAAGTTGGGTGAATTAGTTTAAATAATTTTGAGAGTTTTACTTGTATATAAAAAAAATAATTATAAAAAAGTTTCAATATTTGTATGAATTAACATAGGACTAAGATGTATTTTGTATTAAAAAAACAAAAAATAATAGCAATACATTCCAATTTTTTCTATAAAAATTCTAAATTTTGTGGCCACTATCTTTACTTCCATGTAATAAATAGTATATAAGTGAATTTACTTTTATCTACCCAAAATAATAAACTACAAAATTTAAGAGGGTTTATGTTTTCATGTAAATGTTAATGACTAATAAGATAAATACTTTTAATGTTGGATTTAATATTACATATTAATTGCTATATTTTATTAAAAATTATTTAACATTCAATTAAATGTATAAAGTGTATAATTCTCAAAAAAAAATAAAAATATATATATATAAAGTGTATAAGAAAAAAGTTTATTTTTTAATAATAATAAAAAAAATACCATCAAGATTTAATTATAATTATGGTTTTGATTGTGGCCATGCCAACCAATATGAGTATCTGCTGCAATAATGGGCTGACATAAGGTTTGAGATTGATGGGTGTGTATCACCAAGCTGGCACTGGACAAATTAAAACACTCGAGGGATGGAGAAAAAACGTCTGGAACTGCCAAATATGCCTATAGAGCGTTTTTTTTTTTATAACTATAGAGCGTTGACAAGTTATATGAAAAGCAATGAGAGGAACTAATTCTGCTAAATATCATAATTACTTATAATTGGAATAATAACAATGCATTAAATTTTATCTTATAAATATATAAAATAGATTTAATAATAGGAATTTTCAAAAAATAAATCTAATAATAGAAAATATCACAACAAATATTTAAAATTCATTGGCTACAAAAATATTGAAGTCTTGAAATCTGGGGTGTGTGGTTTGATTGTAGCTGTTGATTACGATGACGAACAATATAGAATGTGGCCGACACAATATTTGAGATTGAGTATTTAACTGGCAAACTGACAGCTGACAAGTTATAGCAGATCAGGGACCGAAAAAAATAACTGACAAATACGCCTGCAAAGGGCGCTAACACTCTAGAATGGGAAAACAAAAGGGAAAAATATTAATAATAATAAAACCTGCCGGCAGAAGTTAAATTTGCTTTGATCACCATAATAACTTGATAATTAGAAAAATATAATCTACTTCTAAAAAAAATCAAATAATTACCCTTCTTTTGCATTTAACCTTGGAGGGCTAAAAGGCTATCCATTTATGTTATACATATCATCTAGGAAATTAAATCTCCCCCTCTCCCTACGTGATTAGTGTATTATGAGAATAAAATAAATAAGTAAAACCAAAATCCAAGTACCAACGTAAGTTAAAGACCCAGAGATTGAAAAATGGAACTGGTCGTTTCCTTGTTTTTATAATGCCATTTAATTCCACCAAAATTTCCTCCACTTAGAATCCCTCAACCCATACTGGTTGATACCAAATATAACAAAAATGACATCCATTTGGACACTATAAATTGGCTCAATCCATGGGCAAATAGAAACACACAAACCAAACCAAACCAAGAGGATGAGCAATGGCGAGGATGTCACCAGAGCCACTCACCAGAGCCGATCCCGATGCTGCTTCCAAAAATGGATGCAGCTTCAGCGCCACGACCTGACCCAGCTGCTCCAATCCCTCAACAAACGGGTAAATTGTATAGATGGGTTCTTTTTTTAAACTTATTATCAAAATGGGTTCCCTTTCAAATATTTTGTTAAAATGGGTTCATTTTTTTGTCCTTTTGTAGTAGTTGTCTACTTTTTTTGAAAATATCCACACAAAAATATGCCACTTGGAATTCAACTTTAGATAAATAATAGTCAAAACATTAATTTTAACAAAATATTTTCTTTGATTTTTCAAACATTTTTTCTTTTGTTTTTTTTCCTTCTCAGTTATTATATATATATATATATATATATATATATATATATATATATATAATATCATTTTTTTGAAAACCGGGAAGTCCTTCACCTCAACCGCTAAGCTCCCCTTGGGGACAAATATAATATCATCTTATATTTATTTAATTTTTATACAATTTTTTTATATACATTTATCAAATATTTTAAGGGTCTTTTAGAAATAGACAAAATTGAAAAAGTATTTACAATACTTGGTAAAAAAACAATCATAATCAAACACGGTAGGATTAATATTCATTATACGGTATTATTAATACATAATTATATATTATAAACTATATTGTATAATGAATATTAACCATCTTTTGAATTTTTATAATGAATGCAAATATTTTCAAATTTTTCTATCTGCAATTATTTTGTGAAATTAGACATAATTTTCCAAAAAAATATTGAATTAACCCCTAAATTGATGATTCAAATAATATAATTACTACGGTACTATTAATACTTCGTTGTTTTATTTTAAAATTTTGATTTTATATTTTAACTATCTCATTTAAGTTGGGTTAAATTTATTAAAAACTATCACGATAACAAATTATTATTATTATTAATATAAATATTATTGTCAAGTTGTTTTAAACTATTTTATATTGCATCTTGTGGTCTGATAGTTTCATTGTTCGGTGATAATTCAATTCAACAACATAATCACATATTCGATTCTTAAGGTAATAATGTAAGTTTGTGGTCTCCCTTTTCCAAATTATTTGAATGTGATTTTAAAAAATTATTTTTATCTAATAAATTAAAATATTATTTTAATGTATTACATTGAAAACATAATATTTTTATAAAATATTAAAAATACTTTTGAATAATTTACAGTAATAGTAATTATTTTCGAATAAAAATATAACTTTTTAGTGTTACGTAATTTAAAATAGTTGATAAATATATATACAAAATTGTATACAAAATTAAATGAATAATGATATTATGTTAAAAAATTATATAATAATAATAATTCATTGTAAGAAGAGGTAAAAAAAAATAGTTTGAGAAGTAAAAGGAAAGACTTGGTTAAAATTAATGTTTGACTAAGATTTATCTAAAGTTGAAATCTAGGTGGCATAACTTTTATATAGGTGTTTTGAAAAAAATAACAAAATGACAAAAAAGTTGACAACTATGACAAAAGGACAAAAAAATGAACCCATTTCCACAAAATATTTGAAAAGGAACCCATTTTGATAATAAGTTCCAAAAAAAAACCCATCTATACAAATTACCCTCAACAAACCCAACCAGCAAACCACCATCAACAACTGCATTGCCCACTTCCATGACTACATTGCTGAACGCGCCCGTGCGTCGACGTTCTTCGCGCCCACCTGGTGCACTTCCCTCGAGAACTCCCTCCCTGATGTGGATGGCGGGCTGCAGGCCCTCCATCTACATAAGGTTGCTGTACGCGCTGGGTGGGTGCAACGTGGATGTGCGTCCGGGCGAGTGGCTGGAAGGGGTCAGGGCTACGAGTGGGCACGTGGGGGACCTGTCCCCGAGCCAGATGGTGTGGGTGGATGAGCTGCATATGGAGACCATACGGGCAGAGCAGAAGCTGACGAGCGAGATGATTAGCATGCAGGAGGATGAAAGGGCGGAGACGGTGCTGAAGGATCACGAGAATGCGATGAGAGGGATTATGGCGGCGGCGGATGAGTTGAGGTTGAATACGCTGAAGGAAGTGATTGAGATTCTGGAACCTAATCAGGCTGTGGAGTTTTTGGTTGCGAGTACGAAGCTTTAGCTCTCGCTGCATCAATGGGGCAAAGTCACCGATGCCAAACGTGGAAGGAAATATTAATGGTTTATTAATGAGCCTAAGTACTATTTACTGCATGCTTTATTACTTTGTGTTTGTGTCTGTGTTTGAGTTTGTGTCTGTGTTTAAGTTTGTGTTTGTGTTTGAGTTTGTTGTTGTTGTTTCTTTTAAATTTTGCTTTTGTTTCATGTACTGTCGCTGTTTCCTTATATGAATAATAAAGAGCTTATGATAATGTAAAATGATGGTGTAAGAGTTGTAGTAAACTTCAGGTGGATGTGTGTGGGAAAAAGACAAAATTATGAGCATTCCAAAACGTAGTACACAAACTCTTTTGAGATACCTTAACTCTAACTTTGTGTTTGCCATTCAGTTCCAAGTTCAAATCAATTTTAAAGATAACATATTACACTCACTTTTGTATGTGATTTTCTTAGATAATATCAAGTTCCCAATCAAATGTTTGCATAGAGTTTTGATACCATTTTAGAGTTCAACTATGTTTTTGCTTGGATCAAATCAGAATGAAGCTTTGTTACGATCTTAGATAATATTAAGTTTTACTTCAAAATTAATTAATAGTTAAGAAAGTAATTTATATCTTTGAAAACTACGTTTTTTCAATGTAGGACAATATAAATATCTTCGACCAGTTTTGACTTAGAAAATTTAACTTAATTTATTGATCATCTCAAGTTGAAAAAATAATAAAGTTATCTAGGATTGTCACATGTTATTTGATATGATATTTAAAATTTTAACAATATATTACAACATATTTTGCATAAAAGTGTCAAATTTTATTTTGTATATGAGTATCATTTGGTGCAACAATAAAGAAATTGTTGCTCTAATATAAACAAACACGAATCACATATATTTAACAAACCAACTCAATTTCTCAAAAAAAAAAAAAACAAACCAACTCAATCGATAAGGTTTTATTTTTATTTAGAGATAATTAATAGAAGCTATCTTTTTTTTGTTTGTCAATATGGCTCAATTTTATATTTTATTAAAAGTTCACTAACTTAATTCATGCACCTAAAATGAAATAAAACCGAAGTACAAACACTAAAACTTACATTTTAACAAATAAATAAATATATCAGACCAACCTACATTAAGAAAAATGATATTGTTGCCAACAAGGCAATAAGAGCAGTAACTCAAGCGGCATCGATGTACACCTAATAACTTAGAGGTCTTAGGTTTGAATCTCCCCCACTCGCAATTATTGTAATCTCTAAAAAAAAAATGGTACTGTCACCATATAATTGACAAATATTAAACCTAAATGTTATTTAATTAGATTCGTTTTGCACCAAATTAAGAAAAGCCAAATTATTATGCTTGGTGTCATTGATGTTGGGAAAATAGACAATGATCAAAGAATTTAGGCAAATGCATTGCCAAAAAAATTATGTACATAACTGAGAAAAAGGGGAACAAGCTATTACAGTATAGAGCAGCAAAATTTAAGGGCCTGTCTAATAAATCTAGTAAAAGGGGGACTTTTAACAAACTTATGTATTATTTCACTCCTTTTGAGGAGCATTTTGGCGTATTAGAATGTTATATTACATCCCAGACTTTGATAAATAAAGATTACACAACCAAATATGTAACAAAGAAAGAAAAAAAAAAAGAGAAAGAACAGCATTCCCTCCTCTTCATAAACTCCATAACCACACCCTTACTGCAATATCAGCACAAGCTAGAAAGAAATTGTGGGAAAAGAATTTGAAGCAAATGAATTGTGAGGGCCTGCTTACAAGAAAAAAAGGGGAAAAAAAGAAAAGAAAATTAAGAAAGGGGCTCCAATTTCCAAATGCCATGTTGTTGATGAGACTGAGAGCAAAGCAAATGAACACCAGAGACCCAATTTGAAAGAGGCTATCTTTTGTTTTTGGATATTAACACAGTTAAAAAGAAAAAAAACATACTATACTTGTAACAATGGAAACAGAAGGAGACAGGGCAGTGCTCTTCTTCTTTTTGTTCTTTCTCTTCAAGTGGCCTCCACAGATAAGATCTCCAGTTCAGCCCACCAAAGGGGAGAAAAACTCGGAACCGATTGGTCCGGCGACAATCCGATCACTTCCCGTAGTTTGGCAGTGATGTCTCTCATGGTTGGTCTCATCCTTGGATCTGATTTGATGCAATCTTGAATCACCTCACAAATGACATCGAGCTCGTTGTTTTTGAACGATTTCAGACTTTGATCAATCATGTAACTGATACTCCTCTTGTCATTTAGAAACTCTGCAGCCTGCAATGTTCATAAACATATAGATATGTACTATATAAGTTCATTGTTTTAATGTACATTGGTTAAACTTGAATACGAGTTTCAATTTCTTTGCGCGTTAGGAGTATTATGAACCCACCCAGTTCACAAGGGGCCCTTGTTCTTCTGAGTACGGGAGCTTTCCTGAGATGATTTCGAGCAACAAGACTCCGAAACTATATACATTTGATTCTGGATCTGAGAGGGGCGGCAACTCGGACTGCTCGGTGTCACGATCTGTGTTGTTGTATTTTGACACCCCATTTGATAAGAAAACAATCTCTGCAACCTGCAAAAGCATGGAAAATGTGACACATGAAAGCCAGTTTCGAAATGTAATGTAAGCAACCAAATGGGAGTGTTTATAATTTACTTTTGCAGCATAATCATCTGTTAAATAAATTGATTTTGATGTAAGGTTTGCATGTGCCACTGGGGGATTTAGATCATGATGCATATACTGAAGGCAATATGCTGTTCCCATAATTATTCTCATCCTTGCAGTCCAGTCAAGATGTTCAACTTCTTTAACTGACCAACAAAGAGTTACATTTATGTTAGCTTTGTAAAGTAGAGGTTAAAATATTTGAATGAGACTTGCACTCCCTCATTGTCCTCGAAAAAATTACCGTGCAGATGCTCGGAAAGAGTTCCATTTGGAGCGTATTCGAATACCATCATCCTAGTAAAGGGTTCCTCCTCCTCACAATAGCCAATAAGATTAACATAATTCTTGTGGTTGATCCTTGATAGCATATCAATCTACACAAAGTGAATGGTGGATTAAAGAGAAACATTTTGTGTAAAATTGGAAGAATAGGAAGGTTTAATTGTCAAGTTGAATCTTTGAGTTCCAACAGAAGCAAAACCTTTTTTCGATATGTTTGCTCGGAACTTTTTGACCAATCTTTAGAGGAAGTAATTGAGACTGATGCCACAGCAATTTCTACTCCACTTGATAGTGTTCCTTTGTAGATAGTGCAACAATCAAAAGTGTCAATGATATTGCTGAAATCTTCACAGGCTACTTCCAATTCTGGTCGATTTAATTTGGGTGCCCCTAGTAAGAAAAAAAAAACACAACTCAGCCTCGAATCATCAAAACACTATGTAACGCAGGAAATTCGACACTAAAAGTAAACCAACTAGGCCTAGTTATCCATCTCTTACAGACAGCTTTCTAGCACGCATTAATCACTCAATCAAAATACCTGTTATGAAAGCTTTTTGCAACTGCCCACTCAATCCCGTCTTCCAAGGACCAATGGTTGTAACGCCTCGACTCCGACACATACAGAAGATTAATGTAGCCAAAATAAGTGATAAAGATACGCCTGCAATTATGATTGTGTACTTCCAGAAATATCCATCAATTTCATGTTCATCATTTGGCAGTGTATCCGAAGGGTGGAACGAATTATTCTCTCGGTCGGGAGAGAGTGGTGCAGGCACAGGAGGTTCCTGTTTATGCTTATTTGGTACAGCTGGAAAAGTACCACTACTTCTAGAATTTGAAACAGAATTGACCGAATCTGAAGAGGGCAACGAACTGCTAACAGGTGCAGCTGCAAGGTTGCTGCTCGATTCATCGAGAAGCTTACGTCGATGAGTATTGATAAGATTCTGTACAATGTCATCCACCTCTTGCTGAATAAAACCTACTTAAATACAAAAGCAAATTTGTTTCATAAATTTTGAGCAGTCATTTCCAATGTTTATGAATGTAAGTTTTCAAAATTTTTGGACTTACTAGGCATATTATCATGGCTATTTTCCTTATTGTCAGGTTGAGAGTCCTTCTCAAGCTTATGCCTTGAAGAGATGCAAACGATTTCAACAATCAAACAAAAAAGAAGTGAAGTGAAGAATGCAAGAAACAATTAAAAGATGAACCATGTTCGGCGACATACAGTGAGTTTGGTACGGTGTTGAGGTATCGTACGAACGCATTATCTTCACTTGCATCTGAACTTTTAAAATTTCTCTGCCAGATGCTACCCATTAAAGAAGCAGATAAAATGTTAACACGTCGAAAACTTACAATGATAAGTTGAATGTTACTAGAAGTCTTTCAAGCATCGATCCTAAAATTTTACTTGAGTAATATCTTTGGGATCATGCCCTCAGACAAGTAAAAGAAAAACCAATTTGAATGGAAAATATATAGAGAAACGATTCGTACCAGTGCCCAAGCTTTCTATTTAAACTGCCAACTTCAGGATCCCATAAAAATAAAAGGTTATCATCAAACTGTACTTCAAAAAGAGAGTCGAGATTCTGAAGCTCTAATGGAACACTGCCTTCGAATTCATTGCCACAAAGCAATCTGAGATTGTGAACAATGAACAAAATCAGTCCATGCTGTAGAGAAACTTAAGAAAAATTCAATAGATTGTTAGCTTCACAATTTGGTTAAAATTTTTCTTCTCCAAACAGAGTAAGAGCGAACTCTTGATATAAATCATTTGTTGATTGCAGTTACAACTTACAAATATTTTAGATTGGGGATCCTGCTTAGTTCTGTAGGCACTGTTCCACTTAAGTTATTTTCCCTCAAATCTAAAAGCTCCAACTGTGGTAGTCCTTCAATTTCACGAGGAATGGTACCAAAGAAACAATTCTTAAAGAGATTACTGTCAAAGCACAAAGTAAGAACCCAAAAAGTTTAAGTAGGATGAACGAAAGTATAAAATCTAAGTAACTACATACATTAAGAAGTTCATAAAAAGAATCGCTTAATAATAGTATCGCAAAATCATACATTGATCGTAAGCGATTAAGTCTCCCCAGTTCTGGTGCAAGAGTCCCTCTTAACATAAGGCCACTAAGATCTCTGCAAGATGTAGAAATAAAACATCAAATTTCATTAGCACATGTAATGAACAACTGACATAATCTACTTGTAGACTTTTTAAAATCGAGAATAACATAGCATTGCCGCCAACCAAAGCGTAGCTCAACTCGTTAAGGCACAATAGTCTAGTCTAAGAAAACAATAGAGCATCATCTAAGGACCAAACAACACTATTTCCAAGCTCAACATCATGAATTATACCATTTGTCTAGACAGAACAGATAATAATAATCTCATTGTTGGTTTATAACAAAGTTGTTCAAAATAGGGAGCATACAGCTTGTGGACTTCACCGCCAATGCAATGAATACCAGACCATCTGCAAGGATCATCCTCGTTTGAATTCCAATCATCTAAAGCCGAATGAGGATCAAAAGTCACTTGAGCCCGGAATGCCAACAACGCCAATCCTAAATTCCCCACAACACAAAATCATTCAAAAAAGGCATAAACATGAATTCAATCTCCATTTTGCAGTAAATGACAAAGGTTTACCTTCACCATTAAGCGCAAAAGAGCCTTTAATATAAAAAACAACAACAATCAAAGCTAACAAAGTTGAAAACTGAAATGCTATTGGGATCCATCCATCTCCCATCGCTTGGTGAACACAATGCAGCAGAGGTCAATAGCCGCAGAGCTATGCAACAGATTGTAAATCGCCAGGTTGAAAAACCACTCGAAACCGGAGACGAAAAATCGATATCAAACTTGGTAAAAAGGATTTGAGCTAAACTAACAAAAAACCTATGCTACAATTGCATTTGAATTCACAAGGGCAGCCACCACCAGCAACCGTATAAGGGTCCCTCATCTTTGATCCTTAAATCAATTTCACAATCCCAAGTTCATTCCCCAGCTCAAGAAAAACCTAAATCCACAGGGGAAAAAAAAACAATGAATCATACAAAAAATTCCAAAATAAAGGAATACCCTCATTTTGAAGCAACAAAACAAATAAAGGGTCATGAGAGAAAAAGCAAAATACCTTGGAGAATCTGTCCTTTTGGGTGACTTTTTTTCACAAGGGTTTGTGTAAAAATGGGGGAAATGTGTAATGTTGAAGAATCCCAGTATCGTAAATGTGAAATGCAAAAGGCAGCAAAGAAAAACAAAAGGGAGAAATAAAAAATAAGGAAGAAATGCTTTAATTTTTTCTATTACTGCCCTTCAAGATGATCTCAGAGGATCTCTTCGACCATCATCTGGGTCTGTACCAATTCTCCTTCGTCTCTATGTTTTTTTTTTTCACTTTTTGTTATCAGTTTTTGTGTCCTTGTGTTTCTCTCTCCGATCCCTTTGCACGGGATGGATTATTTTTTGCGAAAAAAGTATTATCAAAATTTGTCAATAATTATATATAATTAACCAACATTAAATTAATTTCTTTGTCATTTTGGCGGCACAGAAAAACAGAGAGTGGCTTACAGGGTCTCCATTTCCTTCGCAAACGGACGCGTTTTCATCCTCTAATCTTCTTTATTTTTAATTTATTTGGTTTCGTTGACCAAGTATTTTTTTAAAAAATTTATTTTCCTTTGTTTTCGTGCTTGCCTCTATTAAGGATTGCGATTTTGCCACCTAATTTTCTGTTCCTTTTCTTAAACAAACCAAAAACAGAGCAAAAATCCCCACCTTCCAGAAATGTCAAAATTCACACCTTTTTTTCTTTCTTTTTTTATCCGAGCTGTAAAAGAAAGAGTGAGAATTTTTCTGGGTTTGTGTTTTTTATACGATTCATCTTCTAGAACTGTCAAAATGACATCTTTTGTTTGATCGGAGCTGTAAAAGGAAAAAGTGAGCATTTTGTCTGGTTTTTTTCTGGAGTGTTTGAGAGGCTAAAACGAAAAAACGAAGGAAAAAAATGCCTTGAAAATTCTTAATGCAAGAAAATCGAGTTTTTGTAATTAGCATATAATTTTGACCAAATTATCAAAAATAAAATTATCCTTACCTCTATTTTTATTTTATTTTTAGTTTTTTCTAATGAATTTAATAGCAATTGGGATTCGAATCCAAACCCCTAATCTAATCTATATCTAATGTAATTTATCTAACTACTTTAAAAGTATGATTTCGAGAGAATCAGTTTTTTTTACCATTTTGCCCCTTAGCCAGACATATTATTCGTATTATTTAATTATGAAATAACCAAATAAATGAATTAAAGAGTTCGAAGTTGAGTAATCAGATACAAATCAGTTTGAAGTTGAAAAATCACTCCGTCATACTACTTAAATTATCATAAACTCCAAAAAAAATTTAGTACAAGTTGGGGAAAGGAAATAATAAATATCGATTCCAATAATCGAACTCGTGATCATGAAGTGGAAATAGATTAATATCAAACCAAATAATCAATCGCGCAATTCACCCATTCCGTATAATTCTAAAAATCCCTTTGTTTAGTTCTTATTTCTCTATTGTTTTTACTTTTTTTTTTTTGGTTTTGTTTTGAAAAGTCTGTTGTTTTTACTTTTACATATACTTTTCTTCTTAAAAAAATATACTCCATAAACTATCCTTCCTCACACGCAGGAAACAATCTCATGTTTTTTTAGATATTATACACATCAAATATGTGCCTTCGTTAACTTTTGTGCTAAACATTTTTATATTAAAGTAAAACTAATTTTGAGAATTAAAATAAGAATTAGGAAGATTTTTTTATAGCATTTTTTAAATTTCACACTTTTATAACATTAAATATAATTTGTAGTCTAAAATTAAGAGAATTATTTTATGTGTATCCAAAAAAATCTAAGAAATAGTGTGAGTAGCAAAACTTTGAAAAACATTTATATATGATAAGAGAAGTGACTGATCCTTGTAAAATGATAAAGATGCTCATATTTAAAAATAAGTGAATTAATTATATAATTACTTTATTTGATTGAACAATGGATTCAAATAATCGATTGAAAACAAATACTTCTCAAAATTCGGTTCATTTCGCCCAATTATTATTTAATTAAAAGAAAACTGGAGTTTAGACCGTGATGGTGTGGTTACTGTGGTTTTGGGAATTGGGCCTAAAAATATACTTTCTGTGAGGCTTTTTTTTGTACCCGGAAATAACGAGACCATTCCCCTTCACGGTTTTTTTTTCCTTTTTTTAATAGAATTCCATTTTTTTAAATAAATGTCACAATTAGAGGTGTACATGGTCCGGGTTGAATAAAGTTGAATGATTTTTTTGGATCAATCTAACTTTTTGGGTTGGCCAATTCGTCCACCCGTCTAACCCTATGCATAAGTGTAACCCAACCCAATCAAATTCTAGATTTTCAGGTTGGATTGAGTTCTTAGGTTATGTTACTCTAATTTTTTCTATCTAAGATTCAATCCATAGGTCCATAAAATGTGTAAAAAAATGTATGATACTATATTTCAACCTAACCTATCTTATTAGTACACATCTTTTTTTAGAAGGCTTACTATCTTATTAATTTATCTTATATACATATCTATATTATATAATATTCTTAGTTCGGGTTGGATTGAATTGAACTAGCAAAAAAAAAATTCAACCCAAGAATCAATGCAACCCAACAAAATTATAACCCAACCCAATCCAAAAAAATTATAACCCAACCTAACTCTTACGTTTTAGGTTAGATAGTCCAAGTTATTCGGGTTACCGATTTTTTTATACACCCCTAATTAGAATGGTCCACTGCTCTAAAATGTCAAACTCAAATTTTGGTTCTGGTGAGGAGACACGGTTCAAATCCCACATTTTTTTCAAGAAAAGAAAAATCCACAAAGTCAAAAAATCCAGAACAAAAGCAATCCACAATATGGATTGAGTTGAGACCAACTAAAAACATGAAAAGAAAATTATTAAGTTATAAATGATACTAGAACATGCGTATGTTTGTTTTTCCCACGGAAGTTCCTAATTTGTTTTATTTTAAAAATAAATATTACGCAACTTTGAGAAGCACATTTATATTCGTGTAGTTTTGTGTGGTATTGTATTTTATTCTGCAAATTGGAATTTTGAACTTTGGTGACATTGAATTTGTCTAAGATTTTATTTTCTTTTATATGATGATAATGTTCCCTAAGGCAGATTTTGCGAAACAAGAAAGTTTCTTAAGCAACCTATATTATTTCAAGTCGCTATAACAAATGTTTGGGAGGGAGTGTTTTTTTTAATGGCAGGCCCGAGTACTCTATCAAAAATCATATTATGAGGAAATAACACAAAACAAATCATAGAAGATTCTTTTAAAAAATACTTAAAAGTGCTATATGAAAAAACATTTGTAAAATGATTTCCATTTAAAAGTTTAACTCTAAGAATTATGGAAAAAAATCAACTTGTTATAAGTTGGACTAAAATAATTCAAAATCAGGGTGTTCATACATTCTTCGAAAATGATTTGACCAATCAAAATAGATCTAATTATAGTTGGTCCATAATTTTCTTTAAATAATTTTATTTTATATATAATATTAATATTTTTCATACAATTAATTAAATTTATTATTAAATTGTACAAAATTAGCTTGAATTTAAACGTGTTTCCAAAAATTAATTGGTATATTCAATTTTTGAAAATTAACTCTCAAAATTTCATTCAAAATTATATGATAAATATATTTTTTGATTTAAAAAATGAAAAAAAAAACTGTCTTAAATAATTAGTCGATTTGGTGTCATTTTTTTAACAAATCAATAGGTCTATTTCACAAAGGCCTAAAAAATTAGGGGGTGTTTGGGATTTGGTGTTGGGGAGAGGAGGAGGAGGAGAAATCACAACTCCATGTTTGTTTTTAGTTTATCAACCTCTCTCCAACTTTTCCTCAACCTCTCCTCTAATATCACATCAAATCTTTTATTTAATCCTTTAAATGTCACATCAAACTTTTTTTTTAATTTTCAACCATATAATATAATATAAATATCTTTTATCTAATCTTATCAAATATCACATCAAACTTTCTTTTATTTTCAACCACACAATATAAAATAAAATATATTATATTTATCAATCAATCCAAAATCTACCATCATTACATAATAAAAAATCAATATAAAATAAATACTTTTACAACATCTCCTCTCCAAAACATCAATTTCCAAATAATTACTTTATATCCTAAATCACTCGATTTCCTCTATTTCTTCAACTTTCCCTCCTCCGCTCTTTTCAACACCAAAATCCAATCATTCCTTAGGGAGTCAAATAGTCCCTTGGATTGGCCAAAATCAAGGCAAGCTAACTTGTGAGGAGTCATCTAGCACCGACTTTTTTTACCTAATCCTATAATATTTAGATGTCAAGAAAATCGGTAGAAAATTAATTTTTAAATAGGTCCACCATAGATTAAATTTATTACCTTATACATCTCAAGACTTTTTTTGACCAATTGAATCAATTTATGACGGCTGAAATTATATAAACTCCAAATGTCATTTCAAAAATTCTCTAAGCTCATCCCAAGAATTTAAGCTTTTCTAACTAAACTACTTTCAAGAATTTTAAGCTTTTCTAACCAAACTACTTTCAAATATCATCTCTTTCTGACTTGAGCATTACCGCTCATGCAGCAACACACTGCCCATGTTCGATTAGAAATAAAAATTTTCCCCTTTTAGATAATATTTTTTTAATCGAAAAATTGGAGTTTCACTCTCCTATATTTAGACATTCCTATTAATCTATCTTTCAAGCATTTTTTTTTTGTTTTTCTTCCAATTCGGACCATTATAAGTTACATAATAAATAAATTACTATGAGTTAGCTTAATAATTAAGATGACGTTGAAAACTAATAATAAAACATTCTATTGATAATGATCATTTATCTAAAAACTATTTTCTTATACACTTTTTTGACACCCAAAAATTAAAGGATCAAGATAATTGCCATGTGAGAATAGTTAATATACTCATAATTGCGAATAATTAAAAATATCAAAAGAAAAAAGTTACAAAAAAATAATATGCAATTGAAAAATGACAATTTTGGATTTATCCTTCATAGACTAATTGATTAAATATAAATTCTTAGACTAGTTTTGTCATAGGCAAAAGTGATATAAATATGTGTCCATAATAAAAAAAATCATCAATTGGAAAGTAGACTAGTAACGATTTGATTGAAAACTGTCAACAAAGTAATTGAAGGTTAGTAATTTAACCGAATGCTAACCTGTAATGCTGGTGTTGAATTGATTTACAACCAAACAATAAAACTATTGCGTCACTGACTCACGACCATTTAAATCTTTTTACATGAATCTACTCATTTTACTTCTACATGCGTGATTGTTTTGAAAACAAATGCTATATATGATAAATATATATATTTGCTACATATGTAAAATCAAAAGGCATTTGGCTATTTATGCATTTGTGTTTGTTTGGTTGTGGTAGGTGGGAGGGAAGTTTGTGACAGTGAAATTTGGCAAAGCTACCCAACATGCCATGCTTTTGAGGATTCCAACAATAAAAAATCAAATTTCACACTCACATCATTCCCATACAAAACTCCAACCATATAAAATCAATATTCTAAGATCTCACCAAAATCCTTATCAAACCAACTCTGAACTTTACACATAAATAAATTTAAATAATTGAACTGTGTAGATGATCATGAGTGTATGAATTGGGATTAACTTTAGTCATTTTAGAGATTAACTTTAAAGACGTATTTGGTATCTGAGAACTACTTTACAATCATATTTTTATATAAAGAAGTACTTTAAGATAATTTAGCACTTATAGAATCACCTATAAAATGGTAGTAACAATTCATTTAAAATAATAAATAAATAAATGACAGTAGAACTACTAGTTGTTAAAGCCACTTTTAAAAATTAACCAAATTCTAGCTTTTTTAAAATAAAATATTTTATAACAAAATATATTTTTATAAATATAGATCGTTTTAAAATGTTTTGATTAAATGATATAACAATTTCAAGTTCCAAAAGGGTGGCAATTTAAACGTATGTATGTTAAAATATTTAACTATGAATTATTTTGTGTTTATTATATAAAATAAATTATTTCAGCCAAGAGTAAAACTTACTATTGACTATAATTTATATACAACATTTTTTGAATAATGTCAGCTAACTTACATAATGGCCAACGATTTTCACTACCGTCGGCCTATAAAGTGAAATAAAAATAATAATATATCAAACTTTGCCGACGATTTCATCTAAACGTCGATCGATTTCCAAACAAAACGTTGGTCAATTGTCATCAAGAAACATGTTTTTAAAAAATCGTCGGTCAATGACCGTAAAAATACCTAAGCCTTTTTCTTTTCACTTAAATTAAGAATTACAAAATTCATAGTTTCAATTAAGCAAAATCATAACATTCAATTAAGTTAAATTGATAGTCTCAATCAATTTAAACTATAAAAAAACAGAGGGTTTAAATATTTTATGTATGACTATATTTAAAAAGTTACTATAATTAAAATAAAGATCCTGAAAATTTGCTATCTACCCCAAATTTTCTTACTAAAATGTGATCCACTATTTTTTCTACCAAATAATAATATAAATGTTTAATGTCATAGAATAGTAAAAATATTTAAGTAATATTTAAGTAATATATACCCTATAACATTTAAATGATACAAAAAATAAATTTTTAAGTAAGATGACCATCCTAAGTTGAACCCTATTTTAAATATATACATATATATATATATATATATAATATTAATCGTTATATGGAATAAGATTCCGGACAATCACCAACCAATTTATGTTTTTAGTACAAAAAAGAGAATAAATGATAATGAATGGTCTTACATACATTCAATTTTTTTTGGCCAAAAAAGCGAAAAACAAAAAGCATGTACTATTGTTATTTTATATATATATATACACGCATACAAAATCAAATCTATTTTTAAACAACTCTAAAAAATATTCAAATTTAAAAGTTTGACTAGTTAATATTTGTTTTAGATGAAATAAATATCTTAGTTGGCCAATAGGAGGATAATACAAAGATTCTCTCGAGCTAATTACTAAAAATATATTTATTTTTATGTCGGTAAAATTATGACAACTTTTCTCAAAAGAAAAAAAAATTATGACTCTAACTGATATAAAATATGTATTAAGATTGAGGAGCAGTAAATTAAAATCCACTCCCTTCAAACCATGCCCGTTGAATTTAGGAAAAAAATAACAAATTTTTGTTGATAAAAATAAAAATAAAATCGTTTAAGGCTAAATACATATGTTCTAGTCTCTAGTGTCCTTGAATTTTATTATCATTATTTTTTCAATTTAATCTCTCTTCCTTAAAATAATTCATTCAGTCCTTATTGTTTTTAACATTAAAAAAAAATGCCTCTGATCATATGTAAATATTGAAACGTGGATAATGACTTACCATGGAAATGATATTTAGTGAATTGATTGAAATTTAGAAAGGAAGAATATAAGGGAGTAAGGTAATTTCTATTTCTTCATCTAGCTTTACAAAATTTGTTGAAGTTTCAAGTTTAATTTTCGTCGATTCACTATGTTTATATATATATATATAATTTTTTAAATTTATGACACGTAAATTTATTATCAAACAAATTATTATTCATCAACAGTCAGGAAAACTAGTTGAAAAATGTTAAAACATAAGAAAATGATTTTTTTTATTCCTTTTAAATGACTAAAGTGAAAATCATCCAATAAAAATTCAAACGAACAATTTCATATTGAGAGCATTCAAGTTGGAAAATTGAACGTATTAAAATTCTAAAACAATAGTGATCAATTAAAACACTATACTTTAATTTCAAATAATAATAATAATAATAATAATAAAACATTTTACTTTTGTCTCAAATCATAATCTTCGAAATGTATAAGTGAAATCTTGTCATTTCATTACACACTACCAAAAAGAAGGGAAAATGGTCGAAATAAATGTAAGTGTCCAAATTAATTTACACATACTTGACAGATTTTATGATTCTCTTACATTTAATTATAAAAAAAATTATAAGAAATTAATTCTCAAGTAGGTGATGAACCTGAATTCTAACTATTAATTTTTAAATTTTTCATGATTTTCTCGACCATTAAATAAATTTATAATAATAATAATAAAAAGTTATTTCCTTTACATTTTAAACTTATACATAGAATACTATTTAAAGAAGCGACAAAAAGGTGTCTAAACATTTTTTTAGAGAAATCAAATCTTTAAGTGAAAAGGCTATCAAAGTGAAGAGGGCAATGCCATCCAGAAGATAGATTGTTAGGTACTTCGAGTCCAAACCTAAATTTGTGCTTTAGAGATACAGTTGTCACAAGAAAAAGTAAATTTTTAAAAAAAAGTTGTACAAGAAAATGTGTATTAATTGCAATATAAAAACATTTTTGCAAATCACTGCAATCTGTGTATATTTTAACAGTGGATTTATTTAATATTTTGGTGTTAATCCATTTTCACTCCACGATCACTAGTTTGATCTCTGAAATCGGTATTTGTAATTCTCCTTCTCCCAACTTATAATAATAATAAAAAAAACAGTTGATTTATGTAAAATTTTGATTAACCATTGTTGAAAACAATGATTTTAAAGTTGTTGCAAATGGGTGGATATAACTTATGGACAAATAGTTTTTTTTTTTTTTGAAATAATGTGTGAAGTTGAGTCCATAATTTTTTTTATTATTGAATGCATACTCATGTCTTTTAAGTTATTACTTTTGTTTGACTATACACTGATCATCTTAAATATATAGATATATATTTTTTTGCAACATTTTTATTTCTCATAAAATTTATAAATGATGAGCAGGCTGTACATGACAATGCATCTCTTCATACAAACCTTTTAAATTTTGGTGGATAGGTAAGTTAGATGTATTTTTAGTATATATGCATGAGAATGGAAGATTTAAAAGAATTATATATTTATCAAAATATATATTAATCATCGATGAACTAAGTTGACAAATAAGTTTCGCAATTAACATGAATATTTATTTTTTAAAAATAATACGTAAACCAACTTAACTTTATTTAAGTGAATGTTCAACTGCGTTATCTTACATCATTCTAATATCATTACTCTCACAAACCGGTCATAAAAAATTGATTCATCCTTTAACTCGAAACAAGTTCAGGATTTTAATTAATAGTTATTAATTTAAAGCTTTATTTTTTGAGAAAATATAAAGTTATAATTGACCAAAGAATTTTTCTAATTTTTTTTAATTCAGCAATATTTAAAAATTAAAAAATTTGAACATGTAATCTCTTAAATCTAACCTAATACTACTAAAATTATGTTTTGGTTGATATGGTATTGGATTGCGGCAACAGCAGTATTTGATAGAAAAATGTGTATATGATTTCAAAAAAAGAAAAAGAAAAAGAAAAATGTGTATATATCATATTTGTTTCGAAAAAAAAGTGTGGGGACCAGAATCACGAAGCAGCGTTCCGTAAATTCGGAATGCGGTCGAATTTAGCTGGCCAATGTTTGGAGTTTTCCCAAACAACCTCATTTCCGCTGTCTATATTTCTTTGTACTCAATCATTAAAATATTTATTCAAACAAAGAAATATATATCTTTAAAATATGCCTCTTTTTTATAATATTTTTTTAAAACAAGGGTAACTACGTCTGTTATTAGGTCAGACATCGGAGACATCAAAAATAATATTGTGTTAGAGAAGATTCGAACTCAAAATCTTGAGGTGAGTATACCTTCAAACCTCAAATCTTCAATTACTACACTACTCCTTTGATACTCTTTTTTATAATATTTGAAATATGCATCTAAAAAGTATTTTATACCATCTTTCAAATATATAATAATAATAACAATAAACTTTTAATTTTCTTTCTGTGTTATATAGATAGCCTTTATGCTATTTTAATTTTATTGTCATTCTTTTCTAGGTTTTCCAAGTCCATAACCTTTCTCCACAATAATTTTGTGAAAAACATCCATAGTTATTCATAACATATCACTATGACGATCTAATATTTTTGTTCCTTCGAAATTTTTTGTTGTTTTAGATTTCCTCTTTATATTATTACACTTGCTACATAATTTTGATCTATCGCTTTTACTTTGTCGATTTCAATTATATAAACAACAATACATGAAACAATTCATTCGAGTTTGATAATGAAAAAAAAGAAAGATTTAGTGACAAAAATACGACAAAAATGTTATATAGTATATAATAAATACGATACTTTAGAGATTGAAAGAGAATAGAAGAATGCGAAAGAAACCCGAAATAAATATTGGAAAGAAGGGAAGGTGTGATAAAAGGATAAGAATGGTAATCCATGTGAGAAGCTCTAAATATGGACCCTCTCATTCCATACTTCACTTGTTGCCCACTAACATCCACATCTCCCATCTTAACCTATTAATGACCAGTGGGGGCACAACTTGGATGGGACATAACTATAGATCAATAACCCCAATTTAAAAAAATTCCCCAACTTTATTTACATATGAACTTATTTAGTATTTGAGAATTATATTGTTTGGGGGCGGAAATTTAGTTCAACATTAAGATCACCCTCTTTAAAATTGCTTATATACCATATTTGTTTGATGAATAGTTACTTCTAAAAAGAAAAAGGAAATTAAGGGAGTTACTCAATAGTCAATAGTACATGAATTTGGGATGGGCCTTGGAACCACATCTCTAAGGTCAATGTGACGATACACAATTGTAACCCATCAAATCAATCAATTTTGAAAATTTATTTGTTTGAAGGTGATGAACATGTTAGCCAAATATCAAAACCAATTTAATCTCCAAAATTCTTCTTTATTTCATTTACTTACTTCTATATTCATCACTTTATTTGAAAATTATATCAAGTTTTTTTTTAATTTTTAAAATAGAAAATCCGAACTTGGCTCTCCTAATTAAAGCACCAGTGCTCCGTTCCTAGAACTTAGTATCAAGATATATTTAAGGATATTCTAGTTTAAGTACTTTTTTTTTTCTTTAATAAAAGATATATCCAAAGGAGTATATCTTGAAGTCCGTAACTTCAACTGACTAGACTACCCTTTAGAGACTTAGAACAATGTAAGTTAATTATATAACGTCTAATCGAAAAAATCAAGTACGAAAGAATCATGTGATTATTCATTGTAATGTAACGAAGGGAATAATTATTAAAAACTTTAATGATTACTTTAAATGAATTAAAAGATGAAATGATGAAAAAAAGGATGGATGGAGTTTGTGTGAATATAGAATGGGAAAGTTAGAAAAGTGCAATGAGCCTTCACTTTCCAAGGAATGCCACAAACTCTCACATGGTGTTGCTTGGGGATATTGAAAGATCATACACTCAAGATTTGCTCACTATTTCTTCTTCCTCTTCTATGTCCCAATAAACTCCAAAACAAAGTGTCAAACTCAAAAAAAAATTCTCTCTCTTAAAATGGGGAAGCAATCACAAGTTGACATTTGTCAAATTGTGATTGAATGAAGCAATGGGATCTTGTTTTTCATTCACTTGGCCGTCTTAATCGTCCAACTAAACATTTTAATATTGGTAACCCCTCCAAAGCTATGCTCCCAAAACCCTAAATTATTGAACTTGGTGAGAAAGAGAGGGCCCTAATTCCACACATCTTCCCAAGCCCCAAACTCCAATCTTTAAGCTTCAATTATTAATTACTTCATTCTCACCATCTCACAATTTATTTTACGCTTTTCTTCACTTAGGCTTTGTGATTAGGGTTATGATGTATAGTTTACATTATCACTTTTTTTATAACTTTTTTCTTTCTAGAATTTCATTAAGAACTCCTAAGATTTTGTAACAATGATAAAATTTATGGTAGAGGCACTACTTCAGTAAAGGACATGGTTGACATATTATAAACATGAATGACATGCATTTTTTTTAAAAAAAATAGACATTAGATGACAAACATATAAAATGTCGGACACTTAAGATGTAACCATATTTTATTGACGGGTCGTCTTACATCTGAAGTGCCCGACATCTTACAAGCGTATCAAATGGCCTTGGTGATTAGTACAAACTTTTCTCTCTAGTTCTTCTTATTCCTATCTTTTGTGTGTTTGCTTAATCTTGTATTCAAGTTCACATGATACCTAATCGACTTTTGCGAGAGTTCAATGAATGTTGGTATGATGTTATTTTTAGAACGATGATATGATGTTTTTTGTTTCTTAAAATTGAAATAAAATTAGATGAATATAATTAGAAGACCTTGATTTTTTTTATTTTTTTTTGAAATGGCTAGTTACTCAACGGACGAGCGATTTCAATGTGCCAAAATATTCATAATTTATGAAGACCCAAATCTAGGTCTCCTTTTGGAAAAATAAAGAAAGGAACAAAATTTCGTTTAATTAGGGATAATGGTTAATTACATTTCATTTGATTATTAACAATAATTTGTTTTCACAATAGACACGCATTTTACACCTCAGAATTTTTTTTTATCCATATGTGTATATATCAACAACAATTTAATTATTTCTCAAAAAAAAAAACAACAATTTAATTATACCGAATGAGTCGTTGGTGCGATTGATTATCTGTTATAGTGTTAATTCATTTCCACTTCACGATTGCTGATTAAATCCCTATTATCAGTATTTGCAATTGTCAAATAAATTTATAAAAAAATAATTTATAAGTAACCACCATGTTTGAATTCATAACCAATATCATAAATTTAAGTATAATCTTCACCCTTCAATATTGTCCAATTCGGTTTTTTTTTTTTTTTTTTTTTTTTTTGGAAGGGTGTCCAATTCGGATTAGTTCATTATGAAACGACAAAAAGGTGGGATGGATGAATTTTTAATTATATAGTTCATAAAGTTAAAAGAATGAAAAGAAGAAACATGAAAGATTGACGTATGTAGGTAGAAGTGAAAAAATGAAAAATAAAGAATGAATGAATGAATGTGAAGTCCAAAATATAAAAACATTATTAATTAATAAAGGAAGGGAAAAAAAGAAAAAATGATGAAGCTCTCACTCTCTCTCGATCTTTTGATCTCCCCCTTCTCCCCTCTCTCAATTCTTCTCTTTCCTCCAAGAAATTGACCAAAAAAAGAAGCAATGAAAAACAGCATAAGATGCTGCATATCCTGCATTTTACCATGCGGAGCTCTTGATGTAATTCGCATAGTCCATTCCAATGGCTACGTCGAAGAAATCAGCGGCTCCATCAAAGCCTCCGATGTCATGAAAGCTCATCCCAAACACGTCCTTAAAAAGCCTTCCTCCTCCGTCGACGATGACGATCCCACCACCGTCCCGAAGATCGTCATCGTCCCGCCCGAGGCCGACCTTCAGCGCGGTAAGATTTATTTCCTCATGCCCCTGCCTCCCAACCCCGACAAGGCCCGCTCCCGATCCTCATCCAGGAGAAAAAAGAGAGATCATGTTAACAACAACAACCACAACAACAACGCTACCCACCACTCTGCTGCTGTCGATAGCAACGCAATTTCCATGACGAATCTCCTCGTTTCCGACCAGTACCTCTCCGAAATCCTCTCCGAAAAGGCCTCGACCCACCACTGCGAACGACGACGCGGCCGCGTCGGCGTCTGGAGACCTCACTTGCAGAGCATTTGTGAGTCCCCCAGTGATATCTAGAAATTACCGGCTACTCAGGTTGTGGGTTGTTTTTTTTTTCCTTTTTAACATATATTATTATATCATCATTTTCTTTTACCTCATGATCATTTATTTTACAAAAAATGTTCATATATCCCTTTTATTTTATCTTCCAAATTTACCAGATTGATTATTGAAGAGAGGGGATCTGAAATAAATTAATTACTTTTTAGAGAGAGCCCACTTTTGATCACTGTGTGTGAGAATTCATGTGTGTGTGTGTGTGTGTTTGCATGAACAAAAGAACATAATTTTGAGTGATTGTGATATATGATGATATGGTTGTACAGCTACAAAATAATCTATACCCATTTCCTTTCATTTTCTTTTCTTTTCTTTTTTACATTATCTTCTCATACTTTTACACTTTTATCCCATATATTATTGTTTTGGTTGGATTTTAGAATTCATGGTTGTGAAATTTTGGATCTCTCCAAATGTAAAAGTAATTCGTATATACTATGCATCTATCTGCTATATTGAACCATGTTATATATGTGTTGTTATTTTCTTTCTCAATAGTTATATTTTTTACTTGAGAGACATAAACCTTTTATATATTTTTATTGGGTTTATATATACTTTAGAAACCTAAACTTTTTCAATCTCAAAAAAAAAAAAAAAAAATCTAAACTTTTGCTTCGTTTCAAATAAAAAAATCTTAAACTTTTCCACTTAAAAATTCTTGTTTTGTGGCTGTTAAAAGTTTATTCTGAATTGTTCAAAAAAAAAAAAGTTCATTCTGAAATTTTAATCATTTTTTAATTTTTTAATTTTTAAAACTTTGGTTGCAATTTTCTAAGTTTTTATCAAAAAAAAATCTTGGAACAATATGAATAGTAAATAGTAGTACATGTTACCTCATATATATATTTAGTTAAAATACTATTTTAATCTATATATTTTAGAATTTATTATGTTTTGGTCATTGGCACTTTCATATTATATAATATAATTTTATATATAATACTTAAAAGAATGTATCAATAGATTAAGTTTAATCTGTTCATGTAATAACGATAATAATTTTTAGATAAAAATAAAATGTGCACATATATCTATAATTTATCTTGAAAATTATTGAAGTAATTTTAAAAAAAAGAAAAAGAAAAGCAAGGAACTTATCATTAAGGGTTTGTTTGGCTAGGACGGGAAAGGAAGGGAAGGGAAGGGAAAGGAAGGGAAAGGAAGGGAAGTGAGAGTAAATCGATGTTTGGTGGGATGAGAAAAGTAGTGAAGTGATATTTTTTTGTTAAAAAAATAGATATTTAATATTTTTAATATAATGTTTATAATATATCATTTTATATTTATTTTATTTATTATTTAAATAAAATTTAAAAATTTAATAACTTTCATTATCAAAATATATAAATTTCATTTTTATAATGAAATTAAGTTTAGAAATTCAAATCAAGATAGATGTAATAAAAAGATAACTATTTTAATTATTTTGAGTAATTATTTTAGGATTATTTAAATATATATTCTATTTATTTTATAAAATGTATAAATTTAAAAAAAATTGATAAATAATAAAATTAATATATATTTGTATATAAATTTTTTTAAATGCATACATTGTCCATAAAAAGTCAAATATATAAACAATTACAAATATTGTTTAAAGAACTTGATATATCTATAAATAATAATAATAATAATAATTGTTGCATTTTAAAATAAAAAAAAATATATAAATAGCATATAGTATAAATTTAATCAATTAAGTGGTTCTAAAAAAAATCCATTAACTTAAATGAATGAATTAGTAAAAGTTAACAAGCTTATTATTTTATTTAAAATAAAGTTTAGGATCAAATCAAATGCATCAAATTATAATTATAAAACATCAAACTACAAATATGTTTTAAAAAATAGGACGTATTTAGAAGAAAAAAATAGATAAATATTGTATTTTGAAAAAATTTGATACTAATAAATAAATAAAGAAATAAAGGAAAGTTTGTATTTAGAAGAAAAAAAAAATTAAGAAAGAAGGAAAGTTTGTTAAAAGAAATAAAGCAAAAAAAAAAAAAAAAAAAAGCGGGGCATTGTGAAAAAAAAAAAAAGTGAGAAAAGACCTTGCAGGTTGGGCCGGGTTCTGTATTAGGTTAACCCGGCCGGGTAAACCCGACGGCCCAAACGCCGGGCAGGACCCGCCCCTTCCCTTCCCGAGCTGATATGGGCGGGCCAAACAAGCCCTAAGGGGTTAATTGTAAGTTTTTTTTTACTCTAAAATAAATGAGATTTTTTTTTAGATTACAATAATTAAGATAAATATTGAGGGAAAGGGAAGAAAATACCGATTCTCGAGAATCGAATCTGTAATGCTAGTGTTTAACTAAATTACAACTTTGCTAAAAAAAAAAACTAAATTACAACTAAATAATGAAATCACTGCATCACTGACGTATTTAGTATAATCAAGATAAATATTCAAACTAAAATCATTTAATCAACTATCGTCAAACAACTACTTTTGTTGATCATTTAAAAAGTAAAGAATTGAAACTAAATTTGAAATGTGAAAGTAAAATAATATTTTAATTTATATTATTAATTTTTTAAAAAAAATGTAAAAGAAAAAACGTCCGGACGGGGGCCATGTTTTTTTCTTCTTTTTTTGGTAAGGTTTTTCTTTCTATCTAGTATCCATAAATTCTCAAACTCATGACCAAAGAGTATGTTGGTTGAAATTTGACTTCTAATTATATTATTCTCCTTAACAAATTGTAAAATTTTGTATGTATGATATCAAAATTTTAACATAAAGATAAAATATTAATTAAACATTAGATATTGTAGTGGAGACTTGAGAACCCCACATAAAGCGATGGAATAGTTAATGGCATTTACAGTGACCAAGCCTATTGGGGTTTAATTAAAACCATAACGCTGAGTCATTACAATATTTAATTTATTTCATATGCGATGCTGAAAATCAGGAAAATTCGAAATTTTGATTATAAAAAAATTTATATAATTATTGTATTGGTTGGCTCTTTCAAATTCATAAAATTTCCAATGAGTCCCAAAATTAATATGGGGGACCTTTCGTACATTCCCAAACCCTACTTCTCAAATTTTATAATCAATATTTTCTTGGCATTAGATGATCTTTTATATTTTAACTCAGAATTCTAATATTTCTTCTTTAAAAAAACATTATAACATTTCCAATGAATTCTAATATTTCCATGAGAAAGGAAAGATTTAAATGTTCACAATTCTAATATAAAATTAAAAGTATGAACAGTAAATTCTACATATAAGAATTTGAATATTCAAAATTATAAGAGAAATTGAAATTTATTGACCAATTTAATAATAAAAAAAAATTATCTGAAAGTTTTCATTCTAAGATCAATTCAACCTTACTAAACTCATCATCTCCAAAATAATAATAATAATAATAAGGAAAAAAAATGAACACTATTAAATACAAAATGGACCCATTCACCCAACATGTACATGATCAAATCAAAAGAGCAAGTACGAGGGTTAGTGGCGTAGTTGATTACCCATTCACCCAACATGTCTAGTGTTAATCCATTTCAATTCCACGGCTTGTTGTTCCTCCTCCTCCACTTTGTACTCAAAAAAAAAAAAAAAAAAAAAAAGGGCAAGTGAACTTTGAACCATCTAATAATCAGAAGCTCATCACAAAACTTAGTGAATTGTCGTCAATTTAAATAATGTATAGTGTCACATTATGTGGGCTGGAGCTTATTTTATGTTGGACCGAATTGTTATATTCCGTTTGGTAACTATTCTATTTTAGCTTTTAGTTTTTGAAATTTAAATTTATTACAACTACTTTTTCATATATTTTTTTTTATTTAAATCTAACCTATATCGTTAGAGATAAAATCAAAATTTAAAAAAAATTAAAATTTATTTTTATTTTTTAAATTAGTATTCACATATTTTCTTTAAATAAAGATAGATATATGGTAAGAAAAATGTAATATATGGTAGAAAATTTATATAAAAAAAAAATTTTAATTTCAAAAAAATAACAAAATATTATTAAAGGAGTTTATATGACTCGGTTTGATCATGTTAATCGTGCTTTGATCAAATAGTCCTATTGAAACTTAGTAAGAAAATTGATTTGATACCTTATTGAATTTCATAAAGGGATAAAATGTTTTTTTTTAGTATATCTCCCTAATAGAGGCATTTATATAAAGGGTTTTTGCATGTGTATTAAAAAAAACAAAATAATTCAATGTATAACACAATTCTCAAATTTATTCATTTGTAGCACAAAAGTGTTTGAAGTCTATCAGTTGAACTGGTAGAAGTTTAAAGTCTATCAGTTAAACTAATAGAAGTCTATTAGTTGACTGATAGAAGTCTATCAATTGAACTGATAGAAGTCCAAAGTCTATCAGTTGAACTGATAGAAATCTAAAATCAATCAGTTGAATTGATAGAAGTCTAAATAGGAATTTTGGGCAAAATGTACTATGAATGAAATTATTTTTAAAAATGGGCTACAATTGTAATGAATAGCAAAAAATATGCTATGGAGGATAAATTCTCAAAGTATTATTATAAGGGGATTTTGCATGTATATTAAAAAAAACAAAATAATTCCATGTATAGCACAATTCCCAAACTTAATCATTTGTGGCACAAAAGTGATTGAAGTCTATCAATTTGCATTGTTCAATCACTCAAAATCGATTGAAGTCTATCAATTGAACTGCTAGAAGTCTAAAGTCTATCGGTTAAACTGATAGAAGTCTATTAGTTGAAGCGATAGAAGTCTATCAATTGAACTGATAGAAATCTAAAGTCTATCAGTTGAACTGATAGAAGTCTGATGATGTTAGAATAACAATTTTGGGCAAAATGTGTAATGTATGAAATTATTTTAAAAAAAATGTGCTATTGATGAAATTATTTTTAAAAATGTGTTATAATTATAATGAAGAGCAAAAAATATGCTACGGAGGATAAATTCTTTTTATATAATGATACAGAATTAAGATCAAAAGATCTAAACAATATACAAGTAATTAATTATAAGGAAAATATAATTATTCAATATTATGTTTATATTATAGACAAAAGAAACTCAAAATGAAAAAAAAAAGAAAAACAATAGGAAAGAAAAAGAAAGAAAAGAACTTTATCTTCGTTTATCTTTGTTTTAACTATTATAATAGTAACTCAACGGATACAAAATTAATAGATTTTTTAAGGAAAATTTTCAAATGTGTTTGGGGAGTGATTTGAGAACAAAAAATTGAATTGAACTTCTAATAGATATATATTGGAATAAAAATTTCGACAAATCAGAAATTATCACGTCATCATTTTAAATTAAGCGAATGTTTTATTTAGGAATTAATTATAAATTAACAATGTTTCCTAAATTAAATTATGAAAAATTTAAATATGTCACATGTCATTTTTTGGTCATTCGATTACACGGATAAGAGTGATCAAATCCATAAATGATTAAACTCATACCAAATTACAATTTGGGCCAAAAGCTCAATTCCTTGACTAAATTGCACGTGCTCAAATAAACTCAAGTCTACTTGTAGGCCCAACACAAAATAGTGGGCAAAAAATCAAATAGGCCTAAGATTCATTGAAACCCAAACCCACATGAGAGTCTAAGGAGAACTTTATAAATAGAGAGCTCTTTCGTTATTTTCAAGCTAATAAAAATTTTACTCTTTAAAAACTTTAGAGAACTCTACAAACATCACAAGTCTCAAGATAGTTGTGCAGAGTATATATAATTTGAAAGCATTTGCACACTATATTCTTCAATAGAATTGCACACATCTTAAAAAGAAGCCACATTTTTCCAAGTCCATGTAATTTGAAGACATATGCTTACTATGTTCTTTAAGAGAACCATAGGCATCTGAGACATAACATTTTTTTAAGTCCACAGTTACAAGAAAGTTGCACACTTACGCTCGTCAAGTGAACTGTGTTAAAAATTAAATACTTTTCAAGACTTCTAAACTTCAAGACTCAAGACTCTAAAGATCAATTGAAGTTCCAACTTTAAGATAAGAAAATCTCAAGAACAATTGCAAAAACCTAAAAACAAATCAATCTTAAGAATAAACTACATAGTCATTGAGATAAATCAACCTCAAGAACAAGCTGCAAAGCTCTTGAGACAAATTAAATTCTGATAATAAATTATAAAACCCTTAAGATATTTGTATTCACATCAATACAAATATAAAGATTTTTTTATGCATGTCTTGCATTTATATTCTACATCGAAATCTCGTGTAAACAATTGCCTTAACAAAGTTTTTTGATGTTTGAAACACTTAATTCTAAATATTGTTTTGAATTAAAAAAAAAAAGGATAAAATAGGAAAAACTTACATGTAGTAAATTCTCCATGTGTATCTACATTTTTTTAACAATTTTTGTACGGTGGGTAAAGATGGGAGGACATTAAACAGAGGTTTGCTTGTTTTTTTTTTCTTTTTCTTTTTTTAACTTGTTTTTCTTCATTTTAAAAGTCTATTAATAAATGTTTGTAGGGTAAGACATTTACCTCGAGAAACAAACTGAGATGTGTGCTAGTCCTTTTAAACATTTACAAATATTATAACAAATTCATATTTTGTGAGAGTAGGTGTCCGATTGAATAGAACAAGGTTTTCTTTGCGCATTATTGTGTCGGAAATCAAATTTGGGGCAGTAAATGAAAAATAGGAAAATAAATTTAATTAATAAGAAAAGAAGTATTACTCTAGACTTGTTGTAGGGATATTTGGATGACGCTTGGGCTGGGTGGTCTCTTAGAAAGCCCAACCCAAATGGACCCAACGACATTAGGGGTCGGCCCTAACGATTAGGTTCCCAACACCCGAGGTAGAGTCTCTGGAGCTAAGGTGAAGTTCCTAGTGACCAACGTGGAGTACCTAGAGCTCGAGGTAGAGTCCCTAAAGTTAAGGTAGAGTTTATAGCATCCGAGGTAGAGTACTTGGAGCCCAAGATAAAGTCCTTGGAGCTAAAATGGAGTTCTTAGCATCCAATGGGGAGTACTTGGAGCTCGAGGTAGAGTTCCTGGAGCTAAGGTGGAGTTTCTAGCATCCGAGGTGGAGCGCTTGGAGCCCGAGGTAAGGTCCTCGGAGCTAAGGTGGAGTTCCTAGCGACCAACGTGGAGTACTTAGAGCTCGAGGTAGAGTATTTGGAGCTAAGGTAGAGTACTTGGAGCCCAAGGTAAAATCCTCAAAGCTAAAATGGAGTTCCTAGCATCCAATGAGGAGTACCTGGAGCTCAAAATAGAGCCCATGAAGCTAACGTGAAGTTTTTAACATTCGAGGTGGAGTACTTGGAGCCCAAGTTAGAATCCTCAAAGCTAAGATGGAGTTCCTAGCAGCCGAGGGGGAGTACCTGGAGCCTAGAATCCCCGGAGCTAAGATGAGTTCTTAGCATCCAACGTGGAGTACCCGAAGCTCGAGGTAGATTTCCTAGAGCTAAATGAGAGTTCCTAACATTCAAGGTAGAATACTTGGAGCCTGAGGTAAAGTCCTCAGAGCTAAGATGAAGTTCCTGGTTCGACCCCATTAGATCCATATTCGATTAGGAGGCCCATTCTTGACCTGGGCCTATCGAGAAGAGGCCGAGTCTATCGAAGATTGCACACCCCGCTGAATGACCAGGTCTCCACTATGACAAAAGAAATAGGATCATGCGACTCCTACAGAGAGACGAAGTATAGTGGATGGGAGGAAAATTTGGAAACTGGGGTGGGGGTTGTGAAGTAGGTCTTTTCCTCAGGATAAAAAAAAAGAAGGTAAGTTTCAATCGACTTTTGACACTCTACTCTACTCCTCATCTGATTTAGGCATCGGAGGTGACATGGCTCATACTATTAGAGAATATGAGGTTCCACCTCAAAACCAATTGACAATGAAGGAAATAAGTCATATTTCTTTTATATTGATATTGAACTTTCCTACTGTTCAATGTGAGACATTTGTGAGATCCAACACACACCACACCGGTGTCTAGCATTTTCTGTCTTGTAGGAATTGGTTCCCGATACAAATTTACCAATGGATCCAAAAGTCCAGATTTTGGCATAAAAAAAAGACTAATTAAGATACTACCCATTCAAATAAATAAAATAAAAAGAGAAAATAAACATAGAGGATGGGTGAAATGAGAGGTGTTGGGGGCCACGACCGGCTGAGAAGCGAGCGCAGACGCAGTCGTGGAGGAGGGGGCACGCGGTAGGCGCGTGAGATCACACGTGCGTCGGATTTGTATGAATTGTGGAGGAAGCGGGGTTGTAGAGTCCCACGTGGTACGTGAAGGCATCTCCGTTTGGGAAAGCCGCCCCCCTTCCCCGCTGTGCTGGCCGCAGTGTTCGACCCCACCCTACCCGTTCCCATTTGGGCCGAACTGGCCATGATGACCCAACTCCCGGTTCCGGCCCGCTTCCTTTCCGGTTCCCCACCCCCCCGGCGATATCCCCGGCTCGACCGCTTCACTCGCGGCTCGCTCACCACCGCCGCCGACGCTTCTCCTTTATCATCATCCTCATCCTCATACTCTCTCTTTTCTCATTCTCTCTTCCCATGGCCGATCTCACCCCTTCCTCTCGCCACGTCCCCATCCGCGAAGACTGCTGGTCCGAACTCGCCACCGCCACCCTCGTCGACGCCTGGGGCCGCCGCTTCCTCGACCTCAACCGCGGCAACCTCCGCCAGAAGGACTGGCAGGACGTCGCCGACGCCGTCAACTCCCTCCACGGCCTTACCAAGAAGACCCACCGCACCGACGTCCAGTGCAAGAACCGGATCGACACCGTCAAGAAGAAGTACAAGACCGAACGAGCTAGGGTTTCTTCCTCCCACGGCACTTTCCTCTCCTCTTGGCCCTTTTATTCCCGCCTTGATGAATTGATCGGCCCCACCGTTTCCATGAAGAAACCCCCCACCTCTCCCCCTCTCGCCCTTCCTCTCCCTTTTCGCACCACCCCCCTCCCCGGTTCGGGTTCCGGATCCACTCCGCCTCCCGCTCTTGCTGTTGTTGCCGTGTCGCAGAAGCGCCCCGCTCCGGCTCCGGCTCTGGATGATGGGTATTTTCGCAGGAATTACTCCGCTATGGCGGCGGCTGCGGCGGCGGATGCGTTGACGGAGGAAGAGGAGGAGGAGGAGGAGGAGGAGGAGGAGGAGGAGCGAGGGAGCGACGACGAGGACGCCGCGGCGGAAGGGGAGGGGATGAGCAGGCTGGCGAGAGCGATTAAGAAGTTTGGAGAGGTGTATGAAAGAGTGGAGGCGGAGAAGGTGAGGCAGATGGTGGAATTGGAGAAGCAGAGGATGCAATTTGCTAAGGATTTGGAGGTGCAGCGGATGCATATGTTCATGGAGACTCAGGTTCAGCTCGAGAGGATGAAGCGTGGCAAGAAATCAACTCCCAGTGGTAACTTTCTCCAACCTCAATAAACCTCTGTTGAGATATTCAACATTTTGTTTAGCTTTGGATTGATTGAATTGTGTGATTGTTTTCTAGAACTTTTAAAGTTAATTACTACTTTAATCTGATGTGCCAATATACTCAATCTTCTATTAAGAATATTACTTAACTTTTTCTTCTCTTTAACTTTGTAACTTTCTTCATTCCCAACGGAGGGTTTAGTTAAATATATCATTTGGGTTTCCTAACCGGGAATTGGAAGCCATGCCCCCACTAATGGGAGCTTTCTTCCTTCTCTGTCTTTTTGGATTTCTAATGTTGGATGTATTTGACATTTCAGGGGATTTATGTATGTAATCAATATTTAGTTTGTTTGTTTTAGAGACTTGAAAATGGACCCACGAGAGGATTAATTATTTGTACTGGTGCTGGTGCGATGTTACTACAAGATAGAGCTAATATTTGGATATGGGTTTGATGAAATGGTATGGTTTTGTTATATTGCACGGCTATATTGCCCAACTCTCATTGGCCAAGAGAAATATGTGAGGGATCTAGAGATTTTTGAAGATTTAGAAGTGTGCTTGGACAGTTAAGGTTTTGAATAAAAATGACCTGGGCACTAAGTTTTTTCTACCTTTGTCTGAGTGATGCCTATTTGTTCACTTGGTTCACAACATATGACACATGCGTAACTCTGTCTCTTTTATAGTCTTGCAATTCGCGACCACTCTGTACAAAGGTTTATTTTGAGTTCCTTTTCTTGTAGAGAATTATGTCCCTGACTTGCAAATATGTTCTAAATCTACATATTAAAGAAAAAGGTTCTTCAGGTTGTAGGTGATCATGTTTTGGTGGTATGTGTATCTACTTGGAATAAGTTGCAGAAAGAATCAGGGCATAGAGGTGGAAGAAGTGAGGTAAGATGAGTACAATTGCTTTATGGGTTTAATAGCATGAAGGAAAATACGTTGATTGGGATTTATAGTTGGTAACTATGGGAACAACCACCATTGAGAAGATCTCTACATATCTGGAAATAAAAATGAAGAATATAAGTTCATGGCCTTAGTTTGACATTGCAAAGGCTGCCCCTTTGTTCGAAAGTTCTTTAGTTTCAAAGTTGGAAATGAGCATGAAATTAGATTCTGGGAGGATACTTGGCTTAGATCGTCTCTCCTTATATCAGATTTTCCGGATAATTATATCCTTTCTACAAGAATGATGATGGCGGTTGAGTGTTGGGACAATGAACATTGGATTTGGAACTTGAGCATGAGAAGGGGCATTTTTGATTGGGAGTTTAGTTGGTTCCACTTGATAGTGAAGGTGGAAGACTTTCTGTTGGGAATGGTTGATGATAGTTTAATCCCCCTTGAGGCCTTTGGATCTTTCTCTACCCAGTCGCTTTTCTTTAGACAGGTTAGGGTGAGTTCTAGACCGAGTTTGGAAGTCCCTCTGACTTAGATGATTAGAAATTTAAAATTCCCAAAAGATAAAGATATTCTTTTATTTGGTAGTGCATATAAGCTTTAACATGCATGCACTTGCGACATTAAGTTATAGACGCTTCTCGTGTCTGCATTCTTTCAATGTCTCCTGGTGTCTGACCTAGGACAAGTGTGGTTACCCTTAATTTAGTGGAGCGAAACCCTGATTTTCTTGTATAAAAAAAGTTTTAACATGCATGATAGGATTCAAAAAAGGAATCTCTTCTCTCTTGGTCTGTATATTTGTCCTATGTGTTGGTGTAATGGAAAATCTTTGGACCATCTTTTCTTGCGATGCCCTTTTGCAAGCCTCTGCGGGAACATGTTGATGGTTTTTCTTAACGTTCACCTTTTGCCTCCCCAGTGCGTGGTTGTTAATGCCTTTATGAGGAGGTTGGAGGCGGCTGAATAATAAGGTAGTTCTGTCTTTTGTGGAGGTTTTCCTTGAGAGCTCTTTTGTTGAGTCTCTGGTTGGAGTGCAATGGAAAGCTTTTTTATGATAAGTCTCTTCCACTTTTGAGTCTTTTTGGGATTGTTTTCACTTAAACTAAACGCTTCCTGGTGGTGGATTGGAAAACAATTTGTAAGTAGTTAAGTCATATCGTGGCTTTTGTGAAATATATTGTCGTTTCTTTTTAAAAAGTTGTCAAAGGCACTAGGATACCAAAATTATGGGATAAGACATTTATGGCATTTACTTGTACGTTTATAACATTTACGGCATCGTCTATGAAACACAAATGGTTCATTGTAGAACGCTACTGGTAGTTGCTTGTATGTTGTGTCCATCCGTTTTTAGATTGAACTATTTGAAATGGCAAAATATGAGATGGCTGGTTTGTATACTTTTGCAGATATATGAAAGACAATTTTGAAATGCATTGTTAGAAATCAAATTTTCATTTGATTTTGTATGGTTTTTATGAAACTTAAAGAACACATCTTTTTATGATGCAGATATCTAGAGGGTAGTCAGCGTGAGGGGAGTAACAGAAACTTCATAAGGTACATACAATGGAAGCTGAAGTTCTTGAGGAGATGACAAAATACCAACCAAAAAAGAACAGGAAAAAAAGGAGGAAAGTTGTATCCTTTTTTAATTTTAAATTCACAATTAGTTGGAATTTGATTTGAAGTTAGCTAAGGCCAACTGCTGTAATTCGACTTTTAGATGTGAAGCTAATTTAAGACAACCCTTATCTTCTACTTACAGAATTAGCATGGTGGATGGATAATTCACCTTAAAGTATTCTATGCTTATTTTGTAAACTTTGGTTGGGAAGGCTAATCTGCTAAGAATGTTATATTGTTCTGGTGAGTAAAAAGTTGTGTAATGGTCATTAATCTTGTTTCAATGTTTGTATTATTTTTTGAGTTCAAGTTGGGAAAGGGGACCGCAAATTTACTCAAATAAGATGAGGATCCAATATTGATTTATAGATAAAATTTGTGATTGTGGAATTGAATTGGATTATAATCAACCAGGCGAATATACCATTCATACTTTTTGATATATTTATATTTATATTAATTTTCAAAGTTATTTGAACTGAGAATTTTGAAGGGTAGTTTTGGGCAACCTAAAATAGCTCATTTTGTGCCTATATTATAATGGAAGTGTCACGGAAAATAATAAAGCTGCAACAACAAACCTGAAAACCAAAAAATTGAACCGAATCAATCTAGTGGATTGGTTCAATTTTTCGAAAATTGGTTTGGTTGTTGGTTCCATCTCATGAAAAATCGAGTTATATTAATTTACTTTGTTTTCTTTGTTTGAAAAATCAATGCAACTGTAAGGAAAATTCTACCAAACTGGACCAACAAATTGAATCCACAGTTTTGTCTAATTCATGTCTTCAATTAGACAGAAGACATGGAGTTAGTAACTTGAAAAATCGAATAGTTCTGAAAATCGACCAAAATTGAGCAGATTTTGTCATGGACAAATAATTACATTGACAAGATATAATCATAATAGGAAAAATTAAAAATCATAATGATCGAATTGAAAATTGGGGTGGGGGATGCCATTAGAAATTCTAAGAGGGGTTATCATTAAAGCATGTTTTTTTTTGGACAATTGAAGCATGTCATTTTATGAAAGATATGGAAGTAGATATCCAAAGAAAATTGGTAAAGTAATATAAATTGTAATAATTAATTTTTGTAGTGATGTGCTTGCTCAAGTCTTATCTCAAAACCACCACAAAAAAAAAGGCCTTATCTCAAAACTTTATGAGAAGCGTGTAGGAATACATCTCCAACTCCACGAACGAAAATTTGTGTTACAAATGTTGGTAATTAATATTGTTTTTTAGAAAAAAAACATTAATTTTAACATGCATAAAATTATGTATTAGTCCTTGTAGTATTTTGACTAATGTAATAGTATACGTATTTTGGCCTTTTAGTTCTTAAAATATATGTTTTATTTTCCTGATTTAATTAGGAGGGAATGAGAATTTGATATAAATTTACACAGTTTGGTAGTCTACTAAAATTTACATGTTTTAGTAGACTACTAAAGTTTAAATGGTTTGAATTATGTCCGGTAAAAAAAAATCATTTCCAAATCATATATATTTGTGAATGATCTTTAAGATTACATTTATTTCACCTTAAAAAAAAAAGAAGATTTCATTTATTAAAAAAAAAATCTTTAAAATTTCATTCATTAAGCTTGATCATTTTTATTTTTCAATTTTGTGATTTACTATTAAACATTATATACTGTCAATAAAAGTATAACTCTAGTGGTATATCTTATATAATCTAATAATTAGAAGATTATAGGTTCTAATCTTCTCAAATATTGTTAACAAAACAATGTTTCTATACAATTCACCCTAAAGATAGAAGAAAGTCAAAATTAGAACAACATATAATTTTAAAATAAGATATTTTTTATTTTAGATATAAATATTATTCTAACAGTTAAGAAGGCCTTGAGGAATTAAGAGTTGAGGATATCAATTCATATTAGCTACTATTTAGAAATGAATTTATACAACATTAGTTAAAATGTGTGCAAACTATCGTGATAGTCACAAATATTTATAAAATATATATATAATTTGATATAGATCGTTTTTAAAATTATGATAGAGTTTTAGCTGTTTGATAAATCAGTTTTTCAAGTATATTGATTTGTAAAATCTATTTAATCTATTATTATATAATACTATAAAAGAATAAATTACAATCAAGTTACAAAAGCCTGATGATATCTTATGAAAATTGGACAATAGATTACATAGAAATGACATTTTCCTTCCTTCTTAAATGTGAAGGGTAAAAGAGCTGACAATAATGTGTATTCTTGGTCTGTGACTCTCAAACATGGAATATTAATTTAAAAGAAAAATTAACCAGAATGGGAGTAAACACATTGCTACATATACTATGCTGATTATTTTATTTATTTAAATTCTTTTTTTTTTATAGATAATTTACTCTACAACATAAGTATTTTATAAGATAGAAAATCCTTCAACTCGTTTCACATTTTTACACTTTCGATCAGCTGCTTTCTTGTCCTGAAATTAAGAAAAGAGTGAAATTAATTATTATTATTTTATTTTATTTTATTTTTTTAAAGATAGTTATATGTAGTTTAAGTAAATACAAAAAAATGGGAGGATGTTCTTGGTTTATATTCTACAAAAACCTTAACAAATAACAGCAAGCTGAAGTTTAGAGATGGTTATCAATTAAGATAATTCAGCAAAAATTAAAAAGAAATTAACTATAAGTTAGTCAATGAGTCATTTTGATCATTATGAAGGGGATCTCTACTCTTTGTAATCAACACCTAGCAAATGATTTGAGTTAATGTCATATCATCACTAATTTTGAATTAAATTCAAAATTTGAGACTAAGACATATTGTTATTGAAATCACACTCACCAAAAATAATGTTGATTTGAAAATTAAGATCCCATTTGATAATCATTTTATTTTTCATTTTTTGTTTATAAAATTTAAGCCTACAACAACTACCTTACTATAATTTTTTTTCCTTATTTGGATATCTACATCTTGCTTATATTTTAATAAACAAAACCAAAATTTGTAAAAAAAAAAAAGTAGCAAATTTGTTTATGTTTTTGAAATTTGGTTATTATTCTACTACTTTCTTAAGGAATGATGGATACATTATAGGAAAGATGGATCACATTTGAATAGAAATAAGCTTAAATTTCATAAACAAAAAATAAAAAATAAAATGGTTATCAAACGGGACCTAAGATACTAAATACAAGCATAATTTTAATCCCTACGAAAGAAAAAAAAAACCTATTATCTAGTTTTAGTTGACTGTAAACATATAATTGCTGGTTTAAATCATTGGAACTTCAACTATTTGTTTTGTACTGAAAAAAAACTGTTCAGCTTTAATTTTTAAAATTCCTTATAATTTGAAGAATTATATCTGAAATTATAGTTTAATATTTAATGACTTCCATGATCAATAATTCAAAACTAAATAACTATTTCCAAACTTTCATTATTTCTAATTAGAATAAGACAAGAATTCATTTTAGATCACAAACCAATTAATAGGTTCAGTTTCATTTTCAAAAAAGAAAAAAAAAAAGGTTCAGTTTCAAAATAGAAAACAAATAATTAATAGGCTCAAATTTTGAAAACATTTTTGTTTTAGTGTTGAATTTTAATTGGGCGGTTTAATTACTGCCGTTTTTTTGGTATTATAAGAATTAAACCTATAAATACTATTTTCATGTACGTATTGCTTGTTTTCTTACTAACGTAGTATGTTAATTTTAAAAGGCTAAACTATATTTTGGAGCCAACAAGAGGCATCGTTAGTTTCAAGTCCCCCACCTTTGATGTAATTTTAAAAATTTATAATTTGGAAACGTTATTTTTACCTTGTTTGAGTTGGGTTAAGTTATAATATTTTTTGGACCAACTTAATTTTTTTGAGTTGGTCTATCCATAAATCCGTTCAACATTATATATTAGAGCAATCTAACCTATTTTTGGATTGGGTTAGGTTGGATTGAGTCTTAGGTTCTCTTTTTACACCTCTATATTTAAAACTAGGTATTTATCTTATTAAGCACGTCATAACTATCATGAAGTGACTTAGTAGTTAAAAGGATCTTATAGTGCGTAAAAAGTTATGGGTTCAATCCATTATGTCTACATACCTAGACATTAATTTCCTACAAAATTTCTTAGATTTAACAGGTATGTCCCATCACAAATATAAAAAAAATGTAAATCATCTACATGGACTAAGTTTGGAACGTTTATTCAAGTTGTTGGTTTTTTTTATACCCCTATAAAAAAAATTTGGGACAAAATAATTACGAAAGTTTTCTACCATGTGCTCCATATTTCCTTTAGAAAGTAGGTGAATACTAATCAAATTTTAAAAACAAAAACAAGTTTTTGGAAACTACTTTTTTTTTCCAAATTTTGATTTTTTTTAATTAAAATATAGGTAAGATGTAGATATCAAAATAAGAAAAAAATTATAGTAAGGTAGTTGTTGTAGGCTTAAATTTCATAAACAAAAAACGAAAAACAAAATGATTATCAAATGAGGTCTTAATATTTTGTTTTTGGTTTTTGAAATTTTAAACCTATTTTTACTCAAATTTTCTATAATGTCTTTCACTCTTCCTACGATCTATTCATTTTTACTTAAGAAAATAGATGAACAATAACCAATTTTTAAAAACAAAAACAATTTTTTTTTTCAAGTTTTGGTTTCTATAAATATAGGTGAGAGATAGATATACAAATAAAAAAAACTTATGATAAGATAATTATTGTAGGTTTAAATTTAAAAAAATAAAAATAAAAAGTTAAATGCTTACATAGCCTTTTTTTTTTTTTTTTATTCTCTCAAGTTTACTGACTTATACCAGATGTTACTAGATTTTTACCCTTGTTGAAAACTATTTCATGCAGCTAGAGCTCTACTAATGTTGGAAACCATTTCTAAATATCAATTTTTTAAAAAATAGGAAGCCATTTCTAAATATTATGTTAATAATACTTGATGGAAATCAGATCATCATATCCTAATATATCAATTTCTGTTTCTTAAACAAATGGAAATTAACATTTATTTCAATCAACATGCACTAATTAATTTTGTTTAATGAACTTAGTCCAAATTCTCAACTGTAGAAGAAGAATCTAATGTTAATGGTTAAGGAGGCTTTAAAAATATAAACCATAAAACTAGAATATCATGAGAAAATAAAAAAGTGAACCCAGATCTATATTTGCCCCAGAAAAGAAAAATAGTAATTTATGCTTTAATGCCATCCTATATATAATATTTCTCCATATATTTTTGGGAAGAAAATTGTAATTAAAATTCTATACGACATAATTATCCATAGAAACTTCATATATATATTTCAGTGGCATCAGATCAGTAGAAAAACAAATCAATCTCTTACCATCAAACTTAATTTAGACCAAAAAAACAAAAACAAAAGCCACTGTTGGGAACAAAGTTGCCCATGATGTTCCATTGATTCATACATGAATCAATCAGAGAGACAGAAAAAAGAGGGACATTTTTAACTTTTATTTTTTCTTTCTTAAATATATTTTTTTAAAAATAGAACAAATTAAAATGCACAGTTTCAAACTGGTAAAAGATCAAAAGAGAATGTAATTGACAGAAGAAGAAGACAGGAAACACTGGCAAAGAAAATAATTCACATTTGTATGCATATATATATATATATATATATTTATATATTTATGATTATAATGGTCATTTCATTCATGCATGGGGGGCACAAAATCACACAGAATCACAAAATGGCCAAATACAAAAATAAAAGGTGAGAATTTAAATGAGGTATTTAATTGAATCAATCAATTAAAAAAAAAAAAACAGTGCTTTGTTTGATTTGATTTGAGAGTGTACGGTTCCAGAATTGCAACACAATGGCTTGTGTAACAAAAGTGGTCGTGTTTTGTTTATTTTATGAAAACAAGGTTTTTTGTGTGTATTGGTTTGATTGTAATGGATATTGATAGCTTATTTACATCCTAATTAAAACTAGGGTTTTTGGGGAAGTTGAATTTTGTTAGGGTTTATTTGTTTTTCCCCCTTTCTTCCTCTACAAAATTACAACTCTAAATTAGGATATGTTATTTGTATTTGACTATTCTGCAATCAATTGGTAAAGGCTAATTATTGGTGAGATTTTAAAAAGAATATAAAAAAAGAAGAAGGGAAATACCTGGAAATATGGGTTCATTTTAGAATCAAGCAAGGTGTTTGATGGACTGATTATTGTCATCGTGGTTGGGCTTCAACTGAGCTCTTTTTCTCTTCTTTTTCTTATACGGAATCCCTCTGGCTTTGGCTTGGCACTCCTTGACTTCTCGTAAATAGATTCGAATCGCTCCATTCCCGAAAGGATTGGTCTCGGGTGATCCTCCGTTTTCCTCGAAGGCGGCCCTGAGACGCCCAACAAGGGCGTCGAGGCTGCCCCATGCTTGGCGAAGCGGGCAGGTACATGGGGCAGGCGGGTCGGGCTGACCGAAGAAAACACAGCCGTGTAAGTGAACCTTAGTTTTTCCGAACTGGTCCAGGTAGCGCATGAATTCCAGCACGTGGTTGCAGTTACACTGGGACAGTGAAACCGGGGGTGTTTGGTTCTTCAGATACTGTCCAAACGTGTTCCAATCACGCCGTTTTTGTGACTCGTAACGGCTCAGCGCCGCCGCCTGATGCTGCTGCTGCTGCTGGATTTCCGGCGCGGCGCCGCTTCTCGATGAGGATCCCGCCTCCGTTGGATCCTTTTGAAGTTCGGTTGACATGATCCGATCAACCAAAAACAAAAAAAATAGAAGAGAGAGAGAAATAAGGAGCGAGAAGAGAGAGAAATGGGGGAAAATTCTTAAGCAAAATTGGCAAGAAAATGACAAATTGATAAATAAAAATAAAATAACAAAGAAATGGGAAATTTGATGGTAAAAAGAAAGTAAAAAAAAAAAAGATGAAAATTCCATCAGCGCACATTACATGGGGCCAGTTTAGGTGCGTTTTATTTTCTCTTTTTCATACCCAGCACATTTTTTAAATTTTAATTTTTTTTTAAATATTTGTGAGTATTCCTCACAATTTAATTATGATGGATAGTCTAGAGATAAAAAGAGAGTTTTAGAATGTTTAATGTATGGTAATTATTTATTCAAAAATTAATTTGTTACAAATTTTCTTGACATCGAAATGTTATAAGATCAGACAATATTAATTTTCATGATATTGTTAAAGTACATGCAAACTGGTTCGGATAGTCATAAATATCAAAAAAAAAAAATCACAATTTAGGTAAATTGACATTTGCATAAGGAAAATTATCTAACTTTATGATATTTGATTGTCAACAAAAATCTTTAAAAACTCATTTTTAAATATATGGTTTATTATTGTATGGAATTCAAATCTTATTAATTTTATTATGTACTTTTTCACAACTAGATCAATCCAATTGATTGAAAGAAAAAAATGTTTTGGTATTTACACTTTGTTGTTGGTATATTGTTCATATACATTCAAATATTCATATAATTTCAATAAAGGTTTTTTTTTTCTTAAAAAAAATTGGTGTAAGTTTTAGAACATATGTTCATATTGTTTCATTTCTTGTATTAATTTTTTTTGAAGATTTATTATTATTATTGAACTAATTTGGGTTAAATTCACATTATTATAAATTTCAATTTTTTTATTTGATACTTTGACTAAAAATTGAATATTAAAAAAAAACTAAAATGAAACAAATATTCAAAATACAAAACGATAAAGGAAATCCCTAAAAAGTTATTTCCTAAGTAAAAAAATTGAAATATGTCTAAAACATTTTTACTCTTTTTTTTTTTGCCAATTATAGCATTTTTACTTTCGATTTATTCAATCATGTATTTTTTTTTGTCATCATATAAGAGATATATACGTACAAGATTTATTTATGATTGTTATATTGCATTATTATACTTTCGAAATGATGGGATTTTTTTTAAGCTAATAGTGTTCAAGGCAGTGGGAAACTGTCGGTGGTGGCTAGCTGTAATTAGTCTTATTTCACAAGTTAATTAATTTCTCTTTATCCCTTCCCTTGCAAATCAAAAGAGGAATTATACTGTTCATTGACATTAACTTTATGAAAATCCCTACTTAAAATCTAATAATTTCTTCTTTATCAACCACCATCTACGGATAAACATTATTTTGCTGTTTGACCCAAAAAAAAAAAGAAAAAAAAAGAAAAAAAGATACTCTCTCACTCTCAAATTTGTTTGAATTTAATATGGGTAAAGAATAATATTTACCCCCTTTCTTTTGATTCGGATATTTATAGATCTACCTTTAAATTTAATTAAATAGAATATACAAGTCATTTTGCTGTAATGTACTACCCCTCTCTTTAAGAAAAAAAAATACATTGCTCATATGATGCTTGATAATTATGAGGATCTCTTCTTTTTTTTTTTTGGTTATATATATATATATATATTTCTCTTTCCATCCAATGGCTTGTTCTAATGATAGAATATTACTTGTAATTTACGCAACTAGATGTTAGTGAATTACTATCAAACGGCATTGTAGTTTGATGGTTAATATGTCAAATTTAAATTTAGTTTGATGTTGTTGGTTTCAAGATCGAATTCTAATAGGTACATTAAAAAAAAAAGATATTAGTAAATGACTTCGTCTAATTAAGATACATAATTTTTGTTTGTTTGTCATAGATCCCTTATACCATTTTTGTTATTTATACTTATATTTCTCTGAAGAATTTTTTTTTTTTTTGTTCTAAAAAAAGAACAATAAAAAGTAGGTAGTGTCTCACACAAAAATTTTATTGAAGAACAAAATTTTGAGTGTTTGTATGAAAATTGAATTTACTCAGATTCTGCCTTAACAGGTTTGATGGTGGATTTTGTGGAATCCAAATCATCTTTCTCTCACTTGGTGATTTAATTTTCTAGAAGGCTTAATAAATAAAATCAATATTAAATAGAGAAAAAAAAGTAGGTTATTATAAATGGTGAGTTATGATAAATTGTATATTATTATAAATGGTATTCGACAGATAAGTTATTATGACAGAAATTATGATAGATGGTGTTTGAAAGACTATTTATGTAATAAAAAGTAATATATGTAAAATTTAGATAAACTGGTACGTAAGTTTAGATATATGAACACGCAGATTTAGGTAACCACCGTTTGTAATAAACGGCAAGACAAATATCGGTTGAATTATTATAACCATAAATGAGGTCCCAAACGCACCCTAGAACTCATTATTTTGATAATAAAGATGAATTATCTTTACTATTTTTTAGTCTTTTTTTCTCGATAAAATAGAAGTTCGAACAAAAAATTTGTACACTAATACTGTTGATCTACTGCATTTATTGGCCTAGTCAAAGTTATTTTTTAAACTAAATATCGGTTTGAGCTGTATAAATTACGATAGCATAGTTGATAATATCTCATTTTAAAATGAAGGAAGAGTAATGTTGATGCTGGTTTTTATGCGTCATCCTTTTGGCTTTCCCAACAATTTCTATTATGAGCATAAAAGCTATATAATAAGAGCGATACTCTTCAATTTGGAGTTTTGGAAATTTAAGCTATGTGTCAGCATCCTCATCATGAATGCGTGCACATTCATTCATTTATTCAATGTCACTGCTCATCATAGAATCATTTTTAATTTCATTTCAAATTCAAAATTCAAACTTTAATTTGTGACAATTTTGTCACTTTAGCTTTAATTTGTAAAGGATATATTTTTATAATAATTTGACTCCTAAACTAAGTGTGTAGTAATTTAGTCTATATGTATAATTTTTGAACGTATGAATACTATAGGTATGTAATAAGTTTAAGGATCAATATGTTTCAAAAAAGTTTCATTTCATTTAAGATTAAAATTTTCATTCTCTATTAAAATGATCTATTAGCTAACACGAGCGCTCAAATGATACCAATGCACACCTAGTGACTTTGAAGTTATAGGTTCGAATCCCGACACCAAATGTTGTATCCTAAAAAAAAATTATCTATTAAAAAATTGTGTTTCAATTGATATATTATTTAATATTGGTCCTCCTTCTACCTATAAATAGAAACACATTCCCTTTTCTTTCAAGCTTATAGCCGAAGAAGGAGAAACCAATTATTTCTTCTATTAAAACAAATTATCTTTCGTATTAATCATGTTATTAAAGATCTTAAAATTCATGTTAGGCATAAAGCTTATGTTTAATAAAAAAAAATCAATATACATGAAAAATTATATTAAATTTCTAAAATAATTTTTCACAATAAAGACTAAATATTTATAGATTTGTAAGTAAATGCACAATAAAGTTTACAAACTAATTATTATAATATTAAAATTATAGGAACTAAAACGTAAAAAAAAACTAAATTAAAAAAAAAACTTAATCGTTAGTCAAGTTCTTGATGCAAATTGTCACTTTTTGCAAGGTCAAAAATGATTTTTTTTTAAACCAAACCTCAAAAAGTGGTCTATAACCCAAAAATTCAATGAAAACTCTTAATTCCCATCTATGAAGTTATATTTGTAAATCAAATAATTACCTTAATGCTCAAATATAAAACAGAATCTAATGGTAAGTTAAAACGTCAATTAGAACCAGTTCTAACAACATTTTGTAAAACTTACTAACTTATAACTTATAGATTTAAATTTTCATTACATTGTTGAATAAAAAAAAATGAAAAGTTAAAACTTGTGTGTTTACAAACTAACTACGACAACCAACTTAACTAAGGTGGTTTGGTAACTAAATAATTTTTTTTTTTTTTTTAAATTAAGCTTATGAATTGTACTTTATAAAAATTCAATATTATATACAAGGTATTCATAAAATTTTAAGAAAGTCAAATTAAAAACTTTTTAAAATGGGAAGGAATAATATTTAAAAACTGATCGATTATATTTGTAATAAAAAAAAAAAGAATGGTAGAGAGTAAAATTAAACAAGATTTACAATAAAATCCGAGTTCCAATTAAAGATTTCCAAAGTGTGATTAATCAATTAGGTATATAGTGGACATGGATGTCATTTTCCTCAAATCAATGATTGACAATGTGTGTGTGTGTGTGTGTTTTTTTTTATAAATAAAAAATAAAAAACTAAGCGCGTTTAATAATTGTCAATACTGTGGAACTCGTGATTGGGGATCCCCTTCCCACCAAAACCCAATAAGGGGGGGTGGGTTTCAAATTTGGAAAAGTTAAAGGGCAGTCATGCAAAAAGGTGTGAAAATTAGGTTTCCAAGTTTTCATCATTTGGATACAAATTTCTTTGTGTTTTGTACAAAAAGTTTATTTCCGACACCAAACTTGTCTGCTATGTCGGAGTTTTTAGGGTACTCAAACCCTTTTTTTCTTCCTCTTCAATTAATTTCCCTGATTTATTTCACTTATTTATTTCAATCAATTTATCATAAGTTAAATGTTTATGTTGATTTCAAAGTATAACTTTATGTAATCTTATATAGTATAAAACTCCATGTGTTATTGATCTTTTAAATTCTGATCCAACCCAAATTCTTAAAAATGTAAACGGATGATTTAAATCCCACCTAAGGAGATATAAGCTCAAGAGGGTATTTTATTTTTCAAATTCAAATCCAAGTCAAAACACGTATTTCAATCTACAAATTCAGATTTAATCCAAGATGAACAAACCATCGTTAGAAATATATTGAATATATTCATCTTATCTCATATAGAGAAAATGAGGAATCTTTTAACATCTTCATAAGAGATATAGATTAATTCTCTTCCTACAAATTGATTTTGAAGTGAAATTTTATATTATTGAATAAATCATTTCCAATTTCTTCTACATTTGATTTTTTTTTATTTGACCTATATTGAATCTCTTTATTTTTATTATTCATCAAAATTCTTTTTTTGTTTTTAAAGTTATAATGATTTATTTACTTGGCGGCAGTAATATTCTACCGTTTTGAGTTATTTGAAAAAAAGTTCCCATGGTCTTATCCCATTGGTGAGGGTAAAAATTTGTTGGTGATAAATTTAACTAGTAAAATTAATTAAATTGATAGAATTTAGAAGAGAGAGAGAGTAAAAAAGAAGTTATCATTGGAGAAAATTTTAAGATTTCTACCGATTGGGAAAATGGAAAACCTTCCCATTAAATGTACATTATAAATGCTCTAAAAAATATTACGCCATAAAATTATAAGAGCCAATGATGGGTTAACTTATTGATCGATAGTAATTCAATTCAATTTTTTGCTCACATTCAATTCTAAAAATAGATATTTGACTTTCATCACTAAAACTATAAATTTAACTCATATTATGGAGTTCTTTTTTTTTCATATGATTATATTCTACGGTTCTCTTTAGTGGATATGAACGAAAAAATATCGTCATATTTTCAATGTGGAATGCAAAAAGAAAACGAATATACAACTTTAGGAAGATATAATTGTCACTTTTGCATGATGGATGTATTAAATTTAAGCTTTTCAAAGTTTATACCATACCCTCCATTGCATTAAGTTGGAAGGTAATTGTTGTATATTTCTTACCTAGATAACTTTTAAAATTAATTATTTATTATAGTAACTTTCCAGAAAAAAAATATATAAGACACAATAATTATATTTTAAAAGTAAAAATAATCACTTTGAAAGTTTAGAAACTTAAGGAAAAATTTTCAAAGCCCAGAAATTTAAATTTAGTATTTATATTTAGCTGGGGTGGTCTGAAGTTTCAGTGGTGGATTCAAACTTTATTAATTTAAAAATCTTGTCTATCTAAAAAGAATAATATGATACGACATGTATCTTTTTTTTTTTTGAGAAACATATGACATGTATCTTTAATAAGTTAATTAAATGCAACTAAATATATATTCTTAAACATCTAAATATTTTTTGTGATAGATTTCTTTTTCTTTTTATTTTTTTACTTTTTATAGTATTTATCAATATGAATAATTTTCTCAACAATTTTCTTTTCTTTTCGACATGATTTTCTTTACAAAATTTTGATCTCAATATTTGCTAAGAATTTAGAGTTAGGACAAGTAGAAGCTTTAGGTTATCGGATTAAGGAAAGGAAGTTTTAGATCATGGTCTTTAATTAGTTAAATACCCACAAATATATATGAGAAAAATTTAAGTTAATCCGACTCTCAAAAAAAAAAAAAAATATTTTAAGTTAATCCTGTCACGTGACTTAAATGTTAATTTAAGAGAAAAGTTTAGATTATACCAAGACAAAATTTAAAATTTTGATAGTCACTTATAGCCCAATTTGTACAAGATTTTTTTTAATAATTTTTTTCTTCTATTTTTTATTTATTTAGAATAAAATAAAATAGGATATATCAACTTGAATATGACCTAAATCTCTCTCACAATTTCGGACACATTCTATTTTATTTTAAATTCAAGAAAATAGAAAAATAAAAAAGAAAAATAAGATTCTCCAACAAACTCTATATAGAAGGCATTACTGATCTCAGATAATATGAGAGTGTGGTAATTTGGTTTTGAGGTGGAACCTCATATTCTCTAATATGGTATCAGAGCCATGTGGGTTATTGGTCCTCTCAAATTCTAATCCGACCCAAAAATGCTTTGAATTCAAAAAAGCGGGTGTGGACCCCACCCAAGCGGGCAAAGAGTAAGCCAAAGCGGGTATTTTGGCCACAAATTCGGATCTAATTCAAGATGGCATGTTAAATTGAGTTACCACTAAATAATAAAATCACTCCGTCACCAACTCTTTCAATATGCATGACTCAAGTTCACTAGTGCCGGTGAGCAACTGCTCATATTGGCAAGGGTGAGACTTTTTTTTTTTGAGATTACAACAATTGGGAGTGGGAGAGACTCAAACTTAAGACCTCAAAGTCATTAGGTATATATCAATGTCACTTGAGCTATTGCTCTATTGGCGCAAAGGTGAGACTTAATCATCATTTAAGTTTACTATTTAAAAAATATGTGGTGATTTATTTATATTTTAAGTTTATTTATTATTATTATTTTTTATTGAGCGCCATGTTTTGCTTTTCTCAAATTAAAAAATCACTGAAATAGAAATAAATAAAATCAATAAAAAATTATAACAATTAATAAAGAAGGAAAATGAAAGAAAAAAAAAAGGGAAAGAAATATAGGTCAAAAGAGATTCGTGAGAAATTATATCCATAAAGAAATAGTAGTAAAAGAAACGTTTGAAAAATGAGGTTTCAGAAATGTGCATGAAAGTAAATTGTATACAATTAAAAGTTTGCACATATATTATTATAGAACCAATAATTTAACTATTCTAATAAAAAAGAGCCAATAAATTAACTTCATACAAATAGCATAGTGTCTTAGTGAAAGAGTCGATGGTATGCTCACTTCTTTATAATTTTTTTGGAAGGAAATGTTTGTAATCTAATTCAATTTTATGATCGCATATTCGATTTTAAAAATTGGTATTTAATTTTAATCTTATTTGAGAGTAATAACATCTCTAATTTAATTTTGAAAATTGAAATTTAATTTTGATTTTGTTCGATATTTAATTTTGATCTTATTTAAGAGAAAAAGTTCACACCTATATTTATTATAGAACCAATAATTTAACTACATACAAATAGTATGTTCTCTTCTTTAATTGATTGTAATCTAACTCAATTTTATAATCATATATTTAATTTTGAAAATTGGTATTTAAATTTGATCTTATTCGAAAGTAATAGTATCTCCAAGTAATATTTGTGGTTTCAGTCTCTAATTTAAACATAAAAAAAAGGAAAACAAAAGCATAATATATGGTGGTAAAATATTATCAAAAGTACATCCTACACTTAAAATTGTTGGGCTTGCCTCTCCATGTTATCGTCTTAATTACGTTAAATATCCTCCTAAATTCTCTCTTTCCTATTCAAAATAAAGTTGTCTCATTAGTACTCATAAACAATATTTCTTAATTTACTCATTTATGTATTTGATTTTTGGGCTATTAAGTTAATATATGCTACTAGTCAAAATAAAAAGTTAATATACAATCATACTTTAATTGGCAGACTGAGTTTTTATTTCTATTTTTAAGTTCAATTGAGTTCTTCTTATTAATCACCCCTAGCTATAAATAATATATATAATTTGAGTCTAGACTATAAGATTTTTATTTTATTTTATTTATTTATTTGTAAGTGTTCTAATCAACGAAACAATTCATATATTTTAGTTTTCAAATTAACTGGTAGAGAATTTTTAAGTACATAAGCATTATATTTTGAATTTATAAATTTTATAGTTTATTTTTATTAGTACTAATCATGCACCACATAATGACTTAGTGGTGAAAGAGTGCTTTGAGATGTTTATTTAAGGAAATGAGTTCAATTCATGGTTGTCATTTACTAAAAATTATTTTTTATGGATTTTCTTGACATTCAAATGTTATAAAGTCACAACGAAATTTAAATCTAATCATTTGGTTTTTGAAATTTAAATATATAACTACAACATATAATTTTCGTTAGTTTGAATTTACATTTTATTTATGCTTAAAAAAAACAAACTAACATTTGAAAACTAAAAGAAAAAGAAAAAAAGTTCAAACGCTTCTATTAATTTATGGAATTTGGATGAGATTCACATACATTTTTTAGAGAGGAGTAAATTGTAGGGTATAGAATTTGAATCAATACAAATTTAAGTTTTACAAAATAAAAATCTAAAAGTCAAATAATTATCAAAGAGGATCTTAATCTAAATGAATTGCATCTCATATAAATCTAATTTATTAACTTATTAAAATTTTGATAATTATTTATTGAATTATTCTTACAAAATTAATCGAGCATTGTTTCGAAGCTATTTAGAATCTATCATGGTCCAAACATATTTTCTTTTCTTTTCTTTTCTTTTTTTTTTTTTGAAGTAAACCAAACATACTTTTTCATATCATTAAATGTTTTCTTTTTAATGTCATTCATGAACTTGTAAATAATAGCCTAAGTTATTAAAAATTTATTATAAAATCTTGACTTTTGTTATAAAAAAAAATACTCATATAATTTCTAAAGTATTCATACTTATACTTGTTGGGTTTTTATTCACATTGTGAAGGCCCATCAAATAAAGCTCATTAGGGCTAAGTGTTTTAAAGTGCATTTTGTCATTTTGGTAGAGAGGGAATACACAAGAACACAACAAAGGGAGAGCTGTAAATCAGCAGCCAGAGAGAGAAACAACCTAGAGAGAGAAAGTAAATAGAGAGGAAAAGAGGTTTCTGCCCAGCTTCGGTATTTTGGCGTTTCCGATCGATTGCACCGTTGGATCAAGCTGAAATTTAGACAGCGTGTTCTTGACACGAGGGTCTTCAATCTGAACGGTGGAGATCGGATTTGGAGGTTTCTACAGCCAGATTCCAATGGCGATTCGGTTCCACATTTTTGTGAGATCTTTTTATTTATCTCTCTTGATTTGTGTTGTTTGTTGCCAAGATTAGTTTATCTTGAGTTGTTATGTGTTGTATACCTCTAGTTGTAAGTAGAGAGAACTTTTTGTAGCCCATTATCGATTATAGTGGAGATTCGACTTCGGTCCGTGGTTTTTTACTCCTCGCCTTGAGGAGGTTTTTCCACGTTAAAATCGTTGTGTTGTGCTTGATATTTCTACCATGCTATATGCTTGCTGATTTTTCATTAGGAACATAAGAGAGGGAATAATTTATCCATATTAGAATAATGTTTATTCCCAACAATACTTAAATATAGACATATTCTTAATTATCAGCACATTATTATTTATCAGTCATTTTCTAACAAAAGATACATTCATTAGGAAGTATGTTAAAAGTATACAAAAATTTCAAAAGAGAAGACTTACAAAATGCGAATATTAAGATAAATACGTATATCTTAAGAGTATGCAAAATTATTATCGGTCATGTTAACATTTTATCCAACATTTTTTAGGAAATTCTACTTCAAATAATAATGTTGAAATCATGATTTTTATTTTTCTTCCTAAATAATACATCATCCCAACATCTATAGAATTGGATTTATGTTTATATTCTAATCTTGAACTAACTGCGCGATTATTTAGAAGGCTTTAGATGTGGAACCTATTTTTATGCAATTAATTAGGAACCTAAACAAGCATTATTGATTGGTGGGTTGTGGCCTATAGAATCTGGGCTGCATTAATTACCCTTCTTTTTTTGTCTTTGATTTTCAAACCCAAGATAATGGGATACCATACTACCTTACATTTCATCATTATCTAAATTTACAATTTTAAAATAAAATGATCAAATCTATACCTTCATAAATGGGTAGTATGATAAACTTTTGCTTCACTTCATCTTTTTTTTTTTTTTTTTTTTTTTTTTTTTTTTTTTTTTTTTTTTTTGTGTGTGGAAAGAACTTCGTCACAAAAAAAAATGAAAGTAAAAATGAAAAAAAGGAATTGGAATGTTTTTATTTTTTTATTTTTTTATTTTTTTTTTTTTTGTGTGTGGAAAGAACTTCGTCACAAAAAAAAATGAAAGTAAAAATGAAAAAAAGGAATTGGAATGTTTTTATTGAAAAAAGTCATGCTGGAAAGCAAGAGATTATCTTAACTTTCAACTCATATTAAATTGAATTTCGATAACCTATTTATTTTTATATAATTATGGGCTAATTAATTATTTATTCTATCTGTAAAAAGAAATATTTTAACTACAAAGAAAACAAATCTTTACATTTTGATATTTTAATATTACTCTACTCTAGTTGTTATGTTGAATTTTATCCTTTTATTATATAGATAAAAAAATGTTTAATTAAGTCGAAGTCTTAGGAACAAAAGTAAAAACTTGTTGCATTGGCTTTATTGTTACTAGAAAACTTAATTGGCTATGAATAGAATCGTTTTTGGAAGTGTGTTTGACAACTTACTTTATCACATAAATAACTAATTTCAACTCAACACTCTAAAAATAAACTCCAATTTTCAACACTACATACTTTTTCTTTTTGAATTTCCTTCTATAAACATTTATGAAAATATGAATGATATTTTTCAGAAAATATGCTGAGTTTTCTTACATTGCAAGTTGAACACAATTTCTTACAGTTAAATTATAGCTCTTGAGAAGGAATATCTTAGTCTTGAGACTCATTACAACAATTAAAAAATATATATATAAATAAATAAGGGAATGAGAGATAATTAGTGGGGTTTTGGGATTAGGTATGATGATTGGCTAATTAATCATATTGCCTTTTATTTATTTATTTATTTAAAATGTAAAGAAAAAGGTTATGATAAAATAAGGTTAAACATGACAACTAACCTCAGTTTGTTACTGTTCATGGAATAAATTTTGCTGTTCTAAAAAGCTTGCTTCTTTATCAAATTATTCCAAGTTATATAAATCCTAAAGATTATAAGATTGTTCTCATAGCCTTTTCCTTACTTTCTTGTTAATTTAAACAAAAGTAAATGAAAATGACAGAATTCGAACATAATGTTGTTGACCAATTAATTTTTGCCATTTAAATTTTATCTTTACTTTTTCTTAAAGAGACAAGATCTCTGTGTATTTAATTTAATTATAAAATTAATTTACAAATTGATTGTGTTTGCTTTATTCATTTATTTTAAATGTTCACTATAAATTTAGTGGTTAGAAGTAGTAGAGCTCTAGTGATATATAGACCCTTTATTAAAAATTTATGAGTTCAAAATTTCTATCCTAATTAAGATTTTTTTTTAAAAAAATGTTTTTTTTATTGCCACCCTCAATTGATATTAAACTAGAATAAATAAATAAAAACTACAAATTTAATCATAAATGTAATATTGACAATTTTGGAAAACTAGAATAGGCAAGTTCTTTAAATTTGATTATTTTTATTTTATATATTTTAAAAATGTCTTAATTTTCACACTTTTTTTTTTGAGATTACAACAATTGGAGGTGGGCGCTCAAACCCAAGACCTCTGACCATTGGATATACACTAACGCCGCAGAACAATTGTTCATGTTGCTGTTTTTACACCTGTTCTTAAGGAATAATGTGAATGTAAAATAATTATCGAAACATAGATAAGCTTCAATTTAAATTGGACAAAAAAATTCATTAGACACAAAAATGAAAGCTAAAAAAAAATAGACACAAAATCAAAATTTTAAAAATTGATCACAGTTTTTTTAGAGTTGAAATGACTTGTGAGAAACAACATTTATTGTTTGTTTGGTTTCACTAATCAAAACTTGTAATTCACCCCCAACAAATTATAAAGATTCTAAGTATCATGTCAACATTTTATCAATTGATGTGTTAACTATATATAGTTGAAACATTTTAAAATAATAAACATAATATTCTATATACAAAGAGTGAAATTTTTGTTAAATAAGGATTTTTTTTTTGTTAAATGGGCCAAAAGATTAGTAATATAATTAAGATATAATTGATGTAATATTCTCCACTACACGTGAGCAATGGGGCCATTGTTGCTTATATATGAATTATGAAAAAGAATGTGAAGAATCTTCACTGTTTTCTTCACCATATCTCTTATCTCTTGTGATTGGCTACCTCTTTAACCAAATAATTTGATTTTGTTTGATTTTCTATGTATTGAAAATAATAATATATATTATATCTTATAAAGATGTTGAAAATTAATACTCACCTTAAATTTTTAAGTATTTGTGTCTATACATGTTAAATTTTTAAACGCTTTTCAATTTTTTAATGTAAAATAAAATAATTATCTCTAACATTAATCAATTATCAAATATTTATAATTTTTTGTTTAAAATAATAAAAAAAATGTCAAAAGGTCTATTAATTACCTACATATTTGAGTCGTACCTAACTTTTTTTGTTTTTGTTTTTCTTGAAGCAAAGAATTTATTTGAGGTTATTGAATAATGTAACTATTCATAATTAATATTAAGGGTTTCACATTCAAAAAAGTGAAAATCATATAATAATATAAGATATATGAGTTAATTTTGAAGTAGAGCTTTATATTATATAACATGATATCAAAGTTCATAAGTCTATGTTAGTATTTGGTCCAATAAAAAAATTTAAGATAAAACCATATATCAAATGAATAAAATACTAATTCTAAAAAACAAAATGAATGAAATATTAATTATTATTTTAAAAGTTGATGGTTTAATTTATCCTCCAAGCGCTTTTAGACAAAAAAAAACTACACTCGTTAAGTAATTTTTGGTCAATTGCTTTCAAGTTTTTTGTTTATAAAAATTTAAACTTTTTAACTTCACTCGTGAATTTTGATCCTACTTTCTAACTGTGTTTTCAAAATTCAAAGGAAAATTTTGAAAGCTAAAAAATTATATTTCGGTAACAATTTAGTTTTCTTCTTAATTTTGAGAATTAAATTTACAAACATTACTTCTGTGTATGATATTCTTTGTTTCTGTTATCTACCTTTTTATAAATGTTTTCAAATTCAACATTTTTTTGAATGCCAAATAAATAGATTTTTTTAAGGAAAGTTTATCAAACTAGTTAAATCTAGAAAATAATTATAAATATGACCATTTAAAAAAAATTAATAAATATAATCATTTGTATTAATAAATATTGTCTTATACTTTTTTTATATTAGTGATATTAATGTGAGAAGAGTTCATTAAGTTCATGCTAAAAAAAAGTTCATTAAGTTCGATTTCCCTTCCTATTCTAACTCGTTTTTGTTTTTATAAATTTCCTGCAAACTAATCAAAATATATTTTTTTAAGAAAGATAAAAACATAGAAATAGAGAGGGGTAAAACAACCCGGATAAATTTCATAATAAGAAATCTAAAAATAAAAATATTATCAAATTAACTGATATTTCTTTTATTTATACTAAATCCTTCGCGAGATTAAACGGATGATAAATAAAGAAAAATAATAATCTATATTTTCATTGATTTTTTGCTCTAAAAAAATTAAAGAACGTTTTAAATATAGTTTTCAAAGTTATTCTTAAAAAAAGAGATGGATTTCAAATTAGCCATTGAGTTTGAGGAGACCCTAATAAAGTAGAGAAACAGAGCTTCATTTCTAAAAGCCATACAATCAATGATACAATTATTTCCTTTAATTATGTTTTTTTTAAACAAGGATAACTACGTCCGTTCCTAAGACGGACACCCGGACATATCGAAGAAATGATACTACAAGTAAGTCTCGAATTCAAGACTTTAAAAAGAGCATACTCTCAAAGTCTAAGTATTCAACCACTACGCTACTCGTTAGGGACTTGTATGTAAGATATATATATACATTACATTTTAGAAGAATGCCATAAGGAGATCTCTAATGTCCTCAATGGGCAGTCCAGTAGTTGAGACAAAGGACTTCAAGGTATGTTTCCTTGAGAGATCCTTGGTTCGAGGCCGCTGGAAAACACTTAAACTAGAATACCCTTCGAAGTATCTAGGTGCCTTAGTCTAGGGACGGGCCAGTGGTGCCCCGGGTATAGGGGAGTGAAGCTCCGATTTCCCGACTTTTAAAAAAAAACAAAAAATAAAAATAAAAATAAATAAGGAGATCTCTAATTTAGAGTAACAGAACAAACATCATAATTTTTAAAGCAACTAGGATCTTATATATCATTCCTTTCTATTGAAATTAAGTATTGTTTGAATCCCAAAAAAAAAGAAGGCAGTAAAATATAGAACACATTGTAATTCAAAGTTGATTCAACACATTTCAACCCAGAGAAGGAATATATGTAATTATATTTCTGACAGATGTTGTTAGTGCAGCCTTCTGGGTTTGACCATTATTTTTTTAAAAATAAATAATAAATCAAATGCATAAATAAATGAAAAGGGAAACTGTGATTGTACACTCAATTGTAAGTACCTTGCCCCTACAAAACACACCCACTATTCTTTTTCCATTCTCTTTCTCTCTGCCCATTGAAAAGTGAGATAAATGAACATGATTTTTCATAATAAATGAAAGAATTTAGTCTCTCTTTTTTTAGATTTAAAAATTTATGTAAACACATATGTGAGAAATACTTATTTTTTAATAACAATATTTAAAGGTAGAGAGATTTCAACTTGAAGTTAATAAGATATATCATGCCAATTAAAAATATACTCATATTGATATATATACTTTTGCTCAAAGACACGTTGAAAAATTATATATAAATTTTCAATTTTGCTTATGATATTTAAAAATAAATAACTTTTAATATTTTGAAGGGGCAAAACTTTTTTTTTTTGTTAATTTACTTTTTTTAATAGAAGAAAAAAATCAAAATATTGTAACCTATAAAAATAAACCTTCAAAGCAAAATCACTTGATCAATTGAGGAAAAGAAAGCTCTTAACTAATTAATAAAATGATTGAGCAAAAATTGACAATTTATTGCAATCTTGTAAACTACTCTAACTTTGAAATATTCGTAATGACATAATGAGCCATTGTTTTATATAAATTTATTTATGTTTTAAAGTTAAATATTAACTCCATTCATTTTTTTATTTGAAAATTGAAAAAATATCCTACAAAAATCAAATATTAATTAACCAAAATTGTACGAATTCACATATAAATACCTCCTACTAAAGCTAGTTGGATATTAAGTTAAGTATCAAACGAAAATTGAAATTTAAAGTTTATTTCAAAAAGAGTATCGTTAAGAGCAATCAATTCCATATCTTCCTTGTTTATTAAAATTTAAAGTATCAATTCCATATCTTCCTTGTTTATTTACGGTATAAATTTTATGTGATTTTGTTTTTTTTATTATTCGAAAAACTTCATATTAGTTAGAGTGTTGTTCGTTTACTTATACATTTATGATTAATTTTTTCTTTTCGTTTTTAATTTTATCAAAATTTGTATTTAACTCTCATATTATTTGAGAACGTAAGGTTTGTTGGTCTCCCTTTCCTCAATTTGTACTAAAAAAAATCTAGCAAACACTCTAAAAAAAAGTATTTTCATAAATCAAAGATATAAAAAAAAATGCCAAATTTCTTATGATTAATTTTTCTTGTGGGATGCAACACGTTTATGCTCGGGGTGTTCAAGCAACCAGATAACCCGAACCAACCCGACCCAATTTTATGAGTTGGGTTGGGTTAAATACATTTTTGAGTTAGGTCAAGGTTGATTTAAAATTAATCCAACTCAAGCCAATCCACTCAAATTTATTATTTAGTTTAAAAGATATTTTTTCCCTATAACATAATTATTATGTTATTTAATTATTTAGATTATGTATATTTATTTTATTTAATTACTATTGTTAGACCTTTTATTTTTCAATATTTTGTAACATTTTTTGTCTAAGTCTTTATAATTTATATATCATAACAAACATATATACTAAAATTATGTCATCGATTTTTATTGTTTTTAATTATTTATTTGTTTTAAGAAAGTTGAATTATGTCATCTATTTTGTTGTTTTATTATCTATTTGTTTTATGTTATATAATTGAGATCTTCTACATAAACCATGATGATAGAATTAATACCGAGTGAGTTTTAATTGAATATTTTGCATATTTAATATTTATGTTCATTTAATTAACTTGATATGATAATGATCGGAGATTACATTTTATTTATGATAATATATGATTAATTTGATAAAAAAAATATTTATTTATATTTGCAATGTATTAATGAACTTGTTAATTCAACCCAACCTAACCAAAAAATAAAAGAGTTGGGGTTGAGTTGAAAAAGTGATCAACTCAAAAAGGTTAGATATTACAAATAAACATTTATTTGATATATATATATATTTATTTATTTATTTAAGATACAAAAAAATAGTACCCTCTATGGGTTCATTAAGAGTTCATCGATCAAAATAAAATTTGATACATAAGATTATCAACACAAAGAATATTAAACTAAAAAAAGTAAAAGTACATGAGTACCAAAATATAATTTGTAGCCAAAATGATTCATGAAAATGTTGTAACCATCATTTTTATGATACTTTTTTTTTTTTGAACTGGATGATACAATATTTTTTGTAAGCAGGTGATTGGCCCCCACAGTGATAATAGATGTCTAATTTTGATGAAAATCCTACACGCAATGATCTTTTCTCCCCTTGGGAAATCAGTCCAAGAATCATTTTAAATTCAACATAAACATCATCTCTCTCAGATTGGACACAGCCTTTTGCATTATTAATTGAAAGAAAAAGTACATATAAAAATTTGGAAAGAACGTACTGACTGAGCAAGAATTGAGATAGCTACCAAATCCCACTTTAGTTGATTTAAGATACCAACATAATACACTTAATTTCTGTGCAACCCATATGCAAAGCTGACTTACATCCAAGCTACAAATATACATCTATGCTTAACTATGACAAAGTAAACAATGTGTGGTATTTTCTCATCTTTGTAACGTGTTTATTCTTCAACGTGACTGAACTCTACTACACAGAGATAAACATACCTCACTGCTATAAGTTCTCCGTGGAGGCTGTCAACGAAGACGATTCTTGTTGCTTGAGAGTGTCTGCAACATGAGCTACTACGCCAGCACCGGCATTGTATAGCCATTCGTTCTTGACCTGAATTCACAGTACATTCGTATTAGCAATAGAAGTACATGAAATAGCTTGAACTGAGAAAAACCGAGAGAGAGATCGGAGACGAACAAGAATGTTGTTATGCGCAAAGAATGGCCAGAATGAGGAATGAAAGCTGACATCAATTTTTTTCCAACCCAATTGTTGCAAGCCACGAATCATCTCCTCTGGAAAGAAAATGATAGCCCATTTCATCACTCCATTGATATTGAGCTAAGAAACAATCTATATATGCATAATCACGTTTAACTTCCTGCTGGAGTTGGTTTCATACCTTCCATGATTTCTTGATAATCTAATGTATTGTGTGCGGTTGGGGATTTTTGTACTGCCTCCTTTGCTTGAGCTGCTTCCGGAGGAAAATGGGGACCGGCGAAGGAAACGGGAGGATAATATTCTACGTCTACGACATGCTTGTATCCATCCAAAGATCGATCACGGGGCTACCAAGAATTTTAGAAGATGTCAGAATGATAATGTACATCATTCACATACTTGCAACATTGGCATACTCATACATATCTTCCAAACGAGCATTCTACACCTTCTAAATCCTATATATATATATATATATATAGCCTTTGAAATAATAAAAGTGAAGAGAAGTTGGGGAAAGAAAAGGGAAATATAAATACGAACTCAGTGCCTGATGATATCCCTATCATCCAAGAATGTGAAATATATATTGGCATGCTAGTTCAAAAAACTATAGCCCATTTGAGAACCATTTGATTTTTTTATTTTCGAATATTAAGCTTATAGACATCACTATGTTCTTGTTAGAATTGATTTCCATTATGATAAAAATGGAAACATATGATAATCAGATGAATCATCACCTTGATAAGTTCATTTTCTCTCCTTATAGATGATGTACGCCAACCAACCATATCTATTCAATGTTTAAAAGGAAAATACGGTTAATGAAACAAATAAAAAAGGATGAACAAAATAACAGGAAAAAGAAAAGGGTATAAGGCATTCAGTGGATACGATCATAAGCTACATTAGCATAAAGGATGCGGGATTGAAAAGCACCAAGTACAGATCTGCAGGAAGAAAAAAAAAAAGGACATCAGAGCGATTACATTTAAGAGCGTCACCCAACAACAAACAGGGGCCAAGGGACCGAAAGGTTTGGTGGCGTGTTAACTTCCTTGATTGGTTGTAATCCAATTCAACTACTCGATCACGGGTTCAATCCTAAAAATCGATATTTGACTCTCATCTTATTTGAGAGCAAATACCCTCTGTGTAGGGTTTATAGTCCCCCTCTCCAATTTGAACTAAAAAAAACGTACAAAGAATCCAACTTACATGAATTTCCCTTCTTCACAATCAGATGCCATTCTTAAGAGAAGTGAGGGTTTATCAGGTTCTCCATCTGTAAGGAACAGCTGACTACCCGTTCGGCCCACAACAAGAGGGGCAATTGGTAGAGCCAGCTTCTCCAGGAAGGGAAGTCCCAGAAGAAAAGGAAGCTGAAAAAAGAAAATTTTAACTAGCTTACGAACCATCCAAGTATCAGATATAATCCAATTACTATTATTAATATATCTTCCATAAAAAAATTATTTTCTACATAGTATTTGAAAGAGGAAGCATATTGTAAGCCAAAACAAATTGTATTTGATTGTTGCATTCTGATTCATAGTGTTATACATAGGGTAACATTTCATTCTACAATGGAAACATGTTGAGGATCCCACATTGAAAAGTGAGAAAATCTCACAACCTTTATAAGAAAAGTTGGCTATTCCACTCAATATCAATTGGTTTGGGGATGGAACGTCACGTTATCTAATATGATATTAGAGCCCATTAAACCCAAACGGGTATGTAGTCGAATAAAAACAAAGTTGGAATCTGATTTAAGATAGGTTAACTTAAGAGGCACCATCTTGAATAGGTTGAGAATCCCACGTTGAAAAAGTGAGGAGGTCTAAATCTTCTCAAAACCTTATGTTATCTAATAATATACATGAACATAGGATCCCCAATGAAAATAAAACTCTATTACTTACATGAAGCGCGCACATAGTCAGACTGTTTTTATTACTGGGATAATTAGTCATTGAAAGTCCAGTAGTCTTATTATAAATATCAACCCAACAGACAAGTTTCAGAGTGAATTCCATCAAGAGCCTTCAACAATAAAATCAATATTTGTGGAATATTTGTTCCCAAGAGGTAGCGCAGTGGTTGAAGACTTGGACTTTGAAGGTATGCTCCTTTCAAGGTCTTAGGTTCGGGACTCACCTGTGATATTTCTCCTTCGATGTCTCCCATATCTGGCCTAGGGACGGGTGTGGTTACTGTGGTTACCTTGTTTCAATAAAAAAAAAAATTGTGGAATATTTACGGTTTTATTAGGCTAGGACATTTTAAGAGTTTTGTATGAATTATTGGATTGTCCAGGAGCAGTTTTCTAATTCATTTTAAGGAAGAGTAATAAAAAGATATAGTTAATTTCACAACTTATGGATTAGTGGATGAAACCAAAATTTCAAGGTTTTGACTGGTTGAGCTATCTACACAAATAAAATGAACTTTTTCCCTTTTTTATAAGCTTAGGTGTCTTAACTCATTTGAACTGTCTACTCATTTTTTTGCAATCTCCAAAGGGTGGCACAGTGGTTGAAGACTTGGACTTTGAGGGTATGCTCCCCTCAAAGTTCCAGTTCAAGACTCAGCTGTGACATTACTCTTTCGATGTCTCCCGGTGCCGGGCCTAGGGACGGGCGTGGTTACCTTAGTTTCAAAAAAAAAAAACTCATTTTTACACACTTGACCAATCCAAAGAAATAATGGCCCAACTCTAATATTTGACAGAAACTCCCACAATATCTACTGTCCTAGGTAGGTTAAGTGGCCAGCATAATTTAAACCTAGCCTAATAGTAATTTTTACCAATACTATTTAGTTGTCCAACAAGTTTAAAACTTGCAAGCCTAATCATAACAAGAAAATAAAATTCCAAGCAAGCATTTACTATAAGAATTACCAAATTTCATTCAGTGAGATATAGAGAAGTAATACTCTCAAAGACAAACCTGCTTTTTACCTCTAACTCCCAAATGAGGAGTTGCCAAGGTAATGAAACTGATTGGCTCTAGTCCTGCAACCACACCTCTTTTTGAAGAATTACAAGGATCATTTTGTGTGCTACTTAAATTATTTGAGTCATTGTAAAGGACGGCAATAGCATATCTCGCAAACAAACCACCAAGTGAATGAGCCAAAAAAGAAATTCTTTTTAAGCTCTCTGTTTTCTTTACTACTTGCAAGACCTGATTGTCATACATATCATTTTTGAGTAATAACAAAATAACATGCACCTTTCAATGAGCTAGAATGCATACAATCTAAATCCATAGAACTGTTTAAAGAAATGCAATATCTGAATAGATCTCGACTTACCTCATCTGCTAATCTCTTTCCCGCTCCATCAACTCCAGTGAAAGTTTTAGTAAAAGTATTTGAAGAACTTGCTGCAAATATATACAGATACATAAGTTATATGATAAGCATCATATGAAAGGAGAAATGTTGAAGATGGATAGAAAGTATTGAAGTTCCATCTTGAAAATGGTCACGTCATGATTCATTATGAATGTTTCAAGTTTCTTCTGACTTTTTTCATATAAGATAAGCACCAGTACTAGTTTAAGTAGGAAACCTCTGATATTCATTATTTTATTTATTATCATGATGATGTAGGATCAGTATTTCTGGTGACAGGTTATGTGGTAGATGCATAAACAGGACAAACCCATATATTATTGCTTGTTAAACACTACTATTAATAAATTAAGCATGGATAATGACGTTTACTCACATGGAAAAAGAACTTACCATAAATTAAAAAGTTTCTTCCAAGGCGTGTTTTTAACTCTGCTTCAAAGTAAGTCCAATCCCTTGGGCTGCATGACAACGCAGTAATCAAAAGAGAGAGGGAGAGCAGGGGAAGAGAGAGAGAGAGAGAGGTTCTTGCTGATAGCTATCCAAATATTTATATATAGATTACATCTGACCTCTAATATTCCAAAACTATTTTTTCCCAAGAAACCAGACATTCTGCCAAATATATGTTTGTTGCATAGAAAACAAGAAATTTGATTCCCTTTTAATATTGTTTTTCTTACTATCTAATCTGGTACCTAGCAATTATAATAATTATCATGAAGTAGTCTAGTGGTCAAGAGGGCCTTGAGGAGTGAGTTCAATCCATGATGGTCACCTACGTAGGAATTAATTTCCTACGAGTTCCCTTGATATCTAAATATTATAAGGTCAGGAAGTATACCCCGTAACATTAGTCGAGGTGCGTGCAAGCTGGCTCAGACAGTGACAGATATAAAAAAAAACTAGCAATCATAATGTTTGATCAAAGGATACCTAGCCATGATGCCATGAACAAGGACAAGAAGATGGTCAGGCTCATTTTCAACATTTTCAATACTCCTTGATGATGCTGTTCCTCGGGTTGAAGTACTCATAGCTTGAGGTTCAAGGCCAGGTAATCTCCAACCGTGACTTGAGTCTGCAATTCATAGGTTTTGCTGATGTCCATCAATGACATGTAAACGAGAAAAGTTCGTAACTAACTTAATTCAAAAGAAAATGGAAAATAGAAGAAAAGCAATCTACCATTCTAATGACCCAAAACAAATAAATTTCAGACAAATTCAAACTGCTGTAGATTACAAACTTCAAGCTCATTGGGAGTCAGGAATAAGTATTATTATAGGTTCTAAAAGCAGATACTTCCAATAACAAGAAAAAGATTTATGAACTTGTATTAAAGATTCAGGCAGGGTTTTTTTTTTTTTTTGATATCTGTGAAAGGCAAAGAAACTATTAGCAAGTGAAAGTAAGTCTGGATCGAACACTATCCATGTTTTAAAGATTACTCTTTCTCTTCTCTCCTCTCTAATTGGAAGAGTCTTATGTAACTTTTGTAATGGGCCTATCTGACCTCATATTTCATCCTTTAAAGAAATCGTTACTTCATTAAAAAACAAATAATTAAAGTGAAAGTTAGCCTATATGACAATGAAAGTCACAGTCGTGCATTCATAATAACAGCTAAAGATTCTTGATACAAATAAGGAAAAAAAAACAAAAATTTTAGCCATCAGGAGACATAGACACCACGAACTTTCAAATCCAAAATGTTACTTTTAGGTTATAATCTATCAACGGCATATCTAATTCCATAGCTCATAATACAAATACGTGCGTTCACGTGGAAGGATAGAGACATTTCTCTTCATCCACTAAGATTAGGTTTGCATTACATCTCCATGCCATCGAGAAGCCTACATCACCTTAGACAAAGTGCAATTATGAACCAGAATCCAGGTTTTTTTGTTCTCTTAGAAACCGGAAAACCGGAGCTACACTCCACTACACTCGGAGAATCATATGCCTATCCCTAGGTAAGGCACCAAAAGAGGAATAGAGACACGGAGTTATCAACAAATTAATATCACAGATGAATAAATCTCCAACTTAGGACCGTGAGGGAAGCACCTTCAAAGCCCAAGTATTCAACTACCGCACCACGAGGTAACCAGAATCCAGAATTACATACAGAAAATTGAAAATCCCAAACAAAGAGTTGGCAAATATAATCCATACGTGATACTTGGAAGAATTGTACAATCCATTAATAGCGCAACGAGATAAGCCATTCCAATTGCCGTAATCTACACGTTTAGACCAATCGGAGAAGGAAACACAAAAACAAAACAAACCCCAATTCCCCAATCCAGTTTCAATTTGAACAACAGGGTCTCAAATTCTTCAATCCAAAACTGAATTAAGAAAAAAAAAAAAAAAAAGCGAGAGGAGAGAAGTACCAGATGAGGAAGAGGAAAACGACGAGGATCCTAAATGTCCATGAGAAGAACCGCTTCTTTGAGTTCCAAAAATGGGGTTATAGCAATAGCAATAGCGCGCGTGAATGGAAGGCGCCAATGCCATATATTGACAACGAAGCTGAAGCTACAAAAAGAGGAGTGAGATTAATTGTTGAACAAGCGGAGTCCTCAACAAGACGCCATTAATGTTCGTAATCCCAATACCCAAAACACAGAGCCGGACAAAATCTGTGGTGAACCAGTCGCCTGAGCTCCATGGACATTGATTATGGTCAAAATCCCGACACCTGTACAGCCCTCCACAAACCAAAACTACAACCAGACGTATTTTATTACAACCCTATTATACGCCTAAACTATACATTTTGATTTCACCTATAAAATCAATTTACTTATTAATGGCTAAACTACAGCATTAATGTCGATTCAATTTTAAATAGTAAGCTATGAATGACATGTGAGTGTTAATTAAAGAATTAATTGCACAAAAAATTAGGCCTTTTGGAGCCGTTTATTTGGCATATTTAGGCACAATTTATTTTAAGGATTTATTAATTTATTTTCGAAAACTTACATTCAAACGAGTTATTATTAATTTTTTCTCATTTTTACTTTTAAAAATAACTCTAATTTCTAACCATTCATTTTTAATTATCCATTTATAACTACTCAATTATTTCTAATCACTCGTTTGTATTCATTTCTTTTAAATCAATCAAAATAATTTATTTTTAATCATTTCTTTTTTAACTACTCATTTTAAATCTATATCAAAACAAGATTTTAACTTTGACTCTTCTATACAAGAACCACATTTGAGTTTTTCACTGCAATTCTCAATTTTTAACTACTCAATATAACTCTTTAAACTAAATCCTCCTTAAATATGTTAAACAAACACCCCCTTTAAGTTTTATTATTGAACCATAAATTCTTTTTTCTTTTTTTTCTCCTTAATGTTAACTTGACCATTTAACTTTCTAAATTTTTTTAAGCCAAGAGAGGTGCTAAACCTTATTTAATGCATCATTGCCTAAGAATCCCATTCAAGTATCAATTTCTTTCAACCAGTTCAAAACACTTTCAAATATGGACAAGACTTGAGTGTATCTTGAGCTGCTCATCTTTGTTTAATCCAATTCAACCACACAGTACAAAAGTAACATCTTTTTGAAAAAAGGAAATACAGTTTGCCACATGGAAATTTATGAGTGAACAAATGAGCTGACAGTCTAGGATGCACTCAAGTTTTTTTTTTCTTCCAAATATTAACAAAAACAACCTCACAAACACCATTAACAGAACATTTTCACTAGCACAGAACATTGTACTAGAGAGCATTTAAACACATCCCTTTGCTCATTAAATTTACACACATTTTGTACATATATGTACACATGTATATGACCCACATTACATAGCAGCACAAGAATGGGGGTTGTCATCACTGAACAGGGCACCAGTTTCTTCGTCAATGGTTGAAAAGGGTGGCTCTTGCTCCTCTTCATAATAGACATGGCCGGTGGTGAATCTGCCAGTACTGTTGCCATTGTAGTCGTAACTGTTACCGATGCTGCTGCCGTTGTAGTCGTAACTGTTATAATCGTGTGTCAAATTCTTGTGCTTGTGTGAAGAAGAAGAAGAGAGTGAATTGTAGGTAATGAGTGGTTTAGTTTTGGGCTGAGGCTGAGGCTGGTGGTGATGATGCTGAGGAGAATTAAGGTGTTGGTAATGGTGGATGAAGCCATGGTATTGTGGGTTGTAAGGGTATGGCCACAGCTCCGCCGTCCGCCCGTTACGCCGCACTGCCTTTAGTATCTTCTTTTGCTTTGTCCAGCCCATCACTGTCACTTTTTGCATCCTCAAATCTATTATCACATCATCCACACCTGATCATTTGCAAACATAAGTGTTTTTAACCTAGGCAGTTTTGGTCCATTTTTGCAACATGTTGTTGTGATCCTTACCTTCTAGACTTTCCAGGGCTTTTCTAACTTGTTTTTCACATCCCGAGCAGTCCATGTGAACCCGCATCTCTGTTACCTGAGATAGATTGAAAGCACAAAAATCCAAATATGTCATAAACTTATCAGTTTGAAAAGTTGACTAAACACTAAATAAATTAAGTAATTCCCTCCACTTAGACAAGATCAGTTTGAATAGTCTCTAACAGAAAACAGGACACTGATATGTGGGTCCTTGTGTTTTAGATCATGTTTCATCTTAATGCATAAAAATTATGAAATTAATTCGTGACACCTTAAAGTACTCAAAGCAAATAAAACTGTGGAAATTTTTCGTTGACGTGCATATAAATACAACTAATTGCATAAAAGAAACTAAAAAGTGACACTTTAAAGATAAATATTGACTTGTATCGGTTGATGTGTGAGTCGAAATCTATATATTAATTAGAAGATATCCATGTTATTGATCCACAGAAACCAGAAATAAAAAAAAATTATATCTCTTTACTTCTCAATAAAATATTGAGAAACACACTTGTGCAAGAAAAGGTCATTTTTATTACCAATAATATATCAAAAAGCAACATCTTTTTCCATAACAAAATGGCTGGTTGTGATAATAATTATTATAAAAATAAATTTATATTACTCTGTTCTTACTTTTCTCACAAGAATGGACCTCACTAAATACAGTTAGGCTCGTGTTAACAAGAAGAAAATTAAGGATTTTGAACACCATAGTATTAAAAATCAACAGCAGTTAAGCTTTTTCCAGTTAAAACTCCTATGACGAATAAATAAAACAAGATTGGAAAGGAAAACTTTCATATCTCTGTATGTTCACGCTATAAGTTTCCTATTTATATATGAATAATTATTGGAAACTTACGTGATTAATCAAAGTTAGAAAATAATTATAAATAGAGTCACTTTTTAAAAAAAATTGCAATCAAAGTCATCAGTATAATGACAATACTCTATCAATAATAGATAACACTATATTAGTAAGTATTTATAATACAATATTACAAAAATGACTATAGATGCAAATATTTTAAAATTTACCTACTATATCTAATACAATTTCCCATTATTGGACCTTACATCATTCTTTAAAGATGCTAGCCTGGCAAACAAGTAAAGAGGATAATATCCATCATACAATTTTATCCTTTTGTTTAAAAAATACTCTTAATCTGTCAAAAGTGACGGTGTTACTTTTGACCCTTCATAAAGTTATCAAACAACTCAATGTTAAATAAAAAGTCGATGTGTGTAAATCTTGTTCTTTCAGGTTTAATCCAGACAACTTTTCTTAATCAATATCAAGTCGTTTCAAGTCATATCACATCCATTTTTCGTCCAACATTTTAACAAATTTCTAATTAGTTTAGAAATGTTTCCCAAAAACCAGGAGCATAGTGTAGTTTTAGAAAGTAGGTATATTTTTTTAACCAGAAATAAGGGTGTTTTTTTAGCAACTTTCCCGGCGGGAGGACTTTAATTCCAAAAACTCAACGTGATTTTAATAAATTAAGACTGAAACAGTCCCCAAGGGATGGCACAGTGGTTGAGAACTTCGGCTTTGAGGATATGCTCCTCTCAAGATCCAAGGTTTGAGACTCACCTGTGACACTACTCTTTCAAAGTCTCTGGTGCCTGGACTAGAGACGGGCGTAGTTACCTTATTTTCAAAAAAAAAAAATCAAGACTGAAACAGGGAGGGGTGTTGTTAAATGGAGAACGGGGCAGTTAGAAGAAAGTTCCTTTTCAGAAAAGAAACAAAATCATAAGCGAATCCAAAAGGTATGTCATGAAAAAACATGGGCTGTTGGATTCTTAGCCAAAAAAAGGTGTTTTGTCTTATAAAAAGCATCCCAACCGACCAAACTCCAAGGCTGTTTGGAGTGAGTAGTTGCATTAAAAATTATTTTGAGTGATTAAAATAATTACAAATTGAAGTTGTAATAATAGCTCATTTGGATGTGAATTTTTATAGAAAAATTGCAAGCAATGACTCGTTTGGATGTAAATTTTTGTAAAAAAGTTGCAGGCAAAGGCTTGTTTGAATGTGGATTTTGTAGAGGGGTAGGATAAATGAGTGGTTTTGAAATTAGGAGTTATTTTGAGTGATTAGAAATAAATAGTTATTTTGAGTGGTTGTAATAGCTCGTTTGGATTTTTTTTTTTTGAAAAAAAAAATTGTAAATGCTCCTTTGAAACTCCTCCCCAAAACCAAAAATCAAACCCCACAAAGGATTCTGTCCCCCACTATATACTATTGGTGAAACTTCACAGGGAGGCAGATATAGTCCAAAAATACTAAATCTACACTATGATTATAAACAAAAAAACTCCTCGCTATCAACTGAACTGACATATATTATGGGCTGAGACTATGAGAATTTTGCAATCTCGACACAAAAAAAAGAACAGTCTACCACTGTAAAGAAAGACATAGATTTACCGTCATGTCGGTAAAGCAATTGAAGAGAGAGGCTGGAAGAAGCTTTCTCTGTTGATGAGAAACAAATCTACAAGGGAAGATGAACGGAAGCACAGTCAATTTATACACATTACAACCAAGTCTTTCTCTTCCCGTCCCTATGGAACATTGGTAGAAAATGCAATGCAGTTACTTTCAAAATTCAAACAATTGCCATAGTCAACACCTGCAAATTAAATGCATAAAAAAAAATCATCTGTTAAAGACTTCGTTTTTTCCAAGTCTTCCGTGTAGCAGTTTTAATTCTAAATTCCAGAATAATACTAATAATCGTCACAGTGACCAATAAATTATATATCTACTATCGTCACCACCACATCTTCTTCTATGCACCTTTCTTAATCAAAAGTACATAAAGTCTTCAATCTATCATAGCCTCACATGGAAATTCTGTATATTTCCACTACGTTTCGTACAAGCATCCGTCTGTTTTGTTATGAGAAAAAGAAAAGGTCAATCCTCTCTATGTTCTCTCTCTTTAACTGTGTTTTTACAGCTCAAGACTCACTAAGGCACAATAATTTACTCGTGAGCTTTTTTCTGAAAAGCACTATATATATATATATACAAGTATTCATAAAGAAAAGATATTTTTTAAAAAAATCTATGGATTAGTAAATGTTATGTTTTTAGTTAATAAGAAAAAAAAAACATACTAAAGGATTTTTGTGTAGGGTTAGTAAATGTACAAATTTTTATTGGCAATTAATCGGTGGCGTGTCCTTAAGGTGATCAAGGTGCTAGACCTACGCCTTGAGCCGTGCCTGAACAAGTATTTTAAAACATTGCTCTTTAATCGGGTAAGATATCCATACCATACAGACATGTATAAACATACATACATGCATGAATGTCAGTCATATGTCAACATGTATACGTGGATAATAGATATGGATGCACTAAAGAATAATACTTTATATCCAAGCAAGTGGTTCCTTGACTGCTGCTTAGAGAGCAAGAAAGTGCTAGTTGGCAAGAAACAGGTAAATGGTTGCTTTCTGGCGTAGACTAAATGTAAACTAGGAATCTCTTTTTAAGTTGCTTATGTGCATATATTTTCGTATTAATTAATAAAAAGGGAGTGTATTGATGTTATAAAATGAAAACTCAACAGTCTAAAGAACGTATAGCCTAGAAAAGGTATTAAAAACTAATTTGTGTAAACTTCCTATAGTAAGAGTTCTAATAATAATTCCATATAGCTGACTTGGTAAGAGAGCATTGTTTTTAATTATCTAGTAACAGGTTTTTCTTGTCTTCTAGAAAAAAGTTGCAGATAAAAATTGAAAGTAGTGCTTTCATTCGGTCAATTTCTCCTATAATATATGGGAGAGAAAATGCAAATAAAAAAGAGGTGGAAAATGGCTATTCAAATGGTTAAGGCATTAGTAAATGCGTTTGTTGAAGTTTGCAAAGTCAAGTTATCTTACTTTTAGATTCATATATGAAGATTCGGGTTCGGAATCGAGTAGTCTTCATAAATCTCAGAGATAGGAAGCATCATGCAACGCGGAATCGAGTAGTCTTATTGGCTGATTCTAATGTATTTTGGTTGGTTTCTTCTAACTTATATCAGGGCATAGCTTAAGCCTCACTTCCATGCTCTTTTCTTAAACACTAACTTATCCCCACATCCTCATAGTTCTTTCTCTTACCACTGACATTTGACATTGATTTCAACCCCATATACTGGATCACAAAAGGAGCATTCTTCACAATATTATTTGTTGTTGTATCTTTTCCCCAAGGCAACCTATTGCCTACTTCCACAAGTGCCTCAAGAAGCTCCCTGTACCTCTTATTGCTTGTAGAAACCTCCATTGCTAAATTGTTAATACTGACATCAACCTTACTCACTAACACCAGAACAAACACAGTAGCCACAATGGTTAGCTAGCGGTTGCCGCCCAGTCGTCAAACACCATTTCATAGCACAATGTAGCAAAGAGATTTCTTGTTTAACTATTCCAATGACCCCACAATATCAAACACCGGAAACTCTCAGGCCGTTTTAAATCCAAAAAATGAACAAAATCCTAACACCAGTGGATTTGGAAGCAGAAAACCTAAACGTAATATCATCACTAAATTTTTGAGAATCAAAGATTTTCATATCCTTGTAATTCAAAACGGTGGCCGTACCTGCGGTTCCAACGCGGACGAATGACACCGCTGCTGCAATTCTTGCCGGAACTCGACATCGGAGAGAGATTGGAGGAAATAAAATCAATGCATCAATTTGAGAGATTATTAATGGTGGAAAATCATGAGCAGGTTAGGAAATTTCAGCGATGAATGATATACTCCGGTGCAGAAAAATTCACCCATTTGCGAGGAAAATCGAAATCCGAAGCGGGAAGCTCAATTTCGCAAATGGGCCGTATAAGAGAAATGAACTTTTATGGGCTAAACTAACACTATTGGGCCTTCTTCTCAAATTATTGGGCTTGCTGAATAAAAATGCAATTTTACATACTTATTATTATTATTATGTTAAGTACAATTTGAGGATGGAGGATTACACATAGAAGTCATTACTAATAAATGTGAGTCAAATACTAACTTTTATGATTAAATATGTGATTGTGGTATTGAATTAAATTACGATCAAACAATAAAACCAACCGGTCACCAATCCTCTCCTTATTTACATACTTATCTTACGGTATAAAAAATACTATACTTTAAATACCGAGACAAAACTAAGGAGTCGCCAAAAATTTAAATTCAACTAGTAGATTCCTCAACTTTCATTTTATATTTAATAAACTTTTGAAGTTTAAAATTGTCAAATAGATCACTGCCCTCCTTCAATTTTATATCTACTAAATTTTTACCATATTCAAAATTTTAAGAATTAGACTAATCTTTTAGATATAAAATAAAGCCTAAATTTTTAATTTATGTCTAGAATTAATAGGCATAAATTTAAACAAAGAACTTATTAGATATTTTTCAAAGTTCATTGACTATAAAAATAAAAATGAAAGTCGATAGAGTAAACTTATCATTTAAACATATTTTTCAAGAGACTAACGTTCAAACTTACTACATAGTTCGTTTAGTAGGTAGATCATGGTATGAATTACTTGTTTAGGCAGACCTTGTTTCATAACCATTTCATTTTTTATTTTTGTATTTGGAATTTAAGTCTATAACATTTACCTTACCCTATGTATTTTCATACTTCGGATATCTACATTCTAAAAAAAAAAGAAAGTAGTTTTTAAAAATTTGTTTTTGTTATTGAAATTTGGTTACCATTCACCTACTCTATTTAAGAAATGATGAATACATATTAAAAAAGATGAAATATATGATGGAAAATTTGAGTAAAAATAAGTTTAAATTTCAAAAATCAAAAACAAAAAATGAAATGTACGGGACCCTTAACCATTTGAGATCTTGTTGACCACTACCAAACTAATTTTGATCCCAAGTAAAAAGAAAAATAATAACAGAAAGTTAAAATTGGTAGGCTGAACACTACTCATTCAAAAGATCATGTATTTTAAATTTCCCTTCCCGTTATCAGAATTCAACCATTCAAACTTCTGTACGTTTGCATTTTGGAAAGGTCAAAGATTGAAGTTTCCAAAATTCTGCTAAACCAACAAGTTAAGTTTGCCAAATTTCTAACTCTAGGAAAAGAAAAGAAGCAATGGCCTCAAGAAAACCTATAGAATTGAATAATAACTGATAGCAAGAAACCTTTATTTTCTTTCTAATTCATTCACATAAGGCACTCATCTAACCTGCTTTTGTGAAGTTGAAAAGCAGGATTAACCCAAGCTCCACAGCTGCACTGCATGCCAGCCCAGTTGAAGGAACCCAACCGAGCTTTGCAACCGATACAAATAAGTTTCTCTTCCACGTGGCCGTCTTGTACTGGTCAATCAAAAACAAACGAAAAAAATTTGGTCGATTTCGCCTATGAGCAAGCAAGATGATTTGAAACAAAAGAAAAATGGGGTTTGATTTGCTTAATCTTACAGGCTTCCATCCATTTCATTGGTTCAACAAATATAGAAGTGCATTCAGCTGGTTTGTTCTCCACTCCCCGTTGTTTACCACTTCTCTTACTCCACTTGAAGCATGATTCACCTTTTCCTCTTTCATGGGTGACCATGCTTTCTTGTGTGGCGACAATTCTACGACACTTTTTACAGCGATATACAACTTGCGGATTTGAGAATGATTCTGGACTTGAGTTGTTTGCTTCAGCCATTTATGAAGCTTTACAATGGGACCTGCCACTGGTAAAGATGGACAAAAGAAATAGATTCTGTTAAAGAAATGGATAAAGAAGAGGAAGATATGGCGACAAAGAGACAAAATATTCAAAAACTTGGCCACACAACAAATTAAAGAGCATCCAACAAGAAAGGTCGATTCGAAACTAAGCTGCTGGTCACTTGCATAGTTGTACACTTGTTCCCTTCCGCATAAATTACAAAAAGGCAATATGGTAGGAATTACCAATTTTATTATCAAAACAACAAGAACAGGGGATTCAAGAGCCCCTCACTCTCCAATCTCAAAGAGATAACCTAGACAAATGAATTTTTGAATCCTTTTCCCTTACTCCTACCCGACTATTTATACTAACCAACTCAACAACCTTCCCACGCACTTCACACGCACGAGCTCACCACTCCACACGCACGTGCTCACACCCCCACTCTCACTTTCTTACGCCTAGAATAAACGTACTTAATGGCTGGGGTCGTATCAATACCCGCCCCCCAAAGAACCACCTTGTCCTCAAGGTGGAAGTCAGGATATTGAGCATGAATGAAACTAGCGCACTCCCAAGTCGCATCCTCAGGCAAGCCACCTTCCCACTGAATCAAGACCTCCCGGTCCCCGTCCACAGACGTGGATTCCCGCATGCCCAACACTGCCATTGGCCGGAACACAAACCCCAAATCATCCTGCAATCCCGAAGGAACAGGAACACGGGCAACGAAGTCCCAACCGCCTTTACGCAACACCAAACATGGAACACCGGATGAATGCGCATGCAGAATCGGGTAAGTCCAATCGATATGCTAACTTGCCAACCCGAGCTATAACTCGCACGGACCAATAAAGCGAGGCGCACGGCGGATGTTTAAACTTTGCCCAATGAAAGTGCCGCCGATACGGCCGTAACTTCAAGTACACCCGATCACCCACCGCAAACTGAACATCCCGGCGTTTAGCATTAGCCTGTTTGGACATAAGTTGTTGAGCACGCCCAAGGGAAGCCTTGAGTGTAAGCGGCATCTTATCACGATCGACCAATAAGGAATCCACCGCCGATAAAGCACTCTGACCCATCTCATACCCCAAAATGGGCGGTGGGGCACGACCATAAACCGCCTCAAACGGAGTTAACCGAGCAGACGAATGATAAGACGAGTTATAACTATACTCGGCCCACGGAATCCACTTGGACCACTGCTTGGGTTGAGTCATGACAAAGCAACGAAGATACGATTCCAAGCAACGATTAACAACCTCTGTTTGCCCATCCGATCATGCGGTGATATATGTCGTACTACGACGGAGTTTTGTGCCTGTGGCACGAAACAACTCTTCCCAAAACGAACTCGTAAATACCTTATCGCGATCAGAAACAATACTACGCGGCATGCCATGTAACCGCACGACCTCCCTGATAAAAAGAGACGCAATGGACAACGATGTATAAGGGTGCTTGACTAACGAAAATGCGCATATTTGGACAACCGATCGACCACCACCAAAACAAATATCAAACCCCTCGAACGAGGAAGTCCTTCCACAAAATCCATAGACACATCTTCCCAGTTCGCTCGGGAATCGGTAATGGTTCATGATAACTACCGGGGCCGTGGATAGATACTTAGCTTGAACACAAATAGCACATTCCGCCACAAACGACCGCACACGAGCTTTCATACCCACCCAATAAACCTCCTTAGCCAAGCGTTGATACGTCTTAAGGGCACCGTGATGTCCCCCAATCGGCCCCGAGTGAAATTCCTGTAAGAGTAAGGGAATAGTAGGCGAATCCGGCGGCAGAACCAAACGATCGTTAAAACACAACACTCCTCGAAGTAAGGAAAAACCTTTTGGGGCTTTTGCCTCGCCGCTTTAACAATGCGTATAAATGGTCATCAAGTGTGGATTCGCCTTTACCGCTTCTAAAAACACCTCTGTGTTAACGCCCGATACGTAACTCGGCATTCCTAACTCACGGGCCAAAGGAAGACGCGACAGGGCATCGGTAAAATTAATTCTCCAAACCCTTCTTATATTCAATATGAAAATCATAACCCAAAGAATTTAGTAACCCAACGTTGATACTCACCATCAATCACACGTTGTTCCAAAGCAAGAATTTAAGGCTTTTACGATCCGTGACGCGACAACAAAATGTCGCCAAGCAAATATGCCCTCCATCGTTGAACCGCAAACACTATAGCCATCAACTCGCGTTCATAGACCGCTTACTACGATGTGTAATCGGTGGAGCGCGACTAAAATAAGCGAGAGGTCGACCCTCTTGCATCAAAACGGCCCCAAGTCCGATGCACAAGCATCCGTCTCACCACGAATGGTTGAGAGAAATCGGGTAACCTTAGCACCTGGAACACTCACCATAGCATGCTTCACCAATAAACGAATCCTCGGCCTCTGCACTCCACAAAAATTTCCCTTTCTTCAATAATTGCGTTAATCGGAAATGCCATAGTACCATAATTGGCCACAAAACGCCTATAATACCCGTCAATCCCGAAACCCCGCGGCTCCTTGATGGAGAGAGGGCTCGCCACTTCACCATAGCCTCCAACTTCGCAGGATCAGCTGAGACCCCTTCCGATGAAATAATATGACCCAGATATTCAATACGCGCCACCCCAAACTGGCATTTCTTGGCATTGGCCACAAACTGATGATGCTTAAGCACCTCAAACACCTGAGTTAAATGGGACAGATGCTCCTCCACGGACACGCTATAAACCAATATATCATCAAAGAAAACCAAAACAAACTTAGTAAGTATGGACGCAAAATCTCGCTTCATTACCGATCGGAAGGTAGTGAGGGCATTCCGCAACCCGAAAGGCATTACTAAGAACTCATAATGTCCTCATGAGTTCGAAAAGTCGCTTTCGGAATGTCAGCTGGTCGGACTCGAATCTGATGATACCCCGCCTTAAGATCAATCTTGGAAAAAACCACTGCTCCATGCAACTCATCTAATAACTCGTCAACTAAAGGAATAGGAAACTTATCTGGCACAGTAACCAAATTCAAAGCCCTATAATCCACACAGAACCGCCAACTTCCATCTTTCTTTTTTACCAACAACACCGGGCTCGAAAAAGAACTAGTACTCGGGCGTATAATACCTGCTAATAGCATATCCTTTACCACTCGTTCTATCTCATTCTTTTGAAATCGGGGATATCTATACGGCCGCCAAGACGTTAATCGATTCCTTACCCGCATACAACTCTATAGCATGGTCGCAACTTCACGAGGAGGTAGCTTCGCAACGGCTCAAAGATCTTTGCGTCTTTGGAACAACAACGGTTGTAAATCCACGGCGATATCGCCCAAATGATGAACCAACTCTGGCTTACTTCTAGGTGTGGATGCCATGTCCAACAAATTAAGCTCAATTAAAAGACCGTGATCCTCTACACGTAACGACTTCATCATAGACTTCAGAGAAACCTGAGCCTTCACCAAACTAGGATCTCCTTGTAACTGTACGCTCCACGGACCCACCATAAAACGCATCTGCAGAACACGATAATCAAATTCTACCTTCCCCAATGTTTCCAACCACGCAACACCGAGAATAACGTCCGCACTGCCCAATGGCAAGGGCAAAAAATCATGAACCACCCTTAGCTCTGCCATCTGTAGCGCCACGTCCTTGCATACCCCTGCTGCTCTCACCGAGTCTCCCGTCCCCAAAACTATTCCATAATCATTTGACGCTGCAACCGAAAGTCCCAATCTCGACACCAATTCCTCAGAAATGAAATTATGAGTCGCCCCCTTTGTCGACAAGAACTACCACATCCATCCCTAAAATATTACCACGCACCTTCAAAGTCTTCGGAGAGCTTAGGCCAGCTAACGAATTCAATGATAACGTTGCCATCTCATGATCCATTTCAGCTTCACCCAAATCCACTCCTTCGGAAACATCTTCCAGAGATCTATCACTATCCTCTGTTTCTCCACCCTCAATTTCGTCCCGAACCACCAACACTTGTAATGCTTGCAATTCAGTTTTCTTGCACTTGTGACCAGGAAAGAACTTATCATCACAACGAAAACATAAGCCCTTATCTTTCTTGGCTCGGATTTCGCTATCCGTCAATCGCTTAAAAGGACCCTTCAAACCCGATGTATTAACACTCACTGTTGTGGGCGAACTCTCGCTCAAGCGCGGCGTGGTGAGAAAGTGAACGAGCGCAAATTCGAGTTGCTCGAACCACCCGAGCCGGATGATCCCGAACTACCGGAAACACTACTACTCTGCTGACCCCACACTAGTAGACTCGAGTCTCCTCTTTGCTTGTACTGCAAAATCGTCTTCGATCAGTTGCGCCATAAGCATTTTTGCTTTCAAACCGACTGGGCAAAGCTTCCTCATCTCGCTTTGGACCTCTTCCTTAAGTCCACTTTCGAATTTTCCTTCCAACAACTTCTCACTTAAATCCTTCAACCCGATCGAATATTTCTCAAACAATCGACGGTAGGCGGATCGTACTAACTTGTTGAAGACTCATCAAGCGAGCATATCTATTTACTTGTGAAGTTGGTGAAATCGCTCCAATAACAACACTCGAAAATCACTCCACGGCGAATAGAAGAGCGATCTTCCTCATATTGATGCCAATCTAATGCTTCTCCTTCTAAGCACATCAACTGCGGCATCCAATTTATCACTCTCCGAGAGTCGATTAACTGAAAAATACCTCTCAACACGATGCAACCACCCTATCGGATCTTCGTCCTCTGTTCCTTTAAACACCGGAACCTCCAAACTTCCTTAGACGCATATCGAACAATGGCACTTCTTTGCTCGTTGGTGCTTGAATGCCGATTTTCGCAACTTCCGGTGAATCGACGACGACTCGCCAATTCTCTGCAATTCGCACGCTTGAACTCTCAAACTCGCTCACTTGCACACGGAAAACCTTCAATCGCTTGGGCTTCAATGGAGGCGCTTCCATCTGCGCGCGACATTCTTTCCCTTCCCGTCGCCGAGATCTCGCCGATCACCTCCTCCGATTCGCGTCGCAAACAGAGATCTCATTTCCTCCCTCGGCAATTCGAATTGAAGATCTCTACGCACCTCGGGCGTATACGCTTCTCCTCCAATGCCGCGAATCACGCGTCGTGATCTGCGATTCCAGATCTGCCGCTTCGACGCCACCGGGGTTTCGCCACATCTTCCACGGATTTCAGACGTTGATCCAATTTCCCAGTCATCTTCCGATCGACAACCGCTCTGATACCAAAATTGGTAGGAATTACCAATTTTATTATCAAAACAACAAGAACAGGGGATTCAAGAGCCCCTCACTCTCCAATCTCAAAGAGATAACCTAGACAAATGAATTTTTTGAATCCTTTTCCCTTACTCCTACCCGACTATTTATACTAACCAACTCAACAACCTTCCCACGCACTTCACACGCACGAGCTCACCACTCCACACGCACGTGCTCACACCCCCACTCTCACTTTCTTACGCCTAGAATAAACGTACTTAATGGCTGGGGTCGTATCACAATACTCTGCCCTCAAAACATTTTTAGGATATAGGATGTGAAAACATGAAAGCCAAGATTTCTTTCTTTTTTGGATACGAAACAATTTGATTGATGTACTGTACCACAGGGACAATTAAAAAAGACCACTCCAATTAGCATGAATGCCAAGAAACTTTCAAACAAGTGCAAATCAAGGTTGGAAAATAAAGAAATTTTTCAAAAGTTGAAAGCCTAATTTTGATGCATCATATCATCCACAAATGCTAGTGCCCCTAAAAAATCTAAGTATGTATGATAATGCCCAAAATTATGAGGTACATGAATGAACCGTTACCACATCCGAATAAGAAGGGTCCCGAGAATATGCAAGTAATGTAATGGTTAAGAAATACTTAAAAGAATTGATAGTTACTATTTTTATCAACAATGTGCACATCTCTTTTTGGTGGCTTAATCCTGAGAACTTCATAGTTAAGCGTGTTTGACTTGGAGCAATTCTAATTTCTAGGTTGGGTATCCTGAGAATTTTTCTGAGGACAAAGCATGCTGAAAGAACCCGTGTTGGTGGTTAGCGTGGTCTTGTTGCAAGGGATGCAAGGAAAGGTTAGGGTTGAAAGAAGCAAAATCCAGATTGTCAATCCTAGGCTTTAAGTGTTACAATATAGCAATGTTTTTAAAAGTTCAAGGTGCACTAAGGTTCAATAGTTTCTTGAGGTTTAAGCATAAGGGACCAAAAAAAGCACGAGCTTGTTTTTGTGAGCACACTATATATAAGAACATTCACAAAGAAGAGATAGCAGAGTTGGAATAGAAACATTAAAAAATAAACTCTTAGTTAAATTTATCTTTTTTAATTAATTAAGCCCTAATGCTCAAGTTCAACACCTTAGGGCTTCACAGGAAAAAGCGTGCTTAGAGTGCGCTTTATACTTGTGCTTTGAGCCTAGGCGTGTGCCTGAACGAACCTTGTAAAACACTAACCATGAGACATTACTAGACATGTCCGTTCACTTGGGCAATCCGCCAATCCCAATCCATAAAATCAAGAAATAGAGTGATTTCTACGGTTGGAATCCATTTTCATAGGCTTAGAAAGTATGCACTACACATGTTCACGCGTGTATGTGTATCTAATCTAGTTTTAGCCACAAGTCGTGAGGACTCATGATTTCATGAGTGGCCAATGCCTAACAAATATCAACACACAACTGTTACATTCAAGATTTTTAAAAAAACAACAAAAAAACTAAGAAAATAACAAGTCCTCCTCCGGTTTCTTTTTTTTTTTTTTGAACAAGGTAACCATGCCCGACACCGAAGACATCGAATGAGTAATTTCAGACCTTGGAAAGCATATCCTCAAAGCCCAAGTCTTCAACCACTGCGCCCGCCCCTTAGGGACAATGCAAATTAAATATAAGTCTCAACGACGACCCACTATTATCGAGTGACCCAATAGTCAAGAGGGTCTTGGATAACCACAAGAAAAAGGGTTCAATTCATAACAATCATCTACCAAACCATTAATTTCTTACTAATTTACTTGACATCTAAATATTATAGGCTAAACGAAAATCCTCGCATCCTAATCCCTATATTAAAAGTAACCAATTGAACTCCTCCTCCCCTTTTTCGATGAATTTGAAGAACCACACCCACAAAAAGGCAGAAACAATATCAACATTCACTACCCTAAATTCAGATTCACAGACAAGGAGACGGAGAAAAATTCATCGTTTTAGAGAGTGGGATTGAAACAATCCCGATTTCCATTAAATACGAGAGTGAAAATACTTGTTCTTAGTTGGCTTAAAAAACTTACCAGAGCTTAGAAAAGTTGCTGCGTCGCTGTTACGCTCAAATCTTTCGCGCAACTGAAGAGAAAGAGAATGTGGAATAATGGGTTTAGGGATGATGGACGCTGAGTTTCTAAACTTTGGCTGAATTATTGGGAATCCGAGTCCAAATTGGAGCGGGTTTCAGATTTTATGGAATAATGTTATATATATATATATATATATATAGATGATCTGATCAATATAAATTTGGGAGTGTTTGGAATTTGGTGTTGGAGAGAGAGGAGAGGAAGGAGAAATTCCTACTCCATGTCCGTTTTGAGGATATCAATCTCTTTCCAACTTCTCTTCAGACCTCTCTTCTAATATCAAATATTTTTATTTAATCTTTTAAATGTCACATCAAACATTTTTTTAATTTTCAACCATATAATATAATACAAAATATTTTTTTATCTAATTTTATCAAATATCATATCAAACTTTCTCTAGTATTCAACCACACAATATAAAATAAATATATTTATTTATCAATCAATCTAAAATCTATAATCATTACATCATAAAAAATCAATATAAAATAAATAGTTTTACAACATCTACTCTCCAAAACATCAATTTCCAAACAACTACTTCATATCTCCAAATCATTTTATTTTCTCTTTCTATTTAGCTTTCTCTCCTCTTCTCTTTTCAACACCAAAATCCAAACACCCCAAAATTTTAGTGTATTGTAAATATAATGCCATTGTTATATATATTTAGGGTTATGAATTTAGTTTTACAGATTTCTCAAAAAAAAAAAAGAGAGTTTAGTTTTAGAGAGAGAGAAAAAAAAAGTTAGATTAATATAATTTGAGAACTCAATTCATCTCAAAATTAAAGTTGTTTATAGGTCAATCTTGATTTTGGGTGAAATTCCATATCCACCTATCAATCTAATAAAAAATGATACATGTGAAAAAAAGTTGGTTAATTCATTTTATTATTATTATTATTATTATTTGTTTTAAATTAAAAGAGCACATTGTTTGAATGAAATTTTAAATTGATTTTTAAAAATTGAATTTGAAGAATTTTTGGAACACATTTAAATTAAAGTCAATTTTGTAATAATCTAATAATAAATTTTATTAATCTTATAAAAACATTAGTATTATATAAAGAAAACTTTATTGAACCGATAGAATTAAGAGATAAATTTTGGCTTAACTATTTTTCTAATCAACAATAATCAATATATACTTAAAAATCGACCGATCTTAATTCGGTTGGTCAAAAAAGTTTTCGAATAATATACAAACACCTCAATCCAAAATATATGAATTAAATTGCTCTAATACATGGTTGGAAGATCTGCCAATAAAAAAAAGGAGTGGTCTAACAAAATCTTTCTAACTCAATCCGTTCTAGATTGTATACATTCTTAACGCTAATACGACAAAGTAATTAAATATTTCTGAAGGATAATACGATGCTTATTTGACAAACTCTAAAACCTTGTGATGTAAATTTTAAGTGTGTACCTGTTCTAAAAAAGATTTTAAGTGTGACATACACATAAATGTATATATTAAAGAAAAATTTACAAAATTAATCAAATTCAGAAAATAATTATAAATATAGTCAATTTTTTTAAAAGTCTAACAACCATAATCATTTTTTTTTAAAAGCAACAACCATAATCATTAGTATTAATGATAATAATGAATTAATAATACATAATATTGTATTATTAAGTATTTATAATACATCATTAAAGCGTATTAATAATGATCAATATAAATACTTTTAATTTATCTACGTTTGTAATTATTTAACGGAAAGAATTCATTTAATATCATTTTCATTTTTCATGTATAAAAAGTATGAAATGATAAATATAGTTTAACCTACCTGTATTTTTTTTTTTTGAAATCGTTTAACCTACCTGTATTGCTCGATACATTTATGTTAAATTATATTTATCCTTATTCAAATTTCATATTGCAATTGTTTAAGTAAAAATACGTTAGTTTTGTGAAAAAGAATAAACTGTTGATACTGGTAAAATTATGTCCATTTTGACTTTTGATTTTTGAATTCAACAATATTTTAATTCGAATCCATAATTAACATACATGATACTTAAATTATTATTCCTTTTGGCCTCATTTTAACTTTTAATATATATAATATAATGTTATTAGTAATATTGAAAGATGACTTGTCACTTTTCTCCGCAGCATGTATTTTATTAAATTTCAATCAAGTCGTCGCCTATGAAAATGATGTATATATATATATAAATTGCTCCCAAAACATTTAAATATATCATAAATTTATAAGTAAGTAAAGAATTTGAGTTTTTTTAGCATTGAGGTAGTATTCAATATTATTTATAAGGTTGCTCCTAAAACGTCCAAATTTATCATAAATTTATAAGTAGGTAAAGAATTTGGATTTTTCTTAGCATTAAGGTAGTATTCAATATTATCTATCGTTTTAAATAATAAACTTTTATACGTTATCATTACAAGGTTGCAATTATTTTATACAATGTCTCTATTTAAAAATATTATTGCTTATCAATGTCATCCTTTAGAAATATATTATATCAAGTATGATAACGAACCAATGCCAATACATAACTCAAAAAAAGAAAAAGACAAATACCAATACAATATTGTGTTGTATCTCACATTTTCAACGATATGGTTTGTTGAATCTTCAATTTGGTTTTCATTGTCATAAAGTCAAATTTTGATTCATGAACATGTTAATTTTTTTTTTTTTGAAACAAGAGTAACCACGCCCGTCCCTAGGTCAGGCACCGGAGACATCGAAGGAATATTGTCACAGAAAAGACTCAAACTCTGGACCTTGAGGGGAGCATACCCTCAAAGTCCAAGTCTTCAACCAATGAGCCACCCCTTGAAGACATTCATGAATATGTTAATTACCGGTAAAATAAACTCATTTTTACATACTCGATTTATTTATAAAATGTAAATGTATGCTTTATTTCTTAAAATATACTAAGCCCAAATAATTCTACCTAAATATTTTTTAAGTAAAAAATTTTAAAAATTATAAAGTGAGTTTTCATATGAATGCAAAATCAAAAGAGTTAGATGACAAGTTACTGTAGTCCATTAATTACAATCTAATTTAACTCTACATCACATGTTTGATCCTCAAACTAATGGATATTTTACTATTATTTTGAACCGTTATACCATTTATTAGGGATATACTCGTCTAAGTTTGACAAGGTTGGATAATTTTTTTGAACCAATCCAATTTTTTGGGTTAGTCAATTCACGGACTCATCCAACTATATAGATTAGTTCAACCCAAACCCAACCCAACCCTAGATTTTTGGGTTGAGTTTTGTTACTTTTTTTTTTCTCCCTCTCTCTTTAAGATTCAACTCATAAGTATATTAAAAAAAATGCATGATATTTTGTTAAAAACTTATTTTATTAATTTATGTATGTTACATACACTTATATGTTCGGATTGGATTAGATTGAATGAATAAAAAATTAGTCAATTAAATAATCAACTCAACCCAACAAAAACTATAAAATAATAACCTAATTAAACACAGTTTGGTAGTTAGTCAACACAAAAACTATAAAATAATAATTTAAGAACCAACCCAATTCAACGAAAATAAATTAGTCAATCGAGGTTCTTATCGTTCATATAAAATTTGTGGTTTACTTCCATAATTGAGCTTCCACCAATAAAAACAAAGGGACGTTTTTTGTATTATTTTTTTTTAAACATAGAACATTCATAAACAACCCACAACCAAACAATCGTTCTTCAAAGTCGAGTAAATATTAGGGGGGAGATTCCCCCTCCAAAAAGGATACTCGGCTTCAACATCGAAAAAAAAAAGTCTTCCAACCACGATAATAAATAAATAAATAAATAAACTTGTGTAACTAGTTGTTACAAATTTGAATTCACATTCTTCTAATGGACGTTGAATAATTTTTTTTCTATTTTATTTTACAAAGCTTATTCTTATAGTTGACTTCCACTAAGCAATATTTATACGGAGCTTCAGTCGCGAACTGCATTTGCCTTTGCAATTTTCTCATTCCCAGTAAAATTCTGCTCAATCCTATAAGTAGTACCCAATTCCTTCCATTATCCCCCCAAATTAGCATTTGTTCAATCTCTTCCATGAATTGATCCTAAAACCCATCTGAAAATCACACATTCTCGAATTCATTCCAAAACCCAAGCACCCAATTCCCAGAAAAAACACTCTAGATTTCAATTCCAGACTCGGAAATGTTCAAATTCAAGACGATCAAGAACAAAATGTGGATGTTCTCCCTCTGATCCTTCCCAAACAACCATCAATCTGCACAAATCGTTATGGAAGGTACGAAAAAACAATCAATCAAAGCCACCATTACTGCGACAACAATCACCAGCAACCAAAGCTTCCATCTCCACAAGCTCTCCTTCTGGTTTGCCCCAACGAATCGCCCTCCTGGACTATTGTCTTCCACTTTCGGCTCGTGAGTAATTTCCCAGTACCGATTTCTTTTTCTAGGGTTTCAATTTCCATGGCCTCTTCATTCGATGCGACTGCTTCAATCGACTCGTTTTTACGTAGTTTAGAGGATCTTGATTGTGGATTTGTGCGTGGTGGGTCTATGTTATCCGAGTCTTTAGTGTTGAATGGTGAGAAAGGGGAGCTTGTGAAAACCCTAATTCAGCCGTCGAAGAAAATGGGTTCGGAGGAGAAAGCTGTTGCGGCGTTGAAGAATCATAGCGAGGCGGAGAGGCGGCGGCGAGTGAGGATCAATTCCCATCTCGAGACTCTGCGTGGCCTGGTTCCTTGCCTTTCTAAGGTATGTCTTGTTCAACTACAGTTTCCTGATAATTTGTTTCAATTGGATGGGATTTTTTCGACTAGTAAGTTTTTTATTGAATGATTACTAATTTTTTTTTCAAATTGTAGAATATGTTTAGCCATAAGAATGTGCCTATAATCCGGGCTTGTGTTTGAACCTCCCACCTCGGATGATCGTTAGAACTAAATACGATCCGTTTAATATCATCAAACTATTATGGAGTGATCGACCAGTCAAAAAGAACATTGGGAATTGATCGGTTCAATACATGGTGGACACCCACTTCTTAAGGGTTTTTTGACATCTAAATGGTATATCTTAGTCGAGGTGTGCTTAAGTTGGCTTAGACACTCACAAATATAAAAAAAATATATCATCATTTCAAGAGCCTAAATGCAATATCATTCTAATTTTATGTGATGGAAACTGATGCTTTTTAAGGTGGCAATAACCAACGGATGGTGTATTTTTGTTGATGTTGAGTTATCTTTTAAGTCAACTATTGAATCATGCTTCTTTCTTTTCTGGGGGCATTAGAATTTGAAACAGCTGGTGGCTTTTGTAGACAATCAAGATAAATTCACCACTTTTTTCTGATGGTTTATCACGAATGGAAACAGAACTTTCTGTTAAAAGATTTTGAAATCTAGAAGCTGTTCTTGAGTTATCAATTTCGTGCGATAATGCATCGTAAGATTCTTATAACAAATGGTTTGGATTCATGGATAATGAGCTTGGTTCTAAGTTGACTTATAACTGGTGGATGCTGAATTTTGTTTCTGCTGGGCACAGATTTGTAATTGAAATGAAAAAGATGTTTTTTCAAGGAAAAAGGGTTGATATTCAACATTTGTACTTTGCATACTAAAAAGTTTCTGATTTATGGTAACTGATATGTTTGTATTTGTTAACAATCCAACTGAATATGAAAAGTTCCATAAAATTCATGCTAAGTTCAAGCATGTCTTTTATTTGATAATGCACGGTGGCTTGGTGTAGTCATAATTGTTGTGGAGGTTTGTTTTTTTGCTTGAATTAACGGCTTCCAAGAATGCTACACTAGGTGCTTACTTTTATTGGTAGTCTAATCAGTGGTGATTGTTTCACCTTTCTGAAGAACTTCTTTTGTTTTTTTTTTTTTCCTGTAACAAACCTTTTTGATGAATTGTTGTGATCAGAGGGACAAAGCCACACTGCTCGCTGAAGTTGTCAGCCAAGTGAAAGAATGGAAGAAGAAGGCTGCAGAAGCCTGCAATGGTGTTTTCGTTCCAATGGATACCGACGAAGTAAAAGTCGAACCTTGTGGAACTGGAGAGAATGCGTTCATGACTTTCAAGGCAACCTTTTGTTGCGAATACCGACACGAGCTTCTATCCGATCTTAAACAAGCCCTTGACGCCCTTCACCTGAAACTTGTGAATGCAGAAATATCAACTTTGGGAAACAGGGTGAAGAACATATTCTTTTTCACAAGTTCCATTGCAGAGAATGGTGAGCATTTTGAGGCTTCCGGACGCCTTGCGTCATCGGTTCACCAGACAATAAGTTTCATTCTTGAGAAAGCTTCATCTCCAGAATACTCACCTAGAACGACTCTCCCAACGAAAAGGCGAAGGCTGTCAGCCTTTGATGCATCAAGCACCTCTGGATCATAAATTCTGTTTGCGTCAACAGGTAAATACCGCTCATTTTCATCTCTCTATCATGCATTTGGAGTAAACCAACGGCACAAAAAGTCAATAACTGCATCTACTATAACCTAGTAACTATGAAGTTACCGGCTCCTAAATGTTATCGTATAAAAAAAATCAAACTGCACTAAAGCTTTTAGTTTTGATACACATGTCTACTTTGTAAGTTTGTGTGTTTTGTTCAATCAGGAATTTATTTGTACTATCATTGGGCATATTGTATCCTGCTTTTGTATAAGCTATTGGCAGTTTCCTTGTGCATATCACAAAGCTAGAGTGGATTGTAGAGTCATCTCCTTCTACTTGTGAAATTTATAGATAATTTAAACCATGACCTTTTTTATTTAAGTACGACACGAAAAATGATACTCTCTTCTATAGGAATTTTAGACAAATGGAGATAAATACTGAAGTGAGAAATATATATTATTTAGTGGATTTGTTAAAGTGAAAAAAAAGTCAAATAAATCATGGATCTTTATTCATGGCATTAAAATTCAAACTCTTCTTTAGGTCGATTTTTACTGTCCATTTAAAATTTCTTTTCCCATTTTTTTTTTAAAAATTGGGCGAGAGAATTCGAATCTATAACCTCTTTGTTAGAGGATGATAAATTGATGCCTCCTTGAAATTTCTTCTCCATTTACAAATTTTTTTTATAATAAAATATTGATGTCCATACAATTTTCAACATTGCCATGTATTAAAATAAATACAATTTTGTGTTAAAAATTAATAAATAAATACCATTTACCCAAAAGATGAGGGGTGTTTTATTTGTCCTATTTAGACGGAGGATTTAGTAACTTTTCATTGAAAAATTATATTAAAACGAAATTTTTGCTACTACTCAAAATAACTATTCATTTCTAATAATTCATTTATAACTACTCAAAATAATTCTTCATTTCTAATCACTCATTTTTAATTATTCATTAATTTATTCAAATAATTCATTTTTAACTATTCATTTCTAATCATTCTTTTTTAACTATTCATTTTAAATTTACATTCAAATAAGTTATTGTCTCTAACTCATCAACTTATAAATCACATTCAAACAAATTTTTTAGTACAACTTTCAATTTCTAATTATTCAAAATAATTTCTCAAATTAATCTATGAACCCGTACATCATCCAAACATCTACCACATGTGTCCCAAATATCAATAGGCAAATAACATTGGAAATTAAAATTATCCTTAGATAGCATATCATTTCACACAGTTGTTGAGTCTTGAGTGTCTGTTTGGCCCGTGGAAATAATTTGGAGCTTATCATCAACGGCTCAAAATTATTACCTTTTGGTTCAGTACTTTGTTGACTAAAATGATCACATTTTACTAAATATCAAAATTTTATAAAAACCCACATTTTATTTTCATTTCATATGATGTATTGATGTAAATGTGGGTTATGATGCAATTCAACTAAGTCCTCTAAGTTCCATTGAATTAAAGTACTCGCTTTTGGTGCTCATGCCACTTCTATTGTTAGTTGGAAATATATTACCTTTTTGTTTTTAATAAATAATATTGTCTGCCTATCTAGTGTTCAATCTACTAATAACATTTTGAAGGGTTTAAAAAATTATATTGACTAAAATGTTCAGAGGTTTCCTGTAAAGAACTAACAACTAATTAAAGTTTATTGGAACTAAAAAATATATTATAAATTGAATGTATATCCTCACATATTCTTAAACTATTAGATTAAAATTAAGTGAACAAAATGAATTTTACACCCTTTACTAGTTACTCGTGAAAAATCCTCAAGATTAATCTATGTTTGACTGTGTAATATGATCATGCCAATTTTCTTCAACTATAAATTGAGTTTTACAATACAATAACCAAACCCAAAATATGTGGATTAAGTTAAGTTCTTGGTCAAAAGTTAAGTTAAGTTATGTTGCTTAATACATAGAGTCAGATCAACTAGAGAATTTGGATGGTTTGAATTTGAAAGAAAAAATCTCCTCCAATCTCGACCATGTAATCCCTAAAATTCGACAAAGGTTAATAAAACGCCATTACTATACATTTAATTCTTGCATTTTAAATATGTACATATTAGTAAGTTCATTGTTAAAAAAAATTACCGGATTTGTGGCATGTTGTTTAGAGTTCCATTGTTTGGTGTTTTCAATTGTATACTCATTTGATTATGATCGATAACTATTTGTTTTTAAAATTTAAACATACAACAACTATGGAATACTTGATAGGAAATTCGAGTATGAATTGACTTAATTTCAAACACTAAAAACAAAAAATCAAATGATTATCAAATAAGATTTTAAATTTCGTTATTTATGTCTCTCCAATCAATTTATACATAATTTTTTTTTAAAAGCCTCCTAAATTGTGATGAGATCATAAAAATACAACTGGACAAAAAATGAAAAAAACAAAGAAGGGACAATTAGCTGCCAAAAAAAAAAAAAAAAAAAAAAAAAGAAAAACTTCCCTGGCTGGTGAGTTGTGTGATTGGTGAGGGAATGATGAAATAAAAGTCACAGCTCTATAATGCTATTCACTCTCGTGTCAACATTCGTGCTCGCGAAAAAAAACACACAGAGTCCGTTTCTTCATTTCTCACAACAAAAACCAAAAACCAAAAACTAAATTCCAAAATCCAAAATCACTTTCTCTCCCTCTCCATCATGTCTCCTTCTCTCCCGTTTTATACCTACCTCAAATCACGCTTCCTCCGCCGTGTACGGCGGTTCCTGCGCTCCAAATCATCGGAGATTTCAAGCCCTAAGGTGAGGGAAACAGAGGTTCCGCCGTCGTCCGTGTTGCAGAGGACGGTGAAGAGTCTCCACTTCGGCGACGGAGAGGAGAAATCGACGGCGGCGAGGGAGATGGAGAGGCTCATCAAAGAGAGCGCTAAAACTAGAAAGCGGATGGTCGATCTCGGAGTTATTCCTGCTTTGGTGGCTATGGCGGATTCCGATCACTTGGCCGTCAGGGCGTTGATTCACCTTGCTAATCATAGTTTCCTGTAAGATTATCTCTTCTCTCATTGCCAGTTTTTCATTCTTCTAATTGATTTTGTGTTCATAGATTCTGAGAAATATATTTTGTGAGTCCATGGTTGTGTCTAATTTCAAATTCTGATTCTATTAGCATTTGAATAATGCTTATTATTATTATAATTATTTAGTAGAAGTCCTGCCGACCACAAATCCTATAAAAAAGGTAGTACCTGACTATGATGTTAAACTGTATTATCATCCGACAATAAAACTATATCCCATCCCACCTTTCGATGAGTAATGCTTACTCTTAATCCTAAATATTACATAAAAGTAATGTTTGACCGTTAAGTCCCTAGTTAGTTTACTTTAAATCCATATATTTCTAAGTTCGTGGTCTATTTTAATTTGCTTTCTATATTTTATTTCGTTCAATTTGTTGTCAATGAGATTATAAATATTTTAGTTACATAAAATACTGTTAGACTAAATAAAATAAAATAAAATTTAAAAAAATACACACACTAAGATTCAATTGGGGCATTATTATTGAAACGTAAGGAATAAAAATATTAATTTTAAAATATATAATTAAATTGTAATTAGATTTTAAATTTAAATCGTGTAATAATTTCATTGTTTGGTTGTAAAACACTTTAACACCAGTCCCACGTTCGATCGCGAGAATTGGTATTTGTCTCCCCTTCCCCGATATATGTACTTAAAAAAGATTTCAAATTTAAAAGATCAAAAAGTTAATTTTCCGTAAATTAATTTTGTCTCTATATTATTATTGTTATTATTTTATTTTTTTTGCAAATGTCAATACATAGAAAATTGGAGTGATGCTAGTAATGGCTTTTCACATGATTCTACACTAGCTTTTGGTTAAAATTGAATTAGTTAATTGATTTCGATGAATACATTTCGTACCGATTAAATTAAGTTTTCTCCTCTAGCCATAGGTTATATTTATGTTACCAAAAAACAAGAGACATACCTGACTTGTTTGAAACCAAACAGCACTTTTTTTTTGGGAATAAACTGTCATATCAATGTTTTCTTTTGCTTTCCTGATAAAGTTTCAATTTAATATTCATGTTTCTAAAATTAGCTTATCAATACGAGGTTTCTACTATTCGAATTCAAATTTGAATTTCGAAATTGTCCTAAGTTTGGTTAAGAGAGTTGATCATAGGTAGAATAGTTACTTTTTTTTACACAAAGGTAGAATAGTTACCTTTTTTTGACAGAAAGGTAGAATAGTTACCTTTTTTTGACAGAAAGTTACTTATATTCTATAGTAACAAAACTTGTCAACTTTGTTTTCAAAAAAAAAAAAAAAACAAAACAAAACAAAACCTGTCAACTTTTGAAGAACTACCTTATACATATTTTTCACTAATATGTGGGGAAATCAATGGTCCGCATCTTTAATTTATTTATTTCTTTTTTATTAGTCAAATCATCAATTTTTATATATTTTTTAAAGCATTAATTACGTGACACATTATTATTTACACAGATAATTAACATTATTTACAATTACTTGGTAGAAAGTTGTCTAGTTTTCTTCCTTCTATATCGATAATGAGATAAGTATTTCAAATAACTTACAAGTATAGTAACTTCCCTCAAATTCTTTATGTGAGATAACCAAGAAGTTCATAAATAGCTAACCTAATGTTGGAATCTAAACTTTATTCACTCTGTTACACAGTGCTGTTTGACTGCAGCTGTTCTGTGGAACCAATTCAACAATTGGTCTATTATGATTTTTTTTTCTCTTATCTCTGCATTTCTTCAGGAACAAGACACAGATGGTGGAGGAAGGGATCTTATCCAAGCTGCCAAACAACGCCAAATTAGTCGCCATGGACTCAACCAGCCATGAATTTGCAGAGCTTTTATTTTCACTTTCTTTTCTAGCAAACACCCATTTATTTCTTGCTTCAACAGAACCAGTTATTTTATATCTAATAACCATACTCAATTCAGAATCCAATCCAAACCCCAGCCCCAAAACCAAAACATTCTGTTTGGCAACATTGTTCAACATTTCCACCATCCTAGAAAACACAGAAACCTTAATCTCCAATGGAGCCATTCCAACCTTACTCAAATTCTCATCTCTCAAAGAATTCTCTGAGAAATCCCTTCAAACACTAGCAAATTTGGCAGTGACATCAAAAGGAAAACAAGCTTGGGAATCAAACTCAACATATCCAGAAACCTTGATAGACATTTTAACATGGGATTCGAACCCGAAATGCCAAGAACTCTCGGCTTACCTCGTAATGATTGTAGCCCACCAAAGCACGCAAAGAGAGAGATTGGCTAAGTCCAGGATCGTCCCTGCATTGGTGGAATTGGCTCTTTTAGGAACCCCATTGGCTCAAGAGCGAGCCCTGAAGCTGCTGCAATGGTTTAAAGATGAGAGGCAGGCGAGAGTTGGACCGCATTCGGGGCCGCAGGCAGGGAGAATTGCGGTAGGCTCGGGGTTCAATGAGAAGGAGATTGAGAAAGGGAAGAGAATGATGAGAAGCTTGGTGAAGCAGAGTCTGTATAAGAATATGGAGATGATAACTCGACGAGCCAATGGTGGGGAATGTTCTAGTCCCATAATTTGGAGGGCCTTGGTTTCTAGTACAAGTTCCAAGAGTTTGCCTTTTTGATAAAGATTGTTAAATTCATAACCTGTTTATGAATTTCATCTGCCTGTTTGTATTAATGTATATTGTCAAGGCACCCCAGAAAATGGAAATGATGAACCTCACTGTTGATGGCTAAAACCAATTTCTCTATTGCCAAAAACAATTTTCATTCTGAAATGATTATGTTCGGCAACGATGAACAATTAATTTTGGAATAATTTAGAGTGAAATATAATTTTGGCACCTATAGTGTTAGGTATGTTCCAGATATTCTCATCATGGGTTTCATTCTCTTGTCTCAATTAGTAGTTTAACTAAAAAAACAAGTACATTGAATGAATCTTAGACAACAAAATTTTGTCTTTAAAAGAGATTAAAGGTCCTACCGGGAGTCGAACCCAGGTCGCTGGATTCAAAGTCCAGAGTGCTAACCACTACACCATAGAACCAATGTTTTAAGAATTCATTTGTTTAGTTATAATTTCTAGAGATGTATGATCTAAGTTGGGTGGCGTTGGGAGAACTTTTTGAATGAACCCAATCCTATATTTTTGTGATAGGTTGGTTTGAGTTATTAGGTTGTGTAAATCTCATATTTTTTCTATAAAATAAATATATTCGTACATTGTAAAAATATTAATAAATAAAATAGATAATATTATACTTGAACATATCTCATTAGTGCATGTTATTTATCGATATGTTAAGAATTATGATTATGAATTAATTTCTCTTCTCTTCTCTCTCACACACACATACATGTATATTATTTTATCGATACGTGCGCTACACAATTTTACTTTTTATAAACAAATTAAGAGAAAGCTACACCCTCACACATGTGTGCACCCTCACATATATTGTCGTTAATGTGGCACTTTGAGAACCACAATTTTCTTTTCTTTTTTTTAATCTCTTTTTGTTTATAAGAGATTTTTTTTTGTATCTCACACGTGTATGTGTTAGAGTGCATGCAACTGCTGCACCCAAATCTTTCTCTAAACAAAATAACTTTTTATTAAAAATTGTGTTGTGCATCCGGCCACATACACCTTAAGTTTGGATTATCTATTTATGCATGGGTAGGCTCTAGAATTATAATCCAATACATCCCGTGATTGTTTGTGTAACAACAAATTGCTAGATCTATACTCAAAACCAAATTGCAAATGATAGATCTAACCAAATTGAGCAAATAGAGATGAAATCAAATCAAATAAAGAAGGATAATGGAGAAGAGAGACAAAACACACCAGATTTATAGTAGTTCGAGAACGCCCCTACTCCACTGTTATGGATCGATTGATCTTATTCGATTCACCATCATAATGCCATTGATTGAATGTACAAGTGCTCTCAAAGGTGGCTAGAGTTTCTATTCTCACTCTCAAAGAAGATGAAACTCCCAAATGAGTTTTATATAAGAGCTCCAATACACATCTTTCATGATGAGTAAACTAACCCTCAATTAACCCCAGTTAAACATTAACTCACCAATTGGGCTAATACATGATGTGTAATTCACCTAATAACAGTTTGCGTGCTTCGTGAGTTTTGTCAACCATTTAAACGTTCACTTTTTTCTTTGTGTAATTTTTTTGTATTCAATTTTTTAGTCAATCTTCAGTCAAAGTGTTTGAGGTTATTTGATCGGAGTACGGTGGAGGCACTTGCCGTGCGCAGATTATTAGGTCATCACTTACCACTCGATGCACACCAGGCCAACTCGGAATGGTATCCTTTTCGCCATTCTATTTTCTTTTTCCTATCTGAATCATAAATGTAGAATGTTGTCCTCGAGCGAATGCTCTTCTCAAACTCTCATGTTCGAGACACATTAATTTGTAAACACCACCTTCACTAGACACATGTATGTTTACCTTGGTTATAGTGGAGTAAAGTTCCGATTTCCCAAAAAGAAAAAAAAAAGTTTTAGCATTGTTTTCGTCCGTCATGTTGTCATGGGATCGATAAAAACAATTGGAATGAACCTTCGATCTAAACCCTTGCAATTCCATGAGTTCAATTACAATATGCGGAATTGGGAATGCGGACCTGCATCTTCTTAGTCGAAGATACATGTCAATTATCATTGAGTTAAATCACTTTGGCTAGAACCGTTGCAATTATGAACAAGGCCTATCTGCTTAAAATAAACGAATGATCGAGCTAAAATAAGAAATGAAGATAAAAGCTTAGTTTCCTGTCGTGTATCTATTTGTTTGACATGGACTAGCTTCTATGTTCTCTAAGTTTCGTACCAGGAAATGATCTAAATGGTAATAGTCTCTATGTGGCATGGGGTCTCAAAGCTCTACAGGGAAAATATTCAAGCATTCTGGCCTATTTTCAGAATCAGGTATAATGTAGGTCACATGCATTTTTGCCTCTTAGGTTTATTAGTTTTTGAGGCTCTTCTGATCTCCACTCTACTTTTATGCCCCTAATCATGTTATTTTAACGACCCATATTACATTAGTCTTCATTTGCTTTCTGACAAAGCATGCATATAAAACTAATAAAATTGCTCTGACTACAGATTCTTAGACGGTCTGAAATTTCATTTTGTTTCGGCAATGGAAAGTGTTGAGATATGCCTTGAACGACTTAATGCCCTACGATTAGTAGTCGGAGGTCTCGCTGCCCCTGAAACCTAAATTAAATATGTATTTGTTATTTAATGGGATTTTATATATTTTGGGTTTGTAATCTATAATAAAGTTTAATGAGAGTACGTATATAAACTCGAATTAAACTCTGGTGCCCTATGATGTCATTCTGTTTTTCACCTCTCCTTAATAAGATCACTTCACTCTGCCAGTGAACTAGCTAACACAACATCAGTGAATCACGTAAATTTCTGTGTTGTTTCTTCTCTCTCGTTTTCTCTATTTTCAATTGCTTCCTGATTTCCGTTTTCATAACAGAAGGTATGTTGGTATAGTTTATCCCTTGCTCTATTGAATTAGGTATGTTCCTTAAAGAAAGAAAAAATAGTCTAGGGGAACTGTTTGGTTCCAGTACTTCAAGAATAAAGAGGTTATTCTACATGTCAAGTGAGGGCTGTAATTTGCTGCATGAGGTACATATAACTTGATTATAATGTGGACTAAACCTACATACATCTACTACATAACTTTTAATATCAATTATGCGGTACCTGTTGTCTGAGAATTATGATTTTTGTTTTAATATTTTTTTTCTTAATAATGTATTATCAATCATGAGTACTATATTGAAGCATCTTTTTCCTTAGACTTTGGTTTTTCCATTTGTTAACCTATTATAATGCCTACAATTCAAGATGGAAGATTTGAACCCACGACTTGTTAGTCATTAGGTTGCCATACTGATAACGTTGAGTTACTGATTTGGTTGGTTGAATGCTACTCTTTCAAACGCTCTTCATTAAATTAAACCTGATTTAAATCTATGACTCATGGTAATTGCTGGGTCACTTGAGAAAATGTTTCTGCTGCAATCTCTTAATTTGTGCTATTTTGGTGCGTCATTAAAATGTCACTTCTGCAGATCAGTTGGTGTAGTATTTTTATGTCACTACCTATATCAAATTATTTTATTTATATATTTTTATAATATGGAACTGCATTATTGCAAAAGAATAGATTCGTACATGCTTTCATCTAATACCTCCAATTTCTTTTCATCAAAAATCTGAAAAGTCAGTAGCAGTGTAGCATTAAATTTTTACCTTTCTTTCATACTTTTTTAATTAAATTTTTTATACCTTACTTGGATTTATGTAATTTTTTTCCTCCAAATTATTTTAAAAAAAAAAACTGGAAACATATTTGGTCATGTTATGATTTTTTTTATATATGTTTTAACTAGTTTATTTATCATTTATGTTTAAGTTGATATGAGTCTGAAAGATACTTTTTGTTTTTAGATAAGTGTAGGCACAAATTTTTATTTCAATTTTGCAATTCTTAAAAATATTTCATATATATATAAATATTTCAACTTTCATTATGTTTAATCAATTTGAGTTTGGTTTTATTTAGTTTAATTTGATTGATCAGTTTGTGGATAGAAATGTTAAGGTGAGTGGAGTATCTTTTCATTTTTTGTCTTAAAGAAACTCAAAATTTAAATTAAAAAATATATTTATATATTTTAATTTAAAATTTGAATTTCTCTCCTTTTTATTAATCACGAAAAATTCCCAATTTTTAATTAAAAAAATGTGGGAAATTCTCCTCATTTTTGCACCTTTTGAAAATAGAAAAACCGTCCAGAATTTTAACCAAGAATTTCTTTTTATGGATTGGTTCAACGCATAAAAATTAACCTTTATTTGAGTTGGCGTAATCACTAAATTTGCAACTTATTTGATCATTTATTCATCTTCCCAAATATCTCTACATTTTCCTAATAACAAATAAGTAGAAACGTGAATTTCTTCTAACGTTCCTGTCTAGTCTGAAAATGGGAAAGATGCTTACTTTTTTATAATTCAAATAAAAGCTTGGTTTGGTAATATAAAAATAAAAACTTTAGGGGTGGATCGATAACCTTTTGTTTTTTGTTTTTGAATGTAAGCTTATTTTTATAAAATTTCCTATAAGTTCCATCTTTTTCACCATCTTACCTCAAAAAAGTGGATGAATGCTAACTAAATTTTTTTTAAAAAGCAAACAAACTTTTGGAAGCTATTTTTTTTTTTTTTTTTTTTTTTAAATTTTGGTTTGATTTCTAAAAATATAGGTAAGAGGTAAATATTGAAGTGAGGAAAAACGTATAGGAAGATAGTTGTCGTAGACTTTAATTTCAAAAACAAAAAACTAAAAAAAATGCCTCGTTTGATAACCATTTCGTTTTTTGTTTTTAATTTTTTATTTTTAGTTTTTAGTTTTTTATTTTAAAAAATAAAAATTGTATATGCTTTATAACGACTTTAGTTTTCTGTATTAAAAATTTTAAAACTAAAAAACATGTTTGATAACTATTTCTTGTTTTCAAATATCACATTTTATTTAGATTGTTTTAATTTTTTACTCTTTATTTTTGATATTTTTATGATTTTTAAAAAACGAAAACACATTTTTTTTTTTTTTTAAACTACTTTTTTTAGTTTTAAAATTTTATTTAATATTTTAAAAACGTTTTTAAAATTTTAAAAATAAAAATAAAAATTAGTTATGAAAACAAAAAGTGACATCTTTTTCATTTTTATGAAGAAAGCCCACTGAAAATGAAGGCCTGCCATTAGGGACACATGAGGAGCACAATTTGAAGAGAAGAATCCAAAGCCTGATTTGTTTGTTCCAAGCAGAAAAAAGTGCTCCAATTTGGGGAAATGGCCACTCCACCATTTCTACAATACAACTGCAACCCACCTCTTCTCTTGTTGGGGGGTTGACATTTTCATTACCTGCAAAATTCCACTTTCCTACATATTGTACAATCCAACATATCAAAACCAAACAATCTTTTTGGCCAATTTGTGTTACTGTTTTAGGTAGAAAAAAGCGGGGCAGAGGATTGTTGGAGATACTCACTTATGGTGCAATTATCCCACATTGATAAGGTGAAGATTCTTCAACACATTTATAAGGGATATGAGTTACTCCCCTCATTGTCAATTGGTTTTGAGGTGAAACCTCATATTCTCTAATATGGTATCAGAGTCCATGTGAGTTATTGGTCTCCCAAAATTCCGATCCGACCCAAAAATGCTTTGAATTCAAAAAAGCATTTTTCAATATATGACCCTCATCTTGAGGGGGCATGTTGGAGATACTCACTTGTGGAAAATTAATGTTAATAGTGGTTGAAATAGTTTTGTTTGGAGATTGATGTTAGTAATTGTTGGGTAATTAACTACTCATTTAAGCCCCGTTTGGTAACAAAAAAAAGTAGCTATGGTTATCAAACAAGACCTTAGGTATTGGTGTCCATACTTGTTATGTTCGATGAATGGTTAAAGGTGTGTTTAGGAGAGAATGAGGATGCTTACCCTTTTGGGCTAAAGAGAATTTTTTCCCCATAATTGTGTTTTCTAAAAATTACATTTTTAATTTTTTTTCTTAACCACTTTTCATTCTCCCCACAACAAGGATTTATTTTATATCATTATTATTTTCTTTCATTATACTCATTATTTTTTTTTTTTCCCATAATCATTCATTTCTTCCAAAACACAATAAATCATTCTTCTCATAATCATTTTCTTCACCTTAAATATAAATAATCATTTTCCTCTTAATTATTATTATTATTTTCCTTCAACAAAACATGTCCTAGAGAGGTTTTTTTATAACGAAATAGGCAAATACAAATAAGGGGTTCTTGAAGAGTAGGACTCACTCCAATCTCTTATATATATTTTTTCTTTATTTATATTTTTTTGACAAAATCTTTTTCCTTTAATTAAATTGATTGGAATACATTGTTTTTCTAATTAGCGAAATTGGGTGCTCCTTGTGATTGTTTATGCTTTTCTAAATGGTTTGTATCATGTTGGATAGGACCATATATATATTTGTAATTTCAATGACAGATCTTAGCCATACACTAAAAGTAGGTATTGATGTAACTCTTTAGGGTGCGTTTGGGCCTCCGTGATGTAAACGGGCGGGTGGGTTATGAAAATTCAACCGACGTTTGAGGGGCCGATTTAAATAAATGCCGATTCTAAATCACCACCGCCACTGTTAGGTTGAAACGCCTCCGCTGTTTATGCAGAAAAGCTAAAATTAATCTTTGTTTTTCTTAATGCAATTGAAAAAAATAAAATCTTTTTTATGTATAATTTAGAAAAATAAAATCTTTAATAAGAATATATTTTATTTCATATTGAGTTACTTTTCAAAATTATGATTTATTTGAATATTAAAAAATAAAAATTTATCAGTCCCCTTCAAATTACTTTTTTTAACTTAAATATGTTTTTATTAAAATTTAATATTGAACTTTTTTCTTTACGCTAAAAAAAAAAGAGTTCAATATTAAATTTTAATATATAACTATACCAATATATATTATATGTTGAAGAATATGAAGGAAAAAAAACTATTTATAAAAAAAATGTTTTTTTGATAAATTAGAAAGAATTTTTTTTTCAATATATATAATGTAAAAATATTTCTGCATTTAAAAAAAAATCTAAATTGAAGATTTTACAAAAAGAAATTAGAAGAAAAAAACATAACCCTCCTATAATAACCTACATCCCAAACACAGTTTATCATAGCTCATGCTATAATAACCTACACCCCAAACACCATTTATCATAACTCATGTTATAATAACTTGTACCCCAAACACTGTTTATTATAAACCTCCGTATATAATAACTCACCGTTTATAATAACATATCGTCTACAATAACATAACCGATGTCCCAAACATGCCTTTAGAAGGGGTGCTATACGAGGATGATAAGTTGTTTTTTTTTTGTAAGATTATAAAATTACAAAGGTGGTAGTGGGGTACTATGGAATTTTCACATTTATTAATATCTTAACTAATGTTGAGCTAATTATAAAAAAAGAAAACCAAGGTTGAGTTTTAGTTATGTTGACATATTGATTTTATAGGTGCTTGAATATAAAACATAACCAAGCACTTTTGATGCTTGGTCTATCACCATACTAAAAGATAGTTGTAAATATGATTTTAATTTTGTAACCTATATTTTAAATTTCTTTCAATGAAATGAGAGAATTTCGAACTTTAAATTTTTAATCACTAACTCATTTATTATATTAGTTAAAATATGTGTATACTCGTTATATAATTCAATTATATGTGTATTGATTGAACTTTAATATTAATTTTAAACTAAATTATTATCAATTTTAAAATATAAAAATTAAATTATTAAATATACTAAATAATATATTCTTTACGTGAGAATGCTCCATAACATGCAAAGATAAATATTTATTATTATTATTATTATTATTATTTTGTAATTTAATACATTTTCAATCTTATTAAAGTTATCTTCAAAATTATTGACCTCCACTATATTAGATATCCTAAACCTCTCTCAACAATTTTTTTAATCTAATATATATATATATATTGAGGAGAGAATGGACACTATTTTTTATATAATAATTATGCATTTAAATTTTTTATTTTAGGTTTTGTGAGTGAAATACGTTTTAGAAGATTCATCAAGGAAGCAAACCCAAACCACACGACACTAATTAATTCAGCATGTTGTGTCTAAGTAAGTCGTAGAGATGAAAATTTAAACCTCTAAATTTTTTCGAACTTAAATGATTATTAGAATTTTTTCTTAATTATCATTTCCTTTCAAACTTTCATACTCTTAAAATTACTAATATAGGAAATTAAGTTCTTAGTTTTTTCTTAACCATTACAGATGAATTCAGTGAAAAAAAAAATTTAGATCAAAATTATCAATCGAATATATAATAGTTGCCTATAAAAAAAAATATCTGCAACTATAAATGTTGTGGGATTATTTGATTATTTTTATCAGAATAGTCAAAATGTAGTAAATATATATAAAAAATATTTTTTCATATAATTAAACAACTCAACATTATTTACTTTTTCTTTCCTCTCCTTTGTGACATCTTGACTAGATGATATTACATTGAATGTTTTTGTGTAAAATGTTTCTATTAAAAACTGTGGGGTTTTAAGAAAAAAGTAATTATTATAATGTAGGGCTGTCTGTCCTCATTTGTTGTAGGTAGACTAATGATATAGCACTCAATATATAATTTATTTGTTGATGTTTGTTTTTTTGTCTTCAAAGGATGACGTAGTTGTTGAAGATGAACTTTGAAGATATACTTTCCTCAAGATCTAGGTTCGACCATGGAGTGAAAATGCATCAACACCAAACCATAACCAATCACACCACCGACTTATTTGATTTTTTTTTTGTTATTTATTATAGTGACCAAAACATAATTTAATTAAGAACCGTGTGTCCGCTTGCATTGGTGGGCGGTGCACTGTAATATGCCCCGTGACAATGCAGACTTATGGATTTACTTCGGGTTAATTGTTTGGATGGGTCCTTTTTTGAAAGTTTTTATCAAAATGGGTCTTTTTTTAAATTAATTCTAAAAATGGGTTGTGGCGTCTCTACTAAAGACGCCACACCCATTGAAATTGGTCAACTTGGCCACCTAGCCAAAATCTTAACAAACTCCCCTCCGTTATTTTTATTTATTTTTTTTCTGGTGATCTTCTATTTTCTTTCCTTTTTTTAGTAGTCTATCTTCTTTCCTTTATTCCATTACTTTTATAATATGTTTTTTAATAGTAATAATTTTTATTTTATCATATTTATTATTGAAATTTTCGATTTTCTAATAACTTAAATTAAAAAAAATATATATTAACAAATTTAATTTTCTCTAAAAATTTTATACATTAAAAACTAAATTTGATTAATTTTATTATAATACCATTATAACACACATATTTGATACATGTTCTAACTAAAAAATTGAGTTGTCAATATATTAGATAATTTTATTTTAATAATAAAATTGTGTATAAATTTTGTTAGAACATAATATTATATTTTTATCCTTGAATTTTAATTTTAATTTATTATCTACAAAATCATATATTTATTAGAAGGGTTTTTTTAGAACAATTTATTAGAAGGGTTTTGTTTTTAGACAATTTATTAGAAGGTTTAGATATTACTTTATTATCTTTTTTTTTAAAGCGATATTATTGTCTAAAAACCTTTCGAAGGGTTTTCAGACAGTAATATCGCTTTAAAAAAAAAAGATAATAAAATATCCAAAGGTTTAGATATCTTTTTTGAAAGCGATATCTTTGTTCTAAACCTTCTAATAAATTGTTCGAAAGGTTTTTAGACAGTAATATCGCTTTAAAAAAAAAAAAGATAATAAAGTAATATCTAAACCTTCTAATAAATTGTCTAAAAACAAAACCCTTCTAATAAATTGTTCTAAAAAAACCCTTCTAATAAATATATGATTTTGTAGATAATAAATTAAAATTAAAATTCAAGGATAAAAATATAATATTATGTTCTAACAAAATTTATACACAATTTTATTATTAAAATAAAATTATCTAATATATTGACAACTCAATTTTTTAGTTAGAACATGTATCAAATATGTGTGTTATAATGGTATTATAATAAAATTAATAAAATTTAGTTTTTAATGTATAAAATTTTTAGAGAAAATTAAATTTGTTAATATATATATTTTTAATTTAAGTTATTAGAAAATCGAAAATTTCAATAATAAATATGATAAAATAAAACATTATTACTATTAAAAAACATATTATAAAAGTAATGGAATAAGGGAAAGAAGATAGGCTTCTAAAAAAAAAAAAAAATAGAAGATCACCAGAAAATAAATAAATAAAAATAACGGAGGGGAGTTTGTTAAGATTTTGGCTAGGTGGCCAAGTTGACCAATTTCAATGGGTGTGGCGTCTTTAGTAGAGACGCCACAACCCATTTTTAGAATTAATTTAAAAAAAGACCCATTTTGATAAAAACTTTCAAAAAAAGACCCATCCAAACAATTAACCCATTTACTTCCTAACTTGAAAGTTTTTAATTGGAAAAAATCAATTACGAAACTATATGTTATTTCCCCATTTCACGAGTTTTATTTGACACGTGTCTAAACCATGTGTCCACTTGGATCGGTAGGTAGGACAATATGCCTCATGACAGGCGTAGTAAATGAATTGAATATTTTAATTAAAAAAAAAACAATTAACAAATATGAAAGTCCATTGAATAGCTATTTGATTTTAGTTCACTATATTTGGAAATTCAAACTCTTAGACCTTTTAATTACTAAGTATACATAAATGATTTTTTCAACAATCATATTAACTTATAGAAGGTGTTTGGATGAGGTTTTGGTTGAGAAGTTAGTTTGAGGAGTTATTTTAAGTACTTAAAAATAGGGAATTGTAATAATAAACTTGTTTGAATGTGGTTTTTATGTAGAACAGTTATAGACAATAACTAGTTTTGATGTGAATAAAAAATGAATAATTATTTTGAGTAGTTAAAAAAAGAATGTTTAAAAATGAGTGATTAAAATAAATTATTTTGAAGAGTGAGAAATTAATTATTAGAAATAAAAAATTATAAATAAATAACTAAAAATAAATTATTAGAAATGATAAATTATTTTGAGTAGTTATAAAAATTTGTTGTGATGCAATTTTTGAAGGCGTTGGTATCTTATTCTAAATATGACAAACAAACAACCCATAGAAACTTGGGAAAAGTTTATAATTCAATTGTGGCTCTATCTAACCAATAATTTTCTTTTAGACAATGAAAGATTGGGCACATAAGCTGAGCTGAAGACTTAAAGAAAATGGGGTTTTCCTCAGTCCATTATTTTAGTGGGCAGGTTTATGATAACCATATTCAATCATGAGCTCTGTCTGCCTGTTCTGTATATAAACTCAGCAAGGGAAGCAATAAAAGCTTCACATTCACAGCTCAATCAGACTCATTTTGTGGCCCAAAAAATATCCAAAAATGGGCTTTGGGGTCAGAGTGGTTTTAGCAATTGTTGTTCTTCATGCTTGTTGGTTGCTGTTTGTGGTTGCAGAAGCCAACAAAAAAGGCAGCTTGAAAGTTAGAAAGCAAGCCAATGCAGGGTGCAATTTGTACAAGGGAAGATGGGTTTTGGACCCATCTTTTCCTCTCTACAATTCCTCTGCCTGTCCTTTCATAGACGCCGAGTTCGATTGCCAAAAGTATGGCCGACCCGATTCGGCTTACCTCAAATACTCTTGGCGACCCGACTCGTGTAACCTTCCAAGGTCATTTCTCTATTCTTCTTGCCTCATACACACACTTTGCTTTGCTTTTTCTGGGTGTTTCTGGGCAAGGCTCTGTAGCTAATACACTTACGGTCACTCAAAATAACTACTTATTTCTAATCTTTCAAAATAATTCATGTCTAACCATTTAATTATACAACTTTGTACCAAATTTACATTCAAACGAGTTATGGGTGAGTCTTCTACGAAAATTCACATCTAAACAAGCCATTAACTGCAACTACTTTACAAAAATACATACCTAAACGAACTATTACAAAAGTCTTAATTCCTAATTACTTAAACTAACTATTCAATCTAATTACTCTAAATAACTCCTCATGCAACTACTCTAATTACTCAAACTAGCCATTTGGTGTTTTTGTTTGCAGATTTGATGGAGTGGATTTTATGAGGAGATGGAGTGGGAAAAAGATAATGTTTGTGGGGGACTCACTGAGTTTGAATATGTGGGAATCGCTTTCGTGTATGCTTCATGCGACCGTTCCTAATGCCAAAACCACCCTCCTCAAAAAAGACTCTATTGCTTCTCTCATCTTTCAGGTTTAATTTTGCCTCTTCTACTTTTTACTCTCTCTATCTCTCCAAAATATCTCATTGCAACTTTACACCATGCATATATACATATATATACTTTGGGAGGTAAAACAATACTAATTTTTTAACATATCCGAATATTGTAGAACTATACAGTTATTGTTAAGAATGATCGATCGTAAACTTATCCAAACACTCACAAATATATACTAGGGAGAATATATTTCAATGATGAAAATCTATTTAAGAATGAAATAGAAGGATAAGGAATCTTTTCATTTTCATTGAGACAGCAAGCAAGCATGCATTTGTCCATTTCGTTGTGATCTTGCAGATACTATTTTCGTATTTTAATGAACTTTTTTTTTTTTTTAATTTCATTAATCTTTCGAGTCCTCAAGCAAGAGAGTGTCAATTTCGGTGGCCATGTGCATTACGTCGCCCAGCCAGCCTGTGATCGTAGAATTCGCGCGCCTCTCAGTTTATTCTAAATTATTATTATTTATTATTGTCTTTAAAAAATCGTTTTTTTAGTTCAAAGTGGGGGAAGAGACCAATAAACCCTAACAACTACTCTAAAATAATATAAGAGCCAAATATCGATTTTCGGCGTCGAATTCGTGACGGTGGAGTTGAAATGGATTACACCAGACAAGATAACCAATTGCGCCACTGACCCTCGATTGAAAAATTATTTTTAAATAAATTGAAAACGAATTTTCGTGCCTAAAGTAATATGAGAAATGTTTGCATGCCCACTGATGTGGCATAATCCAATCCCTTAATTTTTTATTTTTTTTTAAATAATAATAAGTTTCTTCAAATTAAAAATAAAATTAATGGATTAGATATTTCCATATGGTGGTCGGCAGCATGCAAACATTTCTGAAGTAATATAGTTCCCATGACAACATTTCAGTTAGGAAAAAGAAGAAATCTAAAAAAATCATGAATAATATATATATATAAGAAATCCAATGTCAATTTTTTTTATTTTTAAAAACAATATATATAACAAAAAGTAACTCAAATGTAGCAAAAATTGAGAATGGACATTCCATTCGATTACATTCCAACTTCTGAAATTGATGACTTCAATTAAATTAAACGAATTGAAAACAATTAAGTGAAATTGATAGAAAATTATGAACTTAAAATATTTTGATATGTATGAAATACTTTTAATTTGTCAAAAATAAAATAGAGATACTAGAATTTACTGCTTACACACAATAAACAAAAGGGGATTTTGCATGTATAACAAAAAAAGATATTTTCATCTATAGTATAAAATCAAAACTAATTCATTTGTAGCAAAAAATTCAAATTGAATTCTATCACTAGCTGAATTATATTAGTGATAGATTTCAATCAATGAAAGACTTCTTCAATCACCGCTTGAATTTTCTACTAGCGATAGAATTTCAAATTGAATTCTATCACTGGTTGAGTTTTATCACTGATAGAAATTAATATGATATAGATGGAATTATTTTAGAAATCGTGCTGCAAATGTAATACAAAAGGTAAAATGTGCTGCTGATGGTAAATTCTCTAAACAAAAATCTCTTTTTTTCAAATAATTTTATGTTTGTTATTAGTTGTGTCCGGACATTTTTTAGCTAGATTTGGATGTTCTAACCTTTAGATTAGGGTGCTTTTATTTTGTTAATTTGATTAGGGTGGTTTGTCTTTATTTTGGGCCTTTATGTGACAATTTATTTTGAAGGTGTATATATATAATTGAGAAGTTGAAGCTTAGATTTCATATACCCAGAAGACATCAATGGTTTTTAATTTTTAAGTTTACTCAATATAACCAAGAGACTCCAAACTTTTGCCAATTGTGAAGGGATATTAATTTTTCCTTAAGCTATGGATTAAATTTAGAGGATTTGAAAGTTTAAACTCAAAACTAAATATACAGACATCAAGAAATACTAGCAACTATCATGCATTTTAAGAAGAAAACAATATTAATGAAGGAGTCAATAAGAATCATAGCTTAACGGGTATAAGCATGTAACTATGACTAAGATGTCATGAGTTCGAGTTTTGAAGTAAAAGTGCACATGTGGACAGGACTATGGAGTAACATTGCTCCTATTTCGGACGCCGTATCTTGTGGACATAGTGAAAGAAGATGTTGGGCGAGTACTAAAACTAGACTCCATCCAGGCTGGGAAGGCATGGCTAGGAATGGACGTCCTGATTTTCAACTCCTGGCATTGGTGGACCCACACAGGAACATCTCAGCCGTAAGATCAAAATTCAAACACCAAACCTTCTTTTGTTCCTTCTGTGTTGGAAGGGATAAACCCAAGTGTGTAATTTGCAGGTGGGATATCATACAGGATGGGACGACACAGTATCGAGACATGGACCGATTGGTAGCATTTTACAAGGGATTGACGACATGGGCCAGATGGGTTGATCTCAATGTTGATCCTACAAAAACTAAAGTTTTCTTCCAAGGAATCTCGCCTTCCCATTATTTGTAAGTGAAGCTTTAGCTTCAATCAATTTCAGCCCAGGGAAATGATGAGGTTCATAACCCAGCAATGCATTGCTTAACTTGTCTTCTACTTCACATATTGTGATTGTCTTGTTCCATCAAATCAACTGCCCTGAATAAGATATTATATAAGATTTGAGTTAGAGGATACCACCTAGCCCGCGTTTGAGGCCGCGAGTTGCTGACAGTTGTTGGTCGGTTATCATTCTTGATAGGTTATCATTGTTGGTATTTAGGGTACTAATAATAGTTATGTGAGTTATCATTGTCCATATTTGGGATGTAGTGAAAAAGATTTCGAAGAAGATAAATAAGGAGGTCATATAGTAATGGTTATTGGGCTGTGCAGTTCCAAAATAGAAGATTGAGATGGTCCCCAAGGAGTGGCACGGTGATCGAAGATTTGGGTCTTGAAGGTATGCTCCCCTCAAGGTCTCAAGTTGAGACTCACCTGTGACATTAATTTGTAGACACCTCCAGTGCCTCAATTCCTTTGATGTCACTCAGTGCTAACCTAGGGGCGAGCATGGTTACCCCGGCTATAGTGGAGCTAACCTCCGATTTTCCGGTTTCCAAAAACAAAATAAATATAGGATTAATAGTGATAGGAACTTATCTTGATATTATTCAAATAGGGATGTTTAGAGAACTCTCCAATCTCCCTCTGAGGCCTAACCCCTTACTCAATACTTTTCCTATCATTCTAAGACTCAAGCTAGAGTTTATGTAGGCATCAACCCTAACTAATCTCTTACTATCTAATCTACATATAAGGCGTCCATCAAATTGTGAGTACCTGTCTATAATCATTATTGGAGCCCCAAACGCTGGATGGGCTATAATAAGTCAACTTAACCATTATTCGGATTTCGGGCAACCATTATTGGAGCCCACAAACACCCTCCTATAGTTGATTTGCATGCGTTTTTAAGTGATTTATTTTTTAATGAATTGTGTTAAACACGACGGAAAAGCTTAAGCTTTAGATTGGGGCAAATTTTCTTTTCCAATTCATTTAGCAAATATTTTAGATTCATCCATTTTGGTTTGTCATTATGTTCAAGTTCAACTATGCAATGAACCAGGGGAAAAGAATGGAATCAGCCCAAAAAGAACTGTATTGGAGAGAAAGAGCCATTACCCGGATCGATTTATCCGGCAGGTGCACCAGCAGCAGCAGATGTTGTAAATAGAGTGTTGAGTGGGATAAAAGTACCTGTTTACTTGCTGGACATAACAACGCTCTCTCAGCTGAGAAAAGATGCCCATCCTGCTAGTTACAGCGGCGAGCATGGCTCCGACTGCAGTCACTGGTGCCTTCCTGGATTGCCAGATACATGGAACCAGCTCATGTACGCTGCTCTCTTAACCCTGTGAAGTTCAATAAACTTACCATGAGATCTCTAAGAAGAATTTGGAGACAACTCTTTCTCTACACAGAAAATAAGGAACATGTAACAAGAATAATATTATTCATTGGATTGGTACGAAGAATGGAGGATAAGATACTGTAAAAGGTGGATTGTTTGTGCTTGTGATTAGGAGATGAACTTCTGGTTTATTCAGTATATCTTGTACCATTTAGCTTTACACCTGATTTGTAATCTTTTCACAGATATGCAACTTGTCAATGTAATGGTTTTCTTAAATTTATTACTGAAATCAATAGTCTCTCGTTTGCATTATTTTGAAGTAGTCCTACGTTGACTTGGACTGACGAGACATGTGTCTAAACTTAAAGTGAGTTCTAATTGAGAAGATGCTTTTAAAAAGCTCATCTTACAGAGCCTCAAGCATCTAATAGAGGTTGAAGAGAGAAGGGTGCAACACTTACGCCTTGGATGATCAACTTTTCTTTGGAGCAGCTACAACCCGTACCATGTTCTGCAGACATTCGTTTCAAATGCTCCCCTGCCAGTTTCAAGGATTGAAGCTAAATCTATCATTTTCACAGATATCAATATGTTACAAACGACATTATTCATCAAGATCGTGAATGAATTTTAGATCCAAGTCATATAAATGGCTCTGATAATTTGTTGTTACCCATCGTCGAAAGCTGATGCGACCAATACAAGCTTCTTCAGATCAGAATCACCAAATGCAGCCCATGAAGGGCGTCAGCCTTTTGCTCTGGCCACTCCAAATGTTTAAGCACTGCTCGTTCATCAACCTAGATATAAACAAACCACAACTTTAAGTATCAATTAGTTATCTCCGGTTCTTAATTTTCCACAAGCAAAAATGAATTACACATATGGTGGGTTGGGGAAGATGAGGAAGAAAAGAAGGTACATGGATACAACGAAAGATAGCTCCTTCAAAAAGTCAGTATCTTCAACTTTTTTTATCAAATGCTTTATGAACTCTCCTTTGGTTTCTACGTTCCTTTTCACTCTGCAAGTTCCATCACCATATTAATCTTTCAACAAAATGATATATTAAAAACCATACTATTTTTGTTTATATTGACCTTCAGCATACAACAAGATTTTCTGAATTCATCAAGGGCAAACAAATCAGACTATGCAGAGAGACCAGATAGAATCATTAGTACCAAAGTGAGCTTTGCTAAGCATGTGAATCATCCACCGACCTTAACTAAACTACAAAAAAGAGGGAGAGGGAGAGAATCAACTTATTTCATCTGTACTGTTATATATCTAACTGGATTTGATCACTAGAGGACACACTCAATGACAAATTAACTAGAAGTATCTAAACTAAATTACTTAATGGTAACTACATGAATGGAGTAATTATCAAACGTTTCAACGTTCCACTAAATATATCAACGCACTTAGAGTTGCTTGATGGTAAAAAACGGAGACTTATTATTGTACTAATTTAAAATTCAGCTCCAGCCTGCAGATTGTCATACAGTTTATAGCAATTCTAAAGCTCTTCAATTGAATGAACACAAAAATAGACAGCTTTAAGCATTTTCCCACATCATTTCCTCAGTTAATCTTATTGTACCGGCTAGTGCCAGTCAAGCCTTTTTGCATTGAAAAAGTTGAATCTGTTCTGCTCTGATCAATTGGATCATGTAAAAATAGTACAAAGCTGGACAATATGATAGTATGACATTAAATAATTTGAAAACTTCAAGAGAACTAAACTAAGTATGACAAGTTCAATTATTTTTTTCAAAAAAGTATGACAAGTTCAAACATGAATGGACGGATGTTGGCTTTGTCAACTAAGCCATAGCTGTAAGGTGTCCACGATCAAAGATGAGGCAACTTGTGGCATTTGCGTTCCTTTCATGAATGACTCATCTGAAATTTTTTCAAATAACTCTGCGGGTGAATTGATGAATTCAACTGTTATTGCTCCCTTCGCTCGAATTGAATGCTCTTGCAAAGCATTCGACTGCAAACACCAGAGTATCAATGAGTGAGTCATTAAACTACAGCAATCAAAGCTATCTGAAAACTTGGCAATAATTCTCTCAGCAGGTGCTTATGTTGTTTTGGTGATGTATTAAGAGATAGGGATTGCAAAGTCCCACAATATACAATGATGCACATCAACTTTAAGCACCAAAACGATCCTCTTGGTAAATATTGGAGCATATCGTTCTTGAATGCTTGAATGGGATACTTAATAAATACTAATTGCCATATCCCGTCTCTCAAGAATCAATTTTGCTCATGCTGGTTGTTCACTGATCAGAGGCTTCAAATCCAGGATCCCAACCAAGTATGGCATTGGAACTTACGAAACTATGTAGTCTTAAATGAGGAGTGCAATAGAAACACTAATAGTTAATCTGGAAAGAGCATGCCTATATCAAGATTCAGCAATTTATATCCGAACAAACACTTCTGTGTCTTAACAAGCAACCCTGCATCGTTCATCCAGACATTTATAAGGTCCCATCAGCCCCTACCCAACTGCTACCTTTGCATTGAACTTTTCTCATCTTCATCACCTCTCTCAGTTCACTAACATTGTCCCACTTCCCAGCTTCTGCAAAAGTGTTAGACAATGCAACATAAGCCCCTGGCCGACTGTCCGCATTCAGCTTGAATAGTTCATTGGCAGCAATGCAGGCCATTTCAATGTTGCCATGAAGCTTAGCTGAGCTCAGTAGAGCTGCCCACACATCAGAATTAGGAGCCTCAGACATTTGCATAACGAATTCCCATGCCTGATGTAAACTTCCTGCACGTCCCAGTAGATCAACCACACATGCATAATGCTCCATTTTTGGCTTCAATGAGTAGTCTCTCTCCATACTTTCAAAAATCTCCCAGCCTTTCTCTTCTAGCCCTCCGTGCGCACAAGCCGAGAGAGCGCTCAGAAAGGTAACAAAGTTTGGTTGAATCTGGCGTTCCTCTTGCATAACGCAAAAGAGCTGAAGTGCTTCACTTGCATATCCATTTTTTCCATATCCATCTATCATAGACGTCCATGAGAAGACATTTCTTTCTGGCATTTGGTCAAAAATCCGACGAGCATCCTCTATTCTTCCACACTTGGAGTACATGTCTATAAGAGCACTTCCAACTCTGATATCAGTGAAGAACTTAGTCTTCGTAAGCTGACATTGGATTTGTTGGCCAGCTTCAAATGCTGCCAACACTGAACAAGCGCCAATCACACTGGAAAATGTAGAAATATTTGGTGAAAAACACAAACGCTGCATGTCAATGTAAACCTCAAGCGACTTCTTGGCATGTTCAACCGTTTTACTATAACCTTCAATCATAGCATTGAACACAACTATATCCCTTTCAACAGTCTTCATAAAAATTTCTTCAGCATCTTCAACCAACCCCTGATTCATATATCCCGAAATCATCGAAGTTGAACATATCACATTCTTTTCCAACATCAAATCAAACACCATCCTCGCATAATAAACATCACCATTTTTAACGTAGGAATCGACAAGCGTCGTATAAAGTACATCATCCGGTGAGAAATCCGACTTAAATAACTGAGCATGAACCACTCTTCCTAAACTCCGCGGTACAGAGTCATCACGAGCACAGGTAGACGCCTTCAAAAGCATTGAAAACGTATACCCATCAGGCCTTTCACCTGAAATAATTAACTCACGGAATATTCGTAGCGATTCGGCTACTTTTCCCACCTTGATATACCCACTGATCATATAATTGAAGGCAGAAAGAGTCCTCTGAGGCAATTCGTCGAACACTTGGCGTGCAAACTTCAAGGACTTGCATTTGAGGTGCAATATGAGGAGCTTAATGGAGATATTCATGTTGGGTAGGAACCCAGTTTTGAGAATATGGGAATGGATCTTCTGGCCCGGAGAAGGGTGGTCTGAGTTGATGTAATGTTGCAGAGCTGACGCCAAAGAAGTGGATGATTGGGGTGCAATGGTGGAGAAAATGCGGTGTGTAAGAGCGTGAAATCTGCCATTTTTCATCATCACATGAATCCGGATAGCATCGTTCGGATTCAGTGTTGGATTTGGCCGACGAAACTCGGATTGGCCAACCTCGGAGAAGGGTAATGTCTTCTTATTTGAAACATGAACAGAGAGTGAAGATCAAAGAAGGTCAAACCCGGCTCACTAAATAGCAAATAGCCTCATTCCAACAAAAACTTATGTAGTCACTTGTTTTTTTTTTTTTTTCCTTTTAAATGATTGTTCTTCAAAATTAAAAAGTAAAATAAGTGGTTAAAATCTGACTAGACACCATGCAAATATTTCTCTATATATAATGTCATTGGAGTAATATTCAAGTATTTTCGATTATAGTTTCAAATTCTTCCTCTTAAATATTGTGTTAAATTCATAAAGGAGAGCAATTAGGTAGGTAAACCATCACAATGCATGTAGGAGAAAAGTGCCTCAATTTTATAAGAAGCCTGATCTATTTTTTCATCCACACCTAACCTAATTTACATCACATTTTATAGTTTGTTCAAATTACTTTACTATATGTTTTTTCTTGCTTGAATATCTACATTTTGCTTATATTTATAGAAACCAAACTAAAATTTAGAAGAAGATAAAAACATTCCAAAAGGTTTTTTTTTTTTTTTTGAAATTTGTTTATCATTCACATATTTTCTTAAAAAAAGATGGAGGGGCATTGTAGAAAAAGTGAAACCTATTGTAACAAATTTGAGTAAAAATAAGTGAAATTTCATAAACAAAAAACAAAATGATTATTAAATATGAGTGATTTCTTTCTTATTTTACTTTCATTCTCATCCTTCTACCTAGATTCATTTCATCGTGACAACCTATTTTTAGCAAGGTAGAGAATTGGTTAACAAGAGCATAACTTAACTAATGTGAATCTAATCTTATGACCAAGAAGTCATAGGTACTAATCTCCACCCTAAATGTCCGTGAACTCAAAATAATAAAGTAGAGAATCGCAATTTTTTTTCACTAAACACAAAATATATTCTCTAACCCTATACTTTTTAAGTTTATGTTACTTTTGCCAAAAAAAGAAAATTATTAAGACACACTCCAAACCCACGCCCTTTATAGCAATAGTAAAACAAACCGAAAACAATTTTAAAGAAAGTACAGTAAAAAACAAAGTAAAACATAACTCTAATGGCATGATATATTTGATATTGTAGTAACCAAGAGTTTATAGATTCGAATATTCTATCGTGTTGAAATCAGAATACAGGTTCTTGAAATTAAGGTGTAAATGATTAACGTTTATGATGGTGTGGGTCTGGTCCTCCAGGGCTGGATCTTGCAGGCTGCCGATTTGTTAGTTCTTTGGCCGCTGCTTCATTCAAGGCTTTCATTAATTGGCTTACGCTTCTTCTCTCGATTAAATCGTCACCCGAACGCCGCCCTTCAACTACGTTTCCAAGCAAAAGCCACCCGAAAATCACTAAAACAAACACCTTAAACGTCCACATTTTGAGTTCTCTAATCTTCAAGTTCATTTCTGCTTAGAACTTTGCACAAATCAAGTGTTATTTATACACAACTTTCCTGGCCTCTTTTGCTGCCAAGCCAATCCCTTGCTTTCTCTAAGTATTGGTTGATTTTACTTTTTTTTTCCCCTTTACAATGCATCAAATTTAACCTCTAGCTTTAGCTTTGTTGGATTCTACTAGACCCTTTTTCTTCACGAGTGTTTGCGTTCAGAATATTAATAGAAAATCGAATACATCATAATCAATTAGTTATGCTTTTGATTTTAACGATATTAATTATTCTAAGACTGCAATAAATTTACCTCTACTAGAAAAATATTGGGTAAAATATAAGTTCGGTCGATATTTAGAATTTAACCCTCATGATTTCAAAAACTAAAAATTAATATATGTAGTTTGGAAAAAGACCTAATTAGGTTGTTGGGGTTTAAAAAATAGAATTTAGCTCCTATAATGTTATAAAAACTAAAATATAGTCTTTATCATATGTAATCGCTAATATATTCAATAGATGACCGTTTATTATTCTTACATAAATTATATGATTTTTTTTATTATGTCAATTACTTAACTCATAATTTTATCATTGACACATGAATAACTTTCAAATACTTAATTTACTAACTATTAGAAACAACAAAAACTATTTTTTAGGTTTTAACAAACTATAAGAAAGACTAATTGCTATTTTTCTTCAAATCCGATGGACTAATTTTAGTTTCCTCAATTCTTTTACAAAGCATATGTACTATACTTATATTAACGCAAAAATATATCACTTTTTAAATATCAAAATAACGTCATGTTGGGAACTTGTTTGATAACATACTGGTCAATTTTAATTGTTTTGAGCGACAACAAAGCGTATGCGTCAGATAAAACTTCAAAACATAATTGTTCTGTTCACAATTTTACCGTCAATATTAAAAGGATTGATGTTTTTAGCTGCAAACTTCACTGCTACCCGTGTGAACTTTAGCTTTCATTAGCATAAGCATTCCAGAATCTGGGTCGCCGCTCCAGAAAGGCAGGAGGCCGCTCGAACACCAAGGAAGCTGTCTTGATCAAGATACCTGCAGTCAGAGCCCAGATAACGTACGTTTCGTTCTCATGTTCGTAGTCGAAAAAGTGTAGTAGATAACTATATCCCATCCATTCCCTCTCCACTGCTCTTCTCTTCTCATCCTGTTGCACCTACAATGTGAGACTGATGCTGAATGAATCTGTAAGGTATCAAATACCTTACTTCTTCAACAATTCTCAATAAAATACCAAACACAATATCAAATGGTAATAATCACCAACACACGGATAAAAGTTCAAAACCCAACAGATTTTATTAATGGAAATAACAAACGGTAATACGGGAATAAAAAGAACCAAAACCACGTTACCCCGGAGAGTTCGAGAGCTCCAGTATCTCTCCCAAAAAGCCCTCAGACCTTCTTCCAAAATAAAACCTACCCTCCATATTTATACCCACACAATATACTTTCTCTAACAGAATAACCACCCACTAAGTACTTTCCCCAATTGCCCTTCTAGACTATTCCTGATAGTTTGGGGATCTTAAAGAATCACCAAAAAAAACCATTATGTATAGTTTAAACTAATCAAAGTATCATCAGACATGCATGATAAACGTTTGCTGTTGATGGATATTGGATTGTTTCTATACTCTTTTTCCATTGGCATTATTGACTTCTTGTTAGTCTTGATCTATCATTGGTTTTTACTTTATAGCCCCTCTTTTTTGGCTATTGTATTCTTATTCTACTGTTTTTCTCTTATCCTATGTTAATTTTTTATTTACAAATGAATGGTTTTGTTTCCAATAAAAAAGTAACATGAGACAAGTATGATAAACCTTGAGGAACATTTCCAAGGGAGCATCAAATATTGCATCTACTTCACCAGCATTTGGAGTTGGATTGAATGCTTCCTTGCTAGATAACAGGCCAAGTACAGGAACTACAGTCATACCCTTCTGCACAGAGAGTATATGCATGATTCATCACATCAAATGGTAAAAAATCAATAGACCTCAGGAAAGCAATTTTCTGTTTAACCGATAGAACCTACACCTACAATCAAGTGATGTTCTTCCATCAACTAAATGCTACTTATCTAATCAGCCAAGTAGTTCCCCAGACAAGATTAAATGAATACCGGAGGGGAAAGTGATCGTATCGATAAACTGGAGACGACTGGAGAGAGTTACAGTTGTTGTGGTTTGGAATGTATCTAGTGAAATCTAACAGTGATTACTTAAAGCCTCAATTTGATAACTATTTGGTTTTGGGTTTTTTTTTGAAAAAAATAGTTTATAAAACAACTTTCACCTATGAGCTTTCTTTTGATTGGTCATCTATTCCCAATGTTTGCACCAAGTCAAGTTTTGAAAACTAAAAGAAATAATTTTTAAAATTCATTTTTGTTTTTGGAATTTAGCTAAAAATTCAAATACGTGAAAAATCATGGTATAGTAAAGAGATGGTGAGAAAATAAAAACAAATCTCACAAACAGAAAACTTAGGCCCCTTAATAACCATTTGTTACTAGTTTTTGGTTTTGAAATTTAAGTCTACAACCACTATTTCACCTACTTGGATATCAACATCTTATCTATGTTTTTAAAAACCAAATAAAAATTTGAAAACAAAAAAATTTTAGCTTCCAAAAGCTTGTTTTGGATTTTGAAATTTTAGCTTCCATAAAGATGAGATAAATTGTCGGAAATTTGAGTAAAAATGAGCTAAAATTTAAAAAACCAAATAGTTATCAAAGGCTAGTTAGAAAATTAGGCAAAAAGTTAGTGGAAACAGACAAATTAACCAAAAATGTTCAGAATCGATTCCAACAAGCTTATACAAATTCCACCATGTAAACCAAAACAAAGTATAGAATATGCAGTGAAAACCCTACATGAAAAATGAATCTAAGCAAAATAGTTAAAAACCTTATTAACAAACGGATCGAGAACAGAAATGACGTTAACAAGAGCAGGGGGCAAGCCAATTTCCTCCTCAGCCTCCCTCAACGCCGTCGCAACATCATCGGCGTCACTTAAATCCCTTTTCCCGCCGGGGAGTGAAACTTCCCCTGCAGCCAAACATCAACCATCTAATCCAGATGCTATTCCATTGCCCTAAAAAGCCATTTCAATTCGAGATTGAAGAATTAGGGTTTCGGAGCGAGACTCACCGGAGTGGGAAGAAAGCGTAGAGGCTCGCTTTGTGAGAATGACGCGGACCTCGCCGTGGTCGGTTAGGAAAAGGCAGATGAGGACGGCGGCACGGTTGGTCGCCGGAGTGGGTGGCGGCGACGGCGGAGATTTGGATGGATTGCTAGCGCGAAAATGTTCTGCAATGGCTTGCAGTCTCTGAAGAAGTTCTTCTCCAGAGCTTTTGGTCGCCATTGACGGTGCTGCAATTTCTTGGATTCGTCGTCGAGATTTATTTGACGGGAAATTTCATCCAATCAGAAGGGTAATTTGGTACTGTCGTTTTTTTTCTTTGACAATTGAACAAACCATCCTAACTAGAACGGTAGTTGTAACCATTAAAATCCTCCACCTAATTTCTAATTTTGACTTAAATATAATTCATTACGTTACAACGCTCGGAGTTTGAAATTTATTTCATTTTAATCTTTTAATTTTTAAATATTTAATTTTGGTCCCTCGACTTTGTTGTTTGTCCAGCTTTGATCCTTCGACTTGGATATTTGTTCAATTTTGGTCTCTCAACTTTTAAATGTTCAAATTTTGTTCTTACACTACCAAGAAAATTCGAAAATGGTCCTTTAGTTAAATGAGTTTTTTTAACTCTTTAATGACTTTCTCTCTCTTCCATAATTCATTATTTATCTCGTTAAAAATTTTATCTCTTTTAAACTTAACTCTCTAGTCTTATTTTCTTTTTTTAATTTTTTTTCTTATTTTCTCTTCAATTCATCTCATCAAATTCTTTAACATGAAACAATTTTCTTAAATAATAATTTTTGTACTTTGTGTTTGTCACTTTTTGTTTCAAATTTCGTAGTCTACCATAGAACCAAGAACCAAGAAGAAAAAGAAAGAGAATAAAGAAGAAGAAAAAAATGCAAAGAAGAGGAGAGAGGTGAATTGAAGAGAGATAAAACTGAGAAAGATGGAAGAGAGAGAAAATAATTTAAGAATAATAAAATTTTATTTGACTAAAATGATCATTTTTTTTAACTTTATTGGTAAATTATGGACCAAAATTGGACAAACAACAAAGTTGTGAGACCAAAAGTTGACAAATAATATAGTCGAGGGTCCAAAATTAGACATTTGAAAGTTGAGGAACAAAATTTAACGAACAAAAAAATCGAGAGACCAAAATTAAACATTTAAAAATGAAGAGACTAAAATGAAACAAATTCCAAAATTAAATGACCAAATTGGACGGTAACCTGATGGAGATAGTTCCATTATTTAGTGTCCAATGAACTTTCACTACTTTCACAAATTTACAAGAAAAAAGGACAAAGCCTCTAAAATGAAATAATTCATAATGAATCTGAAAAAAAGCCAAATTCATTCATTAGAATTGCCATTTCTGAAACAATCAACTAAACCACACATTTCACAATGGGTTCTCAAAATGAGAATACGCCGGAGATTGGCCGGCGAAACCGTCGCCTCCGTTCAAGCTCCTCGGCCGGCAGGGTATTTACAATCATTAAATCCTAAATTTTCAATTTAATCCATTACTTCTAAACTGTCATATGAATAAACTTCATTTTGAACTCAGTAATTTAAACTCTTCTTTTCATTATACAATAATTGAATTGTGGGAGTGTAGAAATATTTAAAATTAAACGTCTCATTCTTGTCACCTTGTGGGCGTGCCGGAGTGGTTATCGGGCATGACTAGAAATCATGTGGGCTTTGCCCGCGCAGGTTCAAATCCTGCCGCTCACGTTTTCATTATCTTTTTTCGATTTTGTTGTCTATGCTACAAGAGTTATGCTTGTTGTCAATAAAAATTAACTTGGTCAGCCAATAATTTCTTTGCTTCATAACCTACTCCATAAAAGTATTTTAAAATCTGAGAGTAATTCAAAACTAATTCTAAAAAAATGAAATCACATAAACCAAATAGTTACAGGTGTAGAGATGATGCATTGTACACAAAAAGGCAGCAGCTTTTATGTTGTTACAAAGCTGTCAGTTGCTTGTTTTGGTCAGGTTATTGACCATGTTTATTTATGTATGTACTGCAAATTTCAGTACAACATAGTGTGTAAAGTTTGTAGTCGAAATGTGAAAACAATGGTCAACTACACAATAGGGCCCCTAGAGTATTGTATTATGGATGAAAATTTTAAAATAGGCCGCAATGGATTTTGAGTATAGTGTACACTTATAAGATTAAACTTATGGTAAATAATTAAATTTTATATATTAGTCCTGGCGAGACTTGAACTCGCGACCTCTGGCTCATAAGACCAGCGCTCTAACCAACTGAGCTACAAGACTTATGATATTTATATTATTTAAAGATAAATTATATTATTATTATTATTATTTTATAATGATTTACTTTATTTTATAATAAAAATTAAACTTATATTTTTCTTTTATTTTTTTTGTTGTTATCCTACCCAATATTTGGATTTCAAGATAGATTTTAAAATTTAAAAAAAAAAGTTAAAAACTTTACTTTAGTTTTAAAAAATATATGTACTCTATGTATAGACAGAAAGTGAATTGAAAAGAAAAAAAAAAAGTAAATAAACAAACTATCAGTACAAAAACAAAGTAGTATTTTAACTTTATTTTTAATTACTGTACACATAATTAAAGCTAAAATAATAGCATATATTTTAGAGGGATTTAATTTCAATAGCAAATTTTACCTTTTCTATTATTTGTAGTCCAATTTCTAAAATAATTTATCTATAGTACATGATCTTTTATTAGTGATAAAACACAACAAATAATAAAATGAGTTTACTAGTGAAAAAATTTAATCAATGATAAAATTCAACCAATGATAAAACTCGTTCTAATTCAACCAATATATTTTCATTTTTAGATATTACTGTACCAATTGTTTTTTTTTTTTTGGAGAAATACTGTACCAATTGTTATGGACGACAGTAAGGGGAGAAAATAGGTATACAATAATAAGAAAAGATTTTTCAAATATTATTTCTCTTAAAAGGGTAAAATTAGTATAACGAAAATCTATATAAAAAATCGAAATAGTGAATATTAAAAGAAAGTTTTCAGTAAATAAAAAGAGGATATGGATATATTGTGTTGTAGGTAGAGATCTGGCCAATAAGAGTTGATGTGGTGGGCTCGGCACGTGGAGATGATGATCCAACAATCTCCGATATTTAAGGTTTTTTTTTTAAATAATAATAATAATAATAATAAAGGATATTTATACTCCTATTAGTTTAACAACAATATTTTAAAATCGAAAATTGAAAATTATAGACTCTCTTAACCATTTCATTTTTTGTATTTTATTTTTTTGAAAATATGTTTATTTGATAATTAATTTTAGTTTTTGTTTTTAAAATTTTTAAGCCATTTTTAAAATATTAAAAAAATTTAAAAAGTAAACAAAGTAGCTTTTAAAATAATAAAAAAATAAAAATAAAATGTGATATTTGAAAACAAAAAATAATTATATAACATATATTTTTATTTTTTATTTTTAAAAATATAAAATTAAAATGAGTTATCAAATATATACTATTTTTTTATTTATTTTTAAAAAAACAAAAACTTAAAAACTATATAAAAAAAAAATAGTTATCAAACGATGTCATAGTTTTTTAGTCGAGTGCATCTCAATTACCACTAAATTAAATTCACAAACTCTAGTGCACGTTAATGGTTTGTACTAATTAATTTAGAGTCGAGCTTAACTTAAAGTTACATAACTTAAGTGAAGCTTGATTTTCGAATTTGGGGAAGCAGGTCATACTTTTTTTTTTATATCTAATTAAGTTGAATCTTCAATTTCTTAGTCCCTATTCAATAATTATTTTGATCTGGTTTGATAACCATTTGATAATTATTTTTACTTAAATTTCTTTTAACTTATTCCATATTTACTATAATGTATTCATTTTTCTTTATAAAAATAGATGAAAGCTAATCAAATTTTAAAAAAAACAAAAACAAATTTTTTGAAGTTACTTTTTTATTTTCAAATTTTAATTTAATTTCTAAAAATATACATAAAATATAGATATAAACTTATGATAAAATAGTTATAGTAGTTTTAAATTTTAAAAATTAAAAATAAAATAATTATTAAACTCGACTTAAATTATGAAATTATCCACCAAAGATATGTGTGCATTTTACCTCTTTCGGTAATTTGAGATTTTTGGGCCACTTACTTTGCTTTAGGGGCTCGCACCTGTGGGCCTGTGCGAAAATTGACCCATAATTATATTTTATGCAATCTAAATACACACTATTTTTTCCTATTTTGAAAACAATTTTTAGAAAATGAAAGATAAATTCGATAATGAATATATAGTTTTTCTTGCCTGTTAATTTCGTTTTGAGTTTAATGCCTCCACGATTTCCAGCTTAATTAAGCATATGATTTCACCCAAAAAAAGAACATTACAAAGAAAAACGGTTGTAATTTTCTAATTAAACTTGTCATAACTAGCTGCACTACATCAAAATCTGTGTGTCTAAATCTAATACAATCTTTTGATTTGCCAGTAAATTTTAGAAAATCTCTTATGTTATTCATAACTCGTCACAAAATCATACAGAATTTGGATTTTTTTTTAGATATATAGAAATTGGATTCTATTTGATTCTCCATAAGGAAAACCCATTTAAATAACCCATATTTAGACTGCATCCAGCTGTGATCATACAAAAAAAAAATCTCAAAAAGTTTAATGGATTCTTTAAGAGAAAGAAAAGCAATATATCCAAAGAACTTGAAATTTTTTTTAGGATACGATATTCATTAGATGAATTTTAATTTGTTGATCTGAAAATTTACAGATTAAAATCCAGCCATAAGTTTGATAGGAATATCATATTTAATCAAAAAATTTAAATGTAGAATATTTATCTGTATTTATTGAAACTATATCCAGATATATAATAACATATTTTAAAAAATAATTACAAATTTAGTTCATAAATTTAGTTCGAGTGTATTTGGTACATCAGCTTTAAAAAATCTATATTAATATGTTTCCAACTTTCAGATATGTGTCCAATATGTCAATGGTTATAAAATTGTGTTTTAGGCCTAATATGAACATTGAATTATGTAAAAAAAAGATCAATGGTTTATTTTTAAAAAATGTCAAATAAATCAATGAAATATTAAGCACAAAATTTATAATTTAAGAACTTATTAGAGACACAGATTGTAAAGTGTAAAAACCTATCAGCGTTATTTTTAAGTTTTGAAACCAAATAAATGAAAATTTACAAATTAACAAAATTAAAAATAACCTTTAAAATTTCTAATCTTAGAATTTCACCCAAAAAACATCTCAAAGCTAAGAAATCTTGGTTTGAATATTGAGTCAAATGGAAAAAGGGGTTTGTAAAAGAAGATGGGTTTTAGTTGTGTATATGATTCTGTTGATGATTATATAAGATTTTGCATGTTTTGTGAAAGGGCATGTGAAGACATTTGGGTGGTAATTGGAAAGTCCCACCAACTCAACTAAAGGATCTGACATTGATTTTTATAGAAAGATTTGATGTTAGAGAAAGAAAAAAAAAAGGCTATCAAAGCTTTGAATTTCTTCCAATATTTTGCATCTTTGGAATGATTTCAACTTTTAGATTGGTTGCCTTTTGGAGTTTGCTTCCTTGCATTTGCATCAAGATGCTTACTCATACCTCATAATTTATGGAAAAATATATATAGATGATTTGTAAAAAAATTTATGAGTTTTTTTTTTTTTTGGATTTTGTTAGATATATATGATTTTTTTTAGTACAAAGTGGAGGTAGGAGGACCAACAACTACTCTCAAATATTATGAGAGCAAATACTGATTTTTAGGCTCAAATTCGTGACTGTGGAGTTGAAATGAATTAATACCAGACAATAACCAACTGCACCACTAACCCTTCTATTTACCTTACAATTATTGGGAAGAAAAAAAGAAAAGTTATTAATACAAAACAAAGAACTACATGTCATTATGTATAATATTAGGACGAGCGTGTCCCATGGCACGTTAGATGTGATAATGATGTGAAATAAGAGTAGGTTGATTTCTCTTTAAAAGAACGAAGGAATATGTAAAGTACATTATTCAATTAAGTATACAAAATATTTACCTTTTTAAAAGCTAAGCAGAAACAACGCATATGCATGTGTATCTCCTCCCAAGTAAATGAGATATTGACACATGCAATTCTAACAAAAATGAAAGTACTTTAAATTCATCTAAATAAATATTGCGAGAATCAAATCTGACATAAGGTAATAAGATCAATGCATGCTCTTCAACTATTTTAAGATGAACACGTAAACTACATTGAGGTTTGTCTTACAATTATATGGAAGGAAAAAAGAAAAATCTCCTTTATTTCATTTGAACAAATCATAAATAACTTAAACATATTAATAATTTCTTGCAAAATTCATGTAATGTTGCCAGAATCAAGCCTCACATAAGGTAAGAAGATCAATGCATGCTCTTCTACTATTTTAAGATGAACACGTAAAGCGCAGTGAGGAAGAGTTGTGGGTGCTCCTCTCCTGTTTATCTAAGCATGTTAAGCCTTTTACTAAAGGTATGTTTTAATCTTTTTGTTCATATTATTCAAAATATTTCAATTCAATCTATATATTTTAATGTGTAATACAATTTAGTTATTTACTAGATTTTAAAATTTTGATAAACTTTCATTGCAAGATAATATTTGTTGAATGGAAGAAATTTAGATGTGGAAAAAGCCATTAAAGAGAAAGCTTCGAGTATATTTTTTTCCTCTAAATTTCTAAAAAAAGAACTAAAAGCGAAATTTTATATTATCTGATAAAAGCCAAGAACCAAACCGTAAAGAAACCAAACTTAGAGAAAGTTGAACGATGATTTTAATTAAGCCATATTAATTTACATAAGAGCAACACAACTCTTTTTTAATAGAACAATATGCTCACAAAAATCCTTAAAACTTCGTACTTGCACTTTGAAATGGGTTAATTTAAGGTAAAAAGCATACTGAACAAAAAAGGACTAATAAAAATAGTGTCGCACCAGAAGTATAGTGAGTCATCATCATGAAAAAGATTTTAGAATTTGTAATCACCTGTCTACTACATTGAAAGGGTGTGTTTTTTTTAGTAGAAAAGAGTGGAAGAGTTTAGTATAGAGTGGAAAGAAGTGGTCAATAATAGTCTGTAGTGGTTAACTACTCGTTTGGATATTGAAGTTAATAGTGGTGAATAATGAACTGTTTGTATGGAGATTGAAGTTAATAGTGGTTGATATAATTTTTTTTTTTAAATGTGATTGGAGTAAATAACAACAATTATATGTCTATAATTAAAAGTTTATGAATTTTAATTATCCACCTCAATTGTTGTTGTTGTTTTTTTTAGTACTACCTCAATTGTTGTTTACTGAATTTAAAAGACATTTTTATAGTTGATCATATTTGTTTTAAAAAAAATCAATTTTACATTTTGTTACTAAACATATGAGCAACATGAATGAAGCAAACAATAATAAATTTTAAAAATTTAGGCTAAATTTACAATTGAATAGACTATTAAAATGTGAATTATTAAAGAAATAGTAAAAATATATTTGAAAATAAAGAAATAGAAAGTACTAGGATATTATGGTTTTCTTGTTTCAAAAAATAAAAATAGCAATCATCGTCAAACTTACGTTATAATTATTACTCATTATATGGTATTGTTTATTCATAATACTATATTAATACACAATATTGTACTTAAAACATATAATATAATATTATTAATATTCCAAATTATATTGTACAATGAATATTAACCATACCGTATTTTTTATTATGGATGCAAATATTTTCAAATTTGCTTAGATATTTTGTGAAATTGGACTATGCAGCACAATTTCCCTTTAGTCTACTTACTTCTAATTTTATTTTGATTCTTTTATTTTTAAATGTCAAATTTTAATTATTATAAGGATAATAAAGCTAAAATTTAGTATTTGTTGTTAATTTATTACTAATATATAAATTTTTTCTTATTATTTTTTCAAAATTTTAGAAATATGGTTACATCAAATGTTTTATTAAAAAAAATGAGGTTTTTTTTTATGAATTAAAATTATTATTCATTGATAATTTTTTAATGAAATAATTCATTTTAAGATCAATTTTTTTAAGGTAGAATTAAATTGGATTACAACCAATCTATCAAGTCAGTACGCTATTGACTTTTTCGATAGAATTAAAATTATTTTTAGAAAGAAATATTTAAATATTAATTTAGCCGAGATTAAAAGATAAAATTTAAAGTGAGATTTAATAAAAATAAAAAATAAAAATAGATATTTGATAGAGGGTTTGAAGAGTGGTTAAAAAGGGTTGAAGAGTGATTGTTTATTACAAAAATGCAAACGAGGGGAACCACTCCTCATGTCCAAAGAACAAACATAGCCAAAAAGTATTATTAAATATTCGTGAGAATAATCAAATTATATATATATAGACTCGATAAAATTGTTGGAATTTCACTATTATCTTCTACATTAAAAAAGTGGAGAATAATCCTCCAAACATTAAGATAGTTGCACTACTTTTTTTTCTCATGACCAATTAATTTTAAGATAATAATGTTTACACTATTTAACATGATATTATAGTTTATTAAATTCAAACAGGTATTCGGTTCAACAAAATGAAATTAAAATTCGATCTAAGATTAGTAAAACCCAAAAGAGATATCATCTTAAAAGACATGTTAAAGATATCATTATCATCGTCCCACATTAAAGAAATAGAGAGTTCTTCCAAGCATTTATAAGATAGATGGAGGTGGGATACTCATTCTCATCGCCAATTATTTCAAGATAGATAGATATCTACGATATCTAAATCTATATATATATATATATATGTATATGAGAACTACTTCTCTAATCACCTATCGATTTTGAAATGGATAACTCGAGACTCATATATAAGGTATGAGTGGGCAGGTAATATGAAGATATATTTATATGGGAAAAGGGGACCAAGGAGACCAAGTCCTTAACCATTCCATGCAATACACAAGCAGGAAAAAAGCACAAAATTAAAGTTGTTCATAAAAATGGCAAAAAAACAGAGACATGACTCATCCTCTTCAAACTCTTAACTCCAATCCCTCTCTGTGACTCAGAAAAAGCTTTGATTTTGAACTACCAATTAAAATAAAAATAAAAATAAATAAGTTTGCGACAAAACCGAGGAGGAAGGATAAAAAAAAAATTCAGATAACGCCTGAAATTCCGTGCTTTTTCCAAATGCCTTTTTACGGCTATTTAAGAAATTCTATTTTATTTTATACAACATTATTATTATTATTATTATTTTTCCTGAGCTTCAAAACCATGAAAACATAGAGCCTCTGCTAAAATCTTTCAATGATTTCTCCATCCGTGAATCTCGGTATCAATTCTACTATTTTTTTTTTTTTTTTTTGTAGTGGATTTAGATTTTATAACAAACCCGTTTAGCAAATTTTTTTTTCCTCTCTGTTTCATTTGGAAATTGTAGATTTTGTTCATTAATTTTCTATTCCTACCCAATCTCTTAGCTAATTACCTCTCTTCTAAATTCCACCTTTTTAAAAATTAATTGTTGTTTTTTATATAAAGAACGCCTCTCATTGGCATATTATATTGTATTAATTTAATAATCGCAATGTTGATTACAGGGAAAAAAACGGAGGATGTGAAAAATGCAAAAAGTGAGATGAAAAAAACTGAGGCGAAACGACGGCGTATTCCCCGTAGAGGACCGGGCGTTGCAGAGCTGGAGAAGATTTTAAACGACCAACAAGGCGGCCACATTTCTCCGCCGCCGCCGTGCGAGTACCCTTCATGGCCGGATCTGCCGCCGTTACCGAGTCTCGGTGTCGTTGCTCCGCCGCTGCCAACGGACACCCAAATGAATATTCCGTCCATTTATTTTCCCAATTTTGAATTTACTGCTTCCTCGCTGGATCTCCCGTATTATAGCTCAATGGTGAGAACAATATTAATTTGTAAATGTGTGTGTTTTTTTTTTTCTTCTGTATTTTAGCTTTGGATTTTATTTATTTTTAGGTGAACTTTATTCGAGGGTGTGGCTCATCGGCGGGGAGAAATGATGATGAAGCAGAGCACCCTTCAAGCCAAAGATCTACCGATTGGACCTCGCCGGAAGAACAACAACAGGCACCTTTTTTTTTCTTTTTTTTTTTTTTTTTTTTCATTTTAGTCACACACCAATAAAAGAAAAAAAAAACCTTTTCATATAATAAATCTTAAATTTATATTCTTAAAAAAATATATATAAAAAATCTTGAATTTATTTTTAAAATAAATAATTCTTAAATTTACTTTCTAAAAAAAATAAAAATACTCTCGACTAATTTATTTACAGCACCCACATGAAAATTATTATTATTTTATTATATTAAATTTAAATTTAATCTCTATATTAAATAAATTAGAATTTAATCTTTTGAAGAAATTTAGGATACATAGGTGGAAGATAAATGATGTGTTTTTCGATTAAAATACTAATTTTGAAACAGAGATTTAATTTGCCCTTATCATTATTTTTTTAATTATTGTTTAATCAATATTTATAAATAAAAAAAAATGGTTGGATTAAAATAGAATGAAACTCTAACTTTATTTATTTCCCATAAAACTAAATGTCCAAACATATGGCTAAATTTCCTGTAATTAATTTTGAAATAATGTTGCCACCTATTTAGGATACAGGGAAAACAATGAAATTAACTAAAATACTTTCATTGACTAATATATATATATCAATCTTTGTGGGATTTGCTAAAATCTTAGACTATGATTTTTGAAGCCTTATTTATGTGTGCATGGCGTTGAACTTGAACTTTGAAATTGAGAGGAAATGGAATAATAATAAGACATATTTATAAATATATGCATAAATGGTGATTACCAGAACTTATGTTTAGTATTATAATGTGTTGATAATATTGACAGATGATAAATGCAAAGAGGTCAAGAGGCTTTTTGGAAGAAAGTCATTGGGATCCAAATTTGCAGAGCAGAAGAGTTTTAATTAAAGAGCCTTTTCCCTCTTCCTCTTCTTTGGAAATCAATCCCACTGCTATCAATTTGAATTCAAATTTCAGGTCCTTTTTTTACGTTTTGTTTTCATTTACAGTTTCTAACACTTTATTTTCATGATTTATTTTGGTAGAATTTGGTAAGAGAATCGTAGAAAGTGAACTCTGCAACAAAACTATTAAAACCCCAAATCTTACGAAAGGTGTTGTTTCTTGATTAAATTTTCTAAGTCCAAACGAGAGAGAACAAAAGGTGTTTATTTATATAATTAAATTTTCTCACTGATTTAATATATTTTTGCAATAAGCTGGGTAACCACGCCCGTCATTAGGTCCGTCACTAGAGACATCGAAGGAATATGTCACAAGTGAATTTTAAACCCAGGACCTTGAGGGGAGCATACCTTCAAAACCCAAGTCTTTAACCATTGTGCCATCCCTTGAGGACAACGATTTACCATTATATGTTAGGATTTCACAATTGTCTCACATTGAAAAAGTGAAGAATCCAACAAAAAATATGAGTTACTCCTCTCATACTTAATTGGTTTTGAGGTGAAATCTCATATGCTCTAATAAAGCCCAAACGGGTATTGATCCAATAAAAATGAAATTGAGATCCGATTCAAGATTGATGAGCTCAAAAGAGGCCTCATCTTGAGGAGACGGATTAAAATCTCACAATTGTTCTACATTAGAAAAAGGAAGAATTCAACAAGAGTATTTATTGGGTTACTCCTTTTATAGTCTATTGATTTTGAGGTGAAACCACATATTTTTTAATATTCTCAACACTATAAAATACCCAATCTTAAATTATAAAGCTCAAAATAAAATCAAAATTGTTATTATTTTGATTATCGACAACGTTGTAAATACTCATCTTGAGACACAGTCTCAACATATATATATATATAAAAGAGGTATGTGTAACGTGGATGTTGTACTCGAGAATGATAACGTGACTGAGCGAGGTTGCGGAGGCTGATATAAATCCACTAACCGTTGAAGCAGTTAGCTCAATTTCATAGTTTGTAAGGGTCTTAGACATATCACTAGATCTTCTAATCACGTTGCTCAGAATTTGGCAGCTCATGCAATTGTTGAATCTATAAATAATGTTGGGTTTTATTTCCCATCTCTGTGGTTGGGTAGCTTCTTAGCTCATTGATGGATTGAAGTTTAAAAAAAAAAAGGTTAGCAATGGGGATTAAAGGAAGGGAAATTATAGTGGATGAATTAAAAAGGTAAATATTTGCATCCCTAATCACGGGACTAATTCTCTAAGTTTTTCTTAAATGAAATATGTTTGGTTTAGTTGGTTTTGTTTATGGTTTTTTTTATTTTTTTTATTTGCAGAGACACAAAAAGGGGTTTTTTGATAAGCTCCAGGATCAAAAGGAGTGGAAGTTACCAATTAGAAGAAAATAGGGCCAATTTAATGGTACCAGGATCTTTATCAACTTCAAATCAATTTGCATCACCATTCAATTTCCAAGTAAGTAATTAGATCCAGCCATGTTTATGGAGCATCAAACTTTTGTTTACTTTTCAGAAATTCCAAATGCTTCTTCAATTCAAAACCCTTTTCTTTTTCCTCCCTCTTTTTTTTTTCTTCTTCTTCTTCATTTATTATTATTATTTTAAATACAACAATATTGGAGCCTAAGTTTGTTTGTTTGTTTTGCATTCACAAAAAAGAAAAAAAAACGGTAATTGAATTTATTTTCTTATCATTTTTCATCATGGAATGAGCATTAGAATTCTCATTTTTTTTTCATCGATATATGTTAAGAAATCTATGTAGATCTTTTCCAAATCAATACAAAATCATAATCAAATGAGATGAATAAACAAATCGAAGAAAATATAGAAAACAATAACACATTGATTTAAGTGGTTCGAGACTAGTTCTACTTTTATTGTTTAGAACTATGAGATAGCCATGAAAATTTCCGAGAAACTCAAATGGTGGCTAGGGCTTATCTCAAAGGTTGAAGAAGATTTAATGAAAATTTATGTAGAAAGCTCAATTACACACCTCACTAATTAACTTAACCACCTAACTAACCCAAGTTAAAAAGTAAACCTCATCAAAGGCAGATGTTCACATTTTACCATATATATCTTCATTTTATTTATATTTTAAAAAATCAACCAAAAAATTAGTATCTCCGCAAGTAATCTGAAAATTTTCATTTTATAAACTTGAATAAAGGATGAAAATTAGTAATTTCGATTTGTTTATTTTATTTATTTATTTATTTTGTTTCTTGTTAGATTAGAATAAGTGGAGCAAGAGTCATTCAAACCCTATACCTTTTAATCCAGGAGCTTGAGTTATTGCTCTTGGACAATTTTTTTTGTCCATAGCTATTTATAAGTTTGACAGTATTATTTATGTAGGATCTTGTAGCAACTATATAATTTTTAGTTGGGAAATTTTATGGACTTGAATAAAAAAAATTGGGAAACTTTATTATTTTCAAATTCTTTTTATTTCTAAACGGTTTTTTTTCTTCATTTATATTGTATTCTTCTTAGTTTGATTGATAACTTCGTTTTTTTTTTTTTTGAGGAATTTTTTATAACTCAGTTGTTCTTGTGTTTTGAAAATTTTATTATTGATTTACCGTCACCTTTTTTCTGTTGATACAGCTGATTTCATGACTATGTTTAGGATTAAACATCTTTTATGAAATCTTTATTAGGGATATATTAGTAAAGACGTAAGGGAGTTTTGTTAGACATTTTATTATAATAGAAGGGATGAATATGGAAAAGGGAGGGAATAAATTTAGTGAATTGTTTAGCACTTGAGAAGGGGAGGTCCAAGTTCCTCTAAAACTTGATTTAATAGAGTTCGGGTTCTATCACATTTCTCTATAACTTGATATCTTCTAATCTAGTTGTGAAGGAGTATTAATTTCTTGGTCACTCATTAAAGTTTACAAATGTTTTCATAGAAGAAAATGGGCTAAAAATATATGGAGAGGGCAAGAGGAGAATAAATGTTTACAGCATATTTAGAATTAAAAACTAACATGTGGAGAAATGATTTTGAAGGAAACTATGGAGGAGGTTTCACAGCATGGAGTTGAAGAAGGAAGTGTCTCCTATCACAACAAAAGTACATTTAACTCCTCATTTGAATCAAACTTAAAGTCAAAGTCAAAATCAAAGTCAAAGTCAAAGGGTAGCAAAATATCCGCCTTTCCCTACGAAGGAGATGCTAAAGTCAAAGGCATGGCCAAAGCCGAAGTCGAAGAAGATGGCATTGATCTCGATTTGAAACTTTAGATTTGTTATGTTTGTATCGCCAAATACAAAAATGCATACTACAGAGTTTATTTAATTTCGAAGAGACACATTGAGATATTTAATTTAATGTGCACTTTTTTCGGTACAATAAAAATTAGAAGACTAAAGCCACATACCTTATAATTAAGTCTCCGTTTGATAAATATTTTATTTTTCATTTTTTTGTTTATAAAATTTAAGCCTACAACAACTACCTTACTACACATTTTTCCTTATTTGGATATCTACATCCTACCTATATTTTAATGAACAAAACTAAAATTTGTAAAAAAAAAAAAAAAAGTTACTTTCAAAAACTTGTTTATGTTTTTGAAATTTAGTTAGTATTTTCCTACTTTTTTAAGGAAAGATGAATATATTGTAGGAAAGATGGAGTACATGATAGGAAATTTAAATAGAAATAGACTTAAATTTCATAAACTAAAAACAAAATGGTTATCAAACGGGACTTAATACTTTCAATATGCTAGTTGGACTAAGACTTATTTTTAGCATTTCATACTCTCTATCGATTTTCTAAAAAAATTGCATTGAACCAATCGGTCGATTTAGTCAATTAAGTCGGTTTATTCACTTTTTTTTAATTAAAGAACATATTTATCATACAATTTTGAATTAAACTTTGAAAATTAATTTAAAAAATTGAGTATACCGAACAATTTTTGCAAACATATTTAAATTTAAATTAATTTGCAATAATTTAATAATAAATTTTAATTAATTATATATATATATATATATATATAAAATATTAATATTATGTAAATGAAATTTTACTTAACTAACCGAATCAACCGACTTAACGTATAATTTTTTTTAACTATTTTTTAATCCATACAAATTGACATATATTTGAAAACCGACCACCCTAATTTTGTTAGTTTTGGTCGGTCGATTCGGTTTGGGAAGAAAGTGAACATCCCTAATTAATATGTTCAATAGGTCGGTTATACTCATTTTATTAGTCTCACAATATTTTGAAGCGTCACTGAATGGAAAGAAAATGAAGATATAAAACCCAATACGTTTTTTTAAAAAAAAAAAAAAAAAAAAAGAATGGTTAAAAGATCAAAAAGAAAATCAACGCAAGTCCCTGGTGATATAATCCGCCACCGGGATTCCGGCCCGGAAGAGGTTGTAATACGCCTTCTCGGTGGGATGAATGGCGTCGAAAAACAGATACTTGCCGGCGTCGGAACACACCGGCGATTTGTGATTGCAGAACAGCGACATCTCCAACAGCCCGCTGCCGCAGCACCCCACATCCACTTTCTCAAACCCTACAAAATCACCAAATACACACACCCAATTTAATCGACCTTAGATTGATTGGTTCAATTTTAGAGAGGAAAGAAAAAACAAAAAATCCACAAAATCAAACCAAACCAAACCAATTTGATGATTCGATTCGGTTTTCTTAGATAATATTAAATTATTTCATTTCATCTTTAAGAAAACCGAGATATAATTGTTCTTTATGGTGGTTGATGAACCAACATAAATCGAATCAAATTGAAGATAAAAATATATTAGTATTTAGATTCGATGAATTAACAAATTTAGCTCTCAAATATAAAATAAAAATGTTTTAAGTTTCTTTTTAAAAATTTCCTACCATATGTTACAACTTTCCTATATTCATCTTTAAAAAAAAGTATATGAATGGAAACTAAAAAACAATGATTTTTAAACTTTTCAAATAAATTTTTTTTAAAAAAATATAGATAACAAGTAGATATTTAAGTAAGAAAAAATGTATGAAAAGATAGTTGTAGATTTAAATTTTAAAAATAAAAAACTAACATTTAAGACCTCGTTTGTACAATTTATTTTTTTGTTTTTCGTTTTTGAAATTGAAGTTTACAACAACTAACTTACCATATGTTTTTTATTATTTCGGTATTTTATCTATATTTATAGAAACAACAAAAATTTGGAACACAAAAAAGTAGCTTTCAAAACTTGTTTTTGTTTTTTAAAGTTGGTTAGCATCCACATACTTTCTTTAAGGATATATGAATACATTGTAGGAAATGTATAATGCATTGTAGTAAATTTGAGTAAAAATCGGCTTAAATTTCAAAAACAAAAAACCAAATAATTATCAAACACGGCTTATCTAACAATGATTTTGTAGATTAGATAGACCTAACGATTGAAAGATAAAAGATACTGACTTGGTTGTCGGTTTGACACAAAGCTGACAAAAACCAAACCAAAATCACTCGTAGTTCAATTTGAAGAAGGCTTACCTGATTTTCCCACATTGTGGATGATATCAATGAAGTAGTCGTAAGTGTTGATGTAGCCAATGAAAGTGGGGGCGTTTTGAGAGAGACGACCCTGCAAGGAGAGGAGCTCGGCTTGGAGGAGAGCGTTGAAGTCTCTGGCGGCAGCGGAGAGGCGGTCGATGCAGCCGCGATCGAGGAAGGCGTTGCTCGAGTATAGCGTTATCACCACCGGCAAACACCCCATTGGCGCTAACCCTGGCATCGCAAATCTTCTTGCTCCTTCAGCCCACAACGCCTGCCAAAATATACGAACAGAGCCTATTTGTATTACTTGTGTTTCTCCACTTTTTTTTTTCTAAAATTTTAAAATTCAATCATTTCGGCTAATTTTTGTTCAGTTTTTTATGATTTTAAAAGTTTCAATCATCTTTTATAATCAAAATCTCTAGTCATAAGACGTTAGTTGACCGTATCTAATGTTGTAAAATCTTATCAATAATTGGAGTAGCTTAATAAATATCTTCATAATTAAGAAATTATGAGTTCTAATTCAATATTAATGTACGAGAAAAAAATTACATGCTTGACAATTTACGTAAATGATATATATAAAAAGGCATTGAACCTACAATTTATGGCATCAATACATGATATTAAATGAGAAAGAAAAGAGAGATTTTTTATGGTTTGGACTTGCAGTTGCAGGTATATGCTCTTCATATCCATATTCAAATTATTTGCATCTATATCAAAATGTTACGAGTTTGATTTTTTTTTTTTTTTTTTTGAAGACTAATCTCCCAGTCTTAATTTTTGTAAAACTCCAAAATAGGGAGATTTGTTGAACAATGAAGTGTTGGTAATTTTAACCTAAAAAATAGAGAGATAATTTTAACCATTTCGAAACTATATAACCTCAAACCTAACGACTAAAAAGGTAATTTTATGTCGTATGGATTAAAATGAAATGTAAAGAAAGGGTTATTAAATGAGAAGTAGAACCTGGAAAAATAGGGAGATTTGTTGAACAATGAAGTGTTGGTGAGCTGAAAGAGTGAAAGTGTTTGTTCTAAGAGGAGAGTTGAAGTAAGTGATGACAAAATCATTGGTTCCTGCACTGATAAAGAACACTGCATTTTTTATGTGATCTTTTGTTCTTTCCTTTCCCATTACTGTCTCCAATCTTTGCTTATATTCTTTCAAATACTCCACTTGTGCTTCAATCGACACAACGTTCTGAACAACCACCATAAAATTATATACTCATTATTTGAAATTTCAAAATCCATCATTTTCATTCAATTCATTCAACATGTTATTTGTGCTCAAAATTAGAAATCATTACAGCAACATTTTATTCAATAATTAACAATATTACTGACTATGGAAAAAGTTTCTTGTACTTCTGTAGGCTCACATTATTAATGTTTTTATTATTAATTCTATAAAGATATATCCTGCCTCATTATTAATTAAAAGATGATGATGACTAGTACTATGCTGTCTTAGTAAGTGAACTTTTTCCAACAAATCTCTGTACTAATTAAATATTTGACCAACCCAAAAACAAGAAACTACTCTTGAAACAATACTTGGCTACTTCATATAAATGTGTTGTTGTTTTCACCATTATTAAGGAGAAAATAATTTCCATCTTTCTCTCTCCTAACTTTTACCGCTTAGTATTTCAAATTTATTATATTGTATTTTATTGAACACCACTCATTCCTAAAAAATTTCTAGTTTGTTTTTGTAGTAAGTCACTTTTCAATTCATTCATCAAATTTTACTTTAAATTTTACTAAACTTTACATCAAATTTGTCATTCAGTCACTACTAATCTTAATCTCCAAACAAGCAATTGATTATTCTACTATTATTAATTTCAATCTCCAAACGAATAGTTAAGCACTTCAAACTATTAATCACTTTATTATCTTTCACTTCACTCTTTTTTATAAAAAACAAACACACCCATAATAATCAATGCAATTATTTATTAAAAAAACTACCGAGTTTAGTATAAAATAGACCATTTAAAACCAGACAAAGTTAAAGGAGTTGGCTATCAATCCATAGACAAGTATCTTCTTCGTTGAGGAAAAAAACAACAAAAAGATGTGAAATTGGTAATTCACATAAGAAATAAAAATTTAAAATATTATCCTAATTCATATATATAGTACCCTTCAAATTTTAAATGATTTATTTTCAAATAAACTTAAACTTGGAACTTTATAGTTTTTATTAGTTTATGTAATCTAATTTTAGAGTGTATTTACAATTTAGATAGAGAATTTTGTAAATGAGAGATAATAATTAAGAAGGATTAAATGAAAATAAAATTTTATGAATGATTGTAATGAAAACATGAAATAGAATGGTATTATTTATAATATTTGAAGTTAAAAAAAAATGGAGAATACGTACCCCAGCTTTGGGGGTGAGGGGGTCGAAACCGGAACCGGCGGAGGCAAAACTGACGCCGGTCATCAGCTCCTCAACACTCAGCGAGGGATCCAAATACGGCGGAAGATAATCCTTCACTCCTAAATAAGAACCTACCAAAATCCCAAATTCAATCATTTAACCCCCTTTCATAAAATTAAAATAAAAGAAAGAATTGAAATTCAAACTTATTTTTACTCGAATTCTCATCTTTACTTTATAAAATTAGGTAAATGTTAATTTAATTTCAAAAACTAAAATAATAAAGCGATACAAAGCAAGAAAAAATATATTAGACAATATAGGATTCCACCTCAAAATCATAACTCATATCCTTTATAAATGTGTATAGAGTATGAGAAATGTCATTTTGTATTGAATCCAAATCTGTGGATCAAAATATCTGTTTTGGCTTACTTTTTTAGCCTACTTGGATGGGATCCACACCCATTTTTTTGAATTCAAAGTATTTTGGGTTGGATTGGAATTTTAGGCTCACATTAATGAATTTTGATACCATATTAGATCATATAAGGTTTCACCTCAAAATCAATTGATAATAAGAGAGTAAATCATATCTTTTATGAATATGTTGTAAAATCCTCACACTTTTTAATGTGAAATGATTGGAGTGCAAAGTGAGTATGGAGTAAATCTCCAACAAAATATGTGTGCAATAGTAATAAAATGGGCCTTAATACATGAACATTTTTGTCAAGAAAAAGTATTAGTCTATATTGAGAAACTAAGAGATTATAAATTCGAATCTCTCATTTTCAATCGTTGTAATTTCGAAAAAGATATTTTAAAATTTAAAATTTGAGTAGAGGTACCTAAAAAGTCGGTGCTAAGGCGGCCATTGGAGAATCTTCCGGTGGGAAGATGAAAGGGGAAATCTGTGCCATAAGGAGCAAAATTGCTTCTAAAAACGGTAGGGATGAAGTTGTTGTTGCCGGAATCCACCGTGGAGTCGCCGAACACCAGAATCGCCGCCACCGACGAGTTCTTCATCAGAGCCTCCGTTTTGAAAAAGGGAGCGAGCTGGAGGAGGAGGAACAGCAGGAGGGCAAAATGGGAAAAACGAGGTTCGGCATTTGGCTCGTTCATGTCGGTTTAGGCTCGGCTGAGTTTTGGAACCGGTGTGTGTGTGTGTGTCTGGCAGTTTTTATTGCTAATGTGGTTGTGTGACGAAAGTGCCCTTTGTGGGGTCACCTTTTTATGGAAGATTATAACGCTTCTTATTAGTTAGCCTCAGAATCTGGTTCTAAATAACCAAGTCGTGAGATTTGTGAGAGCCTAAACGATAATGTGTAAGTTTAATCTATAAAAACTCCTTTCTTAATAGAAATTTTTGGGCTTTCAACTTTTTTTTTTTTTTTTTAAGTATAAGTGGAAAGAGGCGGGACATAATTTCTTCCAAAGTCTTTGTTGGTATTCATGTAATTTACTTATTATTATTATTATTATTATTATTATTATTATTATTATTATTATTATTATTATTATGCATGAAAATTCTTTCTTTTTCCTTTTCTTTTTCTTTTTTATGTTTGTGTTTATTTGATTCCAAAATTTCAATGAGGGCTTAATTGTTTAGAATCTTAGGCCAACCCTTCTCATTATTGTCAATTAATTTAAATATATATTTTCTAACATAATTTTGGAGTCCATAAATTTCATAGGAGCGTCGATTTAATAGAAGAAAAAAAAAGAGATTAAGTTAAAAAATGATGAAACACAACTTTTGAACAGGATGTTGAGGATCTTAGGTTAAAAATGTAATCATAACACATTATTGTCAATAAATTCTAAGGTAAAATTTTATGTTATACATTGTTTATGTGAAATTGATTTTTTTTTTTTTTGACAAGTATGTGAAATTGAATTTTCACAAAATAATTAAAGATTTAAGCAAATTTGAAATATTTGTATTATAGTAAAAAATATACTATGATTAATACTCATTATCCGGTATACTTTGAGGTATTAATACAATATTTTGTATTATTAATATAGTATCACACATTATTAATACAATATTATATGTTATTAGTATAATATTGTATATTAATATAGTAGTATGCATTTATAATACCATATAATAAGTATTAATTATACCATGTTTTTTACTATATATATATTTTTTTCTTTTTCTTTTTTGTCTAATATTACAAATATTTTTCTAATTTAATCCATTCCTAAAAAAACCCTATAATTATTTATTTATTTATCTAATATTAAACAATCATTCTACTTCTAAATCGATGTCTAATTGATCCCGAGGAATCTTTATGGGTTCCACCATTAATTGAATGGTCAAGTATACGAAGATTCATTCTCACTAGATCCTAACCACTCGATATTTTTTAAAATTTATTAACCTACTAGACATGAAATTGAAAATCTATTGCTCTATAATAATAAATTTTAATTGTACATTGAATAGATGAATATATATATATATATATATATATATATATAGTATAGAAGTATTAAATTCAAAAGTAAAAATTAAATGATATATTAGACATTTTATAGTTTTATAGTCAATCTGTTTAAATACATTTTTAAAATTTAGAGATCAAATAAACACAAACTAAGTCAAATAGTTAAATACTTTATTGCATTTATATATAGTAGTCTTTATTTGTTGATTAACAAAATTAAATGATACAGGAAGATGGCGATTTGGATATTTTTGGGCTCATATAAGTAGGTATCATGTGACCATCCAACACCATTGGAGTACCTGTCGAAAATGAAAATCATTTGAAGTTTTTTTTTTTTTTTGAGAAAAGTAATATTTTTGGTTAGATCACATGTTTGATGGATTAGACATGTTTCATGAATTACTCGACAATCCCTTTAACTCACCTTAAAACAGTGTAATGTATTAATCCTATGAATTGCTCATGTGACAACTTAGTCGGTTGGTTTAAAAAGCTATTTCGAACGCAAAATTTAAATAATACACAAATTATCAGTGTAGTCTTTATGATTTTGAGGGGAAAAATAAAATATAATTCAGTATTAATAATTTAGTTTACAATACTATCTTAAGTGCGTACGGTTTTCTTCTCAAAAAAAAAAAGTGCGTACGGTTTGATACATATGATTTTGAGGAGAAAAATAAAATAAAATTTAGTATTAATAATTTAGTTTACAATACTATCTTCAGTGCGTACGGTTAGATACATATGATTTTGAGGAGAAAAATAAAATATAATTTAGTATTAATAATTTAGCTTACAATACTATCCTAAGTGTATACGGTTAAATATATAACTTAATAAATAGTTCATGTCGTTAGTGGCTACGGCTATACAAGGTGGTATTTTATCAACTAACACTCTATAGCATTAAAATAAATTATAGGACTCGCTTGGAAAATTAGTCTACACAACCGCCTTGAACTCGAGACTTTGAAGAGAGAACATAGCCCAAAGTCTAAATCCTCAACTACTGCACCATCCATAAAAGATAGATGTTGTGATAATCTATGATTGAGTAAATTTGTCATATGTTATTTTAGTTCATAAATTTAGGGAGTTTATTATATGCCATATGCCATGTCCGGTCATCATTGAAAGAGTTTGTTATATCTCATGTCATGATGGAAAGAGTTTGTGAAATGTTGTGCCATAAAATTTAAGGGATTTTAGGACCATTATGCATGTGTATGTGTCTTTTTGTCGTGAATAAAACATTTGAGAAGCTTGTAAGTCCATGCACATCTTTAGAGAGACCATGTTGGATATAACATGCATGAGTAATGAGTCCTTAGGGAACAGTATAGCGATTGAGATTAAGGACTTCAAGACATACTTTTTTTAGAGATCATTGGAAAACGTTTAAATTAGAATACCTTTCAAAGTATCCCAGTGCTGTCTAGAAACGGGCCAGTAGTGTCCCGAGTATAAGAGAGTGATTTCCTGATTTTCAAAAAAAAAAAAAACATGCATGAATGATGGAATTTAAATGCATAGCTAGTTAGCCACAAAAAGAACCAAATGAGCTTGCAATACATATCTATGAAGAGCCCAAGATGTCTCAAATGAGGCCTAGTAAGCTTGTTGCTAAACTATAGAGTGGCCCAAAGTATATGGGAGTGATGACACACCAGTAAGCTTGAAGAGCATGAGGATGTCCCCAACCAAAGTCATAAATGATAGTTCTGAATTTTCTTGAAATATTAATATACCAATCAATATATATCTTACAATCATATAGTGTAATAATTTCTTCATTTAGTAATATTTATGAATTAAGATTTAAATCTGTAACCGGGCAATTACTTGGTAACATAATATCACTAGAATTATAATTATGTTAACCTTAAAATGTATTAGCAGTTACTCTCATGATACATCTTCATTTATTTTTTAAAGCATTTATAAATAAATAAAATTTAATAAAAATAAAAATAAATAAAATCTTTAATTTTGTTCCATCTAATTTTTATAATATTTATAGAGAACGTCCGCATAAATAATTGAAAAAAAGATAACACAAAATATACAAAAATGCGAAGTGTCTCATAAGTAACTAAAAAAAGATAGAGCAAAAAATCAGAGTGTTAATAATGAAAAGAGACGTACAGACGAATAATAGATGAAAGAAGCTTTAATCGTATAATTATCAGTTGTCTGTACATTTTTAATCACATATACACTCATTCTCATCTTATACCCTTTTTATTTTTTTATATATTATTTTTCTATCATGTATGATGTATCTAAATAAGCAATAACTTATTCGATTGTTACATGTCGACATGTCACAGTTTCCTGTCGGGCTTTGTTTTGGTCGGGTCGGACGGGGGAAACCGAATGTAAGACGACACGTCAGCGCTCAAAACTAAATTGGGCAAAAGCTGAGCTGGCGGGTTGTCGGGGTTTTGATCGAAAGAAATGAAATTAGAAGAATTGTAATAATCGACGAGGGCGGCGGAATCGGGGTGGTGGTTGGCGGCGGCGGTGGCGGCGGTGGAGCTGCACTGTCGGGGCTGGGTTTGGTAAAAGACTTTAGAGACGACCAATTCGCCGTCTTTCTCTTCCTCGTTGGTGCCGTGGTGGTATTGGTGCATGACCCAGTTGGTTTTTTCGGGTTTTCTTTGGCGCCCGTAGTTGGTGTACAGAACAAGGATTTTCTTGAATCCTTTCACGGCGCCGCCCACGAACACGGGTCGGGTCTTTCCGGTTTTGTGCCACCGGGTTTCGTTTCCTTCCTCGTCGGTGTGGACTTTGCGGCGTTTTCGTGTTCCGGTCGTGTAGGCCTTTGATGGTCGGTGGAAAAAGTGCCGGATCTGCCCGTCTTTCCTCACTCCTGCCCATTTTAAATTATCACCCTTTCACTTTTTTACAATTCTTTGTACTAAAAAAAAAAAAACAATTTCCAAATTCTTTAATTTACCTTGCTTTTTTAAATTTGGGAAGTACATTTTGAAACCTTTTTTTTTTTTTTAGTTTAAATTAAGGGGATCACAAATTTTATATAAAAAGTGTCACGATTAGCTATGTAGAGCGGCATGAAAATTTACCATCAAACAATGGATGTTGAATAATATATTTTGAACGTCTGAGTGCCCTACAATTAGTTAGTTGGGGGTCTCATTGTCTGATCAACAATAGAATTTAATGAGAGTGTTTATATCTCTCTGCCTATAGCTGGGTGATACAACGTTAGTGAACCACATAAATTCGGTGTTTTTTTTCTTCTCTTTCGCATTTAATTATTCTTTGTTCAATTAATGATTTTCGATTTCATAACAAATGAAATCAACACGCCACAAATCTTTTTTATGAAATCTTTTTTCTTATTTAATAATATTTATGGATAAATTTAAATTCATATCGCATGATAATTAGATTATGTAAAATTTCATTATAACTATATTTTTGTTATCTTAGTTTAGTAGATTGGATTTAAAAATCATACTCCATACTTATTAAATATTAAAATTTGGGAAACTATTTTGAACAATTAACTTCATATTATACATTGTTTGCAGTTACGTTTGTGATCATTAATGGAAAGAACATGGCCAAATAGTTGATAAAGACTAAAAACAAAAACATGATTATGTGTTTCTTTCAAAACGAGATCTTCTTTTTCTAAATAGGGACATAGTTTCCGTATGGGATAGAGATTGAACACCTTCTAACTTCATTTCAGTTTAGTACGCAACTCATATGTTTGAACGAGGTTTTGATGAGAAGTTAATCTAAAGAGTTATTTTAAATAATTAAAAGTTGAAACTTGAAACAAAAAATTCATTTATGTGATTTTTTTGTATAAGAATAAAAGACAATGGTTTATTTCGATATAGATTTAAAATGAGCAGTTATTTTGAATAATTAAAAAAAGAATGTTAAAAAATGAGTTGTTAATTTGATTTTTTTTTTTTTAAATTAGTGGTTAAAAATTAATAGTTAGAAATGAAGAATTATTTTTTAGCAGTTATAAATGAATAATTAGAAACTAAATGGTTTTTTAGTGATAAAAATAAATAATTATTTTGAGTAATTACAAAAATTTGATTGATTATAACTTTTAGATGAATAATTATTAAATGCCCATTTTAAATCCTCCATAAATTCGACAAACAAACACCCCTCAAATTCCTCAAACATTTCAAACAAACAACAAATTTTTATAATCAAATAAGCTTTCTTTTAATGATAATAAAAAATAAAATCAAAGAAGTCGAACCTCAAATAAAGCCATAAAAAAACACAACCCTTGTAGTACAAACCCTTAAACAAAAACAAAACTTTAGGATAGTTTTTATTTAAAAAAAAAAAAAAAAAAAAGTTGCAATACCCTCCATACCTTTCACATAAACAATTCAAAAACGAATTCAACAAGTTGGATGAAAGTTACATCGGATAGTTTTTATAATTGAATTATGAATTATTTATTTTTTTTTTATTTTTAAAAAGCACATTGAAAAGAAAAGAAGTACCTGGAAGTTTCTGGGGGTGAGTATAGCAAATCCCATTCTCCCCTTGAAGAGTAGGGATAAAGTCGTCAATAAGAGGATGAAGCTTTGGAACATCACACATGATTGCCTTTGCCTCTAAATGCTCTAGAATTTCCTGGTCCGTTGGATCAAATTTCACCCCCGCTGGTAGCCCAGGCAAATCATGAATCCCACCCTTCATTTCCAAAATATTTAAACAAATTCATTATTAATAATATATAACAACAAAAATTGTACCATAATTATATAATATAATACCTGGTCCTGTATCTCAATCTGGTGGCCACACGATGGGCATCGGACGGCTGGGGATTGCTTGAGACCGATCGACAAAGCGTTTTGGGAATTGGCTAAATCAGTAGGAGCAGACGACTCGTCGTCCGACCCACTGCGCCAAGTCATGATATTTCTCTGCTTCCTTCTTATTATTATTGTTTTTTTTTATTCCAAGCTCGCTCCAACATAAGAACAAAAAGAACCATATAATTTGTGCACACAGAAAAATAAAAGATGTAAAAAGAGGGGAAAACAAAAAATAATTTTAATTTCTAGAAATAGGAAAAATGTTGCTTCCACGTCAAGTTTCTTGATAACATGTATATATGACACAATTATATATAAAAAAAAATTTAAAAAAAAAATCAATATTTTTGTGTAAAAAAAAGAGAAGAGTGGAGATGGAGCAATATCCGATTCTTCACTTACTAAGTGGACGTTTCAGTTTCACCATCTTTTTTTTAAAAAAATTATATATTTTAAAAAAATGGTGGGTTTGTTTAGTTTTGGAGTGAGATTAAAGTTTTCTAAGATTGAATTTGAATAAACAAAAAGGGGAAAATACGTATCTACCAAACAAACACTGCAAAAAATAACATAAATTCAAATTCATATAATATATATATGATCTTACCTGTATTTATATATATATATTCCAAATTAATCTTTTCCTTTACGGCCACTTCTCAGCTGAAGCAAGGTATCCTTTGTTTCTCTTTCTTTTGAAGCAGCTTTTATTTATTTATTTTTTTATCCGGTTGATGATCAGCGAAACGCAGTATTTTTCGGGACAAAAACTGGATTTATTATAAGAATATTGGAATTTTGTGAATGAGTTTATATTATTAATAAGATGCCTAAAATTAATGCCTTCGTGCTTAGCTTAAACTACACGAATTCGGCATATATCTTATCTATTTGGGGTTTTGCTCTCTGTGGTCGATTACATTCTCCACCCAATTGTCATTAATTTGAAAAGCTATTCTACTCCTTTTCATTTTATGATTGGACAAAATAATTAAGGATTTTTTAAAAAAAAAATTAAAAGGTATTATTTAACCCGTGAGGTTCACTAAATCCTTTTTTTTTTTTTTTTTTTTTTTTTTTTCATGATTATTCAAGTCAATTTAGGGTTAACAAAATTATTTTGATTCAACAACTTTTAAACTTTCTATTTTAATTCATGAACAAAAAAACGTTGGTTTATTATTTCGTTATCTAACTTTTTTTTGTTTCAAGTGGGGGAAGGGAGACCAACAAACCCTACATAAGGACACAAATATTCTCAAATAATATGAGAGACAATAATACCAATTTTCGGGCTCAAATTTGTGACCGTAAAGTTGAAATAGATTAACATCAAATAAGATAATCAACTGCATCACTGATCCCCGATTTTGTTATCTAACTATTAAATCATATATAAACATCTTCTTTAACCAATTACAATTAAAAAAAAGTTACTTGTTTGAATTCTTTATTCACCAATATTGTTGAATTAAAATAAAAATAAAATCATCGTACTTAAAAATAATTAGTAAAACACAGTATCTCTTACTTGCCTATCTAAAATCTTTCTCAAAACTTAGGTACGTGAGGTTTTATTGGTATCACCAACAGAAACTCACAAAAATGAAGTAAAAATAAGATAGAAGATTGTGGAAGTAAAATGAGATTTAAACGTTTTCCACAATTACTTTCATATTACAAAACGAGATACTACAAAAATAATCTCTTTTTTTTACAGCACTTTTAGATTAGAAGTGTTTGACCTTGTCAAAATTCAAACGCAAACTTCTAAAAAAGTCAAATAAATGGAAGGAGAAGATGAATGCTAGTTTGGATTACCGTGGACTTGGCCATATGTGAAAAGTTCTCTGCATCCGATCATCCGTCAACGTTTGTAATCTTCTTAAACAAGCCAATGCCAGGCATTAAGCTTCACGAAATTTACAAAAACATTTATTATTATTATTTTGTATTGTTGATAGGTGAATTAAACATCATTAATTAGTTAAATGTAACTTGGGTTAATTAGAGGATTAGTTTAATCATGAGAAATATGTAAGAAGTTAGTATATAAGTTTCATTTGCGGATTTTCTTTATTTGAGAATGAGAGTAGAAACCCTAGCCACCTCTGAGAGCTCTTGTACATTCAATGAATAACATTATGATGGTGGATCGAATAAGCTCATTCGATCCATAACAGTGGAATAGGGACGTTCCCGAACCAATATAAATTCGGTATGTTTTATCTCTCTTCTCCATTATCCTTCTTTATTTGGTTTGATTTTCATCTCAATTTGATTTGATTAAGAGTAGATCTAGAATTTGCACTTTGATTTGGTATAGATCTACAATTTTGTTGTTACATGTATTTTTTTATTGTCTATAAAAATTATGCCAACTTGAACTTCGAAACTTCATGATCACCTAGGTTATTGCTTCTACATTTGTATTCAGATTTAGAGAATCAAGAACAATTTTCATCTTAATTAAAGTATTATTGATATTATTTACTAAAATGAACAGTAATTCAAACCAAATTTTTAATTATTGTTTGTGTGATGTTTCATTAAAATTATCATATTAATTATTACTTTTAATTTAACAAATATTCAAAATTTACCCTAATGATTCAAAGATATATAATATTTGCCTATCCAATCATCATTCAAGATCGAAACTACAAACACAAACAAGCATACAAAGATTATAAAGAATAGACAATAGACGAATTCGAGAGATAATCAAAGAGATGAGAGAGATTTAAGTGGTAAATTTTTTATTTAGAGAATCAAAATCACCAACTCAACCAACAATTATAGATTTTATCTATTTAAAATATTATAAGCTAAATGAAGAAGAAGTTAACCGCAGTTAGAATTTCTAATCATTTGGTTAACTCTAACTGCAGTTGAGTTAGATGAGTACACACAAGTGCACTTCATACAGCAAATCTCGGTCAACATGAATTTAACCACTAAACACTTAATAAATGTACCTAATCAAGTCGATAATCAAAAGAATAAAGTTAATAAGTAAACTAAAACAAAAATATATGTAAATTATACTTTTGTACAGATTTACAGATGGATGTGAATCTTACAATGATAAATTTAGTTGCATGGATTATCATTTTATTTGATAAAGCTGTAACATGAATATAATTCAATTAATTAATGCATTATTTTATCGACTTGCAAGTTAAATGTTAAAATCTACAACGAAGTTATAAGAAAATTTGTATAATTCATGATAGGAACCACATAAGTTCAAAATTTAAAAAATAAAAATTTAACCAAAATAATTGTATCATATATTCGTTGTGATTCTTTGATACAATATTTTGAAATCAAATAAAATATATAACCAATTACTTGAAGTTTTCAAATTTTATGACAATAATGTTTTTAAGTGGGTGGTCCTTGTGGATAGATGCTTGAAATCCCTAAGTTAGATTTCTTAAATAGCTCTTAAATTCAAAACACAAGAACCAATTAAATTGTAAAAAAAATTTGTTGTCTCTCAATTTTAGATACCAATAGAAATAGAATTAAAGAAAGAAACTACTTGTGAATTGTTTCTCAAATTTGGTCATTCTCTAATAAAATTCTTTAAAAATTTAAAAGAAACCAAATGAAAATAGTTACCAAATTAATCTGTTTTTTAAAATATAAAAAATATTATTATACCACCCAAAATAGACAACATACAGCTAATATAAAAGAAAAAAAATAGGAAAGAATAAAACATTTAATTTCAAAATCGTTAGTACAAACTTTGATATAGCTTGAAGTCACAAGCTCCAAATTTTTTATAAATAAATTTAAAACTAAAATCGGCAATTTTAGATTATTTCATAGAAACACATTGAATTCCAACTTGCTGCAGGGAGACTTTTATATGGGCCAAGCCCAAATGGTCCATATAGAAGCCCACTAGCAATAGAGCAGTACAGTTGTTTTCTCTTGATAAATATGTATGATAGTTTTTATCCTGTTTCTACGTTTTTTTAAGAAAAAGATCATATATTGATAAGCATGCTAGGTATATAAAAAAATATGAAACTAATGCAAGCCAACTTCAATCCATAACCACCAAAAGATGGATGTCTTCATATTAGTGAGAGATTAATTTAAATGCAGCGAGTTGCATCCTGCCTAAGATGTCAGTGATGTGGTATTTTTGGGGTCACACGTCTCATCTTTTTTTAATAAAGAAATAAAACTAAAAAGTGTGTGGCTCCCAATACATGATATCATAGTTAGAGATGCAACTAAAGCTGCACCCAAATCGTACTCTATTAGAGATAAGCTCCATTCTTTATGTACTCGGTTTCATGTAGAAAATATCGTAAACAAAGTGCTCCATTGAGTAAAGCTGAGGTAGTCTTGCAAGAGGGATGAAATAAATCATAGGACTCAAAGCGAAATTAGAAATAGCTTGAAAAATTAATCCCTACAGTCGCCTCGATCTTAGGACCTCGTGAGTGTTAGGATCTTAACTTTTGTTTTGCATTGAAAAAGTGGAGAGTGCTCTAAGTATGATAATGGACAACAAATTTATCGAAATCTACATTGGCATGATATTATCTACTTTAGGCATAGGTTTTTATTAGTTTATCTTTTCATTCAAAATTAATCTCCACTGTCGCCCGAAGTTTAATTGGTGAAAATGTTAAAAGATTATGAAGTGTTTTTTCATTAAAAATAAAAAAGGCATAAAATCATAGCCAAATACACGTGATAAAATTCCATACTTTTGTTGTAATGTCTCTCATGCAAATTATTTTCACCGCTGTATTATTAGTTCAGTTTAAAAAAATGAAGTGGAATGGCATAAAGAAGATAAAACAACAAAAATATAATTCAAGTACAAACTTATATAACTTAATAAATACTACATTACGTATAATCTTTCTTAGTCGTTATTGAATAAAAGGAAGGATTGAAGTGACTTCAAAAAAAAAAAAGATTGGAGAAGATAGAGATAAAATAAAGCAATTCCAATTGAGAATATTTAAAGCATGTTCGGGCATAACTTAAAAAATAATGTCTATTTACTTGGCTTAATATTGGACTATATTAATGAACATTTTTTTTAGATCATATCCGAACATGACCTAAATGTTCTTCATTCAAAAATTTTGAAATTTCCAAAAAATAATGAAATTCCCACATATGAATGGGTATAATTTATTGTGTGCAAGGGTACTATATATATATATATATAATTTTAGAATGAAAATAGTACAATATATATTAAATTAGGTATAGTCCATATTTAAAACTAAATTAAACAGGAACCAAAAAGAAAAACTAAAAAGTTACAATTTCCTTCTCAGCACGCAACTGAAGTGAACCATTAATTATTATTAAAATAAAATGTCGAAAGTTAGAACTATGATATTTATATTTGAGAAATACTTGCCCAAGTCCTTGATGAACAAAATTTTTGTTTCAACAAAATTTTTTAAGAGAAAGAAAAAAATTTGTATGGTCAAATAATGTCACATCAAGCCTAAGAAAGGTTTGTCTCTTTATTTATTATTCCGTTTATGTTTTTATTTTTTCATTTGAAATATAACATTTATGAAGGAAATTAAAACTTATGACCATGATAATGGAGTGCACTGCTTCAAATAGTATAGATATGGTAAAGAAAATTGTCTTTTCTTTAAGTTGAATTATAATTGAAATAGGAAGATTTATATCCATGACCTTCAATTAAATATGCAATTGAAATATTACTCTTTGTGGACAGTTTTTATTCCTTATAACATATTCATATTTGGGTAGTTAAAGCAAAGGCGAGCCAATTCCAGTAGTGAGAGATAATTCAGAAATTTTATTATTTTTAAAAATTGGTGTCTGTTCTTTCTCCATCAGAGGAGTTATTATGCAATTTATTAATAATAAATAGGAAAAATAGCACACTGACGACATCTTTAAAAAATTCGCAAATTCCGAGGTCCGGAAAACACAGTTTTTTCCTTCTTTTCTCAAGGTCGGAACAAACCTGCCTGCCGCCCATAAATGATATATTTGAATTTGTTATTTATTTTTTAAAAAACCAAACTATTCATTAAAACCCTATTTTTTTGTAAAGGGAAGGATTGGATTTTGGAGTTGAGGAGAGGAGATGAAATTAAAGAGAAAGTTGAGCAATTTATCGACATGAAAGTACTTGTTTAAAAATTGATGTTTTGATTCCTTTGAAGATGAGAGGTGGCAAAAATATTTCTTTTATATTATTTTTTGTTGTTAAATTTAATATATTTTATTTTATGTTATGTAGTTGAGAATTAGAAGAAATTTAATATCATTAGATAAAAAATTAAATGGAATGTTATAGGAAAGGTTGTAATGTACTAAAAACATCTGGAGTGTATTTGGAGCACCGATTTGATTATGATAGACGAAAGGTTATGATAAGCGATGAGTTATTATAAATGATGTTTGAGGGGCAAGTTATTATAACATGATTATTATAAACTGTGTTTGAGACACTGATTATGCAACAAAAAGTAATATATGGAAAGTTTAGATATACAGAGACGCAGGTTTAGATAAACCACCTTTTATAATAAACAGTGTAACAAACATCGGTTATATTATTATAACTAACCCAACCATTTACATAAATAGGGGCCAAACATACTTTTTGGATGAGGAAGAAGAGATGAGAGAAAAAACTATGAAGTCTATAGAGAGGTTGAAAAGGTGGGATAGGAAAATTTGTTTAGAAAAGATTTTAAAAGATTGGAATTGGATACACAAAAATGTAAAGATTAAAAAATGGCATAAAAAGAAAAGTAGTGGATGGACATGGGAGTGGGGGTACATACTACATAGTGGTAAGGGGGCGGACAGCGGCGCAGTGCAGAAGCAGCTAATCAAATTCCTTTCCAACCATTTCTCTCTCAAACCAACTCTAATATAACAAACTCCAAAAAAAAAAAAAAAAAATCTAATATTGCCATAGTATTCTACTTCTTCATACAAAAAAGATTGTTAAAAGAACTTAAAACGGCGCAAACTCTTATTTTTCAAACTTTTAATTTTATTTAATATAACTTAATAATTCAAATGAATATTATGTTAAATTTAATCATTTCTAGATCATATCATAAGAAAGACTTCTTCTCATTTTTCTATGGTGAGATATTCAATAATATATGTCAACAAAGTTTTTTTTTTTTTTTTAATGGAAATGTCCAAACGGACATAAACAAAGTTGATAAAATAAAAACTTATGATATAACCTAAATTTAGACATTATTCCAAATCCAATGATAGGAGTTGTTGAATTGATTTTTTTTTTTTTTTTTGAGAAAGTGATTGAATTGAAACTTGGACTAAGATGTCAGGGGTAGAATTTGAAATATATCAAATGCACAAAAAAGACTTGGATTTTTTTTTCTTTTTTTTAGAAAAAAAATAAACTTTGGATTTTAGAATTTAAAGGTGTGTTTGGAGTACCGATTTGTTACAATAAACGAAAGGTTATGATAAATTGTTGGTTATTATAAAAACTGTTTGAGTGGCAAGTTATTATAACATAAGTTATGATAAACGATGTTTGAGGAGCTCGTTATGTAATAAAAAGTAATATATGTAAGGTTTAGATAAATAAGCACGCAAATTTAGGTAACCACCATTTATAATAAATAGTAGGACAAACATCGATTGAGTTATCATAACCAATCCGTTCGTTTATATAAACGGAGGCACAAACACACCTTAATGATTTAATTCCGTTCTGTCCATTTGTTTTTTTGGAGATGATATAAAACAAAAGGAAAGAAAGAAATAAACACACTTGTGAGCAACGCAACCAACTCTCTGCAAATTCTGAATTTTCTTCATTTCAATGTTTCTTCTGCACACAACCACGCCACGGTCTACAACTACGACCCCACTCAACAATTTTTTAAAAAAATTTATTGAACACCAACTATTAATTCTGGTTTTTGAATGAGTTTTCATATCAAAATCGAACAAAAACAATCTTTTCCAATTTCCGAGAAAAGAAAATAAAGATTTTGAGCATTTTGATTGAAAAGATTCGTGATTTTAATTTAATTTGTAAAACCCCAATCATTTTATAAAAAAAATTATATAAAATATTTGTCAACTTTCAAATAAAATTCTTCAAAATCTTCCAAAATATATGAGGTATTTTGTAATTCATTCTTTTGTAAAAAAAAAAAACTTGAATCAGTATTAAATGAATCAACTTATATCTCTAGTATATCTGAAATAGGTTAGGTGCAGCTGTTTTGAAGTATTTGTACTAAAAAATACAACTGTTTAAGGTATTGGAAAGACAGTACTATGTTCTAGTTTTGATATCACCTTTGCTTACACAAAGACAACTTCAATGATTTTTGTCTCTTTGATATATTATCATCTATGCCATTCTTTCAAAAGAAATATATATAAAACATCTATACCTAAATTATGGAGTTTTACTTGCACTCTTTTTTTTTTGAGAAAGTTTTACTCACACATTTAAGTCTATATAAATTAACAAAAGAATTGATATGGTCAAACATTAAAATAAATTAAATCACAAATAATGCGTGAACATTCATATTTCTAAACAAGAATCAAATTTCTCTTTTCTTTTTCCTTTTTTAATTCCACATTATTTGGAGATGAATTGATACAAATCTATAATTTTTTAATTACTAAGAGATACTTATCCGCAGTTGAGCTTAGTATTTGTTGGCAAAATTCAAATATCTTAGGTTTTTTTTAATAAATAATGTCTTAGTTACTTAGTTATGTTAAATTAGTGTATCAATCCAATATCAGATTATTATAAATGGCCTACCACAACTATTGGAAGTGCATATCTTGGAATAATTATAGAATGAAAATTATGAGATTTTTTTTAGTTTAATGAGATAGATTTTGAACACTTCTCCTTACCTTTAACAGAAATAATAATACCTTAAATTGAACCAATTGCACCAAAGGTTTACTATTATTTTATCTCTGAATTTTACTTAGTTGTGACAGATAATATTAGTTCCAATCTTCAAATAGACTAAACCTAATGTCAAGAAAACAAGTAAAAAATTAATTTTATCATAAATTGAATTTATCACCTTAAACGTTCCTATAAATTTGTAACACCATCCAGAAACTCAACTTGAATAAACATGACTAATTTGAGAACCCAATATAATTTTGCAACAACCTTCGAGAAACTCACTTGAACAACCGAATAAAAAATTAAGATACAAATAATTTTAAACTCTACTTGAAAAAACGGTTTGATTTAGTTCAACTGTGCTTACTTGTCGGAATTAAAAAAGGAATCCAGGATTTTAATATTTTAGAATGTCATCAAAACAGGCCCCACGTGAGAAACCACCACATGGAATTAAATGCCAAAAAATTCTCTTCTCAATTACTTCATAAAAACCCCATCATTTTCATAACTGTAAAATTTCACCAAAATCATGTTAGAGATTCAGAAATGCAAACAATTTTACATCTAAATTGTTCTCAACAATTCTGCTATTTCTGGCATATTCTCAAACAGAGGGATATCAAATATGGGAAAGTTGAAAAACTTAAAGAAAATTTTGTATGAACTGGAAGATCTTTATGAAACCAAATCAAAATGTGTTTTTTGTTCTATGCTACACTTCCCTGATCTGAACCATTTTCATAATAGTAAGGAGTTAACTTTCCATCTTTGTTGTTGGTTTTGAATTGGTTTTCTGCTCCAACTTCTTGCAGCATTTTCACTACTTTTCTCATGGATGGCCTGTTGATGGGCAGAGGGCTGGTGCAGAGGAGCCCAATGTTCACAACTCTGCATATTTCTTCCTTGAAACAACTCTCGAGTTTCGGGTCGATGACCTGATCGATCCCGTCTTGATCCAATGTGAAACACACCCATTTCACTAAGTCCTTCTCCCCAAACTCTGGATCGTTTGGTAGCCGCCCGGTTATTAGCTCGAGGATTACCACACCGAAACTGTATATGTCGCTTTTTTCGTTTACTCGGAGTGTATAAGCGTATTCTGCAAGTAGTTCAAGAGAGGACTGTTAGGAAATGAACAAATTAGTACTTTTAACTATTCTAAGAAGCACTAAATTATCTAATCAAGTAGCGAGGAATTTTCTTGCTAATCAGACTATGTTGAATGTTAATTAGTTTGATTGACTAACCTGGAGCGATGTAGCCACAAGATCCTGCAATGACCGACATGGATTGCGGCCCTTTTGGAGTTGAATCGAAGACCTTAGCTACACCGAAATCGGCCAACCGTGCTCCAAAGTCACCATCCAACAAGATATTGTTAGACTTAACATCTCGGTGTACGATCGGAGGAACGCAGTCGTGATGAAGATAAGAAAGCCCTTCTGCAACATCCAGAGCTATCTTAAACCTAGTAGGCCAATTCAGCAATCCTTTTTTACCACTATGAATCAAATCCCCCAAGCTTCCATTAGGCATATATTCATAGACCAAAAGTTTGTAGTCTCTTGTAACACAACAGCACCACAACTTCACAATGTTCTTGTGCCTAATCTTTCCCAGCGTATCGATTTCGGATTCAAAACCGTTGTCTAGAACTTGACCCTTCTCGACGTCGCCGCCTTTTTCGCCCTCTTTCCTCATCCCACCAAACAGCTTCTTTACTGCAACAGCCTCCCCATTGTTGAGCACAACCTTGTAAACTTTACCAGAAGCTCCACTGCCAATGATGTTGTCATCATCTAAACAATCCAAGATCTCATATTCACTGAAATCCAACTTGTGGAAGGACATCAATGTCCATTTTCCCTTCTCCATTTCTCTCTTTGCAATCTTGAACTTCCTGTATCTAAGGTAAAACCAGACGACGCCGACGAGGAACATGATACCGGCAACGGCGAAAATCAAACGCAGCAACCAGAGATAGCCTTCACTGTTCGCCTCACCTTTGCTGTTGCACAGTCTTTCCAAATGTCCACACAAATCTGGGTTCCCCAAAAAGCTATTTCCATGATTTCCTTTAGCTAAAAACGGAGGAAGCTGGCCAGACAAGTGATTATAAGATAGATTTAGCAAATTGAGATTCAAATTCTGTAACCCATTTGGGATATTCCCAGAAAACAAATTTCCAGACAGATCAAGGTAATTAAGAACACGCAAAGCACCGATTTCTTCGGGGATTTCACCAGAGAATTCATTGTTTGCTAAATCAAGTTCGTTGAGATTCTTCCAGGATTTGATTCCGTTAGGAATTTCTCCAGAGATTTCGTTATTTCGAAGATCCAAACTCGAAAGGTGCCTTAGATTCACAAGACTCTCTGGTAATGATCCGTTGAGTTTGTTATCAGTCGCTATAATTTTCACAAGATTCTCCAATCGGCCAATCTCCGCCGGAATCGCGCCGGTGAAGTTGTTCTTCGAGATGATGAAAATCGAAAGGTTCTTCGCAGTGGCAATGTTGCCGGCAATTTCCCCCGAAAAAAAGTTGCTAATTAGTTCAAAGAGATACACGTGTGGGAGCCCCCAAAAACCGGCCGGAACCTCGCCGGAAAACCGATTGTTACCCAATCTCACCCTTGTTAAGCTCACACACTCACCAAAACTCGCCGGAATCTCCCCGGAAAACTGGTTGTTAATCATTAGAAGCTCGTCCAACTCGCCCTTCGAACATAAACTCTCAGGGAGTTCGCCAGAGAACTGGTTGTCAGAAACATCAATCCATCTCAACGGCGAGTTCTTCCCAAGATCCCGTGGTAACTCGCCGGTGAGACGGTTACTAAACAGTCTGAGCTCGTACAACGCCGGCGAGTTCGCAATACTTTCCGGCAACTTCCCTTCAAATCTATTCTCATATAGATTCAGACTCTCAAGAGGCAACCGACACAACTCATCCGGAATCTCCCCGGTTAAACCATTCATCGACGCATCAAACAGTCTCAACGACCTCAAATTCGAAAACCCAGAGGGCAAATTCCCTGTCAACGAGTTATTATACAACTCAATCTGAACCACACTACTCAACCCCATCAACGATTCAGGAATCAACCCATCAAGATTATTCAACGCCAAATCCAAATCCGTCAGCCGCTTCAACCGACCAAGAGACCCCGGAATTTCCCCAATTAAATTACACTGCGTCAACCAGAGCACCTCAAGATTCGTCAAATTCCCAAACTCAACCGGGATTTTACTCGGGGCAAAAGGGTTGTAAGAAAGGTTCAACATCTTCAACGACGTAATGTTGCCGAGAAACGCCGGGACCGGCCCGTCGAGAAGATTAAAAACCAGAGACAGAACCTCGAGCTTCGGAAACAGAGCAAAACTAGCGGGAATGTCGCCGGAGAAGTTATTCCCAGTCAAATCGAGATATCGGAGGTTGGGGAGATCGGAAATCGAAGAGGGAATCTCGCCGGTGAGGAGATTTTGGGAGAGGTCGAGGTGGCGGAGGGTAGAACATAGGGAAATAGCAGAGGGAAGGGACATGTTGATGGAGTTGTTGGAGAGGGAAAGGGAGGTGAGGTTGCGAAGGCGGCAGATCAGGGATGGGAAAGGGCCGGCGATGTTGGAGTTGGAGAGGTCGACGGCGACGACGGAGGTGGTGGTGGGGCTGCAGGTGACGCCGGACCAGGCGCAGGGAGTGGCGTCGCGGAGGTCCCATGAGCGGAGGGCGGCGTCGGGATCGTCGAGGGAGAGCTTGATTGAGTGGAGAAAGAGGCCTTCGTCGGAAAGGGAGAGGGAATGGAGAGATGGGTTGGAGAGGATGATGAGGAAGATGAAGAGGAAGATTGGGAGAAGCATTGTTGGAACTTCTCTTTGACTGTGTGAAAATGGAAGGTTTTAGGGTTTGAGAGAGGATTTATGAAGGCACGAGGAAGAGGAAATGGGACAGTTTTTTTTGTTTTTTTTTTTGTTTACAGAGTTTCAGAGGTTGCTCTGCTCGGCCTCAGAGACAGCTGCCATGAGTGAAGCATGAAGAAGAACAATAAATTTGTGAGGGCCTTCCCAAAATTTAAAATAAAATTTTAAAAAATAAAAGGTGAAAATTATATATATAATAACCAACTAACACTAGAGATATTCATTAATCTAAAAAAAAACACTAGTGATATCCATTTTCCCTCGCGGTTCTCCGTGTGAAAAACGGAGACGGGAATGCATTTTCTATCTCAATTTTCTCTACCTTGCTCATTTCCTTGATTTTTGTCATGTTTTTTTTTATTAAAAATTATTTTTATCTCATATAATTACTTACTTTTTAGATAAAATAAATATTTTTCTTCTGAAATTATATATCCAAATAAACATTTTTTTTCTTGATGGTTAACTACATCATTGAAACTTATATATATTTTAGGGGATTTTGGATGTATAACAAAAAATAGTAAAATATTTTCATTTATAGCATAAAATAAAATAAAAATACATTTGTAGCAGAAAATACAAATTGACTTCTGTCACTTGTTTGAAATCTATTAGCGATAGAATTTAATCAATGATAGATTCATTCTATTACTGCTTGAGTTTTCTATGATTGATAAAAATCTAAATTGAATTCTATCACTAATTGAATGCTAGAAATAAATATGTTATAGATGAATTATTTTAAAAAATTTGTTGTAGATATAATACAAGAGGTAGAATGTGCTGCAAGTAGTAAATTCTCTCTATATTTTATAAGAAAAATGAATTATTTAAGATTATAATTCAAAAGAATATAAAAAAACTAATAAATTAAAAAAAAAAATTGAAGTAGCAAAAATTCCCCGCGGGGAATCCCTGCTCCGATCCCGCAAATTTTTTTTTGTGAATTTCACGAGAATGTGGAATGATTTTGGTGGCGGGGACGGGGATGGAGAAGCCATTTCCTGACCCTGCACCTCCCCGTGAACATCTCTAACTAACACTGAATAAACTTCACAAAACTAGTATTTTTTTAAGGAGTTAATTTTAAAAGTCGCACAATTTGCAAAGGATCTAGAAATGTTGCACCTAGAGTGTGCTTGGAGAATAGCTTTTTCGTTTCCTTCACCAAAATCAATATCCATTCTTGCGAAATTTACTATTTTTTACGGTTTTTTTAGGGAATTGGGGCGGAGATTCTCCACCATAAATATTTAGTGTCCAATATTTTTTATATATTTTCTTGAATTATAAGCTTAAATAATTAAATTTTTATGAAATATTTATAAATTTCAATTATATATATATATTGAGAAACTCCAATTATATTGTTAACTATAAAAATACGTTTATTTAAATATATAATTTCACTACAAAATATTTATTTTATCTAAAATGTAAAGTAATTAAATAAGATAAAAATATTTTTTTAATAAAAAAAATTGTAAACGAGACGAATATTGGAGAAATGGGAATGAATAACACATTTTCCGTCGGTGGCTTCGCTTTTTTCATAGAGAATTGTTTCTTCTCATTTCTCATCGGGAATTTTGCGCCCCATAACGGATCCCTACCGAAAAAATAGATATCTCTAATCAGGTCAATGTTTAATTAATCCATTTTATATTTATATTTAATAAATTTCTAAACTTAATATAACTTGTGTAATAACAATTTTAAATTTTAAAATCTTCTAATAAATTTAGCACTTTCTTTTTTTTGTGTCCAATTGACTCAGCACATTTTAAATTTAAGTGTTCGAAGGTTAGTATACATCTAAATTAACACCAACTTAATGGCGTCCGTATATATTCCATAGTTACAAACCGTGAATTTGAATCTATCATTTAAATTAAAAAAAATTTATAATAATAATACTCATGTCACAACTTTTTTGTATTTTCGAGCTCTTCTCCACAAATATCTTTCATGTTTCATTCGTTTTAGTGACGGTTGAAGCCATCGTGTTCTCCTTCAGGTTAGGCGCGATTTTTTCATCGAAAATGTAAGTTTTATCTTTGGTCTCCCAAATTTTGATCTGATCAAAAAATGGTTTGAATTAAAAAAAGCAGGTGTGGACCCCATCCATGAGGGCACAGAGTTAGTCAAAGCGGATATTTCAGTCATAAATTTGGATCCAATTCAAGATGGTATTTCTCAATATATGACCGTCATCTTGAGGGGGCATGTTGAGAATCCCACATTGATAAGGAGGGGATATCTCTAAGTGTTTAAAAAGTAGGTGAACTACCCCTCTCGTTGCCAATTGGTTTTGAGGTGAAACCTCATATTCTCTAATACGGTATCAGAGCCCATAGTGGGAGAGTCGAACTCTCCTCATTGTCAATTGGTTTTGAGGTGGAACTTCATATTCTCTAATAGTTTCGAAGTTGTTATTTTTGTTTTATATATATTTTCTTTACTTTTGAGGTTTGTTTTTTGTTCAACTTGTTTTTTACATTTTTGTGTTTACATTTTTTGTTGGAGAATTATACTTAATCTGCTATTCTCACAAAATAATTGTAAAGTATAGACAAATTTTAAAATAATTAACTCTATAATGATTAATATTGTATTATAAATACTCATTATTATTATATATTATTAATATACTATTATGCATTATTAGTGCAATATTATAAGAAATTATTATTAATATCAATTACTATAATTGCTATTTTTTTAAAACGGTGATCATATTTGTAATTATTTTATGCATTTGACTGATCTTGCAAGTTTCTATTATTTTGTTTTCACAATGTGTATTTATTGTTTGCTCATTCTCAATTAAATCATCCTTCTCATAAAGCAAATCACATCATTCTCAATTATTCTAACTAAGGAAAAAAAATTCACATTCTTCAACCGCAAACTATCAAAACCTAGAAATAAGATCGAATTAACCAAAATAGATTTCTACTTATAGTCAATAAAGAGGGTGGACATTCGGTCTTGTTTTCAGGTTTTAAGGGTTAGTGGTTGAAATTGTGAATTAGTTCAATAGGTATTGAGAATGAAACTTGATGATGAACAAGGTTTTAATGTTGAGCGCTTGTAATTACGAACCCTTTTAATATCGGCAGTCCGTCATTAAAGATTATCCATCATGAAAAATCTGTAATATCACACCTTCTTTGATGTTCGGTGTGTGTCCAACATGAAAGTTCTTTAAAGGCGAGTTTTGCCTACAAAGACGGATTTGCGTGGTAGTGAATCATTCCCTTTTTTTTTAAGTTAATCATTAAATATATGATTTTTTTTTTCCGATATAGTAATATTGGGAAGAGGGATTCGAAATGTAACCTCATAGTTACTAGGTTGTACGAGATCTCTCCATATGGTAGAAGTTGGAAGTTTAGCTATCTTTCATAATTCATGTTTGATATCTTATCTTATTTTTTAAATTCCCTAAATAACCATTGAAATGTTATTGGATTATATGCTTAAAATGTAACTATATTAACTAAAAATACATTTTTTACTAAATATTTTCGATTAATTACTTTAAAGTGAGTTTTAAATAATTATCCATCTCTAGTGTTTCTTATAAAAAGTAGATCAATATTCTGCAAGTGCTTTTTATTTATTGGTGTTTTCTAACAAGCATTTTTCATCATCTAAATCATAGAAATAAACACACACAAAATTCAAATTTTGAAATAATTTTGCTTAAAGATAATAATTTAATGTTCTATAATTATTTTGATCATTATAATTAAGGTGTGTCCATATAATTTATGAGATTTTTTCTACAACTTACTTAACCTCACATTTAGATGAACGCTTCCAAAAAAGTTTCATAAATTTTTTAAATAAAACTTCTATAAATCCTCGTGAACTCTATAATCTTCTAGATATAATGTCACTTCAATTATAATTATTTATATTTAAGGGAATTTTCTATCACAGTCATATTAAATTATTTTATCAAATGTTATTATATTTAAGAGACTATCACAATCATATTAAACTCTTTTATGAAATGTTTTTTTTTGAGATAACTACTTCTTCTCAAATAAAATACTATAATCACTGAAAAAAAATTTCAAAATTTTCCATCCAAACACAGAAACACACCATTAAATAACCATGCTTATAGTCCTCAAAAAAAAAAAAAAACCATGCTTATAATTAATGTAATAGTTTTTTTTTTTTTGAGAAAAAAGAATGAATGAAATGGGTGGGACACGTAGGATGTGGAAATAAGACTTTACGCGTGGATATCGATCACATCAGAAAATAATGACAAGTGGCCGTAGGATCTGGATATGATCGGACGGCTGATGTTGCATTCAATTGATGGTCTACTGCACATTTGACCAATTAAACTCTCTCTCCTCACACTATTATTAAGGATTTAAAAATTAAATCTCATCCTTTTTCAATAATAATAACAAATAAATAACTAAATAAATCTCATCATAGTGTTCATATCATATGAAAAATGGTTGATTTTCAAGTATATGTAAGTGAATGTCATTTCTAAAAATATTTAATAAAAAATTTGTTGGTTAAGACAATAGATTGGCTTCGTTAATTTTTTTTATATATAATATGTTTTTCATATAATTAATTATATATCTTATTTAATTACAATAAAATTAGAGTAATTTTAAATACGTTTCAAAAAACATTATTCTCTATATTCAATTTTCAAAAGTGAATTTTCAGATTTTTATTATAATTAATTTAAATTTAAATATGTTAAAAAAAATTAGTCTCTATGTTTAATTTTCAAAAGTGGATTTTCAAATTTGTATAAAAAAAATTGTATGATAAATATTTTTTTAATAATGAAAAGCTAAATGAATTAATCCACCAATCTATTCAAGTCAATTTTAGAGTCATTTTTAAGCCAATCGACAAGAACTTTTCAGTGTCGATTGTTGGTGAAAATCGACACCAAGAAACCGATGAACACCTTAATCCCTCAATTTATTCTCACTTCCCATGGTCTCTTTCATTATCTACTTTTTCTAAGGTTCATTTTTAGATCTTTAATCTCATCTTTATACGTTTAGTTTCTTTTAATTGTTTCAAAAAAATTGACATGGATTGTTAATAGTTCATTTAGTACGAGAATTATTCCTTCAAATATTTATCGTTCTAAAATAAATCTAATGTTAAAAGAGAATTATGAAATTTGTGTTAGTAAAAATTCACTAGAATAATCATGGGTTTTAAAATTTAATCTTTATACTGGAAGTAAAGAAGAAAAAGAATATTGCATCTATCTCAAAATTTTAAAGATATATAAGAGAGTCTTTAAAATTTTATCATTCATTTTATCACAAGAACCTTAATATGTATTGTTAAAATACATTTATCATATTTTAAGAAAGCCAAAAAAATTTTGGAATCGGTACTTAAAAAAAAAAGAAGAAAAACTTTGGAATCTTAACTATTTGATGTTCTCGATTTTTTTTTTTTTTTTTTTACGTTTTTATGATAAAGTTTAGGGTAGAGGGATAGATTTTTTATATTTTAAAATAGATTTATTTTTAATGAATTTAACAACATTTAAAGAATTAAGGGACTTAAATGTAATCTTTTGGTTATATAATACTATCTTATGCTCTATTTTTATTGGTCATCTTTTAAAATAGTTATGTGAGGAACAAAATGGACTTATTTTCATTATGACCATAGTAAACAAACATTATTTATTTATTTATTATTATTATTTTCACAGAATGCTTCGAGATAAAGCCATTGTGAAAGCTATTTTGAAGAAGAAAAAGAAAACCACATAATTACTCATTATTTGTGGTAAATTTCATGATGCATAATGAGAACAAATATTTGTCACACTACCTTTATTTTAATGCATGTTTCTTTACTCTTCCTTAAAATAATTATCATAGTCATTTTAATAGTCTTATGTACTAATAATCTCTGTCGTACAAAACAATTTTGCATCAACTTTTTAGGAAACTCCAAAAAAAAATTCAAAAAACTATTTGGTCCTTAAATACAATATTAATAAGCTCCCTTTGTTTTTCATTGTCCAGGTTATTAAAAAAAAAAAGAATAAAGACAAGAGAAAACATGAAACATTATCAACAATTATGAATAGTTTTCTTGAGAACATAAAATAGTAAAACAATTACTCATCTGTTCATTACCGACAAAATTAAAATTTTAGTGAAACAATATTATCAAACTTTCAATTATTAGGTATGTGGTTCATAATATTTGTCTAGTTGTAGTGACCAAACATATTGATTGATTTATTTTTAAAACGATAGAATAATTCCTTTTTTTCTACTTGCATCCAAAGAAAAAGAGAAAACAAATGGTATGGATGTAACTTAATAGATAATTATTATTATTTTTTAATTTTAAAAAGCAACATGCGTAAGTTTTACTATCTATTTAAATTTATTTAAATGTTGAAGTACTAAAAAAAAAAGAAAACAATAATAAAAATAAAGTTTTACTATCAATTTAATTTTCTTTAATTCACCCGTTATTTCTTTCCAAAAAATGTAACGAATTTCAACATTAATCTAGCTCTAATGTTGCTTTTATCCATATCTTATCAAATTTGTAACAGAGTTTTTCAGTTCATTAACAATAAGGAATTGAGATTATAACCAAGAACTTCTAAATGGAAGTTACAAATTAATTAGGAAATTTGCGCTGTACACCAACTTTTTTATCACAGTTTACAATTATAACACATTTTTAAAAATAATTCTTTTATAGCAAATTTTGCCATTTAAAAAAAAATTATTTACCTTTTTTATAGAAGACTTTGATAGAATCTATCATTCTCTAGCGATGAAAGTCTATCAATTTTATCAGTAATTGATTCTATCGGTTCTTATTGATAGACTCTTGATAGAATCTGATGAAAGTCTATCAATTTACTTTATTTATTAGTAATTGATTTTATCACCCTTTATCGATAGAATCTATCAATATGAAGTCTATCAATTTACAATTTTTGCTATATATGCAAATATTTTCATTATTGTGCTATTTATGTAATATTTTATCAATTTTATAATATATATGCAAAAGCTCCAATTAATTATTGACAAGTTGAGTGATACTTTGTAGCATAACTAAACACACAATATTTATACAAAAGAGGAATAATTTAGTAACATTAGTATATAATAATTAGCAATAAAATTATAGATTTGAATCTCCACCATTTGTGATTCTACAGAAAAAAAAAACAGACGAATAATACATGCAGAAATTTTAATTCCAACTTGAACAAAAAAAATCTAATAACAAAGATGAAAGAAATAAAAATGTGTCATATCATTCCCTATTTTTTGTAATTTCTAACCATTTTGTTATAATAATTAAGAACATAAAAAGCAATCGTAGGTTATTTCGACGTCCGTTGGAAATTTGACCGCCTTCTTTTTTATTTTGACCGCCTGCCATTTCCACCTCCCTACCTAAAATAATTTAGGGAAAAATGTTTTTAGTTTCTGTATTTTAAATGAGATTTCGTATTTTCATCTCTAATATTTCAATTATATTATTATTTTATGAAATTCACAAAATAATATTTTTTTAATCATCCTAAAATATAAAAAAAGATTATTAAAAGTCTCGAATTGCTAATATTCATTAGAATTTAAGGTAAAATTTGATGAAGTAAAATTATTATTTCATATTTTTAATTAATTAAACCTCAAAATTTGTAACATAAATTGATATTTTTCCAGATATTTAAATTCAACGTGAAAATATTAAAAAATGTATAAGCTAGCTAGATAGTTTTTTTTTTTTTGAAAATAACTAGCTAGATAGTTTGACCTGATCAAAGTAACCATTATTTTGCAGAAGAAAAATAATTAGAAATAATTATCTAATAAAATAAGACAATTTGTTGTAAGGAAAATTATAATACCCATATTTTAATTTTAGTAATTTTTTAAAAATATTTTATACATAATAAAAAATTTCAAACTTTAATCATTTTCAATCAATTTAATTTGGTTGAAGTTATCAAACAGGTAGATTAAAATGTCAAAGTGAGTAAAATGTTTTTAGATAAAATAATTAGAGTGGAGGATTCGAATTAATAATATCTTGGTTATTGAATTTGTGCTGATTCTGTTATTATAAGCAAGTGATTGTATTTTCAATTTTTGTTACATTTGATTTTTTTTTTTAAATTTTGACATTTATATAATTTATTTTCTTACTTATTATTCCTTAAAAATCCCTATAAAATAATGTCTTACATGTTCCAAGTCATGTAGATGATGAGAAAAGTTCATTTGAATGTCACTCTCTATTAGGATGCACACCAAAACAAAACAATCATTTTCTTTTAGAATTATATTTTGGAAGAAAAAAACGTCACTCTTATTATTTATGTCGAGCTACATATATTAAATAAACAATATTTAGATTTCTTATCTAAATATTTGGAATTTACATTTTTTTTAGTTCAACATTTACAAGTTTAGTTTATGCTAAACCTAAGTTGCAGTGTGTCAATTACTAAAACGCGATCCACATGAATAAAAAAAAAGGAATTAAATACATAGAGATTAGTTATTCATGTGTCATTAATGATAGTAAAAATCGAGTGTTTAAATATATAAAAATATATCATATAATTACTTCCACATACGTAATTGTATTCAAATAATATGAACTATTTTCTTTTTCGGCCATACTTAAGGAATTAAATTATAATTTTTAAGATTACAAAAATATTTTTTATTTTTTATTTTTTTTACAATATGCATGGTAAGGTATGAAACTTCTAATCTCAAGGTTATTAGTACAAGATGTCATTGAACTATGCTCATTTTAACTTATAAAATTAGTATTATAAAAAAAAAATTATAGCCTTTAAATCATATGGATTAAATTTTAACTTTTTTTCAGAGCAATTTTATAATTTGCAAAAAAGAAAAAGAAAAAGTATACATTGTATTTGTAAAGTAAAAAAAAAAGAACTGCAATTAAAACAAATCCAATATCTTTTCTTAAAAACCTAGATTATACATTATTTTAAAATGTTTGAGTTTAATGGATATGTAAGTATCCTAAATGCTAATGAAGCTTAATGGATATGTCATTTCTTAATGTGTTTGGAACATTTTTAATACAAATTTTTTTTTTCTTCTTTTTCTAAAAGCATAGTAAAGTCAAAAGTGCGTCTTTAAAAATTTTCTAGATCACCTTTGAATTATATTACAAAACATCATGACAGTTTTAGAATACTTTTGATATTAAAGGTTAAATATATGTGGGTAAAGTATCATTTGAATAAAAAAGTTACGAATTCCAATTTTTTATCTTCAAATGTTATTGAATTAATTTTAAAAAAATGTTATTGAATAAAAAAAATATTTTTGTATAATTTATATATAGTTATTTTGAATCTCAGTTGATTCTATTGTTGGTTTATGTACTTCAAATATTAAAAGCTAGTCCTATATATTTTGAGTAAATTTTAAAATTAATCTTTATTTTTGTTTTAAGTTAAATTTTTTTAATTTGGATGAAATAATAATAATTATTGTTTTTTTAGTATAAAGTGGGGGAAGGAGGATCGATAAACCGGGCACAACTGCTCTAAAATAATATGAGAGTCAAACACTGATTTTCGGGATCGAATTCGATTGGAGTTGAAATGGATTAACGCTAAATAAGATAATAATTATTGTTAGTTTCATTCATGTAAAGACACAATATAATCGTGTTTGAAAACTTAAAAGAGAAAAGACTGATGAAAATTAGTATGAATATTACTATGTTTTTATGACATTCAAAATGAATTAACTTAAAGATTGAATGAAAATATGCGACTAAAACTGGACATTTTGATAAGAACCCAAATCAGTTTGCCCCTAGTCCTTATTCATAAGAACTTAAAAGTTATACAATCAAAATTTTACCATATTTTCGTACTTTGAAGCAAAGTAAGATTTAGATATATAATGTCCAAACAGAAATATTGACCAATCCATTAATCATCCTTCGTAAAGAGAATGTTTCTAAAAAAATCACTCAGAACAAAGCCACTCGAGATTTTTTATATAAAATTTTTGATGATTTCAGCTTCATTATTTTTTAGAGATAGAGATGTGACTGACAGTGGTCCGAAGTGAAGAAAGACCTACACATCACTGACTTCCATAAAAAAAAAAAATGATAATTTCAGCTTCATTTTGTTTAGTTTATTTAATGATATTCAAAGTACTTTGGATTACTTGATTGTCCCGGATTTGAGACTTTAAAAAGAACATACCTTTAAAATTCAAATTTTCAATTACTGCGTCACTCCTTAGAAACAGAGTCAATGAACTATCAAGAAATTAAAAAGTTATAAATTTACGTATTTGTAATTTTTTTAACAATTAAATATTGTAAGGTTAATTTTTTTTTTTAAACATTTGAAGTAACAGTAAAATGAAGAAAAAAAAATGGAATCAGTGGAGAGGTTTGTTTTCAAACTTTGAGGTAGAAAAATGGGGCAAATTTCATTATAATAAGTTTGATTGATCTGAAAAAAGTAACAGTAAAGGAAATGGACCAAATGGTGGCTCCAACCCATTTGAATCTGTTCTTTCCCACAATCATAATTGTCCTCATCTGCTTCTTCACATTATTTTTTTTCCTTTTTTCCCCACCATTTCCTATTCCTCACTATGCTCTTTTTTTTCTTTTTTTTTCCCCTTTACTTTCCTAAACAGAGCTTTCTTCAGGTGGAGGGTAGCAATTTTTGTCTCAGATTAAACAAATAATTATTTCAGAAGGTCCATTTCAGCTCTTAAATAAAAAAAAGGTTTTTTTTTTCTTTTTCCTAAACAATATTTAATGAGTTGAACTAGGGTAGCAAAATGCCTATTTCAATCTATGGCTTAAAAAATAATAATTTTGGTCTTTATAATTTTTCAAAATAACAAAGATGTGTTTGAAACACTGGTTTGATTATGATAGATGTAAGGTTATGATAAATGGTTATGATAGACATAAGATTATTATAAATTGTGATTTATGATAAATGGTAGGTTATTATTATAAATAGTGTTTGAAGGATAAGTTATTATAACATGCATTATGATGAATGGTGTTTGATGGACTGGTTATCTAACAAAAATTAATATATGTAAGGTTTCGATAAACAGGCACGTAGGTTTAGATAAATGAGCACGCAAGTTTAGATAACCACCGTTTATAATAAATAGTGGAGCAAATATCGGTTGAGTTATTATAACCAGCCCAACCGCTTACATAAACGAGAGCATAAACACACCGAAGGGGTTTCTTTTTCCCCCTCCCCCATATTTCTTGTCCACCTTGGCTCTCCCTCCACTTCTCTCCTACTCCCCAAATTATCATTGAGGAGATTCCAAGAGATTTTTGCTTCCTTTTTAATATAAAAAAAGGTAGCTTTCTAAAAGCACATGTGAATGGTACATTTATTTCTTTTAATTTTTATAATGTAATGATCATGTTATGATATGATATTAACATATGTTATTATTAAACATGAGATCGTTGCCTTCAACTAATGTTACCCATTGTGAAAGAAGATCTTTATTGATGTTGCCTTCATTACTATTAGACTCTATATGAGTTAAAGTAGGTTTTTGGGTTTTGTTGCAAGGTGAATTGGTTTTTATTGAATACTCTGTTTGGTTTAGAAAACATGGGATGTTTATTGTATAATTTTAACTGTTTGCGATGTATTTTTTTAAATTTCTAATACCATAAGCCAACAAAAGCATAGTTCAACCTACTTATACCGAAGAGTTCTAGATTTGAAATTTCCACAAGTCAAACAAAAAATATGTTCAATACTATAATATTTGGTTTAGGTTTGAGCATATATATTTTTTTGGTTTCTAGTGTAGTGTCAAAATCAAACGCAGTACAGAGATTGGGTACAACAAAAAGTAATTTTGACCTAAAAAAAGAGAAGAATTGGGTCTTACAAAAATCCAAAAATCTTGATGGGTAAGTGACTGATAGATAGAGTTCTATCAAGTAATCTGAACTCAGGCTTTCAAGAGAGAATCTCAAGATCCAGAACAACTCAACCAACAAAAATGCTTCTCTCTTCTTATTTTATTTATTTTTTCCATATATAACAAAAGTCTTTATTGTTAAGTTCTGTAGTTTTTATTCAACCAAGCAGGAAGAAACATCTGAAAATTGTCTGTTTAAAACAAAAACAGATCAAATTGTGAGCATTTTCTTTCTAAAACCAATCAGCTAAAATGAGTTGATAACAAAAAGATATGATTGTTGATTCTGAAGGAGGTTTGATCTTTTTCAATGATTGTATGAAATGAATGTATATAAAGAGTAGGTCATCATGAACACTTTTGGGGTTGCCAACTAGTCCTTAAATTGAGGGAAAAGTGCTAAATGCAACAAACAAACTCATTGCTAATAAAAGCCTAAATCAGAAAGGGAAACTGACATCAAAATAAAGTTTGGAGGCAATCAATAATTATCATTCAAGGAGAAAGAGAGAAAAAAAGGAAAAGAAGAATGTCCTTATAAATATTTCAACATGCTTTTGTATATGCTTAAAGAAAGGATGGTCACATTCCCATTGCCATTGCGACAACTCATCATCATACTTATCACACCAGATATCTACAAGGATGTTGTGAGTTGAAGTTTTGGCACACAATCACTCAAAACAGGAAAGGCACAAACCAACCAAGACACTCAATTAATGCAAGTGGTAGTATTGTCAAAATTTGCATAAAAAAAGAAAGAAGATATTGGGAGTATTTTGTAAGGGAGAGGCACATGACTGCATAATGATGGCCTCCCACTCCCACTACAATTGAGTCCTTGTTGCAACCACAAAACACATGGCTAGTTTGTGGTGGTTAGCTTGGCCAGATTTTTTGAATTCAATAACAATTAGAGATGGAGTCATGATTTTTTAATCATGGATATACACTTACGACAGTTGATCTATGATCTTGTTAGCAGTTGACTTGATAACAAGATGTCGATCAATCAAATCCACACATCATGTTATAGGAATGATTTATGATTTCAATTATCCCATTGGGTAATAATTGGACAACAGATTGATGGTCAATAACTTCCACTCTAAAATGGATAAACTAGAGCTACCTAACCATTGGGACCAAGTTCCTTGATTATTCTCACCCCACCACTAACCCCCCTCCCTAAAAAGTGAGCAAATTAATCATCTTCAGAGTCTTTATCTCTTATGATCTGGGCACACGACATAGGTTCAAATCATAAGAACCATATGCTAAAGTATAAAACATGCTAAATTTTATAACATAAAATTGTACGTAGGGTCAAAAAATGTCACTAATGCTAATAGAGTTGGTGAAAAGGCACATACTAGTTCAAAAGCTCACAAAAATGACCTAAACTTCTTCCTCCTTGTGAGCATTAATGTCCCATTTAATATGGATCAGAATGTAGAGCTCATGGATCACACAGTAATTTAGTCAAAAGCTCACAAAAATGACTTTGGCAATTTCAAAATCACTCCAAACATGTCGGTTTAAATATAGCTCCCTCTGCTTATTCCCTAAGAGAATCTACTATTACCTCTTTTGGGAGATGCTAATTAGATCTCAAGAACACAGTAGTATAACCAATAGAACCGATCATGTTCGAGTAGGATTGCGGAGATACTAAACTAATTGAAAGAAGATTCTATGGAGAATGGAGAATGATGCGGATTCATATTCAGACTTCACATAACTTGATCTATGAAGGGCTAGCAATAGATTTCTAAATGAATAGGTTGTCATTTGTGTGTGTGTGTGTTTTTTTTTTTTGTAAACCCAACTGGTCAAAGACCAAATCTAGAGTAGCCCAAATCATTCTAATGTTAGCCACGTCTAGAAAGTATAGCACACCACCATTAACCATAATTTCTTTTCGAAATGCTAATGAGCATTTATGTACACACGCAAAGTCAGACCACCCAAGCTATAAGAGAAGGTGAAAGCGTAAAAGTTTCATAACATGTATAAAGCATTTAAAATCATGAAAAAGTAAATTGGAATCCAATGATAAATCCTAGCATTGTCTGTAATGTAATGTTTCAACTACTACAGATAGATCTCTATGCATGAGAAAAAGGAAAAAGAAAAAAGAATGTAAAGGAGGCAAGTTACTTTTATGCATGAGAAAGATGTATAGGCAATGGGAATAGTTCAAAAAAAAAAGAAAGACAAGGCTATTAAAAGACAAGGCTAATAATACGTACCATGCATGGTGAATGCAAGTGGCAATTGGCATGGCTTCACATCAAAAGGCACCCACAACAATGTCGGGGTGTAAGGATATAGATGGAGCAAGGCAAATAATCCCAATTGATATGCCAATGTTCTGTTTGGCTTCCCATAGACACCATGATTATACAGAAAATACCATTCAGAAGACTGATAACGAAGTTGAGCTAGTTAATTATATTTTAAGCGGTAAAAAGTTAGGAAACAGAAAGTAACAGAAATACTAAATAGTGATGCATGCTAGGGGAGGGGGGAAAAAAAAATCCAACTGCAGCTGTACATGAAGAAATATGTGCTCATGAAAAGCAATTTCTAATAAATATTATAGACCCAAGAAATCAATTCATCAACTCAAGTTGCAGAAATTTCACAGCATTACAAGCTTCTCTTTGATCACAAAAGCAATTAACTATGGTAGTCCACATTTCTCTCTCGGGAAAACATCCATTACTCACCATCTCATCTAGAATTCTGGAAATTTTATGTAGATCTCTTTTGTTACAGAAGCATTTGAATAAATAATCAAAAGTATCAACAGTGATACTAATACCACGTGTCTGCACGCTAAGATACAACTGAAATGCACGATTTGAGTCTTTGATTGTGCAGAGGCCATGAATTACTCTGTTATGAGTCCTGACATGAAGGCTCCATGTTAATCTATTAGGGGTGATTCCGGAAACGACCATCTCATCCAAGAAGTTAGCAGCTTCTTGGAATCTGCTAACATCACAGAGGCCATTCACTATTTTCCCATACAACCCGGCATCTGGTGTCAAACCTTGAAGTTTCATCCTGTCAAGAATCTCTAATGCTTCATTTAGTTTTCCTTCTTTACAAAGTCCATTAATCAATGTACTATAACTGACCATGTTGGGCCTCAAGCGTTTTTGGATCATCTGCTCAAAGAGGTTTCTAGCTCGCAAAGAATGACCAACCTTGCAAAATCCATCCATTAGCGCACTGTAAGTAAACACATTAGGTTCAATACCCTTGCCCATCATATCTTCAAGTAATATCACTGCTTCATCTACATTGTTCAACTGACACAAACCATGAATCAATGAAGTATAGGTGACAACAGAAGGTGAACAACCTTTTGTCTCCATCTCTTGCAATAATTCCTTTGCTTCAACAATGTTTCCCAATCTACATAGCCCATTAATCAGAGTTCCATACGTATATGAATCAGGTTCACACCCATGATCAGGCATTTCACGAAATATGTGCATCGCCTTATCCATGGTTCCACTATTCTTACAGAAGGCTTTGATTAGAACATTAACAGAAGTTACAGTAGGGGGGATACCCATTTTTCTCATGTATCTATAAAATCTAAAAGCCAATTTTAATTGATTTTCTTCAACAAGAATGTCAAACACTGTGATGTAAAATTTCTGTGTAGGCTTGCAATGGAAATCCTGCATTTTGTGAAAAACTCTAATGGAATCCAATGGCTGATGGACACGACCATAAGCCCTACAAATAGAAAGAAATACATCCTCAGTGACATCAAATTTCTCTTCCTTCATCCTATCAAGAAGTGCTTCAGCTGACCTGAACTGGTTTGCAGAAACTAACTTACTAATCATGAGCCTAAAAGTATTGAGATCGTGCTTAAAACCATTTGTATATTCGGCTGTTGCAGAGTCAAATATGAGAAGTGCCTTGTTTGTGTCTCGTTCCGCTCGGATAAGCTGTTCAACATGGGAAGGTGTGATTGTTTTTGACCATTTAAACATAGCTTTACTGCTCATTCTTCCTCTCTTTCTTAAAGCATCAGACTTGCTAACTTCCGATTGAACCTGAAGCATATGAACCATTTTCAATATTTTAAAATCCATAGTTTCCTATGCAAAAAAAATTATGGTAGTGCATATGTACTCTTGGAAAGTTTGAAGTTCGATAAGAGATGCCAATAAATACATCAAACCAAAGATTCATATCACCAAGGTTTAATTGTTTTAGAGAAGATAACTATAGAATCTTAGATAGTTCATTAGCATTTCAATACAGATCAAGTTTCTTGACAACTAATGAAGGAAAAACTTGCTACTGAAAGCAGTAAAATACACGGGAGAAAATAATAAAAAGCTAAAGCAAATAAGGATATGTGTTTTTGGGTCTCGTACTAAGTACTAACTGAATAGAAACTCTCACTTTTTGACACCAGAGAATGAATGTTCAATTGAACTAAAACAACCAGTGTTTTTTAACAACAAATTACAATAGTGCATCCACAAGCAATGTTTTAAAAAGCTATTGAAACTTACATCTTGAGGCAAAACTACTCTTAGCCTCAATGCACTGGGTCTTAAAATTTGTACGATACGTATAATGATTAAAAGAATAATATTAATTTTCTCAATTCCTAAAAAAATTAAGGTTTGAATCGTAACAATTTAAAGTTTAAACTATTACTACTTTTACTACATATGCTTTAAAAAATATTAGCTACAAAAATTTATACAGTACCTCAATCTTATTAGTGATGATAGTAGTGAACTTATAGTTATCAATATCTTTTTAGAAATTTTGTTTAATTATAAAATCAATTGTTGTCTCTCAACTGGGCTTTAGGACGAACACATGTGCCTCGTGCATATAGTGGGTCAAAGCTTACCTAGATATGGAAAAGAAAAAAAAAATCAGGATTTATCTTTTTTTTCTGGAAACCGAAAAATCGTAGGCACTATAACCAAATTAATGTCATAGGTGAGTCCCAAACTTGCGACCTTGAAGATGCAAGCCTTCAACTACTGCATCATCGCTTGGCGACACATCGGGATTTATGTTGACATAGCAATGTACTAAGTCTAAGTGTAGTATTTGAACCAATTTCCTCGTCCCCATTCTTTTTGTCTAAGCTTTGGAAGTATCTCATCCCGCAAACAAATTTTTCTAAGCTTTGGAAAGATTAATACCTTAGAATCTATATCAGTAGGAAATATAAAGGGCACAATATAGAAGAAAGTCCCAATTAGCTGTAAGGCTGTTTCTATTTTCGTTACAATTCGGCTGTGTTTTATTGAGGGTGGAAAACAAAATCAAACAGCTCCTCAATTGTTTCAAAAGAAAAATTCTAATTAGGGTTTTTGAAGCGAGAAGAAAGACAGAATACCAGAAACAACAATGGAGTATGAAATCCAGTGCAAACCAAAACCAGTTAGGAGAAAGGATTCGGCGGCACAAAAGGAAGAAATACGACGGCGACGGCGACGGCAGCAGTGATCGGGAGAGAGGCGGCGGCGACACTTCAGGTGCGAACAAGAAGAAATGGCGTGGAGCATGGAGGAAAGGGTTGGCCTTTACTCTTTCCTATTTTTAATTATCTTTTTTTAAAAAAATTAAATTCTATTTTTTTTTTCTAAATACAAACTAAAATTTAAAATGTCCCAGGGAGACGAGTTTGAAATTGAAAAATGTTCAAGTTTGAGAGTTTATTGGTCTCCTTTTTCTAATTTGTCCTAAAAAATAAATTGTAATCTAACAATTTGTTTTTAAATGGTTTTTATTATAGAGATTAGTCCATAATCATTTTTAATGTAACATAATAATTAAGAGATTACATTTGTTATTGAAATAACAGAGGTCCTACATTTGAACTTTATGTTTTTAATTCAACATTGAGAGTGGATGAAAAAGTAGAACTCATGGCTATAATTGAATCATAAATGATGACATTAAAATTCTACTCCTTTGACTTTTTTTTTTTTTTTTTTTTTTACTTTTATAAATACTAATTTTAATATCATAAATTTAATTTCATTCATATATCATCGAATAAAAAAAGATTAAAATTGTAAGAATAGTTTCTCAAACAACATAATTATACATTTGATAGTTTGGAAGTTTCATAATTTAAAATTTTCACTTACAACTATCGTAAACTAAAAAAAGTTAATTTTAAAAAGATATATATGTATATATATATATATATATTTAAAAAATATAACTATATTATTAGGCAAAATTTATAATTACATTGAAATAAAAGATGAAATTTACGAGTCAATTATTATTTTATATACTATATTGGCAATTAATTTAGTACAGTGGTTATACATGGATCACGTGGCTCCACGGGGTTCCAAAGTCTATTGATCTTAAAACCAACGAATCACTGACACGTGTACTCCTAAAAGTATCAAAAGTAACCAATGGTCAAAATTCCCTCTCATCAATTTAATTCGATGATAAACCGTTCAGATTTTGCCACCTCATCAAAGAGTCGCCATCAAGGTCTCAAAGTCAAAGACCTTTTTCAATTTTGTTTTTTTTTCATTAATTTTTCAAGTTAATTAAGCTGAAGAATCATCATATGATCTTCACAAATTCACTTACTCAGCCATTTCGCTCCGGCAACAGCGCTTGAATTTCTCCAATGTCGGCGTTTCCGTTACCAATTCCCACCGTTCCGGCCCGATCAAGCCTCTCATTCTCATCCTCCACCAGTTTCGTCCCTCCATTTTCAGTTCGCGCCAAGAATTTCTCGTCGAGTTTGGTCTTCTCTCAGGCGACAAATGGAAATAGCCCCACCGCCGAGCCTGTTTCCGCCGCCGTGTCGACGATATCGGTTGACAACTCCGAGGAGGATGAATCCACCGCATTCGTGATTCGGGCCCGAAATCGGATCGGCCTCCTTCAGGTGATCGCCAAGGTTTTCAAGGTCCTCGGCTTGCGGATCGACAAGGCTACTGTGGAGTTTGAGGGCGAATACTTCATCAAGAAGTTCTTTATCAGCGATTCTCATGGAAATAAGATTGAAAACCTGGAGAGTATTGATACGATCAAGAAAGCGCTGATGGAAGCGATCGATGGCGATGATTTGACGATCTCCGCCGCACCGGCGACTCGTGGCATTGTGGTGAAGATGCCTGGGTTGTTGTCTACTGGAGAACGGACGACGAAAGCGGAAAGGATGTTCGAGTTGATGGATGGATTCTTGAAAAATGATCCGATTAGTCTTCAGAAGGATATTCTTGATCATGTTGAGTACACAGTTGCCCGATCTCGATATAGTTTTGATGATTTTGAAGCTTACCAGGTAATGCCGTTTAGTTCTTTTTAAATTTCAAATAAATATTTTCGTGTAGTCAATTCAAGAACGTTCTTGAGGCAAAAGATGTTGCGATTTGTTTGGATTCGATTAGAAAAAGATATATCCCTGCTGTTTAGACGTGTAAGATTTGATTACTTGTGAAACTTCAGAAATGTCGCATTGAAGCTTATACAAATATATTTTGTATGTATCACTCAGTCTGTATATGGTTGCATTTTATAAGAATAACAGTGTTATTTTAGGCCTAATTGAACAATCGAAGGTAAAAGTTCCTACAATTACTCTAATGAAATAAGCTTGACCCAAAGTTTGCTCCATCTTGTATGTGAGTTTTTTGAAATAATGGTAACCACACCCGTCCCTAGGTCCTCCATCTTGTATATGAGTTAATATATGCTTGATTACATTTCAAGATCAATTATGACATAAGAATCGAACTTTCACATTTTTAGAAACACATGAAATGTCAACGTCACTGAAGTTCTGAATAGAGCTAATTAGATTACTATTTTTGAAATAAGGTAACCACGCTCGTCTCTAGACGCTAATTAGATTACTATTGGTTGATATAATTAAATTTACCTCAATCCATCACGTAGGCTTTTGTGTTGATTGGTGGTTTAACATAATTCAACTGGTATCAGAGCAGGAGGGTCATGAGTTCGAATCCCTGCCAAGTTGTTTCCTCTCCAATTAAAATTAAATTCCACTTGTAGGACATTTCTCAAGTTTCAAAGCCTACAAATGAGGGGAAGACCAACCTAGTAACTAGAAGGTTACATTGAAATTCACCGGCCTTAATGTTGTTGAATTAAAAAAAAGTTAAAAAAATAGTAATATGAATATAAGACTGCTAATCATCAGTATTCTGTTTATCCCTATATCATATTTTTATGACATATTGAAAAAGGATATTGATTCTGCATATTTGATTTTCAATCCTAGAATTAACTAGGCATTGTTGTATTTGTAGGCATCTTTTCCTAAGAAGCATCTCTTGTGACATATATGTATGGCCTTCCTTTCTAAACATAGAATTACATAAGAATAAAAATCCGGAGTCATGTTGGGCTGGTTGTGGTAAATTATTGTTTTCATCATTATTTGATTTTAAATAGTGGTGTTTGTAGGCTTTATCTCATTGCATAAGAGATCGATTGATTGAACGATGGCATGATACTCAACTTCACTTCAAGAGGAAAGATCCTAAGCGCGTATACTTTCTCTCACTTGAGTATCTTATGGGTATTTATGCACCTATCTGGAGTTGAGAGTTAGCTTTTACAATTTCGTTTTTGTTTTTTCCATCAGAAGCTGGTAATGTGATTAAAAATGTTGTTTTTTTTTATAATTACGATCATTATGGTTTCACTCGTACGGCCTTCTTTTGGGGACTTCTAAGAGATGTCAATGGTCTAGTTTCAAAATACATAGTCGTAGCAGAACAATCCTTATTATCATTGTGTGCTGGAGATTGGTACTTTCAATTGTGTCACTCTATTTCCATTACAACCGTTTATAACTTCAAATTTTACCTGCTTAAAGTTTTATCTTTGAGATTACCTAGTGGTCAAAGAAGGTCTTGAAGATCTAAGAGGCATTTGGTTTAATCCATGTTGACCACCTATTTAAGAATTTATTTCATATGAGTTCAATCTATGTCGTAGGGTTTGTCTCATGAGAATAGTCAAAATGCATTTAAACAACTCGGACACTCATGGATTTAAAAAAATTAAAATCAGATCTTGCATTTTGATAGGGCTGTAATTTAATCCTCATGTTCTAGTTCTATGGCCTCATATTCTGCAAGGTCGATTCATTGCCGTGTGTCATCTCTTTCTTTTTATTTCACCAGTTGCTCATCTATTGTTTCGAATTTTTTCTATGCACGCTTTGATGTTACTCTTGGTTATACTTAATCTGAAGTCTTGATTTTTTCTAGTTATACGCTCTTTGAGGATCATTGTAGTTGACGTTCTTTCTCTTCCAGTTCCATGTCTCTTTCCCTTTCTACCCGTTATTTTCTATTATTTTAATTTACAAAACGTCCTATAGATTGAACTTGTCCACGTCTCTTTTAGTCCTTGGCTGTTGACTACTGATGCCAATATAATGCTTTGTTTGAAACCAGGTCGTTCTCTGTCAAATAGTATTATCAACCTTGGTATCCGCGACCAATGTGCTAATGCTCTGAGCCAGCTTGGTTTTGAGTTTGAAGTTGTAGCAGAACAGGTTGGTGCATATTGGCAATCAAGTTGATGTCTTAAACCCTTCAACCTTTTAGCTTTCTAAAGTGGTTCAGCTCTATTGGATCTCCAACCAGTCTTTTTCTTCATCTATATTATACTGTATATAAATTGTAGTACAGGAGAGAAACCCTATGTTCGTATTTTCTCTTCAATTTTTATTGGTTCCTATTTTTTCCCTTCATTTTTTCAAAAAATAGATAACGAAATAAAAGAAATAAACCTAAAAATTAATTTTACTTGAATGTGTTAGTGGCTAGTACTCCTAAATTTGACGTGATTTCTTTTGATTTTTCTGCTTTACTGCATAGATATGAGTATTATCTTAGGAGTGGTTTTTGTATAATACAATGCAATTTAAAAATAAACAAGAGCTTTCAAGTATTCGTAAACTCGAGGAGAAAAGGATCCAATCTAAAATGGCCAGCGTATGTGTGGTTAAGCTATAACAATGTCAAACGTTCTTAATCATTTTTTGCCTAAAGTTTTTTAATTACACTAGAGATGGTAAAGAACTTTTGGCACGTCATTGTCAACCTCAATCTTCCAAGTTGTCGTTATGTTTTTTTTTCGTAATGACCAAAAACCGGAGCTTCGCCCCACTTCGTATTTAGGGGTACTTGCGCCCGTCCCAAGGCATGGACTTGAGAAAAAACTTGAGATTTTACAATTAAGCTCGCTTGTGAATTTCGAACGTGAAACCTCCAAAAGAGCATACCTTGGAGACTCCAAGGTTCTACCAACGAGCCACCCCTTGGGATTTTTCGTTAGCAGGGAATTAGGAATGAAGTTGATGTTTCCCTTCCTTTCCACCCATGGATTTAAGAATTTCTAGGCTTGTTCCTGGTTTAAATAACATATGATATTTTCTTGTTTACCTCATTTTACCGAACACTACTTTCTTATCTTTCTTATGCCAACCTTGGCAATGTTCTCAGGAAGGAGATGCTGCCCTTGGCAATGGTGGGCTAGCTCGTCTTTCAGCATGTCAAATGGATTCTCTAGCAACTATGGACTTTCCCGCTTGGGGGTATTATACCACGAGATAATATTCTAAAGTTTCATGTTTGAGTAGTTATAATAATCCTTAGAAACGTCTTGAACTCATTTATCTCTGGTAGGATGAATTAAGTTCAGTAATTATGGCTTTCTCTGTGTGTGAGAGCATGTCATACTGAAATAATTATTTTTCTATTTCTAGCTATGGACTACGATACCAGTATGGATTATTTCGTCAAGTCATACTAGATGGCTTTCAACACGAGCAGCCTGATTATTGGTTGAACTTTGGGAATCCGTGGGAAATAGAGAGAGCTCATGTAACATACCCTGTCCAGGTTACAGCACAACACGTGTCTTATCTCTTTGAAGCTTTGCTCTCTTTTCTTGTTTGAATTTTCCCTAAAATTTCTAACTTCCCCCGTGATGATGGTTTAGTTCTATGGTACTGTTGAAGAGGAAAATTTGAATGGAGAGACGTACCAAGTCTGGATCCCTGGTGAAATGGTAAGGAAAGTCCTTATTTCAGGGGTTCACGTGTTGTTTATTTAATGTCTTTCCCTAATTTTTTTTTTGAGAAAATTTAAAGTATACTTTTGTAAACTAACACCATAGGTGGAAGGACTATCTTGGAACTATATCAGCTGACTTTGGCTGTCACCATTATTTTAGGTTGAAGCTGTGGCCTATGACAATCCTATACCTGGTTATGGAACGAGGAATACCATTACTCTCCGTCTATGGGCCGCCAAACCAAGTAGTCACCACAATATGGTAATTACTGTATACCCATATATTATTGAAATAATTCCAATGTATCTCTAATATCATACGTATGAAAAACACAGCTTCACACCATGTAGCTCTGTTTAGATGTACATTTCTTCATTGCATCATATAGTTTTGAGTTTTTTTTTCCAATTATACTTCATTTGGCAGATGTTTTGGAATATTTGACTTATTTTTATTCAGAAAAATGGCTCTAATATCGCAGAACAATGTAATTTTCAGGAAGCATATAATACTGGGGATTATATTGATGCTGTGGTAAATAGGCAAAGGGCCGAAACAATTAGCAGTATTTTGTATCCAGATGACCGTTCTCATCAGGTTGGTTTGATTTTGTGTTCCTTTATCCTGTCTTATTTTTTAATATACTTTTCCAGCTCAATTATTGAAAGAACCAACGCATCAATGCTATTAGATGTGCGTTTTATTTTCTTGACGTTGTAAGTGCTTGCACATAGTTTTTTATTTTTATTTTTTATTCATCACATGCTCTAGTCCTTCTCCACTGTTTAAATATGTTCACTCTTTGAGCTTGTTGTCTTTCAGGGGAAGGAACTGAGGCTGAAACAACAATATTTCTTTGTCTCGGCATCCTTACAAGATATCATTCGCAGGTTTAAAGATGTTCATAAGGACTTTAATCAGTTGTCTGAGAAGGTTAATATTCAAGTGGTTCCTTTAGCAGTTCAGCTGTTGAGTCTTTCTTTCATTTCATTACCATGATTGTTTTGAATTAAATTAAATATTTTTCATATTTTAATATTTGAATTTTGCTCCAGAATATATGACTCTTAATTTATTTGACATAAGGAAAATAAGGGTCTTGCAAATCAGAAAAGGATTTAGAGGTCATGAGTTCAATCCATGGTAGTCACCCTCATCTACCTAAAAGTTAATTTCTTATGAGTTACCTTGGCAATCAAATGTAGCAGGTCCAAACGGTTATCCCGTAGTTCAGGTGTGCGTAAGCTGGTTAAGATTCTTATGGATATAAAAAAAATTATTGGACATCTGGAACCCACTATGCAACTGAATAAGATTTTTCCTTAAACCAATGACAAATATACCTTCTTGGAATTTAATGAACCAATCTACGATGTCTATTTATAATTGAAGAAGGAATATAATCGATTTTGTATTTAAATTTGTTGAGAGCTGGAGTACAGGTGTTTGAGAGACGTAGTACTCTCCACCTTTTGAAGCATTCCTCCTATCTTGTATCCTCTTAGTTTCTTAAACATATTTGACTTTTCTGTTCTTTAACCGATTCTTAACTGAAGTCTCTCTCTTGCCTGAAATTTGAAGTCTCTATCTTGCCTTTTTGAGTGCTGTGCCTACTTTCTGTTTGTCGTTTAGAAAACATAGAATGAGTAGCATGTTTACATTTCTACCAGTTCAATATTTTATCAATAAAAATTCTGAAGTTCTATTTTACTTTTTAGATAATGGTACCGTGTTTCCATTTCATAAACTGTGCCACCTCTTTGCATTAGGTTGCTCTGCAACTCAACGACACTCATCCGACTCTTGCAATACCCGAAGTCATGCGAATACTTGTTGATGAAGAACATCTAGGCTGGAATGAAGCATTTAATATAATGTGCAAAATCTTTTCATTCACAACTCACACAGTATCAGCTGAATCGCTAGAGAAGATCCCTGTTGATCTGCTTCAAAGTCTTCTCCCACGCCATTTACAAGTATGTTTTTATACATCTTTATTTGTTTTATCATAAATTTGTTTTTCTTTGTTCTGGTTCATTTGATTGATAAAGGTTACTGATTTGAGTTGTTTCAGAGCCAGCTAGGCTTCTGGTCCCGACTCCCTGCTGTACATTTTTTTCTTTTAGAATAAACCAAACTTTCATTGAGAATAAAATGAAAGAATACATGGGCATACAAATGAAAAACCCACAAAAAAGAGAAGGATGAAACCTACAAAATGACTTGCAATCCAATAAGATCTGACCTAGTGAATAGTTATGAAACATATTAGTCACCAAGTCCCAAAGAGAAACATTGAATTTGTGTCTGCTGTATTCCTAGTGTTGTCTTAATTCCTTCTAAGTTTTTATCCACATTTTCTTCTGATAATATCTCATCTACTTATTTTAATAACTAATTTTCACAAGCTTACGTGGAGTTTCTCGTGTTAGATTATATACGACATAAACTCGTATTTCATGGAGGAGTTGAAAAAGAGGATTGGTTTAGACTATGATAGGCTGTCCCGGATGGCAATTGTGGAGGATGGTGCTGTGAAGGTATTTCTGAACCCATCCCAAGTTCTCTATTATGATGAAGTTCTCATTGTTGTTGGTTTCAAATGTTTTTGCTGATTGTTTGGTTAGTATTATTGAGGAATGTTGAAATTTTATTTTTTTATGCATACGACAGAGTATTCGTATGGCAAACCTGTCAGTTTTCTGTTCCCATAGTGTGAATGGTGTATCAAGATTACACTCAGATTTATTACAAGCAAGGGTGCTTAAGGTATTGCAAACTTCATCCGCTCTTGACAGACTCAATGGTTTACTTTAAGACTACAGAGTTGATAACTGAACATCTTTCCAGGACTTCTATGAGCTGTGGCCAGAAAAATTTCAGTGCAAAACAAATGGAGTAACCCAGGTTGGAAGATTTTAGAGATCTGGTACATAAGTTGACACATGTCTGAACATATATTTCTTTATGTACAGTATGATTGGAACTAAGGGGTGGGAAAACATGATAAATCTATTTCACTGTTTTGGTGGATTAAATATGAGCAGACCTTTTCGTTAGCTCTTTTGTAAGTAAAAATATTAGCTGAGTGTGCCATTTGTTCCAATAATTTGGTGTTTTCAATATTTCTTTTGGTCATTAAAGTTGGTTTTTATTTTTAATTTTACTTTCGTACATTGAACTATAGTGCTCCTTTTTCCAATGTTATTAAGATTGAAGTAATAGATATACTTGTTCGGTTATTTATTCACCACCATAAATTCGGACATTCCTCTTATAATTAGGAAAAATTATTGTTGTTTTTCTTTTTCTATGTTTTTGGTTTACTTCAAAAGAATCTAATCGGATTCCATGAAAGTGCATGACTAGTCTGTTCAATGACTGATTTTCTCAGCGTCGCTGGATTGTAGTGAGCAATCCTAGTTTATGTGCTCTTATTTCAAAATGGCTTGGGACAGAGTCTTGGATACGTGATATTGACCTTCTACTGAACTTGAGTGAACATGCTGCTGATATTTCCCTGCATCAAGAATGGAAAATGGTAGCTTATTGCTTTCATTATCTCGAAGTTGAATTGAATACCTGTTATGGATGTTGGCCGTTGGGTACTTATTCTGGTAGCGTGAAACTTGTAGGTGAGGAGGGTAAATAAAATGAGGCTGGCCGAATACATTGAAGAAATAAGTGGCCTCAAGGTAGACAGATACACATTTTATCTCTGATTTTTACTTGCTCGTGTTTAACCTTCTTTTTATTCAAATGTTGCTGCATTATTGTGGTAATAATACCTCAACTATCAACTAATGCAGGTCAGTATAGATGCAATGTTCGATGTGCAGATAAAAAGGATACATGAGTACAAAAGACAGCTGCTCAATATATTAGGCATTATTCATAGATATGACTGCATAAAGGTAGGTAAAAGATGCGATTGTTTTTCTTCTTTTTCTTGATTTGAGAAGATGGCATCCCAAGTCAGTTTTAAGGAATTATCTTCACCGTCTCGTACATTCTATGCACTTGGACTCCCTATTAGATATTCATTGTAATGTAACTTATAAATTTGTCACCGCTTATTTGCTTATTACAGAATATGGCAAAGGATGACCGGAGAAAAGTAGTACCTCGTGTCTGCATAATTGGAGGAAAAGCTGCTCCTGGTTATGAAATGGCAAAGCAGATTATCAAACTTTGTCATGCTGTTGCAGAAAAGATTAATAACGACAGTGACATAGGGGATCTTCTAAAACTGGTAAGCAGCTTTTCTGTAATCTTCATGTGGTATATCTCAAGTCTTCTGATTTCTGGTTGCAAAATTCTCTCTCTTGTAAATGAGCAATAGTTACATCTCTTCACAAATACATTATACGCTTCAACTGACATTCACCCCCTTTACAATTTTTGAAATAATGCAGGTTTTTATTCCTGATTACAATGTATCTGTTGCTGAATTGGTAATACCTGGTGCCGACCTTTCTCAGCACATAAGGTTGATTGATTTTCTGTCGATAGAAGATAGTACTGTTATGAAGAAAAATAGAAGAACATTATTATTATTCACATTATTTGAAGAAGCCAGAAAACAGTCCCAACAAAACACCTAGGAAAAAGGCTATAAAAACATATACAGGGGTGAAAAAGAAACCACCCCATTGCAAGTATCCTCCATCTACAATAAGAAATGTAGGAATATATTGCAGCATTGTACAAAATAATGTAGTAGTTAGTTGTAGGGGTGATTTCGGTTCGGTTTTTGTCGGTTTTGTACCAAACCGACAACCGAACCAATTTCTTCGGTTTTCAAAAAATGGATCCGATCCAATGTCCAATAAAGTATAGAACCATTGGTTCGGTTTTTCAATGTCCAAAAATGGATCCGATCCGATCCAATGTCCAATTTTTTTTAATATATCAAAAATAATATTTCTCATATAAAAACAACATTCTCGTAAACAACTATTTTTTAAAATGTTAGAAGTATTTTTAACTTATTTAAAATTATTTAAGGATATTTTTTACTTGAAATAGGGGTGAATTAAAGAAATATTAATGGAAAGAAGATTACTCTATATGAATTATTGACTATATATATATATCGGTTTGGATCGGTTTTTTAAAATGAAAACCGGAACCGATCCAATATTTTCGGTTTTTTCAAATTACAAACCGATATGTCCAATTTTGAGGTAAAAAACCGATCCGATCCATTGGTTCGGTTCGGTTCGGTTCGGTTTTTCGGTTTTTCGGTTTTTTGTTGCACCCCTAGTTAGTTGTGTCTACTCTACTGTCATGTTTGACTGCATCAATGACTTAAAATTTTAGGTTTTAATATCTTAAAGAATGCGGAGAACAAAAAACTGATAATGTGGCTCAAATGAATTCCTATCTTGTGTTTGAAATTACTGGAAGTCTCTCTTTGATAGTTAAAGTATATACATGAGACATACAATTTTACTTTTCTTAAACCAAGTCAATAACGTGCAATAAATTTTGATGTAGTACTGCTGGACATGAGGCATCAGGCACTGGTAGCATGAAATTTCTTATGAATGGCTGTTTATTATTAGCTACAGCAGACGGATCTACGGTTGAAATAATTGAAGAAATTGGGGAAAACAACATGGTCAGTATATCCTTTTCATGTTTATAGCTTATCTTAGGTTCTTAATTAACATTTTCCTATATTGAAAAGATTATAGCCAAAACTCCAAATCATCTTGCTTTTTGGCAAACTATTGGTTCTTGTCGTCATTCAAGCAAACAAGCATAATAGTGAAATATCTAGAAGTTAATGCCTTCAATGAAGTAGTATGATTTCAGATATTCTCAGCTTGTTTGCAAATAGAGGCGTTCGTTCTTTTTCACTTTTACATCATCGACCTGTATGAGTCATGTGATAACGTTTAGGTCGGTTGGACTGCCTTTCCAAGAAAATAACCACCATACAGTTGCATCTGGGAATAGAAAAGTTTTCTCTTATAGAAGTTTTGGCCTATAAGATGTCAGAAACCTTGAGTAAGTTTTGTCAGGAAATAAGCATTAACAGTTGTTCCAATATATTTGGTTCAGTTTTTATTTGGAGCAAAAGCGCATGAAGTTCCAACATTGCGTGAAAATGGATCTGCAATTAAGGTGCCTTTACAATTTGCTCGTGTTGTGAGGTATACGTACAAAAACTCTCTACTGTTATGATCTACCGGGGAATGCACAATGAGCTTACTCTCCTCATAATTTTAAAATCCTTTTTTATGTTTTCTGTAATGCGTTTAAGAATGGTTCGAGATGGTTATTTTGGCTTCCAAGACTACTTCAAATCATTATGCGACAGTGTGGAGGGAAGTAATGATTATTATCTCCTTGGAGCCGATTTTGAAAGCTATTTAGAGGCACAGGTATTCTTTGGTTTCTTCAGGTGTATCTAATGCTTTGGTGTTCAATAGCTTTTCCTTGTAATTTGTTTTACAATGATAAAGATCAATTATATTCAACTCCAGGCAACGGCTGATAAAACATTTATTGATCAAGAGAAATGGAATCGCATGAGCATCCTTAGTACTGCCGGTTCGGGTAGATTTAGCAGTGACAGGACCATTCAACAATATGCAGAGAAGACTTGGGGAATTGAGCCTTGTAGATGCCCTTTTTGATCACCTTCCTTCTGAAAGAAAGAAAGCAAAGGGACCAGTATGGCAAAAGCACATGACTCATAAATAGTATTGAAAGACCAGGTGACATTTTTCATTCCTCTTATGTAGTGAGAACTTAACTGTTTTTTTACACTGTAAAGCATATTGGAATCAGTTGAGTCTTACCTATGAATACTAATTTCTTAGAAAGTTCGCATAAGAACCTGTAACAGTTTGTAGTGGGATGGTGATTTCTAGTGTGGGAAATGCGGTAAAGTTGTAATAATACGTGGCCTCAGTATGTTACTAAAAAAGGGAGAGTTTGTTTCCCTAGCCTCTCAATCTTAGAGATCATGGAGTTTGACCATTCACATTATAACTTGTGTGTGCTTTTTTTGAGATTACTCCAATTTGGGGTGGAGGATTCGAACCCACGACCTTATAGTCATTAGATGTACATTAATGTCATTGAGCTACTACAATAACTCATGGTGGCTCTGTTTGACATATTATAACTTGTGTTGCAATTAGCTTTCTTCTGATAAGTTCTTATTAACTAGACGGTTTATTAAGTAAGAAAAGTTGAAGTGCATGTATGTATTTACTCAAGTACACTCCCGTATTAAAAAAACAATCAGGTAGTTAGATAATCTTTTTATTTTATTTTTTCATTTTACATCATGTATACATTTCTTGCATTCAAAGAAATGATAGCATGGAATGATAGATTGAACCTTTGAGCTATTATAGTTGCCGTTAGAGCTATATGTTTGAATTGATGTACATTTAATTTGTCGAACGAAGTTTAATCAACTTCAGTAACTCGCTCCAGCTAATATTTCCATGATGATTTTAGCTAATTACAACTGCACAACTTGGAAATTTTCTGTACAATAATCCCATCTTTAATTTTCGCCCAAATTTCACTGATATTTCTCTTATGGTTTAATATATAGTCTATGAACAGCTGACTTAATAAAGACCAAAACTCTAATGAATGGTTCGAACTTCGAATAGCTCACTTAAAGAAGGAAAACCATATGATTTCGATTTGTCGTTGGAAAGTTCAGAACTTAACAAATATATGATTTCGATTTTCGTTAAGATTGTGGTTCAAATTCCATCACTCTCTATTGTACTAAAAGCAACTATACATTGAGAAATACAAATTTCTTCAGATTAATTTTCCATTATGTTATATTGCAACGAGGAAAGAAAATATTTATGAAAATTTGAGCTAGGTTTAAGCTCATCTAATTCTCTGAAATTTTAAGGTTGTATTCTACATAAAAAAAAGTCTGCAGGATCCAAATAGAGATATTTAATGTACGTATAGGATTATTTAACCCCAAATTAAGATGTAAATTTGTTTTTTTTTTTAATATAAATTAAATATTTTTACCTCTAAATTTGATATCAAATTGTATCTATCGACCTAAATTTTAGTTTCTTCCAATTGAATAGCAAACTTAAATGAGTTGCTTCACATTCAATTTCTACGGAATTCACTCCACTTTGTCGTAAAAAGTTAATCCATCACTAAATTCCAACCATAAAAACTTTGTACAAAATGGATAAATATGGCCAAACTTGGTGACTGGGGTCAATTTTGTTTGAAATTTTTATTAATTTCACGTCAACACAAATGGCTAAGCACGTCAATATTTTTCAAATGAAAGTTCATTATTGGGTAAAATTGGATAAATATGTCCAAATTTAGTGCTTAAAATGATATTTTCCTAATTGTTTTTTTTTAACAGCAATCAGTTACGTTGACGGCGAGGAAATCATTTAAATTCGTGAGGGTGGCTCGGCGTTGCAGAAGAGGTCTCTGGGTTTTGAACTTCGGAAGCTCTGAAAAAATGGCGGTTCTCCCAATCAAGATCTGGTATCTCTTTCCCGCCATTTTCTTACGTCTTTTCGCCGTCTGCGAAACCGTCTCTCCTGCTCGATCAAGTAACAATGGAGGATTGATCGACGAATTGCTGGAAATCAAGCTCAGGATCTCTCACTTAGGTGCATATCCTTTACTGTTTTCCTTTCGTATGACATCGAATGATTTAGATCTTGATCGGACTCGGCTATTTCTAGTTTCTGTAAATCTAGTCTTCTGGCTAACGCATTGATTTTGTTTCTGTGTTTAATAAAATCGAATGCAGAATCGGTTCTGGAGGAAAGCAATCGAAATCTAGCCGAGAAAAGCTATGAACTCGCGGCGCGGGAAATGTTGATTGAGGCTATGTCCGAGAAGATCCAATACTTGGAGTCTGCTCTATCTGATGCGAAGGTCTGATTCGTGCATTATAATACATAACATGATGCTTCACTTTTGGTTGCATTTTCAGAGATTTGTTCCGTTTGTGTGTTTTGATCTTCTTCGACTATTTATCGTATCTATAAGAATGTTTTGGATGTTCGAACTTACTATTTTCAATTTCAGCATCGATAATAGGCAGAAATTTTACCTTCAGACGTTATCTGAATGCTTTAGTTCTTTTAGGAAATCTTGAATTTAGTATTGAGACTAATATTAGTTAGTTGATTTGCAGAGTAAATCATTAAGTCATGATGAAAGGATTGCTGCTCTAGAGGAGGAGGTTTCTGTCTACTTTTTCGTATTTAGTTTTTATGTGAAATGATGCATATGTAATTTTTGTTGAATTATCTTTAAAGGTTCAATTGATTGTCTTGGAATGTTAGGTACGTTTTCTCTGGGATTTATCAACAAGGAACAACTTTCATATTCATACTTTGAAAGTCAAGGTACGAGAAGCTGAGGAGAAACAGGAAGAGGTTTCCTCACAAGTTGAGAAGGTATAAATTTCTGACTAGAGAAAAGACTATGGTCTTTTATTTTCATACCAAGTATTGTTTCAATGCAACATACTCACAAATTTGTCATAGGAATGTATATAACTGAAATAAATATTTCATTGTTATTTTTCATGTTTATGTGACACGATGCACAACATTTTTTGGCCTATATACACTCCATGGTATCCGGTAGCCATCATTATCATGCAATGTAACTATAGTCTAAGAAGCACAAACACTTATTTGGCTAGCATGCCTGTAATTGACGTGTTGGACATTTCGACACTTGTTGAACACGTATCAGACAATAATTTTGTAGAGAAAAATACATGAAACTCATATTTTTAAGCATTTAAATGCATAAACTTATGGGCTTAATTTTTTTTTTCATGGATAGAAATTATATATTTTTTCAAGTGTGTATTTTAATTCTTAATAAATGTGTCTTTGCCATATTCTTGTCATATATTTTTTTAAAAAAATGATGTGTCATATCCGTATTCGTCTCGTGTCTGTGCTTGATTTATAGACATCAAGAAAAGAGAAATCCGTCGACATCCTGTCATTTGTTGAAGTATTTCATGTTTTGCTCCCATTTTGCATGTTACCGCATAACATTGTCCATGATTTACTTAAGTAAAGAAATGCAGTTGATACACTTTTTCGTGTTCTGGACTCTAATTGAGAATGTGTTCATTTCTCTTTATAATTATCATATCTTCTCCTTAACCAACTTATATCCAGTGATAATGTCCCTTTAGCAAGTATTCCTTCGTTAGTGTGCTTACTCTGTGACCATTTTATTTTCCAGATGTCTAGCATAGTATCTGAACAGTGGATTCAAATCCGGCATCTAGAGCAGGCTCTTGCAATAACAAAAGTATGTTCTACTGATGGGGCACTATGATTGAAGATTTTATAGTTGAGCTGTTATGCTGATGTATACCTAATTTTATTGGCTTGTGACTAGATAAAAGGTTTGAGTGTACGCCAAGAAGTTCCCCTAAACAGATGCCCCTTTATCAAGGTAATTTTCGGACATGCTGGTCGAACACTTTCTTGTCAGTTACTCACCTATGCATTATGGTTGTCTGATTCTTCATAGGGTGCTGCACTCTTAAGTTATCCCAATGTTAGAATCAAATGACGTCAATCATTTCACATTTTTTTCAAATAATTTCACTTGTGAATTTTGTCGAGTGCTTCATCTTGTTTATAGTGGGTCAACCGTTTCATCGATCAACTTCAGTGGGACTTTCAGACATTGAAGTATTATCTGTTCAGCAAAGTGCCTACCTTGAATTTCATGGTTACAGGAGCCATCCATCAATTCCAAAGAGTCTTTGAAGAAACCAAAAAGTATCACCACGAGGTGTGTGTTCCTCAACTTAAAAGCTTAAATTCAATCTAATAATTTATGCAAAGACAAGGGAATAAAAACCAATTGACCCCATATAGATTATTTTGTAAACTATTCTATCTCCATCTTTTAATCTTCGACATTTGTGTATCACACTAGAATATATATATTTCAGTTGAATATGCATTGCCAATCTCAGCTACATTCCTTTGTCATAGTGACCATAAAGTTTGTTTATAACCTGCAGTTACAAAGATTGATTAAACAAGAAATGGAAAGAAATGAATATACAGCACATTTTGCCAACAAGGAAGTCATTTTCTTTCTGGTAAGCTACAAAAATCTTGATGCTTCATCTTGAATTTCTCACCTGCTTTTGCGTACTTGCATAATCTAATCATGTTTCATGGATTCCTAGGCATCTGCTCTAGTTACCTTCCCAATTTTTGGTGCATGGATGTTCCTCTCTTCATGGTTTTCCAGGTAAAGGGTCATCCTTCAGAAATAAGGGTAAGGTCATACCCGAGCACCTGCTTTTTTCGACTATTCTGATAGTTTTTCTTAGCCAGGAGATCGTTTTTCCAATATTAGATGTGAATTTCTTCATGAACTAGTCATGGCAACTTTTAGGGTGAAATACGCATATTTTGTGTAAAAGGTCGAGATGTTTGTTACATAGCACTTTCTTTTTAGCCAGAAGATCGTTTTTCCAATATTAGATGTAAATTTCTTCATGAACTAGTCATAGCAACTTTTAGAGTGTTCAAGTGAAATATACATATTTTGTAAAAGGTCGAGATGTTTGTTACATGAAAATGCTATACTACAGAACCGGTATCAATTTCACAAGATCCATACAATTCAGATTCATAAGGGGGAAATGTAACCCTTTTTTTGGTGAACCGGTGGGCCGATCAGATATCATAGAAAGTTGTGCCACCAGAAATCCTCTCTCCAAAAATTTGCTCAAAAGAATGCTTGGTACAGAAGCAATTTACATTGTCAAAATACTGTTTGTTTCACTATGAAATATGAATGATGTGTTTCGTGGTCGGCGGCTATATAAGACTAATGTAAAAAACACATTTACAACAGAAAAATAGATTTATACACTCACTGCCTAGTTTTCTCTTTATCAGATCATAGAATCCTCCGACAATATGGTTAACAATGCGAATTTCACTTTGATAGAGATCCGAGCACCTTCCACACAAAGCTTGGCTCCAGTGACTACCCAGTATCCAGGTGAATTCTCAGGGCCACGCACCATTTCTTTCGTATCGATCACGTTCAACATTTTCATCGCCCTCGAAGTCAAAGGCGGACCATCAGGATAAACAGCTGAGTTCAACTCAATTTTTGGTTGCTCTTCTGGTTGATGCAGCCCTGTACTAAACCTTGTGCTAATAAAGGTGGAGATGAGTCCAGATTTCCGTGATGTTGTTGAAGGTCCTTCCCATTCTGATCGACGAATACTTGCTGATGCCACCATTGAAAACCCGAGCCTCAGGAACAATACCTTTCTCATTCCAATAACCTTAACTTCAAACCAAGCCTTTGTGACGATGGAAGCAGAGTCATCATCAATTAGAGAACCATTGTACTCCACTGGAGCAGTGCAAACATGTGAAAATATGCTCCATTTAACAGGTTCAAAGTAGCCCTTCTCCTCCGGCTCGTCAATGGGTTCGTAACTTAGATCATCCGAGAGATGGAGGGTCTTGGGGAGAGTTGATAGATGCTGAAGATGAATTGCCAGATGGTCACTTTTCTTTCCTTCCAGAAACAAGCGAACTCCCGTTACGGGGCGATTGTTCGAATCAACCTGCAGTTGCAAAATCGTGACGCCATGAGAAACATTCAACAATGTACATCCAAGCATATTCATGTAGCAGAGGAAAAAACTTCTTCGAAGTAGCTATCATCAGTTAAACTCAATAACAATATCATGTGTGCAATCTCGATCGGCATCGCCATTTTTACCAACCCGAGTCTTCAAGTCAGGTGATTACCTTAGTAGTATTTACATAAAGCTTGGGCCCCATCAAAGTAAACTTGAGAGATGGAGAGGCTTGCTTCCTATGCAGAGTAGCAAGAGGAAGATCGGCGTACACCGGTGCCCACTGTCTAGGCAGCTGAAATTCAAGAAATTGCTGGAGCTCCTCAATTGGAGGTTTATCTGCACAATTTATTCAATCATCAAAATCCAACACTAAATTTAATGTGAATTCCTTGTTGGCATAAACTTTTACGGTCAAAATCTTTTAATGGGAGCTTTTCAAATACTAAGGCTTCAATGGGAAAAGTAATAAAAAGAAAATTGGCAATGTTTGATTTCCATATTTCAGTTTCTCATTACAGGTACAGGCAATGTTTTCTAGGACAAAAATTATCTAAGACTATTGAAAAATAGGCCAATGGCCAAGGAAAGACTACTTAAAAGTAAAGAAGCTAGCAAACTTACATCTTAGGTACAGATTCACGGCATGGCTTAGAAATCCATTGCCTCGAATGCCATTCATGAGCGATGTTATGGGCACAAGGGACATCGAAATTACATTAGGTGACTGAGATATGGTTGAGAGCCATTGATTATGACTTTGACCCATATCGATGCCTCCCCTCCTAACGATAATTGTCGTCAACTCCTGCATCCATTCATTAGTTAAATAAGTCAGTTCTCCTCTTCTTTATGGGCTGATGTATTTTACTCGAACGACAAATAGATAGATGCCGAGATGCTTACATCAATGCTTGAGTGATCGATCCTTGGTGGTTTGACAGAGGTAGCAAATGCATTACGAAGCTCCCATGGCATAGAAGATCCATCCTGAAAATTGAAATGTATGATCCAAATTATCAAAATATAATTGATCAGGATAAAATTTGATCTCTTGTAAGGACTTCAAATGTCTACATAGGCATTGCAGTTAGCAGATGCATCATTAAATGAAGTAACTTTTTTCTCAACTAAATTTACGGGACAATTGCTACCCTATTACATTTGATTGTCAAAGACACCTGTAAGAAATTATTTCCAAGGTCGATGGTCATCATAAATTGAACTCATTCTATCTTAGTTTCTCAAGGTTTTTTAACATTAGATCAACTCATTGACTTGTTTGCTTCTCGGCCTTTAAGAATATTATCCATCCTACAAATTGATGTGGAAAGTTTCCTATTGTGCCAGAAAAAAGAAACATCTATTGGAACAAAATTTTTAATCCCCTTGGTGTTACAATAATTACTCTTGTTTTGATGACATATCTTATAAGCACCAAAAACCCTTTGTCTAACTTGCCAAGTTCATGAAGTTCTTAACAATCTTATTACATTGATTCACAAGCAAACCAAGCTCTAAATAAAGAGCATGTTTAAGAGTGATTTTAGAAAATGATAAAAAAAAAAAAAATCACTTTTGCCATGCCCAAAACTGTTAAGGGCATGTTTAGCAGCGATGCACTTTTTTCACTGTCTAAAGGGCATATAAGTAATTTTATAGTTCCAAAATCACTTTCAAATATGTCTACACTACAAATATCGTTTGCTGACCTGTAACACTACCTAAAGATTTGGTTTCTAATGCAAACTTAGCAACTTATCCCATGTTTTACAAGTACGAAGGAAATCTGATTTTCAAGTCACTCACTCGAGTTGCCAATCGCCCCAATCATAAACACCTTTCCAATAATCATATCCAATTTTCCTTCAATTGCTAATCAACATTTTTTATCTACCATATCTTGGCGACAATGCAATGAGTTAGCACCAATAAAATGATGATAGCAATTCATGTTCTTTGAGTATGTACCTTGTTTTTTGCTGCAGCAGGATTCGACGTGAAGCCTACGTTTGCATCTTCGGAAAATCTGTCATCTGCTAATTTCTTTAACTTCTTCTGCACTTCGGTCTGCTCTAGATTTGATTTTCGTAATTGTCTCATAAAAATGACATCTTTTCCTCCCATTTTTACACCCACAACCACATGTGTACCATATTTATCAATGAACCTGAAATCAAGTTAGCATAGTTGCCAGAAGAAAGAAAAATAATCAGATATCAAACGTGTTTAACACTATAAAGTACTTGACTCGTATTTAATGTGCTAATATTAGTCTAATGTATTCTATAATTGGTGTCCTAAACATGATATACTTGGACGTATTGGTAACTTCATGATACTATAAGGTTCATGTATTCTATCACCATGTATACTTGGACTATCAATTCCAACGAGCCTTTCAAACTAGTACTTTTTGTAATCGACTCTATAGCTTCATGATTCGCTACGCTTGCTTGTGCCTATCGGCGGACCGACATTTTCTTCTAATATCCCGAGTGTTAGACGGAAGGTCAAGTCGAAAGTTTTTTCTTTTGCTCCTAAGGCCATTCTATACGTTCGTGCTCTCGCCATCCATATATAATATAGAATTGTATCGACACCAATCAGCCTTCTCAAACACAATAACAATTCCCTTATAATCATTATCTTCACTTCAAACCCATATCATCATTCTTTTCATATTCTCTTCATTATTCTCATTCTCTCAGGATCATTTAATTGAAAGTACTACTTTAAAAAACTCAACCTTAATCCCTCAACAGTATCAACAACTATCACTCGGAGAGAAGATTAACACAGAGAAGTTTCGTTAAATATCAGTGAGGACATTCAACTTCAGAAAGACAAAATAAAACATCGGATAATTAAAATTTCTGCTAAAGAAAACACCAAAAAAGAAACATACTCTGCAAGGGCAGCAGGGTCCCATGAAGAAGGCACCTCCCGTTTGATTTGCTCAGACAGAGTTATATGAGATCTTTCCAATTCAATGTTATAAAGCGTAATAAAACAACCATCAAATCCAAGACTCTTTGTAGAACCTGCATCGTTCTGCCAGCAACCCTTCAATCCAAACATGGTATTGAAAAACCCAGATGGAATTTTCCCCGATAATGACAATTGCTGATTTAACAGCTCCGACATCTGTTTCTCACCCAAAAACAAAAACCCAATTCGTTTTCGATCAAATAAAACTGACCCAGATGAAAAAAACTAAAAATTCCGAGCTAAAAATGGACCTGATTGAAGGAAATGACATCGGACCGGAATCTGGTACGCTCGCCTTTATCGCACTTGATCGAACTCGAAACATTAGGAACGACAACGCCGGCCGGGAGTACGAGGTCTTTCGTCCGGGTCAAATCGATGTCGATCAGCTTCGAACCGGACGGACCGGGCTTGCAGGACGACAATCGCAAATCATTGCAGAGATCGTACCCGAACCCGATGACGGAAACCGCTTTCTCGGCCGCCGATTGGGGATTGAACTGGCTGACGTTGAAAGACATCGCTCCACTCCGGCCAAAATTTTGGCTCAAAATCTGTTTAGGAAAAAACCCAGAAATCTGCGTTGAAAAAAATTGCAAGGGTTTGTTGGGTTTTGGAAGGTGCTTCTTGCAGAGTACCAATTTCAAGATTTGACCAAAGAATTCAAAAAAATTAAAATGAAATAAAAAAAAAAAAAGAGAGAAAGAGAAACGGTGGGAAAGGCACTAATGAATTATTTAATTGGGTATTGAAAATTGGAAGGAAGACTGACTGATCCAAACTTTGACTTTTACGACAGTAATTATTGGAACAGATGAAGAAGCAGAGCAGGCGGCTGACCACGGCGGCGGTTTGTTGGCAATACGCGTGTTGGACCGGAGATGGTGGAGCCGTTGGACCGGTGTTTGACCGGCCGATTGGTCTGAAAAATGTAAAACCCGAATCCGAAAATTTTAACCGAACCCGACCCAAACCCGAACCCGTCTTCTTCTTCTTGTTCATCATCGGTGTGCTGGATTTCAACTCTCCCACTTGCCCAATTTCATTTTTGTTTACGTTAATTTCAACGTTAAAACAATTACTTATTGGTAAAAATATTTTGTTTTTATGGTTGAACTAATAGAATATTTTTGCTTGACTAATAATAATGTCGTTGATTGTTTCAAAAAGAAAAACAAAATAGTGTCGTTGATCGATCCAAGTCACAACAAAATAATAATAAGGTTAAAATACTATTTTGGTCCTTCAACTTTAAGCTTTGTTCTATTGTGGTTCCTGGACTTTTAAAAGTTCAATTTTAGTCTCTCAACTTTAAGTTTTGTCCAATTTTAGTTCCTCAACTTTGAATTTTGTTCAAGTTTAGTCCCTAAACTTTAAAAAGTATAAATTTAGTCCATCAACTATTGATAAAATTTAAAAATAGTTCCTCAACTATTATTGAAACTTAAAAAATAGTTCCTAAAGCTAGTTTAACGTTAAACTAAGGTTAAAAATAAGAATATTTTATATCTCTCATGTCCATCATTTTCTCTCTCCTCCACACATTTATTTTTATATTCTCTTTTCTCTGTTTCAGGTTTTTGTTTTTTGAAAACGGTGGGATCGTTTTTTTTCCGTCTAAATCCACAGTCCCAATAAGCAAACGGTCGTAGACGGCAGAGAGAAAATGAGAGAAAAACAATACCCATCCTTCCAAGAACTCAAAAACATCAATAAAACAGATTAAAACATGAGAATAGTCACACACAAAAATAAACAACACCATTTTTCTCTGTTTGATTTAAGAATTTTTTTGGCATAACCATTGATTTGGTCCAATTGGGTCATTGAAGAGATGAAAATATAAAAGGAAAAGGGACTCTGGTTGTTGGTATATTTGAATTTGATTAGTGGAGGGTGAAAAATTTGAGTACAAAATTTAGTGAATTGTGGGAGAAATTATTTTGGGAAAGAAGAGAGAGAAAGAAAAACGGAAATAAATTATGGGAAAAAGGATTTGTTGATAATGTTTTTTTCTTTTCTTCCCTCCTTGTTCTGTAATTTTTTTTTTCAAAAATCATTCTTTGTTCTTGCAGATGATGTTGTGGACAGTGGGTTGCTTGCATTGAGTCTTTTTTTCAATTAAAAGATTCTCTTTCTTTGGTGAAGTTATGGAGATTTCTGGCAAATTTCCAATTGTATCGTCCTCTTTTTTTGTTCATTTTTATGGAGGAGAGAGAAATATCAATTAAAGAGAGAGAAAGCGATGGACATGAGAGATATAAAATATTCTTATTTTTAACCTTAGGTTAACATTAAACTAACTTTATGGACTATTTTTTAAGTTTCAATAATAGTTAAGGGATTATTTTTAAGTTTTATCAATAATTGAGGGATTAAATTTAGACTTTTTAAAGTTTAGGGACTAAATTTGAATAAAACTAAAAGTTGAGGGACTAAAATTGGATAAAACTCAAAGTTGAGGGACTAAAATTGAACTTTTAAAAATCTAGGGACCAAAATAGAACAAAACTTAAGGTTGAGAGACTAAAATGATATTTTAACCTAATAATAATTCAACCGAAAAGATTTGAACTTTTTTTTACCTCTTGATTATTGCACCACTTATGTGTCATTAAAGCTGAACTTTTTTATTCTAGATTACACTATCATATCATATTTTTGATAAAATTTAGGATAAAATATCCTTTTAATCCTAAATTTTGACTATTGTATTTTAAAGTTTTAAATGTTCATGTTTAATATAACCGCTAAAATTCATTTTTATTGATGTTTTGTCTTGGTTTGACATCAGTTAAATTGTTAGAAATAGCATATATATATACTGTTAGATTTACATTTACATTTTTTTACTATTATATTTGAATTTGCTTTTTCATGATCAAAACTATTTTTTTGTCAATATGTTTCATAGTTTAGTATTGTTTATCTTTGTTGATAGAGAAATTAATTGAAATTGATAAAGAGTTAGGTTAATCGGGCTAGAATACATATGGTCGATAAAGTTTAAGAGATTTCATATCGAAAAGGTAAAAATGATTGATAACATTATAATTAATATTTTTTTAAAAAAACAGAACTACTCAATTTAATGTGGTGTTGGTATAGAACACTCTACTTTATTGGATGTGTTTAGAGCTCCCTATTCACCTCAAGATTTAAGATCGCATTAAATCTCAAACTAGTGATCATGAGTGAGTTAAGTAGAATTGCATACTTTTATAAAAGATGAATCTCTACATTTATAGGAGAGTAATAGTATATCTCATTTATCTAATATGTGAGATTTTTAGTTTTTTTTTTTTTGAGGTTACAACATTTGAGATGGTAGATTTGAACCAATGACATCAAGATCACTAGGTGACACTCATACTACTTGAGTTATTGCTTGTTGGCATATGATATTTTTAGTTGCAATCTAAATACTATATATATATAATTTCAAATCACTTATTTAGTATGCTGAGATTTTAGTTCCAATCTAAACAATATGTATATACATACATTATTTAAAAAATTATAATATTATTTGAATTTATTTTATTTTTAAAAAATATTTCAAAACTACTTTTTGAAGTGGGAAATTCATGGAAATATTGTACAAAAAGCTCCCTTTTTTTTTCTTTTTTTCTTCTTTCCCCCCCTTTTTTATAATAATTGTACGAAAAGTCATCTTAAAGGAACTTTATTCTCTAAAATTTTATCTAGACAACATCTTTCCGTTGCATCATTTCAAATTATCATATATTTCTATTGTAAGAATAGTTTAGAAATTGTTTATGAAATTCAAGTTACTATTATAACTTTTGTAAATGAACTTTGAGTTTTATTGATTTGAATACGTGCATACAATCTCTGATGTTTATCCTCTAATTCTTTCTCTCGGGAAATGAAATTTGAAGATGTTTATCTGAGGGCTTGCAAGCTTGTTCTCAAATGATCGAATCTTTAACTTGTAGTCGAAGAGGTGATTGATTCGTTAGAGCCTTTGTCGTTGAGTGTTCTTGAATTCTGAAGCTTGATCTCTGAATTCTCTAACTCGTTGACGGTTCTTGAAGACTTCTAGATTTGAAAGGCAGGATGTTATGAATTCTCTCTAAACTTTGGAGTCTTCAGGTGTTGAATGCTTGTCTTCTTCTTTCCGTCCTTCCTTCTCCCCCTCCAAATGAAGAGTAACTCTCTATTTATTGAGCTTTCTCGATCTCATGGGCTTGGGCCCGAGGGCCTATTGGGCCAGATCATTGGGCTTTAGTCTCATGGGCCTCTAGATTTGCCTATATTGGGTCTAACCGTTAGGTTTGGGCTTAAATGGTATTTGGGCTTGGTTTAATTTGAACCCGAGTTCCAAATAAACCCACTTCTGGTCCAATTAATTTTGAGATAATTATGAATTTGTAATTGACCCAAAATTTAATTAAATTTTGTCATTTATTTATAAATGATGTGGCAATTTTTTATTGGCCTAAATTTCTCAGTCAACAATATCATTATTGATATTAATAGTTTGATTTCTTCGTTATGGATCGTGAGACTGTAATAGAGCTTGTAATAAAGTGGTTGATTGTAATAGAGTGATTTATTTTGGAGGGGTATCGTTTTTTTTATGTAGACTCCTTTTTTAGGATAATTATGCTGGGTTGTTTGCTTGAGTAATGAAGTTTATTATTATTATTATTTTTTTATTATTATTATTATTATTAAATATAATGTCATTAAAAAAAGGCTAGGGATGGAAAGAAAAGATTTTAACTTCTCTACCTATTTAAGAAATTGGTAAAGTTTCTAGCTCTCTTTCTATTAAGATCGATCACCTTTTCATAATCTAAATTTCGGTTTAACTCACTAATTATGTTACATAAATTTACCATCAACTACTTTTAACGTTCATTAATAATGACAAATCAAATTGAAACCTACTGTTCAAATATAAGGACTAGGATAAGAAATTTTAGATAACATGGGACTAAATTTGAAAAATATTCCAATATTATGGACTAGCACATGCAATTTCGTCTAATAATAGTTATTTCAGTATATAAAATTTATAATATATATAAACTTATTATACCATCATAGGAATAAGAAAAAGTCTATCCCTAGCACATATCAGAATTATGTGTTATTAATGTATCATATTCAAAGTCACATTTTACGTAAAAAGTTAAAACTAAAATGATATTCTTTTTGTAAAATTCAATGGCTAACTTAAATAATATTTAAAGCTTAGTAATATATATATATATATATATATATATATATATATATAAATAAATATTGAATACAATTTTGATATTTTAAGTTCATTCAATTTTAATATTTATATTTTCAAATATTAAAAAAGGAAATGTATTTTCAATGATCTTAAATTTAGTATTTGTTGCCAACCAGAGCATCTGCACTATTGTGAATCCTATCACGAAATATTTGTCATTCACATCCGTGATTATTATAGAACTAAAAAAACAATTAGCATCGGTTAAGTTAACTTTTACATTGAAGCCAATAAAAATAAACTCAACCGGTATCTTGTACAACTTAATAATCACGAAATTACATGTTTGAATCTCCCTCTCTCCAATATTGTTATATTTTAAATTAAAATTTAACATTTCAAATTAAATGAGTAAAGTTGCATTTAAATCAAGTACCACTAAGTAATTATAAGGTTATTTGTTTAAAATTTCATCTCCAATATTGTTGATTAAAAAACGGAGGACATTAAAAAAAAAAAATCTAAGATAAGAAGATTGAAATAATATTTTAATCCAACTTAATAAAATATGAAGATGAAAAAAAAGTTAATAAAAATGTTACGAACTAGGATAAGGAGGTGAAGGAAAGGGGAAGTGCCCAACCCCTTTCCCTTCCCTTAATTTCAAGTTGTGCGTTGAAATAACCCCTACTTATGTTTTATTATTTCCTCATAATTATTTCTTTTTCTTTTTATTATGTTCAACTTGACAAAATAATTTTGAATTTCCTTCTTGTGCAAGCTATAGATAATATCTATTCTATTTCGAAATCTTTAAAATTTTGAAGACTAATTATCACAGGTGTATTAAACCCTTTAATCAATATGAAGGCCTTTTAAATAAAGTAAACACAATAAATAAATTTAATAAAAAGGCTTAGCCCCATTTTATAATCATTTTGTTTTTAGTTTTTGGTTTTTTTAAATTTAAGTGTATAAAAATTATCTTATCATATATTTTTTTTTCTACTTGAATGTTTACATTTTACCTATATTTTTAGAAACCAAACCAAATTTTTTTTAAAAAAAAAGTAGTTTACTAAAGGTGTTTTTGTTTTAGAAATTTAATTACATTCACATACTTTTTTAAGAAAAAAGAAATATACATTATAGAAAATATGGTTCACATTCTAGAAGTTTGCCTAAAAATAAGTTTATAATTCCAAAACTAAAACAAAAAAAAACCAAATAATAATAAAACAAGATCTTAGTTAACCAAACAAAATTTTAAATTGTGGGTTTCACATCGTAACCAATCAAAACAATTTTGTAAATCAAATGGTAACATAAGATGTTAATTACTGCTCTACTGCATTCTCAAAAAAAAAAAAATACTGCTCTACTGCTAGATTTTAGTAGCTAACAACATAGTTGTGAATCTTTATCATCAAATGTGGTTAAATTTTAAATACCCAAAAACCTAGATTTTAGTCATTAATCAAATAGTTCTTCTGCCAACATATTATCAATAGCACGATTGGAATAAGCATATGTCCAAGACGATTAATAAGTTGAGTTATTATTATTTATTATTATTATTATTTTATTTTATTTTTTTGAAAAAGAGTTCAAATCTTCTGGGTCGGATAAACTTATGAAATTAAAAGATAATTAGGGCAGTCGAAAAGGAATTTTCTTGCCCTTCCTTTCTATACTGTGCAGCTCCAACCGTACACTTAAAACAAGATTCTATTTCCTTCCTCCAACTTAATACAATTCGAAAACCCAAATCAACCCGAAAATATAGGGTTGGATTAAAATGTTCTCATACATGAAGTTGGACAGGTTAACGAATTAACTAACCCGAAAATTTGGATTGATTTAGAAAAATTCATAAACTAGACCCAACTCCGATCTTATACACCCTAATTTATTGCTCCTAAATTTCTCCCTTCTCCTTCATGCACGCACTTAAGTAATACTTAAATTTCATAGAGAGAAAAAATCGAGTGGTGACTAGTGTATAGATAAAAGAAAAAAATTCTATACTTTCACCTATTTCTTTTTAAATCATATTGCTGCAATTGAGTTCCACAAAAAAATTAATAATAAAAATGATTGGTGACGTGAGAATTTCATTGTTTAGAGGAAATCTACTTTACTTCAAAGTCACGACTTCGATCTTGAAAATCGAGATTTTCTCTCATTTAATTGAAAACAATAGTGTTCTCTAGGGGTGTTCGTCTGTCGATCGGGGTCGTTTTTTGGAAAAAACCGACATCGATAACGACATATCGGTTTTCTAATAATAAAAATCGAAAAAAAAATTTAATCGAGAATTCCGACCGACGATCGGTCGGTCGGTTAAGGCTTTTTTTTTTAAAAAAAAAAAAATCTGAATATTTTTCATTGGAAAACCATGGATTTTACTCTTATAATTTAATTTTTTTAGAAAATTCTCCGACCGACCTTGATTCGGTCGGTTTTGGTCGATCGGTTCGGTTTTCGGATAAAATATGAACACCCTTAATGTTCTCTATGTATGTTTTATGACCCCTTCTCCAATTGTACTAAAAAAGTAACAAATAAATAAATGTAACAAAGTCAACATCTTTGTAAGATGTGTGAGACAAATAAATGAGTTCCACAAGGAAAAAATAGTGTAGGAACCTTTCACATTAATAGAACTAATTAACATGGTATGATTTAGAGGTCTGCAATAAAAAAATCTGGACTACTTAAACTTAATTACAGGGGTTGAATTGAGCCATTATTAATAAATTTTTTAATTGAATTGAATTATAATTTATAATTTACTTTTGATTTGGCCAATTTTCATATTGACCCTTTATTAATTTTGTTCAATCTCTAACTCAACTGAAATATAAAATTATACGTGTATATAAATTTAATTATCGTATTTGTTGATAGCATATTCATAGATAACATTACTAAATTGGTCAATTTCGCAATTAATTATCTATATTAATTTCCATCCTACGACAGTGAATTAAAATCCCTGAAATTAATATCCGTAAGAAAATATTCATAGATAACATCCGAATTTAAGAAGAAAGTCAGTCGAATTTTTCACACAGGAAACATAAGGTGTGTGTACGATGAAGGTTCTTGGATCTTGGAAAAGTCAATGTACCTGAACGCATCACTGTCACTATTCTAACATTTTTAAAACATAAATTTAATAAAAATGGTGCGTGTGAAATCTGACATGTCAGACTTTAATGGGTGGCGGCTCTGTTTGGCTGCACCCGCTTATATTTTCTAAAACGTGTGGCTTGGCTATCCTTCTTTTTTCTTTTTATTTCTTTTTTGGATATCCTTCCTTTCTAATATTCGGAAAATATCATGTCTGTTAAATTATGTTCTTATATTCTTCACCCATTATAATAAAAATAAAAAATAAAAAAGTTGAAACACATTATATTCAACAATTATAAAATTATTTACAAATCAAGTTTATGATAACTTATATTTAGTATGAAGTATTTTCTCTTTATCTTCCGATTGTTGTTGAACTAAAAATAAAATAAATTTATCGAGAGTCAGTATGCATTTAGTTATCTTATCTGGTGTTAATCTTAAATTTTTTTTTTTTTTTTGTCTTCTTTTATAACTTGAGAGCTTGGAGAGCTTCGCTTCTCTAAATCTGTTGCCCCACTTTTTTTTTAGTTTTTTTTGGTTGGGCCCAAGCTGAAACAAAAGGGTCATTCCAAATATTTAGATGACCCGTAAATTTAGATTTAGAGCTTTATTCCTCTAAATTTGGGTATCACAAACTCATTCTTAAACCATAGGATCACGATACATCATAGCACCAAAAGGAAAATTAGGAGTTGCTTGATAAATTAATTTCCACACAATCACCTCAAACTTAAGATTTTGAGGAGAGCTTACTCTCAAAGCACACTCAACCGTGGTAATGGGCACATGCAACAATTTTAGTAAGATACAATTACAAAAATATTGAATTAATTATTTATTATGGAGTTACCTAATAGTCGAGAGGGGTTTTTTGAACTAAAAGTAATGAGCTCAATTTATGTGATAGTTACTTATAACTTAATTTTTTACAAGTTTTATTGGAGATAAAGTTCTTCAACATTTGTAAAAGAGATATGAGTCCTCATTGTTAATTAATTTTGACGTGGAATCTCATATTATCTAATAAGTTTCTTTAACATCTAAATAATTGAAGTGCGCATAAACCATAAGTTGGCTCGGACACTCACAAAGATAAAAACAACTTAAACTAATTAGTCTTTTAATTACTATAATGGTAGCTCATTCTGATTTTAATAATTAAATTAATTATTTTCATTGCTTGGATATAAATTAAATTAGTGATTAATAGGTTTTAGGTTCCAATCTCACAATTTTATCATTAAACTAAACCTTTATACATAAATTTTAAACATGTGTGAATTCTATAGACTCTTCATTCGAAAATTCTCCAAATTAAAAATTGATTTTGGTTGAAACGGAGGCCTTAAGTATTAGGTGCAAAATTATTGCGTGACCGAAGACTAGAGGAGGGAGCGAGACCATATAAGAGATAATTTACTTTTAAAAGTTCAAAATTTTAATTGATACTAGCACATAATAACCATAGTATTCTAGCGAAATCTAACGAATAATATAAACCAATGTACTTATACAAATATTAAAAATATATATTTGATGCTAATAATAACAACATTATCACTAACCAAACTGATCGATAACCTAATGATTTCATTGTTTGATGATAATTCAATTCGATAGGAAGAATCAATATTTAGTTCTGGTATCCCTCTCTTAACTTATACACAAATCAAGAAGAAGAAAAAAACTGAAATCTTCATTCCAATTGACGAGCTTGAGATTTGTTTCCAATATTAATATCTTAATAGTTTAATGGCTGCCTCCGCTCAATTATTGACGAAGCTAGAAACGTGTTTTATGATGCTAAATAAAATAAACAAAATAATCAACGAACCCACTGTCTTATCAATGCTGTAATTCGCAAAAAAGGGGTCACTTTTTTCTTCCTTAAGTAATTAATTTGTTTGACTAAAACTAAATTTCATTCCTAGACAATGAATAGTTGAATCTCTAATATCCGATTGGTTATCATTATTGTTTCTTTAATTTGTTATCTACTCTCTCAATTTTATTTTAGGATAAGCATCTTTTTTAAACACTTGTTAAAATTTAAGTAATTATTTTAACATATAAGAAGAGGATACAAATAAAACAAGTACAATTTAACAAAACGAACCCTCAAAAATTTGAATTGCACTTATCAATTTTTTTAAAACTATTATAAGATTATGTCATTTACAATATTTATAATATATCATCACAACTTAGCAATGACATACCAATTAACTCCAGAGCAAACAATTACATACCAAAAATGTTGTTTTTCAAACAAAAAAAAACATACAAAAAATGTTGATTCAATTCGATAAATACTTATTATTCTTTTAAATTAATATGAGTTAAGAAGAGTATATAAATCAACATCACATCATAATGAGAAGGATTTGAGACTGGTTAAGACATGATTAACAAATACAAGAAAGAATGAAATAATTACCATCTATAATGATTAAAAACTCTAAGATTAAATGGGTTTAGCTTGAAATAACCTACTCCCAAGTGATTATTACATGGGTTTAGCTTGAAATAACCTACTCCCAAGTGATCCCATACAATTATTTTTTCTATATACGAAGATAAAAACATGTGATTTTAAAAAAAAAAAAGTTGAAGATAAAATTATGTGTGAAAATGTTTCCAAGGGACAAGTCTAGCGATTGAGGCTAAGGACTTCAAGATATGCTTTTACGAGAGATCCCTGGTTCGAGGTCGCTGAAAAATGCTTAAACTAGAATATCCTTTGAAGTATCACGATATCACAGTCTAGGGACGGACCAATGGTGCCTCAAATATAGGAGAGTGAAACTCCGATTTCCCGGTTTTCAAAAAAATATATGTGTGAAAATAAAGGTGACAAAATTTAAGTAATGAGTGAGTTATTAACCTACTCTCTCAAGATGTTTGGAAAATTTGTGCCACAAAGAGTTTAACCTCACGTTTGGTAAAAGTGATCAACCCTTCCACACTGCAACAATCAAAGTATTGACCAACAATTTTTTATTGTCAAGTGAAAAAATGTCGTTGTAAAGACTTTAGCCACATAAACACACATAAAACACTCGCCTTTTATTATATCAAACGGCTCTCAAACCTATGGCAGCAAACAATATTTTTATGTCACAACCATTTTTAACTTTCATACTAAATAGAGGTTTTTCTGCTACAACATATTCTACCTCTTCATACTAAATAAAATTTTTATTTCTTCAAACTCTTTCAAATCCATCCATCCAAACACCTGCTAAATAAATTTAGGGTAAGCAATAAATTTAATCTCTATGATTTGATAAAAGTTAGTTAGAATTTATGATTTAGAAAAAGTTACAATTTAGACCCTATAATTTTTAAAACTAGAATTTAGTTTATATGAATTGATAAGACCTAAAAATAGTTATTTTAGTGGTCCCTAAAAGTTAGTTATTTATATTATCAATAATCACCTATATATACTTAATTCATCAAGAATTATGAAAAACAACGACTATCTTCATAGTTTCTATTGAACTACGAAGACTAAATTTTAATTGTTAAAATTGTAGAACCAAATTATAACTTTATTCGAACATTTGAATTTAAATTCTAAACTTTAAAATTATAGAGGCTAAATATATCATGTACGAATAAATTTATTAGGGACCAATATTATGCTTATACGTAAGAAATTCTAAATGGTTAAATAATTTAAAAAACGTTTAAGAAAACAGGAAGGTAAGACGAAGGTGAATGCGATGGGTGAGGGCGAGGGCGCGGTGATGTAGAGAGTGAATGGAACAGTGGCGGTGAGAATAGCAGAACCCTTGTTTGCAATGGCTGCTGTGGCTTACGACGCGTCAACGGTTGATTGGTGACTGTTTATTTGGGTCCCACCTTGCGTCTCAAAATCCAACCAAAACGCGGGAGTTCATTTTTTATCTTTTTTTTTTAATACAATAAAAGCACGTGTAGTGTTTACAAATTTCCCTCAAACGTTTTTCATATTAATCCCCAAACTACCCCTCATCCCCATCGCAGCTTCCGCTTACTGTTGAACACCAGCCGTTGGATGACGCGACAAAATAAACGAACTGGACGACGCGGTCGCCTTGCTACAATGCCACGTAGCATGGGGACACCATCCCAAACAGTCAAAGACTCAAAATCCCACCCTTTGTAAATAATTTTTTTTTAAAAAAAAGCAAAATAAAAATTCCCCTTTCTATAAAACCCAAAATTCCAATTCGTTTCCTACATCAAACCAACAAATCAATCTTATCGCCCATTTTCGTCAGAACGCAAAATACAAATCGATGGCGTCGAGAGACAGGGTGAAGGCGGCGGCGGCGGCGGCGGTGCACGGCGGCAAGGAAAAGGAGGTGCATTTTAGAGGCGTGAGGAAGAGACCGTGGGGGAGATACGCGGCGGAGATTAGAGATCCGGCGAAGAAGACACGTGTGTGGCTAGGCACATTTGACACGGCGGAGGACGCGGCCAGGGCCTACGACGCCGCCGCCCGCCGATTCCGCGGCGCCAAGGCTAAGATTAATTTTCCCTTTCCGGTCGGCGCCAACGACCTCAATCTCAGCCCTAGCCAGAGTAGCACCGTGGAATCCTCCGCCGACGCCGCCGGATTCCACCGCCCTCAATTGGTGGTCGTCGGAAAAGGAGACGCTTTTCCGCCGCCCAATCACCTACTCTTTTTCCATAGATTGGGGTTGAATTTTGATCGGCAGCGGAATAAGGCGGCGGCGGCGGACGGCGGCGTTCAAAGTGACTCGGATTCATCATCGGTTATTGATTTGAACCAAGATGACCACAAATCAAGGCCGGTTGTTCTGGATCTCGATCTCAATTTCCCACCACCGGCGTCCCCTTAGGCTTTTTCTACATGTAAATTGATCCACGTGTACCACAAGAGTAGAATATAATTTTAAAAATATATATATTGTTAATGCTCCGGCAGCCCAGATCGCCGGCGCCGGTCGATTATTTGAGGCGGAAAGGGAGTGGTGGGGCCCACAGGAAGAGGACAAAAACAGGAAGCGCAAAATGCAGGACGTTGAACAATGAGTGGTTGCGACATGTCGTTTTTCTCGAATTTCTGTTTTCGGTTTTTCACTTACAGCTGAGTCTGTTTTATCTCTCTATTTTATGCTACAATAACATTTTTGGTCCTATACTATCTATATTTTATTTTGTTTTCATCTTATATTTTTGAAATTTTGAGATTTCATTTAACTATCCTAGAAAGTTAGGAAAAGGGTTATGAACTTAATGGAGGATGGCCACTAATTAACTCACGATTTATTTGTTGTTATTGTCTTAAAATAAAATACTAGTTAAATTATTAAACTCGTGATAATATAATTGAATTAGATTACAATTAATTAACTAAGTTATACACCACTAATAGTTTTTAACGATTGAATAAAGTAATTTTATATTTATTTATATTGGAGTATCGAATCCAATACTATTGTTTGGAAGAAAAACACTTGCGGCGAAAAAACATTTGGGGCGAAAAAAAACTTGCGGCGAATAGGAAAGCTTTGCTTGAAATCAATTCATAATTTATCTTTTGGTATTTTGAAGCTTTTTTACGATAGTTTATGATAGTTTGTTTAATAAAGAAAAAATTAAACATATCACTGGTAGAGGTGAGAGTTCTGCGAGGGGTTAGTAGTTCGGGGGACAACACACAAGAAGAAAAAATGATGGCGATCAGAAAAATAGGTCAAAATCTAAAAAATAAAACTTGCAATTATTGCAAGAAGAAATGTCATGTTATTTCTGAATGCTACAAATTACAGAATAAAAATCAGAGAATCTCTGCATTTCAAAAGGGTAAGCAACCTGAAAGCTCCGGTCAGATTGGTGTTGTTGAAGATGCTGATAGTGATGGTGATCTCCTAGTTGCTTCTGATGACAAGTTAAAATTTGATGATTGGATTCTTGATTCGGGATGTTCATTTCATGTGTCCCAATAGGGACTAGTTTTCAACATATGAATCAACCTCAAAAGGCACCGTATTGATGGGAATAAGATAGTTGGTATTGGAACAATCAAAATCAAGATGTTTGATGGTGTTGTCAGAACACTTTCTGATGTGAGACACATTCCTGATTTGAAGAGAAATTTAATCTCTTTAAGTACTCTTACGACACGAGGGTACGAGTTCACTGGTGAGGTGGAACTTTGAAAGTTAGTAAATGCAGTTTAACAGTTTTGAAAGGACATAAAACTTCTGCTAATCTTTATGCATTACAAGGTTCTACTGTTATAGGTGATGTAGTAGCTTCTACACCTTCATTATCTAATATGATGACTAAATCTCTTCCACCAAGCAAATACAAACATTGCTTAAGTTTGGTGGGTGTTTGCAATTTCTAAATTACTTAAAGTTGGCGAAAATGATTAAAGTTATTCATTTGGCGTTTGGATCATTTAGCATCAAGGTGGAGATTTGTTGTGTTGCTAAATTTTCCCACATCGGGAATTTCATAAATTTCCACCTCCCACTTTGCTATATATACATATTGCATTTCACTTTGGGAAATGCACAGCAAGAATTAAGAATTTAATAAATTCTTTTCTAAATTCCTTTTATATTAATTTCTAATTTCATTTAGAAATTATTTTTGGTGAGTTCAAATATTTGGGTGTATTGGGATTTTGGTGAGTGCTTGAGTGTGTGCTCTTTTGTAATCTCATTTGGAACTCTAGTGGAATATTCTTGCCGGTAGGCTTCGTCCGAACCACGTAAGATCTTTATGTTATTGTTTCTTTTCTTTATTTACTCTATTTATTTATTTTAGCTATTGCCATAATTAAGTTATTTTATCAACATAAAATTCATAATTTCTTGTATCTCAAAAACCTTCTCTCAGTTTCGTATGTCTTTACTTGGTCTTTGTTTTTGTTCTTGGCCTATACTGTTCTTCCACAATTATAATTTAAAATTTTTGTTGGCTAAGGATGCACCTTGTTTATTTTCATTTCATTGTTTTATTTTCAATTTATTTTGTTAAAATTGTATCATAAATTTAGATATATATATCAATTACTACCTTTCCGACCAATAGAAATCGTTGAAATTATTTGTAGGATTTTTTTTTGAAGTTATTTATAGGAATGAATAAGAAAATTTACTTTTAACGGTACATTTTATATTATATTTACAACATAACTTATAAAATAATTCATCTACGATACATAATTTTCTATCAATTATAGAACACAATCAATGGTAGAATAAGTCTATTACTAATTGAATTCTATTAGTGTTAGAATTCAAATAATGATAGAACTCAATTTTTTCTATTCCAACTTTTTTTTTTATTTCAATCCAAATTAACAATTGACAATAACCATTTTTTTTGTTTTTTGTCTATGAAATTTAAACATACAATAACTACCTTATTATATCTTTTTTCTTATTTGGATATCTTCATCTTATCTATATTTTAATAAGTAAAACTAAAATTTGGAAATAAAAAATAATAACTTTCAAAAAGGAAATACGAATACATTATAAGAAAGATGGAGCATATGCTAAGAAATCTGAATAGAAATAAGCTTAAATTTTATAAACTAAAAACAAAAAATCAAATGATTATCAAACGGCTGATTGATGCAATTATTAGTTTCAGATTTTAAGTGATAGAAATAGATTAAAGGATGAAAAAAATACTCATGTTATTTTTTTGAAAAAAAAAACTCGTATTAGTATTAAAAAACGACATGATATATTTAATTCAAAGATTTCTCTCTAATTTATGTTTATTCATTAGATTATGCATTAGAAAAAATTTAATTCAGTGTCTAAATAATTAATAAAACTATTATTTTTTAAAAAAAACTATGAATATTAGTTTTAATGGATACAACTCTGCAAAATTTTGGGGTATATATTGATGTGAAAGTCAGCTTAACATAAAAGAAGACATTTTTTACTGAAAGGTTGCAAGATGAAACCTTTAATTTTAATTGATGTTAATATTTTAAAGAAAAATATTTATACATAATTGTTATTTTTCTTTGAAATTGAATATTCCGTGATAAACTTGTTTATAGGAGACGTCTATCAAACGATAGAAATAATACGTGTCTAATGTATTTAATTTTGGACTAATTTGTGGTCAATGAGATCGATTCTTAGGCTTAGTAAATGGACTTAGACTTTACTTTGAGCTTACTATGTAGACTTCGACAAGCATTTTGACTCCAATAAATTTTAATACATCCATAAATCCCAACTCTAGTTTACCGGTATATTGGTTTCAATATTTGTTTGTTAAATATTTTTTTTTTTGAATTCTTGTTTGTAAGTACTTTATTAAGAAATAAATATTAATTTTTTTTTGTTTAACAATAAATAATTTATCGACCCAATAACTTATGTGATAATTAGTATTTCATCCATCGAACCTGCTCTTGAATAAAAAAAAATCAATTTGGATAGGCTCAAAACTAACAATGTCAATCACATGAATACCCATCTCGTATTGAACAATGAACACGTCAATCTCCATTTCCACTTGAAATGTATGTGAACAGTAAGTAAAAGATTTTCACAAGGCAAATGAAGATGAGGATGCAATGTATTCTCATACTGTCTTTGTGATTTCCTATCAATTTTTTTTAATTATTATTTTTTTTTTTACAAATATAATCTTTACTTGTATATATTTTTTATGTAAAAATATTATTCAAATATATATTTTCTTTAATAATTAACTATCTAATTAAAATTTTATATGTATTTTTCAAGAAAAATAAACCATTTGAAAATATTATTTATAAAGCTTAAAATTAGAAAAGGAGAAAAATATCCACCAATTACTCAGAAGAAATTTCCACGTGATCCATACAAAAAAAATGGTAAATTTCGTTGGAATAAAAAATAACTTTGGAGGCAAAAAACGGAATGGAGAAGTCATTCTCCAATCCCGAACGATAAACATCTACTCAAGCCCTTTTAAAATAGAAAATCGAAATAAAGTTTAAATTAAGTTTGCATGTTTTCTAATAACATTAGAAAAAAGATCCCACATTTTGAAGAGAAATGGAAGCCTCATGTTCATAGTTTTGTGAAACTAAATACAGATGTGGCAATAACTCAGAATGATCGAAGGGGTGGTATTGGGGGTGTCGTGAGGAACGAAGTTGGAGAAGCCATGTTTTCTTTTTGTAGGCCGGTTGGCAGGGTGATTGATTCCGAAATTTTTGAAACTCTTAGATTAGAGATGATTTGCAAATGGCAGACGATCTGGATTTTCGAAAAGTGGAAGTGGATTCAGACAACCAAAGGTAATTAATTTGCTAAAAAATCATTTTATATGTCGATCGGAGGTTGGAAAAATTGTTGACGAAGTGTGGGCAGGGTAATTTGCTTTTAATATTTTCATTTCCAAAAAAAAAAACAAGATCCCACCCCACTTTTCAGTGGACTAGGAGATTAATGGGCTAAAGCCCATAACTAGAACTTAGAACTAGGGGTAGGAAGCTGTTGGATATATTCACTTGTGGTACAATTATCTTAAATTGATAAGGTGAGCATTCTTCAACACATTTATAAAGGATATGAATTATTTTTTTCATTGTCAATTGATTTTAAGGTGGAATCTCGTATTCTCTAAAAGAAGCGAGAACCGAAATTCACCGGTTCCCGGTAGTTGAAAGGAAACGGCTAAAGAAATTTGGGCAAAGCGAACAGGCACTGGCAACGTTTCAGGTTCGTTATTTTGATTTTTTGGTGGATAAAAGAGGAATATGGTTAATTGCGTATGAGATTGTGAGATCTTTGTTCTTCAGTTTGAGATTCTCATTCTAGGGTTTACATGGGTAGGGTTTTTCTCGTAGAATTGGATGGCAGGTCTTTCAGCTGCCGCTTCTGTGATAACAATGTTGCTCTCACCGATGACATCCTTTCTCGGGTTCTTTCCCCTCTTTATTTCACCCCCTTTTGCTTCCTCTCCCAATTCAGCGACTCATTTCCCCCTCATATGCTATAATTTTGTTTGTATGGATTCTGGAATTGGATTTCTGAACAGATTGTGGAGTTGAAACGGGAGTTTATTTAGTCCTTGAACTCTAGGTTTGCTTGAATATTGATTGTTTTGGCTTGTATTAGCTTATAATTTCCTCTCTTTTTTTCCGTTGTTGGTTGGTTTAGTTGATATTTTGTTCGAATTCGTGGTTTTCGATTATGCCTTTTCAGCCATGTATTGTTAATTTTGCATGTATGGTTAATTTCCCCCTAATTGGAGGTAAACTGATTCTCAACTGCTAAGTTGGAATGATAATTCTTATGATTTCGCGATCAATTTCGTTTTTGAGGCTGCAATACGAAGATATTTTTTGAAGTCATTAGATTTTGGTTAAGCTTTATGCTGCTTATTATCATATTGTTGTGTTTGTAGCTCGACCATGAAGTTAATACTTCCCATTTTGATTATTGTTTTATGATTTTCACAGGCTTTCAATTGTAGGAAAGGGAGGGCATACCTTTTCAGCAATGTGTAAGTGGCCTTCTTGTTATTTTTATTTTATTTTTTCTCATGTTGAGCTTCAAATGCAAATGGGGGCTTATTTGGGAGGTACCATTTGATGTGGAACCATGTAGGATGGGAGGGGGTTCGAATGACTTCCCTTTGGAATCTGATTTCTTATGCATAACAACACCTATGTTTGGAAATATCTTGTGTTGGTCAGACTTTTACAAGTATTTTTTAGCAGTCTCCAAAATTTTGAATTCACAGTATACTTCCTTGTATAATTGTTACTCATCTGTTTTTTCTTATCCCTCCTTTTTTGTTTGTGCATTTCTGTTCTATGAACATTGAGAGCAAATGGCCTTATTTTGATTTGTCTCTGACCTCACATCTACATTTAATATAATTTGAAATACTTCAACCTTTTTTCAGAGTGAATGTAACATCTGGTCCCAAAGAGGAGAGGTTGATGCTTTCTGGTACACACACTGTGGAAGATATCTTTTGTTGCCGTTGTGGAGAATTGCTTGGATGGAAATATGTAAGATTTCTTCTCTCGTTATCTGTGCAAAGTGGCCTTATTTCCACAACCTTTAATAGAACTGATGACTGTTCAGTGGGAATTATCACGAAGTGGCTCAACAGTCAAAGAGCAAACTATAACTCGTATATTGAAGTTTGTGGTTACGTTATCAACTACCTATCCCATGCATACTTTAACTTCCAAAATATTAAGATGAAAATGATCGCATGAAACTAGTTTAGGTGATCAGAAGTTGGTTTGGTGCCCTCGAGTATCAACCGAATTTCCAGGGATATAGGGAGGAAAGCTCTGACTTCTAGACTATAAAAGATAGTAATTTATTAAGAATGGACATGAATTCATGGATATGATAACATGTTATTCTATTTCCAATTGGTAAATCCCGATAGAATTTATTGGCATGTTATTAGTTCAATTTTATCCTTAAGAAAGATAACCAATTATTAGAACAAACCAAAAACAGGAAGAGAGAAAAATCTCTTCGAAGGAGGCAACATGAACATAGCGTAAGGACCCCAATTATCTTGAATATTATTGAAGGGGCAAATTGGATAGTAAGTGGTTAGAGGGAGGTGTGGGACGAGAGCCTCTAGTGGTTATAATAATGAAAAGAGAGGTTGAGGGGAAAGATCTTATTTTGCACTAAGTCATAGGAGTTGGAGGAGAGGTTTCAGTACTCTTAAACTCATTGGGTTACGTCGTTTGGGTTTTTTCTATTTCGTTCCTAATTTCCCTGATTTGTTTTTGTTATTAAGATTCATGCTGAATAGTGAAGATCATTCAATATTTCCATAGTATTTCCCAGTGTTTTAAAAAGCGCAAGGCGCACTAAGGCGCAATGACCTTCTGGAGCCTGAGGTGCAAGGCGCACCAAAAGGCGAAGGCTTTTTAACCTAAGGCGCACTATATAAAAAAAACACAAAATATATATGTGTGTGTGTATACACAATAAAAACATTTCCATAGATATGAATGAAGTTTTAACCAAGAATAATATATAAAACATACATTACATTTAACTATTAACCTTCATTCATGAATAGAAATGAAGTTTAACAAAGAATCTATATAAAACATACATAAGATTCAACTATTAACCCTTCATTTTAAGCGAATGTTGTCTTTGTGAGTTAAAAAATTAAGTTATTTAAGGCATTGAAATGTCTTGAATCAGTTATGTCACGCTTCGAATGACTAGTACGGGGGTCTCGCTGCCCGGTCAGCGAGTCGGGGTCCAGGGGCCGAAGAAAACACAAAAGCCCACAAGGCGCGCGCCTTTTGGTGCCTGGGGCTTCATGTAAGGCGCCAAAAGGCGTGCGCCTAATTAACCGCGCCTCGCTTTTCCCAAGCGAGGCGCTAAAGGTGCGACTTGCGCCCAAGCGCGCCTTTTAAAACACTGGTATTTCCAATTCCATTGTGTTGTGGATATTGTTCTGAGTTGCTATATACAAATGTGGTATCGATACCTTTACACATAGCTCAAACGTTATAGTCACGACATCTCTTAGAGGACATAGGTTTGAATTCCTCTATTCCATGGATGTAATATACTATAAAATTTTGAATTGCTCTTTTCCATTGATGTGATATACTAGAAAATTCCTTCGAAGGAAAGAGCAAAGACACTTCTTTGTGCTATTATTAAGCACATAAAAATCCTATTAGTTTATTTGAAAAACTTTGAAAAAAAAGAACAATGGTAGTGTCATATGCTTGAATATTGACTCTTGAAAATATAAATTTTGGGTGAGGAAGGTGGGTGATGGGTTCTTTACTCTCTAATTTTCTCTATCACATCTAATACTCGGGATTTCTATCGCATGCCAGAATTCTTCATGGTTTCAGCTATATTCCTTTATCTTCCATTTTTCTTTCCATTGTCTTCTCTTTCTAGTTTATTGTGGGTTCTTACTATTTTGAATCCTTTCATTGTGAGCATGCCTAATGGAAAATTGGTAACGACAATGATAGCAATAATATTGCATTTTTCAAAGGGACTAAACCCAAATTTTCTTAAAAAAATAATCAGCTATTGGTTCAGGTGATGAGAGAGAACTTTAAATCTTAAATTTAATATAATTTTTGTAACTTAAGACGAGTCATGATAGAGTCTAGCTCTATCACAAGGTCCTTGTCAATCATTTGAGTCAATTCAATATCAAAGATGTAAGTTGTATTTCATATTGGGTTGGTTACACTTATTTAGCCCTTTAAGGGACTAATCAACTAACTATCCACCACCTAATCAACCAATGATGTTTGGATGAGTAGTTGCATGAGGAATTATTTCGAGTGATTAGAAATTGGTTTTTGAATGTGGATTTTTGTAGAGGAGTTGTAGTCAATAACTTGTTTTGATGTAGATTTGTAGAGGGTTTAAAAAATGAGGAGTTATTTTGAGTGAATGCAATAGCTCTTTTGGATGTGGTTTTTTGAGGAGTTGTAAATGCATTTGCAACTCCACAAAACCAGAAATTAAACACCCGTAAGGGACTATAAGGGGGTATTGTATCAAGTTAAGAGAGGATAACTTCTTTCACTCCATTGCTAGTTCATCTATTTTATAAATTGAACATAATAGACAAACTACTTAATTCATGCTTAGTGTGCTTGTTATATTCATTGTGAATATGTTTTTGAGATAGAATCTCATATTATCTAATATGATTTTAGAATCCATTAAGATCAAACGAGCTTTCGGTCCAATAAAAAGAAATTAGGATACTATAAAAAAATGGTGAACCCAAAGAAGAGTTAATAAATAAATCATCTTCATTGCTACTGGATTGAGTGAATAGAAAGCTTCTCTAATATATGTATGTGTATGATTGTGTTAAAACCTTTCATATGGTTGAAATCCTAAAACTGTCGTGGGTAGGTCTAATGTAAATAACAAAGATGTAGAGTGAGTGACTTCAAGTCATATGTGCAACGGCAAGCAAGGTGGCACTAACACTTACAAATATAAACAAAAATGTTTTAAATCCTTAAATTACATATAGGGTTGTGAATGATGTAATTTATGGTTTGTATCTAAAATCATCGGTTAGTTCGTGTGTCTTATTATGAAAGATTTTTTGTTAAATTGTTGATTTGCAGCCTTAGATTGCTAAACTGATGTTGCTACACTTCAATAGGTAACTACACATGACGAATACCAAAAATACAAGGTGGGGAAGTTTGTTCTTGAGAGGTAATCAGATACTTTTCATTATTTTATTTTTCGATATAATATAAGGTTTACAATAAGTGTGACATTAGTTCTTGTTGGCTGATATAATTAAATTTACCCCAATCTATCAGCTTAGGCTTTTGGATTGATTGATAGTTTAACATAATTCAACAATTCTGGGCTTATTTATTCCTCTTACAGGTGGAGAATAGTTGAGGAGATGATGGAAGATTTAAATGGAGAGGCTCATCCTGGTTCAAGCGATACGGAAAATTCTTAGTAAGTTTCTTCCACATTGCACAGAATAAGGAAATTGAAGCGTACATGTCAAAGTTGTTGTATGTAGAAACAATTCTAGAGGCTGACGAACTACTGAACTGCATGACTGTAATCTATGGATCATTATTATCATAAGCTTTTTATGGAATCGTGCCTTTTCACATAGTTCGAGCTTTCTTTTTCTCCATTTGAATGAAAAGGAAAGGATGAATGGTTCTGATATTTGTAAAGTTGAACTGCTCATGGAACCATCAAATATAATTTTATTTCTAGTTTATTAAAAGGCGGAGTTTCAGAATTCAAAGTTCAAACGCTAATTGTCACAATTTAATTTGACCATTTCTTGTTCTCTCTTCATGAAGTTGGTCCGAAGGAAAGGAAAAAAAAGAATTATTTGGGTTTCATTATAACCTTTTTTTGATTCTTTGGTTGTTAAAAGGATCAGTGGGAAACTGAAGCGGCCTCTGGAAAGGGAAAACTCAGGCTAGGTGTTCACTGAATGAAGAACACGGGCGGTGAGTTGCTAACTATTGTTGGTAGGTAATCGTTAATGGTGAGCTATCGTCTCCAAGGGATGGCACAGTGGTTGAAGACTTAGACCATATATAGTTATATGAATTATTATTGTTTTGTATTTGAAGTTTAAGTAATGATAGCATAAGTTATCATTATATGTAGTATTTGGAATATAGGTGATTATAAGTAGAAAAAGTTGAGACAAAGATAGATTGTAAGGCACGGGATTGAGATGAATAGTGATTACTTCGTAATCATTGTTCATTACATGGATAATCCCAAATGCTGAGCAACCATTATCTAGGTAACTTTTTGCTGTAGAAACTTGTGATTAGCCTTTGGGAATGTCCTCTCTACATGTGTTTAGTAGCCAAAGATGTCAATGATTCAGGAAGTGATTGTTTATAGCCATAAATAGAAGGAATTTGAGGTTGGTTCAATGTATTAGGAATGAGCCAACAATAGTTCAATGTAATATAATAATCTATGTGTTGCGATATATGTTATTATTACAATGAAGAGGAAATGATTAATTTCAAATGAGGGTATGAATTACCCGGTGGAGGTTATGTGAAATGGAGGCTCGGGTTTGAGCCAACCCACCTCCAAGCTATACTATCGCGCAACTACCTTTTCAAAATGGCTACCTGACCATCGACCTTTGGGTTAAAAGATTTAAATATATGAACCCTTAATCTACTAGATAAACAATGTTCTTCATGAAGTAGTTTCAATCATTTACAAGTAACTTACGTATACATAGATTATTTATTTATTTATTTTATGTAAAAGTTACTTGAATTGAATTGGCTAAGATATGTATGTTCGGTCAGAATCAAAATTTCCTTTTGATTTTAAGAGTTTTGATTTAGTTATATGATTTGGGATCAATTTCAATTTAATTCCTATCATTTTTGCTTAATTTTAATTTAGGAGATTTTCATTAGTAGCAAAAAAAAAAAAAAAAAAAAGGAAAAAGAATATTATACTGATGCAATTCAATTAAGTGAAACTAATAGATTTCAATCAAGTAAAAGTTGAAATTGATACACTTTAATTAAGTTAAAATTGAAATATTTTTGTTTTATATGAAATATTTTTAAAATGTTGTTATAATTAAAATATGAAAGCTAAAATTTGTTATTTGCCCCAAATTTTCTTTAATTTGATATAACATGATTTAGGACTTCTAAAATGGCCTCTATTGTTATTGTATTTTCATTTCTTTAATATGATTAGTATTGAAATGAAAATAAAACTGTACTTAAATAGTAGGGAATACATATATATTCGACAGATGGAGTATTTTTTTGTTTTTTTGTATTAAAGTCAAGGTTTGAAAAATTAAATAGACACGTTTTGGTAATGTTGGAGTTTACAAATGCAAGTAGGACTCGAACGAAATTCAGAGCAAACGTGGTTTAAATGCAAAAAAAAGTGAAGTATAAAGTAAGTTATGGAATTGGTATTAGAAATAAATTACAATAAAAATAAGTGGACAATGATTTCTTCTTTTTCTTTTTCTTTTTTTTTTTACGCTTAAGTCCTTCTCCGTTTTGTTTTGTCACGGAGTTAAAGCGGCGTGTTTGGTTCTATGGCGACGTTAAGACGCCGTGACTGCTTTGCTACCGACGGCCTCACTTGTGATAGAGTGGGACTAACTTCTCCCTGTCAAAATAAGTAGTAGTATTTTTCATAATTAATTTTATTTTTTATTTAAAATTTTAATTTACTTAATATTTTTTAGCTAAATAGTTGAAATTTATTTTCATTTACATATAAAATATTTTAAATATTTATTTTTTGGAATTTAAAATAAACGATAATTTTATAATCAATTTCGTATACATTATAAGAAAAAAAAGTGAAAATATCTTCTAAGGTTAAAAGATAGGTGGAATGCTCTTTTTATAACCAATTAATTTTTAAATAAAATTTTATATCATCTAATATGAGATTAATTAGCCTAAATTGAAATAATTCTGAGAGTTATATTTGAGAATTCCTCCTTAAAAAAGTATTTTCTCAAAATTAAAAATAGAAAAATTGCATTGAATGAGCTATTCGCTAATTAAAAATTACGTTTATAATATTGTATTATAAATATGAATAAATAAAATAATTATATATTATAAATTCTCATTAATATTACTATTATAAGAAATTAGCTAGGTAACAATACTAATTAATAATAAGGTTAAAATACCATTTTGATCCTTCGACTTTGGGTTTTGTTTCATTTTAGTCATTCGACTTTCAAATGTCCAGTTTTAGTCCCTCAACTTTGTTGTTTGTCCAATTTTGGTCCCCCGACTTTCAAATGTCCAATTTTGGTCCCCTCAACTTTCAAATGTTTTCAAATTTGGTCCTTATACTATAAAAAAAGTTCAAAAATTGTCCTTTGGTCAAATGAATTTTTTATCACTCCTAAATTATTTTCTCTCTCTTTCATCTTTCATAATTTCTCTCTCTAGAAATTTTACCTCTCTTCAATCCACCTCTCTTCCCCTCTTTTCTTTTCTTTTTTTTCTTCTTTATTTTCTTTCTTTTTCTTTTTTGTTCTATGGTAGACTATGAATTTTAGAAAACAAAAAGTGACAAATCAAAGTAGAAAAATTATATCTCACGTTAAATAATTTGATGAGATAGATTGAGGAGAGAATAAGAGGAAAAAAAAAGAAGAGAAGAGGATTAGAGATGTAGATTTAAGAGAGATAAAACTTTTAGAAGGATAAATGATGAAAGATGGAAGAGAGATAAAATAATTTAGGGGTGAGAAAAAAATTTATTTGACGAAATGATCATTTTTGAACTTTTTTATAGTCTAGAGACTAAATTTGGACATTTGAAAGTCGAGGGACCAAAGTTGGACAAACGGCAAAGTCAAAGGACTAAAATTGGACAAACAATTACGCCACTAACGATTAATTATGTGGGGTTTTTTAATTAAAAAAAGTATATAATTATTGGAATAATTTGTTTTTCTTAAGAATTTTTGAATAATTCATTCCTTAATAGTTATAAATTACAAATAGCATGTTTGTCAATCAGAAATCAAAATGACGGCATAATATTTTTCACATTTTTTAATATACTATAGATAGATACACGTTGATTAATTTAATTGATTTGAATGATTAACATGCACATCATTTGTTTATATTAAAAAAAAACGACGACAACAACAAGAAGACTGTATAAAGTCGTCGTCGTGTGGCCATTTCCTTTCCAACATCCTCCCTTTATTTTTGTTGACTTTATTTTGTAATTATCTTAATTGAATTTCTTTTTTCCCTCGTGTTTGTGATGAGTGTTTGATTTATCAGACTAGCTGCTTTTTCTTGTCTAATAATATCTAGTGGGCTCCACCGTAATATATTTCCAAATTTAAGTGGCCCTTTTATTTTATTTATTTATTATTTTTTGTTCCATTTATGTGTCTAATTTCTGAAAATGAGTGGGGACTTTGGTAAATGGTAGCTGTATACAAAAAAAAAAAAAAAAAAAAAAAAATCAAAACTTTCATCAATTAGCTTGGTTGGTTAAGTTAATCCGAACTATTTATTATTAATAATTTTCTAAAATTTTTCTCTATAATGCAATTATATATGCTATTTTTAGAATTTTTATTTCTATAATTCTATGAAAATATTCGTCTAGATCTATTAATTTTTTTTAGTGCATATTGGGAGAGGGAGACAACGAACCTGTGACACTGGTGTATTGGTGTTGAACTGGTTTACAACCAAACAATAAAATTATTGCGTCGCTGACCCATTCGGTGTCTAGATCTATTAATTGATGTATGATAAAATACTAATTACATTACTTCGGTCCCCTTTGATAATCATTTGATTTTTTTAAAAAAAAATTTAACTTATTTTTATTCAAACTTCCTACCAATATTTCATCTTTTTTACTTAAGTATTTGAATACTAGTCAAATTTTAAAAACAAAAACAACTTTTTGAAGATACTTTTTTGTTCCCAAATTTTAATATGATTTCTAAGAATCTAGATAAGATGTAGGCATTCATGTAAGAAAAAAGATATGACAAAGTAATTGTTGTAGGTTTAAATTTCAATAACAAAATAGTTATCAAACTGAACCTTTATAATATGATTTTCTACTCAATAATGATGATGCCCTCACTAGTATAAGTGAAGTCGGATTGTCGAGTCTTGGTTAATCACATGAATCGATTGCAAGATGTTCCACAAGGAGTTATCTTGCAGGGACATTTGGATATTATGTTAAAGTTTTCATTGTTAGTCTTAGTAACTTCTAAACATTTACTAATCAGGGCCGTTCATAATTTGACTGCTCCTATAGTTGTTGAATATATGAAAAATATTTGGTTTTATAGTCCACTTATGTGGTTTAAAAGTTGTTAGATCATGATGTTCGAGATCGTTGCCTAAAAGATCGTTTTAAAAAATTAATGAATTAATACTTCTTTTATAAAAACATTACGGGCTTGTTTGGCTAGGACGGGAAGGGAAGGGAAGGGAAGGGAAGGGAAGGGAAAGGAAGGGAAGTGAGAGTAAATTGGTGTTTGGTGGGAATGGAAGATAAAAGAAGTGATAGTAAATTGGTGTTTGGTGGGATGAGAAAAGTAGTGAAGTGATGTTTTTTTGTTAAAAGAATAGATATTTAATATTTTTAATATAATGTTTATAATATATCATTTTATATTTATTTTATTTATTATTTAAATAAAATTTAAAAATTTAATAACTTTCATTATCAAAATATATAAATTTCATAATTGTTAAATATATTTTTTATAATGAAATTAAGTTTAGAAATTCAAATAAAGATAGATGTAATAAAAAGATAACTATTTTAATTATTTTGAGTAATTATTTTAGGATTATTTAAATATATATTTCTATTTATTTTATAAAATGTATAAATTTAAAAAAATTGATAAATAATAAAATTAATATATATTTGTATATAAAAATTTTTAAATGCATACATTGTCCATAAAAAGTCAAATATATAAACAATTACAAATATTGTTTAAAGAACTTGATATATCTATAAAAAATAATAATAATAATAATTGTTGCATTTTAAAATAAAAAAAATATATAAATAGCATATAGTATAAATTTAATCAATTAAGTGGTTCTAAAAAAAAAAATCCATTAACTTAAATGAATGAATTAGTAAAAGTTAACAAGCTTATTATTTTATTTAAAATAAAGTTTATGATCAAATCAAATGCATCAAATTATAATTATAAAAACATCAAACTACAAATATGTTTTAAAAAATAGGATGTATTTAGAAGAAAAAAATAGATAAATATTGTATTTTGAAAAAACTTGATACTAATAAATAAATAAAGAAATAAAGGAAAGTTTGTATTTAGAAGAAAAAAAAAATTAAGAAAGAAGGAAAGTTTGTTAAAAGAAATAAAGCAAAAAAAATTAAAGAAAAAAAAACAAGCAGGCCAGCGAAAAAAAAAAAAAAAAGGTGAACAGCATGCGCCGGGTTGGGCCGGGTTACGTATTTGGGTTAACCAGCGGCCCAAACAGGGCGGGCCCGCCCTTCCCTTCTTGGGCTGATATGGACGGGCCAAACAAGCCCTACATGTTTAACTAAGACTCCGTTTAATAACCATTTTGTTTTTAGTATTTTGGGTATGAAATTTAAACCTACAACATCTACCTTACTATACCTTTTTTCTTATTTGAATATTTACAACTTACCTATATTTTAATAAACAAAATCAAAATTTATAAACAAAAAAAAAAGTACCTTCCAAAAACTTATTTATGTTTTTGAAATTTGGTTAGTATTCTCCTACTTTCTTAAGAAAAGATGGATACATGAAAGATGGAGCACATGATAGGAAATTTAAATAGAAATAGACTTAAATTTCATAAATAAATAAATAAATAAAAAGATTATCAAACCGAGTCTTATTACTTTATTCATGCTTATTATTATTATTATTATAAGATCCATAAACAGCCGATGGAGGCAATATTTTTTAGCTGCGGCGGCCAGCAAGATAGGGGGCACTTTAATGAGAGAAACAACCAAAAATACATATATTACAAACTAAGCTTAAACAGTTTATCGAATTATATTGGGTAAATTGTCTAAAGGGGTCCATTTGACAAACTATTTGTCAAAATGAGTCCCTTATGAAACTATTTTTTAAAATGGGTTGTGGCGTCTCTTGTAAGAGACGCCACAATGGTTGAAAATGGTCAATACACTTTGTCTTATGCGGTGACGTCTTTGGAAGAGACGCCACCCACGTCGCAGTTAGAATTAACAAAAAAAAAAAAGAGAAGTCATGTTGCGTTTTTAGAAGAAACGCAACCTCTTTAAACCATGAATTGATTCCTAATTTAACTCGTGCCAGCTTTTTTTTTTTTTTTTGAAATTTTATTGTTAATTAATTACCCACTTTCCTTATAAAAAGGAAATCTATTTCTTTCCTTGGTGTGTTATCAGATTTTACAGAGAGGTAAGGTGTAATTTTTTGTTTTTTATTTTTGTTTATTTTTGCATATTAAGTTTTGTTTTCTTTTTCTTTTTTGAGAAACAAGATTTTTTTTATATAGATTTGTTTTCTTATTTAGTTTATGTTTTGTTTTATAAGAATATTAAGTTTTTATTAATTTAAATAAAAAAGATTTTGAATAAATATTTCTCTCTCTTTTCTTTTTTTAGAATTATGTATATTTCTTGCCATGGAATTTCAATTTGCATTCTTTAAAAAAAATATGGTTTATTAACATCACAATATATTATTAGTTCAATCAGTCATGAACCTTTTTATAAATCCTAAACTCTAAAATTTTATTAATTTAAATAAAAAAGATTTTGAATAATAATATATTTGAAAGAAAAAGAAAACAAAACTTAATATGCAAAATTAAACAAAAAATAAAAAACTACACCTTATCTCTCCTTAAAATCTGATAACCAAGGAAACAAAGTGGGTAATTTGAGTTAAATCAGGAATCAATTCATGGTTTAGAGGGTTGCGTTTCTTCTAAAAACGCAACATCACTTCCGTTTTTTTTTCCGTTAATTCTAACTGCCACGTGGGTGGCGTCTCTTCCAAAGACGCCACAACCCATTTTGAAAAATAGTTTCATAAGGGACCCATTTTGACAAATGGTTTGTCAAATGAACCCCTTTAGACAATTTACCCAATTATATTAAATCATCCATCAATCCAAAAATAAGTCTACAGTAATGAAATTTTAGTTATATCAAATACATAAGACTATCATAAACGCTAAGCAAGAAACGACAAAAAATAACATGGGTGAATGTATTATAGCCAGAGCGGGGGAGGCTCGTTGAGATCAAATGGGAGGGGGCGATGGACGTGGTTAGCGGAGGGCGGTGGCAGAGTGGCGCTCGAGTCCAGCAGCACAGGAGAAAAGAGTTTGGCCAGTGGAGGCGTGTCAGCATTGCATGAATCGCGAAAGACGGGCGAAAGAGTGAGGCAGTTGCAGGAGAGGTTGAGGTCGAGAGGGAAGTTGGTCTTGGCCTTGGAGCCTCGGAGGGACCTGGCGGCGCGGTCGTAGGCAAGGGCGGCTTGTTTAGGCGTATCGAAAGTGCCCAACCACACACGGGTTTTCTTCCATGGGTCGCGTATCTCCGCCGCGTACCGACCCCATGGACGCTTTCTCACTCCTCTGTACTGCCCACAACCCATCAGTCCAAAACCAAACACAGAATGAACACACCGGTACTCCTGCGAGGCCCTTAAATAGGGGCCGTTGGATGAGGACTTTAGGAAAAAATATACATATATTAACTTAACTGGGGGGTTAGTTTTAATTATTACTTTTTGCTTTTAGGCGAGTAAGTAATGTACATACGGATTCCAAAAAAAAGAAAAGTAATGTACATGCATGTGAGGGGGAGGGGTCAGAGGCCAGGTAGAGGCTGTTTATTTGACATATTTAGCCATGATTTAGTTTTAGGATTTATTAGCTCCTCACCTACATCTAAACGAGTTTTTATCAATTCTTCATCATTTTTATTTTTAAAAATAACTCTCATTTCTAGCCATTCATTTTTAATCATTCATTTATAACTACTCATTTTCAATCATTTCTTTCAAATCAATTAAAATAACTTATTTTTAATCACTTCTTCTTTAACTACTAAACATTCATTTATACAAAAATTACATGCAAACAAATTTTTTATTACAACTTTCGATTTTTAACTATTCAATATAACTCAAGTTAAACTCTACCTAAATATGTCCAACAAACACCTAGGTGGTAAAAAAAAAGAGAATTCTGACCATGGCTAGTTTGAATTTTTTTTTTTTTATTACATATTGGGAGAGGGGGACAAATACCGATTCTCGGGCTCGAAACTGCGACGCTGGTGTTGAACTGGTTTTTTTAAAATTTTTTAAAATTTCTTTACATGGAGGTTAAATTGGCGCAAGTATTAGTAAAAAAAAAAAAATTGGCGCAAGATTTCCTAAGCAACATATAAGTCATAACTAGGGGTGCAACAAAAAATCGAAAAATCGAACCGAACCGAATCAATCCAATGGATCGGATCGGTTTTCTAGCTCAAAATTGGACATTTTGATTTGTAATTTGAAAAAACCGAAAATATTGGATCGGTTCCAGTTTTCATTTTAAAAAAACCGATCCAAACCGATATATATATATATATTGTCAATAATTCATATAAAATAATCTTCTTTCCATTAATATTTCTTTAATTCACTCCTATTTCAAGTAAAAAATATCCTTAAATAATTTTAAATAAGTTAAAAATACTTCTAACCTTTAAAAAAATAGTTGTTTATGAGAATGTTGTTTTTATATGAGAAATATTGTTTTTGATATATTAAAAAAAAATTGGACATTGGATCGGATCGGATCCATTTTTGGACATTGAAAAACCGAACCAATGGTTCTATACTTTATTGGACATTTGAAAACCGAAGATATTGGTTCGGTTGTCGGTTTGGTACAAAACCGAACCGAAATCACCCCTAGTCATAACTATGTTTTTCTTAGGTGACGTCTAATTGGAGGGATTCAAAATGGAATGAAATTCCGAATTTTAAAAAACGGATGCGATATATTAGGCTTTCATAACTATTTAGGCTCGCTTGATAAATATTTTATTTTTGAAATTTTTGAAATTTAAATTTATTTTAACTCAAATTTCCTACAATGAACTTTATCTTTCATACCATTTTTCTATATTTTCTTAAAAAAGCCTATGAATACAAGCTAAATTTCAAAAACAAATATAAGCTTTTTAGAAGCTATTTTTTTGTTTTAAAATTTTGGTTTGGTTTTTTAAAAATAAGAAAAATGTAGATATTCAAATAAGAAAAATCCTATAGTAAAATAATTGTTGTAGACTTAGATTTCAAAAACTAAAAACTAAAAAAAAATGGTTAACAAACAGGGTTTTAATTTGTTGTTTTTTTGTTTTTGAAATTTAAGTCTACAATAACTATCTTACGATATGTTTTTTCTTAGTTGGATGTCTACATCTCACCTGCATCTGTAGAAACCAACCCAAAATTTAAAAGAAAAAAAAAAGTAGCTTCCAAAACTTGTTTTTGAAAATTGGTTAGCGTATTTTCTCGAAAAAATATGGATACATTATAGAAGATTTGAGTAAGAATAAGTTTAAATTTAAAAAACCAAATGATTATAAAATGTATTAAGAAGTTTGTGGTTTGAATTCTCTATATTATTATAGCCCTTTGAGTAGAATGAGCTTCAATTATCGTGGACTTGCTAGCTCGACACTCCCTGCTTGGAGAAACAAATGAGCGGAAAACACTCCTTCCAAACCATGACGACTTGCCTTCTTCCTCCCTTATGCTTCGTCCTCTTCCTCCGATACCCTTGTTTCTTACCATCAATGATCTATGTCTATTGTCATCTTGTCGTCGTATACAAGAGTTTTGGGATTGTTTTCGAACTACCTCGCCACGATAATGATCGGCTACACTTGATCCTTGGCCTCGTGTTTTGATGTACTCGTCGGATATTTTAATCAGTTGCCAGTCGTTAGAAGTTAAGTAGCCAGAAAAGGGGAGAGAACTCAAACGAGTAATTCAAGCTGCTGCTTCTCGTATCAGCCTTCTACTTAGTAGCCTTGGATTATTTTCCTTGCCATAACCCAATTATGTGTTTCTCTTAAAATATGCATAGTTGAACCAGTTTTCTGACTTGAAAATCTGACTTTAAGCTTTTCATGGTGGGTATATCAAAGAGTTTTGGCTAATGTTAATTGTTGTTTGTTTTAATCTAATCCCACGTGTTACAGGTGAATAACCCATCTTTTTCACTGAATTTTATTGCCTGCTCATTAGGCTTTATTTTTAATACCATAAAATATTATACTTGGTTTCTTTTGTTACAAATTAATTTTGCAGTAGAGGGTCGTTTTCCTCATAAGCGGTTTTGTCAATACAAATTCAGATCTCAATCTAATCCAAGAATGAATGTATAATAGAGATGAATCAAAATCAAACAAATAGAGAAGGATCAAGAAAAAGAGAGGCAAAACACACCAAATTTAAGTGGTTAGGGAACGTCCCTACTCTACTGTTATGAATCGATTGAGCTTGATCGATTCACCATCATAATGCCATTGATAAGTTTGTATAAAGACTCTTAAGGTGGCTATGGTTTCTAACTCTCACTCTTAAAGAAGATGAAACCCCCAAAAATGCTTTATATATGAGCATTAATTACACAACTTACATGATCTGTAAACTAAACTCCAATATTAATCCAAGTTACATTTAACTCACCAAATGGGTTAATGATGTGTAATTTACCTAATAACAAGTTTCTTTCATAGATGTTTGATCTTTAAAATATACTTAAACATTTCAACTTCAAACTTACTATTGAATCTTAATTATAAAATTACTCGTCATCTTTCAAACACCTTAAGATGGGTGTGGGTGTCCCTAGTATGGGCAAAGCTCACATTACCGAGTTATCAAAAAAAAAAAAATTGTAACAATTAAATTTGATCACCGCCAGTAGTCTTACGTGAAGAATAGGACAAAGCCCAATTTTCTTATTACATCTCAGAAGTCTCATCATCTTCCAAGTTTCATCCTTGGTTTCTCTTTCTCATCAGCTGTACCAAAAAGGAACAATTTCGATTTATGTATTAAATATGACCAAACTCAGACGGAAACTTCAAAAATCAAAATCTACAAATAAGAAAAGAGAAAAACTTATCTTCTTAACTCGGGAGGCAAGCCCTCCTTAAAAGGCGTGTGTGGCACCATTTTGTGTCACAAATTTTTTCTTTAAATAATAATATTTTAAAAATAAAATAAAATAAAAATTGTGGCACCAGATGGTGCCACATACCCCTTTTAAGGAGGCAAGTTTTTCTCGAAAGAAGAAAAAGAAAAGGAAAGAGAGAAATATGCTTGAGAAGCTTTGGGATGATAATATAGCTGGGCCTCAGCCTGATCGTGGCCTTGGAAGACTAAGGAGAATCACCCGGTCATCATGGGTAAGAAGAGTTATTACTAAAAACAGATTAAAAAAACAAGGGACTGACTTGTATGTAACTTTCATCCCTTCATTCCAATTTCCGTACACTTATTTTGGGCTGTAGATACGGAGGGGCAAGGAGGAAGGTACCAGAGATTGCTGTCCATGCCAGCGAGCCCGGAGGCGCTGTCGTCTCCGGCATCGCCGCGTACAGCTGACAATGTGTGGAGTGTGTTCAACCCTGGTAGCAATCTTGCCACCAAGTCCATCGGCAGCGATGTTTTCGACAAGCCTCCGGCCAACTCCCCCACTGTTTATGACTGCTAACCAACCAATATTCATGAAAACATTCCTCACATTATTTCCCACATTTCTGAAATGAAACGGGCTTCATTTCTCTTCACAGGCTTTACAGTCAAGGCAGCAGGAGTCAGCACCGTTGACCGGCGGCTGCATGTAAATACGGCCACGTGTCAGGTCAGGCTGATATTTATGTTCTCTTTTATAACTTTTAGCATCACCCTTAATAAAAGCAACCCCTTGCAGTGAGAGTGAGTTGCTCTTCTCCTTGGGTAAGTTTTGCCTTTTGCCGTGTTAAATGATGCACAGTGGGATTTCCTGATCATGACAAAATTTTGTTATTTTAATTAATAAGACTACCGGAAACAGTTTGATCGCATCCAAATGACATAATCTTATAACTGTAGAAAATTGAATCCCAGTTTCCATATCTTACAAAGAAGTTTAGGCGGAAATGGAATCAGACTACCTAATAGATATTTGTAATCATCCATAATGTAAGAGCGTCCAAATTTAGTAACTTTTGGGACGACATTAAGCATTATAAATTTATAATATAAGCTTTTTACATGGTTTTTTTGGGTTAGATGTGGTCGCTTGTTCTTGTAAGGTGTCTTCAGCCCTGCTGTGCTTGATGCGGCTTCTTCTGATATGCCAGAAGCTGTGCATGGTGAACAAATCAATGACGTTGATCAATGGGGGTTGGTATAGGAAAACAAGCAAAATGCAACTGTAACGTAAATATAAATATATAGCATTCATAACTTCTATTCTGCTGGCTATATAAATAATGTGAAAATTTTAGGAAGTTTTACCAGTTGGCCACGAGTGGAGCAGTGGGTCTTGATCTCTGCCAAGGTTTGTTGCTCACTCAAAACTTGAAAATTATCTTTGGTGGAACGTGGAATTAAAGACTTTGAAACTAAATCATCAATTGAAGTTGGAAGCTCGATTTTGGGGTTTAGTTCATGTATCAAGAGCATATCAATTTCATCAGCTTGAAATCCAGTATGATGAGCAACGTACTAAAAAAACAAAAGAGAGAGAGGTAATTGGGGTGTGGAAATATTAGCTGCGTGAAAGGGAATCGGTAGACTAATTGAAAATAATTACCCGACAAAGGTGTCGAACTGACAAGGCCTGCTGACAGCAGAGATACGGTAGCTGCAAACTAGGAATTATTCTCTGATCATAGGAAAGTAACAGCAAGTGGACTTCACGCTGAAACCAACATATAGTGATTATCTTGTAAAAGGAACAGCAGAAGGATTCACGTGACGTTGTTCATCAATGAATTAAAGTTACCTCAGCATTGTTGTTTGAATTTCGAAAATAATCTGCCAATGCTGAGAGGCGGTTGTTTTTTACATTCTTGTTGTTGGCAACAGTCATACTGCCGTGTCTTGTGTGGCTGCGCATGCCCCCTTTACCCCAAACAAGCCTCTTTGAGCTGCTCACAAGCCTTGAAGATCCCATGGTTTCTCCATGTACTCGATCCGAGTCATTGTCTTCACCAGCTCCATCTGAACAAGCAGCAAAATGAGACTGGGAAAACTTGGCAGCTCCTTGTTTTCTGAATCCTTTTGATCTCCGTTCAGACCTATCCATCTGTTCATCAGAAGAGGAATCTTTGACTCCATCTTCAGCAGTTGGATCCTCATTGTCATCAGATGCAAGAAATTCAGCATCATTTCTGTAGCTCCTTTTCCCCCTTGAGTGGTTGCTCCTATAGTTATTACCCCGTAATCTCCTAACAGATGGAGGGCGTTTCTTACTAAGTGCTTCGGATTGGCGACGCAAGGTTTGAGCTATAGAAGCTTGAATCTGTCCAAATGAACTGAAGATTAATTACTTTGAAGCATCAGAAGAAAGTTTTGCATAATTTTACTTCTGATACCTCATAAATTCTGTCACTTAATGCATCATGTAAGCAAGAAAATAATGAAAAAGTGAGCTACTCTTTCCCTGAAATAATTGTTTCCATTTGCATTTCATTCATGGTTATTTAATATGGTTCTTAAACTTCCGTGGCTTCTGTGATTGATTACTCTGCTTCATACACCCAATTCAGGAAAAAAAAAAACACTTGGAAATATTTTGTCTCACCTGCTTATTGCGGATTCTCTCTTCTTCTCGAAAAGCCAGCTCCTACAAGAGTGAAATAAACAAAATAACTTCAGCAGACGAAACAAAATTGTAAATCCCAAATGGAAAAAAAACGAATAAGGCAACTCATACATCTTCTTCATACTTCTCAATATCAGGATATAAAGCAGCAATTAATGAATCATAATTTGGATCATCTCTCAGTGAGCGCCGACTAGCGCAGTGTGTGCGGCAGGCGGGACATTCATTGTTGCTGCAAAATAAAGCAAATATGAGGACTGAGGTTAAGAAATGAACACAGGATCTTTTCATAAGTGAAACACTAAACCCCTTCTCTTTTTTCTAAGAAAAGATCAGATAAGTGGCTACCCCAGACGCATAGATTTGTCAATGCATTCTCTGCAGAAGCGATGCAGGCACTCCATCACTGTTCTTGTTTTCCGGATAATCCCTACAAATCCAAAGAACTACCAGTTTTACGTTGTTTATACTCATGAAGAAAAAAAAAAAGGCATATCATTTTATGCTGCAATTTGGTATAAACCATATTAAAATATTGTGTCTATCGAATAACTCTCTCTACAACAGCTTTCACAATAAAATTGCATCAAAATGCAGAAATATTTAAGAAAAACTACTAAAAATGAAAGACAATTAAGTTCATCACATTGAAAATCATAGCAAGAAAAGCAGTTCCTCCATCCCAAATGCCTCATTGCTATTCAAATAACAAAGATAAAAGAGAATACATAAAACGTCTTAGGCTTCTTAGAGATCTTCCATTTTCGTCATCAAAGCTAAAAGATACAACTTCAAGAAATAAACACAACATGAATGAGAAACACAAACTAATATCCATACTTTCATTTCAGTATATTCAACCCGTGAACTCAGTCTAAATGAAAGAAAATATAACAGTAATTGAATCAGTGCTATCAGGAGTAATTCGTACAAATAAAAGAATCGACATGAACCATACCCAAGCAGATTGGACACTGAACTTCTTTGCGGATATCAGAAAGTCTTACTTCGATAAATCTGCACCCATGAAGAATAGCGAACAGAAGATATATATGGCCGAAATAGATCAAACACAAGAAACACGAATAGATTTTTGTTAGTTGCATGATAAACATTTATTGCCAACATAGAACCAAAAATGAACAAAAACTCCCTTGGCCGCTACCAAATGCCCTCGACAACAACGTACATGTATGTTTGATCGAAAAATCCGTTGCGGCCATGGCGGCGACTCAGGAAATTGGCGTACCAAACTCCATCAACCTTCCTCAGAAAAGGAAACTATTGGAAAGCTATAGTAGCGCTGTAAATCGACATGGCTTGTACCAAAATACAGTAGCGGATTCAAGTAAACAAGCATATTCACGAAGCAAACCAACCAGATCCCGAAATCAAATCCAATCGTTAAAGCATTAAACAATTATACGGTTCAAGGCAACGTAATAATCAATTGAGAAGAAAACAAAGAAGAGAACGCGGAAAGTTGCGAAGTAAAAGACGTACTCGTCCTTCTCTTCATTACTGGACGACGATGCGCTTCGATCTGATTCTGAAGGAGAAGCGGAGATAAGAGAGCAAAGAAACGAAGAGAAAATCACGAACTCATAAAATTCGAACGAAGCCAAAGTAATGCAGAAAAAATCAAGAACACTTTCCTGCTTCGATCAAAACACAGAAAAATGAAGCCGGAACAAATCTTACCGTCGGCATCTTCATCTTTAGAGAAGCCATGGCCGAGTTTGAGAGGATCATCCTCAGATGACTCCGGAGCGCGCTTCTGTGCCGGCATTGCTTTTGTTTGAAGCAGAATTTCAAGCCGAGTGGGAAAAAGAAGAACAAAGTTCTGCAGTCGAGGCTAATTCGGGTGAAGGAGAAGGCGGAGTTGTGTAGGAATACCGTCGGCGATGAAACCGGCGACGGCGACGGCGACGGAGGTGGCCGAGGAACGGTGTTCGACCTTCTTCAGAGCGAGACTCTGGGCTGAGGCAAATTGATTGGTCTACGAACGGGTTTTGTTAGAATAAAATTTGTTTTATAATATTATTTTGCTTTTTTAATATATATGTTTTTTTTTGTTGATTTATGAATTTGATCTCTATTATTTAGAATAAGGTAGCATTTAACTGATTGGATAAAAATAAGGTAAGAATATGTAATTTAATACACTTTGTTTTTAAAATAGCAACTCAAATTTTATTTAAAGACTGTTTACAAAATACAAAAGAACAATAATCAACCACCTTTTGAATAACAAGTGCATTAAACTAAATTTTTAAATAATTTTTATATTAAATCCTAACTCTTAAAATAAAAATTAGCAGACAAATCAAATCTCTTATATGCAAGTAAACCTGAAAATACATGTTTGCTTCCCCTTCTTAAATGTGGTGGGATAAAACAAACTAAATTTTAATCTTTCTTTTTGTTTTTGATAGAAAAGAATGGAGTGGAGCAGAAGAGAATGAAATGATTAATAATACTTTGGAGTGATTAATTACTTGTTTGGAAATTGAAATTAATATTAATAAAATAATCAAAGTGGTTAAAAGTAGTTAAGATTGGTTGTTTACTACAAAAAAAAACAATGAGTTTTTGAATAGTCGTTATTAACGATTCCTTATGTCCAAAAAACAAACATACCCTAAAAATGCCTATTTTTGTATTTTTATTTTATTATTAAAATATTGATAGCATTGATATAAAAAATTTATAGTTAAAAAGTAGGATCAACGTCTCAATAAAAGTCACAAAACAAGTAATCTACAAATCAAAATTAGAATTAGCTTAATTACCGAATGAGAAATTTTGCCCATTGCATTTGTTTCTTTCCTTGAACTATAATTAGGAACGTAATATAGAACATCTAAAGTAGGGGTGTTCGTCGGTCGGTCGGGGTCGTTTTTTGGAGAAAACCGACTTCGATAAACGACATATCAATTTTCTAATAATAAAAACAGAAAAAAATTTCGAATCGAGAATTCCGACCGACGTCGGTCGGTCGGTCGGTTAAGGCTTTTTTTTTAAAAAAAAATCAATGGAAAACCATGGATGTTACTCTTATAATTTAATTTTTTTTTAGAAAATTCTTCGACCGACCGACCTGATTCGGTCGGTTTTGGTTAGTCGGTTCGATTTTCGGATAAAATGTGAACACCCCTAATCTAAAGTAAGCATTCAATTCAAAGCTCACTACAAATTGTTAGCAGCTTCACATTCCATCTTTCTAAAAATAAGGTAAATGAAAGTTATTTATAATTGTTAGTTGATGGGTTAATTAAGATGAACAACGTATTCATCTTTCTCGTAGGCAAAAACTATACCTACTTTTTACCAAAAAAAAAAAGTGCATAATAGACATACTTAGATTAATTAGCCGATTAGAACTATATGCTTGATAATAGAATCGCCTTTTTTTCCACAAGTCACATTGAAAATACTAAAAGGTCTAACAAACAAACAAAGTTCATTTACAAGCTTCTCAAGCATACTTTTTATTATTGGACTAGGATGGTTTGTAATTATACTAATAGTTTAATCTCTAAAAAGAGACAAAAAGGAGTGATTAGGATTAAATCAAATCATGCATCATATTATTCATCCTCACTTCTTTCTTAAGTATTATTTTATAACTATTTAAATGTCCTATATATAAAGAGATTTTAGTTATTAATGATGTGAAAATGACGTTCATGGTATAGTTTTTTTTTAAGTACATATTGAGGGAAGGGGACAAATACCGATTTTATGTATAGTTTTCATTTTAAACTTTTCAATCTTCGGTTGCCATGAAACTATATGAAATTAATATATTATAGTATTATTTAATAAATCTTAAACCCTAAACTCTAATGCCATATACCATATATCTATAACCTTTAAATGATATTTGGTATAATTTTCCATGACAGTCACAAAATATAATTCGAGGTCTATGTTTGAATTCCATCGTGGTTGTAAAGGAAAAAAAAACAAAAACTTGTTTGTTTATGGAATCAATTCAATTGATATAAAATTACTTTGGAAGAGATCATCAGACACAAAATTTGTTCATAAAATTAATTATTAAAAAAAATCCTAAAATTTTCTTTCAAAAAATTTTTTATAGATAATTTTTTGGTTGTCTATTTTAATTATAATTTTTTTAAAATAAATATTTAATCCATAACATAGTTTTGGAGGCTTTTTGCATGTTTCATATATGTCTTTCACGGTCTGTGGTTGAAGATTATAGGTGACATTTAGGGGTGGAAAGAAAAACCAAAAAATGACGAAAGCAAACCGATGTAATGGATCACTTCAATTTTATAAAAACAATGTTATTGAATCATTCGATTTGATAGTTTAGAAAATCCCAATATATCGGTTCACTTTTCAATTTTTTTTTATGGAAAAACAATCATAAAACTGAATCGAATATGTAAATATCAAAGAAAAATAAAATATCTTGATATTTAGATTTGGTGAAAAAACAAATTTAGATGTAAAATATGGAGGAAAAATATAATAAATGCTAAGTTATACTTAGAAAATGTTGTTTTTTGTTAGCAAAAAAAAAACTTAAATTAAAAGCTAGAAAAAAAAATTGAAAAATAAACCAAATTTTAATTGTAATCACAATCGAAAATCGAATTATTGATTTTGTTATGTATTGGATATATGTTTGACCTTTATAGTTAAAAAATCAAAGATATCGATTCGGTTGTTAATTTATCACAAAACTGACAAAAATCGAATCACCTTAGTAACACTAAATGAAAACTAACTTAATTTTATATACATTGATTGAAGACTATTTGTAGTACTACACAAGTCACATGAATTTTTCCGTCTTTTTTACTAGTTCTGTCTAAATTTTATGCTTTCTCATTTTCTTCCAAAATGTTGTTATTTATAGATTTTTTTTTTTTTTTTTTTTTGTTATTAATATTATTATAGATGAAAAATCCCAAAATTTTACCCGAATTTATACTCAATGAAAAATGACACGCATGATCTATTTTTGAAAAGGGGAAAAAAAGTTATTGAAAAAAAGCCAAAAAATGAGACGACGAGACGAGGGTAATGGATCCAGGCGAATATGCAGCTGCTACGGCTGCGGCTATAAAATGTTCGTAATTCACCATTCCCCAAATCACACTCTGATCCATGCTTTCTGAAGTTCGAGCCACACATTCCAATGGCGACTCGGTGATACCTCCCTGTTTTCCATTGATTCTTCACACACATTACACCAATGGGGGATACTTCCACTTACAAGGATTACGTCGCCGGTCTAATTGCCGGCGTTGCCACCGTCATCACCGGCCACCCTTTTGACACTGTTAAGGTAAACCTCAATCGTCTGCTCGACATTCGTTAGGCTTGCATCTCCATCCTGTGGACTCAATTTGGTATTTTCCTTTTTGATCTACTGTTTGTTTTGGGGAATTTTGAAGTTTTTGGTGTAATCGATGGTTGCTTAGAGATCAATAGAGTTTACATTTTGGAATTTCACCAAAGGCTTGAATCTGACATGCAATGTTAGTATAGATCAATGGTTCTTCTTATACATTACCTAAAGTAAGTTGTCGGAGAGTTGATTATTCAAGAATAAGTGTAGCTACTGAGAATTTCAGTTATTTTGGTGTCGATTCTGTTGGAGATACTCACCTTGCCCCACGTTGAAAGATGAGGAGTTTTCAATGCCTTTAAATGATATATGGGCTAATCCTCTAACAATTAGTTTTGAGGTGGAACCAGATGTTATCTAATAGATTCATTTTCCATTAATGTTCTTCGTAGCAATAACTACCATAGACCAAGCTGTCTTATCTGTACTATCACATTTATACTAGTTGGTTATTTTGTGATTATTTGTGAAATAAGCTGTTATATTCTTCAAAAGACTTCCAAATTTGAACTTAACAGCAGTTAAGTAAGTAAATAATTTTTGGCTGCTGAAATTTATGTGCATATTATCTTACCAGGTAAAGCTTCAAAAACATAACACCGAGTCACGGGGGATTACTTATCGAGGTGGTCTGCATTGCACTGCTAGGATACTGAAGACTGATGGTGTAAGGTTCCTGAACTTTTGATTGACGAATATAGGAAGTGGTTGCATTGCATATGCTAGGTCAGATTGGTTAATTGGATGTGTAAATCTTGAACTTGTGCTATTGAGAATTTACTAAAATTTCTGCTGTAGATGTAAATTGAAGGTTTATCATCTTCGTATGTAGACTTGGTTTTCTTTGTAAAGTGGTGTGCTATTGGCCCTATTTTGCAATGTTGTTTCATGTTTATTTCCTCATATGTTGCAAGCATTATTTTAAGTGTTCGAATTGCTCAATATTGTTCTTACCACCCTTTTTCTGCATAAATTGTTATGCCTAGGAGTTGATAGTTGATACTATGGAAATCTCTGATATGCAACCTTTTCTCTTTGCTATCCTTTGAGACCATACGTTGCAGAATTGAGAAATGACAATTTTGACAGGTGAGAGGACTTTACCGAGGAGCGACATCATCTTTTATTGGGGTGTCTTTTGAGAGTTCCCTTCTTTTTGGAATTTATTCCCGGACTAAACAGTCATTGCAGGTCTGTTCTGAAGAAATTGAGATTTTTGCATATGATTTTTTGGCCCATTTTAAGTCTTTCTCAATAATGCCAAAACCTCTTTACTCTTTTGTTCAGTAGTCTTAGAAATTTTGACCCATGAGCATTTTGTGCACAATCATAATATGTGGCCTTACTGGTCTCTATTTCTCTGATTGTGAAGGGAGGGGAACGAAATGGTAGGCCACGTCCACAAGTAGTAATTCCTTCTGCAGTTTATGCTGGAGGTATTATCAGCTTTATATTATGTCCTTCAGAATTAGTGAAGGTTGGTAAATCACGATGTAGAGTTTATTGTTTTCCTTGTTTTTCTTACATTTTAAAATCATGACACTAAGCTTTTCCAGTGTAGGATGCAAGTTCAAGGCACTGATTCTCTAGTTCCAGTGTCCAGTAGATACAGTGGACCAGTCGATTGTGCCCTTAAAACTATAAAAACAGAAGGGGTAAGACACTCCTAGACTTGTTGGAATCTGCCATTTGTGATATGGTTTTCAAATGACACTCTGTTTTGCAGGCTACGGGTATCTTTCGTGGAGGTTTTACAACATTTTTAAGGGAATCTATTGGAAATGCTGTATTCTTTAGTGTTTATGAGAATGTTCGCTATTACATGCATTCACAATTACACACTACTTCGAATGTCCAAGGCAACTTAATGGACATGGGAATTGGGATTTTGACTGGTGGCCTTGGTGGTGTGGCTGTAAGTCTCTGAGTAAATGTTAATTCTTCAATTTCTAGGTGTCATATTTATTCTATAGAAAGATTTTATTAATCTGATTATTATAAAGTTGACTAATGTTTCTAAATTGAAGCAGTTCTGGTCAGTTGTATTGCCCCTGGATGTTGCCAAAACTATAATTCAGACTTCTCCAGATAAAAATGCAACTAGAAATCCATTTGTAGTCTTGAACTCGGTAAGATATATTTTCCATTGCTTCATTTCAGGATGTTCTTATCTCTCTGCCAATTTCCACTTGGCTATGATCTCCACATCTATCATGTATTTCCTTTTTACCATCAAAGTTAAACAAGATGCTGAAACAAATCAGTTTTCTAGATATATCGAAATGCTGGAATCAGAGGATGCTATACAGGATTAGGTCCAACCATACTTCGTGCATTCCCTGCCAATGCTGCAGCAATCGTCTGCTGGGAGCTAGCAATGAAAGTTCTTGGTGTCGCCCGAGTATGAGAAGACTATTTCTGTTCATTTCCCCAGCTCATCAAACTTCATGTTATTTCCTTGGTACGTTTTTACAACCCTGCTATTGTTTCAGAGGATATGATTATTGTTTATAGACATTCATTATTTCTGTTTCTTTAATTTAGAATGGAAGTAAATCAAATGATTATAACTCTCAAGTGTTTGAGTCGCATCTATATTAGATTAGATCACTTCATCTTATGAGCTATGAAAACTTTACTTTGATATGAGAAGAAAAGTGAAACAGTAATAACAAAAACAGGTGCAGCCCATAATCTTAACAGACATTGCATTATGGATTAATCATCCATAAGTATTCCAAATGGTTATGGGTGCAAATGTTGAGATAAATAAGACACTTCCTAACACAAGCAACTAATTGGTCTCTAGTAGTAGAAAGCAAAAGCCAGAATTCACGGAAGAGAGAGTATCCGATACTATGGGGTTTCACCTTAAAATCGATTGGTAGTAAAGAGAGCTACACATATTTTTTATGAGATGTTGAAAACTCCTAATCTTTTCGATGTGAGACAAGATAAATATCCTCATCACAGAGCAAACAAATTTTGAAATAATGAAAGCATTGACCAACCAAACAAATAAAATCCTCGGGGAAGGGCCTGTATTACATAGAGAACGCTAATGTAAAATCTTTCATTTTTCATTGTTTTGCTAATTGCCAGGTTGAGCTTTCGCCATGAACGTCCGATGAGCTCTTCTGCCGCCGGTTGTGGCCGGCCAACTGCTTCTGGCCACTCCTTTTAGTTTTTATCAAACTCTTGAAGGCCTTGAAATCTCCATTTCACAGAATAACACAGATGGTGATATTTAGTTATCAATAATCATTGCTGCTGTATTTAATCAGCATATTTCTCCTATCTAGTGTAGCTTAACTTGTTCAAGAAATAACACAGGTGGTGATATTTAGTTATCAATACTGATTGGTTTTAATTGAAGAGTATGATTTAGCCATATATTATCTAAAAGTTTAGTGAAGTGTATGATTTGTGGGCAAGTTTAATTTTAGCTCTGGAGATTGAATTAGTTTTTCTTTTGGCCTTTAAGGGCTTCCATTAAACTTGTATTATTATTATTTTTTTGATAAAAACTTGTATTAGTATTGATTTCTAGACTCAAACTTGTGATCATAGAGCTATGAATTAATACCAAACAAGACAATCAATTGTGTCATCAACCCATTAGTTAATCATCTTAAGATCATTAAGTTATAATTGTATAATTGTATAGGATTTGGAAAGAGAATAACCTTATTTGCACTAATTAAGCTATTTCTTAAATAAAAGTTCCTAACATGAAAAAATGAAGTAAAAATGGTTGAGTCGTCCTTTTGTAGCTCGAGTGAGATCTTACATTAATAACTTTGCTTGCTTGAAGTTTCTTAGATAAAAATAAAGTGAGTTAAAATTTTTTTTATCTTGAATTCAGATCTAGTTGACAACGTTTTCAAATATTCACATACTTAACACACTTCTACATAAAATAATCAATAGATATTAATGACGGTATTAATAATACTAATCAACCAATATTATTTATGATATATAATAAATAATGTTGAAATTTCTTATGTTTTAAAATTTTTAAATAATGCCGACAAGAGTAATGGTTCAATAACATCAAATATATATTTATAAACAAAAAAGTCACAGGTTCAATCCCTCACCCAATTATTGAACTAAAAAAACCTTAAGTTTTAGATTGAATGCTAAGTGAGCAAGGGCCATTATCCTCATAGGATTTGGATCGTTTGGGCTTTGGGTTGGTATCATAATTTGAGCAGCAAGAAGAAGACGAATGAACAATCATGAATAAAGAAGATGAGAGTTAAAAAAAGTTTACGTAATAAGATAATGGTAGAGGCTATATGTCATCACACACATCGACCATAAACTATACTTATATATAGTGAACTATATTCTAACATAAGATCCATTAAGCTTAAATGAACACTAATAATCATAATTAATCAACCCTAGTCTTAATCTAATCTTAATACTCTAACCGTTGGTGAGTTCAAACTTAGCCCATCGAAGGGACTGGACCAGGCCCATTAGTTTGGGTTCCAGATTTAGCTAACGGCCCGAGAGGGCCACATAATGAGGCCCGGCCAGCTGTCGAAAAAGTGTCGGCGAAATGAAATGTACCAAATTGCAATTTTTTAAAAAATGAAGATAAGAAATTGCAATTAATTTTGGGGGCAGAGCAGAATAATGATGGAAAACGTTGGCGGTGCGCGTCGGCCGTACAACAGTCTCAGCCGACCACATAATGGCCTAAATTTACCGACCACGGTCCCATCAAATTAGGGCTAAAGTGACCATGATTAGTGGCTTTTTGTTACACTATTTTTATTTTTATTCTCTATTTTAATAATGATTATTATTAACCTTCGTAATTAAAGATTTTCTCAAGAATGTCAACCTAGCTATAGTTTAATTGACAAAATTTTGGGTTAAAGAGTTAAAGCTCTAAAATATTATGTACAAATTAATAAGTCACAAATTTGAGTCCTCCAAATTCTTAAAAAAAAAAAAGAAATCCTCCAAATTTTTAAATATTGTCACTAACAAAAAATGACATAAATTATATCATAAATCAAAAGATTATAAATTTAAATCTCTCTCGAGAATAATATAATCAAATATTTCAATGGACTTAAAATACGTATTTCATGACAAACAAATATCAATACAAATATTTTATTTCAATTGATATTATATTTTTAATTATTATCACTTATTTTTATGGTAATTAACATTTTCTTTTTATGTAGCCAATCATAATAATAATTCAATAATATTAGTATAGTCTGCATACAAGTTAGTCCTCACAATTATATATATATATATGTATATATATGTATGTATATGTATATATATATGTATGTATATGTATATATATATGTATGTATATATATATATATGTATGTATATATATATATATATGTATGTATATATATATATGTATGTATATATATATATATGTATGTATATATATATATATGTATGTATGTATTAGTGTAAACTTATGAACTAAAGGTAATGAATTCAAATTTTCTAATCTCTAATTTAACTTAAAAAAACTTTTTTCTTTTTTTTGTGAGACTGATAATATATATGAGAACCTAAATTAGGTAGGAGAGATATTAATAAATTGATAAACTAAATCTAGATAAAAATATTTAAATGATTGTATTAAAAAAGAAAGGATAAATAATTTAATCACACACTGCGGATAATGGACGACAGCAAGGTTACAAAAACAAAGAATTCTAATTTAACGCAAGCATATCATTGTAAGATCAACAAAATGATGACATCGATATTGTACAATTTTAAATACTCAATTAATATATCTTTCTTGCCAACTTGGGAAAGAATAACACCTATCTACTTCACACTTATATTGAATTGAATAATAATTAATTTATTCCAATATAATAGTTTAAATTATTAGGTACAATAATGATAATTCATGTCTCGTAAGATTTAGATCTAGAAGGTGATCATGATATTTTAATTTTTATAATTTATCAATTTATAATCTCTTTTGTTAATAACAATATGAAGTTTTTTTTTTTTGAGAATGAATAACAAAATGAAGTTCTATATATATATAGTATAACTTTGTTCTTATGTCAATTAAATACATTATTTTGACTTATAATCTATAATACATTCAATAAAAAATATATATTTTTAAAAAAATTGTTAGATGGTAAATTGTAGCATTTCTATTTTAATTATAGCAAATTTTTTAACTGGATTAATACTTATCAACTTTAAGTTTCATTTAATTAAATTTATCGTTTTTATTTGATTAAAATCTATCAAGCTTTTGCTATTTTGAATTTTTTGTAGAATTTCTTTCCCTTTTTTACTACTCATGAAAAATTCTCGTGTTTAATTTTTTTTTTTTTTGAGTATGTATTTAAATATATTATTTAATTTTAAATTATTGAATTAGTTTATTGATATGGCTATTTATATTTATATCTTAAAATTTTAAAAGTATCAAATATATTGATTCAAAATTATATTTGGGTAGATAAAATTTATTGTATGATAATTACCTTTTTTTTTTTTTTTTTGAGAAGAGATAATTACCGTTCTTACCTAAACTAGTTACTAATTCAAAAAAAAAAAAAAAAAAAAAAAAATCTGTTCATAATTCTATACAAAACTCTTCAATCCATAATTTTTCAAAAAAAAAAAAAAAAAAACTCTTCAATCCGTATTTTCAATTCATAACCATGATATACGTGAGGTAATTTACGCATATCTTAAAGTTCAAATATACATACACAACTTTTTTTTAAAATTGTATCGAATACATAGGTTTAATCGATATCTTGCCTTAATTATTTATTTTATTTTTTTAAAATACATATTGGGGGAGGGGGATAAGTACCGACTCGTTGATGTTAAATTGGTTTACAACCAAACAATGAAATCATTGCGTCACTGACCTATTCGGTTATCTTGCTTTAGTTATTGACTATTGTTCGATTCCAATTTGTACAATTGAAGCGTAATAACTCATAATTAAAAGAATACATAATCATTGTATAGAAGCTTAAACTCTTGTATTTAATTTGGTGTTAATTCAACATAATATGTTATCTGAGAAAGAAATTCAAGTTCAAATTTCTTGCAGTGTTATTTTCATTCATACTAATGTCAATAGTTCACATATTAAGTCACGTGCTAATTTCAGAACCTATAAAATTATTCAAAGAGTTTCTTGATGTTGGCCTTTTAAAAGATGAATGAACACAACTTGTGAAAAAGCCATACTTGATTAACTACTTTTTTGTTTTAAGATGTATTGTTTATAAGTGTGATTGCCTCCATTCCAGTACCAAAAATTAAAATCCCTTCTTTGTCAATAATTATAAGCATTTAATTACTAATAAGAGGGTTAATGAAAGTATTTCCCCAACTTTTTCTCCCAATCAATTTTTGGTAAGTACTCCATTAATTCAGAAACTATAGATTATACAAGTAGTCTAGTATTTAGAAAGTATATTTCTATAGAATATATAGTCATGAGTATAAACTAATTCTATAAAAAAAAAATTACAACAAGCTTATATTTTTATTGATAATCATATATATTTCCTCCACCTTTAATAACATTAATCTGTCCACAAAAAAGAAGTAAAAAAAGTTGAATCAATAATTGGTTTAAACTTTTATTTTTCCATAGATGAATTTATGCATAACAAACTAAATTTAGAAGCCTAATTAAATTTGAAAATTAAAATTAAAAAATTCAAAATAGGAAAATAACAGCCTAGAAAATCTAAACTACTACAATAAGTTTAGTTATTTAAAAAAAAAAAAAAAAAAAAAAAAAAAAAAAAGCTGGGGTGTGATGTATCATTGAATAGAGGCTCATATTAGAGGTTATGATTTCACAACCAAATGGCAATATAATTATTAGGGAGATATGAATGTTGAGAAGATTTATTTGATTAGTGTATATAGATTGAGGACAAATTAAATTTGAATTTCAATATGAAAATGGATGTCCAAATAAGGTGGCAATGACAAAATTAGGATAGAGATCTTTGTCTGAACAGAAAGATGAGTTTTTGAGGTCCCCAGTGTTTTGTGTGTTGTTGTCCATTGATGTTCATAATTTTCCACATGACTTTAGCCTTCAAAAGCCTGTGCTATGTGCTATGTTGAGTTTCTTTCATGTTTTGCCACTTTGGATTGCTGCCCTTAATTCCTAGTGACCTCTTCACTACTAACCCCATGCCATTTGGTGGGGTTGTAGGACCCTAATATATATATATATATATATATATATATATATATATATATATATATAAAAGCTAATCATTTGATGTATAATATTTACTCATCTAAGAAATTAATTTTAAATATATGGGGTAGGGGACCATAAACCCTATAAAGAGGGTACGACTACTCTCGAATAAATGAGAGTCATATACCAATTTCAGATATCAAATTCGTGACCATGGTATTGTACTGAATTTTCACCACACAATAAAATTATTTCGCCATAGTCTCTTTAGGTATTTTTTAAAATATTCTTAACCATCAAGTCAATTACGATACTTTTTCTCTTCTTCAAAATATGAAATCAATATCTACATATATATACAACATTTTTTTGTACCTAAACTATTAAAATTGCATTGGAAAACAATCTTTAGTTTCCATAAAAGAAAATATTTAATATATCTTTAAACTCTTTGAGAAAGTCCGGAAGAAATAAAGTTTTATGGATCAATCTATGGTTACTAAATAAAATTGTAAGATAGACGATATTTTTTGTATTGTCACCGAATATATACTTATGGTTAAGAGATTAACATATTCAAATATTTTTTAATAAAAAATGATATATTAATAAAACATATTATGCATGTAAAAGAAAATTACAAGAAAGCATGCTAGTTACGGGTGATAATATCAATGGAATAATCTCTCTTGATCTCAAAATGGTTGTTAAATTTAATAAATAATAATACTTAAAGAAATCTACCCTGATTTGGTAAATCTCTTTTGATTTGTAAAGCTGAGTTATTAAGAATATAAGTTCGCTAGCAGATGAATGTTTTAATTAAAGACAACTCTATTAATCCCCAACCCATGAAAACGAACATTTTCTTTTTTTTGAGTACATAGTGGGAGAAGGGAGAACAACAAACCCTATATAGAGGATATAACTACTTCCAAATAATATGAGAGTCAAATACCAATTTTCGGGCTCGAACTCGTGACAGTGGAGTTGAAATGGATTAACACAAAAAAAGATAACCAGACAAGACAAGATAAAACAAACAAATTAAACAAACTTTTTTCAATTAGTTAATACATTAAACAGAATATTGCATAGTAATATGGACTCTAAAAAGCAATTTCTTGAAAGTGATCAATTCCCCAAAGCCAAAGCAATTAAATTTAATAAATGTAAGATAAAGTTACTCAAAATAAATAAATAAATAAATGTAAGATAAAGGGAAGAAAAGTGGTGAGGGAATAATGATGGAATGTTAGGGGAAATGAGAAAATCCCTTGGTTTACTACAAAATCCATTTATTCTTCAGCCTATATTATACTTTGCTTTTTATTTTATTATTCTATCTTCTTCTTGCATAGCTGAGCTGCCCTCCACATGTCCCTCAAAAGGCCTTAGATAGTTTTTGGGTTAAAGAGTTAGGAATTATATTAAATAGTTAAAAATTGAGAGTTGTGTCAAAAACTCGTTTCGATGTAGTTTTTGTGTAGAGAAATTAGAGTCAAAATCTTATTTTGATGTAGATTTAAAAATGAGTAGTTATTTTTAGTAGTTAAAAAAGAAATTATTAAAAATGAATTGTTAAAAATAAGCTATTTTGATTGATTTGAAATGAATGATTAAAAATAAGTTGTTAGAAATGATTGAATAAATTATAAATGAATGGTTAGAAATGAAAATTATTTTTAAAAGTAAAAATGAGGAGGAAAATTAATAAAAACTCGTTTAGATGTAAGTTTTCGAGGAGAAATTGATAAAACCTAATATTAACTCCTATTTAAATATGTCAAACAAACAGCCCCACATGTTAGTCTCTTTTGTCCCCTTACTCTTGGAAATAATAGAATTAATTCACTTTATTTTTTTCCCCTAAAAGGGTTTTAGATGTCCGCAAAAGTCATCTAAATTATAACCATCAATAATGCAATTACTATTCAATACTCACTAACCCCATTTATATTGTCATCCTTAGCTACCCTCTTGGCTTTGAACTTTGGGTATGTGTGTTATTATCTTACCAAGTAATATAATGCTATGGTTACCTACAACCCCAACTTAGTTCTAACTTCTAAACATATAGCAATTATACCAATAACCCATTTCAATAATTAATTTTCAGCAGTATCTACTTTCCTTTAGGTCAAGTTTTTACACATTTTACTTTAATGTTTGTGTCTAAGTGAATTCATTGTTTGATATCTTTTATTTTTTATTTAGTTTTTAAAGCCTGATAATTTTGCTTTATATTATTATATGTTAGTTTTCCACCTTCATTATTAGCCGCAATTCTAATGAATTTTTTTGTTTTTTTTGTTACCTATATGAGTCAAAGGTTCATAGTTTGATGGTTAAAATATATTTATTTTTTGGTTGCAGTATTACTAAATTGCTAAAGTTTGTGTCTATTTGATTCCATCTTTTTAAATTTTTTTTTTTATTAAGTCTTAACATTTTAATTTCGTATATATAGTCTTTGAATATTAAAACAATTAAAATATTGAATAAACCAGTCATTGAGTAAACAAAAATTAAAAATTTAAAAACTCCATAAATAAAAATTTGAACGTTTAAGACTATAGTACATGTTAAACCTTTTTTAAATTTCAAAAACTTTTTATTATATTAAAATATAAGAACTAAATGATCAAACTTAAATACTCAAAAGTAAACTTTATGATTTAATCTCTCAAAATAAAGTATACCCTAATGAACTCAACAATTGTTTAAAATATTAATATATAGAAGATTTCACAAACTAGATACTTTATGAAAATATGAGAAATTTTATGTAAAGCATTTTTTTCTGAAAACAACAAGACTGTGAAGGGGGTTAAAGTGGAAGTGGTGGGCTTATGGTTTAGGGGTTTCCCTCTGCATACCTTTGTTTTTACCTTCCACATACTCGCAGTAAAATATACAAGACTTTAAACAAAGAAAAAAAAATCTTCAAAAAAAAAAAAAAATCCAAAAATTAAGTTTCAATTTTCTATTTATATTTCAAAATTATAAAAGTAAACTAAAAAAACTATTTAAGAACTAAAAGTGAGTATTCAATTTTTTTTCATAACATTTCATGGATACTCGTTTTTAATCATTGAATATTTTTTATTTTTTATTTATATTTACTTTTTAAAATACTAAATTTGCATGGAAATTAAATTAATCACTTAATCAATATATTTATATTCAAAATTAATTGAATTATCATTTTAATCAGCATTATGTTATATAAATAATAATTTCATTATTTTAAAAGTTAAAAGTGAATTTTATTAAAATGTTACAAAGAAAAATATTTGATTTTAAAATACAAGAGTTCAAATTGAAATTAAATTCAAAACTTAAAAGATAAAAAAGTACTTAAATACTTGCATGCCAAAAAAACCTCTCCTGCATTGCTCCTTTTTCTTTTCTTGAACCTCTCAAGCATCTCTAATATCTTTATGATCTTTTTTGGATTAAAATTATTTTCATTCTCGTAATTTGAAATTTGTTCTACGTATTTTAAAATGTTCGACTTTTTAAAAGTTGCTAAACATTAAGTTTTTTTTTTCTTAAATAAATTACTGTCAATTAATTTTCTTTCTATAAACTATGCATACATGTTCATACTATGTTATTTTGTTATGAAATTTATGGAAGAATCAATTTTAATCAAAAATGAAATTTTAACTAATTAAAAACTGTTTTTAATGTAATTTTATTGAATGTTAATTTGAATTAAAATTAGACTTGTAAAAATACATTGAACAAAGAATTTAAAAAAAAAAACATTATTTGATTTGTGAAATGTTTGTGTACATTCTTCCACTATTCTCATCACACACAAAGAGAGAGAGAAAGAGAAAGTGTATAAGTTTGGTTTCATAATTTAGATCTCAGACAAAACACCACGTGAAATTCTCATAAAACTTATATTAAATTATAAATTATAAAATATAATATAATCGTCAAATTTAAATCCCCTTTCACTCTTCTTTTTAGTCGTAATATTTTCCACCACTTATTTCAGATCCAAAAAAAAACATGCTGGGAAACTGTGACAAAATGGTTCTCATTTCTTCATCCTCTAACCAACGGCCACAAGTAAGCTTCTTTTTTTTTGTCTAATGTCTCTCTCAAAATTATTACACCCCAAAATTGACCATTCCCAATTTCTTTTTTTTGTTGTTTTCCTCTTGGAAATGGAATAACATTTGTGTCGCGTGTATTTTGTTGTTTGTTTTTTTGTTTTAGCCTAAAATCCTTGTCCTTTTTTTTTTTCCTTTTCATACAGATGAGCAATCATCCGACCAATTTAGATCATCAAAAGGATTTGAATTTTATGGGCTCTTCTTCTGGATTAATGATAATGGACAAACCATCACAAGACCAAAAGCCTCAACAACAAAACCAAGATCCAGCTCTTAGATGTCCTCGTTGTGATTCTTCCAACACTAAATTTTGTTACTACAACAACTACAGCTTGTCTCAGCCTCGCCATTTTTGCAAGGCTTGTAAGCGCTACTGGACTCGCGGTGGCACCTTACGAACCGTCCCGGTCGGCGGCGGCTGTCGTAAAAACAAGCGTCTCAAAAGACCTACCTCCTCCACCACCGCCGCCAATTCTTCATCTTCCACTTCCACTCCACTTCAAAATCCTCACAATATGTTTTATGGCTCCGATCTCAACCATTCATTTTTCGGGTACAATCATCTTCAACCTCATTTGAATTTTCTTGGATTAGGGTTTGATCATACGGACTTTAATATGAATGGGTTCAATTCAAGTTCGGTCCTTTCCGGTTATTCTTCTCTATTTCCCAACAACCCATCTTCAAATTCTGTTTCTTCATTGCTTGCCTCTAAATCGGCTCATCAAAACCTAGATTCTCCACCGTTTGATCATCGCCATGTGATGGGATCCAACGGTGGAGATCAAGTGGAAGATGGGATGAAGAGGTTTGGTTGGAATAATCAGCAAAATCAAACGGATGAAATTGTTGGTCAATCTAGTAATGATCCTAATTCGCTTTATGCTAATTGGAGCTCTCAAATTTGGCATGATCCAACGAATCTTGGTTCTTCAATCACTTCTTCTCTCATATAGGGAAAAAGAAAAATAAATTATGAAACCCCACGTTGATTTCTTTAGATTTTAGAGTTTTTTTTTTTTTTTTTTCCTTTTTTCTACTACTTTTCTCTACTTCTTGTCAAGTTTAATGGGTCTAGTTTAGTTCTTGAAAACAAAAGCAAAAAGGAGCAAACTTGGGGATCGAGTGTTCATGTCAGCAGCAAAAAGGGAAATTTGGATTGAAAGTTTTAAACTTTTTTTCATAAAAAGTTGAAAATTTTTCATTTTAATTTCCATTTCTAATTTGGGTTTTGGGCTGAGAGGAACCTCAGATCCCTTGATTATGATTCTTCTTCTCTTTCGTTGACTTCAAAATATGATGATTAGATCATCCATTATTCATCTTCCCATGTAGGAGGTTGAGTTGAAGCTCTCTTTGAAAAAAATTTAGAATTGGGATAGAATTTGTCATTTTTTTTTTCTTTAATTTCAGTATGTTGGGTTTTTGTTTTGTTGCATTGTAAATATTTGGGGGAAAAAAGCAACTTGATTTGTGCTATTTCAGCTAGGTTTGTGGGGTTTAGATGGGGGGCTGGTATAATGTTGCATTGTAGTATGGCTGAGGAATGTATGTACTTAACTTTCTTTTCTTTTTGGGGAGTAATTTTTGGACTTTTGTTTAATTGGTGGGGCTGGGTATAATGGTGTCATGGTATAATGGGGAGAGATTTGGGTGTTTGGAAAACATTTGTATCAATCAGTTAATTCAGCTCATCATATGGTTTGATCTGAAATCCATCTTGTCTCTTGTAATTTTCTTGCTTTCTATTGTTTTGTTGGTTTATATAATGTTTATGTTATTATTGGATGGAAATTAATTGGATTTGTGTAAATCTTGCTAGTTTTAATTTAGGAAATAAATATGATTATAAAAGGATGTAAGGGATTCATAAACTAAGAGTTAGAGGGACACTTCAAGGAATTTTATTTTTTAAAACAAGTGTTCAAATTTAGTTTGATAGCGAAAAACGAAGCTATAAATTCCTTTTTTATTATTATTTTTTAAAAAAACTATAATTAAACCATAAGTGCCGCAAAGTTTAACTAGATTTATAATAGAGTACTATAAAAAAATTATATTTATAAAAGGAAAAAAGTAAATAAGTTGGTGGATTTTAATGAATGGATTATTATTTCCTTTATCATGGTATCTTCCATGGGTCAAGAAAATTTTAGTAATTAATTAAGAAATTATGAATTTAATGCATTTATTTTTTTTTAAAAATCTTTTGCTTAGTTCTATAAATTTCTTTTACCATCAAATGTAGTAGTGCTAATCCATTGTTCCGTAAATATAATCAAAATGCATCTTAGTTAGCTCGAGCACTCATCCAAAAAAAAAACAAACTCTGCCTTAGCTAAGCAAATTAACGTATTTTTTTAATAGAAAAGATTACTGATGTCCTAATCATTTTTTTTAAGTTATATGCTTAACTTGATACATCATGTTTGATGAAAAAAGATCATTCTTATTCTTTTTCTTCTTTTTTTTTTTTTTTTTTTGAAAATAGATCATTCTTTTTCTTGAAAGAAAATTGGTATTGCATTCAAATACTTTTCAATGAAGGTCTAATGCTCAAGACTTTAGGTTATTAAACTATTTTTTTGTAAACAAAAAAAAGAATGAGAATTAAAAATAATCAAAATGGTCATTAAAGTTCATCATTGAATTCAATTAATCTCCCTTCTCAAAATTGAAAATAATTAAAATAATTATATATATATATATATATATATATACATACATACGTGGAGACCACCAACGGCTAGCGCTTGCACAGGGCCTCTCAGTATCTTCTGCATTTTTCTGGACTTGGCCCAAAAATGGGCCCGCAAAATTATTGATCCGTTGAAATAATGCTATTTTAAATACATATTTTTTAACCTTTTTATTCATGCTTAATACAAATATATCTAGTTAGTTTTATAATTCAATAAAGGTCTTAGTGCATAATAGATCAATTAGAAACTAATCTCAAAGCATCAACTATGATTAAAAATGTATTCTCAAAAAAAGAAAAAAAAAAGAGATTAAAAATGCACTTGAATTTAAGAAAAGTTGCATAAAAATCGAAGATTTCTTACTTGTAGCAGTACGGTCGGTAGATTTATATGTTTGGAGTGTCAAACCAATATTTTGCATTCCTAGAAAATTAATTTATAAAATTATGTCATTTTATGTTTATGTTACGCTATTGTTTGAATTAAAAGGAAATGTATAAGTGAGACAAAAATTAACAATTATCCTATTAAAATAAATATAGCTAATGTTTGAACAAAGTAAATAAAAATGAATATATTTCACATGCACATTGCCCTATTGGCGTTTGGTGGAAAGTGAGAGCCGCCACGTGTTTTGTGGTTATAATTTTTTTTTTTTTTAATGAATGGAAAACACAATCACAAAATCAATCAAACCAATGGAAAATGATCGTGTGTTGTTAATTTTAGGGCCATTTCCATAACTATTTCTTTTTGTTGCTTTTTTTTTATAATCATTTATATTTTGTGCTTTCTATTTTTTATTTTTTTTTAAGTATCTGCAAATAATAAAATTGTTTTATAACTAACTGTTCAGACCAATTTATCCTTTTCCTATGGGTTAAATTGCATGATCTTACTATTCATTAAAATTGTTATTTATTATTTTTATTCATTAGGTAAGTTTTTTTTTTTATCTATCTTGTCACAAGTAGTTATTTTTTGTGTGTGTATAAATAGGCATTTTGTAACCCTTCAAATTTATGCAGAATTATCAATTGAGTTTATATTCTTTGTTGGTATATTAGAGTTTTAAACCGATGCATTTTTTTTTTGTTTTCAACTTTGCCCAAGTGGCTTGCTTCCAATCCGGTATAAATATCGTTGCAACAATCTTGGCCTCCAAACCTCAAAGTATCGTACATCAATTTTGCACTATCTACTATCATATACATCTTTATACTGAATTTGATTTGACCATAAATTACATATAGAGGAAAGTCCATTGTTTTAATAACAATGACTCGCATAGTAACCATACTTGTGACACTTATAGCATTCAATATTTGACTGATTTGATCTACCGCCTCTTTCTGGACCGTATCCTCTTCCGCGCCAATTCACTTGACTCGTATGTCCCCTCTTCATCATAACTATCGCTTTGACTATTGTGATCACATCCACGAACTCCATAGTCTCGACCTCTACTCTAAAATTGTTTAGAATAGAGTAATTCTTCATCCTCGATCAATGCCTTGGTTTGAAGCGCTTGCTCTAGCGTTTCCTCTTTCTTCTTATTCTTGCTTTGCTTGTGTGCCTCAAGAGAACCATCAAACTCATCAATAGTAAGCGTCGCAAGATCCTTTGACTCCTCTATCGCGCACACCACATTCTCGAAATTATTTGTCAACAATTTCAAAATCTTTTTCTACAACTCGCGCATCCATTATCTTTTCGTCATTGCGATTGAGTTGATTCACCACCGTCTGCACACGCGTGATGTAGTCATATACGTTTTTTGACTCCTTTATTGTTATGTTCTCCAACTCGCCACGAAGAGTCTAGAGACATACTTGCTTCACTCGTTTGGCTCCTTTAAAAACTCTCTAAAGTATCTCACGCTTCTTTTGAAGTAGTTACATTCACAATCTTCTCAAAGCCTGATTCGTCAACTGCATGGAACAACATGTATAATGCTATTTTATCCTTAAACGCGTCTCTTTCAATTCTTTGGTTTGAATCGTCGTATAATTCATGGTATCCTCTAGTTCATCAAAACTTTCTTTAACCACTGCTCATGCATCATGAGATCCAAGAAGTCTCATAATTTGCCTTCGTAAATCGTAGCAGTGACATTTGACCCGTCACGTTCGCCATCGACTCTAAGACCAATTTGTAAAAACTAAATTCGAAAAAGTAAAGCAGTAAAACCCAAATTCTCAAAATACTTTACTTTATTTCTCTCTAAAACTCTCTACTTTTGTTCTCACATTTTCTCTCTACATTTGTCTCTACAATTCTTAATAAAGGAATATAGCCTATTACAAATTTAGTCTACAAGTTCTTTCCATAAAATAAGAATCCACTAATTCTTTAATTTACTCTCTAAATTAAATAAAATCCCACTAATTTCTTAATTATCTACCCTCAATTACAACAATTAACCATATTAATAAAATCTCATTTAAGTTTATTCCAACGAAGGAGAAAGCCGAAATTCTCCTAAATTTGCGGAGAGAGTTTAGATTTGTGATCAAATTAAAATTCAATTGATCAGTGTTAATGAAGTTTACGAAAATGACTATAATCGTCAATAAAAATGTAAAAGAAAAACACAAAAAAATTACTTATTGATATATTAGTTATATAGCACATTTTTTAAATAATTTCATTTATAATACATTTTTCCCAAACATTATATTATAACATTATTAAACTTTTATCGATATCGATAAACTAGACTTCTATATTCTATCAGTTCAAGTAATAGACTTTGATATTGAACAGTGAAAATTAATAGATTTCAATTATTTTTATACCTCAAATAAATAAATTTAAAAATTATACTATACATGAAATTATTTTATTTTTTTAATATACATGCAAAATCTTGTAAGTTATATTTATTAAGAAAATAAAGGATACCAAAAATGTATATAGTACACTATAATAAATGAAGTACCCTGCTGCAAATAAAGATCCTATTACATAAAAATCCCTTGCGAAAATAAAAACTAAGTTTCGGACATCAAATCGAGGCATCTTCAAAAGAAGCACAAAAATTCATAACAAACCGTCATAGATCAACTTCTTATTTTTGGGTTATCTACTAAGTGATGAAAGAAATTAATGATGTTTCTGAATTTTAAAAAATAAATAATGAAACATTTGTTTTTCATAGTATTACATAGTACGTAAGCTTTCGAACAGAGATTCAGTTTGTTTTTTTAAGAAAATTGTTATCTAAATAAGCAACTAAAGCTTACTTATTGTCTTTCCTTTCAGAGTTTGTAGGCAACACATAAAATCCATATCAAAAGCATAAAAAACAAAAACCAACATTCATTTCCATTCATGTAAAAGCACAAACAAACCCAAACTTATTTCAATCATCAAACTTGCTCCCAGCTTTTCTCCTAACATCTATAACATCCTCATCCATCACTTGCCCTCCCCTTTCTTCATCTTCTTCGTCACTCGACGACCCGATTACCGTCTCCTTTATCTTCTGCGTCGTATCCTTAGCCATCTCCCATGCCCCCTGCACCGTTTCCTTCGTCTTCTCCCCAATGTTCTGCACCGTCTCCCTCACCTTCTTCGTCCCCTCCTTCGCCATGTCTTCCGTCTTCTCTTTCATTCCCTCCGCGCCTTCCTTCGCTCTTTCCTTGGCATCTTCATTCCCTCCACGCCATGTCCATCCTATATACCACACAAACAAAACCAATGATCGTTTGATGAAGATAGAGAAGCCGAGCAACATATACATAATTACTCTTGTCATGGAAATCAAAATCAAGAAACAAGAATTAATTAAAGAGATAGAAAATGAAAAATGATTTTCACTCCATATTTAAATGGCTCCCCATTTGTAATAAAAATATGATATAACTACATCCCAACTAATTGGACCAAACCTATCCAATACATAAACTTATATACCCTAATAGTATAGAAGAGAAAAGTAAAAAGGGAAAAAGGATATACCCATGACTGTTTAGTGGCAGAAGTAGATAAAGAGAGCCTTGAAAACTTGGTGGAATATCTGAGAGAGGAAGAAGGAGAAGCATAGGGAAAGGCCTTACACAGATTGAACATCACATTTTTGCCAAACATCCACATCCTTACATTCAATGCCATGTTCTTTAACCTTTTTGCTTACTGTCAATTTGGTTTGCTTGGTTTTGACGGTGCAGTTATATTATTATAGGCCAAACTGAAAATGTTCGGCATGTGACACGTGGGGCTTTGTGCCACGTGTCTCCTGTATTTGCTTGCCTCCTTCTTCAACAACACCTTCAAAACATCTCAAGACACAAATCCCTACCATATTTTTTTCAACTTTTTAAATCTTATATTTATTGTTTTTATTGCTTTCTTTTTTCTTTTTTGTGTCAAAAAGCACGAGGTGATGAGCTTATTTTTTCTCTTCAATGTGAGGTTTAGAGTTCTCTTTACTTCTGAAAAAAATAACAAGAATTTCAAGGTTCGTTTCGTTTCGTTTCATGTTTAGTCACTTTAGCATTCTAAATTTGAGGATTTTTTCCACCTAATAAGCCCAAGAAAAAGATAGTAACATACTTCTTAAATCGATAGAAATATCATTACATTACCATTTTAAAGAAGATCATTTCCAAATATTATTGGGGTGGTAGCCTTATTGAATGATTATGCTCTTGCATTAATTCTATACTAGACCTTATCAAGGCCCTCCCAAATTCAATAAGACTCCCAACTAAAAGATCGACGCAAAAGATGCCAACATGAACAATAACTTAAACGATATCAATATGTACCTAGTAGCTTAAAGGTTATAGGCTCAAATCCCCCTCCTTTAATTGTTATAATCTCAAAAAAAAAAAAGAAAAAAAAAAGACCTACCCAAAAGGTAAACAATAGAATGATTATGCTCTGGCATTAATTCTATACTAGACACTAGTTTCCTCAATTTTTTAAACGCAACTTGAACATTACATGTCCACAAAATATTAAAGTGATGGATGTCATAATGCAAAAGGAAATCGCTATCACGAGACATGCATATATATATATATATATGCGTTTAAATTTTATCAACCTAGCAAGGTTTTGAATTAAAATTCACAAAAATCAAAAGTAGACAAATTGAACAAATAATCATTAGTTCATAATAACAGCCCCTTATGCCTTTCCATGGTTCTTAACCAAACAAATCCTTCACCACACCCCTTTACCACAGCAAGTTTAGAAAGGAAAATAGAAGAAAGAAAAATCACAAGGAAAACTTTAAGACAAAAGCTGCAAATGACCCATCAACAATATAATCTCAGATTCCTCATGTTTTAGGAGGTGGTGAAGCTAGAATAAGCATCTTCTTATCTGTAATCAACAAGGTAATGGCATCCCAAGAAAAATAAGGAATAAAGACACCAAAAGAATAAAGCTCTAACTCTGCATATATAAAAACTCTTGCTCTTCTAATTTCCACATCAAACACAACAAGAAATGAAGTTCCTTTTACAGTTACCATGCTGTTCTTGCTTCTGTTACATCAAGCAGAAGAAAGGAGAGCACAAGGAGGAAGAATCAAAGCATGAATGAAGTTGTTACCATTTCAACTGTTTCTTCTGCAAATAAGTTTCCTTTCACCCCCTCTTGAAATAATGGAAGATTGATTCATTAGATCTATCAGTATCAACCAGCTCGTGTTTCTACTCGATAATGTATCGCGGTTTCTGTTTCGATCCGTTTGTTCGAGTCTCCTAAGGAAAATTTCACCCAATTTGATGTCTTGTTTTATAATACTATAAAATTAGTTCTTATCATTCGCTCTTTTCGATTTTATCTTGACTCTTTGGTGCCAACTGCAATTCTTCCATTTGGCTCTTTACTGAAACCAAGCCAGTTTCGGAAAGAAACCTTGAAAGAAATCAAAACAACTCATTCATAAGCATCCAAATGATAGAAACTGTGTAGAGAGCAGATAGTAACAGGATTCTGAAAAATATGTACTAATAAATTCGAGTTCATTTGCATTTGCTAATATAGCTCACGCAGTAAGAAACAATGCATCAATTATTCCACGGTTCACATTTCATCTGACACATGCAAATTACAAAGGCATATATCATTGACGTCATACTATTTTTCTTGCATTTCTCAAAGAAATTACCAAATGAATGCAACATGAACATGTCAACATTGTTAAAGAAAACAGAACAATAACACACAAAGAAAACATGATAAAAATGTTTTTTTTTTCTGAGAATAGAAAGAAAAAGAGAATTGTAAATTGCAAACTGTTGAATAATGCAATGACTTGAGAAAGAGATTAATACAGATCTAGAACCGAATATCATTTTTGTTCGATGATAACCAAGCTTTCATTGAAAAAGATGCAGGAATGTACAAAGATATACAAAAAAACACGCCCATAGAAAGAACCCGCAACTAACTATAGAAGGAATAAAATCAAGCTGGTAATTACAAAAAATCCAATGGACAGTCACCCACAAAGAAGAATGTCTCTGAATACGATCCAGGTGGGTTCACACTCCCAAACACTTGCCACATGAAGAACTTCACTTTTTGGTAATCCTAACATTCCAAAGAGAGGAAAAGGCAACCAAGGAGAGAGTGGAGCACAAGATGTGGAAAAAAAACGTCATGAAGAAACCTTGAGATGGATCAAGGATCCAAACTCAATTACAACTCAGAATATGGTGAAGAATAATAGAGTAAAGAAGCCACCTCCACTGCCTATCGGTCCGTAAGGGAGTGCTAAGAGGCCAGGTGAGTGTGTTAGGAACCCAAATAATGAAAACACAAGATAGAAGTATACTGCAATATCACAAGAAAACTACAGTATAACAATAGCCTTTCGATAGAGTCATGCTCTCCAACAACTCACAATGGATTTTTCCATTAACATGGTCCACAATTTTCTAAGAACCCTAAACTCCATGAATGGAACACTTGGATTTGGAAGGATTTGAAATCTCAATCATCTCTCATGTTTCGTTTGAAAAAAGGAAAAAAAATCTGTCTAAAATAGGAAGGCTTAGGTCAGATTTTGCAAGGTTATAAACTAAAATTGGCATCACTCCAATTTTACTCTCCCAATTGAAGAAATCGAACTGAAAAAAAGGGGAAAAAAAGAAAAAAAATGATTCTCAACGACAGAGATAGAAGGATGAGAATCTTGCGACAAGCAATAATAGAACAGTAGTCATGTGGCTACGGCAAAACACAATGGCTATGCGTCTGACTTGTAGTTGCAATAAAGTGTTCTGCACATGGTCGTGGGGTTCAACTAAAGATGGTCGCGGCGACCCAATATGTGTTACAGTAGAGAGTTAAGGAGAGAAGACAGCAAACAACAATGAATGTCTCTACTGTGTATGACTTTCAGGCTTACAACAAACGATGTTAAGGGATGACAATCCTGACTTACCTTCACATTGATATGATATTGTTCACTTTGAACATAACCCTCGTGATTTTGTTTTTTGGTTCACCCAAAAGATCTCGTACCAATAAAGATGGATGTCCTCCCTTTTATTTAACCAATGTGGTAACAGAGCATAGGTGTCGAATAAGCCTTATTTAACCAATTTGGGCTGGTACCAATAAGCTTGAATAAGCCTTAATGGAGATGATTGTTTTCTCTAAAATATCCATGATCTACCTCTTATCTAATGAACGTGGGATTGTATTCCCAACAAAAGGAAAACTAAGAGAAAATAAATTGTGGTTAAAATTGGAAGGAAGAAGAAAGAAAATGATAGGAAAGGATGTGGAGGAGGACAGAGTAGAATTTTGTATGCTCACACTGTCATAGAATGGTAATCCTTTGACAAGACCACCAAATGCAACATCTTATCAGAAACTTAATATAAGCACGGAAACAAACAAAGAGACTGTCACCCACCCAACAATCTTCTTAAAGGTACAATGGAGAGCCTTGCCCTAACAAAGGAATTCACAAACTGAAAGAATGTAGGGAAACCGAAAAACAATAGTCAACTAGAGGTTTCCACTAGAGCCTTTAACCCCATAGCCTGCAATAGCCTTTAACCCACTGAGAGTATTAGCCTCCCAGAAGAAACGCCCTTAACCATTTCACCCGCAATTTTTTTTACCATGTCATAAATAGTACTAATGCCTAGCCCACCAAGCTCCTAAGGCTTTGAAAATTGAAACTACCTCCCAGTTCTATTCGAGTTCAACAAAAATTGGGGTGGTGGGATTCGAATTCATGGTCTCTTGGTCATGAAATCTACCTCCTAATTAACTATGTGAGATTCCCCATCCCTTCCCACAAGAAATTTCCCATTAAGTACTTCAAGGACTTGGCTCGCCTAAATAGGGATTATGTACAGAGAAAAAAAGCAACAAGGGATTGCAGTCCACAAAAAAATTGGATCAGAGTAAATTCTCCCTCCTCTAGAAAGAAGGCCCTTCTCCAGTGACAAGAGATGTTTTTGGACTTTTCCCACCCCTGGGTTCCAAAATGAAACACCTCTCGGCTTAGCCCCTGGAGGGAACCACAATTACAAGCAAGAAAGAGTTCCCACCTCGCAATCCACCATTAAGGCCCAAGTACACAATTCACACTCTTCACATTTTGTGCCAAATAGAATTTAAAAACTCTTATTATGTAACAGATTCTTGAACAACTCCATCTGATTCTTTCTCTTGTTTTTCGGGAACTGGGAAATCAGAGATTCGCCCCATTATACGCACAGTAACCACGTCCATCTCTAGACCAGGCAGCGGAAGACATCGAAAGAATGGTGACTCGTTCAATGTCACAGATAAGTCTCAAAACTGAAATCTTGAGGGAGCACACCTTCAAAATCCAAGCCTGCCTGAGCTACGTAACAGACTTATTCTTATTATATAACAGACTTATTCTTAGTAGTGTATAAACTACTTGGATCCCAAATCAGTTTTTTGATCTACATATTCATGAAACTCCATAAACCCTTAACAATATTATTCGTTCGAGATTTAAAAAATGGTAAGAGACTAATTCAGGTAACATTCATCAACAGATTCAAAAGAAAAGCCGTAACGAGAAAAGATTGAACATACCAGTTAAGAAGCAAGAAAAGGGTGGCGGCTATAAGCACTAAGAAGGAAACGTGAAGAATCAGCCAAGAATCGGTGGAAGAGAATGCAAGAGCAAGCATGAGAAGGAGACACAGACCCAGCATCAGAAACGTACACTTCAAGGTCGTCCAAGTAGGACCCTGATTTCAAAAGGTAAACAAAATCAGGATTCTGGAATTCAATTGGATCTGCCGCAATGGGGAAGATGGAAAATCAAAGGGGGAATTACAACTTACGTTGACACCAGGGGCCAAAGCTCCGACCAAAACTGCTTGTGCGGAAGATATTTCTCCATCGCCCGAATCCTTGCCTGCCATTGCACACACTATGGACTGCAAAAAAAAATGGTGACTTTGTTAAATAATTATTTAAGTTTATTGTAAATGGTTTTGTTTCAGTACATTCAATATGGTTTTTAGGTACAATCACATTCAGTGGTTCAAAGAACTCGAATCGATCAACGCCAACTCAATTCCATACATTGGGTTGAATTGGATAACTAATTTACTTTTTTTTTAACCTAAACAACACATATCCTTCATTTATTGATTTTGATTGTGTTTGTCATCTAAATTGACCTAATCCATTTCAATTTCATAATCATATAGTTGGTCTCGCTCTACGGTTTAAAAAACTAAATAAATAAAATTATGAATTAATCTTTAAATTCACCCGAATTTGTTATTAATTTAGAGAAATTTTTTCTACCTATAAATTAATTATATATGCATATTTTATTGGGAATTTGCGCTGTATAGCAACTTTTTTTACTACAGTTTACAATTATAGCACATTTTTAAAAATAATTCTTTTATAGCAAATTCTGCCATTTAAAAAAAAATTATTTGCTTTTTGATAGAAGAATTTGATAGAATCTATCATTCTCTAGTGATGAAAGTCTATCAATTTTATCAGTGATTGATTCTATCGGCTCTTATTGATAGACTCTTGATAGAATCTGATGGAAGTCTATCGATTTACTTTATTTATTAGTAATTGATTCTATCACCCTTTATCAATAGAATCTATCAATATGAAATGTATCAATTTACAATTTTTGCAATATGTGCAAATATTTTCATTATTGTGTTATTCATGTAATATTTTATCCATTTTGTAATATACATGCAAAAACCCCTATTTTATTTTAGGGAAACTTACAAATATGATCACTATATATATATATGAACTTATATATTTATGAGTTTTGTCACATTTTTCTTATAATATAGTATTAATGAGTATTCATAATACATAATAGTAAATTTATCATCAAGAGCACATTCTACTTCTCATATTATATCTGCAACATAAATTTTAAAATAATTCATCTATAACACATAATGTTTTATCCAACCAATGATAAAACATAATATTCTATCAATGATGTAACTTAGTTTTCTATTAGTGATAGAACTTAACCAATGATAGAATGAATATACTAGTGATTGAATTCTATCACTATGATTATGGATATAAATACTTTGAAATTTGTCTACATTTATAATTATTTTATAAGAAAAGTTATCTACTATCATTTTTCTTTATTTTAAGAACGTGTGGTCATGGAGTGGAAATGGATCAACATCAAACCAGATAATCAATCGCGTTATCAACTCATTCGGTTCCTTTGTTATTTTTCTTTTTAATTATGTTTAGGTTGTGTCTAAAATTATTTTAGTCCTACACAATTTAGCCTATAAACCGCTCGAGAAAAAGTTACCATGTCTATTTTTATAAACAATAAAAAAAATAACTTGAACATAATTAGTAAATTCCTCATTCCTAAATTTTGGTTTGTATAAAATAATCTCTTCATCAAATTCAACTCATGTATACTTTAGTTATAATAATTACTTAGGCAGTATATCATATGACAATATTTGAGATGTATAAAGTTATTATGGAAAATAGTTCGAAAATGTTTGATTTTAAAATATAGAGATCAAATAGAAATTACCTTCTAAATGTCAGAATAGTAAATAGATCTTTTCCCTTTTTTTAACATGTCAACACCACCTCGTTTTACCTTATATGAAAATAGTTGTTCTAAGTCTACTTGTCAATTAAAATGCGTTCTTCAAAGAAAAAAAAAACTTCATAATTATTAAGTTATAAGTTATACATTATGATATTGGAGATATGCTCCTTTTAACAAAGGGACACAACTTCGAAATATTGTAATATTGCTGACAAATAAAAGTTCATTCGTGATAATAATTCAAAGATTAATTTGACCATTAACCAAATAAATTGGGAAGTCGGAACCTACCTAATTCGAGAATATATGTATTTGTTGTAGTATAAAGTACACCCTACATTTGAATTACATCTTTTTTCTAGAAGGCTATATTTGAGATTATAAAAAAGAGGCTATATTTGAAATACATCTCGCTAGTTAGATTAGAAATAAAAATTCTTAACTTTAAAAGAAAACGAATTCTAGAGAAATTGAGTAACAAAATTAATTTACTCCTGCTTTAATATGGAGTGTATTGGTGCAAACCTATAAATATTGCAATGGACATATGAGTTAATTCAAGGCGAAACATGTAATACTAGTGTTAAACTGGTTTACAACCAAACAATGAAACCATTGCGTCACTCACCCATTCGTGTTTCAAAAAACTACTATTGATCATTCAAATAAACAATAATTTAAAAGAAAAACTTAAACAAAGACATAGACTATGGTTCTAAATTTATAGAATATTTCATTAAAAAATTCAATTCAATTAGTAAGAAAATGATATTATCTAAAATGTAATCAAAGATTATAAAAGGGATGGATAAATGATTATCTACAGAGACGTGGAAGCAAGACTTCCAATCTCAAATAATAGTAATATTGATTAAATAAATAACTCTGAAGGTGTAATCAATAAATCTGTATTGATTGAGAAAATAAATAACTCGGTAGGTGTAATCAATATATCTGTATTGACGCATGAATATCTAATTAGTTCATGAAGTGGCTGATACATAGAACAGAAACTAAGCAGGAAAAAAAATCATCCACTTCTCCAATAAATCAAAGAAAAGACAAAAATAGGAGTGAAAAACAAAATCTTTAAAAGATTAGTTTAGCTGGATGCCCATTCTTTGTTAGTGGGAATCTATGCAAAGGCCAAAGATTTGAGAGCGGAGAGTACCTTTATATCATCAATTGCCCATTCATTGTGTATTCCAATTCCTTTACACAACACATCACTCATCCACTCTCTCACTCTACCATCCCACTTTCAAATCAGACTAAGCCGTGTTAAGGCTGACTTAGATTGAGTTATAATAATTCAGTCCATGTTTAAGTCACCGAACAAGTGGATTACAACTATAATTAGCCTTCAATCCACGATAATCATAACCTCTAATATAGAAACATACATCCCAAATGAAGGTTGCAATAATTTAACGTATATAAACCATCATGAAGTGACACATATTGGTCAAGAGGGTAGGTAATGGGTTTAATCCATAGTAACCACCTATCTAAGAATTAATTTACTACGAATTTTTTTGAGATTCAACTATTATAGGATTAGGTATGTCTCGTGATAAAACTCAAGGTAGACATAAGCTCGCCCATCCGGTCACAAACATAATAACTTATCAATTATAATAATTCGATCATCACTCCAAACGCATCCATGGAGATATGTTCAAGCAGAAAAACTTTATTCTTCTTCAAAAGAGAAGGTGTTAATTCTTATCCACTTGAGTTTGAAATTGTGCACGTGATAGAGAGTGATAGCCAGGCCAAAGTTAAAGAAGCAGAGAGTGATAGCCAGTTTGAAAAAAATTTGAAAAGATTGCAATTAATGACACCCACCAACCCCTATATGAGTGTTACAAAAAGTCTACAAAAGCAAACTACATAAACCAAACCAACAAGAAACATTACTACTACTCTGCCGCTGCACATATGAAAACAAATAGTCAAACAAACAACACTGAAAAAGACCACCATGTTTTCTGGCTTTCCATTCTCCACTATCTCTCTCTCTTCATCACAACTCCCACTTCCACTTTCCCGTGTCCCCATTTACTTTGAGCTTATTTCGGCGGTTTGTTCAGAATCAAGCCAAGTAGGCCAGCGTAAGGGTTAAGACTCGAGAGACAAACATTAAAAGCACTACCTTTTTTCCATGATCATTTTCACTTTAGCACAGCCCCAACATTCAAATTAGCTTCACTCTCTCTCCTATGGCTGGAAAGATAGCCACTAAACAGCTCTATTTATTGTTCAATCTTCAATGTCCAAGTCCAATGTCCCCATTTGACTACCTTATCTGACAGGGAAACTCCCTGTTTATAATAGTTGTGATGACCTGTTCTAGAGAGTAACTCATCAGGGTTGGCTTGACCCATGAATGGTTCCTTCTTTGTCAGCTTCCCCAAGAGCGAAGATGATAAGATTGGTATTGTCCAACTAATAATGTTGACCAGATTCACATTTCCATCTAACTTAGTTTGTTGACTGGTACAAATCTGCTTCCAGATGGGGCCACATCTTAGATATCCAAGGGGGGTGAATTTTCTATCCTATCATGCCAAATGATCACAAGTTACTTCAGGGCTTGAAAGATGGAACATTGTACATTAAAAAACTCTGCTAAATCAAGTAGGAGGGAAAAGGAAAAAGAGAGAAAAGAAAGTTACAAATGACAAAAGCCTACAAGATACAACACAAAAGGTCAAGATTCCACATTCATCTTTTACTCCTATCTTTGAAAGTTAGGCCAGATTTGAGACCGCTTTTCATTGCCCCTTTCCCCCACAAGACCTTCCTTTTTCCTCATTCACTTGAACTAACATTAATTGCTTTCCCAATGCCAAAAATGGACCCATAACCGAATTAGTCTTCGCATTAACATTACATTTATAAAGTGGTGAGTGTTGACTAACCCCCTAGCACGAGCAGTAATACTGATAGAACATAGCCAATAAGTAAACAAAGTTCATCAGATATGGAAGAAGTTGCTTTGTGTATGAATTGGCTAGGGATTTGCACTGAATCAAGATCCCTCCCAATCCTATCATAGAAACTAAAGTTGTTTCTAAACTGTCAAGAATTTGAAGAAAACACCATAGAACAATCATCAATTATCTGGAAGGGGAAAACAGAATTGCATTTGAACTTTTCTTTTCTTCGAAAATGGGGGCTAATTTTTATTCTCTTTTCACGAGAAGAAAAGATGCAGAACATCAAATTATACAATTGAAGCAACCAATCTATCATTCTCTGGAAGAAATACATCATTACAAACCTTACCACTCTCATCGCCTCTTTTTTCATTATCACCAAATGCCATTAACCAGCAGCAACATATAAAATCGAAAAAGAAAAACCAAAATCCATAAAAGAAAAACAAAAGAGCCATTCAAGAAGTGGAAGAGGAACCTGGAACTCGAGGCGACGTCAACGGAAACAACGGCAAAAGCCTCGGCTCTGAATCTCGAGGAGTGGTGGTCGGCGATGGATGCAAGTAAAACCCCTTTTCTTTAATAGCTTTATCTTCCGCCTCGGCATCCATTTTCACACTCCCATTCTTCAAATAGCTACAATTCGCCAACCCAGATCGGTCAAACGGGTCGGGAATAAGCGGCGTGACCGGACTGAGAGCAAGCGCCGGAAAATCCAGAATACTCGGAGAAAGAATCTCAGGCTTCCTCGGAGAAAACCCAGAATTACAAGCAGAGCCCAAAACCGGAATCAAGGGGTTGATTCGAAGTTTATTCAACGAGTTCCTACGCTCATATAACTTAAACCCAGATGGCTGCCTTTTGGGCAAGGATTTAATCGGCGGAATGTGGGTTTTAGAGATGGAATCGGAGCTGGAAGGCTTGGCAGATGCTTGCTTGGCGGTTTCAGGGGATCCGGTGAGCATTTGAACAACTTGTTTGAACGAGGAAGAATCGGCTTGGACGAAAGTGGTGGGGTAAGGGTTGACGGATTCGGATCGAGTGATGGGTTTGGGAGAGTGGAGTTGGAGTCCGCCATTGCTGGTTGGGGAAGGAAGAAGGTAAGAAGGGGGTGGGGTTTCTTGGTGAACTGAAGAAGTCTCCATTGATGAGGGTTTTTGTGATCAGTGAAGAAATTGCAGAGAGAAAAGGAAAGGGAAGATGATGAGGCGTTGGGATTGAAATGATTATTTTTTGTTAGTGTGGTTTTGTTTGGTAAGAAATGTCATGAACACCGCGCTTGGCTTTCACGCTCTTTTACAAAATTAACCAACCATTAAGTAAGGCATCCACTTTTCTTTTCCGCTAAATATGTTTGTTTTTTTTTCTTTTTTCCATTGAATTATTTCGGTTATTTTATTTTATTTTATTTTTTAGTAATTTGTATTGAATGGGTAGCTTGTCGATTTTTTTAGGAACATATACATTTAAGGGAAATCGTATTAAATGGGTTTTTTTAGTATATATTGGGGAAGGGAAAATTAATATTGATTCTCGGAATCGAACCTGTGACGTTGGTGTTGAACTGGTTAATAATAAAGTCATTATATCATTGACTCATTCGGTATTAAATGGGTTAAATGAGTTGTTTTTAGCAAATAATTATAAATAGGTATAATTTTAAAACATTTGAATTTATAGTCATTAATACGTTTTAGTATTATATTGTAAATGCTCATTAATATATTATTATTATTGTGTATAATTAATAGAGTATTCTCATAATACCAATGATTTTGACGCTATTTTTTTAAGTGATCATATTTATAATTATTTTTTTAATTTGACTAATCTTATAATTTTACCTACATTTTTTTTTTAGAAAATTTTTACCTACGTTTTAATCACTAGGTTTGTGGTTTAGTTTTAATTTGATTTCTATAATTTAAATTTGACCATTTATAATTTAATCACTCATTATCGATTGAAACCGAAAAAGAGTGTGATTAATAATAAGTGAAATTATATGAAATCTAAATTTTTTAAAAAAAAAACAAAAATAAATGCCTATTAGCCCATCATAAATGTTGGGAAAAACCTTTTCTAATAACACCAAAAAAGTAGAAAAATATTACAAAATTAAAAGAAACAATAAAATAGAGAAAAGAAGAATTAAAGAAAATAGTGAAATTAAAGTAAATATTTAAATATGTAATTATGTTTTTTTTTTTTTTTTGAAAGCAATATGTAATTATGTTTGTTAGGTTAAAGTAAATGTTTAAATATGTAATTATTTTGTTATGTTAATTAGGGAAGTGCCTGAAATCAGTACGATTGTCTCCCATCAAATTTGACAGTAATCATTGATTTAATGTATTATGATCAATTCACATGGTAAAATTATATCTCATGTATTTTTTCTAGCATATAAGTTTGCTCTTTATTAATTCAATTTCTCAAATCTTTTATTAATAAGATAAGAAAATTTATTTACATTAGGGAGCTAATTCGCTCCTTATTATTTAATTTTGCATTAAAATATTATATTATTTAATATGATATACCTTTCATTAAAACCAAATAAATATTTGGTCAATAAAAATAAAATTAGATTCCATTCATGTTAAAAACTATCAATCTCAACTTGATGTCATTTGTTGAAAGCAATCTACATAGAGATTGGAAATTATAATCATTTTGAAAATAAATAAAAATGAAACCACAATCTTGAACTTTCTCCCTTGAAATTCTCAAGCACTTGGGTCCCAATTCATAAGACAAGTTTGTGGCTTTTTTATTATTAAGAAAATTTCCACTATTATTGTCTTGATTATGCGTTGTGTAACTTCTGTTTCGTACACTTGTAATATTAATGGGTGTCGTAAAGGTGATATTAGACCTTCGAGGGGCTTGCGCCAAGGAGATTCATTATCTCCTTATCTCTACCTCTTGTGCTCTGAAGGTCTATCTCGTATTCTTAGCTCGATGGAGGGAAAAAAAATATTTTTGGCATTAAGGTGGCTCGAAGAGCTCTCCCGCTAACCCATTTATTTTATGTAGATGATTGTTTGCTATTTTTAAGGTGTCCAAAAAGGAGTCTGATTATATTGCTGAAGCGTTGCACACTTTTTCCCTTTTGACAGGCCAGGAAATAAATTTTAATAAGTCTGCTATTAGTTTCATCCCCAACGCGAATGACAGTATTATTGATGTTGTGCTTCATCAGCTTAAGGTGAAGAAGGTTGAGAGTCACTTGACGTATTTGGGTATCCCAGTTTCTCTGAAATGCTAAAAAAAATTATCTTTTAAATTTCTAAAAGATAAAATATGGAAGATGTTGTTTAATTGGAAACATAAAAAAATTTCTGCGGGAGGGAAAGAAGTGTTGATTAAAGCAGTTCTTCAGGCCATTCCTACATATCCGATGAATTGCTTTAAAATTCCAAAATCCATTCTTCATGACTGCCATCGTATTTTTGCCAGATTTTGGTGGGGGGATACTGATGTTAATCGACGTGTTCACTAGGTGAAATGGGCGAGCCTGTCTTCCTAAGAATTGTGGTGGTCTTGGTTTTAGGGATCTTGAACTATTTAATCAATCTCTGTTAGCAAAACAAGAATGGCGGCTGTTATCAAATCCTGAGTCCTTGCTTGCTAGAGTTTTTCAAGCCAAGTATTTCCATTCCTGTCATTTCCTCGATGCTAAGTGTCCGTCAAATGCCTCGTTTTTATGGAAAAGTATTTTATTGGGGAGAGAGCTTCTTGCTAAAGGGGTTCGATGGCGGATTGGTAATGGTCAACGAGTGAATATTATTGCTAGCAACTGGCTGCCACGAACACCTTCTTTTCGCCCCCTATCTAGAGCGGGGATTGATCTTTCTTCGTCTGTTAGCAGTTTGCTGAATTTTGTTGGGGGTTGTGATGAAAATTTGATTAGGGTCACTTTCTGTGCTGACGATGTGAGGGTAATTTTAATGTTGCCAAGACCAAGAAGTATTGGGGAAGATTCTTTGTTGTGGCACTACGATAAATTTGGTCACTTCAGTGTTAAGTCGGCCCATTGGTTGGCCTTGCAGGGTCGTGACTCTCCTTCTTCTTCCAATAACGACATTTGTAAGTGTTGGTGGAAGACTCTTTGGAACTCCAACTTACCAAGTAAGGTTCTTTACTTGATTTGGCGTGCGTACAATAATTTCCTTCCAACTAACTATAACCTTAAGAAGAGACATGTGGATTGCAATTCTTTTTGTCCCTTTTGTGATCTTAAAGAGGATTCAACTTTTCATGCTTTTTGGAAGTGCAAATTGGCTAAAGTTGCTTGGAGGGCTTCCCCACTATTTGCTTTTAAGTTACCTAATCAGATTAATGATGTTGCAGACCTTTTTATTTGGTTCTTTGAGAAACTTAGTGCAGATCAGTTGGAACTCTTTTGGCTTATGTGTTGGCGAATCTGGAGTAGAAGAAGTGGTTTGTTGGCAAAACATAGCAATGATACTTATTGTCATCTACTTTCGGATCCGACACAAGATTGAGATTTTTGTGTGCACTATTTTAATGACTATAAGTCGGCTCGAATGAATTTGAATATGGGCTTGGGTGGGAAAGCTATTCGGCGTCATCCTCCTATGGGTTGGATCCCGCCTATTGGTGATATAGTTAAAGTTAATGTTGATGCAGCAATTTGTAGTTAGGAGGGAAGGACCGGAATCGGGGTAATCGCACGAAATTCTTATGGGGTTGTATGTTTTCTTTTTGCAAACCTATCATCGGGGAGTTAGTTGCTGAAGCTGCAGAAGTCGTGGCTGTTCGTGATGGAATTATGATGGCGTGGGAGTTGGGGTTCAGACGGGTTGAGTTGGAAACTGATAATCAAGTGGTTGCCCTTATGCTTCAATCACGATCTTTTGGGCGAACGGAGGAGGGAGGGATTATTGATGAATCTTTAATTTTTGCAGCGAGGTTCCTCTCTGTGTCCTTTTCTTGGTGTAATCGTCAAGCAAATTCATTGGCTCATTCTCTCTCGAAGATGGTTGCGATGGAAAATTTGAATATTTATGTGATGAAGGACGTTCCAGAAGCTCTTCAGAATGGACTTCTTTCAGAAAAACCTCGAGTTTTTGACTCGTGCGTGAGTTTAATTGATCCAAGTCATGTTTAATCTTTTTTAGGGGATTTTGCATGTATATCAAAAAATAGCAAAATATTTCCATTTATAGCACAAAATCCAAAATAATTTCATTTGTAGCAGAAAATTCAAATTGATTTCATTCACTTGTCGAGTTCTATTAGTGATAGAATTCAATCAATGATAGACTCATTCTATCACTGCTTAAGTTTTCTATGAGTGATAGAAATCTAAATTGAGTTCTATCACTAGGTGAGTGATATAGACTATCATTAGGTGAGTGATAGAAATAAATATGCTATAGATGAATTATTTTAAAAATTATGCTACAAATATAATACAAGAGGTAGAATATGCTGCTGATGGTAAATTCTTTTTTTTTTTTTTTTTTTTTTTATTTAGAAAACGTGAATTAAATTAGAAGGAAATGGTACCATATTACCTATAAAATATGGAGGAATATCAATGAGGTCACCTCTCATGACAAAGTTTCAAATTTTATTTTAGTCTCTAAATTCGATATTTCTTTAATTTAAATTATAGACATTGGGATTTTAATATATGAATTTTTAAAAAAATTGAACTTAAAACAACATAGTCGTTTCCTATTTCTTTTGTTACTTTTGTTTTTTACCTACAACATTAGTCCATCTAAATTTAACCCTTAACCAACATATATGGCTGAGTATGGTATGTCAACACATTAATATGCATATATAAATTACATCAGTTATCAATTAAATAAGGGACATTAGCTTCTAAAAAAAGTTAGAATAATAAAAAATATGCCAATAAGAGTAAGACACTAACACGTATAACCTATTAATTAAGAGGTATTTTTCTTCGTTTAAACTTCAATAACTAGTGTATATTTCTAATTTAAAAATGACTTTTGATTAATTCAATAATAATTAAGCGAAAGAATAAGAATGTTTTTTAAATTAAAAACAAAAATACATTGTTAAGAAGATAAGACCTTTAGGGGTCGTTCACTTCATGGTAATCCACGATTCCCATTAGATGGAAATCTGGATTATCACGTTTATTTAACAGGAATCGTAAATATTTCAGACATCTTGAGATGTTGGGCATCCTAGGATATCCATTTGAGAGGCATTTGGATGTCCTCCTGCAACATGAGTTTTTAGGATTCTCATATATAGGGCATCCCGAATGACATATTTACCCTTATTATTTATTAAAATTATATCTTATCCATTCCTATCAACTTTTTTTCCCATATTTTATGAGTAGTTTGTAGCTTAAAATAAAATAATATGTTTTTTTTAGTATGTGATTATTATGCATGTATAAACAACTAACCATACATAATTTGTTTTATTTATATTTTTCAAATATAATTGTCCACTTTTTTTTTTTTATATTTAGCGAATTTTATTGTTTATTCAACTAATGAATTTATTTTAGTTTTTTTATTAAATAAATTTATTTCATAAATAATATTTAAATTAATAAAAAAAAGATATGTTATGTAAATTTTAATTATATAAATTAACGTGTAAATTAAGTTAGGAGGGTAATTAATACATTTTCATAACGGGTTCTCTGATACTCATGAAATTATTCCTACAAAACAAACACGGTTATCTAAAAATGTCGGGCATCTATCATTCCGGGTATCTCTGATTCCGGATATCCAAGTATTACGGTTATCCAGATTACCAGAAAGTAAACGATCCCTTAATAACATATTTGACAGCTTAATTTAGTTACCCTTCTAATCCGTGTGTTCAAATATTATTTTTTTAAGTACAAATGGGGGAGAGGATCTTTTCCGGGCTCAAAATTGTGACCTTTAAATTGAAATACATTAATACCAAAACAAGATGCGCCACCAACATAGTTGCGTTCAAATGTTGTTAGAATAATAATCAATTAAAAAAAAACAATGTAAAACATTTCCACGAAGAACACGTAGAGTATGTTTGGGCCCTCGTTAATGTAAATGGCTGAGTTAGTTATAATAATTCAACCGATGTTTATCTCCACTATTTATTATAAACGATGGTTACCTAAACTTGTGTGCTTGTTTGTCTAAACTTACATGTCCGTTTATCTAAAGCTTACATTTATTTATTTATTGTTACATAACCAGTCTTTCAAACACCATTTATTATAACCAAACCGGTGCTCCAAACGCACATTTAATTTTAAGAAATATAAGACGATGGTTAAAAAATAAGAAGGGACAGGTGGAAGCAATTGGGACGTGAAGGGTACGCACCTTGGATGAGAGTGGGGTAAGCATACCTCGACTGGTTGGCTCAATTGATAAATTTTGGACATCAAAAAGAAAGGCAAGAGTGGTGCTACAATACGCCAAGAAAATATTCAAATTTTCCCCACATTGACTTGCCTCCAGTTTCGTGGCATATTCCGTAATATAACCAATTTCCAAGGGTATTTAACTACACCCTCCTAATTTTTGTTAATCTCCCAAAGACCGCTAAATTTTACCATTGGATTGTCAAATTTGGCCCCCCATTTAACCATAACAAAAGAAAAATCGGCATATTTTTCAGCACTGTAATTATTTTATACCCGAAGTTAAAATATGCTTCATCATAAGGTATAGTTGCAATTGTTGATGATGGGGTCCAGAAAAAGTCGAATGTACGTCCTATGAGTTTGATAATTTGTTTACCGAATTCAATTAGAATAGCGTATGCTTAGTCACAACTTTTGGATGGAAAATTATGGAGAATAAAGCTTCTGTGTTCTATTTTTTTAATTCAGTGGACAATAAGTGAGCAAATATAGTACATAATATAATGTTGTTTTTCAAATTTTAAATAAAGTAAAAATAAAATAAAATAATTGCTTGATTTCTTAATTGATTTTAACCTATCTTATTTTGCTATGATCGTTGCTTTTAGGAATAATACAAATAATTATTCCATGCATATATATATATTAAAGTAACTAAAACAAGCTATTTTGTATTCATACATGGATTATGAATTAGTTAGTTAAACATTTGATTTTCCTTAAACACTTCTTATTCGGACAATTTTAATCGTTTGCTTCTATAATTGACACGTATTTTTAATTAAAATTAATATAAATTCAAATATTTCAACTTTCAAAGAATTATAATATATATATATCGTAATTATTTCTAACGAATTTATGCTACCTACTACATCTCATAAGATACATAAAAAAATAGAGCAAACTCTCCCTACACGTCATGTGTAGGGGGACCCTACATTTTGAGGATGTGGCACCTTAAATGCCACAAAAAGTTATTTTACAATAAAACTATTTCATAAAATATATAATTTTTATAGCTCTCAAGGTAACACATTCAAATGGAGGAGAGTTTTGCTCAAAAAAATAAAGAGATATAAATAATATACAATTCCAACTTATTGAGAACTTGACAAAAAACTTACCGGTGATTGGCAGGAAGCTTAATTCACATTATATTTTATTTTTTCATGGGATGTTTGTGAAATTTGAATAAAATAAAACTTCTTCATTCACAATTATTAACTTGGAATTTTTTTTTTAGTACATTTGGAGTAGGGGTCAAATACCGATTCTCGAAATCGACCGTGTGATGTAGGTGTTGAACTGGTTCGCAACTGAACAATAAAACCATTACGTCACTAATCTATTCGGTTACTTATTATTTATATAAGACTATATAGTCGATAGCGCTTTATATTGATATAATTCTATAGCCTTTGATATACATAGCTAGGAGTACACTATTAAAAGAAAATAGAACCATGAAAATTATAGATTTGTTGCATATATGTTTCGATGTAGAACTATATGACGATGGAAGGACACGTTTCACGTTGAAGTTTATCAATCGGATTGGACATTTCAAAGGGGGAAGTATTCGAATGATTTCGAATGCGACTTATAAGTTTAATTTATTTATGGTTTAAAAAAGAAGAAGAATTAATATTGATTTAGTATTCTTTTGAAAGATATTTATTTATTATTTTTTTAGAAATGGGAAAATAAAATTTGTTTTTAGTTTGGGTTACGTTGAAAGAAAGTCAGAAGTAGGGGCTGGGATGCCCTCATTGAGGTTGACGTATTGGAACCGTGCCAGGAATCTTAGTTCACGCTTTCGCTTTTCTCTATTTTACTGTCCATTTTTAAATAGAAAAATACAAGAAATGTAAAATGAATCCAATTCTCTTTTCCATTTTTTAATGTGTGAAGTTTTAAATTCAAAGTGTAATTTAGAAAACGGGAAAGGGACCACCGTTGTAAAAATGCGACACCTATAGAGGATTATTATTATTATTTTGAGTGCCCATTTTGGATTCCACTTCAACGGCCCGCGACTCGCCGTCTCAAAATGCGCCTACTCCTCTCGCCACGCATGTTTTCTCTCGCCGAGTTTTTTTTTTTTTTTTTCTTCTAGTGAAAACCTAGAGAATGAGACAAATATCAATTCGTACGATCGAACTTGTGATGCTGGCGTTACACTGGTTTACAACCAAACAACGATCTCGCCTAGATCTCCATTATTCTTTTGAAAGACATTACTTGATTTTATAATATTTAGATAAAAATTATGAGAAGAGGATGAAAATTATTATAAGGTTGATTATAGGTGAACATGGGTTGGGTTGGAGAAAGTTTCCAACCCAATCTAAATTTTCGTCACTTCTCCATTCTAATCCAATATAATTAAAAAGACAACACAACCCAACTTTATATTTTCGAGTTGAGTTGGGTTATTGGGTTCATAAAAAAATTTCAAATATAGATATATTTTTATCAAATTAATTAGTCATATCATGTACATAAAAAAAATATAATATATAATTATTATCATATCGAGTTAATAAAATGAATATAAATATTAAATATGCAAAATATTCAATCAAAATTTCACTTTAACATAATTAATTTATATTCTCCCTACAATTAATTTCATTAGTTGTGTAATAACGGGGTTTTTCATAATTATTTTATACATCTCAAATATAAATAATCATTCTTTTCAATAATTATTTTATATTTTTATTTTATATATATATTTGGTGGGCAATTTGATTATTTCTAGGTAATAATAATCTAATATTATTATATTTTATAGAAAAAACATATAAAACTAGTCAAATTTGGTACATAATTACAAAGACAAATGTTGTAACTTTAAAACGATGATATTTATAACTATCGTCATATATTTTCTTATAATATTAATATTAATGATTATTTACCGTATAATATTAACATATATTCATTCATGAGTATAGATGTAAATAAGTTAAGAATTATATGCAAAAAAAAAAGAAAAAAGTTAAGAATTGACCCCATTTCCCTATCATATAGATCAACAATAAACCAAGGCCTTAATGAAATAAGCCCAATACACGAGGTGCATCAAATTAAAAGCCCATAATATTAACTAGGGCAAAAATCACGAACTATCTGAAATTGAAGCAAAAATCGCGCGACTCTCTGGAATTGCAGCAGCGCGGAAGATCCTTCCAACTTTGAGTAAACTTGGAATTTCTTCATTTTGAGCCATGAAGCTTGTTAGGTATTCATTTCTTGATTTCTTCGTTCTTTCAACTTCTTTTTTCCCGATCTACTCGTTATTTTTCTGCTTTCAGTGGTCGTTTGTATGCTTAGAAACTTGGTTTTCATTTCTACACAGGTTTTTGATGAAGCTCAACAATGAGACCGTCTCAATCGAGCTCAAAAATGGAACCGTTGTCCATGGCACCATCACAGGTTTCTATCTCTCTTTCACCCACAAATTATATTTATGCACACACTATCAAAATTTAATTTTTTTCGAACGCAGACATCGAAAGAGTCATGTAACAGGTGAGTCTCGAACTTGGGACCTCGAAGAAAGTATATCTTAGCCCAAGTCTTCTACCTATGTGCCAAGTATGATAAGTTTAAATTAGGGAAACTTATGAACCAGTCAAATCTAGAAAATAATGTAGTTATTATTGAATATTGTCACTAGTAGAATTAATGACGGCCTAGGTTCGTAATTACTTTGTGAGAAGAGTTCGTGAACAATTTCCCTTCAAATTATTATTGAGTTAATTATGAGAATTTTATTTAAATGCGTTTTAGCTATATCGAATAATATATAAGTTTAGTTAAGGGAAACAAGCCATGATACCTCTTGTGACTAGAGGTCATGGTTGAAAATCAAATCAAAGTTGTTCAACCCAACCCACAATAATAGATTTCAAATGTTATAAATTTATTGTTAATCAACTTTTTTAGTTTAATGGTTGACTAACTCGTTTTCGTTTCAAATTTCAAGCACATTTGTTTTTATCCTAAATTAGGTTTGGGTGAGTTGGTCGATTTGGCTTAATTTTTGCACACCTCTAATGCATATACTGTACTTCGTCACAAAAATTATACTCGAGTTGTTTCTCAAGAAGTTTTCAAGGAAAATGAGTAAAAGTTGAATACATATTAAATTTACAGTCTTACTTGAGGATTTTTTAGATGAACAACGATTGGAAGATGAGTATTCAATCTTATGACTCTTTGGTTTTGGAAATATATGTTGTTTTGTTTATGGTATATATATGTATGTGTAGGCTGATCAAACAAGACCGAGAGACTTGTATGCAAATCTAAGTTGCGATCTACATGTTGCTTCTGTTTTCTACAAATTACTTCTAAACATACATGGTTTTGGTGAGTATAAAAGAAATTGACACCATATAATTGCTAACTTCTAGTTTAAATATAGTTATCTTCAATGATATTGCTTTCATTAATTTTAATTTTATTTTACAGAATCAATGTCATTGCTTGTTTCTTATAAAACAATATGAACTTAAAGTAGAAGCACACACCCTTTGTACTTAAAACCCAAGTATTTGTCGAGGTTTGAAGTCGTTGATGGGTTGATTTGCTTGTATTACTTAGGTGTGGACATCAGCATGAATACACATTTGAAGGCTGTGAAGCTTACTCTGAAGGGGAAAAATCCAGTTACCATGGATCATTTAAGTGTGAGGGGCAACAACATCAGATATTATATTCTACCTGACAGCTTGAATCTTGAGACTTTACTAGTTGAAGAGACACCCAGGGTCAAGCCCAAGAAACCAACTGCAGGTATGCGTTGTTATTGCATTTTGCTTGAACTTTTGGTCATTTTCTGCAAATCAAATTTTGTTTCTACAGAATCTTAAGCTACCCATTTCCAGATATGTTGCTAATTTATTATTTCTTTACTCTGCTGCAACTATAGGGAGGGCAATGGGGCGTGGGCGTGGACGAGGCCGTGGCCGTGGTCGTGGGCGTGGACGCTAGATTTGTCGCTGTTTCAATTTTTGAGCCCCATAGTGAAAACTCTTGGTATCGTAGAGAAGGGTTACGGATTTAGTGACGTCAAGAAGTGGTATAGCAATTCACAGTTCAGTCTCATATGTTTATTACGATGCTGTCTACTTGTTTTTCTAATGATTGTTGTAACTTTGCTGCTATATTTTCTGGTGGATGGGAACTGCCCGGCATGTAAATGATTTACTCTCTTAATAGCACCCCAATCAATGACTGAACTTTTCCATGTTATTAGAGTTTAGACTGATATCGTGTTCTCTTACTTGTACTTTGAGTGTGGTTTCATCTTGTTTCATAGGATCTACTATTTTGAAACTGACGGATGTAGTGAGACTTTGTGGCAAACTTTGCTTCTCTAGAACCCTTTCTTTGCAGCAACTCGGACAAGCAATTCACCTTGAGGAGGTATTAAAGCCTCTGTACTCCGAATCTTACTCAGCTTCGAGGGCGAGCTTTGGACCGGGCTGCCATTTCTTAAACTTCCCGTCCTCAAAGTTGATCCAGGTGCACTAGCATTAGTGAACGTACAAGCAACTTTGTCAATGTCTGGCTCGGATTCAATTGAATCTCCATTTTTGTCGAGAATGATTGCTGCATCTGTTTTGATTGAATAAATTTCTGTTTCTTGAAGAAGAAAGATGAAGTGACTTTCTTTAGACGACAAATTTTCCCCTCTATAAATTTTACTTGACAGGAGGATGGTTACCATACTTATCGAACGAACATTAGGAGAGATAATTAATCAGACTAATGTTCAAGATAAAATTGTTACAAATTTCAGTGTTAGGTACATGTTGTCCACGTTTTTGTTATTACCAAAAGACAGTTACTGTTATTCCTTTCAAACCTATGGTTTTTTTCTTCTTTCTTTCATGCAAGACAATTGGTTGAATATCTAATACTCGGTTTAAGAGTGGCTTTTGCAATATTTCTAAACACATTTATACTCTTTAACTTTTCATAAAATTTTTAAAATTATCATTTAATTACTTAAACGGTGTACTGGTAACTATGACATTACACGACGTGTAAATGAGATTTGTTTGCATGTTACGATCCTCAGCTTGTTGTTGAAGAGACCATTGATCTATGAATTCTCTAATTCATTTTATGTTTCTGTTGGAAAATTTTGAATTTAGGGTCCAGGTCCCTTACAAATAATGGAACCACTATATTTATAGAGTTCTGGTTTGTACTTCATAGGCCTTTAGGTTTAACCCATGGACTTGGTCTTTATGTGTTTTCGGGTCTTACTTCATGGATCTTTGAGTCATATCATTGAATTTAGGTGTTTCATGAATTGTTGGGCTCACTAATATAGGTTTATACCTAACTTAATTTGGACTTAAATTCTTAACACACCAGTTCATAATTCAATTAATTTTGGGACAATTATAGATTTCTAATTAATCCAATATTTAATTGAATTTATTTGTAAATGATGTGGTAGTTTTTGGTTGGCTTAAGTTTTTCAGTATTTTTTATTCAATAAAATTTTTTTCAAACATGTAACCATCATATACGGTATAGTAGATCTATGATTTTTTTTTACACGTGTTTACTATTCTACTCTATTGATAAAATAATTTTAAAACCATATATTTTTTTAACAGCCTTATCAAATTTTAATTTTGTAATTTCTATAATTTGAATTTAGTTGTAAATTGACCATGCTGGCCTTAAAAATTTCAATTTGAATTTCATTAAAGGTTGTTGCCATTTTGACAAAATTTTAGTGAGAAAAATGATACTTTTATTTTATTATTTAGTTCAACAATATTTAGTTTCAAATTTGACTTTATATAGAAATATTTGTTTTTTTTTAAAAAAAAAAATTCCTAATTATGTTAGGTCATTGTTTTATATTTTAAAGTTGAATAAAGATGAAATAGAAGTATATTTTTTTAATGTGGGTAGAACAAGATTTAGAGGCAATTCCTATATTTCACCAAACTATATTAAACTTTAGAAGGTAAAATGTTTGAATCTTCCACATTTAAATTTCTTCTTCTTCTTCTTTTTTTGATAAAACTATATTTAAATTTCTTGAACTAAAAAAATGCATATTAAACCTAAATGGTAAGCACCAAAAAAGGTTACAAAAACTTTAAAGTGCCTTGAATATTATTATTATTATTATTAAAAGAAATAGATAAAAGAATAGTTATTCATTTGATTGTTTCCAAATCTGAAAAAAAAACAATAAACTTTGTATATTAATTTTTACCTTCAATTTTAGATAGACATGGTATCTTCTTCTAAATTTCAATTCCATTTTTTTAGCATCCCAATTCGTTTTTTTTAACCTTCAACGAATTATTCTCGAAAAGTAAATCGATAAAAAGTAAGAAAAATATTATAAATATATATAAAAACACTTGTCAACATAACTCTAAGGGGCGGTTTGTTTGACATATTTAGGTAGGAGTTAGTAGGAGGAGTTATTAACTCCTCCTAAAAAATTTACATCCAAACAAGTTTTTATTAATTCCTTCTCATTTTTATTTTTAAAAATAACTCTCATTTCTAATCATTCAATTTTAATCATTCATTTATAACTATTCAATCATTTCTAACCACTTATTTTTAATCATTCATTTCAAATCAATCAAAATAACTCATTTTTAACCATTCATTTTTAATCATTTCTTTTTTAACTACTAAAAATAACTACTAATTTTCAAATCTTCATCCAAACAAGATTTTGACTTTTAACTCCTCTATACAAAAACTACATCCAAACGAGTTTTTGACACAATTCTCAATTTTTAACTCCTCAACATAACTTCTCAATATAACTCCTTAACCTAAAAACTACCTAAATATGTCAAACAAACAGCCCCTAAAACATGTTTAACCAATAAGAACCATAATTTAGTATTGAATATATATATAAAAAAACAATTCTTTCAACCAACAAATGCAATAATTTAACGATATAAATATCTATTAATGATTAAAAAAACATAAATTTGAGTCCCACCTGATCGTCGTTAAACTAAAAACTACCATTTCAAAACATAGAAAATATAATTAGTAATCGAAAGATTAGGAATTTAAATCTACAATCGAAGGTGGAATTTCTAAAAAAATGAAGAAAAAAAAAAGAGCTGAAGCAGGCTGGATGAGTTTAAAAATAAAAAAATAAAAATTAAAGAGCCACGTGGTAGCCACGTAGGCCGAAGAAATCGGAGTATTGCCAGCGGGAAAAGCAAAATTTGTCGTAGCGGACGTTGGCGGGTTCATGTAATTTCTCTCTCTGTTATTTTTTCATGTCACAATTTCATAATTTCTCTAAGTTTTTCGAATTTTTATTAATATATTTTTTTTACCTTCCTCCCTTCAATTTCTCTCTGCCCTACTGTCACTTCCCCAAAAGCCAAAGATTAAAATTGGCTAAAAGTATTGGTATTTTGAATTTTCTTCCATCTTGAATTATCGAACGTTTAATTTTAACTTTATACCTAATAAAAGAGTTCAAAATAGATTCTTATGATAAATATAAAGTTAATATTAATGAAAAATTTAAAATGTAATACCAAAAAGTTAATTTTGAACATAGTTTTAAAATTTATAGCTAAAAGAAAGTTTCACACAGAAACTCATAGTAAAATCAATTTTAAGTTTTTTAAAATTAAATGACCAAAAATTAAAACTATAATTGAACAAATGGAAAAATACATGACCAAAACAATATTTTAAACCATTAGAATTGAATACCAACAAATATTCTCGAATTAAAAAAAAAACTTTTTATTACATACTAATTTCAAACATAACGAAAACAAAATAAAAACACTCAGATTGCTGCTAAGAAACTTGACTCAACTAGAAATCACCCATTCAATAACAAAGTAAGCAAATAACATATAAAAACAACAGCACACAAATAACTCAACGGCATCAAAGCACAACCACCCGAGTTCAACGCGGGCAAGTACGTTCAAAAGCCAAGGGCCCAACATTGTAAAGCACAACAGGTTTCTTATGGGGGCCGATGAAAGCCTTGCCCCGCTTCAACTCTGCACCCTCGGCTCCGCGGTTCAGCTTCGATGGCTTGTGGCAATGGGCGCTTGATGACTTCACCAGATGCACCTTGCACCGGTCCGATGCGTAGCTCGTAACGTTCTTTGGTGCTGCCATCCAGAAGTAGCCGTGCTTGTCTGTGGTGGCTGTCTCTACTACCGGAGGTAGCTTGGTGTTCTTGCATGATAGTTTCACTGTAGCGCCTATAAAATGTATACACACCCCATAATTAGATGTTATTTTTATTTGGTCCCTATACTTCAAAATCAAACTTTTTTACCATTAACATTTTAATAATGTTTGATTCCGTTGTTAGGATAATTGTTTACTCACTAAATATTGACTCAAATAATGATGGTACTAATTTTATAAAAGTAATCTGACAAGGCATACAAAAACTAAAATGGAGAGATTTATTCAATGTAAATGAAAAGGTATTTAATTTCGAAACATTAGTACCAAATAGAAACTAAATTCTAAATTTACTGATTAAAAATGTATGTTTAGTTTTTTTTAATAAAATGATTGTATAGGCAAACTATTAGAATTTGAAAATACTAGTTATTTTCATTTTATTATGTCAATCAACATTTTGTATTATCTCTCATCATTGAAATGTGAAGGGTAAGTGTGAAATATGTAAATCAAATAGAAAATCTAAGGATTGAAAATGTATATTTATTCTTTTTTCTAAAAAATGCAATCTTTTGAAGTTACCGGAAAGGGGTTTGGCTCCAAGAAGAGTTTCTACGCCATGGTATTTGCAAGACTTGCAGTAAACAACCCCTTCAACTTGGATCAAGCTTCTTGGGAAAGGAGTATGCGGTTTAGGTGACTGAGCCGGAACATGAACCGGGGAGGGAGCTGGGGCGTGGTGAGCCGGAGGGTAAACTGGGGAAGGAGAATGGTGGGGAACTGGAGACTGGCTCGGCGAGTGGTGGGAAACTGGAGACTGGCTCGGCGAGTGATGGGGAACGGGAGACGGGCTCGGCGAGTGGTAAGGGCTTGGAGCGGCTTCAAAGACATTGAAACTGCAGCAGAACAAAAGCACAAGAACTGAAGCGCATGCTACAACAAAAGCCATTTGGAATTGATATGGAGATTCTAATGTTGAAAGCCTCATTTATAATGCCTCTCACTTAATTATACGACAAAAAGTAAGTTGTAGAAATTGATTCATTGACATATATAGATATTATTTCATTTTTCTAATTTTTTAATAATACGATTTAAATTTTGTAATTTTAGCAAATAGATTCTTTAGATAGAAAAGAATGAGTTCGATTAAGCAAAGATTACAGGGTCTATTGAAAACAACTTTAAAAAATTGATAGATCAAATTGATTTTCTAATGAATTAATTTTGTAAGAAACTACAAAAATAAGTATAATGCAACCATTTTCAATCTTGAATTAGGAGGCTGGTAGAGAGCTTGAACCACTATGCCTAATAATAGTTTTTATGGCTTTATTTGGTGCATGGAGTAGAAGTTAGAAATTCTCAGGTTGTTTAGAGTTTGAAAGTTTATACTTTGAACGTTTGAAGTATAAAGTTGTTTAGAGTTTTTCCCTTTCAAAAAATCAATAAGTTCTTTAGAGATTGTTTGGATGTGTTGATTTACTTTGAGTTCATGTCATAACCGGATGTGCAGTTCCGGTTCATTTCGAATATCATTCGAGAAAGAAAGTTGTTGACTATATTTGGTTAAGAGAAATATTTGTCCCTTTATGAATAAGTAGGCAAACCTTCATTATTATATATATGGTGTCATATATTTATTTTCTTTTTAATAAACAAAAATTTTATGATAAATGATGTCATATATATACTAAAAAGGGAATGCCTCCTTATCCATGAAAAAAATAAGTATTTCTCTTTGGTTAATTATAACCATTATTATCGAATGGGTCAGTGGCGCAATAGTTTCAGTGTTTGGTTGTAAACCAGTTCAACACCAGCGTCACAGTTTCGTATATACTAAAAAAAAACCATAATTTTTGTATCTCTCGTTTTTCTTAACCTAAATAAGAAGCAAGCTTAGTCTTTATTTTAAATTGTTGATGCACATGTAAATCGAACTACTTAAATTGTCAAGTCTTATTTTTCCTCTCCATTATTTATAGATATCAATAATAATTCAATAATCAAAAGGTTACGGTCCCGTTTAATAACCATTTCGTTTTTTATTTTTTATTTTTACTTTTTTTTAAAAAACATGTTTGTTTGATAACTAATTTCGTTTTTTGTTTTTGAAAATTTTAAAATATTTTTAAAATATTAAAGAAATTTTAAAAAATTAAAAAATTAGCTTTTAAAACAATTTTTTTTAAAGTACGAAAAAAAAGAATAAATAGTAAAAAACTAAAAAAATCAAAACAAAATATGATATTTGAAAACAAAAAACAGTTATCAAACACGTTTTTTATTTTTAATTTTTGAACATAAAATTAAAAAGAATTATTAAACATATATGATTTTTATTTTTTAAAATAAAAAACAAAAAAATAAAAAACTAGAAATAAAAAAATAAAATAATTATGAAACGAACCCTAAGCCTATAAATTTAAGTCTCAAACTCTAAACTAAGGTTAAACTATTCTTGAAGTCGGTGTTCAGTGAAAACAAATTGAAAATTGATTTTCAAATATCTTTTGTCATGAACTTCAAGAATTAAAACTTTTATTCGTATGCTTTTTCAAAAAAAAAAAAAAAAAAACTTTTATTTGTATGCGCATTATGTTTTATTTCTTAATCCATCACATTAATATCTAAAACACGGGAACAAAAAGTAATGGATATTTAGACCAAATACATAGAAACAACGAAACAATATGGTCAAACGTTGAAAAGTCCAATGGTTCAAACCTGCTGGCCCAACGTACATCCGCCACGTGTCATAGGTGGTTTTAATTGAGTTTTTAAATAAAGAGCCAGACTCACATACCAAAATTCTAACTCAATAAGTTCAACAACTTTTCTTAATCCCATTTCCATAACTATTTTAAAATATTAATTTGTGTCTTTTATTTATTTATATTTTTTATTTTCTAATATTGAGTCTTAAAAGTTTGAATTTGTTTCAAGAAATGAAGGGGAAAAAAGATGGGAATTGACAAGTGGAAAGAGATGGTTGTGCACATGCATTCTTGGTCTGTGTTCCCAAACACTTTCTTAAAATAACACAATTTTTTAGATTAAAAATTTAATTTCAGTTTTAATACAAAGACCAAGTATAAAGGATTAAAGTTGAATAGTGAAGGTATAAAAATTAAAATGAAATAAAAACTATAATGCACTCTTGCTTACTCCCATCCTTAACACTGCAAGCTTTATTATTATATTTTTTAGTATAAACTGGGAGAGGAGAAATACAAACTTTACAAAGATGATACTACTATTCTTAAATAAAAAAAAGTCAAACATCGATTCTCAAGATCAAACTCGTGACCATAGTGTTGAACTGAATTTCCACTAAACAATGAAATCATGAGGTATCATCCCTTTCGATAACTATAACTTATTTATTTATGTTTCATAGTTATGGAAATACATGAAATTAGGAGCTCCATTTCATAAGTAAATGAAAGCAAAACTAATTAACCACCTTAGTGTATACCCAATGATGAGAGGTCTTGGATTTGAGTTCCCCACTTCAATCGTTGGAATCTCAAAAAAAAAAAAAAAATTAACCACCCTAAAATCGCTCATTGTTACTCTAATTATCAACTTCACCATTCTTTGAAAGAAATCTTGAATTTAGTTATCATAAATTTAAAAATTAGAATTTATCCGTATGATTTTAAAAGGGGTTTTTGCATGTATATTATAAAAAAATAAAATAATTTCATGTATAGCACAATTTTCAAACTTATTCATTTATGGCACAAAAGTGATTGAAGTTTATTAGTTTGTCGATTGAAGTCTATCAGTTGAATTGATAGAAGTCTAAGATCTATTAGTTGAATTGATAAAAGCCTATTAGTTGACGGATAGAAGTCTATCAATTGAACTGATAGAAGTCTAAGGTATATCAGTTGAACTGATAGAAATCTAAAATCTATCAGTTGAATTGATAGAGTCTAAATAAGAATTTTGGGCAAAATGTACTATGAATGAAATTATTTTAAAAAATGGGCTACAATTGTAATGAAGAGCAAAAAATATGCTATGGAGGATAAATTCCCAAAGTATTATTATAAGAGGATTTTGCATGTATATTAAAAAAAATAAAATAATTATCCATGTATAGCACAATTCCTAAACTTATTCATTTGTGGCACAAAAATGATTGAAGTCTATCAATTTGCATTGTTCAATCACTCAAAATCGATTGAAGTCTATCAGTTGAATTGATAGAAGTCTAAAGTCTATTGGTTGAACTGATAGAAGTCTATCAATTGAACTGATAGAAGTCTATCAATTGAACTGATAGAAGTCTAAAGTTTATTAGTTGAACTGATAGAAGTCTGATAATGTCAGAATAGCAATTTTGGTCAAAATATGCTATGAATGAAATTATTTTAAAAAAATGTGCTATAATTATAATGAAGAGCCAAAAATATGTTATGGAGGATAAATTCTCATTTTAAAAATTAAAACATAGTTTATACCAAGTTTGATAAAAACTAAAAAAAAATACTTTATATCATTTGTGAATTAAGTATACAAAATTTAGTTATTTATATAAATAATGATGTGAGTTAAGTAATCAATTAAACAAAAAATCACTTAATTTATGTGTGTATTGTTTTTTTTTTCACGTATTTAATTTACTACCCATTACAAAGGATATGTATTCATTTTTAAATTTTATCTAATCAATAGGTACTAATTTATACTTTTTAAAATTATATATACAATATTCTAACAATTTTTTCCACGTTAAGATTAAATTCTAATTTACTTTAGACCAAATTTACAATTTACTTCTTTTTGTTTAGTTAATAGGTCCAAAAATCATTAGTTTTCTTCCATATACGCAAGTAAAAGTCAATGCATTGGCAAATGTGTTCTACGTTAATACTATTCTAAGGGTCAACGCGTTCGCAAAGAGGGTAATTGAATTAATATTCGACACATTATTCTTAAAAACAGCCTGCGAGATCTTTAATAAAGAATTAGGCTTGTTGATGCCAAAATTTGGTCTCCAGGATCAATGGTGAATTTGTATTTCGTTGGGACGAATACCTGCAAAACAAACAATAATCAATGAATATCAGTGTGCTGTGAGCCACGTAGCCTCCGATGCCTAAGTCAATCGAGGTCCAAAAGTGTAGATGAGTTGTTTCTAGGGTTTAGAATTAGCTTACCTTATGACTAACTAGCTTTCCTATATATAGAAGGCGGGTAGGTGGTCACTTTTGCTAAAAATATAAATTATAATTGTAGAAATATTCTTTTAAGTGAATATTTCTAATTTAGGAAAATATCCTTTCTTGGGCCGAGTCCATTTTTGGGTCTAGCCTCTTGTAATTGAGTTGGTGAGTTTCATTAGGTCTTGACCACGAATTCCACCCATAACAACACTCTTTCAAATAAATTACCATCGATAAGTTTGTTTTTTTTTTCCTTTAAAATTTTGCATTTGTGTTCATAATTTAAAACTCTAACAGTAATTCTTGATTCTTTTTTTAGGACATTAAATTCTTAATATTAAATAAAACATACTAAACAAATATAACACAAATTCAATTAACAAGATATATTAAGCTTTTTTTTAGTATATATTGGGGGAGGAGGGACAAATACCGATTCACGGGCTCGAACCTACGACGATGGTGCTGAATTGGTTTACAACCAAACAATGAAATCATTGTACCACTAACCATTCGGTCAAGGTATATTAAGCTTACGGGCATGGTTTCCACTTTTATTATGGATATTTTAATATCTTTTCATCTGATTTTTTTGAAATCATTCGTTAACACGGGCGGATTGTCATATAGATGAGGAGCTATGATTCTCACAAAAAAAATTGAATGGATCGGTGACGCGATTAGTTATCTGATTTGGTGTTAATTCATTTCCACTCATGGTCATGGGTTCGATCCTAGAGATGTTCGTTTTCCCCGCGGGGACCCGCCCCTAACGAGGCGGGGAACGAGGTGGGGATGGGAGAGAAAAAATTCTCCGTGGGTTAATTGGAGCTGGGGACGGGGAATGTAATCCCCGCCCCAATTACTTAAAAAAAAAAAAATCTTCTATATTTAACCTCTTTTATTTCAAATAAAAAAATATTTTTTGATGAAATTATCCATGCATATAAGTATTTTTCTTTAATAATTTTGAAATTTATAAATATTTTCTAAAAAAATCTAATTATTTAAAAGTATTGTCCAAAAAAATATATAAAAAATGTAAAAAAAAAATTTTGCAAAAATCCCCATGGGGACCCAATCCCCGAAAAAAAATCGGGGATTTTTTCGAGGACGGGGATTAAGTTAAGTGGCGGGAACGGGGACGGGGAAGCCCTTCCCCCGTGGATAATTGTAATCTCCTTGAGCAATACTTACCTACACATGAATGTGTAGAATGAGTATACGTGTTGCTTATGTGACACTAAATTTTTACCACACATTTACATAAAATTAATAAAACATTGGAAAACAAAATAAATATGTGATAAGTAAGTAATGCTCATACCCTAACTTGTACTTTTAAAAAAAATAATCTCACAAAAAAGAATTTAAATAACTATATTTTAATTTTTTCTTTTTTAAAAAATTGTAAATTGTTCTATTTTAATTGACCCCTCCTAAATTGAATGGGCAGTTTTTAATTATTTTTTTCTCTTTCTTGCAAATGAGAGTTTAGGGAATAAAAATTATTTTAACTTAAAAATAAATTAAAAAATAGTCTCCACAGTATGCAAGAACTAACCTCCTCGCCTGCGTGCGTACCACACCACACTTAATATATATATATATATATTTCTGTTCATTTCTTTATTTTAATATCTGTTATTCTCAAACGGCGAAGGAAAGCAACCAAAAGATTCTAAATTCATCGAATTCCGTTATGAATCATAAAACCCTTTTCTAACGGCGAAATTTCCCGGTGATATGGCTCCAATGCCGCTCCGATGATCCATCATTTTGCCAATTTCCTGGTTAGTTTCTTCCCCATTTGCTCTCATTTGGGTCATTTCTCGATTCCTCTAAATTTCTTAATCTTGCGTGCGGTTCACTCTTCTGTTGCGGTTAACTTTGATTCTTCTTGTTTATGTGAAATCGATGGCTGAAGTATCAATGCGATTGGGGATTGACTTATTCTTTGCCGTTCTTGTAGGGTTACGAGAAAAAGGGGGTTTGAATTATTCCCTTTGTTTTTTTACTTTCTTTATTGAAAATTCTGGTGTTGGATTTTTCTAGACCTATGAGCGCAGGTTGTTTGACTTTTTGATGGCATAAGTTAAGGTTTCAAAAGTGGAAGACGACAAATTTGTTGATTTTTAGACAGAGTGGAGCGTGTAGAAGGGTTTTGGAGAAGACTTCAATTTGGGGGCTCTGAGATTGGGACTTTTCTATTGGGTGTTTCATGGGATTTATTGGGTTTCAAGGGATTTTGGTTTTGATGGATATGAGATTATTGGTTGAGATTGGCTTGTTCTTGATTCATCTTCATGGCTTTGCTTAGTCCTCTTAAGAAAGAAAGAAGCAATTCTGTTTCTGTGGCTGTTTTTCTTTCTGTTTTGTTGATGGTTGATGGGATTTATTGAATTGGGGGTTTTGAGCTGTATGATTCAGGCTAGATTGTTTCAGAATTACCCTTTTGCATTCAAGCCTTCCTCTCACCTGGTGATCAAGAAAAGTAAGAAGGTTTTTGGATTCGAGATCGATTAGTTTCTTTTGTCTTTTTGTTCTTATAAAGCCATGGGGGAAGATGCTAATTCTTGGTTAAGAAGAACCAGTTTTTCTCACACGATATGCTACCGTTTAGAGTCCTTACGATTGGGTTCGTTTCCGGTCACCACTCATCCACCCCTCAATTCAGTTGTGCAGTCAAATACTGTCACAGCTCCTTCTCATCATAGAACTACCATTCGTGAGAATGTCGATGTTCTTAACAAGCCGAGGTCTCTGTCTCCGCCTTCACAAACTACACTCTCGGGCGCATTTAAGGATGCACGTAGTGATCAGAAGCGATTTTCAACTCCACAACCTCGGAGGAGAGAACCTAGAAAAGAGGAGGGTAAAAGTCTATTGAGTAAAGAAGCTAAGGTGCACAATTCCTCAAAGGAAGAGAAGTTGAGAAGCCCTCTGAGGAATTTTGCCTCATTTAAAGACAATAAGAAATCCAAGTCCAGAAAGGAGTCTTCTTGGACCAAGTTTTTTGAGCACGGTGGAGGGAAAGTCACTGCTGTTGAAGCTGTAGATGAATTCTCGGTCGACTTGTCTGAGTTGTATTTTGGGCCTAGATTTGCTTATGGAGCTCATAGTCGGCTTTACCATGGATGTTATTATGAAAAAGTTGTTGCTATTAAGAGCATCGATCTACCGAAAGGTGACGAAAATGGAGATCTCGCAGCTCGCCTAATAAAGCTGTTTTGTAGTGAAGTAACCCTTTTATCTCGTCTTCACCATCCCAATGTTCTAAAGGTAAACAACCCACTGATTGATTGATGATAAGTTCATGTGAAATAAGGTTCTGAGCTTATTTTAACTAGATTTACTTTTCAGACATATATTTCTGCTGAATTTGAATGTTTGATGGTATAAGTTTCAGTTGAGAAAAATATTATCTTTAAGTTAGATATGAGTTCTCGGTTTCTGCTTGAAAAGAAGCAAAAAACCATGTCTACTGAGTTATGCATTGACAACATTGTATTCAACAATGTTTTGCAGCTGGTGTCAGCTTTTAAAAAGCCTCCTACTTATTGGATCATCACCGAGTATCTATCTCAAGGTTCATTAAGGGCATATCTACATAGACTTGAAAACAAATCTCTCCCACTGCAAAAACTCATTGCCATGGCCTTGGACATTGCTCGTGGGATGGAATACATTCACTCGCAAGGCGTCATTCATCGTGATCTCAAACCTGAAAATATCCTTATCGATCAAGACTTTCATCTAAAGATTGCCGATTTCGGCATTTCTTGTGAGGAAGCACATTGTGATACACTGGTCGACGACCCGGGAACTTATCGTTGGATGGCCCCTGAGATGATCAAACATAAATCTTACGGACGAAAGGTTGATCTCTACAGCTTTGGACTTATCCTGTGGGAATTGGTGGCTGGAAGAATCCCTTTTGAGAATATGACTCCCATCCAAGCAGCCTATGCAGTTGTGAATAAGGTACTAGTTGTTTTGTACCATCTTCATTTACCAACTTATCTCTTCACATCTGGAACATTGACACTGTTGTTTCTTTCAGAATATCAGACCGGTCATCCCGAACGAGTGTCCCTCGGTGATTGGGGCGTTAATCGAGCAATGTTGGTCGTTGCAACCGGAGAAGAGGCCGGAGTTTTGGCAGGTGGTGAAAGTACTAGAGCAACTAGAAAGTTCAGTTGGGGGAGATGGGACATTGATGAATGTAGAGCAGAAGCCAAGTTGGGAAGATCACAAGAAAGGTTTAAAGCATTGGATGCAAAAGCATGGTCCTCATCATTCTCAGACTTCTCTGACCTCCAAACCTAAATTCATATGATTCTTTCTCTGCCTTCTTTTTTTTTCCTTTATTGAAAATATCACATTTGCTACCCATGTTCAATGTAAATAAAAAGAAAAACGTTTGTAGTTTTTTTGGTTCATTTGTTTTTGTTTCTAACATTCACGTGACTAAAATGAATGTGGTACATTTCACCTGTTGTAAACTTAACCGAAATCTAGTAGTGTCTAGTTTGCCCAAAAAGAGTTGTTCTATGTACGATTTAATAATTATGAGTCTACATATTCCAATCCTCCTTACCAAATAGTGTTGAATAAAAAAAATTCTCTTTTTGAAGTCTGGTTGACCTCTTCATTATTGGTTTATAATCTAGGTTATTTTCTTGTTGGCGAAAGAGTGAATAAATTTAATATGACATTTACTTAATAGTTCAAAAGAGAGTCCAAATATCTAAGTTTTGAAAAATGTTCAACAAGCTCTCTAGTTCTATGTTGTCTAATCAATTCCTAATCTATGGGGTATTTTGTGAAGTGTAATCTTCAGAAATTTACTACACTTTTTAAGTTTGAAAAATTCTTAGACATAACAATGAAAGTTTAGTGAATTATCATATATAAATTTTGGTAACCCGTTGAAAGAGATTCCAAAAGTTTAGGATCAATCTTTTAGTTTAATTAATTGAAGGGACATTTTACCTTACAAAAATGAGTTGATGCAGGCTATGAATGTCTTTTTTTTTTTAACATAATTTATTAACGTTAAAATTTCACTTTTTTCCATAGAAATTTCTCCCACTTTCAAATATCACACTTTCAAATATCTATTTTTTTGAGTTTGATTGAATTTAATGGGCACCTCCTTAATTCAACAACACTTATCCAATAAAAACCCAGCCGTGATTTTCCCAAATTTGACAATGGATTCGTAGTATGGAAACATATCTAATTTGAAAAGGTCAAAATATTATTTTGTTTAAACGCAAAGAATTTCATAGGGTCAAAATAATACAAATTCTCTTTGGAAAGAAATTAACTTTTGCCCCTCACTTTAAGCTGAGTAAATAAAAAGTTTATTTAAAATATGTGTGAGTATAGTTTCAAACTTTTGTTTACGGACTAACTCTTTTGCCCTTATCATTTAATTATTAAAAGAATTTACAAGAAATTAGTTCTCAAATACATTATCCCCATAAATTGTATTTATAAGCAAAACTACCCATTCCAATTTCGAACCATCTATTTTTGCTTTATATCTTCTCTTACCATATTGGAGCACAATGTATATATATTTTAAATATAGCTTTAATGAAATTGTCCGCTTTGATGCTACAAAAATAGGGCATAAAACTTGTACTAACAATCTCCGAGTTAAAGTTGGTTCTCTCTCACACACCTATATAACACTTGATTATAGTTTAATGCCGACTTTGTTTTTTTTTGTTAGTTCAACAAAATTTAAGAAGTTTGTCAAAAAAAAACAAAATTTAAGTAGAAAAAAAATGAATATATTAGATGCTAAAATATAGATCTTTTATTCTTTCTCAAATGTCAGCATAAAAAAAATCAGAATGTTGTTTCTAAATAATAATCACATTCATAATAATAATCAGAATGTTGTTCACTTTATTTCTTCGATTATCCTAATATTGTAGTTTATGGACGAATTAGTAGTATCTTGAGTTTAGAGGAGCTGACTCCAAAAATGTCACACATGAATTTGGACCATAGGGACAAAATTGGGCTCAGAAGAATTACATTTGGGCTAAAAAGCCCAAACTGCTACCCACGACAGGAGGTAGTCGTAGGCGAGTGAGCATTTCTCCTTCTTGGATGCCCACAGTCCAATAAGGCAAGATCTGGGCCAAGGCCCAAACAAGACACCACGGCCCAACTCAAGGTGAGCAATTTCCCATGCCGGCGTGATTCTTGCACCCCACAGATAAATAAATAAATAAATATTATTAAAAAAAAAAAAAAAAAAAAAAAAAATCTCTACCTACAACCTATTTGAAGGAAGGATATAAACTCTAGGTCAGTCAACCTTCATAAAAATAGATACTTATAACTTTTCATTTTTATGTTTTAAAACCATAACTTTGTTACACAGACAATCAAAGTTTGGCACGCCACTTTTTTTCCCCATTAAACAAAGTCATCGTTCAAATATGTGTTTCAAAAGTATAACAAAGTAAGCTTTTTGTCCTCGGATTTAAACATGTGGGACCCAAAATGTTACACTGTTTTATTAGAAGCTTAGCCAACCTCCTCCTATTTGTTCTAAAAATAAATTTGTGGGCACAAAGAGCCAGCTCACAAAGCCTGTGGTTTGTAATGGAAGAAACAAACCACTATTTTGTTTATTCGCTTATGAATCACTATTTTACCTCATAGATTTGTGGTCCGATTGGTTATTTAGTTTGGTGTTAATCTATTTTCATTCTACAATCACGAGTTCGTACTTAAAAAAATTGTTTTTTTTACACTAGGAACTCACCATCAAAATCATTCTTTTAAAGCTTAAGCTTTTATAACATATGAATGTGGGTGAACCTATTAATAATAAACACTATTTCAACAAAATTTTCAAATCACTCAACTTCTGTTTATTTTTTAGAGTTTAATTATTGGAAAATTCGAAACATAACTTAAATTCAAACGGGAGAAAAGAAAAAAAAAATTAAGTGGCCCTTCGTTTAAATGCCAAAACATACCACTTAGCTGAACTCAATCTATTATATAATTCAAAAAAAATTATACATATGTAACTGCTTAACTATTAATATATAGTATTGGGTTCATGCCCGAGGTCTATGCTAAATCCAACCTTTTGTACAGAAATGTAAGAGTTCTTAATTTCTCAATAACACAAAGAAATTAATTGTTATCCACAAAAGAAAAAGAAGAAAAACAAAAATATTCAAAGTTCACTCCTTCACATCCTTCACCTGCCATTGACAATGGAAGTAGACCAAGAAAGGGAAGTTGAAGAAGATTGAAGAAAATCATCAAAAGTTGGATGCAATTTATGCCCAAAACCATCACTAGAACCATACCATTTTCCTGGTGACTTCAATCTTTGAAGCAAATAAGCATTCATACTCTCACTCTCATTTTCATCCAACTCAATTTTCCCATCCAAAACCTTCACTATTTGCCTCATCGTCGGCCGAGTGTTCGGGTCAGGATACGTACACAACAATCCCAAATGCAACACTCTCTCGACTTCCTCCTCGCTCCACCCGCCCTTCTTCCCCAGCCTCTCATCAAGCGCTGCCATCAACTCCCCTTCAACGACCAACTGCCGAACCCAATCCACCAATGGCGGCTTCCCTACTTCTATTGGCCTCCTCCCACACATCACTTCCAAAATCAAAACACCAAAACCAAACACGTCCGATTGAGCCGATGCTCGCCCGGTCCGAACCAACTCGGGTGAGATGTAGCCCATCGTGCCAACAACTCTAGTCGTGGTAGCCACTTGGCCATGGCCGTGGACTCGAGCCAAGCCGAAATCTCCTAGCCTACCATTCATGTCTTTATCTAGCAACACATTACTAGCTTTTATATCCCTATGTAGCACCTTCGATTCCCAACCTTCATGTAGATACAAAACCCCAGATGCTACGTTTTTCAATATCCTAATTCGATCATCATAACTCAACATTTTTCTCTCGTCGCAATCAAATATCCATTGATCCAAACTTCCATTTTCCATATAATCATAAACCAATAAGAAATTCCCCTTCTCTTTCTTGCACCAACCTCTCAAACTCACAAGATTTCTATGCTTTAATCTCCCAATACTCGAAATCTCAGCTAAAAATTCTCGCATCCCATCGTTTTCGTGGGAAATTCGCTTCACTGCAACTTCAAACCCACCGCCGGCCAAAACCCCTTTATGAACTTTCCCGTTGCCACCGATTCCGATGACGTTTTCTTCTGCAAATCCCTTCGTCGCCGTTTCGATTTCTTGATAAGTAATCCTATGCGGCCAATACTCCAATTCCCAATCCTCCATTTCCGCTCTCTCCTTCGCTCTCCTCCGGTGATCGGCGATCAAAACCCCCAAAATCGTAGCGACAAAACAAACGGCAATAACTCCGCCGACGGTCACGGCGGCGATGAACCATTTCGATTTGGTAAACGGGTCTTTTGGAAGAACGAACGACGGCAATCCAGAAGTAATCAAACCGTCACTCAACGAAAAATTCGTGTTGCTGAAACTCCAAGCTAAAACGTTGTGACCCTGAACTAACTGCCCGGTGGCGCCGGTGAACCCCACGTACATTTCATCCAAGAAAATCTCAGAGAGATTGACGGCGGCGTTAATCAACGGCCGCCGTGGCTTCTTCATTCCCGCCGGAGCAATTGTAACATTCATCTCAAAGCCGAAATAGTCAACCCAGACTTGGTAATTCTCGCCGCTATTAAGCCTAAACTTATTCAACGGCCCGCCGTGGTCGGGCCAAAACCCAGCATCGCCAGTGAAGTTAGAGGTCAAGGAATTAAAGTTGATCCCGACGTGATTGTCATTTGGGTCGTTGAATTCTTGGTTGCGAAAGACATCGAACTCGATTCCAAGCATGTGGTTGGTGGGGTTTCCGTTGTTGGTGAAATTGAGAAACCCCAGATTCTGAGCAGAGGTGGTGCCGGCGATTCCGGTGGCGGGAACGAAGATGAAGACGAGGCCGTGGCCGGGGAGGACGTTCTTGAAAGGGGCCATGGCGAAGATGAAGGAGGTGGAGAAGGGGAGGACGGTGGAGTTTTTGGTGGGGATTTTGGAGGGAAACAGAGCGCGGCCGATAGAGAAGCTGGATTGGTTGGTGAGGGCGAGGAAAGAGGATTCGATGGTGGCGTTGCCGTAGAGAGAGAGGTCGGTGGAGTTGAAGCCGTTGAAGAGGAAATCTATGGCGGATGCTGTGGAGAAGAGAAGGGGGAAAAAGAAGAGGAGAATGGGGAGTTGCAGAACCGCCATTGAAGCAGAGTAAGAACAGGGGAAAGTGAGAAATGAAGAAGGTGGGTTCATTAAAGAGGGAGACGGAAGCACGTGATTCGCACGTGTGGATAGGTTAGAAGGTAGCAAGGTACATGGGGCCGAACTCGGTCAACCATTATTAGGCTCGTAGTTTGAAACACCCCCTTCGCCGACTTACTTTTTCTTCTAATTCTATCCACTTTTCGAAGTTTTTATTTATTTATTTTAATTCCATAATATTTTTTTATAGATTATAATAATTGAAGGCGAAAGATTCGAACATAAAACCTCTGCTTATTGGATATACATTAATGTTGTTTTTTTTTTTTTTTTAAATTGATATACATTAATGTTGTTGAGCAATTACTCATATTTATCAATTTTATAATAATTAGGATAAAGTGACTCAAATTTAATATTGCTACCTCTTGATATGAGTAATTACTCTTAATTATTCATAATATATAATATGAGCCTAATGTCTAACTTCTCAAAAAAAAAAAAAAACCTTAGTTTAAAGTTTTTTTTTTTAACTTTAGTTTAAATAGTGTGATTAAATTGAAAAAAATAAGATAACCTATTATGCAAATCTAGACGTAGCCAATAAAAATAATAATTTAATAATATAAATATATATTCAATAACCAATAAGTTATATGAATTTTAAAATTTTAATTATTAATAACTCAAAATAATAATTATTATTATATTATCATAAACCCAGACTTAAAATACATAAAGTTAATATGGACAACTCATTGGTTACTTTTCAAAAAATAAAAAATAAATCGACGATTAAAGTATACTGTTTTTTTCGTAAGTTGAATTGGAGGTTCAAATTTTCAACCACTTTTACTTGTTGAAAAAGAAAGACAAGATCAAAATTTTAATCTATATTATTTTCTCCTTATTTTTCTAAATCAATCTCCAAAAAAAAATTAAAAAAAAAAAATTGAACCGGCCGGCAATTGTTTATTGTAAAAATATATTAATGTTGCTTCATTTTTTTTTAATTTAATTCAACGCGAATTAAAATGATTGAAAAATCAAAATTATAACCTATTTATTAATGGATATAGAAGATATACATATTGGAGAAGAGGGACAAATACCGATTCGCGGGTTCAAACCTGTGACTGGTGTTGAACTGATTTACAACCAAACAATAAAACCATTTCACACCCATTATATATTCATTTTTATGTATTTGAACTACGATTCTAATTGCATTTCTTTTGGCAATTACATTTATATTTTTTTCCAACATATTTATTTTTATTGAAATTTTATAGGTGAGACAAATAGATAACCAGTAAAAATTTAAAGATTAAGGTCTCCTTCACATTTTTAGAATATTAAGTTTAGATCTCGTATTTTCTTATATTTAGTATTTAGTTATTATATGTTTTTAAATTTTATGATTTCTTTTCTATGTGTACGTTTTAAAAAAGAATTAAATTTTCAATTTTTGACTATTCTAAAATCAATACACCTTTAAAAAAAATACTTCTTTTCTTAATAAGATATACATTAAGATGTACATTTAAAATGTGAGAAAATTCACGAACATGTGTGTGTTTGAGATAATATAAACATATATTAGGAAGTTTTGAAAGACCAAATTATAATTTTCTTAGTTGGTAAAGTTTATAAATCAAATAGATACAGATTAAAATTTGAAAGACCAAACTATGCAAGAGTTCAACATTAAACTGGAACAAAAATGAAAGCAAGGAAATCAAGATGAGATGTATTACTAAAAAAATCTTTTATAATTAATTCAACAAAGTCAAGATTGTTGAACTATTGATGTGATGTCTTTGATTTTTTTTGTACGAAAAGTTTGCAATAGAAAACTAAAATTCCAAATGAACAGGCAGGAAGACAAAATAGTGATTAGATTAAAATATGAAAATAGCAGAATTTTTTATATTATCAAATTTAGATTGTGCATTTCTATTTGGAACAACTCAACTTGTTTTTTTTTTTTTGTATTTGCTCCAAAAAAAAAAAACTTATTTTTCTTTTGTTTAAAAATAGAAGCGTTTTCTTTCATCGATTTTTTTATGAATATTTTGTTAATCATGATAGGCGGAAACGGCAATGGTCTCACGTGAAAGGTGGACTTCAACAAAAACATTTTAATAAATCAGAGAGAGTTGGTAAACATATATATTTTTATAATCTTCCTTTTTGTTGGTGAAATTTTTTAAAATATTTTACAAAAATAAATAGAAAACTGAAATAATATTAAAAAGTCACTATCTTACTCATTGCAAGTAACTTGTTTTGACATATAAATTCAATTAAGTGAAATTGGCTCAAGAGTAGGTTTGGACTTTCTAATCTTAAATATATTTTTGTATTATATAAAAAATACAACTCAAACTGCGACCTATAATTTTTTTTTTACTTATTTTCTTTTTTGAATGCAGGAATTTTGTTAAGTAGAAAGTCCATAATATTTAAATAGATAATGATTAAAATGAATGTTATAAAAAAATCAAAAGCCAAAATATCTAATTTAGTTTTTTTTAACAATACAAACCAAGAAACTTCAACCTATAATTTCTTAGTTATTAAATTGTACGATCATCAAAGCTATGTTCTTTTGTTCGTTAAAATTTAGAATTTTTTAAAATATAAATTAAGGAAGGAGGACCAATAAACTATATAGATGACACATAATTTAGGGTTATACACATTTTAAAAATATACATTTAATTTAGTCATGATCTTATTACTAACTTGAAAATCAAACTACCAGTGAAACAGTTTTGTATTTTGTGGTCTAGATAGTTGAATCAGAGAAAAAAGAATATGACTATTTTAAAAGGTTGTATTAATTTGTTAATTTTCAACTTATTAATATTTCAAATCAATTAGGAGGAGTTTGAGGTTGATTATTGGCCCAATGATTTCATTGTTTGATTGTAAACTCGAAAAAAAGAGTGATTATAATGACTAATGAGGATTAGTGTCGCATGTTTCGGGCATATCTCAACAACTGTTTTTTAGACAAAATCGAAAGTTATTGGTTCAATTTAATTTATATTTGGTCACGAGTTCGAGCCAAAAAATCGGTATTTGGCTCTCATATTATTTGAGAGTAATTGTGCCCTCGATGTAGGATTTGTTGGTCCTCCTTCCCCCACCATATACTAAAAAAAATACTTAATTTATATTTATAAAAAACTAATAAAAATCAAATGAATAAAATCGGAAACAAATAAAAAAAAATGGAAACAATAATTTTGTAGTTTATTGGAGATTGATTTGATTTTTCTTTTTATCAAATCAATTGAATATTATTGATTTGACCTAAAAAATGAAAAAAGAAAAAATCAAACTAATAATTTTTTTTTTTTTTTATTAAGGATGGTTAAATTTTGATTTTTGTCAAATTAACGAAATCAATTTAATTCTCAATTTGACTTAAAATATAAAAAAATCTAACCGAAACCGCCCCACAAATTCTATCATCTGTTGGGCATCAGAATGATGCAAACATCGCCCCTACTTTTATCTTTCATGTCCTTTTCGCCCGCTTTGTCTCCACTATTTAAGGGTGTCTGTATACAGAGGTTTGGAGAGATTAAATATGGGCTGTTTCAACTTTAAGAGGGTCTGTATACAGAGGTTTTTACTAATACAATACATAAATTATACTTATTTTGTTTAAAACCTAATTTTAATAACTTTCATCAATTTACTTCTTTAAGTACAAGTTGAAGAAAGGGGATTACAAACCTTACAAAGAAGTATTATTGTTCTTAAATAATTGAGAGTCAAATATCAATTTTTAAAATTTAACCAATAATAAAAATGTTGTGCTGACAATCAAATAAAAACATGTCATTCATAGAACAAGAAAATTTAAGTCAGGCCACGAATTACATTTTTAGGCCTTTACTTTGTCCGTCCCAAACATCAAGTGGGAATTGGGAAGGTTTATTTATTAATTTTTAAGATCCAAAAAGGAAATTCATGTTCTTTGAAGTAGGGTGATTTCTAAAACAAAAAATCTACAAAAACAGAACCAAACTCAAATCGATCAAGGGATAGTTTTTTTTTCCCCCTTAAATTTTGATAATATTACATCAATCAATTTAATATTTTAAAAAACCATAACATATTAGTTTGGATTGTTTTTCTAATGGAAGAACTATTTCAAAAATCAAACCAAACTGAGTGTATAAATACTAAGGAAAACTAAAATATATTGATATTGAGATTTGATGGAAGAACCAATTTAACTGTAAAATATGAAGTATTAACCTATAATATTATGTTTTTTGCCAGTGCAGTTTTTTTTAAAATTAAATTGAAATGAGACAAAAAATTGAAAAAAAAAATCAATTCTCATTCTAATCAAAACCGAAACTAAACTAGAACTGAATCGAGCCAAATGAAAATCGAACCAACGATTATTATTTAGGATTAGTTTGGATCAAATTGTTGAAAATGGATTATATCATATGATTATTGGTTTGTCCTAAAATTAACAAAACTGAACTAAAACCACCCATACTTTGAAAGTATCAAGCATTTTATGTTATCAACAAAAGTTGTTGCTTAACGGCATCCAATTTGATTTGTACAACAATAAAATGATTTTCCGATATTTTTTCAAATCACAACTCTATGGTGAGCAGCTAATTAATTTTGTTAATAATTAATTTAAATAGTGTATTGTTATTTTTTAATTTCCGTAAACACTTGGTCAATTTATGAACGCTTCAACTATTTTTATCAGGGAATTTGCGTTCAGCAACAAATTTTACTATTAATTTTGCAGCACAATTTCTAAAATAATTGAATGTATAACACATTAGACATCTATTAATAACCAGTGATAGAACTCAATCAGTCTATCACTAATAAATTAGTTTTGACTTTGTACTATAGGTGCAAATATTTTGTCATTTTTGCTATAAATGCAAAATCTCCTTTCATATATAAAATTGTCTAACCTTATGATATTTAGTTGTAAAAAACAAAAACTTTTAAACAGGTGATTGTGTTTGAAATTCATCTATATTAAATCTTCAAATTCATCTATATTTGGTAAGTTAATCGATGTTGATTAAATAATACCTGATATTTATTTTTTATTAGATTAGATCATCATCTTGCTAACATAGAAGTTGAACAAGACCTCAATTTTCTATTGAAGATAAATTTTCAATTCACATTTATATATATTAAAAACAAATGTTCAAATTTTAAATTCACCTTTTTTTTTAGAAACTTTTTTTTAAAAAAAGTGTTTAATGAAAGTTAACAATACAACAAAAATCATGAAAAAGAAAACATAGGACCATAGATTTGTTATGCGACAGATTAATTTTCTTTGGAAAATAAAATGTCAACTTCCTGCCAGCTAGACATGAGAGTGAGACTTGTTGATATTTTCTTTGGTCAAAAGCAACCATACGAGATATTATAGCCATATCATTACAACACTTTTTTTCTTTCTAAAAAAATATTCATTTAATTTAGTTTATTTTTTAACTTCATTCTCTCTATTAATTTAATTTAGTTTATTTGCGTAGCAATCTCCTTGAACCAATTATTGAGGAGAGATAGAGAGACGCCTATGTCATCTTCAAATTTGTTCGAGTTTTATTTGTCATTTTCATGAATAATGATCACCAGAGTGGAAAATTGTATAGATAGGTTCTTTTTTTTAATTTATTATCAAAATGAATTCCCTTTTAAATATTTTGTTGAAATGAGTTCATTATTTTTATCTTTTATGGCATTTATCTTTTATGGCAGTTGTCTTACTTTTTTGAAAACATTCACATAAGAATTATGCCACTTAGAATTCAACTTTTTATTTTATAATTTTGGTTTTATATTTTAGCCCATCACATTTAAGTTGGGTTGAGTTTATTAAAAAATATCACAATAACAAATTATTATTATTATAAATATTATTACCAAGTTGTTTTAAATTATTTTATGTTGTATTGTGTGGCCTGATAGTTTTTTATTTCATGATAATTCAATTCAACAACGTTGATCAAGAATTGAGTCTTAGAGCAATAATATAAATATGTGATTTTCCTTTCCCAAATTATTTGAATGTGATCTAAAAAAATTATTTTTATATAATAAATTAAAATATTATTTTAATGTATTAAATTGAAAACATAACTTTTTTATAAAATATTAAAAATATTTTTGAATAATTTACCGTAATAGTAGTTATTTTCAAATAAAAATATAACTTTTAGTGTTACGTAATTTGAAGTAGTTGGTAAATATATATACAAAATTGTATACAAAATTAAATAAATGATGATATTATATATACAAAATATATATATATATATATATATATATATATATATATATATATATATAATCCAATGGAAAAACAAAAAAAAAAAGTTTGAAAAGTAAAAGGAAATATTTTGTTAAAATTAATGTTTTGACTAAAATTGATCAAAAGTTGAAATCTACTTTTATACAGAGTGTTTTAAAAAAATTGATAAATTGATAAAAGGATAAAAAAGTTGACAACTGTCACAAAAAAATTAACCCATTTCAATAAAATATTTGAAAGGGAACCCACTTTGATAATAAATTTAAAAAAAAAAACTCATCTTTACAATTTACCCTTCACCAGACTTATTAGAAAAATAGTTGGCTAGATCAAATCTATATTAATTAATTTTTTCTTTCTTTTTTCTTATTTGGATTATATAAATCCATATACGCAAATTTGGAGAATTAATTGTAAAGAATTAGTCCTGTGAAATAGTTTCTAAACCACTATCAACACAATTAGTATTACAAACAAATATTAACTCATCTAAAAACAATAAGTAAAGATTATTATTTCAACTAAAACAGTTGAGAATGTATTGAAAAATATTTATTATTTCTCAATTTCATAAATATAAATTTTCACAACATATCAAAATAACAGAGTTAACATTTTTTTTATTCAAATTTATTTGGAAAAACGAAAACCAATCTTATGATTATTAAGTTGGGCTAGACCTATGCTCATTATGACATAATATAGCTGATTTATTCATCACTAATGCTAATCTTATTGTTTTTATTTTAATAAAAAAATATGGTGTTGAATTGATTTACAATCAAATAATGAAACCGTTGCGCCACTAATCCATTCGATAATCGATCATTTATTTAATCTTAACAAAATTTTAGTATATTGAAAATGTACAATTTAATCGGTTTTTTTAGGAAACGATTTGATCCATTTATTAGTCCAATTAGACATGTTCAAATGAATATAAATTTGAGATTAAAAAAGGTCAAAGATAACGTTTAGAAACGAAAAGAAAAGTGAAATCTATAATTAATGGACCTACCAAATAAATTGTATAAAAATATAGTTTTTTGTGTTTTTGTGTGTGTGTTTTTTAATTTTATTTCGAACCCATAACTGATTAGTTATTAAAAATGAAAAGAGGATGAAATTGTTTGACCCAAAAAAATTCAAAGATTGAAGCGGCTAAACATCGGTGTAAAAGTCAACAAAGTGAAATTTCTTCATTGTCGGTGTATCAAAGTCATAAATATTAATTCAGCCTATCACACTATTTTTCTTTGTATCAAGCATATCAAGGTGCTTAAGATGAAAATGATAATGTTTGTTTTATACAACAATAATGAGGAATATGGATCATAATTTGTAACGTCATGATTACTAAATCAATAAGTCATACAAGATGTCGGTAGAATTCTACTTATATTAGCAAAAATAATAATGTTTTAGTGTATAAGATATTATAAAATAAAAACTCATCGGGGTGTTTGAGCATAAAGAACATCTTGGGGAGATGGGTAATGAACCATTGGTCAGCCTTTATATTTACTTAGGGCCTGTTTGGCCCACCAACAACAGGTCGGGAAAGGAAGGGAAGAGCCCTCCCCGCCGTTTGGCCCGCCGTCTTTTCCAGGCCAGGTTAATCCGGCACATAACCCGGCCTTTTCCTAGAGCGTAACTTTCTTCTTTTTTTTTTAATTAATGCCCAGCTAATCCGTTTCCTTTTATATTGATTTCCTTTTTTATTTACTTCCTTTCTCTTTATAGGCTTTATATTTATATTTCCTATCTCATTTTTTTTTTCCCTTTTTAATGTTTTACGTTTTCTATCTTTGATTTATTTTATTTTTTAAATTATATTAGTATTCAATTACTACTTTTTTTTATATTAATTATATATATTTTTAATCAAAAGATTTATTTTAAAATAAATTATTAAAAAGATTTTTTTTTTAGTGACGATGAATACAAACCCTACGTAATAAAATAAGAGCCAAATTGATTTTCAAGATGGTAATTTTAAGATTGAACTGAATTACCACCAAACAAAAAAAACTAACACGCCAACTCTTTTCGATAATTATCAAAGATAAGATTTGAACGTATTTCTCTTACATTATTTTAAATTAAGTTACACTATTTTACCAACTCTTTCATCAACTTTTGTATGCTTATTTTTAATTATAATATTTACTACTTTTTTTTCTTCTAAATATATTATGTTTTTAAAAAATATATTTGTAGTTTTTTTTTTAAATTAAAAATATATTTGTAGTTTGGTGTTTTTTTTTTAATTATAGTGTGATGCATTTGATTGGATCCTACGCATACTCTTAATTTTTTTTTTGGTTGAGATTCTCTTAAATAAAACATTAACTTTATTAACTTTTACCAACTCATTCATTTAACTTAATTGATTAAAAGAGATTTTGCATGTATAATAAAAAAGTACAAAATATTTTCATCTATAACACAATATATATATATATATATATATAGCACAAAATCAAAATTTATTCATTTGTAGCACAAAATTCAAATTCATTTCTATCACTCATAAAATTTAATTAGTGATAGAACTCTATCATACTCATTCTAATTATTCAAAATACTTAAACTAGTTTTTTTTTATTACATCTACCTTGATTTAAATTTCTAAACTTAATTTTATTATAAAAAATTATATTTATTCATTTATTTTTTATTTTTTATTTTCAAATAATCGTCCATTTTTATTATTGGAATCGTTTTACTTCATTTAAGTAATATATAAAATAAATTTTAAAAATGTTATTTTATGAATTTTATATTAAAATATTAAATATCTATTAGTTAAAAAAGGTTAAAATACCATTTTGGTCCCTCAACTTTGGGATTTGTTCCATTTTGGTCCCTAAACTTTCAAATGTCCATTTTTAATCCCTTCACTTTGTAGTTTGTTAAATTTTGGTCCCCTGACTTTGCTATTTGTCCAATTTTGGTCCCTCGACTTTCAAATGTCCAAATTTAGTCCCTAGACTATAAAAAAAGTTCAAAAATGGTCCTTTCGTCAAATAAATTTTTTTTTTCTCACTTCTAAATTATTTTCTCTCTCTTTCATCTTTCATCATTTTTCCTTCTAGAAGTTTTATCTCTCTTAAATCCACCTCTCTAATCCTCTTCTCTTATTATTATTATTTTTTTTTTTTCTTATTCTCTCCTCAATCCATCTCATCAAATTATTTAACATGAGATAATTTTTCTAAATAATGATTTTCATACTTTGATTTGTCATTTTTTGTTTTCTAAAATTCATAGTCTACCATGGAACAAAAAAGAAAAAGAAAGAAAAGAAAATAAAAGAGGGGAAGAGAGGTAAAATTTCTAGAGAGAGAAATTATGAAAGATGAAAGAGAGAGAAAATAATTTAGGAGTGATAAAAAATTCATTTGACCAAAGGACAATTTTTAAACTTTTTTTATAGTCTAAGGACCAAATTTAAAAACATTTGAAAGTTGAGGGACCAAAATTGGACAAATAGCAAAGTTGAGGGACTAAAATTGGACATTTGAAAGTCGAGGGACCAAAATAGTATTTTAACCTTAAAAAAAATCTACATCTCTTCACTACCTTTCTCATACCACCAAATACCAATTTACTATCACATCCCTTCCCTTCTCACCGAACAATAATTTACTTTCTCTTCCCTTCCCTTCCCTTCCCTTCCCTTCCTGACGTAGCCAAATAAGCCCTTAATTGTGACTTATTCATTAAAGTTGAATTTAATATTTTTTAAATTTTTTTGTGGACTTAAATGGTAATGAATGTACACAAATAATTTTAATTAAGCTAATAAATTACTTTAATTCAAAAGATAATTTATTTACATCATGCAATCAAATAGACTAGATATATTATTATAATTTACGGTAGTTCGAACTAGTTTATGCACAAGTATTAAAGTTATCACCTCTTAATTATTTAACATCATTTTTATCCTTATGTCACTTTATGATTATTAATATAATTTATGATAGTTAATTAATTTAGATATTCATTATTAATTAAAATATTAAAATACAAATGTCATTTTATCCCCTCGCTAGGAAAGATGGAGAAACAAATATGTATATTATAAAAGATTGCAAGGTTGTTGTTGGGGTGTAGATGTATGTTTCTCTTTAGTTTTTTAATTTGAGGAATCATTTTAAGAGGATGGATAAGGTAGTGGACTTTTGAAAAATATTATATGATAAAATCCCTTAAGAAGAAAGATTTAAGTATTATCTGGAAGTTATGGAACTATATAAACCAAATGAGTGATGACAATTTGGATTTGAAGTTTTAAAATTTTATGAATAGACTACTAATGTCTATCAACTTCTTGGTGCAACTACAGTTTAAAAAAAAAAAAAAGGTCATTACAATTTCTAAAGATGATATCAATTGGGTGGTACCTGATCTTAAAGGCAGGTAGAAGATGAATGTCGATCCATAGCAAAATTAAATCAGGTGAGGGGAAATAGGATGGATGGTTCAAAATTGAAAAGGGCATTTTATATTGGTAGGATGAAGATCAAATTTCAACAAGAACCAATCAACTAAGCTTTAAAAGACATCTTTGAGGGATAGGTTCAAGCATTTGAGAGGATTACAAACTTCGTTCTTGCCTCCAATTTTGGTGGAGCTCGACCCTTTAAATGTTATATCCAAACTATTGCTAGTAACTTCTTAGATATTTTTGAATTCAAAAATATAATTGTTGATATAAACCATTAAGAGGATTTTGCATGTATAACAAAAAATGACAAAATATTTCTATCTATAACACAAAATCCAAAATAATTTCATTTGTAGCAGAAAATCCAAATTGACTTCTATCACTTGTTGAGTTCTATTAGTGATAGAATTCAATCAATGATAGACTCATTCTATCACTGCTTAAGTTTTCTATCAGTGATAGAAATGTAAATTGAGTTCTATCACTAGGTGAGTGATAGAAATAAATATGCTATAAATGAATTATTTTAAAAATTATGCTGCAAATATAATACAAGAGGTAGAATATGCTGCTGATGGTAAATTCTCAACCATTAATTGCTTTCTCTTAGTATTGTGAGAATTGCTAGCTATAATAGACTTTCTAACAAGGTTATTGATTTGTTAGCTAAATAGGATTTTTCATATTATTTTTGCTGCAAGACTTCTATTTTTGCAGTGGAGGATGAGTCTTTATTTTGAAGGGAGAATCTACTCCTGACATTGGCTCTAGTTTGGAGAATGATTATATTAGTTTGGTGGAATATAGTTAGAATTATGTTTCTTTTTCAAAAAAAAAAAACTAAAAAAAGAAAAAATATTTAAAAAAAAATACATTGTAAAACTAATTAATCCAACCATCCAAATTACATCTAAATCATTTTATACTCAAAAGACACAAAATAGTATCCACAATTATTCTTTACCTTTCAAATATAAATATTGACTTCTCATAACCATTTTCTTTATCCAAAAATACATATAATAATTACCCAACAATCATTTTCCACCAGACAATTCTTTCTCTTTGCCTCACATTTTTGTTGAGGTATTTTTAATAATTACTCGATGGTGTTTTTATTTGGTTCACATATGGTGAAAACGGCTGAACAAGCTGGATCTTGTGGTGGTCCAATGGATGGGCTCCAATGGCCCAATAAGAGCCCCAATTATCCACCGAGTAAACGGCCCAAAAGAAGAAGAGTTTTGTCAAGTTTCATTTTTAAATAAATTTGTACAATCAAATTTAATTTGTTTTTTTTACTACAAATAAAATTTTAAAAGTTTAAACTAGTACAATATGCATTTAATAATAAAAGTAACCTTTTGTCCCCTCTGCAAAATAAAATGACATTTTTGTGTTTACAGAAGAGACCCATGAAACATGAGAATTCTTATATTTAAAAATAAAAAATAAAAGTGCACTTAAATATTGTTTTATGGAAAAATGGAAAGAAAACTATTCATTGAAATGATTTTGTAGTTGAAATCAATTATACTTATGAATCTTTTCACACCTCAAGAATCATAATGTAATTCAGATGTGGATTTGCATTTAAATGTGGTAGTTGGTCTTTGACCCATGAATCTAAAAATGGGGAGTTTTAGGGAAAAATTGAGAAGGGCATTAACTTAATTTAAGTTAGATGGATAAGGTTGAATCATAAATTAATTTAGGCTGATTTAGAAGTTATAAAGAATCGTCAATTTAAACATAATTTACACCAATTATCATCCAAATGAATGGTTCCATCTTTACTTTTGCAATGGTTGAATTAAAAAAATATATTTAAAAAACTCCTTCTACATGAGTCTATATATATATATATTTTGAAACACTTCTTTTCATATATTTAGTTATAAAACATTTCAATTTTTTTATACTCCACTATCTAAAGGAATCATATGTACTGTATATATATATATATATAAGAGGTTGAGTTGTGGTACTCTTTTCTTTGATACTTTCACTTTCAAATATTATTTATAAGTTAGACTGAATTAGATTGTTCTAATATAAAAAGTTAGACGTGTTATAAATTGACCATCCAAAATTTTTTGGATTAGTCCATGTACATCATAATAATTATAAACAAATCTTAAATTAAATATTCCATGTTTTCAAAAAAAATTACATGTATTAATTCATTTTTTTTCTTTAATATAAATTAGGGGAGAAAACCATAAACTCTACCTAAAAAGTTTTACTGCTTTTAAAATCAAATTTATGATCTAATTGAAATGTCACCGACTCTTTCTGACATTAATTAATATTTTTTAAAATGATATATTTATTTACATTTTGAAATAAATAATAAACGACTCGTCTCATTACTTATATTAAAGAAAGATCCCAATTACAATATGGTTTTTTTTAGCACAACTACAATATGGTCTATTAAAATTACTAAAATTTCATGCACACATTAGTTTATTCAAATCTCCTTTCAATATCTCAAATAACTCCAAAACAAAAATCGTTTTTTAAAAACTATATTTAACTTTAAAAAAAAAAAAAAAACTATTTATAAAAGCCGCCAATGCTAAAACATATTATTTTGATCGTTTATCATCAAAAGCCGGCGACCAAAACTCTTCCAGAAATAAGAATTAGAACTTAAAAAAAACTAAAAAAATGAATAGAAATCTATAATTATATTACTTTTAAATAGACTATTGAGTACTGATATACTTTCGTATATACCAATAGGAATAAAATTAGAATAATATAAATCAACATTTATATTTTAAATTGTTTACTATATTTGCAAATCTTAAAAACCATTTCCTGATTTTCAAACACCATTTATTTTTGCTACCATTACTATTTTATTTAACACATCAATTTTTTAAAAATACAATTGACAATAATTATTTTAACATCTATGTTAACTTAAAACTTAAAACAAGTTTATGTCCGATGAATTTTAATCTTTGAGATCAATGGTGAGTTTATAAATTCATTGAAAACAAATTATTTGTAAAATAGGGAGAAATTTGACTCAATGTGGTCTGGCTTATTATCAAATTCCAACACTTAACAAATTCGAACAAAAAAGGAATGTTTTATGTCTTTGGTCTGGCTTATTATCAGGAGGCCGCATGCAATTGTTTCCTCTATTTTCTCCTCACGTTTGTGAATGACGAGAAGTTGTCCACATTTAAGCATCGTGAGGATCAAAGATTTATTAAATCGAAAGGAACGCCACACATTATGCAATGCAAGATAGGGCCCAAGGTCGGGCACCACCCGAGCCTCCCTTAGACTTGCGGGCTCCCTCTAGCTAGGGGTGTACATGGGTTGGGTTGGGTAGGGTTAAAAGTAATTTTTGGACCAATCCAAAAATTTGGGTCGATCAACTTTTTAACCCAACCCAACCCAATTAGAGTTTCAACCCAATCCAACCCAACCCTATATTTTCGGGTTGGGTTGGGTTGGGTTCATCGGTTCAAAAGAATTAAAAATTGAAGGTGAGATTACAAATTCGACGAAAACACTAATTATTTCAATATTTGAAAGTCAAATACCGGTATAAAATTTGACTAAATATAAAGCTAATTTTGTAAAGAGTATGAGATTTTTTTAAAAAAGATAAGAATTAATTTTAAAATTTTAAAAATATTATATTTAACCTAATAAGAGATAAAAAGATCGGATAAATTATTGAGGGAAAAAATGTTTGAGAAAAATTGAAATTTACTTGCTCATAGAAGAAAAAAAAAGCAAAAAAAGAAAAAGAAAACATAAAATAAGAAAAGATGTACAACTACTAAGCTATCAACGACTTTACACTACAAAGATATGTTAAGAAATATGTATTTATATTCGGGTTCCGGGTTGAACCCAACCCAAAACCCATGAACCCGCGAACCAACCAAAAAATCCGGGTTTACTAAAAATCTAACCCAACCCAAATTTTTAAAAACATAACCGGTTTGGGTTGGGTAGTCCGGGTAGCTCGGGTTACCGATTTTTTCGTACACCCCTACCTCTAGCTCATGAATTCCATTAAATTTCGCCTAAAAATTTCCCTAGTAGCAATGTTAAAAAAAGAAGAAAAAAAAAACTTAATATAAGTTTATTATATTTTCGTTCATAATATTTTAGGTGATTTGTTTTAACTTTCTAACTTAAAAAAATTGACTGAATGAGTCAGTGACGATTTGATTTGATGTTAATCTATTTACAATTCACCGTCACTTATTTCATCCTTAGAGTATTTGTAATTCCCTTACTCCAATTTGAATTAAATATATTGTTATTTATATTTGGTCATAAAATATTTGCCTCAATCCACTTTTAGTGCCTTATTAATTTCTAATCTTCCTTTTATAGTTAAAATAAAAAGAACACCTTCCAAATCAAATCTTCAAATCTGGCCTAGCTCCATTTAAGAAACAGGAATTTGATTCTTTATTTGCAAAAATAATAAATTAAAATATTTATTAAAAAAAAAATCTATGTTGACTATTAGGTCACGAATTCTTATGTAGTAAAGTATAAGAATCGGTGACCTAATCCCACTGTATGACAAAAAAAATTGTTATTAAGGGAATTTAATCAAAATTGTGAATTTCACTACCAAAGAAGATTTTTCAAATATATATATATATATATTTATATTCATAAAAAGGAAGGAATACTAAAATTGAATAATATGAAATATGTCACTTAAACGTTAATGACATCTTTGATTTGTTTTATTAATTGTAATTTAATTGACCTTCATAATTATAAGTACAATCTTACAAATTGATAATTGACTCATTTTATTTGAAAGCAAAAACAATTGAGATCAATTATAAAAAACTTTAAAACATTTTCTCAAAAAAAAACTTTAAAACATTTTTTTTAATTCATAAACATTGAGGAATACTGTGTTATTTAGTTAGTGTGTCAACAATAATATTATAAGGTAAGTATTAGAATGTCCCACCCATTAATAATTTATACAACCCAAAGGTCCCATGTGTGAAATGTTTGAATTCTCCAATTTTGTGGTAAAAAAATAAACATAACCACCGAATGAGTCAGTGACGTAATCGTTTCAGTGTTTGGTTGTAAACCAGTAAAACACAAGCGCCGCAGGTTCAAACATGAGAATCGATATTTGTCGACCTCATGTATTTTAAAAAAAAATAAACATAAACATTAATCATCTCAAACACAGAAACTAAATTCAGCGTTTAAATCCAATTGTTTATCTAAAAAAAAAAATCAGCATTTAAAACCCTAAACTAAATTCCAATTTCCTCCCACTATACCAAATTTATAAATGATGAAATAAATAATTTAGAAGGAAAATGATGATTTTATAGTAGAATTTACATTTGTAAAAGATAAAATAGAGGATGAATATTCAACCACTGAATCGCCTCCCCTCCCTATCAACAAACGAATATAAACTGAATGCAAAAACTTGATTAATTTGGTTTTGGCGATCCCAGATTATTCTCGATTTCAAAAACCTAGATTCATTCCCTCCCTCCCCTATCCGTTTCCAATACTTTCCCGCAAAATAAATTCATCTTTTTCTGAGTAAATTCGTTTGGTAGTAAGCAAAATCGCCGTATATACAGGGAATTTGTACTCGTTCACATTTGGGGATTCAGATACAGATTTGATCCTGCCGCCATTCATTTTGGTAGTAATCGTGTCGTGAAATCTGAGCTGCATTTGGGTTTTCAGTGAGTGCCAATTGGCATAGTCGAATTTGGGCTTCATTTGGGAGGTGGGTCTTGAAATCTTCGAGGTTTGAAGCAAATATTGAGGCGTTTCTATGGTGGGTTTGTGTTGCAGAGTGATTAGAGGGGGGTTATGAGAAGAACACATGTTAATTTGGAGGAACAATGACTGGAGGGTCATTGGGACTTCGATCGGGGAGTTATGGGTCATTGGATAAGCAGCTGAACAAATTAGTTTCGCCGATCCAAATCGCACGTAAGCCCTCCAAGATGATGAAGGAGAAGGATTATTTGTTTCCTTGGATCTGCAAGTTCGTCCGTAGAAAGAAGGTTGGGATGCTGCTTCTCTGTATTGTTTCTGCTGCGGTTTTCCTCTGGGTGCTGTATATGGGCAAAGGTTTGAGTCTCTTTTGTTTTCAGATTCAGAATTATTTTAATCTTTAGTTGTCAGCTGCTGTTGGAATTTTGAATTATTTGTTATGAAATATGATTGGGGGTGTTTTATTGTTAAATTGGAGGTTGAAGATTTTGTTATGCTGGATGAGATTAGTGAGGATATAGGCACTCGTTTATTAATGCTGTTTGTGATGATCTTGTTGAATTATATACTTGAGTTACATTGTTTTTTTGTTTGTCTCTAATAGTAGCATTCGACTTGGTGCACATTTGTGGTAGATTTATGATCCATATGATTCATATCAACAATCCCAATTTTGTTGTCCTTGTTGACCAAGCATCAATGGATTAATGCGGACCATTCAAGATTTTGGAGTGCCTCCATATTCTTTTACTCTTATAAAATGTTGTCTTTTCGCCGACCAGAGCAATAGCTCAGCGGCATTAGTGTATGCTCAATGATTAAGAACTCATGGATTTGAGTCCCCCATCCTCAATTGTTGTAGAACTCAGAAAAAAAAAATGCTGGCCTTTCAAGAATTTCCATCCTCTTTTCTTTGTTTGTGTTTGCACGGGGTGGTGATATATTTGATTTTGATCATAACTCTCCAGGTGAGGATGCTCAAGAAGGACAGCATATCCAGCACGTCAGCATTAACAATAGCATAGCTATGAGTTTCAGGGAACCTTCATCTGAAGAAACTTTGGATGGTAGTTCTTTTTTGGCAAAGGGGATAGAGACATCTTCATTGGCATCCCATCCTCCTCCTCCTCCTCCTTCTCTGCCTCCGCCTCATCCTCCTCCTCCGCCTTCCATTCCTCCACCAGCAGTTTTCCTGGGTTATACTCTTCCACCAGGACACCCATGTAGTAATTTTGCTATGCCTCCCCCACCTGCAGATAAAAAGAGAACCGGTCCGAGGCGTAAGTCTTGTTTCCCTTTAACAGAGTGCTGATTTATACCCTTGCACTTCTGCAGTATTCCACTTATGATATCAATTTCTGTGCTGATTTTCCATGCTTACTTTATAATATTGGGGCACCAATGGATTCTCAAGGTACTTGCACCTTTACTTTGAATTATCTTTTTTTTTCTTCAGCATGCCCTGTATGTTATCTTCCCGTGGAAGAAGCTGTTGCCTTGATGCCAAATGCCTCATCATATTCATCTGTTAAAAGTTTGGAATACATTTATGGGGAAAATTTAAGTAGAGAGATGGAATTTGGAGGTTCAGACTTTGGTGGATATCCTACTTTAGCCCAGAGGGCTGATTCTTTTGATGTAAGGGAGTCAATGAGGGTGCACTGTGGGTTAGTTGTTTTCTGTTTTCATCCTTCCTCGTTCATGTTTACTTCAAAAATTTCTCCTTGCATATTATCTACATGCTGTGGTTTTCCCATATGATATTTTAGGCATACAATATTTGACATGTTTATCCCGTGTTCTGATGGTTATCTGTTCTTTCAATGTATTGATGATAAACCATTTTGCTTTATCTAAGATTTATGTGTTTTGGTTTATATATGCTTGTTGATAGGTTCATCGGAGGAGCCAAACCTGGTCGCAACACAGGTTTTGATATCAATGATGATGACCTTCATGACATGGAGCAGTGTCGTGGCGTGGTTGTTGCATCTGCAATCTTTGGTACAATTTTTGGAATTTTATATTTTAATTGTGAACATATGTCGTTTGTTGCTCATCAAACTATTTATTCTTCAGGAAATTTTGATGTTATAAATCAGCCAAATAACATTAGTGACTATGCCAAGAGCACCGTTTGCTTCTTCATGTTTACTGATGAAGAAACAGAAGCAGGGTTAAAGGAAACGGGTATCCTAGAAAGCAGCAAGAAAATTGGATTGTGGAGAATCGTCGTGGTCCATAAGTTACCTTACAAAGACTCAAGACGTACCGGAAAAGTAAACCTCTAAATTTTTGTTAACGTGGTTCAACTTGTATGAAAATTAGCACAGCCGGATGTTCCATGTCTGCATAGTAGCTATACGGGCTTCTACCTTCTTGAGCTCGCTTGAAGTTCTGTTTAAATGGATTCTTTAAAAATTAAGGATACATAGCCTCTCCCTTATTTATATATATGTGTGTGTATTTCAATGCAGTGTTGTCAATAGACTTAACCTTGTCATTTCTTCGTCTGCTTGAGCAATTCGTGGTCATCACCTTAAGTTTTATTTTCACAATGTATCGTCACTCTGTGCCTAAAAAGGAAATTTAGATGAACGAATTGTGCTTTAAACGTTTCTTTTGGCCTGTGATTTTACTGTTGCAGATCCCTAAACTTTTGATGCACAGAATGTTTCCCAATGCTCGATATTCTCTTTGGATCGATGGAAAACTTGAGCTTGTTGTGGACCCATATCAAATTCTTGAAAGGTACATCTGGTTATCTGTGAACTTTACAAGTTCATTGAAGAGTATCTGTACTCGTTGGATATTACATTGAATAATGTGATCCTGATAACGGTACCCTTTTAGTTCTTAATTGCTTTAATCTCGACTATTGAGCCATTAAAATGGATCAAATTTTCTGCTTTGATACTCTACTGAAAATTTTCCAATGTTGAGAAAGTTATAAGTCACCTAATGTATTAGGTTGTCGCTGACTAAGTCTTGGTCACATTCTTGCAAACTTGCCTGAATGAGCACTAAGCTTATCTTGGTCTTTGACTTTATGTGTTTAAATGTCTGCTTGACCCTCTTTGTGGCAATAACTGAAGGATTCTATTGATGGAAAGGCATAGAGTCACTCTATGATTTTATAATGGCAGCCACTTCGAAGTTCCTTCAGTATTCTGTGTTACAGTTAGCTGCCTGTTCAAATCTTTCACTAATTTTAATGATTGAGAAGTACAAAGTTAATGCTAGAATTTGAGTCTCACAAGTGTAGTTTGGCCATACTTGTGGCAGTCTGGAGTTTTGTGTTGTTTGTGGGGGAGAGAGATCCTATCAATGTGTGGTCTCTTGGGAGGTTTTATGTTTCTTTTTGGGGGTCAACCACGTAGTTATTTTATAACTATTTTATTACTCTACTTAACTGGAATCTCTTCCTTTGGCGGTGGGTTCCCTTTTGTGGCTTGGTTTACATGTATTTTTTCATTTTTTTTTATCAATAAAAAAAAAAGTAATTTGGTCAATGCTATAAACCTTTGTTGATATTACGACAATGAGTGTCTCCAAAGGTGGCCCAATATCGAAGGCTTGGGTTTTGAAGATGTACTCTTTTCAAGATCCCGGGTATGAGACTCACCTAACATTATTTTGAAGACACCTCCACCTCCTGTGTCTCCATTACTTTGATATTTCTTGATGGCTGGCTTAGGGACAGACGTGGTTACCTTCGGTATAGTGGAGCAAAGCGCTAATTTTTCGGTTTCCAAAAATATCGATGACAATGAGTGTCTGATTTACGTATTAGTTGCATTGTAATAGTTGGGAAGTCTCACACAATAATACGACCTCTGCAATACGACTATCCTTTGAATTTGATGTCTTTCAGTTTAAGAGTCTCTACCAATATTTTTCTGTTCTGCTCACTATTTTCTGTTCCAAACCCCTGCCTCGAATGGTTGCCGGTTGCAGGTTCTTGTGGAGAAAAAATGCTACATTTGCAATTTCTAGACATTACAGACGCTTCGATGTGTTTAAGGAAGCTGATGCAAATAAAGCTGCCGCAAAGTATGATAATGCTTCTATTGACTTTCAGGTTGATTTTTATGTAAAGGAAGGTTTGACTCCGTATTCCGAAGCCAAGCTTCCCATTACAAGTGGTACGTTATCCCCACCCTCTCTATAAATATTCTTTTTAAAAAAAATAAAAAAATCAAGGACACGCTTGTACAACCTATAGAACAGATCCTTTCAAGTAAGATGGTAAAGAAAAAAAAGAAGTTAGGCAAGGTCACAAGGTTTCTGTTTTGGATTATCTGCAGATGTTCCAGAGGGATGTGTGATCATTAGAGAGCATGTACCTATTAGCAATTTGTTCAGTTGCCTTTGGTTCAATGAAGTTGATCGTTTTACATCGAGAGATCAAATTAGTTTTTCTACTGTTAGAGACAAAATAATGGCAAAAACAAATTGGACAGTCAATATGTTCTTGGACTGTGAAAGGCGCAATTTCGTGGTTCAGGTACATTTTCTACATTGCTTTATGTTTGCTAGAAGTAGAAGCCTACCATTGATATGTTACTATGATTTTTGTAAATAACACTGCTATGGTTGATATTAACATTAGCAATAAATCATACAGGTTTCTCCTAGTGCACTATATTCATATTTTGACAAGAAACTTAATTGTCCCTTCAACTTTCAATTAATTTCAAACAATACTTACAATTCTTGATTATAATGTCAAAATATGGACTTTACTATAATATTGGAGCAGTTGACCAAGTTATAGAATTCAAGACCATTTTATCTTCAAGTTTTAACTGCATTTTCCTACCTTCATGACATTACTGAAATTTTTTCCTTGTACTTCTCTGTCCTGCAGAAATATCATAGAGACGTCCTTAAACAAAAGGCTTCTCCTGTTCCTATGGCTGTCCATCCCCCACCCCTTCCACCTTCTCCACCTTCTATAATTAATCCAGTCAAGGACTCATCGTCCGAAAAAGTTTCAAGTTTACCGAGGAAGGCTTCCCCAAGGCGAAGTCGAGAGAGGTCCAGGCGTCATCGTAAAGTCGCTGCAGGTACAAGGGACAATGGTTTGAGTTGAAGTTTTGTTGAGAAGAGTTATTTTTTAATGTTTTTTTCTACAACCCCTTTTAAAATATACAGTGGGGCTAGGATGGCTGTGCAAGATGAGTGCTCTAATTCCTGTTTCTACTTAGCTCATTTTCTCATTCATTCTTTTCCTTTTGGACTTCCCATTCATTTGATGTATATAGAGCAGAGCAAACTATATTTAATAATAACTGTTTTTATAGGTTGCTGCCAAATTCCTACTGGTTTCACAGCCCATCCAAGCCCTTTTTATTAGTCTCTTCCTTTCTTTATCATTGTAACAATTGAACTAAATACAAATATATCATACTTTTACTGATTGACTTTTTGAAAGTTGAATGGAGTTCTTGCCCTTCTTTTAATTATGCATCTCAAATTATGGTTGTTTGAAAATTCTACTGCTGTGGGAGCAGAAGCTTCTTTGATGATGAAGCATTGAAACTGCAGACCTACCAAGTCTTCTTGGCTGAAAAATCCAATATTTTGTGTATTTGTTAATTACTTTTTGTTTTTGTACTTTTTTTTATTTGTCAAAGTGAGCAATTTTCTCAACGCGCCATTCGGTTCTTCAGAAGGAAGTAGAAAAAGAAATTGACCATTGAGCTGAGTATCCAAGTTCCAACTAAGCTCCAGCTTTGGTTACTTTAGATTAAAGTCAAACCAAAAAAAAAAAGATTTATTTCTAAAAGAAACATAGTTACAATCTGTCTACAAATGTAACGTGATTTTGGGACAGCAAAATGTGGAGTATAGAATTTGGATCCTTCGTCTAAAGTTGACATGGCTTAAAAGAAAATTAAGATTTAATATTTATAATTTTAAAAATTAGAATTTAATCTTTATAATTTTATAAAACCTAAAATATAGTCTATCATAAGTAGTAATAAATAAATAGAAGCTCATTATCATGAACAAATGATATGATATTTTTGTTATATCAATCGCTAACTCATGATTTTATCATTAATACATGAATAACTAACTTTCAAAGTATTTAATTCACTATTGATTAGATATGACAATAATTTTTTTTTTTTATTCTATCAAACTATAAAACTAAATTCTAATTTTTGAAACCATAATAACTAACTCTAGCTTTCTTTAAACTAGTGCTATAACTTATATTTTCCCCCTAAAATATTAGTCATTTTATGTGATTTAAAAGTTCAAAAAACAAAAAAGAACCCTTATGTTTAATTTAAACCTAATATTTGAAATTAAATCAACTCAATTGGCATAAGTGCCCATAAACAAGAAAATGTTCATCTAAAAAATTGGCAAATGCCAGAAACATAATCCTCATCAGGCAGTGATCTCCCTGTAGTTTTGTGGTTGTGAACTCTTTATAAACAAAATCTTCAAACATGGAAAATTGCAAATCCCTTCAAGAAACTCATTTCAACCAGTTAATTCAATGGATCTAAAGTGACATAGTCAAAAGTCATATGATACGAAAGAGATACAAAATCATGAAGGATTTCAGCGTGTACTGGGTACAGGAAAGTTCTATCAGAACTAGTTTTCAATAAAATACAGTAACCAGTTACAGGACTGAAAATTTAGTCAAAATGCCATCTGTGTTGTTGGTGATCAACAGCAACAGTACCTGGACTGCTACATTAAATATGAACCCGTATGTACAAAATACAAATCTTGAATGTAAAGGAATTCCTGAGTCCCTACTGTGAAACGGGCGTGGCTAGACTTCACCGAATGCACCCGTCGAATGCCTCGATGGAAGCTTCAAGATCTGAGAAATTGACAATGGCTGAACCAACTCAGTTTCATCATGTAGTTGAAGAACCTCATAACATGAAGGATAATGCAATCATAGAAGAGTTCTATTTAATAAGTTGCTAAACTTCATGCTGAGGTGGCTTTTTTAACACATGATGTGAACGATTAATTGAAACAGAATCAACCCAAAATGCATGACACAGCCTTGAAAGTTCATGACCAAACTTATATTCTAACCAAAACATAAAACTGCAAGTGCAAATGATATATGTGATGGTTCCCAAGGGCGGCCTCACTCATAGATGCTTGAGATATCCAAGGTATAGTGCCTTGGAGGTCCTAGGTTTGAAAAACCCCAGCTTAATTGTTGTCTATCGTGTCCGAACATTGGGACAGGCGAGGTGCTCCCAAATATTTATGGAGGCAAAACTCCAATTCCCGGTTATCAAATTTTTTTCTTATATATAATAACAAAAAGGCAATTAAGAACAAGGAGGAAGCATGCTTCGAATGTTTTACGCCAAAACACTAATAAGAATTGCCTGCCCATAAGAATTGAGCGGAATTCGACATTTCCACATGTTTGCAAGTAGGCCGGTTGGATCAACAACTAAAAAATATGGTTGTGAAGTTTCCAGAATAGATTGAAAAGGGGAGTACCTGAATTCACATCTCATACAGTCTTTTTGCCAGTAATGATACGTGATATCTGGAGGCCTCGGCTGAAGGCTTCATTGAATAAGATTCTTGTTTGCATTGACTGAAAACCAGGCAACCATGAGAGCAGCGCAAGAGGGGCCATGGCAATCAATCCGAACAGAAGATCGTACAACCGGGCCAGTGAAATAACAGTATCCCACACGACAGTGGTTTGCAAAAAAGGTCTAAGCACCTGAGCTATTGATATTATGCCCCAGCCAGTGGGAATAAATGCCAAGAGGCAAGCAACAAGATCCCCCGTGTTAAAGGGAGTGAACTGCATCAATATAACAATCACAAGTACTGTAATCAGGATGACTATTAATTGAACCAGTCGGTAATAGATATGCTCCTTCGCAGCATACTTGTCGCGAGCATATGCCATAACAATATAAATCCCAACAAGAACAATCATGGATACCCAGGAAATAAAATAGACTGCTATACTGGTGTTGTCACCGGTAATTTTAAGGTGATATACAATTGCGTACTGGAAGAAGAAGAAACGGAGATCCAAAATGATCTCTAGAAGTTTTCCCCAAAGACCAGTTGTTCTCAGATGGCTGTTTTCCTCAAGCCACCATGCTTCCCAGCTCTGTTCTGGTTTTGTGAACACTCCACTACCATTCCATAACCAATTAATAAAATCTTCGAAGTCGTAAACTGTCTTCAACCAATCAAATCCAGAAGGATTAAATATGAAGGGGGCCATTATCCACGAAACTACGAGAAACCAGCTAGAGATGGACAAAATGATAAAAGTGAAAGTATTTCTAGCCAGAGGGCTCTGGGAAGCATACACTATTAAAATAATCCCAAGCTCAATTGCCTTCACAAAGTGGCTTCGGGAATATAGTCTGTAGTTTTCAGCAAAGCTCTTGTGCTGCACCACAAACCCGCGTCCTGTTGCTCTATACTTAGCTCCACCATGAAGGATAGTTCGCCCAAAGAAATGGGTACGAGTTCCCAAAGAGAAAGTGTAAAAAAATGATGCTAGCTGCAACTGCATTGTCAGGAAGTTCCAGATTGCTGGAAGGAACCCGTGCTCTAGGCTGTTCTCCACAATCATTGGTAGGGCAGTGAAGAGACCAAGTTGGATTATAAACTGCTGATTTAAGACTGCCCCAAGGGCTCTATTGCTTTCAGAACTCGAAGCTTTTGCTGTACCCTCAACCCCACTAAGTGCAAGATAAAGTCGGCCCCATAAAAATGTATAAACAGTCAATACTACAAGCATTGTGTTGAAATAGTACCCAACAGTAGTGTAGAAAACCGACAGCATTCGAAAGAAGTCCAATCTATGACCCAGCCGGTATACATCCCTGCTAAGAACCTGCTCACCATTGCCACTGGCCACCTTGGCCTCAAACATAGAGATTTGATTCAAGCCAACATCTCTTCCCTTGCCCACCTGTATATATTCATGGTGTGTCACATTGCCTCCTCTAAGCGTGCAATTGAAGCCAGCAAATATATCCTCGCTGATATTGATCACTCTAGAAGCCTTGCTGATTCCACCTCGAGTCGAAAACCAGAATCTATCAAATACATCAGGGTGACCATAATGCATTCTCACCTTTAAAGGGTTGGCCAGAACTCTCTGTGCTAGAGTCACAAAGCTAGTCTCTTGTGCAGACATGAATGAAGCAAGAGAGGACACCGAACCAGTGAAGACATTCTCACGAACACCTAAGATGGTTGGCTTCCGAATACCATAAAAGTTGTTGAATTCTTCCAATAAATTTCGCATCTTAAGAGCCTCCTCAAAATAGTTATCTTGGTTCATGTCAATAGTCTGAATTGCATCACCTCGTGTAAAGATAATTGCATGGTTCTGATTTTCTGGTTTCCCTTCTCCAATCTTCAAGGGGCCGGGTAACTTAATTCGATAGAGCACAACCTCCCTCTGTAGCTCTTGATCATACTTAACGAGAACAGAGTGAAATTCAACCTCCTCCCTTGTAGGGTGAACTTCATCAACATAGGCAACCCTAAGGGCTTCATTTTCCTTCATCAAATTTAAGATTTCCTCTGCACGAGAGTCTCCTTTTGCTTTTTGTAGCCCATAAACCTGACAGGTAACCACATAGGTGAATTTCATAAGGGCATTCCCATAGTCATTTCTTCTATATAACAGGCCTTCTCCAGTAGACGCTCTATTCAAATTGCTGGAAGGATTTGTTGAATACAAACGATCCAAAGCATGTTTTCGGGTTATTGAACCATGTGAAGCAATTTCTTGTGATCCCATTCTAATGTCCATCTCAGATGCAGTGTCTAGAAATGAGAACATTTTTAGTGCCCTAAAATAATACATCATCCCTCTAACAGTTCGAGATAAAGTCTGACCCCTATATGATGCCCAAAGACGGAGGTCCCTAGACTTTTTCGTCCATATGTCATCCTCATGCTCCATGCCCTCTCTATGCATTCGCTGCAGAAAATTCTTCCACTCATCTTCATAGATTCTCTGCAGATAGAACAAAGTTGAAACACCATCCTCATTCTCACTTCTTAACATTTCTTTTCCATATACAACTTCTTCATCGTAGTAAGGGGTCAAAACACTGAAAGGCATCATTTTTTCCACGTAGGGAGCACGGGGCATATTCATAAAAAGTGAATTGCTAAAGAAAGCTAATCGTCTCCTTGCCTCGATATTGGAAGGGACGTTATGCATTGAATCTCTAGATGTAAGAATTGTATGCAAACGCCCGACATTCCTATAAAACAATTTGTCCTCTAAACTAGGAAATCCAACAGCATTCTCAAAGAGCAATCCTTCATCGGTAGCTGGATTACGAGGCACTAACCCTTCTTCTCTCAACTTCTTGGTGGTTTTCTTCAATCTTGGCAACTCTCTGATGGAAATTTCATACAAGGCCTGTAATATATTCACTGCCTTGCCCAGATCTTTCTTAGTTCCAATTATAAGCTCAACAAGTGAAATTAACTTTGTGTGAATTTCTGGTAGCACAGTTGGGTTGTATGTCGCCATGAACTGCCCATTTCCAATAACGTTATCCATGTCCTGAAATAATTTGCCAACAATTGAATTTTCTTCAGAACCATATTTAACAATCGTCAAAAGCAATGCTTTCACACTATCATATGCTTCAATAACAGCACATCTCTGATACTCATTCTTGCATATCTTTGGCCAAAGATCCTCGTCAGATTGATTTGCAAGCTCTGTTGCCAGACTGAGGGCAAGGAGCAGCTCGTTGCATAGGAGGAAACATGGCCAACGGATTACTCTAATGTTCCAACAATTAGGTGGAAGCTCCATGAGTTCGAAATCTCTATCACCGATGAGATCTTCTTCCCTCATAGTTATGATAATCTCATTCCAAATCAAAGCAAACTTGGTAGTATCTACCATGCTTGATTCAATCTTTTTATATGATTGGCCAAGTCCATATCGCAGCTTCAATCGATGGATGGCATCACGAATTTTCTTCAGACGTGTCAACGTAGGTGTGGGCTCTTGTACCTCTGGCATGAGATTAAATTGCATTGCACTAGCAAAGAATTGAAATCTAAGCCTTAGCTGATCTATATTCCGAATCTCACCCAAATGCAAAAAAAGCCCAACTATAGCACCAACAAATGATGAGTAGATAGAATACCATATCTGCAAATCCATGAGGTAGATTAGCACAACAGGAGTCCATAAGAACACAACTGCTACAATATTGGTGCTACCAAAAAATTCATGCCATTTATAAGAACCTTTGAGGTTCAAAAGTTCTTTGGTTGGATCGACAAGGGGGTAGATCTGAAGGAAGTAACTAAAAGTAAATTTGGAAGCCAATACTACTACCCAGAAAATTGTGTACTTGATATTGTCTATAAGCCCTTCACGCAAGCCACGACCAATAAAAATTCGAGTATGAAACCACCATGTAAATAGATACATCACTTTCCAATCTAATTTCTCAAGTCCATTCCTAATCCATGGAAGAATAAAGAATAGTAAAGCCAGCAGCTCAGGGATAACAAAAGCAAAGACAGCCTTAAGAAACATAAATATCTTCGCATTTGCCTGATCTGACCAAAAGCCATCCGAATTCTTCTGACTCCAAATCAGTGCATAAAATACAGAAAAAACTATAATCCAGGCAATGGCAGCCAAGGCCTTTAGCAGCATTCTAATTCCAAGCCACAAGGTTTCCCTCGAAACCAAACTATACTGAGTGCCAGCATCGAGCACAGCCTGAAACAACCGCAGACCGCTCCAAGTGATGAATACAGTGAGCAACTTCACCTGCACATCCCTACTCTCCAAAGTTATCCATGGATACTGATGCCCATGCCAAGCAACAATGATAGATGCTTGTAAAAACAATAGCAACAATACCCAAAGCTTGTCAAAGCTCCTAAATATGTTCCAAAACGACCTCTGCTCCACAAAGCCCGTCTTCCCCACTCGTCTATTCTTCGGCGTTGTTGCAAAGAAATTACTATCTCGATTCAAAGGCCAGCCGAGCTTCCGGAAACACCTCCTACTCCAGAAATACTCATTGACATCGTCGTAATTCCTCCACGCCGAGTGAGGAGCAGAACCATTTCTGCTACTCTCAACCTCAATCTTAATAGTCTCGTAAATTGGCACCACCACCGTCTTCAAAAATGCACAATCTCCAGGAATCATAGGCGAATAAGGTCTACCAGTATCAGGGTCTATATAATCATCCAGAATCTGATTTAATTCCATAGCCATAAAATGAAATATGTAACTTATACATTCAGGAACAAATCTAAGATTAGCAGCCTCGCCCCAGATTAAAAGGTAAAGTGATACATACAGCAGTTCTCGTCGGCCTTCACTCTGATCTCGACTCGAAAGCCGGACATTCGATTTTCGGCCTAAATACGAGCACCACGAAGTGTAACTATGAAGAAGCTTGTAGCGGAAGTTGGTTAGAACCGAACGGTCGAGTTCATCGGGCCGTTTGGGAGGGAATCGAAGCCGCATTTGGGAATTAGCGAGGTGGAGAACCAGATGCTCCCGTTGGTTCCGAACGTTATCGTTCTGAAACCCGAAGAACAGCCCGAGCCAGTCCATGAGATCGTACTTAGGGTTCCATGGAACAAACGAAGGCCTCCTCAGTTCCCCTACGGTGCGCAATGCGGCGGCGGCGGCGCGTACCTCCGGCGACTGAAGAGACGGATGGTCGGTTAGAAGATCGTGGATAGGGATTATGTTGTACGGCTCCGGCGGTGGCGGCGCTTGGAAGCCACCGCGACCTCCGTCTTGAGGACGCTGCCTCCGATTCATGGTAACTAGACTCAAATTTCTTCACTCTCTCAAATCTCCTTCGATTTCCGACGAGGAACTGGTTTCATTATCAGGTTTCTTGAGTTCGCCGGAAAAGGGAGCTCCGCCGGTGTGAGAAACGGCGGCGAATTTGTAAGCGAAGTCCGAAAAGATAAGTAGAAAGTTGTCGTTGTAATTCTTCACTCTCTCTTAGCGTAGAGGAGAGGGTTGAAACTAAGAGAAAGAAAACTTTCTTTTTCCGACTATGTCGTGTCGTGCTTGTAAATCGCCCCTTTGCATCAATTGATAAAAGGGAAAAAAAAAAAAAGGGTAATTATCTTTCTTTTGATGCCTAATAATTATGGGGGAGAATTATCGAGCCATTTCATTATAAAAATATTGTCTTATAGTAGCTCCATTTTTCTGTTTTTTTTTTAACTCTATTTTACCGAATTTGTAATTGATAGTGAAGTAAAATGCCCGGTTGGATTCTAAAAATATGTATTTACTTCGTTTTTTTATATTTGTGTTTGTCTCTATCAGTTTGGAAATATTTTTTATAGAGCTTTTTTTTTATGAATAGGTCAAATTAAAAAAAATATTTACAATAATATGAAGTAAAAAAAGCACGATATAATTAATACTCATTACACGGTATTATTAATACATTATACTATATTAATACACATTGAATTTGAAAGAGTGTAAACTTCACGATTTTATTTATCTGTAAAAAGCATATTTATACCTATAAAAGAAACCACAAAATCTAACTAACTTAAATATTATAACAATAAATACTAAATATAATAACTTTAACTAATTCTAAATTAAGAAAATATGAAACCTACTAAATCTAAATTTAACATTCTAATAATACGCATAATATTGTAATGATAACATATAATATTATATTAATAATACAAAATTTTGTATCAATATTCTAACTTATATTATATAATGAATATTATTCGTACGGTATGTTTGATTGTGCATACAAATATTTTCAAAATTTACCTAAACCTACTATTATTTTGTGAAATTTGATTATCCAGCACAATTTTCCCTTTCTTATTACACATGTAAATTATTATTTTTTTAGTTGAAGTTCATATATTCGTCAAATATTATTATTATTTGTATTTTTTAACATCAAAGTTTGAGAATCCTTTAAAAAAAAGAATTGAAACACATTTATATTCTTTAAACTAAGAAAGAAAAAATTGTGTTAACACCAGATGCCAGACATAAAAGTATTCTTAAAAAGTAATGAAAGCAAATGTTGAGTAAATGAGTTTCACTTTCGAACTTAAGAAAGGAAGAGGGAAAAAGAAAAAAGAAAAAAGATTTTTTAAGAAGAAGAAGAAAGAAAAGAATTTCACTTTCCTATTATCTTTTTAGATTGAAAAAAAAAGAAAAAAAAGATAAGAAAAGGGAATTGGACAGGGTGGCTTAAAGCGCTTTGTAGGGCGTATATTCTTCTCTCACACTTTCATCAAGTATTCCTCCTTGTCCTCACCCACGCGCTTCCGTCGCGCGTGGTTTTTAAACGTTGTTGCGTTACTGACGTGTGCGGGACCCACTTCTGTCTTTGAGGAGAACAAGACGTTTTTTCTTGGTTTTTTTCCCCTAAACTGGGGTTACAAAAACCGAACGTTTTAATTTTGAAATTTATTGTTTTTTAATAATACTTTTGAAATCAATAATTTTTTTAAGGAGATTTTGTATGTACTATAATTTTAACACCGCGTTGTACACGATAATTTCTTAAATAATAAATTATATATATATATATAATTATAAATTGTTTCTTACATTTTTAAGACTAAATTTAAATCATCAAATAATAATTTCAATATAATATTAAATTTTATAACCATTTTTCACGGCAGTTAAATTTATTAAAATTCACATTTATGTTAAAAAGTATTGTTCAAGCTAGAAAACAATATATATAGTATGAAATTATTGTTACCAAATTTTTGAAATTAAAGAATTCATGCACTAACCTCATAGGATAATCTTATAATTCTTCAAACTTTTTTTTTCTAGATCTACAAGTATTTTTTTGAAAGGCAACAATTATGCAAAAAAAAAATCCCTACAAAAATTATTGCAAAAAAAAAAATTATATGAAAGTTAAGGTAAATAATCCAACATAACTTATTATAAAACAAAAGACAAAACAAAAAAATAAAGAAAAATAAATTCAAGCAAACAAAAGTGTTATTGTAAACAAAATGTAGACAACTATTTATAGGATTGGAAAATTTAATTTATTATTTTAATTATTATAATATAAAATGTCAAATAAAATTTATGAGATTTGGTAAAAATATCTTATTTTCTACCGGAAAATTTAAATGATAGTGTAAATATCTTCATTTGATTGTTGAAATCATCTTCTAACTTAGTGATCATAAAATCTATCAGATTTGATAAAATTATCTTATCTTCTACGAATGAAAATCTAAATGATATTGTAAATATGTTATACGTTATTTGAATTTTGTGGAAAATTCAATTTATTATTTTAATTAGAATATAAAATGTCAAATAAAATCTATGAGATTTGGTAAAAATATCTTATTTTCTACATGAAAATTTGAATGATAGTGTAAATATCTTCATTTGATTGTTGAAATCTTTTATCTTCTAACTTAGTCATAAAATCTATGAGATTTGATAAAAATATCTTATCTTCTACAAATAAAAATCTAAATGATATTGTAAATATCTTCTACGTTATTTGAATTTTGTGAAAATTTTAATTTATTATTTTAATTAGAATATAAAATGTCAAATAAAATCTATGAGATTTGATAAAAATATCTTATTTTCTACTTGAAAATTTAAATGATATTGTAAATATCTTCATTTCATGGTTGAAATCTCTTATCTTCTAACTTAGTCATAAAATTTATGAGATTTGATAAAAATATCTTATCTTTTATGGATAAAAATCTAAATGATATTGTAAATATCTTCTACGTTATTTGATTTTTTTTTATATTTCAATAAATGACATTTTTGTAATTTAAGATATGACTTAAGGGGTAAAATCGTCTAAAAATGATTTTTCCCTTGAGCCACACTTTAAGATAGTATGATATGATAACAAAAAAAAGGTAAAATATTTTTATTTATAATACAAAATTTAAACTAATTTATTTGTAGGAAAAAATTTAAATTGAATTATATTAATGATAAAATTAAATCAATGATAGATTCATTCTATCACTTTTTATCAATGATGAAATCTAAATTGAGTTTCATTATTAGTTGAGTGATAGAAATCAATATAAAATAAATGAATTATTTTAAAAATTATGTTACAAATATAATACAAGAGATAGAATGTGATGTTGATATTAAATTCTCTTTTTTTAAATATATTTTATTTTTTTACTTTTAACAAATACTTTAACGTTTATATCTAAAATAAAAAATGCTTTCAAGTTTAAACGAACGTGGAATCGACATAAGACTTGATTATTGACTTCAAAGTTAAAATTTTCGAATTTTTTTAGATTTTTAAGAATATCGATTCTTCAACCTGCATGTTATTTTTAAAAACAATATTTTAAAAGTTCAAGTTAAGCTTTAAGTTAGTGGAATTTTAGGACAGTGTTGTACGTGATAATTTCTTAAATAATAAATTATTTATTATATTTTTAGACTAAATTTAAATCATCAAATAATAATTTCAATATAATATTGAATTTTATAAACATTTTGTCTTCACATTTATATTAAAAAACAGTTAATTATTTATTTTGTTCTTAAAAAATAATATGTGTTATTATTTAAAAGAAACATAATAAAATTTATTGAATTAAAATTAAATTTTATCTCTAATTTTTAAAAATCTATGCTCTTTAATTTTTTTCTCAATTTATGTACTGATAGAACAATTAGTCTTGAATTATAAAATTTATAAGAGTTATATCATAATTATAATTATAAATATAAATAAGCTAAATATATTTATTGGTATACATCTATGAACTTACCTTTAACCTTAAATGATAATTTTATCGTTCTTCAAAAAAAAAATTCTCATATCTCCAAGTCAACAATTAAGCAACAAAAAATCCCTACAAAAATTATTGCAACAAAAGAAGGTTACATGAAAGTTAAGGTAAATAATTCAACAAAAATAAGATAACTAAATTTTTTATTATAAAAGAAAACCCAAGAAAGTAACCCCGAGCAAAAAGAAAGTTTCAAATGTGTTTGTAAACAAAATATAGATAACTATATATACATGGTAGAAAATCATTGTTACCAAACTTTTGAAATTGAAGAATTCATGCACTAACCTTACATGATAATGTTATAATTCTTCACACTTTTTTCCAGATCTCCAAGTATTTTTTTAAAAGAGAACAATTATGCAAAAAAAATCTCTACAAAAATTATTGTATAAAAGAAAAATTAGATGAACTTTAAGATAAATAATCCAACATAACTTATTATAAAACAAAAAACAAAACAAAAAAAATAAAGAAAAATAAATACAAGCTGTTCTTGTAAACAAAATGTAGACAACTATTTATAGGATTAGAAAATTCAATTTATTATTTTAATTAGAATATAAAATGTCAAATAAAATCTATGAGATTTGGTAAACATATATTATTTTCTACATGAAATTTTAAATGACATTGTAAATATCATTATTTGATTGTTGAAATCTCTTATCTTCTAACTTAGTAATAAAATTTATGAGATTTGATAAAAATATTTTATCTTCTACATATGAAAATTTAAATGATATTGTAAATATCTTCCACGTTATTTGAATTTTTTTTTAATATTCCAATAAATAACATTTTTGTAATTTAGTGTATGATTTAAGAGATAAAATCGTCTAAAAATGATTTACCCATTAAAGTAGTATGATATGATAAATGGAAAAAAAAATTATAATTTGAAAATATAAAAAGCTTATGTAACCAAGAGCAAAATTATCATGTCAACCAATTTTTTTTTTTTTTTGTTTCCAATGACATCTTATATAAATTAATAAGTTAAATATTGAAAAGAAAAGGAAGAAAAAACTTAAAATCTTGAATATTAATTTCTGAGTTTTCTTCATTTTAATTTTTAAATTGAATATTTTCTTAAAATAATTTACTTTTAAAACAAAGAGTTGCACGTTAAAGATTATGGTTTTAGCCCTTTGGAAATGAACATAAGTGGTGTAAAGGTATGGCGTACGTCCCACGTGCAGCGTCAGTATTTCATCTATCTAACACTGTACAAAAAACTGCAGCTCTTTATTTATTTGTTTATTTTCTAAAAGTTTTTTTTTTTTTCAAGCGCTGTATTTATTTTGTAAAAGTTGATTGCTAAAGCAAATATTAATAAACGAACATGTTTGAAACTTTCTTGAAAAATTGGAATATGTTTGAAACTTTTTTGAAAAATTTTGATCAGAAGATTTATTGTATTCAACAAGATTTGGGTGTAGTCCAGACTGCACCTAAGTCACGTGATATTCTTTTAAGGATCACAATTTATTTTTTTGTAATCCATAAGGGGGTAGCTGTGATTTAGGTGTTATAAATAGTTTTTCAAGATTATGAAGTCATTGTTGAGATAGACGACTTGATGAATAAAGGGGTTGTGAGAAGGAGTTAGGCCAAAATAAAACTATTAATACAAGCATAACTTAAGTTCAACAAGTCAATTTATCAAAAAAAAAAAAAAGTTCAACAAGTCAATTTATGCTATTTTATTATTGGAATCGTAATTAGTAGACAAGAAAGATAGTATCAGGTGCTGCCAATCTGGGTGTTGTTCATTGTAAACGAATGTGATTCTTATTTAAAGCATCACAATGCAGCCATCGAAGAAATTGATCAAAACAACTGTTTACGAACTGAATTTGGTCTAAATTCTAGGACTCATTTGTTAGGATTTTGGCAAAATATTATGAAGAAAATTTTCTACTCATGATCGGAGTGAAAATAGATTAACACCAAACTAAATAATTAATGGTGTCATCGACTCATTCGGTTCATGTTATTTGTTTTCAAGTTACATATTGAACATAAAATATAAGTGAATAGCTCTTTTCTTATGTATTTCTGTTATTGCGAAATTGGGTTGTGTCAACTTTAAATCATCTTAATTCTTTCATCGAGATGAGCTGTCTTGAACCTTTAATCCTTTTGTTTGTTAGCTTGTAGAGTTTTTGAGATCATGATTTTGAGGCTTGAGCATTTGTTCTTTTCTAGCTTGAAATTAAGATTTGAATGATTAGTAATGTAAAAGAGTATAATCAAAGCTGCGGATATTGTTGCGTCTTTTTTAATGATACAGAATTAGTTTAAGTAAGAAGTTTGAGAGAGAGAAAAATGACCCATTTGTCTCTCAAGTTGAGAATTGATGCTTGGTAAGATTACTTTTGGTTATTAAAATTTTTAAATTATTCTTAATTAGTAAACACGCCACTCTTTAAAACTAGTCCTAATCTACCAATGCTCAATTGAACATCTTTCTTCCATTATAAACATATTGATATGCCAAAGACCATCCTCTATTGTGACACTTTTTTTTTTAAAACCGTGAAAAAATTGGTGCTTCACTTCCCTATATCGAAATACTTCGAATGATATTATAGTTTAAGAGTTTTCCAACGGTCTCGAACCAATGGTCTCTTAAGAAAGTATGTCTTGAAGTTCTTAACCAGACTAACCCTTGGGGACCTATTGTGACATTGAATGCAGGTGTTACAATGCCTCATCATGATTTTTACTAACAAAGCCTTGTCACTAATAAAGCTACTCGCAATTCAAAATTGTTACAATTTGATCAGACTCTAATAAACAACCATGTTTAAGAAATAAGGACGAGGATTTGACATTTGACAACCAGTAAATGAGGGGAAGGCAGGGACATTAGGTAAGATAAAGTGCCTAATAATCAAATCCGTTATAACCACAAAAATCCGTATAAATTAACATGGTTTTTCATTATGGAATGTGAAAATGATCCAGCATTTTACTTTTAAAAGATAGTGTATCATAAATGACCCAAAACGCTTTATAACAAGATGATATAATATTGAAATTCAAAGAGATCAGGCAAAACAGCTACAGCCATAAGACCAACAATTAAAGTTGAATTGGCCATTAACCCTCAATTTAGCATTGTAATTTACAATTCACACTAATGACAGTAGTGATCTTAAAGAGCAACATGCCACAATTAACGATAAAAAAAAGGGTTGAAAACAAATATGCTGTTATGGAAATGCAGACTAGATATTTCAGCAATGCAAATTGTTTGTCTATGTACTTCAGAGGATGAGACAGAATAATCATACATGAAGTATTATGTACTGCACAATTCATTAAAACCTTCAATCATCAGCTGGAAAGTCCTCATCTGAACCAGTTCCAAGAAATGAACCAAGAGTTTTCCGCAAAGAGCTGAAAGTCTTATCGCCCTGTGTTTCGGATCAAGTGTTATAAGAAACGTCTTTGCATAAAATGGAAAAGCTAAGTGATACTTTTGCTAGCAGTGCATCCGAATATTTGGGATCAAATACATGCTAAGTTTATGCTTGCTTGGGTGGGGTCTACACCCACTTTAGAATTCAAAGCATTTTGAGTTGGATTGGAATTTGGGGAACCAATTCCTTAGATGAGCTCTGATACCATATTAGAAAATATGGAGCTCAACCTCAAAACCAATTGGCAATGAGGAGAATAACTCATATCTCTTATAAATGTATTGACGACCCCTCAACTTTCCAATGTAGGATAATTGCACCACACGGTGGGTATCTCCACCTAAACCATTACACAAAAAAGTGAGGGAAAATCTATTTAAAGAACTATCTTGAAGATGAAAGGGGTGGCTTTTCTTAAGATCATAAGCCCATTGTCGGAGTATAACAGGATAGTATTAGCTGCGCAAAATTTCTATCGCTCTGCAGGTGAAGGATACAGGGAAAAAAAAAGAAAAAATTGTATAGCTTGTTGCTGCCCAGGATCGAACTGGGGACTTTTAGTGTGTAAGACTAACGTGATAACCACTACACCACAGCAACTTCGTTGTTAATTTACATAAATTGTAGTTAATATATATTTCCATTTGTACCTTGTGACCAACTTTAAATGCTATTTCTAACTCATTCAGCTTTTTTTTAAAGGTTATAACTTATTCAACCTTTTTTAAATATGGATGAGCAAAATTTTATATAAAAAATTCTTTAACTTTAATTTTGCAATTATTATTATTATATTCTTGAATAAGGTCATGAATTCAATTCATGACACTTATCTTAAAATTATTTTTGTATTAGTTATAATCAAGGTTGTAAATTCAGCCAATAGTTTTATAAAAATAATCGAGATGTACTCAAATTGATCCGTATATTGATAAATATATATTTTTTAAAAACTGTTTATTATTATGAATGATTTTTTTAAAAAATAAATGTCATTTGGTAACACGTTTTCTATTTCTAATGAATGCTTTTACGTCGAGGAATTATCTCACAAAAAACAATTGAGGCACATAAATCGATAAATACCCACAATTTTTTTAAGAAAACTTATTTTTCACGCGATTGAATAGTTTTATTATTCATTACAAAGAAAATTAAAATAATAGTAAATTATAAAAAATAATTAAAAACATAATCGTTAATTTAATGAATATTAACATATACTTTTTTTATAATATTAGTACAATAATTAAGAATATATATATAAATTTATAATGATTTGGTGGGGAGAGCTCAAGATCAGCCCATTATCGAGGCTCACATTTCAGCCCAATTTGAAGAAGCCCATAAGCCCAATAACAAAATCTCGTAAAACCTTGAATCCCCCATTTGTTGCGAGAAACAGTGTTCTTCTTCTTCATCGTCGTAACTCGTACGGCGAGCTCTATATCTCATCTATGGATCAGAAGTTGTTGCTGTACAAAGTGTTAGCACGCTACGCAGTAGCTGGGCGATCTCTGCACACCAATCGATTGAAAAAGGCGAGTCTGTACGCGAGAATTAGCCCACTCGGCGATCCTAACATCAGCGTGGAGGCGGAGCTCGAAGCCTGGGTTCAGAATGGGAAGAAGGTCCGAGTCGCTGAGCTTCACAGAATCATTCACGACCTTCGCAAGAGAAAGCGCTTTACACAAGCTCTTCAGGTTTCGATTCTTCTTTCTTCAATTGTACGAAATAATGCCCAAGTGCTCTTTCGAACTGTTTCATTCTGGAAATGTTCATAGCCTAATAGATAACTTCATCAATGTCTCCGGATTACACAGAAAAACTGTTTTATCGATTTATCAATTAGTATTAGAGAGCGCAAGCATCCATCTCAAAATCAATGGACCACCTATCTTATAAATGCTAGGAGTTATCCTCCACCAATAGGTTTAGCTTAGGGAAATGGAAGAAGGTTTTAAGTAACTAAGGGGTAATAAGTCCAATCCATCATGGTTAAATTAATTTCTTACGAGTTTTTGGTCAAGGTTGTATGTCCCATGACAATAATCGATGTGCATATAAGTTGACCCGTAAATCATAAGGTACTTTTGGTTTACGCGTTCAATTAATACAAACAAAGTGGTAGTAAATCCCACATTGGGGGTGGATCTTGGGTTTATAAGGGAAGACAAACATCTCCATTAGTATGAGGTTTTTTGGGTGAAACCAAAAACAAAGTCATGAAGACTTATGGCCAAAGTGGACAATATCATACTAATGTGGAAATTCGGATTAGGTTTGTCGCCCCTTAACGTATGAGTTAGCTTGAGAATCAAATATAATAAGGTCAAACGGTTATAGTGCGATAATGGTCGCGATCCACATAAGACACTAAGAATATAAGAAAATAATAACATGAAATTTCAGCTATGTAATTATATCTTTTATCATCCTCTCAAAAAAAAATTATGTCTTTTATACTTCATTTAATCTGGAGTAATGAGTATAATTTCACTTTTAGGAATCTGGCTCTTTGTGGATTTACACAATGTATTGTTGTTCTTTGTAATTTATGAGTTAGCTTGAGAATCAAATATAATAAGGTCAAACGGTTATAGTGCGATAATGGTCGCGATCCACATAAGACACTAAGAATATAAGAAAATAATAACATGAAATTTCAGCTATGTAATTATATCTTTTATCATCCTCTCAAAAAAAAATTATGTCTTTTATACTTCATTTAATCTGGAGTAATGAGTATAATTTCACTTTTAGGAATCTGGCTCTTTGTGGATTTACACAATGTATTGTTGTTCTTTGTAATTGATGATGGGTTTAAAAGCAGGTGTCCGAATGGATGGAGAAAACTGGTGCCTGCATATTTTCACCAACTGAGCATGCGGTGCAATTGGATCTAATCGGCCGAGTACGAGGATACGTTTCTGCCGGACACTATTTCGAACAGTTGAAGGAGCAAAACCAGACTGATAAGACATATGGTGCTCTTCTGAATTGCTACGTTCGGCAGAAGCAAGTTGAAAAATCCCTATCCCATTTGCAAAAAATGAAAGAGATGGGCTTTGCAACTTCACAGCTCACTTACAATGACATCATGTGTTTGTATACAAATGTTGGCCAGCATGACAAGGTCCCTGATGTGCTAGCAGAGATGAAGGAGAAAAATGTTTCTCCCGACAACTTCAGCTACAGAATTTGCATCAATTCGTATGGTGCGAGACGTGATCTCGAGGGGATGGAGAATGTATTGAAGGAGATGGAATCTCAACCTCACATTGTCATGGACTGGAACACTTATGCAGTAGTTGCTAACTTCTTTATAAAAGAAAATCTTACTGGTAAGGCAGTTGATGCCTTGAGAAAATCAGAAGTGAGACTCAAGAGTAAAGACAGAATTGGGCATAACCATCTAATCTCGCTTTACGCGACCTTAGGAAACAAGGAGCAGGTGTTGAGATTGTGGAATCTAGATAAAAGTGCCACTACGAGATTCGTCAATAGAGACTACATCACAATGCTTGAATCTCTAGTGAGACTAGGTGAACTTGAAGAAGCTGAAAAAGTACTGAAAGAGTGGGAGTCCTCCGGGAATTGCTATGATTTTCGAGTTCCTAACACCGTCGTTGTTGGGTATATCGACAAGGGAATGTGCGAGATAGCTGAAGCTCTGCTTGAAGACTTGATGGAGAAAGGAAAGGCTACGACGCCAAACAGTTGGGGTGCTGTGTCGGCTCGATATCTGGACGATGGTGAGGCTGTAAAAGCTGTAGAGTGCATGAAGGCAGCCCTTTCTTTACACATGGATAAAGGATGGAAGCCTAATCTTCGTGTGATTACAGGGATATTGAATTGGCTGGGTGATAAGGCCAGCATTGAGGAAGTAGAAGCTTTTGTAGGCTCATTGAGATCTGTCATTCCAGTGAACAGAGAAATGTATCATGTCTTGATGAAGGCTCATATAAGATGTGGTAAAGAAGTACATAATCTGTTAAATCAAATGAAATCTGATAAAATAGATGAAGATGAAGAAACAAAGAAAATTCTTGGCATTTGGCAAGAAGCAGCTGAAGTGAAGAGTATTGGCTGATTGTTTTCTTGTAGTATATCATTATTTTGATGTTGTCTATCAGCTAAATGCATGTTGCTTGGGTTTTAACAATGTAAAATATTACTATCAAATTCTTCATATGAGAGCGGAAGTAGCTGATGTACACTTCCAATTATGCATCTCTTCATGTGTCGGTCTTTGGTTTTTAGTACACTTGAATAGGTCAAGAAGAACCCTTGGGACCTTTGGTCAACCCAATTGAAGTACGAGGACTGTGGCTTTAAATCGTTCAAACTTTATCTTTCTACCATTTCCACTATAAATATATTTGAAAGGCTCCAAATCTTCTCAACATATTTTTTTTCTCTTTGTTCTTCAAAAAATGAGTTCCAAGCCATTCATCCTCCTTGGCCTTCTCTTTGCTGTGGTCTTCCTCCTCTGTTTTGAAGTTACAGCAAGAGATCTAAACGCTGGTGAGTTTTATTAAATTTGATCATTGAAAAGTATATTGGCTCTGAGAAACATTCTACCTCATTTTATTGAGGAAAATCATAATGTATAAATATTATTTTAATCTTATGAGACATATTAATCTTATGTATAAAAAATTAATTTTTAAATATTTATCACCATAAATTTAACCCGCTTAAATATTTTGGGTTTGCTCATACATCGCTAAGATAAAGAAAAGTTCTTGTATATATAAGGATTAAGGAGGGGATAACACCTCCATTGAGGTGAGATTTTTTGTGATTGCTCGTTGTCCCTAACAAATATTATATCTCATATTTTACTAATATTCAATTTTAGTTTTTGAGATAACAATCGTTAATTACACAATAAAATATTAACTAAGACTAGGCTAATTTTAAGAGAATTTACCATCAGCAGCACATTCTACCTCTTGTATTATATTTGTAGCATAATTTTAAAAATAATTCATCTATAGCATATTTATTTCTATCACTCACCTAGTGATAGTCTATCACTCACCTAGTGATAGAACTCAATTTAGATTTCTATCACTGATAGAAAACTTAAGGAGTGATAGAATGAGTCTATCATTGATTGAATTCTATCACTAATAGAACTCAACAAGTGATAGAAGTCAATTTGAATTTTCTGCTACAAATGAAATTATTTTAGATTTTGTGCTATAGATGGAAATATTTTGCCTTTTTTTGTTATACATGCAAAATCCCCGCTTATGAAAATTGATTTAACTAACAGTAGTTAATTGTTGTTCAATATATACTAAGACACAGAGGAAAGCAACGGAGTAGGCGAAGTCAAAGACAGCCCTTCTGATCGGTATCACCGCGGTTATGCGGGTAGAGACGACAATGGAGGAGGCTTTCCACACGCACGTCGTCAGCATGGCGGTGTACGCTATTGCGACCACGGTTGCTGCAGTTACCGCTCGGGCTGGTGCAACAAGTGCTGCAGCTACGCTGGTGAGGCTGTTGGTAAAGAGCCCTAATTTACCTGTTGCTTCCAAGTAAAAGGCTTTCTAAAGTTGATGTTGTAATGAATAAAAAGTATGGGCCAGAGGATGCATTTGCCTTGTCCATGCAAATTTGGCCACAAGTGCAAGTGATTAGTAGTCTGTCACCTAATTTTGTTGAGACTTATTGTGTTTTGTAATATTATTGAGACTTTAATTTATTGCAGATAATTAAGTTAATAATAGCTTTGTGTGTTGAAGTTCTTTGTCTTACTAAGACATGGTTGAATATTTACACTTGTTTTCTTTTTCTCCTAATCTGATCTTTATCATAGCTACTTGACTTTTCTTAAGTGAACATTTTAGTTCTTAGCCATACTTTTTCTAAAAAAATACACATTTTTAATGGACTATAGGCAGCAACTTTTTCGTTTTCTATTTTAATTATATCATTTTTTAAATTTTGATTTTTTTTTTTCAATTTTAATTATGATATCGTTTCTTGATTGAAAACTATTTGTTGTATTGACTGAAGACTATTTGTGCCATTGATTGAAGACTATTTATTGCATCGATTATAACCATTGGGTGCACTGATTTTTTTGTCTTTTTGCTAGGTTCGTCCGAATTTTCTGCCATACACGATTTTCTTCTACATGAATATTTTTTCTTTTTTTCAAAACTGTGCTTGATTTTTTTAATACATCATATTGACTTACTTTTCTAGTTGTGACTAACAAAAATCCCTTTTTTTTCTCTAAAATTAAATGGTAGTTTACAGTGTTTGCCATTAAATATATTATTCTCATTTCTTCTGTAAAAAGAAAAGAAAAGAAAAATCATTTCTAGAATTCTAAATATTTAATTTTAATTTTTCTAGTTTGAAATTTATTCTATTTTTTCTACATATCCTCAAAACATTTAACTAAGGTTAAACTTCAAAAAAAGTTCAAAATTGGTACTTGTATTAAAATGAGGTTAAATTTTCTCTCACCTCAACTTATAAAAGAAATTTGAACGCAAGATTTTATTTGAATCATAAATACACATTCGAAGTCTTTTTTTTTTCTTTTTTGAGATACAATACATATTCCAAGGCAATTGAGTTATATTCTTACCGACCTTCTCATATTAGGTTCATTTAAAAAAACTCGGGTGCGCTTTAAAAGGTTTCTCCTCCTAATCGATACTAATTCAAGATTTTTTTTTTTTTTTTTTGAAAAAGGTAACCATGCCCGTCTCTAAACCAGGCACCGAGAGACATCGAAAGAGTAGTGGCACAGCTGAGTCTCGAACTTAAGACCTTGAGAAGAGCATACTCTCAAAGTCCAAGTCTTCAACCAGTGTGTTACCACTTGGAGACAATTTAAGATAATTCAAATCAAATAAATCATTTAATATATGATTTGATACATTATAGTTGATGTTATATAACAATTTTAACCATGTGCATCTGATCTTATGCTAACCAAGTTGATGTTTACCAGAAAAATAAATATAGAAAGCACAATGCAGAGTATTGGCTTATCGGTAGATTGAAGAGTTGATTTATTTTCCATGTCTTTTTCATGTCTTGTTTTTGTCTACAATGGATGATAATGATATGGGTCGATCAGTCAAGTTTTATTAAATGCTGCTGCTCCATTTTCAAACCTTTCAAGTTCATAGTACCCCCTTGCAGATTAAAAAGCAGAAAAAAAAAATAATAATAAAATAAGGTAGACCCTAGGATTTATGAGTTTGAGTCAAACATACCAAAAAAAAGTTATTTCCGAATAATAGTCTCCCCTTAGATCATCATTACAATAATTATTCGTAGTATGAAGTCTTTCGAATAAAAACAAAAACAAAATTATAATAGTTATATCTAAATTGTAAATAATGTCATTACTTGATGAATAATTCCATTGTAATTGATATCAAAGAACCTATAAATTGGAGCAGCTAGTGTTTCCTATATTGTTTTTGGACTTGGTTCGACTTCTTTGTCATCAATATTTACATAAATGACATGTGATTAATGTATGAGCATATTGAAGAGAAAATATATGGTGAACTTAGCATGACATAAGCTTACAAACTGAAGTTGATATTTACTTGATAAAAGCAACTGTACAGCCATAATTCATAGGACTCTCCTGATCATACTTGGCCACCCGCGGATGGCTTCGCAAGGTCTTAAGTACATGTTCCTTCATAGCCCCTGTGCCCATCCCATGTATGATAAAAAGAACTGAATTTGGCCCTCTTGAAGAGATGGCCATATCAAGATGGTAAGAAGCTTCTTCCACTCGCATGCCACGTAAGTCAACCGTGTTCTTCGAAGTCTGCACGACTGCGCCATACGAATCTTCATCTTTCGTTCCATCTGAAGTTCTAACAAATTCTCTGCTCTGTCGACCCTACATTGTCGACAATGATGGTGAGATTTGCATCGTTGGGTATGCATAACAAGCAGATGGAACTGGAGTGAAGTATGAATTTTAATGGGCTTGTCATCACTGAAAAAATGTTGATAACTGACATTTTGTTTTTTGTATATATACTTGAACTTCTCAAAACAATTTGAATTTGACTCCTCAAATTAAATTTTCTGGATCCGTCCTCGAATCCTAACCATTTAGTTCCCTAAAATGAAAATATGAGGGTAACCTTAGTTGAGTAAAGTTGCATAAGATAGAAAATTTCAGGAATCATCCGAAAGGAAACTATCAGACCTTACTTTCCCAATACTCAGCAGAGGTTTAATGTGCAGACAATTTAGATAAACAAAAGATGGGAGTCTAGAAGAGGAGATACCTGTCTCTTAGAGTATAAAGGAGAACTAGCAGCAGCTGTCTTTTCACTATTCGGAAGCGCTTTGACGCTGCTTTTCTTCACTCGGACCTTTATTTTACCATACTGCACAAGGATTGTTTCCTCGTCATCAGACACTTCAACAACAGTAGCTAACTTATTCCCGAGACCAGCTACAAACACTTGTTCTCCCAACTGGGGTGTATAGGAACTTGTATTTGCAACACTGGGGCGGGAATTGTCTGTTGGGCCACATGCTTCACAAATTGAAGCAATTGCGGATTCTGCCTTCCTAATCAATGAATTGAATTGATCAGAACTAACTATTTTCAGTTGCTCTTCGAACTCCTGTACGACAGTTTCTATCTTCGACTTTATTGCCTCAGCTTCTTGCCGAGCTCTTCTGGTTTCGATAGCCATAAGAGCTTTCTCACGCTTGTCAAGATCTTCTGCCTCGTCCCGAATCTACATCGATGAGTTAAAAGACGAGATCAATACCATAAATTGCTGGATTGCCATTGGTTCTGATCAATCACATGAAATCTTCCAAAAATTTGTCCAATGGTATACTAATCTCAACCCTTCCAGAAGAGCTTTCTAAATGTACAGGATGGGAGGATTTGAACTCATAACTTATTGATACATGGGCATACACTTACACAGTTGAGCTATTGCTCTTGTTGCCATTAGACAAGCCCTTTTTTTTTTAGATTACAGCAGTGAGGCAGGGGGATTTGAACCCCATCCCTTTTGGTCATTGGATGTATACTAATGCCGTTACTCATGTTAGCGGAAGCTACTTCAGTTTTAAGTAATGTCAATATTTGAAATGATAATTACATTTTTCTTTTTAATTAGCAAGTTTTTCCCATTAATATGCAACCGATCATGAGGTTTTCTAGAGACTGAAAAGCGCATGTTAAGAACAAAAGATCAAGTCACAGGGGATAATAAGCTATCATGATCCCTGCGATAAAATTGAGCACCCATCATTTGGTAAGAACTTTATCTCGATCACATGGCTGATACAACCAATCTAAAGACCAAATGACCACATAAAGCAAGTTAATACTTAACAACATAAAGCCATAAGACCACATGAAGTGCACACAAGATATGTATCAATTTCACTTCCTGGAGAGTTTCACTGGTTAATAAACATGCAAGCGACTACAAAATGCAGTAAGGAAAAAACATGCAACAGATAAATTGAACCCTGCAGACTCACAAATTTCTTAACTTTTACCTCATTATAAAGTGCAGAAGCTTCTGCATGAAGTGATGCAGCTTTCCTTCTTTGAGCTTCCAATTTATCTCTTTCCCCTATTAGTGATTTAAAGAGCAAACCTCTACGTTCATCCTGCCTTTCTGGTGTAAGATCCATCATCCATTTCTTTGCACGTTCTATAATGGCGGGATTAAATCCAATAGATTCAGCAATCATTAAAGCATTTGAATCTCCAGTACTCCCCCACAGGATCTTATAGGTAGGTTTTAAAGTTTCTAGAGAAAATTCCACAGCTGCATTCTCAAACGAAGAATCACTATCTTTTATGCGAGTCAAATCTGCATAATGAGTAGTCACAATAGCTAGATTTACACATTTTTTGAGATATTGCAAAATGCTGGTAGAGAGAGCCACGCCTTCTGAAGGATCAGTTCCACTGCCAATTTCATCAATAAGGACTAGGGATTCATCTGAGGATACTTCTAATATTTTACAAATCCGCGAGATGTGGCCGCTAAAAGTTGAGAGATTTTGTTGCAAAGACTTCAATCAAGAAAACAATGTTAGACTCAACTTTAACTCAAAAAGCTGACAACCTATATGGTTACAGTAGGAAGACTTGAGCATTCTACCTGGTGATCTCCAATGTCAGCCAGAACAAGATCAAACCATGGAAGTTTCGGGAGGTTCTTAGCAGGCAAGTACATGCCAGCCTTAGCCATAAGAGATGCTAGGCCGAGAGTCTTAATGGAAGCAGTTTTACCTCCTGTATTAGGCCCTGAAATCACAACCACTCTAGTTTGATGCTTAATTTTAATGTCTATTGGCACTGGAAAATCAGTGGAGCTTCCTGAAAAACCTTCACTATCAATAGCATTATCTCTCTGGTCAAATTCACCTACATTTGCAGAGTAAGATAAAACATTATCTGAGGAACTTTTAAGTGAGTAGTTGAGCAGCAATGGGTTCTGAATAGCATCAATATCTACGGATAACGTATTGTCAGTAATACTAGAATTTAAGCCTTCATACCCCTTGGGTGAGAAACATGGACAAACCCCACTCATCCATCGAGCATACGCCGCCCTGGACAAAGCAAGATCAAGTTCAAGAATTCTATCCAACAAATACTTTATATGATTTTCTGACTCTGATATTTCATTTGTAAGCATACTCAAAATGGCTATTTCCTCGGCCTTTTCAGAACTCGAAAGCCTAACATCCATGTTGTTCAAATCCACTGCATCCCTGGGTTCCATAAAGTAAGTAGCACCAGAACTACTGGCGCTCAAGACAATACCATCTGGAACCAATTTTTTGTGAGTAGCTCTAACAGCAACACACATTCTAGCCCGGCGCTTCGTAATCAGAGGTTTGTCAATCCCACCAGCCTGATAAATTTTAGAGGATACTGCCTTTAACAGAGAATCTAACTTTTCCATATTTATCTTCTTCTCCAAGCGAATGAGCTCCAAGTCTTCACTAGCTCTATCAAGAATAATCGAGTAATTGCAATCGATGCAAAATTCAATTTTCCTCTCCAATTCCACCAGGAAATCGCAATTCTGAAGTATTTCAAGCAAAGGCGTGAACCTAATGAATATAATGAGACAGATTAAATCGTATAAACTACAACCATACTATCTGTTTACTCAAAAAACCACATCCAAACGAGCTATTATAACCATTCAAATTAACTATTCATTTCTAATCCCTAATCCCTCAAAATAACTCTACACTTCAAAACCACTCATTTCTGCAGCTCCTCTACAAAACCCACATCCAAACATTCTACTAACTATAACTACTCTACAAAAGAGATTTACATACAAACGAATTCTTGGCAGCAACTTCTTTACAAAAATCTACATTCAAATCAGCAACCCCTTCACAAAAATACACATTCCAAACGGGTTATTACTGCAACTAAAGTTTCTAATAGCTCAAAATAACTCTTAATACAATTACTCATCCAAACACCCATAAAGTCTTAGAACGCCAATTAAATAAAAACAAACAAATTCCACGAGAACATTACCTATGAGAAGAACAGCCATCAAGAGCCAAATCCTGCAGTTTCTCAAACAACTCCCCGGCAGCTTTCAGAGTACGTCGCACCGAACACATTTCACCAATAGTAAGCAATTTTCCAGCAGCAGCCGAATCCGAAATTCCAGAAACATCTTCGATTCCCGAAAAATCCAACCCTGGAGAAACCAGAGCTTCAGCAGCAGTCGTCTGGTCGAGAAGCTTCTGGCTCTCCTCTCTAGTCCGGCCGAATCGGATATCAGCCTTCTGAGCCGCGGCAAAGCCCATGGAAGTCGATGCAAACGTGGAGAGTTGCTTACAGATCGAACTCCATTCCAGAACCCTAAGCGTCTCGTTCTGAAGGGACTGTGAAGTAGCGATTCGAACGGACGGAGATGGATGAGCGCCGGAGAGTGAAAATGTGGGCCTGAGAACTCCGGCGAAGATTCGAGGAGTTCTAGTAATGGAGATGAAGCTGTAGCTAATCTCCATTGGAATGAAAATCTTCTGTGGAGTGGATTTCAATGAGGACGGCTTATCCACTTCAATATTATTATTAATATTATTTGATTTCATTCGAAGCTATAATTATCTTGTGTACCATACTCAGGTTATCTCTTAGATTAGATTATATCATATTAAAGTAGTAAATGAGTTACACATGACTACCAAGATTACAGGAAAAGGTTTTTTAGTGCATTGATACTACATTGCTTCTTTTTTATTTTTTTGATGACGAGGAATTAGAGTTTGGCGCCCTTAATACCCGAGACATTACTAACTCATCTCTAGGCTGTAGCACCGATACACATCAAGGAGTGGAGATTGTTGTGTTATGCCTTAATGCATTAATGCCTTGTGATTAGCAGTCAGGGGTTTTGCTGCCCAGTTAGCGAGACGAGTGAGGGTGCGGGGGCAATGCCCTCGTTACGAAAAAAGCATTTGCGCGTTTAGCATGTTGTTGCGCGAATGCATCTACATGCACTATAATAGGGTTTAATGAGAGTGTCTAAATAAACTCGAATTAAACCATAGCCGTATAATGACAATCTATGTATCTGTAAATTTCTGCCTCTCTCAATACAATTGCTCTTCTCCTCTGGCCGTGGACTAGCTAACACTACGTTAGTGAACCACGTAAACTTCTGTGTTGTTTTCTTCTTCTTCTTTCACGTTTATCGTTAACTGTTACTTTATTCTTTGTTTTATCGATTGTTGATTACCGTTTTCATAATAGAGATAAAACTACATTGTTCTTGCACAAATCATCATAAGTTGACGAGTGAGAGGATCAAATAACTTAATTTGTATCTTGTTAAGTGATTGATATAATTCATAGTTGGTATGATATCGAACCTATGGCTTCTAGATCTTTTGAGCTCACCTTCTTGCTCGATCTTCGAGTGTCACAACTCATACTATTAGAGTGAGTGCACCTTGCCAACGAAGTTCTACATTGATACGTTAAGCTAGATGGAAATCTAAGGCTTAACTTGCTTGGCAAAGATCGATGGCTAAGATATTTATTTATGCCTATGATTATTTCTCTAACTTTCTTCAGAAACAGAATGAATGTTAAGGAAATAGGAAGTATGAGTACCATACATCATTTCGGTCAAATTTGATGAAGTAACCTATTTCCAACAGAGTACAGATCCAACATCCTAGAGCTGATCTTATTATATAAATGAAGAAGTGTAGCACAAAATATAAGCACAATAACTTTCATGCTCTATAAGAAAAACTACTTTTAGAAAGCATAATGACATTTTATTCTTTACATCACAAGCGCATGAAAGGTGCTAAATGAAGTTATACCATTCAAAGATTAATGGATATCGGAGTCCTTGCCGGTTACTCTTGCAAGAATTGGTGTGCCGCAGGCTGCAGGAGCGAGCCTCTCTTCGTATACGAGTTGTCCCCTTACGAAAGTGGCTAAGACTTTTCCAGACAGTTCCATTCCCATATAGGGTGAATTGCTCTGTGTAAAGAATGACAAAAAGAGATACAAGTCAGCATAACTGCATAATAACTAGCCAACTTGATGGTTTTTGCTGCAAAAAACTCTTGGCAAATGTCTTTTTCTTTTTCTCAGTTGGCTTTGTGTATCGGTTGTCTTCGAGGTTGTCTTGTTATTGTTTTTCCATTCCTCGTCGAGATTGTATCCTTTGAGCATTAGTCTATTTTCATCTTTTCATTGAAAAGTTGTTTCTAGTTAACAAAAAAATGCAAATGCTGGCCTATACAGTAAAAAAGAGAATTGGGTTTGTTGGTTTTAATTTTAAGGAAAAACAAACTTTTTGTTTTATACAGAAATTTTTTATCTCAGACATTCTCTGCCCTTGAAGTATGTGCAATTTATATTTTATGTATGTGATTTTGGAGTTAAAATGTTAGAAATATGATTCTTGTTTAGCACAATAATATTGGTGTGGAGGAATTTGAACGTACAATTTATTTTTTTGAGTTCAATTATAATTAAAGGAGGTAAATTCGAACCCAATAACCTCTTGACTTTTTTTTTTTTTATAGGAAACGAAAACATTTCATTGACAAGAGGAAAGTATTATAAGATTTTGGGCGAGGTTCTAAGCTTATTGGTCATGGGAAGACACTAATACCGCTAACTTACGACTTCTTAATCGATGATGCATGTCAATTTTTGAAATACGATTCAGACAATGAAGAATTGCAACTTGAAACAAGTAAAAATGGATATATGAAAAGGAGAAACCAGACATACGGGATGTTTAATGTAAACAGGAAGTTTGTCATTGACGAGAAACTTGGTATCTGGTGCCCATGCAACAAGATCTGCATCCTTTCCAATAGAAATAGCTCCCTGTAAGATAAAAACTAGATTTTTAAATCTCCATTAAACATTGTAAAAAAAATACATAATATTTGACTTCAAGGTGCAATTCAACTTGCTATAATGTTAGCATTCGTACATGTATATGCAATTCTCCTAACATTAACGAAAATATATCAAGTTATTTAGGTTATTGTTGAGATATGCCTTGAATTGCTTGATGCTCCATGATTACTTAATCGTATACAAGCTCAAAGAATATGAAAGCATCACAATCTACTCAGCCAAAAAGTTGGAATGTAAATATTGATAATAGAAGTTGTGAAAATATTATGACCTTTGATTTAAGGCCAGCAAGCTTGGCAGGCCGTTCACCCCACCACTTAACGAGTTGCTCTATTGTTATTCCACGTTTCTTTGCATGAGTCCACGTTGCAGAAAGATCAAACTGCAAATTCTCAAGAAAAGTTGAAGTTACTATTGGTAATTTGATTGACAGTTAATGTTTAGGTCAGTGCATCTATGAACAACTAGCCCAAGAATTCAAGTCTTTCCTTCAATTTATATCATGCAAAATGTAAACGCATTCATGTAGCCATCGTTATCACAATCGAGTGACTCAGTGGTCAAGAGTGCCATAAGTAACCAAGAGGTTATATGTTCAATCCATGACGACCACCTACTTAGAAAATAAATTCTTATAAGTTTCATTGACGGATATTGAAGCACATGAAATATACTTAGCCTTACCACATGCCAACCTGTTAAATTATAGGACTGATGTTTAGTTAAAAAAAAAAGAAACGGAACAGAAGAAACTATAATTTGTAATATCTTCTTTTTTAATGCAATTTTAAAAATGTTTCTTTAAATTTTGTTATCTCGTTTCTCAAAAAGTCAGAAACATGAAAAAGAAATGGGAACGTTTCCAAACGAGTGCTAAATTTTCATTTCTTTTCCTGGTTTCATAAAGCCTGCAACTCAATCGATAAACACTCCTTGAAGAAAAACAAATAAGTTCCAAAAAATTAAAACTAAAAGTATAACTTTCAATGTGCATACGTTATTCTTCCAAAAAAGCTGCAGATGCAGTGGAAGAATCAATAGTCAATATCAAATACCAACCTGCAAAGATGATACGCCACCCCAAGCCTTCAAAAAGTCCCCAGAATCAAGTCGTTTTAGCTTTGGCAGTGTAGGTGAATGATCAGAGCTTAACATGTCAATATGTCCTTCCTGTAATAATGTTAAGTTGAAACAGTTGCAACTAATTCAGAGAAGAGTTAAGGAAAATATGTAGTGTAAGAAAGATATAAGAAAAGGCCGACCTTTAGTGCTTTCCATAGATTTTCTTTGTTAGCTTCATCACGAATTGGTGGAGCACACTTGAAACGAGTATCTCCATCTTTTATATCTTCTTTTGAGAAAGCTAAATAGTGGTTGCACGTCTCAACTGATACACTATCACCACTTCTTTTTGCCTCCTGTAAAAGCAAGTCAAAATAACATTCTTCCCGTTTTTCATTGCCGCCTACTTAACACCGAAGAGACTGTTGATTGATATAATTAAATTTAGCACAATCCATCAGCTTAAGTTTTTAGATTGTTTGGTGGTTTAACATGATTCAACAGAGCCTCTACCGAGTTTTTTTTTATCTGTTTAAATTTTTAAGTTGATTGATGGTTTAACGTAATTCAACAAAGACCAAGAGAAGATAGAAAACAAAGCCATTGCAAAATGGACAAACGAAAATTCCCTTGGGGAAGTGAAAACATATGGGTTGAATAGCTTAATAAAGTGTTACAAGCACATTGAAAGTTGGAAAATGCCTCCATTTGTGAGAGTAAATATAATATAGAGTACCTTAATAAGTTCTAAGGTAGAGCCTGAATCGGACAAGTGAACAACGTGAAGATGAGCTCCTTCAGCCGAACCGCCGTGCCTTGTATTATTTGTCACCTTTACAAGCTCTCTTACAGCTGCCTCTTCCCTAATATAATGATAAAACAGAAGAATGTTATCTACCTTACAACTCACAATATTACTGTTATGGATAGGCATCTTGTTAATTCTTCTAAAACAAATCACTCACTATTTAGTTTGTCCTCTCTAAACATTAGAAATGTGTTCTCATTGTGTTCTTTCTTGTGTTAAAATTATTAATATTACTACTCCATTCCGATTAAAATTAACTTCAAACTTATGAGAGAGACCAAATTTAAACTTTATTTGGAAGTACATTACTAAAATTGGACATTTGAAATTACAGGTCCAAAATGGCATTTTAACTATCTTATTAATAAACAAAAAGTGAACTATTGTGTAATGAAGACATAACTATAAAATTAGTACATATTAATTATACTTGTTGTGAAATCGGCAATCAACAATCAAATCGAAAATAAGAAAAATGTAAAGAGAAGGAGAACGAACGCAAAATTTACGTGGTCCACTGATGTTGTGTTAGCTAGTCCACGGGCAAAGAAGAGACGATTTTATTAAGGTGAGGCGAAATACAGAATGAACATCATGAGGCGAGTAGGGTTTAATTCGAATTTATATTGACACTCTCATTAAACTCTATTACAGATAACATGCTCATAATACATAAAAGCCCATTAAATAACAAATACAACCCCCAAACCCCCACTCGCTAACCGGGCCGCGAGAACTCCAACTAACTAATCGTAGGGCATTCAGTCGTTTAAGGTATATCTCAACAATACTAAAACTAGCCGACCTAAGTATAACTCAACAAGTAAAGACTTATATGGACCAAAAGGTCAGAAGTTCAAGCCCCCACCCCTCACTTATTGAACTAAAACAGATAAAATTCTTGGACTATGTCAAAATGAAAAACATGGAAGATTAAAAGTTGGGTATCTTACCATGAAGGTGGTCTGGTTGCAAGATATGTTGAGTAAGAACGAGGATCATCTTGATTATCTTCAAGTTCTGGAAAACTTTGTTGAATCTCTGAGTGTACAAGCAAAGGCCTTTTGTATTTTGCCAGCACTGACAGTCCCTCCTAAAAAGCATTTATTTCCATCATATGATAGTTTTAGCATACAAATAAAAGTATTTAAATCATTCTTGCTGATCAAACTGCTGATATGAACATTGCAACTTAAAATCTACACAAACCTTGATATGAGTAATATTTGTCATAGGAAAGTCATTGATCCCGGAAGGACACATAAATGACTACAAAAACAACAGCAGAAAAACATGTTATGCTGCAGAAATTTATAAGGTTATATTGATTTTCTGCAAACATCAAGCTAGTTCTATAGGGTTTAGAGAAGCTATTACAAATGAGCATTTCCAACTCTTTTTCAAAAAAAATACATCAAAATAAGTTATTGTAACTACTCAAAATAACCACTCAATTCTAATCACTCAAAACAATTCTTCGTTTCAAAACCACTCATTTCTAACTCCTCATTTCTGCAACCTCTCTACAAAAATCCACATCCAAACGAGTTATTGGCGGTAATTTTTCTACAAAAAATCGCATCTAAACGAGTTGTTGCCTGCAACTCCTCTACAAAAATCCACATCCAAACGAGATATTGCAAAATTCTCTTAATCACACAAAATAACTCCTCGTTTTAATCATTCAAAATAATTCCTCACGTAATTACTCATCCAATCATATCCATAGTATAGTTGAACACAAAAAATTGGTCAGATGGAGACCCCTCACTAGGACATTTTATTGCTGCATGAGAAATTTTCCTGGTTAGAAAATTGAGAGGATTTAAAGGATCAAGAAATTTCGATTTCTTTTTACTAAAGATCAGATAAAAAAATTCTTTGCAACGACCAAATAATAGTAAATGTATGATAAATGAAAATTATAGTTCAAATAGGATCTAGAATAGAGGTACTCCACTTTGATTTTATTTTTTGATGACCCTCGAACCTTCGAGTTTTGCCCCTCTAAACTCAGGAGCACCACTAATCCATCCCTATACTATAGTACCAGAATTCCAAAAGAAAAATTGGTGGTCCCCTAAAAAATTAATTCACACAGCCGCCTCGAACCTGAGATTTTGAGGGGAGCATACCCCCAAAGTCCAGGTGCTCAACCACGGCACCGCGCACTAGAGGACAAGTGCTCCATGGGCATTCCATCAGGTTGAGATGTAAGCACCAAATTACAGACAGAAAATATGAAGAATTACCTTTAAGCCAAGAGCCCCTGCACTTAGGAGACGTTCTAAAGCAGTTGCATTGAAAGCATTCTCAGGAACAAGACCTCCCCAGAAGCCTTCAATTAATAGAATGAAATTAATCCTCAAATTAAGGCCCGTTTGATAACCATTTGATTTTTTGTATTTTTTATGAAATTTAAGCTTATCTTTACTCAAATTTTCTACCATGTGCTCCATATTTACTACAATGTATCCATATTTCCTTAAGAAAGTAGGTGAATACCAACCAAATTTTAAAAATAAAAACAAGCTTTTGGAAGCTACTTTTTTTTGTTTCCAAATTTTGGTTTTGTTTATTAAAATATAGGTAAGATGTAGATATCCAAATAAGGAAAAAGGTATAGTAAGGTAGTTGTTGTAGGCTTAAATTTCATAAACAAAAAACGAAAAACAAAATGGTTATCAAATGAGGCCTAAAATTTTCATTTTGAAAAAAAGTGAGTTGGAAAAGTAAAGTTTTGAGCATACCAACGTCTACATAAATTATTCCTTCAGCAGCCTTAATCTGTTGATGGAGTAAGACACATTAGTAGAAAGAAAAAGATGATTTGATCAATGAATTTACAATAATCATTGAAATATTTCCAGAAAACAATTCAAAAACAAACCTTGAGTTTTAGATTTTCTTCAGATGAAGTAGATGGAAAATTATTTAAAGGCATGTCAACCAGCGTAGTTACACCACCTGCACAAACATGTCAATATCAGTTCCCCTAAAGTAAAGTTAATATAAGCAAATTTATAAAAGAACAAAAAAAAAAAGAACTTAGAAACATTACTACACTGAAATATTCTGAGTTCAATAGAAACTAATCTACATGGTTTAGAAACCATAAACATTGAGTTGGAACTTATGAGCATTCCTTCCAATTTTCCAAAATAGGAAGGTTTTCTTTTCTATATGATGAAATGACAATGGACAAAATCATACCAGCAGCTGCAGCTTTTGTTCCGGAAGGAAAACCTTCCCATTCAGATCGTCCAGGATCATCAAGATGAACATGACTGTCAAGAAAGAAATCAATAGCATTATCGATAAGGTTCTCCCGAAGACATAAATTAGATAATATGGGGTTCCACCTCAAAACTAATTAATAGTTTGGGATGTAAACTGTATATCTTTTAAAGATGTTAAAGACTTCTCACCTTTCCAATATTGAACAAAGACAACAAAGTGAATATCTCTAACAACATAGATCGTGTCCCCTTGATAAAATCCCCCTCAAATGAAGTGAACTAGTTCAAGGAGAAATATAGATCTAAGGTTATTCTTTTTTTCTTTTTTGATGATTGTGGTTCGGAGCTTTGCTCCCATACACTTGGGATATCATTACTCCGTTCCTACACTATGGCATCGGGATATATTAGAGGATCAGAGACACAGCTGGAGAGTGTCTACAAATTAACGTCATAAGCGGGTCTTGAACTCAAATCTCAATGGGAGCATACACTCGATTTTGAATAAACTAAATGCTAATTTTAATGTGTTATTTAATTGTTGTTAGTGGGAGTTTTTATTTAGGAGTTAGTGAGCTCTTAAATGTGGTTAGTGAGTCTTAAATATAGGAGTTAGTGGGAAATGGTTACTTGTAATTGAATGCCAAAATGGTTACAAATCTATGGTTATAGAGTCTTGTTGAACAAGCTTGTAATAGGCTATAAATAGATAGATTATTCCACTCTGAAAGATAGAGCAAGAAAGCAATTTGAGAAAAATAAGTTGAGAAGTATAGATAAGTGTTTTGAGGAAACATTTTGAGTGTCTTGTCTCTTCAGTTACAAAAACAACTGTTCTATTCGCAATTTAGAATTTTAAAAATTGGTATCAAAGCGGCATCTAGATTGTACACTCGAAGCCCTAGCCTTCGACCAACTGCGCCACCCCTTGGGGACGACCTAAACTTATTCTAGGAACCAGTTCCAGTCAAATGGTCATCAGATTTCAAATTGCTGTCAATTTAAAGCCAAAATCATTTGTGACACCGTGATCATGCACTTGAATTCTCTAAAACAGAGAACTTAAAAGTTTCCAATTACATATATAGAATCTAAACTCCTGGCAGAAAATCTATTTAATTAAACTCTGTCCTGAGAGATATTATGATAGACTGATTTCTGAGTAACTTTTTTAAAAAATACCCTGCAATTAAAACTCTGTCAAAAACTACAACCACATTTATGTTCAACAATAAGAGCTGAATGCTAAAGATAAAACTGATTTTTAGGTCTTACATGTCAACTAAGCCAGGCATTACAACAGCATCTTCATAATCAACTACATGTGCACCCATAATCTTTCCATGTCTTTCTTCTTCCTTAACAATGGATACAATCTTCCCTTCATTTATCTCAACTGCCCAATTGAGCATTTGATAAAGAAAATCCATTAGATAATCAAGAAAAGCAAGAAACAAAAGCTACTAGTGACGAAGAAACGCCTTCTGATTAGCTACTAATCAGCTGATTAGTCGTGTTCATCTTGATAGCTATGTTGGGATACAAACAAAGTTGTCTTGATGGATAAGGGGAAGATCATAGATATATAAGCCATGACAACCATCTCCAATGGTACAAGACATTTTGAGTGAAACAAAAAACGAAAGTCACAGAGGTGTATATTCAAAGTGTACAATATCATACTAATGTGAAGATCCGAGTAAGGTTGTCATCGAGGGGTATATCATGTAGAGTACTCCGTAAGATATAATGTTTTTCTTTGTGAATCAATAGGATTAATTAGAGTACTAACCAGCGCCAGAAATGACTCCTTGTGGCGTTACGATGCGCTTGCTTGTTATCCAATAGTGCTCGTAAGGAAGCAGGCTGCATTCATTCTGAGAGAGTTGCAACCAAAATGTATTACTATTTCCACATGAATCACAAAAGTAATCATAACTGAAATAGTATAAATTCAAAATACATAGCTTTAAGTGGCATGACCCCCTAAAGAATAGCCAAAAAGAAAGACCGAACCCCCAAGGAGTCGGCCAGCGAGGCCCTGGACCGTTAGACCTCCAAGATACCTATTCGTTGCCTAAAACGTACGAAAAGAGAAGAAGAGTGACACCCGGGAGATACAGGTTCGTGCTTAATTGTTAAAAGTTACAACAGTTACCCATTTAAGCACCATAAGTGACATTAAAAGAGCCCAAAACATTTACAACTCCGATTAGTATCAAACACGTCAAGTCTCACCATTTGAAGTAAGCTAATCAGAATCTGATAAGTTCTCTAGCTCTCTAAAACACACGTTGGGCCTCTACTATTATTCCTATTCTTTCTCTGACTTAAGCATTAGAGGCCCTATGACTCGCTTGTCATTTACACTTAATTCCCGGTAATACAAATATTACAACGCACTTAACGATGAGAAGAGAACTCATGCATCTTATACATGCTCGAGGTATCTCATTTTTTCCAATGTGGATCGCAACAACAAAATGAAGCACAACAGAAAACAAAAAAAAAACGGATTAAAAGTGAGAGAAGCTTAATTACTTGGAATGGATCCTGTAAGTTGAAAACTATGAAAATGGAAGAAAGCAAAGTTAGTAAAGGCAATAGCTTCCACTGCAGAAAATACATGGTAACAAAGGTTTGGTGTGTATTACTTAGCTAATTCTGTTAAATAGAGAAGAAAATGAAAATACGTAACCTTTGATTACAAAGATGAATTATAGGTACTAAGAGATTTATATCTAATAAATGCTAACCATTAAGTTATATGGTTTAGTATGGGATAAGCAATCTAAAACAGTAGCACTCTAAGGGGCTGTTTGTTTTGACATATTTAGGTAGTTTTTGGGTTAAAGAGTTATATTGAGTAGTTAAAAATTGAGAATTGTGTCAAAAACTCGTTTGGATGTAGATTTGTGTGGAGGAGTTAGAGTCAAAACTTTGTTTTGATGTAGATTTAAAAATGAGTAGTTATTTTTAGTAGTTAAAAAAGAAATTATAAAAAATGATTGGTTAAAAATAGGTTATTTTGATTGATTTGAAAAGAATTATTAAAAATAAGTGGTTAAAAATGATTGAGTAGCTATAAATAAATTATTAAAAATGAATGGTTGAAATGAGAGTTATTTTTAAAAGTAAAAATGAGGAGAAATTAATAAAAACTCTTTTGGGTGTAGATTTTTGAAGAGAAGTTGATAAAACCTAAAACTAACTCCTACCTAAATATGTCAAACAAACAACCCCTAAGTTTTAAACGCTCTTTCAAACTCATAAATGCGAAATGGATTCAATGTTCCATCTAGTAGACATGAATTTGACTTATCTCACGCCAAACAATTCACATCATCGTTCCTACCAATTTAACTTTTTTTCTAATTTTTTAGAACACTTCTTTTTCTATTCAACAACATTGGAAGGTGAAGGTAACAAACTTGTAAAAGTACTAAGTCCAAGTCATTCTTGTTATACTTCTTTAACCAAAAAAAAAACTTTTTTTTAAATAAAAAACCTATCATTAATAATAATAGAAAAAGAAAAAAAAAGCAAAATCATGCACTCCTTAAATAGTAGGAGCCAACGCAACCTAAAATAAGACTCAATTATAACTAAAATAACTCCAGTCCACAACTCGAACCAAAACCGACAACACATAGACAAGCTGAATATGAATAAAATTTCACAAAAATCAGCATAATCTGCGAGTTGGTCTCTTCATATTTGAGATTGGAAGAACCCAACATAAGAGACTGACTCAAAAATATCAACACGACATTGGTTGAGTTTTGATGAAGTTTGGGGGATTCATTCAACACATATAAGACATACTGACGTACGAGTAATCATTAGAAAATAAGAAGAGAGCTCCCAGACTGTAGAGGAATGAAGACATCTTCAATGGTAAAAGACATTCGATCCAATAGTAGAGAAACTTTTATCAAACAAATTTTCTTCAAAAACGACAATGGTAGAACCAAAACCAACTAAAACAGCTACCAAACACTTGTCACCAACTTTATTAAAACTAAATAAAAGTATAACGGGGCTAAAAAGCGTACACACTCCCTTATGATGACGGAGTGTCCAAGGTTGACTCCTCCCTCGAATTCTCCAAACCAAGAGACTTATTTCGTTTTCTCGGACGCCAAAAATTGACAAGAGTCACTTCAACCAAGCAACCGCCAGAAGCAAAAAAAAAAGGACCTTTTTAATACCATACAAAAGTAATCTTGAACATTAAATAGCTTAAGCTATGATCAACTGATCATTACATTCATAATGTGGAAATCAACTCAAAATGGGTTGATGTTATAACATTAAAAAAACTAAATATATTATGACTTCAAAAACTAATTACTTGAAAGAATGTATACATACAAGATTAGTGATGTTAGTTGACATTTTTTACTACTTTTTTTAGTGATATGAAAAACTGCATTACATTTTTTTTTTTAATGAAATTAGAACTTCTAGACAGAGATGGAAAAATGACATCAGAATTTAGGCAAAATTTACTAGACCAAATAAAAAAATGGAAAAAAAAAAGTAAGTGAAGGTAGGATGTCTATGGGGCAAGGACGGAGATGATTTTACCGTCCCATCTCGTCACTCTTTTTAATCTCTATCTCTTCAAAATTTACTATTAAATTAAATTTTGTGGAGAAATGAAGATTTTCCGCAAGAGATTTGTAGAGATCGGTTATCTGTGTGAAATTATTTCTCGTTTTATTTTTAAAAAAATCTTAATTTAATTTTTTTTTTGATAAATTGTCTAAAATAGTTAACTTTTAATCATTATTAAAATATTAATTAATTTCTAATTAAATAATAATAAGGGAATTTTGCATGTATATCAAAAAATGGCAAAATATTTCCATCTATAGCACAAAATCCAAAATAATTTCATTTGTAGCAGAAAATTCAAATTGATTTCTATCACTTGTCGAGTTCTATTAGTGATAGAATTCAATCAATGATAGACTTATTCTATCACTGCTTAAGTTTTCTATCAGTGATAGAAATCTAAATTGAGTTCTATCACTAAGTGAGTGATAGACTATCATTAGGTGAGTGATAGAAATAAATATGCTATAGATGAATTATTTTAAAAATTATGCTACAAATATAATACAAGAGGTAGAATATGCTGCTGATGGTAAATTCTCTAATAATAATTCATTTTTAATAATGAAAATTTACTCATTTCTTTAAAAAATGTTGAAAAAAAAATAAAAAATACATTTTCTATCTCTATCCCTATTTAAAGGTGTGTTTAGACGACCATGAATAAGAATGAGAATGGGAATAAGGATGATTCTCATGGCCACAATGATTCATTTACCTCGTAATCACGTTTTCCAAATATTAGATTTTTTTCGTTTTCCTCGTAACTACTTTTATTCTCTCTCCAATAACTTTTTATACATCAACCACTATTTTTCACTCTCATCATACTCTTTATTTTATTTTTTTTAATAATCATTCTCTTCTCCTCAAATACAAATAATCATCCACTCTATAATCATTTACTTCATCTTAAACATAAATAATCATTCTCTTTTCTATTCTCCCCTAATTCTCATCCGATAAATATTTACATCATAGGGCATTATATATAAATTAATGTCCACATTGGCTCAATATGAACCACAATCTATTTGATTTTAAATTTTAAAAATAAAATGAATAAAAATATATTGTGATCTATATTGGACCATATAAGTCGTCATTATTTTATATATAATGTCTGGACATGATGTAAATATTTCTTATTTTTATCCCTATAATCACTATCCTTCCTCTTGCCTCAAACACACCCTAAGCGGATAAGGGTTTTTTTTCACCTTTTGTAGCCTGGATTACCCTTGGTTGGGTGGGTACATACATTCCCACCCGTGTTGTCTATTTTTAAAGATTCTACGATGCGCCTTTTCCAGTTTTAGTGCACTATCTTTTATTTTCAATTTTTTTTAATGGCCCACAAGAAGAAAGTTTCATAAAAAAAGAATGGTCCACGTTATTTATTTATTTATTTATTTATTTTTAGTACAATGGTCCACGTTATATTAAACACTATAATAAATTGTTTTGTGAAGCGTAAATTATAATTACATTAGATGTGAACATCTTTAATTAACATCGTAAATTGTATATTAAACATCATTTATATTTTGTTTAACCCATTGATGAGGTTAGGTTTAACCTATGAGTTAGTTGAGTAGTTAATTGTTAACTACATGTGAGTAATTGTGTAATTGACTTATAATATACAAAACTTCATGAATTTATCTTCTTCTTTGATAGAAACTCTAGCAACTTTATGAGTTCTTGAAATCACGTTAATGATAATTATGAATGAAAGACTTTCTCTCATATTTTGATAATAGACATAGGGTTAGTTCTCAAACCACTTAAATCGGTCGGTCAATTTCTTATCCATTTTTCATCTTTATTTGTTTTTGTGCTTTGATTTTGGTATCATTTTTAATGAATCTGGAAGATTTGGTCACAACAATCATAAACTAACCAAGTAATTAAAAAATGTTAAGAAACAAGATAATGACCATCTAGTTGATACTTAATTAATTAATTCCAACGATTTTTTTTTTTTTTTGGTAACACAAATCCATAGAACTAGACCATTATATTTCATAAAAATAACTTGACTCAAACAAAAAAAAGATATATGAATATCCCTAATTTAAGATTTCAAACTTTATCTCTACATATTTCGTTCATCTCCACTGCCTTAGTTAACTTGAGCATCATAACTTTAACGATTAAAGATATACCCCCGGCTAAGAGATTAGAGACTCAAAGGCTGAATGCAACTGCCCTTAAGATGTAACAAAGAACAACAATAATAATTTAAAAAAAAAAAAATTATTTTGACATTTCATTCATAACCATGAACGAAATAAACTAAGGTAAACATAATTTAAAGTTATGTACACATTGGATGAAAATATGTAGTAGGCAAAGTCCTCAAAGGTATTAAATTGTAAATTAACCAAATACCAAACCTATGAGAATCTAAGCTCCTTTCACAAACGGTCCCTCAAAAAGCCCTGAAAATCGATAACGGTACGGTGAACAACGAACATGCCTGGCTAATATACAATATAAATAGAATAAATAAACTCAACAAGAACGTAAACAGAACAATGGCAAGACCAGCTCTCAAGAGATAATGATCCATCAAAACGGATGGAAAAAGAATTGAACAAAAACAAAATCTCAGATGATCACTCAGATTTCTTTGCCATTCTCTTCATCCTACTGTATGGCCCCACCGTCCTGTCCATAATGTACATGTATATCACCTGGCTCCATGATTTATATGAATCTAATTCATTGTAGTATTCTGGTGCAATCTCCTTCACCTTGTAAAGCTTGCTTCCTGGAATCCTGGGGAAATCATGGTGTTCATTGTGGTAGCCGACGCTCCATGTAAGAAGATTAAGCGGACCGTAGTAAGAGTAGGTCTCCTGTTTGGGATTGAACACATAATGTTCCGAAATGAAGTGACCAGCCATTGGATGTATCCCGCCACCGACGAATGTGGAGAGGATTAGATAAGCAAAAGACTTCCAGCCCCAAAAGTAAACCATGGTGAAATCAAGAGCTATCTGGATGCTGAAGTTGATGAACTCCCAGTGGCCTGGGGGCTTTGGTTTGAGAAACAATGGCCGGAGAGCATAGAAGAAGAGTTGGAAGAGAACCCATATAGCTTTTGAGACGACATTAGTCACCAGACGAGCTTCGGTATGGCTCGGAACGTCCATGTCCATGCCATCCACTCCTTGGAAGCGATGATGTTCAAGGTGATACTTTTGAAATGTGATGGACATGGGTACTCCAATGGGAAGATTAGCAAAAATCCCGAGCCACCGATTGTGATCAGGTGTTGAGAAGGCAAGGTTGTGACTGAGCTCGTGAATGGCTAAAAACAGGTTGTGGTTGAGAAAAGAGCCAAAGAAGTAAGCTACTGCCAATATCCTTAACCAGTCTGCATTGTGAAGGATTGTAGCAGTCCATAACTGAAGCAGAACAACCACAGAAATCTGCAAGATTGCAAGAATGAAAAAAAAGGAAGAAAAAAAACCCAGTTTATACAAAAAGAAGTTAATGATTGGTATTCCAAACACCAAAGACTAGTTTCAACTTTATGACTACAAGAGGTCACTTGTGAATACTTAAATGATTGTTCTCTCCAATTTCTCATTCTCTATGACTTCACCTTCTTCCTCGGATAAATCAAAATGCTGATATTGTTGGTTATATAATTGCAACCAATCTACAAAAATTAAGTTCAGCAGTCTTTTTTTTGCTGATTTCATGGAATGTTCCATTGGAAACTATACAAAGCCTAAATTGCATCAATCGACTACCCTAATCAAACAATCAAACGTCAGCTAAAATCAGATATTTGAGCCAAGCAAAGTGAAGAATTTTCTCTACATAACCTCAATAGTAGAATTATAGGCATTTAAACTTCCACATTAACCAAACATTCAGAGAGGAAAAAAAACCCCAAGAAAGAGGGCATGAAATTGTTGAGCAAACAACACGATTCTTTGAGAACCACAAAACTTTTCCAATCCAAAAAAAAGAGGAAAGATAAAAAACAGGAATATGAACCTAAGCACAGAGAATGACAAATTTTAAGACGCAACCAAATGCACAGAACCCTAAATAAAAAGCGTTCAAAATCTCAAATGCAGATTTTCAATCAGTACAACCGACAAGACTAATCAGATCAGGAAAAGAAAACTAAAGACAATGTCAAATGCAGCAATGTGGCAAAGATAAGGTCCAAAATCAAACAGAAAAACAAACAAGCAAACAAAGATCAGATTCATCCATTGACAAGTGGAGCAACCAACAACAACCCAATGCAGATCCAAACACGAAATCAAAAACAAGAAAACAGCCACAGCTCTCCACATTCTCAGAATCCCACAAAACAGTAAAATCAGAGGAAAGAAACAAAACCTTAAAGACAATGTGAAATGCAGCAATGTGGCAAAGAAAAGGTCCAAAATCAAACAGAAAAACAAACAAACAGATCAGATCTAAACAAGAAAACAACCACAGCGCTCCACATTCTCAAAATCACACAAAAACAAAAACAGAAAAAGCATAAAAAAAAGAAAGAAAACCTTAAAGAAAGCCGAGGGATCAGGACCGAAGAGCTCACGGATCTGAGGGTACCGGGAGAGGATTTGGCGTCTCCTGGAAGCGTGAGGCTCATCGGTGTAGGACCAGAAGAAATCGGTGGCCATAACGGCCTCATCTCGGTGCTGAGCAGCAGGCATTGTCTCCGTCGGCGGCGGCGGCTGTGGGTTGCCCTAGCTAGCTCCCAGAAGATGGCTATGGCGGAATTCTCCTGGAAGCTCGTCCGGTTCAGATTGAAGAAGAGGAGAAACGAATGGAAAGTTATGGAGGAAGGTTTGTTGAAGAAGAAGAGACCAAATATGGAAATGGCGATGACTGCTAAATTTAGGGAAGGCCGTTGTTTTGTTGGAGTGGACTCCGTTTTTTGCAGGGTCTCATCCCCATCTTCGTCATTTTCTATACAAAAAAAAAAAAAAAAAATTTCCTTTTTTTGTGTTTTTGAGGTGTGGTGTGACATGATGGGTTGCCCTCCTAAAATGGAAATATAATAAGAAGAAAGAGTTTGATTATAAATCTAAAATTAAATGTTTTTTGTGAAAATAGTCAAGATGTAATAGAAGTTAACGGGATCGAATTGCAAAGAAATCAACCCAAGCAGCTATTTCCCTAGTTTAATATCAATGGCTTTACAAGGATTTGTAAAGGCTAATATACCAACCAAGCAAATAAGTTAATTTCGAACAAAGAAAGCTCGACTCTAAAGGTTTGGGGTCGAATTGAATGATGGATTTATAGATGTTAATAAATAAGGTACACAATCTCTTGAGAGTATTAGAAGTCAAGATAATAGGACTGTAATAAAGTCAACAGATACTGAATCGAATGACAGAGTAGTATCTGGTTTGGACAGAAGTTTTAGTTGTAGAATGAATTCAATAATTTCATCCCAAGTTTTACCTATTTCCATATTCACCATGGGAAAGAATAAAGATGTTCAACGGTCATTCGAAAGCGTTGAACTCTACAAAATGTTTCAAGAGGCGCTTTTCAACGGCCTCGAACCAGACATCTCTCAAATAAATATACTTTGATATCTTTTGCCTCAACTGTTGGACTGTTTCTTCGAGACGGGAGTTATTCAAATAAGTATCACCACAAATTTACTCATTTCCATAAACGAGTGAAAAAGAATATATGCAATTTGGAAAAGAAAAACTATGTCACATTTTTTTTAATCATTTTTTATATTTTTTGTTTTGTTTTGTTGCTAATTTCATATATTGCCCTTTTCTTTTTCTAATTTAGACTAGTTTTATCTTTTTGTTCATTGCAATAACTTTTACCACAAACATTTTCATTCCAATTTTAGTGCCAGCCTCACGTCCACGACAATTTGGCATGTTCAAAGAAATCAATTGTGACAGCCTTAGCAGCCCGACCACGTGACTTCTACTTCGAGTCACAAACCACCACATTTCTCCATTCTTTTGCAAGCGACTCTATTGTTTTGTTTTTTATTTTATTTTTTCTGAAATTTTGTGTAACCTGTGGTCTATTTTTCTCTAATATATTTTTAAAAGTAGGACACTTTTAATACTATTTAAAAAAAAAAATATATACGTATGGCTTTTAATGACGTTTTATTTTAAATTTGGAGATTAATTTGAGATGTCAGTCATGTGGTGCCAAAATTTAAAAAAAAATTAAATTCAAAAGTATGTAGTTTCCAACTTTCCAATTTGTAAAATCAGGGTAGGGTTAGTATCCAAATTGGTCTCTTAAATTCGACTATCATTAAATTTAAAATATTTAGGTCTAAGAAAGCCAGTGGATTATTTAAAAGAATTTTGCATGGATAATAAAAAAAATATACAATATTTCTATCAATAGCACAAAATCAAAACTAATTCACTTGTAATAGGAAATTTATCATTGTTTGAGTTCCATCACTAATTAAAATCAATGTGCTTTAGATCAATTATTTTAGAAATTATGCTACAAATATAATACAATCAGTAGAATGTATTGTTAAAGGTAAATTTCCATTATTTAAACTAAGATGGTTCAACTTTAAGACGTTGATTTTGGTTTTAGACCTCTTTTTTTTTTTAAGGTTTCAGGGGGTGTTTGTTTGACGTTTTTAGCTAGGACTTAGAATTATGATTTATTAACTCCTCATTGAAAACCTACATCCAAACGAGTTTTTACCAAATCCTCCTTAATTTTACTTTTAAAAATAGCTCTCATTTCTAACCATTCATTTTTAATCATTCATTATAAGTACTCAATCATTTATAACCACCCATTTTTAATCATTCATTTCAAATCAATCAAAATAACTTATTTTTAACCACTCATTTTAATCATTTCTTTTTTAACTACTAAAAATAACTACTCATTTTAAAATCAACTTCAAACAAGGTTTTGACTATAACTCATCTACACAAAAACTACATCCAAACGAGTTTTTTGCATAACTTTCAATTTTTAACTATTCAATATAACTCTTTAACCTAAAAACTACCTTAATATGTTAAACAAACACCCCCTCAGTGATCATTTTATAACTATCTATCAATAACATGTTGTGAATGGATCATTACCCGACTGGTGACGTAACCAAACGAATAGATATCGATGTGGCATGGCAAAAATCTGAGTTGTTTTTAGTTCAACAATTGTATGGGTGAGAGTATGAATGAGTTATAATGACTGTCTGAGGTTTAAAACTTTAAATTGATTATGGAAAATTAGAAGGAAAATATGGGGAAAAATGAATAACAACTGTTAGAATATGATTATAGGAACTAGATTGAATAATGAAAATTGATTACGAAAATAAAAAATAGTTTTGAAAGGAAATAAAGAAGGAAGAAATAGCAAGTAAAAAAAAAGAAAAAAAGAAAAGAAGGAATAACGATAGAATGATTATAGGTAACTCAAACTCAACTCGAGCAATACTTAAGTAAGGGTGGGTAAGTATTTTGGAAATAGAAATATTTAGGGGTTGTTTGTTTGACATATTTAGGTAGTATTTGGGTTAAGGGGTTATATTGAGGAGTTAAAAATTGAGAGTTGTGTCAAAAACTCGTTCGGATGTAATTTTTGTATAGAGAAGTTAGAGTCAAAATCTTGTTTGGATGTAGAGTTAAAAATGAATAGTTATTTTTAGTAGTTAGAAAAGAAATGATTAAAAATGAATGGTTAAAAATGAGTTATGTTGATTGATTTGAAAGGAATTATTAAAAATAAATAGTTATAAATGATTGAGTAGTTATAAATGAATGGTTAGAAATAAAAGTTATTTTTAAAAGTAAAAATGAAGAGGAATTAATAAAAACTCGTTTGGATGTAGATTTTCAATGAGAATTAATAAATCTTAAAACTAACTCTTACCTAAATATGTCAAACAAACAACCACTTACTCATCTTAGAGCCATATATTTTTACTTTTTTTAAAAAAAAAATTTACTTTAATTCATGAAGAAAAAAATGCAAAAAAGTAAAAATATATAATTTTAAGAGTGAAAATACTTACCCACTTTTACTCCAATATTGTTTAACTCAAAAAGGAAAATTATTCCTCGCCTCCCTAATTTGATCCACTTGTCTCAATCACCAAAACCCGACCCAACCTACTTTGTTTGATAGCAAATTGTACGAGTACCTTCTCATGAGGCCAGGCCAGCACATCAACAAATAAATTATTAGTAGGGACCAAAACTATTAATTATTTCCCATAAGTTCAAAGACCAAATTCCAACCTTTTAGGATTTCAAAATGTTCTTTTCTAAATGAAACTCACCTGTATAGTTGAAAGTTTAATGAGAGCCACATTTATCGAATGAGTCGGTGGTTGTATTTGTCTTTCTCCCCCAATATATATTCAAAAAAAAAAGTGCCACATTTTCATTTTCGTTTATTTTATAATTTTATTTTTTTAAAATTTAAAAAAAAAAAAAAAAAAAGATTTTCCTTTTTCATAATTACCACAAAAAACCACGTTAATCCCGGCCAATCTTCGAGTAGAACTCTCCAAAGAACAACCATGTGCATGTTTTCATTCGTTAACTAATTATTCTAGTTCAAGTTTATGCCACATTTTCCATCAGATTCAGATATTTCCCACAGGTTACAAAAAAACAAACTATTTTCAGGTCTAGATCTAGAAACTCCATAAAGCTTTGGGACTTAGTGAATGTTATCCGATAGAAGACTTCAATCTATCCCGGAAAACGGCCAACATAGCAGCGAAGGTAACAGTTCCGACGAGAGTTCCGTCCTCTTGAATGACCCAAACATAACTGACTCGGTGAGCTAAAGCTTGAATCATCACTGCAACCAAAGAGTTCCATGGATGACAAACGATTGCCTCCGATCTCCTCGTTACTCTCGCCGAATATCCGCCAATCTTCCCACTTCTCCCTGAACCAGAACCAGAACCAGAACCAGAACCAGAACCAGACTCCTCATCTGAAGAAGAACAAATTGAAGAAGATGACGAGATTGTTGACGTTTCTTCCTCGATCCAATCCAAAACTGCTTCTAAGTTTTTCTCTTCCAATCTTTCTTTCACTAATTGTACTAAATCATCCGGAGGGCCACCACAGTCAATGTAGGCCATGAGTTCACCGGCTGTGAGCGTTGCTATCGCAGCCACCACCGTCTCGTCACAGAAATTGAGCGTGTAAGGGGAAATTTCGCCAACCAATTTGTCGTCCAAGTCAACAATGGCGACAGAGGATTGGTGAATGAGCGCTTGCGAGATTAGAGGCAAAATTGACAATGCAGACTCGTCGTAGTGGACGGCGAGAAGGCTGTTGGTGTCGATTATGCTGACGGAATTGATAGGACTCGCGGCCGCAAGGCTGAAAAGTCCGATGGAATCGAGAAGATAACGAACTATGTCCTCAGGAGCAAGCCAGCAATATTCCAGATCGTTATGGAGAGAGGCCACGGAATTGGATGTTGCTTTCTTATAGAAGTTTCTCCTCTTACTTGTGCTCATCTTGATTGGAATTACAAGGTTTTGCACTCCATCGTGTATAAGATCGATCGCTTCCATTAAACTGAGAATTTCAAGAAGAAACGTTAACAATCAATCACAGAGAAAACCTAATTTCACAATTTATGAACAATCGATCACAGTACCTAATGTCAAACAAATCCAAAATTTCAAGAACTATTAACAATCAATAACATGACAAACCTAATTTCACAATTTATGAACAGTCAATTACAATTTCAATGTCAATCAAATCCAGAATTACAAGAAGAAGGGTTAACAATGAATCACAAAACAAACCTGATTTCACAATTTATGAACAATCGATTACAATTCACAGTGTAAATCAAATCCAGAATTACAAGAAGAAACGTTAACAATGAATCACAGAACAAACCTAATCAAATCCAGAATTACAAGAAGAAACGTTAACAGTCAATCACAGAATAAACCTAATTTCACAATTTATGAACAATCGATTACAGTTCACAGTGTAAATCAAATCCAAAATTACAAGAAGAAACGTTAACAATCAATCACAGAACAAACCTAATTTCACAATTTATGAGCAATCAATTACAGTTGACAGTGTAAATCAAATCCAGAATTTCAATTAGGTTCAAACCTGTCATAAGGCTCCAAATGCCTAACGAGTCGAAGGCCGTCAGGAATCAAAACAGAGATCGGAGATCGAAGCGCAACCGCGGGTTGCAACAAATTCTCTTGTCTGCAGAGAAAACAGATTATATCAACCATACATACTTTACCAACACAACGACAATGCGATTCGGAATCAGCCTTGGAAGAGTGATCGCCGCAGTTCCAGACACTGATGCAGCCTTCGTCGATCCTCGTCAGAACCGATAACGCGTCGGCGACAGTGGAGGCGATGGATATCGATCGGATCGCAGGTTTTCCAAGGCATATGTCAGATACCTCACGAATCAACAAGCTGACTGCCATGCACGAGCAATTCAATTCTCAGAAGAAACCTTCTGATTCAGAGAAGAAAATGCAAGAGAGAATCGGAAGATGATCAAAGATTGGAGTAGAAAAGGCGGTTCTCAAAGAGTTCTGATGAATTCGGGTCGGGTCGAGATAATGAAGAGACAATCGGATCTTCGATATGAAATATTTGAGGGAATTGTTCAAATTTATAGAGCGTGATTTGTGGCTATCCGTAAGGGGGCGCTGGAGCACGCGTTTTTTGTTTTCTCTTTTTGGGGTCGTTTTAATTCAAAACAATTATCTTTGGAAATGATTTGTCCTTTTTGGAGTACGATATTTATCATCTTTTTGGAAATTGTGGCTGCTGTCAATTTTTTTTTAATTTGTAAAATATATATTTAGTATATATAATTAAGAAAAAGTAAAAATTTAGTCTTTTATCATTTGAAAAAATAAATTAGAGTTTAGTATTTGTAATTTGAAAAAATATATAATTCTATTCCTATAATTTGAAAATATTAGAATTTTATCTCTATGATTTTAAAATTTTAAATTTAATTTTTATGGTTTTATAAAACCTAAAAGATAGTGCTTTATCGTATGTAATTGCTTGAAAACTCACTATTCATGATAAAACGATATGATTTTTTTTTGTTATATCAATCACTTAACTCATAATTTCAACACATGAATAACTAACCTTCAAGTACTTAATTCGCCAACAATAAAAAATGATAAGAATTATTTTTTAGGTTTATCAAACTATAGATACTAAATTCTAGCTTTTAAAACCATATATTTAAGCGATGGTTTGAGAACTATTTTGTTTTTTGTTTTTGAAATTTAAGTCAACAACAACTAACTTACCTTATTTACTTGGATATCTACTTCTTACTTGTAATTTTAGAAACAAAACTAAAATTTAGAGAGAAAAAAAAGTTTTCAAATGTTTGTTCTTATTTTTTAAATTTAGATAGCATTCACATACTTTCTTAAGAAAATGTACATACATTAAAGTAAAGTTGGAGCATATTGTTGACAGCTTGATTAAAAATAAACTTAAATTTAAAAAAATAAAAACAAAAAAAATCGAATGATCATCAAATGAGCCTAATTTTTTTTTTTTTTCAAATCATAAGGCTCTAATTTTTGAAATCAGAAGATATAAACTCTAACTTTTTTCAAACCATACGAATTAAACTTATATTTTACCCTACAATTTAAGTTGAATATAATAGTTAAGAAATAGAGAATTTTAAAAAAAAGAGAATTTACCATGAGGAGCATATTCTACCTCTTGTATTATATTTGTAGCATAATTTTTAAAATAATTCATCTATAGCATATTTATTTCTATCACTCACCTAGTGATAGTCTATCACTCACCTAGTGATAGAACTCAATTTATATTTCTATCACTGATAAAAAACTTAAGGAGTGATAGAATGAGTCTATCATTGATTGAATTCTATCACTAATAGAACTCAACAAGTGATAGAAGTCAATTTGGATTTTCTGCTACAAATGAAATTATTTTAGATTTTGTGCTATAGATGGAAATATTTTGCCTTTTTTTGTTATACATGCAAAATCCCCTAAAAAAAATGAACTTAAAAAAAATGTCGAATGAATTCTACTAAAAATCAAATAATTAAATCTCTTAACTTTTAATATTATTGAACTAACAAAGTATTAAAAACGAGATATTTTTTTAGTACAAAGACTTTCACCACGTACTATAATACAATATTAAATGTGTAATGCATGTATGAAAATTCTCAATTATTTCAAAACTCAAATCTTCCATTAGACCAAATTTTCATTAAATGTAATAATGTTAAGAATCTTCCATCCTGAAAACAAAATTTTTTGTAACCCAGAAAGAGGCTTTCGATAAATCATATCTAAAATTGGAAATGTCTTTTATCTTGTACAACATTTTTTATATATAATCTAATGATTAAAAAAAAGATAAAAAAAATCTCATATATAGAATTCAAAGTTTCCCTACTATTCAATTTATATCATGTATCAAATTTTGTTTTTTTTAGTACATATTGGAGGAGGGGGGACAAATACAGATTCACAGGTTCGAACCTACGACGCTGGCACCATTGCGCCACTGACCCATTCGGTATCTATGAAATTTTGTTTGTACTTGTATATATAGATGAATAATTCTATTGGTTAAACTACTAACTTCTTTATTAAATTTTTATACTATTTTTATGTAATCATTTTTTCTTTTTTTCATTTTTAACTCTTTTGTTTCTACACCCTTCTATACTCGTTTGGACGTTTGAGAGAACAAAAAAAAACCATTAAAGAAAAAGGCAAAGCAACAATTTAATTAGGTGATGTCAAAGACATACCCATATTTTGAAGTACAAACAAATGATTCATTTTGGATTACATTTTATTTTTCTTTAATTTTATTTATCCTTTTTTTTTCTTTTCAGATAATAATTCAAATTGAGGTTCAAAATATATGACTCGATTTGATAACTATTTGGTTTTTTATTTTGAAATTTAAAATTAAAATTTATTTTTATTCGAATTTTCTATCATATATTCTATCGTTCTTATTTTCCCTTTCCTTAAGATAATAGTGAATGTTGATTAAATTTCAAAAACAAAAACAGACATTTGGGAGCTAAATTTTAGTTTAATATCTAGAAATATATAGATAAAATTACATATTCAAGTAAGAAAATATATATGATAAAATAATTGTTGTAGGTTTAAATTTAAAAAACAAAATCATTATGGGCATTATTTTTATTTTCTATTTATTTTTTTGAGCAAAAATGAAATAGTATAAAGGATGAAATATTGTATTTATGATTAAAAAATTAGAAAATAATAATTTTAATGCAATGATTGCAACTAAAGAATCACAAGTGTGCGTGCAATTAAAAGCCATTGGTCAATTGTCTAATCACCCTGAAATAATAATCAATGATTGATCTATACAAATCCATGTGCTAAATTAAGTCAAATTAAAAAAGAGGGAGTTTATTTGGTACGGCCATGGAGCATTATACGTCTCTTCATAACAAGGAAAGGTCATTTCAAATATGGATCGCATAATAAGTAAGTTATTGAAAATAATCATTTACAAACCGATTTTATATACTTTTTGCGTATCTACTTCGCTTTATATGGTTTCGAAAATCTTTTGGAGATGTTTCAGAAAAGAAAATGATAATGATTATCAGAAAAATAAAAGAGAATTAGGTAGAGAATATGAAGGAGAATAATTTTTCGTGTTTGGAAGGAAGAAAATGATTATTTGTATTTTGGGTGATGATAATGATTATGAAAAAAAAAAAAAAATATTAAGTACGATAGAGAGTGAGAAATAATTATGGGAAAAATAAAAAAAAGTTGTTATTTAAAGAATAAATAGTTAAAAGGAAATAAAAAATGTGTTTTGGAGAAATGTGATTATGGGGAGTAGGGGTGATAAATAAAAATCGAAAACCGACAACCGAATCGAACCAAATGGATCCATTGGATTGGTTCAAATTGTTTTTATACAACATTGGCCGGCATATTGGTTTTTATTTAGAGAAAATCAAAATTTATTGAATCGAACCAATTTTGATTTATTTATTTTCATTTTTCATTTGTATATGTTAATTTAACTTTTTATTGGAGAATGAAGAATTATTTTTGTTTAACTTAATTGTAAATTTCAAGACTTTTTTAAGAAAACAACATTCAAATAGGATTGAAAGTAAAATGGTAAAAAAAATTAAACCCTAAGAAAACTTAATCGAAGAAAATTGACCAATGGGTGTTCCTTTTCTGTCAAATCAATTGGATCGGATGGGCTTTTGATTAGGTCTGACAATCGACTAAAACCAAACCAATGATTTTTCCTTTTATTCGACATTGATTCAGTTTCTCTTTTTGTCAAATTGGTCGGATTTGTTTGATTCTCAATTTGACCTAAAACCGAAAAAACAGAACCAATATCACTCCTAATAGGGAGAATGATTATAGGTGCTTCAAACACCGAGAGTCATCCTCTTTTCCATTTTTCTATTTCATCCCCTTACCATAAATACTCCATTTTATGATTTGCGATTTTATATATGATCAATTGTGGCCCTATGATATAAGTTTTATAGAGCTTGAAAATAGAACGAGGGAATTTATTTTGAGTGACAACTTTTTACTGTCCATTTTAATTTTTTTTTTTTTTTTTACAAAATCACTCATAGCATAATTTTCGATCTTTTATGTTTTTTGATTGAAAATTATTTCATAATTATATTGATTGAAAACACTTTGTGACATTGATTAAAAATTCTCTGTAATACTGATTAAAGTTTGTTGATTGAAAATTGTCTCTAACAATCATTAGACAATTTGTGACATTAATTAAAATCATCAATTATAAACATTTTTTCATCTTTTTATCAGCTCACTCAATTTTTTTGCTATATATACACGAATTCTTTTAAAAAGTTGCTAGCCGTAGATTATTTAAAAAAAAATTTATTATACATATGAAATTTTTTTGTTTTTAAAGTTCATTTTTTCTGATTTTATTCGCACAAAAGTTTCCCCACGTGTCTTAATTATGCCTTACAGTATTCCCTACGTGTCGTTTCTGCATGTCCAAGGTTACTAAAATAACCGGACAATCATTTGTTTTAACACATGTGCAGTCCAGTACACTAGTTCCACAGGCCAAGTTAATTCAATCTTTTGCCAAATCGGGCAATTCAATTCAATTTTTTTTATATTACTTTTTTTAAATTGGATTATTGAGTTGTATATATATATTTTTTCTCTCTTTAAAATATATAGATAATCCATAACTCATAAATGTATATACAACTGTTGTGTGCTGCCATACTAAAAAAAACAAAAAAAAAATCAGGGGAGTTCGAAACTTACTAATAGCCCAAAGTTGTCAAAATCGATATTAATATGTATTTTGATTAAAAGTTTACATTAACTTTAAACAAAAAGAAAATGAGCTTCTTAACTTAATAATTCAAATCTATAAAATAACCAACTAGTTAATACTGGATACATGATTTCACGGGAGTATTGCTCATTTTGACGGGTTGTATTGATTTTTTTTATTAGATATTTGTAACCATTGAAAATTGGTAACAATTAAAAGTCTGTCATCAAAATTACAAATTACCCTTTATTAAACTTGTTCTCCACGTGATGTATAGAACAAAAGGTCTTAATTAGACTTTTCTGTTTTTTATTATTTTAAATATTTGCAACTATGACCGCCAGCTTGGGCGCAGCTAAATAATGTCACGGATATACCGTCTAACATTTCAACATTTAAATATCAAAAAAATTTATAAAAAATTAATTCGTAACTACGAAAACAAGAGGAGAAATCAATGAAGATAATATGTTTGAATAATTTCTTTCCCACCAATTGGGACGACAATATGACTGTTTTGAATGTTCTCATAAATGCATTGATAAAATCAAACAAGAATCTTAGCTTAGCATCTAAGGCGTTGAACGAGCGAAAATTTGAAAACTACCAGCCAAATAATGGTGAGGTTTTTTCAAATTAAAAAGTCAATGCTTAAAATTCAACTTATTTATTTATTTATATATCAATAAGAATTTAGTTTAAATATGAACACAAACCAAATTCAAAAGACCATTTAAGTATTGAAACACGTTACGATATTATTTTTAAAATATTAATAATGTAAGTTCGCCTCTAATACTACGAGTTTGTTCAGATTATATTTTTAAAATTTTAATTTAAACAATCAATCTTCTAAATTTTGTTTAATGTTGTAATGAATTCATCTAGAGGTATATTATTTTTTTTGAAATAAAAATTTAAAAATATATATTCGTGCTTCTTTAACATAAAGATTATTATTATCGTTGAATAAATTTCCCTAAACATTTGAAAGTACATAGTAATAAAAAAAAAAAAAATTGAAAGTACATAAACACAAATTAGACATTTAAAATGTATGAATAAAACAAACTCATAACACAAAAAGATCAATGATATTGTTCTTAAAAAAAGATCAATATGATATTTTAATCTTCGTTTTTATACTATAGAAAAAAAGAAAGAAAATGATTGGATTGAAAGATTGTTCGGAAATGTGATGTGTTTGAAGACGAGGACGAACCCCAATTTCCAAGCAGCCAAATTAGAGAAAGTCTGATCAGTTGGTAAGAATTTAACCGAGATAATGAATTTAATTGTAATTTTATTTCCGTTGGATCAATTTTTTGATTAATTAATTTTCGTCTCATTTAAATTTAACTAAACTTAAATTTAAAATAATATTATTTTTCTTTTTGTATTATATAGTATTATATTCTTTTGACTTTTTGTTCATTTTTAATAAATGATAAAAATAATTTTTATATAATTTAAGCATAAGTATAAGAAGAATTTAAGAAAAAGACATTCAAATATGACTTGAAAGTAAAATAACGAGTTTGAAAAAAAAAAAAAAATCTTATAAGAACCAAATCAAGAAAATCAAGACTCGTTTGATAATTATTTGGTTTTTGGTTTTTATTTTTTGAAAATTTAAATTTATTTTTACTTAAATTTCTCAATGTAAGTGAATGTTAACCAAATTTTAGAAACAAAATAAGTTTTTGGAAGTATTTTTTTGTTTCCAAACTTTAGTTTGGTTTTTTAAAAGTATAAATAAGACATAAGTGCCGATATGAATAGTTACTCAGTGACACTGGTGTATGTTCAATAATAAAAATTCTTGAGTTCAATTGATGATAATTATATATATATATATATATATATTTGTTAATGTGATTGGATTGATTCGATTCTCGATTCCATTAAAGAGCGAGGAAAACCGAATCAATATGGCAGCTATTTAAGACCTTTGACGAGAAAGTGACTTTTGGGAACTGAGCATGTGAAAACAGCAACAGGGCGACCTGACGATGGATTTTTACTTCCTGCCCAAATGGGATGGCCGCCAATCTCTGTCAAACACAAACCACGAAAAACAAAATTATTATGAACAACAAATCATTACTTTACTCTTTCTTCTTCTCTGAAACAGACACGATTGCCTTCAACCAACCATCCCTCTTGGTTAATTGAACAGAGAACGGGCTTTCAGTCTTCCATGGAGTATTGAGACTTTCATTCTGTACCAGGTAATTTTGCTTAATTAAGTTGTAGTTTTTCTGTCAAGCTGACTGCAGTTTTGAGGGGTTTTTGTATGATATGCATGATGGGTTCTGTTAAGGATCCCTAATCGGTGGAGACCTCGTAACAATATATAAGGGCTATGGGTTATTCGGTGGAACCCCACGTTGTCTAATAGGTTCAACCTATAGGTTCAAGAGTCGATGGCCGTCCCCCTCACTAGTTTAAAGATGTTGGTTGATTGTTAAAGTTTGTTCATATAATTAAATTTCCCCTTTGTGTTTGAATGATTTAACATGATTCAACATAATGCAAGAATAAAAGGTATTGCTTTCAAATCCATGTGGAGTGATTTTATCCTTGATTGATATTAATTTTCACTTGTTGGGTATTCTTTGAATTTCTAAATTCAAGACTGAGAAGTAGTGTTCAAGTATGTTGATGTTGTAAAATTTATCCTAACCGATTAAGTATCATGGAGTGACCTAGTGATCAGTGGACTTTAGAAAAGTAAGAGATGATGGGTTTTGATCTTTGGTGACCACCTACCTAGAAATTAATTTCCTATGAGTTTCCTACATCCATATGTTGTAGGGTCAATCGGTTGTCTTGTGACATTAATCGAGGTATACGCAAACTGGCTCAAAGAGTCATGGGTATCGAAATTTTTATCCTAATCAATTAACTTAAGCTAGCTTTTAGGATGATTGGTGATTTCCAGTTCTTCAATTTAAAGGTCCACAGAAATACCATAGTTGCAATCTTCTCAATCTGTGTGTGTTATGATGGTAAACTATCTGATTGAGATCATGTTTTCTTTCCGCAAAAGCTTACAGAATTTCAGCCCAAGCATGAGCTGCGTCTGCTTTGGTTCCTCTACTTTGGAGAAGAAACAGATTTCTCCTCGTGGTGATAAGGATTTGGACAGTAAGGACTTGAGTACACATAATCTTTTTAATTTTTAGTTTTACTCAAATGCAAACATAGTAATGGAAAATCCATTACTTTTAGACTAAAATGTTTCAGCCAGTTTATGCACGCGTACGGGTTTTAATTTCCCATCAACGTCATGTTTTGAAAGAACTTTTGTGCATGTATAATTACTATTTTATGTTTTATGTGATTTCCTTTTTCCTTTGTTTTTCTGTTGCTTAGTTGACTTGCTTGAGAATGTTAAACAATTCTCCTTCAATGAATTAAGATCTGCTACAGAGGATTTCCATTCGAATAATAGAATTGGACGTGGCGGTTTTGGAACTGTTTACAAGGTAATTTTTTTTGGTTGATCATGTCGAATGAGTATTCAATTGTTTGGATGATGGACCTTCAGACACTTCAATTTTTCCTATGGGTTTTGCCGCCTTTTGAAAATTATTTCCTACACTCAATGAGATTAGTCGAGGTGCGCATAAGCTGGCCCTCGACACTCTCGACTATAAAAAACAATCCACCTTTGAACTAAACCATATCATGTGTCAAAATGGTTGACATTTGTTCCAATACTTTTACATAGATAGGTAGCTGTTTGATAATTCTTATGTTTGACATCACTTTGCTTTGATGGAAAAATTATCAATATGATATTACACATTACTCGGAAGTTATTCCTTTCCCTTCTTCCTGCATGTGTGTTGAATCTTACTGCACAAAATTTGTTGTCAGGGCACATTAAGGAGTGGAGTACAAGTTGCGATAAAGAAACTTTCTATACAGTCTAAGCAAGGGGCTAGAGAATTTTTGACAGAGATCAAAATGATTTCAAACGTCAGGCATCCAAACCTTGTCGAGTTGATTGGATGCTGTTCTCAAAAAGCTAACCGGATCTTGGTTTATGAATATCTAGAAAATAGTAGTCTCGACCGTGCTTTGTTAGGTAATTTAGAAGACTGTTCTAATCAAACAACGCATATCTTTGCTCGTCTTTGTATTTTATTTTTCTTTTGGAGATGAGTAGACCTTTGGGGGGCAGGGTTGGATGAGTAGGCCCTTTGAGCACTTTCTATGTTGTTTGGGAGGATACTACCTCTTCCCTACCCTTCCCCACTTTAAGGAATCTGTGAACTTGAAGCTTTGTAGTAAATACGAGTATACGACACTCTTATCATCTCCTACTATCTAAAGAAGCATTGCAACAATAGTAATATTTTCTTCTTTTCTTTTTATGTAGATTCGAAGAATACAAGTGTTGAACTGGATTGGGAGAAGAGGTCCTCTATTTGCATTGGGATTGCTAGGGGCCTTCAATTTCTTCATGAGGAAAATGTTCCTCGCATTGTGCATAGAGACGTCAAGGCTAGTAATATACTCCTGGATAAGGACTTCTATCCGAAAATTGGCGACTTTGGATTAGCTAAACTTTTTCCAGATGATATTACTCACGTTAGCACAAGAATTGCAGGAACAACGTATGTCATATCACAAGCTTTTATCTTGTTTCTACTTGCTTTGTGTTTCCAATTCAACTATCCATGCTTCTATTGCATTGTTTTCGTAATGCTTATGCTACACCATACTTTGATATTGACTTTTACTAGTGCTTGTAAAATCATAGTATGTTGTGGTTAAAGTTGCCTCAATTTGGTTTGAAGAAGATTTTTTTTGGATAAGAAACAATTTCATTATAATTATGAACTTACAAAAGTAAATAAAATCCCCATAACATTACAAAAGAGATCTCTAATTGTTAAGAAGGGTATAATAGCTATCTTTAACAAAAACTGTTTAATCCAAGATACAACCATATTAGTGATAATGCCCATGAATCTATATGGTTTTGAAGAAGATTAATTTCTATATTGTTTCTCTTGTCTAAAAAATTATACTTGATATGAGTGCAATGGTTACACAGATGAAGAAAAATGGGAAAGCAAAATTGCCTATAGGAACTGACACAATAAGGTAACATGAGGCAAAGTAGAAATCTAATAAAGATAATTTGCATAAAAAGAAAATTCAAGTTGAAAGGATCAAATACGATAGATTCATTGTAGCTGCTTTTAATCCGATAGATTCACTGTAGCTGCTTTGGTGCTCTCTGATTTTCCAAATCGAAGTGCTTCTTGTAGCTCCTTGGAGATTTTTGTATATTTTATTTTTTCTGATGATGTATCAGTTTGTTATTAGAAAACACTGAGCACCAATTTCTGACCAAATTATTAGAAAACTTTTGTCAGACGTTATATAGGAATTCACAAATTGGTAGGGTGAAAAATTAGGAGACATAATGATATGTTCCTTGTTGCCAAAGTGGGTTTAGCTCATGGTAATTAACATATTTCCTCGATCAAAAGGTTGTAAGTTTGAATCTGATCGTTGAACTAAAAAAAACTCATATATCTTCGTTATGCTGGGAGGTCCCAGCAGTTGAAGAGAAAATGCATCATTTAACATGTTTTGTTGCATTGATGTTCTTGAAGTATAATGTTAAACAAGAATTGGATGAACATCATTGCTTATTGTCTTGGAATATTGTTGTCTTGGCCGCAGTGGTTATTTGGCTCCAGAGTATGCACTGGGAGGTCAGCTAACTCTGAAGGCGGATGTATATAGCTTTGGAATCCTCATCCTTGAAATAGTTAGCGGTAGACGTAGCAGTACAGTTTTCGGGGGAGAAATACCAATACTCCTGCTGGAACGGGTATGCCTGTTCATTTCCAAATTTGCAGCTTCCATAGGTTATTATGTACCGGCTATTTATATTATTGGTACTTTACTGCCTTAACATTGCTGCTGGTTTGGTTTTGGGGGTACATATATACTCATTGATCCTCAAAGACTCGAAATTTATGAATTTGTTGGTTCTTGTTTTGAGTTTGGAATTCTTGAGCATTGAGAGATTGTGCCTACGTCAAATAGATATCATCCGGCTATGATTATAAGCTTGATATGATGCCATTTCAAGTTCAACACAAAATCTTGTACGAAAATGGAAGAATGTCTTTAATGTCAAAGACACAAGGAGAATATGAAACCTTTTTAAATTTTTTTTTATTTAATTTAATTTTTTTATATGAAATACCAAACATTCTTTGAAAAAAGAAGAAAAGATGATAAAAAATAACAATACAAAAAGACATACAAGAAAAGAGCGGCTGAAGCGAACAAGAAAGATCCCTATTACACTTAAATGATAATATATATATATATATATATATATATATATATATATATTTTTTTTTCAGTAATGGAGATCCAATTAGAAACATATGAGGACTCAAACATCATCTCTCTGCCCTGTAAAAAATTTATTATTTCAATCATCATGGAGTGACCTAGTTGTTAAAAGGGCCATGAGTTCTGTCTATGATGTCCACCTACCTGTAATTTATTTTTCTATGGGTTTCTTTGACATCTAAATATTATAGGGTCATACGCTATGTCTCGTAACAATAATTGAGGTGCGCATAAGCTGTTTCCTTCGTTCACATGCGCATATATATATAAAATGTTTATTTCTCTCACCCCGCACCATAGAACTCATTCTTAATCGAGAGCATTTTCTTTATGTGTATTGAATCTCTTGTATTTCTTTACCAACTATCTTGTCGATTGGCATGAAACAGGTGTGGGAGTTATATGAAGAAGGAAAACTTGTAGACATAGTGGATTCTAGACTAGGAGATTACTATCCTGAGGAAGAAGTGGTTAGGTACATGAAAGTGGCTCTATTCTGCACTCAAGCGGCTGCAAATCGACGGCCATTGATGAGTCAAGTGGTTAACATGCTTACAAAGAAGATCAAGCTTAACGAGACGCTACTGACTGCCCCGGGGTTCTACGGATTAGGCTCAACTGACTATCCTGCGAGCAAGAAGACCTCCAACACTTTGACTACCAACGAGGTATGCTCTGCAGTTGTCTCTATAACTCAAATTACCCCCAGATGAAGAAGATTAAACTCTCAACTTGTACAAATTGTTAAAAAGTTAGAGTTCGAATATTGGTTAAATTGTTAAAAATACTTCAATTATACAATAATGAACTTTGGAAAGTTTTATTCAAATCTTTTTCTTAAAGATAATCTCATTTAAATACTTCGAACTTTGTTGGTTGAAAACAACTTTTCTTTTTTATAGTTGCGTACATATCACTACTACTAGATTACCGGAAAGTAAACGACTCCTTTATGTTGAACTCAGATTTGAACCCTCAAAAAATAATGTAGAGATTTTAGGATTGAGTTGTGGCCAGTTTGGCTTGAATCATGACGAATTTAAATGCATTGAACCGATGACTTAACTCCATTCTACAAGAGGAGTTTCTTTGGCAGAACGGTCTCCCAAATGGGGCATCCTTTTCTGATAACAGGGATATGATTGTCACTTCCAAAATTTAAATTGGAGACCCCAGAGGCACTACCTTCAAATAAGATAAGATGAGAGTAAAATAATTGAAAAGGTTTGGGACAAGTTAGTTTGATTGATTGATTGCAATTCAATTTAATTTCATGGTCATGGATTTAATCATAAGAAGATGACTATAGTATTTAATTGAATTACAATTAATCAATCAAATCAGTACACTGCCAATACTTTTGATATGTTTATATATTACTTTATTCTTATATTTTTGCATTTGGATTTAAAAAAAATATCTGTGCTACTATGATCGTTTTGCGTGCACCTCAAATATTGTCACTAAATATATCCCATAGTCCTACAATATTTGGTGGTAAAAAAAATTACTTTATAGGTAGATTTTCCTATGAATTGAATCTATCATTTTGTTAATTATCTAAGGTCTTATTGACGAGTAGACTGCCAAAATTAAGGTAAATTTTCTTTTAAAAAACAAAAAAAAAAATTAATAACAAATTTTAACTTTTTTTTTTTAACTAAAATGATATTGTAACCTTGACTTAACAAAATTGTAGGGAATAGTTTAATAATAAAAAAAATCTTAAAAAATTAAAAAGTTAGGAGTAGAATGGACGATTACCACCTTAAAAAAAGATAGATATATATATATATATCGTTTGAATATTATATTATAAATATTTATTAATATCAGTATTATAAAATAAAATATATGATAATATTCAATAATATAAAAATTAATTATTATATTTTAAATAACTCTATTTGAAATTAATTTTCTACATACCAGTATTCTCGTAGATTGTAAAAAAATTAACTTTGGATTCTCTACGAGGCTATTTGTTTGTCCTATTTATATAGGATTTAACTTATGAAGTTATATTAAAGAGTTATTTATGAATGGTTGAAAATTGAGAGCCGTAATAAAATAAATTTATTTGAATGTGATTTTTGTGTGGATAAGTTAATATCAAAACTTTATTTGAATATAGAATTAAAATAAATAGTTATTTTGAATAGGTAAAAAGTAATGATTAAAAATGAATGATTTTGATTAATTTGAAATGAAGGATTAAAATAAGTAGTTAGAAATGATTAAATAATTATAAAAAAATGATTAAAAATGAGAGTTATTTTTAAAGATAAAAAAAATAATAATAAAAACTAGTTTGACTTTAACTTTTCGAAAAAGAATTGGTAAATCTGCCCCTCTGTGCTCAAACTGAGTCGAACACTCACCTGTGTATGAACACTGCTATTTGGAAAGAAGACATCATATCTTTTTCAACCAAAATCAAAACCCTGAGCCAAACAAACTCTTTAATCACCAGGTCTCTTCAATTGTTCTCACTTCCACCAACTCCGCCGGAATTCTTTCCTCCGGCGACTCTCCGATTCCGAATCTTCCATTTCCTCCAAACCACCACGCTCTTCTTCTTACGCTTCAGAGCTGGAAGACGAGCTCAAGCAGCGACCCAATTGTCGCCTGAGATCCAGCCATGATCCTCCCGAAGTACGGCCGCCGGAATCGTAATCTTCCGGCCAATTTCTCCGACTCCATTCACGATTCTTTCAACGACTCTCTTTCTCAAGAAAGCTCTCAGGACCCGATTTTCGGCATGGCTTTCTCGTCTCAGGACTCTTGCTCCGCTTACGATTCTGAGCCCCACGGCACGAATTCCTCCCAGGGTTCGTTTTCAGGGTCTTCTTTTAACAAGAAGTTCAAGAAACTCAAGATTGAGAAAAGGGAAGTTGAGATTATTGAGTGTTCTCGGCCGGAGATCCCTTCTACTTCCAATTTGATGGAGCATGTGGATGAGGTTAATTTCGCGTTGGATGGGCTTTGGAGAAATAGGCAACTTCGGATGAGAAGGGCAAGTTTGATTTCTTTGTTATCTGTTTGTGGTACTGCCCGGCAGCGCCGGCTTCTACACTCTCATGGGTACGTAATTTGGTCCATCCCCAAGGGGTGACACAGTAGTTGAAGACTTAAGCTTTTAGGTTATGCGTCCCTTAAGGTCCGAGGTTCGAGACTTACTTGTCACACTACTCCTTCGATGTCTTTAGTGTCTGGCTTAGAGATGGGCGTGATTACCTTGTTTCAAAAAAAAAAAAGATTTAATATTGTCCACTTTGAACATATATGCTCATGGCTTTGCTTTTGGTTTCACCTAAATCTAAAAGGCCTCACAACAATTGTCGTCACTTATACATGCACTATATTCTACTCATCTAATCAATGTGAGACACTTTGTTTAGATCATTTTTTAAGAAATCTCTTATAATACATTAATTAATTTTATTCAATGAGAATTTTAGGTGTTTGTAGTAAAAAAATTATGGCATTGTTAGTGTGTGTCCTTAAACTTGAGTTTTACGGGTAACTTATCTGAAGCTTATGCGGAAAGGAAATTGTTTCTCTACTTCTGTAAGGTTGCCCAAATAGGACCCCTATTTCACCCATTCTTATCCAAAAAAAATGTTGGATTTTATATTTATAAAGGAAATTCTTTAGAGTGCCTTTTTTCGTATTTATAACCATATGCGGTAAGGAATCAAACCTTTCATTGCAATTTTTAATGGAGAAGTATATACAAGAAGAAAAACCACCTGTATATAGAAAACGAGATGATAGGAGTGGTTGTTTTTGTTTAAACACAGTTTTAGTAAGTTAGGTATTTTCTTATGTGCAAATGTCTTTTTTGAAATGTCTTTGCTGCTGAGCTATGCTCATGTTGGTTCTTGTAACGTTGTATACATGAAAACTGAATATAAAGGTAGTATATTTTTAGAGGCCTGCAGGCACGTTGAGTAGTCTCTACATTTCATATTGTCTTTCTAATGGCCACATAGAATGTACTAAGTACTTCTAGTTTCTTTATCTTATGTTTTATGTTCCTGCATTTTTAGTGCCAGACGCTGTAAATTTGTATCTGAACTCAAACATATTCTTTTAGGATGGCAAAGACAATAATTGATGCTGTTTTAGGTCTTAGCTTTGACGACTCAGCCAGCAATCTAGCTGCAGCAACTCTTTTGTGCATATTGACGGGAGATGTAAGTGATCTTGCCCTTTAAAATGTTATATTCTTATTAGTAATTGAGTTCAATTATTTATGGTCTTTCACGATTGTATTGTATTCAATAATGTTCACTTCTTTTGTGTTAAACTCTCTCAAGCACAGGGCATGCTTTTCTGTGATGACGATAAGGCTCTGAAAAGTATTTCATTTCACAATCTCAGGGTCAAGATGATCACCTTCTGGAATCACCAAATTGTGTTAGTTTCTTAATTAAATTGTTGAAACCAATTCTGTCTATGGCTGCTGAAGTGAAAGCACCAAGAATTGGCCACAAGCATCTATTGCTTCGAATGGATTCTGACAGCTTACAATGTAAAACAAAAAGATTGGACTCCAGTTCTCTTGCAATTTTTTCAAAAGTTGAAGAAATTCTTCTAAATTGCAAGGAAATAAAATCAAGATGCATAGGCACTAGCACAACTGATAGGCCAGAATTGTGTCCAAAATGGATTGCATTACTGACTATCGAGAAAGCTTGCTTGACTACCATTTCCCTTGAAGGTAATTCTGATGACAATTCCCTTCTCTAATTCAAAAGTTAGAATTTGATTCATTTTTCATTACTTTTAATACAATGATCACATATAATGAACGCTCTTTTTGTTAAAAGTTCTTTCTATCCCTTATAATTTTTTCAAGTAACACCATTATTTTTTTGAAGACACACGGGGATTGGCTTATCAAAAGAATTTCTATGTGGTTTCAGTATATGATCTAAGTACTCGTTTGATTTAATTCACTCACTTTCTTCGAGGATATCTAAAGTCTCTTCTTTTTTTTCAAAGTTATGGATTTGAATGTTATGTAATCTTGCGATGTGGAGTAACTGCAAGCGGTTTAAACTTTCACTTATATTTTTTGCCTCTTAGAAATTTCACTACCAGACAATCTTTCTTTTGGGTTTTGTTTACTTAATATGTTAGCCGTATGTTTCACTATACCAATTCAGTGTCCTCCCTAAACCCATAAAGGAATAAGATCTCTAGAGGAGGGTGGAGGAGGATCTCAATTATCTTCTTTGAGGCTGCAAGATGGCTTATATGGTCCGAGGGGTTGCAAAGAGATGATTATGGAGTTTTTCCTTTTTTTTCGTTTCTTCTTTCTTTTGTTTGAAGAGTATTTTTGGAAAATGGGGTTGTGTGCTATATGGGTGAAAGAAATGATAAAAGAGAGGTGAAGAGATCTTCGAGTGATATTCGATCTCCCATTGTATTCCATGTTTCTCTTTGGATCTTAGTTACCAAGCTTCTTTTAATTACTCTCTAGGAATTATTTTACTAGATTGGAGACCCTTTTTATTAACGTCTTTCTTGTTAGGGCTGTTTTTTGTATGTTCCTTTGTATTGTATTTTCATTCTCTTCTCAGTGATGGTTTGGTTCATTTTTTAAAAACATCGCTAATTCTTGAGAATCTCCCATCATCTTCACAGAAACATCTGGTGCTATAAGAAAAACTGGAGATGATTTCAAGGATAAATTGCGAGAGCTAGGAGGACTTGATGCTGTCTTTGAGGTTGCCAAGGATTTCCATTCCAATATGGAGGATGCAGGATATGAAACCTTTCTGCAGAGCCTGATGCTACTTTTGAAGTGCTTAAGATAATGGAAAATGCCACATTTCTTAATAAAGATAACCAGGTATGTAAGAAATTAGGCTTTCTCTTCATAATGTTAACCAAATACAGTCCTTAGGACTTCGTTTCAATTCTTTTTCTAATTTACATTAATGACAGAGTCATTTGCTTGGAATTAAAAGGAACTTGGAGGGTCAAGAAACACCACAACCTTTCATAGAAATCATGTTAAATGTTATCAAGATTCTTTCAGGTAATAAGCATGCAGGTTTTCCTTTCAATCTCATCCTATATCTTGTTTCTTATGGTCATGTTGTGTTGATTAATGACATTTAATTGTAGGTTTGTATTTACGCAAAAGTTCTCCTTCTGGTTTAAGTAGCAAGAAGTCGGCTCATCTCCTTTATCGGTCTTGTACTACTGCCAAAGTGTCTGCAGAGGAAGATGGTGAATGTAATGGTTTTCCAATTTGTACATGCTGTTTTTATATCTCACAGCACAGATGCAGCATCTCATATTTCATCGCTCTCTTACATGTAACTTGTCTTACATTTGCAGCAAACAGAAAGATAACTCTATCAAGCAGTAATTCAAGGCCATGGTGCAGCACCAAGGGTACTACGTTCAACAAGAGCTCCATTATATCCCAGAACATGAGGAATGCTACAGCACGGTTAGACAATTCTCTAACAACTTCTGGAACTACAAGCACTTTGTTGGCGAATACCGGTTTCTTCAAGATGAGACAAAGATCCTCTACATCTGATTCATCCAGTCTAACATCAAGAAGTACTGACAGTAGAGCAACTACATATAATAAGGCAAAAAATAGTCATCCTGATGTCACAGACGGCTGTGAGCTTACGCTTTCCGAGGACCAGGATCCTTTTTCTTTTGATGAGGTTGATTTTGAACCCTCTAAATGGGAGTTGCTTTCACAGAAAGAGAATAAATCTCGGTTTAAAACGAGGATGGTCAAATTTAGAGATCTTGAGAATGGATGTAAATCTCAGATGATGACGTGTGAGAAAGAATCGATTGGTTCCAAAAGTCATGGCTTCAATAAAATTTCATGCTCGACGCCCTTTGGTGAAGAGGGATTCAGTTTAGTTGCTGACTGTCTTCTTTCTTCTATCAAGGTTTACCAATATTATTTGAACTTTCCTTTGGCATTCTTTACGCATTTATTATCATTGAGCTTTTGAATGCTAAGGTTCAGAGTAGTTATTGAGTTGATTACCTTCTATTTGGACTCCTAATAATCTAAATTCTTCGATTTTATAAATGACTTCCTGTTAAGCCAATTTTGATTTACAATTGGTAGTGGCTATGATTTATTCTTGGAGGATTATGATCTGCCTTAGTTTTAAATTTATAAAAGATTATCTATTCCCCTGGATTTGGACTACATATTTCTAGTTGCATTGTGATGACATTCTAAATATACAACTGTCATCTCTGTCTTCTGTGTTACAGGTTTTGATGAACTTGACCAATGATAACCATATTGGTTGTCAACAAATTGCTTCCTGTGGAGGATTGGAAACTGTGTGTTTGCTGATTGCCGACCATTTCCCTTCATTCTGTTCCACTTCATCCATCTTAAATGACTTAAAAGTGCATACTTTATGCCTCGAATTTGAGCATCAGAACGACAAGCTTCTGACTGATCAAGAGCTTGATTTTCTGGTTGTGATTTTGGGCCTGCTTGTGAACTTGGTGGAGAAGAATGGTCATAACAGGTCCGTGTTCATTTTTTATTGCAGCAGCTCACCATTTTGATAAACAAGGCTTTCGCATAAATTCATTGGGTTCTCCATCTATTTTCCTCTTCCTCTCTTTATATGTAGTTAAAATTATGTACAGTACTACTTAATAACACAACTGTGATTCCTCCCATCATAAGCACTTGTTTTGCATTACTTGAATGCTCCTGCCTTCAGCATCAGGAAAATTTGTAAAAAAAAGAATTGATTGCTTGCTAGTGTTTGGTAGTTTAAAGTTAACATATCTTCGAAACGTGTATAGTGGCTTACGCATCTTTATATGCACTAGAATGCCATGTAAAATGTTGTTTCCATCAGAAATAGAAGGCCATGTAAAATGGAAAATGCATCTATCAACAAATTATAAACAAAATCCTTCAAAGTAATTTCGGAGGGACAGTTACTAGAAATATCTAATGGCATAGTTGTCGTAGAAAATTGAAATTGCAGTCTTGAATCATATTCCAACTTTCTGACATAACCATGGCAGGTCTCGACTTGCTTCGGCTAGTGTTTCGATACCTTGCATGCATGGACCACAAAAGGGCCATAGCAACGCTATTCCACTTATATGTTCCATCTTTTTGGGCAACCAAGGAGCAAGCAACGGAGTTGGAGATGGGCAGTCATTGCCATTGGTTCGTACTATTTGTTCACTTCTCTTTTTGTTTGTTAAAAAGACATTCCATTGGCAATATTTAGGCTTGTACATATGATATCATACCAAAACCAACCTATACATTTGTGATATTGAGCAGAGTGAGGAGGTAACTCTTCTTGAAGGTGAAAAGGAAGCAGAAAAAATGATTGTGGAGGCTTATTCAGCTTTACTTCTAGCATTTCTTTCAACTGAAAGGTTAGTACCTTTGTGACTTTGTCTATATATTATCATAAGTGAATAAGTTTTCTTGAGAATTTTGTTCATGGGATTTTCCCTTTTCTTGTTTTTCACAGCCAGGGCATACGCGAGGCAATTATTGACTGTCTTCCAGAACACAACCTATCAATTCTTGTGCCAGTTTTGGAGCGATTCGTGGTATGCATATATTCATTTTGACTTGCCATTCTTAATGAACACGGCATGAAACTGAGATATGAAAACATGAAATACTCCCAAATTGGATGATGGGTTTAATTGGAATGGTTATTCGATTGCATGTTCATCCATTTTGTGGTGTTCTGTTCGATCTGATATCGATTCAACCAGTGCATAAACTGTGTAAAATGACTGTAAATTCTTGTGCAGATAATCTTATTTTGTTGTTCTTGTTCAGGCATTTCATTTGACATTGAACATGATTTCCCCGGAGACACATACAGCCGTAACCGAAGTGATTGAATCATGTAGAAATAGCTGAGAATTAAAGCATGGAGATACTGTAAATACTTAACCATCCTTTTGTGGAATTACCAAAACAAGCCTAGCTGTTGAGGCGTCATATTCAGCCTAATTAACCAAGAGGTTAACAGGTTCGAAATTTACTATTCCAAATGTTGTTGAATTAAAAAAATCTAACTTTGTGGGATTGCTTATCCTTCATCGATAGTTATCATAGAAATAGAGAAACGAGCTGTGCAACTGGCCGAAGATGCCAGAGGGCTTCTCGCTCATGCAGGGTTTTTGTTATTGAAATTTGAATTTATGATCTCTTGATCATAAATTCATTCTTCATGTCAGTTAGTTAGGCTCGTGTGTCAACTATTTTGTGTTCTGTATTTTTTCTTTTGGGTAGCTTTTCTTCTATTTTTTCTTTTTTTTCTTTCTTTCAACATCATCTTAGATGCTTGTATACAAAAACGATAGTTGAATGAAATCAATATTCATTTTCAAGTTTGTAATTCATAATCCATTCTTCGTTCTTCCATATCTGTTTTTTGGTTTTGGGTTTTGTTTTCCAGTTGTATGTTCATTCGGTGTTTTGGTTTTTTTTTAGAGTTAAGTGTTTTGGTTATATTATAATATAATTAAAATAATATTTTCGTTAAATTTAATTTTATCGAATATCAGTTAATTTATAAGTTTTTTGAATTGATTAGTGGCCTTTCAAATCTGAAAATTTGTAGTGTATACTTGCATAAAATTAAAGTTTGAAATAGATAAATTAGAGGTTTAGAATTAAATACTTTGAAGAACCGCTCAAAAATTAATTTCCAATGAGACTCTAGTTATATTATCAAATTTTAAATTTAAAGTTTAACTAAATATGATAATCTGTAATGTACTCAATAAAAAAAAAGGATAATCCGTATAATTTAACATTCTGATAAAAAAAGCTTAACCAATATTAAATTTGTGTTTAGATAGAAAGTTATGAAAATGAGTGGTAATAGTTATCAAGAAGTTTTGAATAGTTATAATAGTTTTAGCGAAAATATAATTTTCTTTTCGTTGAAGAATTATGAGTAATTGTACTTAAAATTTTTATTTGAATAGAAGGATTAAGAGTGCTTGTAACATAGATCCGCATTATATTAAAAGTTTATAAATAGTTGTACTAAAAACTAATTATTTGAGTTGAAGAATCATGAATAGTTGCGTAGAATTTATGAAAATTTTATAGAGATCTTTATGAATTTTTATCGGAAGGTTTCAAAGATGCTCTATCCAATAACCAATCCTCAATACAAAAACATAGCCCAGTGATTTTACATTCACTTATTAAATTCACATAGCAACATCAAATATTCCAAGAGGGAAAAACAGAAACCAAAAAGCTGGGCACTGCCCATTGTCAATCCCATCCCTTCCTTTTCACAACTTTTTTGGTTTTCTCACAAGCACATGCATATTCCCCAATTTCTTTTTCAAAACCCCTTTTTTTTTCTTTTTTATTATATTTCTTCTTTTAATTTCATTTTTATTTATCCAACCTCCACCATTAAAATGCTCTGCACATTCACTCACTCCCATTCTTTCTCCTCCATTTGTCAGTACTATCTTTACTTCAAACTTCAGACCCATTTTCAAAAAGCCCTCAATTTTCCCCTTTCAATATTTCTTTTTTTTCTTTTTTTTCCATTTTCAATGATTGCTAAATTCAATCTTCACCATTTCCAAACTCTCAAGAAATCCATTCTCAATTTCTTCTCATCCCTTCCCATTTCTCTTCTTTCTCTTCTCCTTCTCTTCCTTTTGGCTTACAATTCCCTTCATGTTTTCTCTATTTTCCTACCGTCGCCGGAGAACACGGTTCTACAATCCGCCGGTTTCTCGCCGGAAAAACGGTGGTCCAATCTTTCAACCCATGTTTCGTATTCCATCCAAGATAAGAACCCACCACCGATTTTGAAATCAAATTCCTCTGTTTTTCACAATCCCCACTTCAAAACCCACGTCGCCGGAAACTCCGCCGGCCGGCCGCCGAAGAGGGTCGGAAAGCACAAACGCCGCCTGAGAAGCCTCCGGCCAGAATCAAGAGAAGACGAATTCTCAACAAGAATCGAGGAGTTCTTCGCTGAGAATTCATGTAATCTCAGATTCTTCATGACGTGGATTTCGCCATTAGATTCGTTTACCGACAGAGAATTATGGTCAATACAGAGCATTTTCAAAACCCACAAAAACAGAACAGAAAGTGAAAACCCCTGTTTGGTTATCATCTCAAATTCCCTCGATTCCACAAAAGGGAAACAAATTCTCACCCCAATTTCCAAAAACGGACTCCCCGTTTACCCGATTTTCCCGGATTTCGATTCGCTTTTCAAAAACACCGAAGCAGAGCACTGGTTCAACAAACTCCGGCGAGGAATCATAAAACCCGGCGAGATTTCTCTAGGCCAGAACCTCTCAAATTTGCTCCGATTAACTCTGTTATACAAATTCGGCGGCATTTACATCGACACCGACGTGATAATTCTGAAAAGCTTCAAGAATCTTAGAAACGTAATCGGAGCTCAGACCATCGATTTGAAAACAGGGAACTGGAGCAGATTGAACAACGCAGTGATGATTTTCGACAAGAATCATCCAATTCTTCTTCAATTCATTCAAGAATTCGCTTCAACTTTCGACGGAAACAAATGGGGTCACAACGGGCCTTATTTGGTATCGAGAGTTGTATCGAGATTGAACCAAAATTCTGGGTTTAATTTGAGTGTTCTTCCTCCATCGGCGTTTTACCCTGTTGTTTGGAGCAGAATAAGAACTCTGTTTCAAGGTCCGAAAGATGCGGCTCATTTGAAATGGCTAATTGCGAAATTGAAGCAGATTCGATCCAAGAGTTTGGCTCTGCATTTGTGGAATAGCCATAGCCGAAAGCTTGAAATTGAAAAAGGAAGTATTGTTGATGTTATACGATTGAGTTCTTGTGTTTTTTGCAATTACTCTGCCTCTAGATTACGATAAAAAAAAGAAAAAAAAAACTACATGTGTTTTTTTTATTCTTGTTTAAAGGAAATATTTGTTTGTGCTAAGTTTTTTTCAATGGAAAAATACCCTATCAGTCGAGTATGAATCAAGTTTCAATTCTGATTAATAAAATTTAAAATTAAATACTTTATTCTTGTTAATTTTTACTGAAAGAAAAAGATTAAAAGTAATTGAAGGTGAGTGGCGCAGTTAGTTATCTTCTCTTGTGTTAATCTATTTTAACTCCATTAGTATTTGATTTTCATATTATTTAAAAGTAGTTGTGCTCTCTATGTAGAGTTTGTTGTCTCCTTTCTCCACTTTATAATAATAAAAAAATAATAATTATTATTGAAATGTGAGTGATAAAAATATTAAATTATAAAATGGAACGAAATTAAAATTACTTAACAAACCTAAAAGACTAAAAATCTAATTTTCTCTTCTTGAAAAGATGGAATAACGCAAAGAAAGGTAAGGAATTTTTCAGGACTGTTTGGAATGTAATTGTGTTATAAGTGACATAAAAATCAATGTCGTTGTAGATGTCCGGAGGAATTAAAATTGAAAGCGAATTATCTCACCTACTTTTATGGATGTGTATTTATAACATAAAGCTTATGTTTGAGTCTTATTACTTACATTACTATCTTCAACTTCATTTTGAAAGAACCACATTGTTTTTGTATTTTACAAACCACACCATTTTATAGATATTTTTTTTTTTTTGAGATTACAATAATTGAAGGTAGGGAGACTCGAATTCAAAAACTCTAGTTATTGGACATGCACTAGTGTAGTTGAGCAACTGCTCATGTTGGCGGCAAAATTGAATATTTGATATCGAAGTCATCAGTACAAGATTGTCCATTAACCTAGGTTTGTTTTGACAAAAAAAAAAAAAACTTTGTTGCCTATAAATTCAATGATTAGACTCTATCACTTTAACTTTGCTATAACAATCTAAATCAATTTTAGAGAAGATGAATTATATAAAATTTTAACTTTGTTATTATTATTTGTAACCCTTAATAAGATTATGGGAGAAATATAATTTTAATCAGGTAATTTTAAGTAAATTTAAATTTTAACTGAAATAAAATGAAATCAATTCCAATTATTTATATATATATATGTATATATATATATATATATATATATATATTTCTTTCTAAAAACTTATTTGAGTTCCCTGGAATCAATTGATCAGTGAAGTATCTACTTTAGGGGACAGCTGGTTTGGTTAATTTAGTTAGATATGACATAATTTTGGTGTTGATTGTCTTAAAAGCTGCAGATTCTACATGGGTTACCTATAAACCAAGCAACATTCATTATATTAACCTTATTTTAATACCATGGTCTATGTAGTAAAAATGTTGATGTCTGTCTTTTTCCACCTAAGCGAGCTATTTGTATGTGGACATAGCATTAATAAGTAATAATTGTAATTTAAACTTTTATTTATAAATTTAAGTATTTTAATGATTTTTCCTAAACAATTTTTTTCTAAAAATATCCTTGGACATCGACTTTCTATCGATATTTCTATCACCATTTTCATAAAATGTAGATATGACATTTCTATTAAGAACAATATTGAAAGCCCGATTATACATTAACATTTTGTTAATGGGCTTTGCAGTCTTGTTGACATCTTTCTATTTGTACGGACTCGCCAATTTGTGGAGCCCAAGCATCAAGCCCAATAGCAGGCTTCAATGTTGCCAATAATATAGATCAAAATCAAATTGTAATAAAGTTGTCTTTTCTTTTTTCCTATTAGTTTTCTTGTTTTCTAGCTAACTTATATTACTCTTGTTCAGATTAAAAAAAATGGTAAATTTTTACTCCTCTCATAATTGTAAAGGCAATTTCACATTCTAACCCAAACAAGTTACTAAAATGATCAACTATATCAACCATCTTCATATAACATTTTCCTATAATAACCAAACTTTGGATGCAAGCTTTCATGATACTAAAGAAAAAAAATCATTGACAAAAGAATATAGCACAAACTAAAACATGATATCTTCATACAACTACAAATGATCATATTTGTACATCCATATTCAATAAGTAATCTGTTCCATTGTCTTCAAGAGACAGTCCAGCGGTTGAGGTTACGAATTTTAAGACATACTTTTTTGAGAGATTCACTGGTTCGAGACCTCTAGAAAACGCTTAAACTAGAATATCCTTCGAAGTATCTCAATGCCAGAGTGACGGGCCAGTGGTACCCCGAGGTATAAGAGAGCGAACTCCCATTTCCCAATTTTCAAAAAAAAAGAAAAAAGCAATTCTAATGCCAGTGTCTTTGGCAAAAGGGGTAGTCTGGTCATGCGCCTTTGAAAACTTAACATAGAACAGCTCTGCTGCTACACATGTGAGACGATAAAAGCCGCCCCAGAGCTCGCCGAAGCAGCCAGCAGACAGATCTCAGCAATGAGAAAACATACCCTGAAATGGCCATGCAATGCCACACAAGACATAAAGTTACAAGTTTGAGTTTGATCCTTAGAAATTGAAAAACATACAAATGTCTTGTCTCATGCTGTAACTAGTGCCAGGGGAAACAAACTCTAGCTCAAATTCTTTGACTACTCAATGAGTTTCATGTATTCTAATGAATAAGAAAGACAAGTATTTCTCTAATTAATATGGTAAAATATACGTGTACTATCTATGGTTGGAAGAAAGTTGAGCTTAATAATCCTCATGGTTTCAAAAAGAGTTTAATTTTCATGTTTCGAAAAAATATAAAATGTAGACTCCATGATTTTAAAAACTAAAATTTAATTTCTATAATTTAATAAAACGTAACAAAGAGTTTTTTTCCATTTTTTATTATAAGCAAATTAAGAATTTGAAAGTTTGTCATTGGAGTGTCAATGATCGAATTTTGAATTAAAGTGACTGATATAACAAAAAAATCATATCATTTATTCATGAATAATGAGTACCCATATATTTAATGCACATACAATTATGTCCAAAAGAATTATATTTTAGATTTTATAAAACTAGATAGAGACTAAATTTTAATTTTTAACACTATAGGAACTAAATTCTAACTTTCTTCAAATCATATGATTAAATTCTAACTTTTTTCAAATCATATAGATTAAACTCTAGTTTTTGAAACTATGAAAACTAATCTTTAACTTTATTCATAAATTAAGGCTCAAGAGAAGGGTCTTATTGCAGGCTTAAGTATTTGATGAATCATCGTCGGCCTCTGTCTCACTTGTTATTCGCAGACAATGTTATCTTATTCGCAGATGACAATATAATGTATTAACGAACCTATTGGATATTATTAAGTCCTTTAAGTTGTCTTTGGAGATGTTTGTTTGCCAAATTTAAGGAGTATTTAGATTTTTTGTAGCTACAAATCACTTCATTAACAAATGGTAAAAAAGAGTTGTCCCACGTGAGTTAGATGAACGGAAGATTATGAATTTATAAGTATTAACAACTATTTTATTGATGTTTAATCTTTTGGATGAAATAAAAAATAGTCAAGAGACTGTATGTCTAAAGTAAACAGTATCATTCCAATATGAAGATGTAGGTTGAGTTGTCATATTTAACATCTATGTGATATTAATACTTGAGAAGGTTAAAAGAGGTAGAGGAAGAAGCCATTAATGAAGAAATGAATTCATTGAAGGAGAAGAGAGAAAGGGTTTGATAGAGGCTACATTATTCCTCTCTACAGACAATTACATACTAAGACTAAGTATATATATACTACCTTAGATTCTAACCTAAGCCCAATCGACCTTATATCAATACTCTAATAATACTTTAATTTCAAAAAAAAAAAAAAAAAGAACAACAAAAAACTCTAATAATACTGATAAGACCAGGATTGTTGATTTTTTTGTCTTCCATTATTGTCAGGGCTTATAATAAACTTCTGAAAATCAGATGAAAGTTTTGTTCATTGAGATTCTCTTTTACATGCATCATATGTTCAAGAAATCATGTCAAATGAAAGCTTAATCACTTGGGGGATGTTTGTTTACCATATTTAAGGAGAATTTAGATTGAGAAGTAATTTTGAGCAGTTAAAAATTGAGAGTCAAATCCAAAAACTCGTTTAAATGTGGTTTTTGTGTAAAGAAATTAGAGTCAAAACCTTGTTTGGATGTAGATTTGAAATAAATAGTTATCTTGAGTAGTTAAAAAAGTAATGATTAAAAATGAATGGTTAAAAATGACTTATTTTGATTGATTTGAAATGAGTGGTTAAAAATGATTGAGTAATTATAAATAAATGATTAGAAATGAGGAGTTATTTCTAAAAGTAAAAATGAGGAGTTAGTAAGACTCGCTTGGATGTAGATTTTTGAGGAAGAATTAATAAATCCTCCATCTAAATTCTCTTTAAATATGGCAAAAATAGAGAGAAAATGTGAGAGCAAAAGTAGAGGGTTTTAGAAAGATCGAAATAAAGTAAAGAATTTTGAGAATTTGTGTTTTATTATTTTGATTTTCGAATTTAGTTTTTATACAAACACCCCGTGGGTGAACACATTTTGTATTTGTTTCCGCATTTGTAAACACGCTCGCATTTGGGACTTTTATCTGTAATAGGATTTAATGAATGTACATATATAAACTCGAATTAAACCCTAGCTGCATTATGATATGTACATTCTATACTTTGCCACTCCTTCATAAAAATTGAGCCCCCTCTTTGACCGTGGATTAACTAACACAATGTTAGTGAGCCATGTAAATTCTATGTTGTTTATTCTCTTTTACATTTTCTTTATTCTTCGATTGTTTGTTGATTGTTGTTTTACATAACAGGAATGTTTACAAATTTCAATCTCCCAAATTTATAATGAAAGCTAGAAGAGAGCTGCCAATACTAGTATCAAACTCTATATGATATTTGATGATATATGAATGAAAAACAAGCATGAATTTACTTCCCCAAACATTTATAAGATAGGTGCACTGTTTCTCTTGTCACTTATTGGTTTTGAGATAGATGTCTTACTTTCTAATATGATATTAAAGTCGATTAAGATCAAACAGATTGAGATTAGATTAAAAATTACAAAGCACAAACAATGTCCAATTCTCAACAAATTCAAAATTGTTCATTCTCTTAATATGGGTAGGTTCCCATTCACCGAAAAAGTGAAACAAAATTGCCAATAAGTGATCTATTTGGACTATTACTTGCAGATTTAAGAACCCAACAATTGCGGAAGAGAATCGAAAATCTGAAATTAGAAAATACAGAAAGAAGATGACAAATTGATAAATGATTTAAATAAGAAAGCTAAGTGGACCCTGCAATAGCAAATGGAGAAGAATAAACAGAAATTTGTGCTCTTTAAATGCGATGGACGAAATTGCGGTTTGTAATTTTGAAGAAAATGAAAAACCTTCGTAAAGGGAATTAAGGACCAATAAACCTTACATAAAGAATACAACAAGAGTTAAATATCGATTTTCGAACTCAAACATGTGATCGTAGAGTTGAAATGGATTAACACCAGATAAAATAACCAACTGTGCATTGATCCTCGGTTCGTAAAGGGACTTATAAAACTTGGGTAGAACTTACCAGAGAAAATGAAAGGAAAGAGGAAAACCATGGTTTACATCTTCTTTAAGCTTTTCATAAAGTTGAGAGATTAAAATTGAATTTTTAGAATTTAAAGACTACAAAAAAAAATGATGTTATCGTTACCCACTTTTATTTAATTTATCAATTATTTGATTTTACAAAGTACTTATTGTTATCAATTAAAGTACTTATTATCAATTAAATACCAATTAAGTTATTAGTACTCAAAAGAAAAAAGTAATAAAAAATACGCTAATAAAAATAATTTTTAAATTCAATAAGAATTAGGTTTTATTTTAAAACCAAGTCATAATTTAAATTCATTAAATTATGTATTTTATTGACATCTTGTTTGAGAATCTGCATTTTGTTGACATTAATTATAATATTTAGAGTGAAATTTTTTTAACTCGTAAATTTTAATTATACAAGAAATCTTAAGTGTATTTATAGTTCTTCTTTTATTTTAGAATTCAAAAATATCATTGAGACCAAAATTTGAATTCAATTATGTGTATATGAAAATAATAATGACAACCAATAAATATATATTACTTTTTTAACCAATACATGTATGTTACTTCCTTAGATAAGACAATGAATTTTATTATACTTCTCATGCATTAGATTAATATTTTTTTTAATAAAATAGCACTTCAAATTTCATAGTAAAATATATTTTATTGTATCTACCATTTCACCATTTTAAAATTAATTATAAATAAATTGATATGAAAATCATGCTATTTTAATATTAGCAAAATGCTTGTGTTTATGTTGTGTTTTTTTTAACCAAACACATACAATTGAGTTTAAAAAGTTTGTGCAATTATAATTGAGAATACAAATGGAATTAAGATAAATTATTGAGAATACAAATGGAATTAAGATAAATTATTGTATCCTAAAAGAAATTAAAATGCATTGATCAGTTTTGAAAAAAAAATGATGATTATTATATGATTTTATAAGTATAATCCAATGTAATAACATAATTTATCTAAAAAAAAAGTAATAACATAATTTAAAACAGAAGGTAAAAAATATTCCCCAAATCAAGTAATTTATCACTTATATTTAGACAACCATTTATGTATGAAACTATTTATAGAAAACGGAAGATCATGCGTATAATAAATAAATCATTTAATATTTTTTTGTCGTTATTATGAAATTTGAAAGGGACTTTTTCATGTATAGCAAAATAGGGTAAAATAATTACATGTATAACAAATTTTGAAAAATAATTCGTGTGTAGCAAAATCTTCAAAGTGGCCTGGTGAAATGACAAAAAAGCCCACGTCGAAATAAAAGAAAACAGCCCAAGTCAAAATATGTTATATCAGTTTACTTTTGCCCTGTTATGCCTAAGTGATAGAAGGTTTATGTATCGGTGATAAACGGTTAATGCATAGGTGATAAAAGGATTATGTATAAGTAATAGAAGATTTATAAGGTGATAGAAGGTAAGCTTAAGTGATAGAAGACTTATGTATAGGTGATAGACGACTAATGCATAGGTGATAGAAGAATTATGTATAAGTGATAGAAGGTTTATACCTAAGTGATAGAAAACTTATGCATATGTGATAGAAGGTTTATGCCTTAGTGGTAGAAGGTTTATGTATAGGTGACAGACAACTTATGCATTGGTGATAGAAGGTTTATGTCCAAGTGATAGAATGCTTATGATAAATGATAAAATGTCTCTACCTAAGTGATAGACGGCTTATGCATAGGTGAAACAAAAGTTAATTTCATACACGATTTATCACCTAAAAAAATGAGTGACTTTTATCACTTAAAAAAAATGAATGACTTCCATCACTTACAAAAATGATTGACTTCTATCACTTAAAAAGATAGATTTATATCACTTAAAAAGATAGACTTCTATCAATTAGAAATTGCATTCTCTAAACAAAGTTGAGAAGCTAGTCATTATTGAATAAACTGAAGCAAATTTAAGTAAAACCTTTTTTAGACTAATAAAATGTTATGTTCAAACTATTGAGAGATGATGTTCACAAACTATTGAGATATGATGTTCACATACAAATTTAAGAATTATCAGTCAATTTCGGAAAACGACAATTGATTTCAAATCCAAAATTGCAGACGATAAATTTGCTCCACCTCTAGAACACATTCGTTCGCAAATTGAAAATCGTCTTTAGATTCATCCTCAAAATTGGAGTTACCAGTCAATTTTATGGTGATGTTGTTGCATTTTTTCTTTTTCTTCATTTTTCTTGTCGAAATTTTTGATGGGCAAAGTTTAAATCGGGCGTTTGTGTGTTTTGAAAAATGGGATTGTAAAATCTTTCACTAGGTTAGTTGATGTGATTTTCTATTTTGTTTTCAAAATATTGGAATTGGAGATGGGCACATTTTTGTAATAGCAAAGTGAGATTCAATTACAATCAATTCGAGACGGTGGTGCAAAGTTGACTAACGATTTTGAAATTGGAGAATGTGTCGAAAAAGAATGGGGTAGAATAGGAAATAAAAAAGAACGAAATAAAATTCTGCTATATGTGAAATATTTTGAAAAAAAGGCTATAATTAAAATTGACAGGCAAGAAACTGCTACCTAGAGCAAATTCCCAATTTGAAAATATTATTATTATTTTTTTTGAAATGATTTTTTTTATTCTTCAACTTCATTTGATTAGACCTTCTTAATTGGAGAAAGTGCTGAAGTTAATTTTAGGCAGTTCGATAATTATTTTGTTTTTTGTTTTTAATTTTTAATTTAAAAAATTAAAAATCGTATATATTTGATAATTGATTTTAATTTTATGTTTAAAAAAAAAACATGTTTGATAACTATTTTTTATTTTCAAATATAAAAAAAAGGTTTTTAGTTTTTTATTCTTTATTTTTTTATTTATTCATTATTTTTAAAAACGAAAACAAAACCCTATTTTTTTAGCTTTTATAATTTTTTTAATATTTTAAAAATGTTAAATTTTTTTTTTAAATATTAAAATTGGTTATTAAAGGAACATACTTTCAAAATATTGACAAAAAACAAAATGATTATCGAACGGAGTCTTATAACATGTTTTTTTGTTTGTGAAATTAACTATACTAGTGAGAAATCAGTTTCACCCAACTACACCAACAAAAGTTATTCGAATGAGAGCAACTAATCGAATATGAGTAGCTAATCAATCACAAAAATTGTTTCTATTTACAAAATACAAAATGTTATTAGAAAAAACTTAATTACATCCTTCGAAAATATGAAACTGATAAATCTAGTAAATGCATCTCGTAAAGTAATGAGACAAATTGTTAGTATTTTTTGGAGAGCGGAAGAAATCAAAGATGTTCAATCTATTTAACATCACTTATTAACCACGTGCACATTCTCGCTTAGGTCTTCCAATGAGTTGTGGATTAACTTTACTACCTCGAAGGCATTCGTCGAAACGAGGGATTTAAGATCTCTATTCTACAAGGTCTTCAAAACGATTTTCAAATCACATATTAATTAACATAGTCTCGTAACACTTCTAATTTTAGAACAACGTATAAGTAAGGTAGATTAAAATGAGATTGAAATTAACAATTATAAATCTAAAATGAAGTCTAAAAATTCTTACAATTACAAATACTATAGAATACACCAAAATCTCATAAAATTGGACCAAAGATTTAAAAGCAAGTATAAAAAAAGATGTAAAACAATTTTTGAAGATTTACCATGTACCTCAAATTGTAATAAGTGAAGTTGAAAAGATGAAATAATATAGTTAGAATATATATCTATTTATAATAATATTTTAAAACTATAATTCGTATATGTTTAAAGTTAGTGAAAAATTTATTAATATTTATTTATTTTAGTCAAACCAATTATTACTACTAAAAAAGGAAAAATGAAATCGGTACACAAAAACAAGAAGTGGAAAGATCAACAGCTACACCAATTATTTAATATTGTACTTAAATAATATTAAATTCGAATGCTTTTATTATACTTAAATGTTTGTGTTTCTTACCATTATTTTCTTAATACTTTATCATAATTTCTTGTAGGCATTAACTGATAATTAATATAGTAACAGTAAAGTTTGATGGGAAAAATAAGTCTCCATGTCTACCAAATGAGTTTGTGACATAGTTAATTATTTTGATTGGTATTAATCCTTTTCAACCTTATCATCTATTTGACTCTCATATTATTTGAAAGTAGTGATACTCTCTCTGTTTAAGGTTTGTTGGTCCTTCCCCTTCAATATATGTATTTGAAAAAAAAAAAAAAAACTTTCAACCCTCTTCTCTTCCCTGCCGAAATCTTTTTTTTTTTTTTTTTTTTTTTTTTTTTTGAGATCACCCAAACCTAATTATTGTTATTATTATTTTGTTTTTGACTTTCCAAAACCGAATTGTAGGTGGCTTGTCTTTACATCAAAAAAAAAAAAAAAAAAAGTCTTATCTTCTCTATACACTAAAGAGAGAATTCCCTACTTTGCTCTCTTGTTTCTTTCTTTTTCATTTAAGGAAATTTCAAACTCTGATTTATTACTCTACCTCTCTTTCAGCCTTTTTTTTTTTTTTTTTTTTTTTTTTTTTTTTAAAGAAAAATTACAACTTTCAATTTTTCTTAATTCTTCTTAATTAACCTACCTCTTATTTCACTGAAATAATTGAATGTAGCCGTTGGGGGAGCCAAGGTTCTTAATTGTGTGTTTAAGGCCTAGGGTTTGCTTAGTATACAACCATAATGAGTGATTACAAAGTCAATGGCATGAGAAATATAGCTCCCTAGCTAAATTATTATATGAGAATTTACTATCAACAACATATTCTACCTCTTGTATTATATTTGTAGCATAATTTTTAAAATAATTCATCTATAGCATATTTATTTCTATCACTCACCTAATGATAGTCTATCACTCACCTAGTAATAGAACTCAATTTAGATTTCTATCACTGATAGAAAACTTAAGCAGTGATAGAATAAGTCTATTATTGATTGAATTCTATCACTAATAGAACTCGACAAGTGATAGAAATCAATTTGAATTTTCTGCTACAAATGAAATTATTTTGGATTTTGTGCTATAGATGGAAATATTTTGTAATTTTTTGATATACATGCAAAATCCCCTTATTATATCGAATAATTATTAGAGCTTTACATATTTTGTATCTTCTTAGTAAAAGATAGCTATCTCATGAATGAACGAATATTTTGCTATATATGTTTTTACATCAAGAAATGTTTGTAAGTAATGATATTTGGACCATATATATAGAGAGAAAAAAATGAATTGTATCGATTTCTTTAGTATAGGTGCATCTATTTTAGATTTCAAAAAAAAAAAAAAAAGAAAAGAAAAGAAAAGAAGTTGTATCTAATTTAACACTTGAATGTTTAGTTTCATCGATTTGAATATCAATCTTCGTATATTTAATCAACTTTGCTTATAAGCTTTCATCAATTTAAGTGTCAAGTTTATATAGTTTATATCAATTTTTTAACTCTAAACTTCAATAAATAATCAATTTGCGCAAATGATCGTGTTATTGGGTCACAATTTTTCTTTAATTGTCCAAAATATTTTTTGAGATATTTTAATGGAACAACTAGTAAAATGTCTAGATTTTGAATAAATATTTAGAGAATGTCTACGATATCTTGCAATTTAAATAAATGTATTTTTTTAAATTTGAAAAATTAATTATTAATTTGTAAATAAGAAATGGACAATTATACCCCTCTACTTAATTTTTGTTTTTTTGATAAAAATATCACTTGAAATATCTTTTTTCTCTATAACAACCTTGAGAAAAATCTTAATAGCATTCTTAAATAAGTCTTTAACCAAAAAATAGAAATTTTAAATTTATTTTCAAAAGATAAAAAAGAAAGTATATTGTTAATTATTTAAAATTATTTTTCGAAATATTTGAGATGAGTATTTAATCTTCATAATAGTATACATGGTCGAATGAATTCTTTAATATTGAAACAAGTAACAAATATAAAAACATAAAGTGAATTCACCTGCAAACCATCTCTTGCATATGGACGTTGAATGCGAAAATTTCATGCTTGACATAATTCTTTGGTGTTGTAGGCGTATGCTACTACATAGATTTATTTATGTATTCTCACCCCTGCTTTTGCATCTTTTGTTCCTGGTTATATACCATGTGTACCAAAACATAGATTTCAACCGTTTTTTTGCTCCTGGTTATATACCATGTGTACCAAAACATACTGTCATGATTTCATTCAGAACGCATCCTTTTTTCTTTTGTTCTTGATTATATACCATGTGTACCAAACACATATTGCCATGATTTTAGCCAGAATGTACTAGTTTGTCTTTTGTTCCTGGTTAGATACCATGTGTACCAAAACATACTGTCATGATTTCAACCGTTTTTGCATCTTTTCTTCCTGGTTATATAGCATGTGTACCAAAACATACTGTTGTCTTGATTTCAGCTAGAACACATCAGTTTATGTACACACCGTTTACTAACCCTGCACTTCTCTATCTTCTGTTATCGTCAGCCTTATATTTGTAAAGAGAAAGGCTAGACACTCAAACTTGTATCCAGTTTGAGACCTGGAGTGAATTTGGATAAAAATTGGGATATTTTGGATTCAATGTCAACAAATTTTGTGGTGTAATTTGAATAATTCACGTCGTCCAAACTCCATTAAAAGCAATTGTAATCGGCGTCGCTTTTATTGATGGAGAAACCCATGAAAATCAAACAAAAACTTGTGAATATCTCCACTCAATGGAAGTGAGATCCAACAAGACTCATGAAATATCTTGAGCGTGCAATCGTATCCCCAATCTCCAAAAATCAAAATCATGATAAAAAAATTTGAGTGGAAGTGAGAACAATCAAAGAATGTGACAAATGTTGGAGGGAAAAAGTTGTAAAATGAATAAAATGATAATTTGCATTGCAGAAGACGATCAAACACGATTGGACAATTCCTTGCGGTTAAATGAAAAAGATTTGACAAAGATATAAAATAAATTAAATAAAAAAAATTGAAAGATATTAATAATGAGTTAGCTGTATGGAGATATTCTCTCCTAAATTTAAGAGTGTTAGTCTTAAAAAAAATAACGTTTAATTAGGTTTTGTAATTACTAAATATTTTTAAATTAGACACTCATTTAAAGTGAAAAACAAAAAAAAAATTCTTTTAATAAGTATATGAAATGTAGACATTATCTACAAATTCCCTATTTTAATTGTCCAAGTAATAGAATAGTAAAATAAGAAAATGAAAGCTAACAAACTCTTATATTTTATTCGCCTTCATTGTCAAATACCAGCAGCAATGAGTGTGAAAAGTTTCTAAAAAAAAAGACAAAAAAACAATGAGTGTGAAAAAGATTAGAGGATTTTGCATGTATAACAAAAAAAGATAAAATATTTTCATCTATAACATAAAATCAAAACTAATTTATTTTTAGCAAAAAAATCAAATTGAATTCTATCACTAGCTGAATTCTATTAGTGATAGAATTCAATCAATGAAAGACTTCTTCTATCACTACTTGAATTTTCTACTAGCGATAGAATTTTAAATTGAGTTCTATCACTAGTTGAGTTTTATCACTGATAGAAATTAATATGATATATATGAGATTATTTTAAAAATTGTGCTGCAAATGTAATACAAAAGATAAAATGTGCTGCTGATGATAAATTCTCAAAAGGATTAAGGGGACATCAAAAGGAGTAGTGGCATTTTGTATAATCCAATAATGAGAAGGTTAGGAATTCGAATTCAACCATCCCTCATTATTATTAAAAAGAAATTTTTTATATGATCTCAAAATTTGGTTGTACCAAAATACACATAGCATCTGAAGCAAAGAGCTCAACCAATATGACAAAAATAACACAGTTTTTTTTAGTACATATTGGAGAAGGGGAACAAATATTGATTCTCGAACTCAAACGTGTGTTGTGACATTGGTATTGAACTGATTTACAATCAAATACTGAAACCATTGCGTCAGTGACCCATTCGATAGAGATTCAATTGTTTCAAACTTTATTAAATTAATATTCAAATTAATCAACTCTTAGATTTGTCTTAACTTTAATTGCGTACACAACTCTATGTACCAATCAGCACTCCACCAGCCATGACTTACCTACCCATTTCCACCACCCCTAGTTCTTTTCTTAACCACAAATATTAAACTAAGAATTATAAACATAAGTTGATTTTTTTTTTCAATTAGAAGATTCAATATTGATACTAGAGTTGGAGTTTCGTCTCAAACTGAATTAATGTTATGAAGAGTAAAATTAGTATTTCATAAATATTAGAGGTCTCGTCACTTTAACCCCTATTTAAAATAGCGAGTCCAAAATATCCATTTATATTTAATGAGTTTTAATATTATATTAAATAGTAGAAGTTTTATCTCAAAACTAATTGATAAAAAAAATGATAATCGATCCATCTTATAAATCTTAAGATTTCTCTTCATTTTTCAAATGTTGAATCATCATACATTGATATCAAATAAATATAAAAAAACACTAAACAAATATGTGATGTTTATCTATTATTTATCTAGTTTTGTATATGAGAGTAATTTAGGTCTTCTCATGCTCACGGACGCGTTTCAATTTGAGCCACATTTTTATTGTTTTTTACACTAGATTTTTATTATTATTTTGAAAGAAATGTATCGCTATCACCACGAAATTGAAATCTTTTTTTTTAAAACGAAATCTTTTGGTAGTTGCCAATATTTTCTTCGTGGTTGGTGGAGAAAATGTGTGGGAAAAGTTCTTATCTATGAGAGATATTTTCCTCTTATTTTTTTATTTAAAAATTACAAGTTTAGCAGCGAAACAATTAATCTAATTGTGTTCCAATATTTTAATTCAGGGACTAGTTTAGATCTGTGATGTACTTAACAATTTTAGGAATTTATGAATTTATTAGACAAAATTAAATTTGATATCTAACATGATTTTAGTTGTTATTTTATTTTTAAAGTTATCATATATAATTATTTTCTAAATTTTACTAATCCAGTTCCAAAATAGAAAATTGTGTTAGATAAATTCTTTTTACAAAATAATTATAAATATGGGCAAATTTTAAAATATTTCTATCCACATAAATAAATACTTTTTTTTAGAGTCATTATTAATATAATATTATGTATTATTAATATAGTATTGTTATTAATATCGATGATTATGGTTGCAATTTTTTTTAAATAACCATATTTATAATTATTTTTTAAAATCGGACCATTGCAAGTTTCCATTTTATCATTAAGGAATTCGTACTCTTTTTAAATCTGAAATAGACATTGTGGTTGTCTTTTGGAAAATTTAAAATTTCGCTAATTTGATATATGTTATATATAAAAGAAAGTGTACTAAATAAATAAATAAATATGTATATATATAAAGTAATTTACGAGCTTTTAATTTGTAGTTTATGTATTTTAAATACACAGAATCATTAAACTGGGCATTTGCTAGTACTATTACTCTCCATTGTTGATGAATAATGTAAATGTATTTTTCTCCAAAAATAAAAATCACAAAAATGGTAGGGAAAAAATTATTCATAAAAAAAGAAAATAAACATTTGAATTATTTTGTACATTAAAAGGTTGCTTATTTTTTAGAATTAAAATAACCAAAACCTTTAGATACCTAAAACTATAAATTTCGCTAGAAAGTGCTTAAATTAGAATATTCTTCGAAGTATCCGATACCACAGTAGTCTAGAGATGGACCAGTGACACCCCAGATATAGGAGTGCGAAGCTTCGATTTCCCGATTTTTTTTTTAAAAAAATTATAAATGTCTAGAATTAGCTATGATCTTTAGATAACCATATTGTTTCGTATGAATTATATTCGAAAATGTCTTTCATAAATAATAATGTAATTTTACATTAATTTTAATATAATACCAATTTAGATAATATATTTATTTTTATTAATCTAAATTTTCAAAAAAATCATTTTTAAGAATAAATATAGTGTCTATTATTTTTATATATTGTTTGTTTCAGCCAATTATTTAATTCAATTAAAGACTTTTAATATCAGTTTAATTTTGAATATCTTTAAAAAAGAAGAGTATATATTTGGCAAGAACTTTGGTGACCTAACATAAATCTTATATGAAAAAATATCAAAATTAATCGAGATTAATAGATAATATAATGAAATATAACAAAAAATGTGAAAATATTGAAAGAAAGAAAAAACATTGAGTTGCTCCGATGTGATTATTATACGTGTACTAAATTATTTATTCAATTTTTTTCCAAACTTTATTTGCTCACGTTGGAAGAAAATTAAATCCCAGTCTATAGAAATCTTACAAAGTTGAGTGTTCAAACCAGTGAGAAAATTTCTGAATCTACCATTACGTTTTGTGGCTGAACACCACATCGTCGAGACTAAATTAAAGTGCCAAAAATATATAAATATTTTTTTTAAAAAAAGTTCGTGAATAATAGTAATAAAAAAAATTATATTGGTATTAAAATTTTAGAAAAATTTTAAATTTAACAAAAAGTAAAAAAGATATTCCACCCATTTTAACATTTCCGTCCACAGATTAATGATTTAAACCGACTAATTAGAGAAAGAAAGTGAAAGTATTTTATTATATATAAAACATTTTAAATAGTTATAAAAATTAAAATCTAGATTAAAAATGTTAAAATTTGTTACCTAAAACAATTTTCCTAAAAAAAACGTGGATCTTGATTTTGAAAAGTGTCCATCATTGAAATCAGCACGAAAATGGTAAAATGATTTCAGTTTATCATCTCATGATTATTTGAGATTATAATATCTAAATTTTTTATTTTATAATTATTCTTTTATATTCATAATGGCTCGAATCATCTTATCCAGATTATCGATCATAAAAAAGGATCGTATTGTGATTGATTCATGGCATAAATTTTTTGAACTCACGACTCAGTTTAACGAAAAGCCATCATTTTTTGAACCTCAATAATAATTGAACGTAATGATTTTAACTTATAATTTTTTATTCACGAGCACACACCTATATTATTTAGATTAATCACACACCTATATTATTGTTTGTTGGCTGAAATTTAAAATTTAAAATCAATAAAACCATAATTTTTTTCTGTAGGAATACATATTTTTATTATTCTACATGGTGTCTCTATTTTACCCACAAATCTTCAATTGAATTTTAATTTTATTTTTATTGAATCGATATCTAATTTGACTTTATGGACTCTCATACATATTATAGAATATATGATTCTATCTCAAAATCAACTGACAAAAAGTAACTCATATATCTTATAAATATTAGTAAGACTCCCTATTTTTCCAATGCAAGATTATAATTTTGCCAAAAGAAATCAAGTTCGAGTGACATTTTATATGATTGAATAACTACAAAATTATAAATTCAAATTTTTTATCTTCATAATTATAGTTTCGTATCACCTACTTTCAATCGTGAATTTAAATAAAAAAAATGGCAAAATATTTCAATTTATATATATGCAGGTCATAATTTCAGATTCTTTTAGAAAAAAACTTAAAGGTAATCTTACATTTATATATGGTACTATTTTAGTGGCATACAAATATATATATATATCGAGGGTCAGTGGCGCAGAGTTATCTTGTCTGATGTTAATCCATTTCAATTCCACATAACAAAGGTATTTGGCTATCATATTATTTGAGAGTAGTTGTGGTCTCTATGCGACGTTTGTTAATCTCCCTTCCCTCACTATATACTCAAAAGAAGAAAATATATATATATATATATATATATATAATATTTTTATTTTGTAAAATAAATTCGTGTGATTATAATGATTTCACATAATGTGGTTTTAATGATATCATTAACAAAGGCTTGCCTCATTTAATAAAAAATATTTCTCTTCTTTCATGAAAGGAAAAACTAATAAAAGTAAAAGGGTAAACATTTGGTATATACTAGTACATAACTACTTTAAATTTACTCCTTATTTACGACAACTATAATGTATTATATATTAAAATATAATTTTTTTTGTCTCTTTCAAAAAAAAAATATATAATTTTTTTTTTGTTTTTAGTAGATCATCTATGTATATATATATATCAAAGAAATTGTAGTGGATAGACTGTTCTTAAAAAAATAATCATAAATATAAATAAATTTTAAAATATTTGTATCCGTAGTCATTAATATATTTTAATATTGTATTATACTTATTAATACAATATTTTATACTATTAGTATGCTATTACTATTAATATCAACGTTTACAGTTGCTAAATTTTTTTAAAAAATAACCATACTTGTAAAAAAAATTTGAATTTGAGCAATTACGTAAATTTTTATATTCTCACTAATATTTTTGCAGGTTATAAATATAACTCAAACGTTGAGCAATAGAAATGAAGAATCCTTGATTCAAATAATAATCAAACTATGGCTTTTCTATCTCCCCCAAGTGTTTCCTCCACTGCCCAATTTCTCCCTTACCCAAAAGTCCCATTTCCATCAAACCTAATTCCAACAACAACAAATTGCCTTCGTCGAATTTCATGCACCGCCGCCGACGACGGCAAAATCGACCGCCGTGACATTCTGGTCGGACTCGGCGCCGGCGGACTCTACGGCGCCTCCGCTCTGGCCCAAAACCCCTTCGCGGCGGTTGCAGCACCCATCCAAACACCCAACATCGGCAGGTGTGGCCCACCCGACCTGCCACCTGGGGCGGAGCCCATAAGCTGCTGCCCGCCGCCAAGCACCTCGGTGATGGACTTCAGCCCCGCTGCCCCGGGCAGGCTCCGGGTCAGGCCAGCTGCCCATTTGGCCGACGAAAATTACGTGAACAAATACAAAAGAGCCGTGGAGCTAATGAAAGCCCTACCCGAAAGCGACCCTCGCAGCTTCACGCAACAGGCCAACGTTCACTGTGCTTATTGTAACGGCGCGTACGACCAGGTGGGCTTTCCCGTGGAGGTCCAAGTTCACAACTCCTGGCTCTTCTTCCCCTTCCATCGCTTCTATCTCCACTTTCACGAGAAGATCCTCGGCGAGCTCATCGGGGACCCCACTTTCGCTCTCCCCTTTTGGAACTACGACGCTCCCGGGGGAATGACGATGCCCGGGATGTACGCCGACCAGACGTCCCCGCTTTACAATGAGCTTCGTAACCAGAATCATTTTCCACCGGCTGTGGTGGACCTGGATTTCAACGGCGAGGACGATCAGATCAGGGACGAGGCGCTAAAAAGCCGAAACCTTGCACTTATGTATCGGCAGATGGTTTCTAATAGCACCACGCCCTTGTTGTTTTTTGGTAGCCCTTATTTGGCTGGAGACGAGCCATCGCCAGGTACATTTTATTTTTCTTTCTCCTTCGCCATTTTCATTTTCTTGTATTAATTTAAGATTAATGGATGATTTTATATATATATGAACTATCAATATCAATATCAATATCAATATTGTTTGTATGGTAGTGAATATAATTTGAACATACTTGTAATTGTGTTGAACTTTAAAAACCTAATATGTTTTCCTTACTTTAGTTTCTTCTTTTGTCATGGTGTCTATTTCGGAAAATTCTTCAAAATTAATTTTCGAAATAATACCACTAATAATATGTTGGAAAACTCAAACCTAGCTTTGGCCTTTTAATCTATGATATATGTTGTTATTGTTTGGCAAAATCGTGCCAATTTATCCAAAAATTTTGAACTGTATTTTATTTACAAAAATTTATGGTAGATAGAATATTCTAATATCAATATTTTAACTGTAACAACTTTTTAAAAACATTTCATTTTGATTGACTTATTGTTTTTAATCAATTTAATTTAATTTGATTCAGTGTTTTGTCAGTTTGATTGAACCCATCTTGAATCAATTTTTCACATATTTGAAATTTTGTTAACAAATTGACATTTATAAAAAGAAACCATTTTTTATCATTCATTAAAAATCCTTTTTTTTTCCGTAAACCTTAAACACACTACGATCATTTAAAATAAACATATCATGATTTATTAATTTCTTAAAAAAATGAAATATTTTTTCCGAAACAATAATATTGATTTTTTTAATTCTAACACTAAAAAATTGAAAGATTTGAATATTTGACTTCTTAAATTAATAATATATTAATAATTTATGTCAATTATCATTAAATAAACTTGATTTGGCTGCAATATTTTTTCAAACGTTTCTCTTACATAATACGAGTTAAAATCTATTTAGTTCCATCCTTGTATTTTCACTATATATATGATAGCATGCGTTAATATAATACTTGAAGTTATGTGTTTTTTTTTTAGAGGATACTTGAAGTCACGTGTTATTCGTTTAATAACTTTTCTTAGAAATTAGTTATGAAAGTGAGATTAAGTCTTTTTTTCATTTGTTATCTATGGATAGCACTACATTTCTTTGAAATATTCAAAACCTCTTTTTGAATATTATAAAATAATATTCAAAAGGTGAGGATCTCACCATTGTTTCATGTTGGAAAGTGGAGGAGGCATACAAGCATTTATAAGAAATATGAGTTACTCTCCACATTGTCAATTGATTTTGAGGTGGAATCTCATATTCTCTTATATAAAACCTTACCTCTGATGGACTTTAAATTTAAAATCATTATTTAAGCGGTTAGTTTGTTTAGTTCAAGTAGAGAGGTGATTTCGAATATACATCCCTAAGATACCTCATTAAAGTATGTATGTATCGAGTCAAAGACTCGAATACATGGCATGAGTTTTTTTTATTAACTAAAATTGGCTTTTGAAAGTCTAGAAAATAAAATAGAACAATGATGATGGTTGAAGAACCAAAATATTATGATACCCTAAAACTAAATTAGGATGAACTAAATAATGATAATTTCAAATGCAGGAAATTGTGAGATTTTCTTTCCTGCCCTCCTAGTAAATGTCATTAATAACAATCAGGTACCATTATTTGACAAATTAGTTATAATAGATCCTAGCCTAGCCATAGCTTAAAAATAAAATAATAGATTCTAAAAGTCAAATTATTAAACTTAATAAAGCTAATTAATGACCCACAATAAATCCCAATGATAAGAGTAGTAACTTAGGAAGATCGATATTGTATTTGTATGATCTAAGAGATTGGAGTTAGACTTTGCCTTCCACAACTATCCAAAAAAAAAAAAAAATCTAATTTAGCCTAATTAACAACAACAAAAAAAGTATCCACACTCGATGATGATGAATAATATAGAAATTTTGACATTTCCGGAAGATGAAATAGTAAGCTTCATTTATTAATTTTTTTCCTAATTTTTACATTTTTAAATAATAATTGCAAATAATGGTTTCAATCAAGTAATTAAAATTGATAGTTTCAATAAATTAACTAAAATTGGTTGAAAATAAATTAAACTAAGATATTTACCTATGTAATTTTTTTTTTAAACATATTATAATAATTTTTTTAGAAAGATTGAGAAATTGTCCTCTCGATAATCAAATTTCACTAAATAATTATGGATTAGACAAATTTAAAAAAATATTTATATTCATAATCAAACATATCTTATGCTTAATATTCATTATACAGTATAAATTAATGTATTAATATAGTAAGTAATACAATGTTATGTGTTATTAGTACAATGTTATATGTTATTAGTACAGTATTATGCATTAATAATACCGTATAACGAGTATTAACTATATCGTATATTTGATTATGATCTATTCCAAAAAAGACCCTACTATAGCTTGCTATTTACAACAAATTCTCTCTAAATTATTCTAAAATAACGTTAAAAGAGCAAAATGACAGGAGGTGGGTCGATTGAAAACATTCCTCACGGTCCGGTTCACGTATGGTGCGGCGACAACAACCAACCCAACTTCGAGGACATGGGAAACTTCTACTCAGCCGCAAGAGACCCATCTTCTACGCCCACCACGCCAACATCGACCGCTTCTGGTCCGTCTGGAAGACCCTCGGCCGCCGCCGAAAGGACCTCCAAGACCCCAACTGGCTCAACGCCTCCTTCATCTTCTACGACGAGAAGGCCCGAGCCGTCCGGGTTCGAGTCCGACAATGCCTCGACTCCCGAACCCTCGGCTACGTCTACCAAGACGTCAAACTCCCATGGCTCCAAACCCGCCCCACCCCTCGCCGAGTCGCCAATGCCATTAGCCCCGCCCGAGCCACCGGCCCATCCCGACCCAGAAACGTCCAGTTTCCAATAACTTTAAACTCGGCGATCAGCACGGAAGTGAAACGGCCGAGGAGGTCGAGGAGCAGGAAGCAGAAGGAGGAGCAAGAGGAGGTTTTGATCATTTACGGAATCGAATTCGACGCCAATGCAGCAGTGAAATTTGACGTTTTTATTAACGACGAAGATGACGTGGAAATTAGAGCGGATAATACGGAGTTTGCGGGCAGCTTTGTGAACGTGCCACATATGCACGGGCACAAGAAGAATGTCAAGACCGCGCTTAGGTTAGGGCTGACCGAATTGCTTGATGACTTGGATGCGGATGATGACGACACCATTACAGTCACTCTCGTCCCTAAGGTTGGTGTTGGAGCTGTCACCGTGGCTGGAATTAAGATCGAATTTGATTAATAATTTGGTTTAGTTAACTAAACATTATATAATTAAGAAAGAAGGGATTTATGTTGATGGGTTGGGGAAGGCGTTGGAGTTATTAGCTTGTAGGGTTTGTGTATCAATAAATTTGGATTCGTGTTTTTTAAATAAATAAATCCGAATATCTTCTTTCATAACTACCCCACTCAAATACTCCCTCAGGTTTTTTAAATACTATATATGTTTCCTTCATTCCAGCTTGAAACCTAATCTAACTCATACCAATGGGTTTAGAGTTGGTGACGATCATCACATTAATTTGATATTTAATTCTCATCTTATTTTAGAGCAATAATGCTTTTTATGTAGAGTTTGTATTTTTTTTTTAATATCACAAAAAAATTAAAATTAAAATTAACACCAATGGATGGATATCAAATTATTGTGATGAAAAATTATAAATAAAAACAAGATGGTTAATTTTTTTTATGTATTTGGAGTTTTGAAACTCTTAAGATCATTTTAGCCCTAGAATATTCCCTCTTTAAATATCTATTAATATACCTTACACACTTGTATTTTAAATGTTCTTTTTAAATAAAATGTCAAATAAATAGGTGACTTGTTAATTAGAGTGCTATGTGTTCTAAACAAATTGGTTGCTTTAAGTTCTCTATTGACAATAATAAGAGTTCTAAATAAACTGGTTGTTTTATCAAGTGAGATTCTCAACCTAATTCTTACCTAAGTTTGACGTTTTTATAAAAATATATTTATCTTAGTTAAATCATTACTATTGCAGTTAAGTGTTGTTTGAAATTAGGCCTAAAATTATATATGCAAGTCAATTAATTATGTGGTAAGCGAATTCTAAATCCTAAACTTGACTTATTTATTTATTTTTTTTAATTTTGACTGACTTAGATATCGAACTGGTCCCCGTTTTTCTTTATTTGTAGGTCATCTCCAATCAAATATAAAATCACAATTCATCTCGAAAATCAAATTTGGGCATGATGAATGATTTCAAATTAAAATAAATTATAAACTTAGCCACTTTGTTTGGATAACCATCGCAGAAGCCTACAAATATGTCTTTGTTTTCACAGCTGGATTGACATCTCTACATGTGATCAAATCCCAAAATTAGTCTAAAAAAACTCCCATACTTTGGATGCATTCAATTATTCTAGCACCATAAAATAGTATAAGCATTTCTACATGTGGTCAAACTCTCCCGGCTAGTATAAAATATTTGTTGTCGAAATAAATAAGTAAATATAGTTATCTGTTTAGTTGCTCTCTGCACAATATATATATATATATATATATATATATATATATATATATATATATATATATATATATATACACACATGTATGTATGTATATATAATGTGTACATGCCCTATATAGAGCCAAATATCGATTTATATATATATACACATGTATGTATGTATATATAATGTGTACATGCCCTATATAGAGCCAAATATCGATTTTCGAGTTCAAACTCATAACCGACACCAAACAAGATAACTAACTGCACCACTGACCCTCAAATAATATGTACGTATTCTTCACAAGTATTTTATAATGATTTTTTCTCTATATAGACCAACTCTTTATATATAATTTATTTTTTGTTGAAAAATAAAAAATTTATATAATTAGTTAAGGATGTCACAATAGAAAGTGACCATATTTATCTGATTTATAAGATAGATGAGTTATATTCATTAATTTTAAAATGAAATATCCATTTATCTTATATGATATTCAAATTTATTAAATTCAAATGAATATTTAATCGAATAAAATTAAGTTCAAATTTATTCCAAAAAATTGCAAATTCAAAGAAGAATGAAAGATACAATGATATATGACCATAATTCAAATCTCCCATTCAAATATTATTGGATCCTAAAAAATCAGAGGGACGATGACATAATATATATAAAAGGTTGGAGTTATCCCCACCCCCAATCGTTGTAATCTCAAAAAAAAAAATATATATATATATATATATATATATATATATATATATATATATATATATATATATATATATATATATATATATATATATATATATATATATATATATATATATATATATATATATATAAAGAATTGTAACGGCCTCAATAAACAATCATTCGACTTGGTCCAACGAAGTATCCATGCCTATCTCAAACTTCATTCATATCTATAAGACAATAAAACAAGAGGCTTTATAATAAATTAACAAGCTTCTGTACTCACCAATTTATTTAATTATTAAATAAATAATCGATTCTTTTTAGTTACAACTTACAACAACTTCTTTTTCAAAAAAAAAAAAAAAAAAACTTACAACAACTTCAATTGTATATTTTTTTTTAATACAGTACCAATAAGATATTACATTATTAATTTATTAGAGCATATCATTTGTGGACAGCCTGATTAAATGAACTTTGTTAATAGTGTCAGATCGGATATTCGATACATTGTCTCATATTAAAAGTCTAAAGAGTTTTCGACGTCATTCTAAGGTATATAAGTTAGTCTTCTTATTATCCATTAGTATTAAGATGAAATTTCATATTTAATTAGATTTAAGATTCGATTGATGACCATTTTATTTTTAATTTTTTGTTTTTGAAATTAAAGTCTACACCAACTATCTTAGTATATGTTTTTCTTACTTCTATATATATATATATATATATATATGTATCTTATCTATATTTTTAGAAATCAAACCAAAAATTTAGAAACAAAAAAAGAGCAGCATTCACCTACTTTTTAAAGGAAATATGGATACATTATAGAGAAGACGAAATACATAATAGAAAATTTGAGTAGGAATAAGGCTTAAAATTTCAAAAACCAATAAAAAAACAAATAATTATCAAACGGAGGCTAAGGTCTTGAAAAATATATATATAAGTTGACCAAGTTAGTCACAAATACGAACAAATATTAACTAATGAATGATACATAAACTTTTTAATGAAAGAAGTATACATGGTTCGAGTTAGTTGTGAGTACCATTGCCAGGAGTCACCCGATATCACCCATTGCCAGGAGGCCAAAACCCCGGACCAACGGGGGATCGACTGCTGCCCACCAAAAGTCGAAGACATCATCGACTTCAACAGCACCCCACATCCGACGGGCCGCTCATTTGATGACCTGCGACCAAGTCACTCAATTTGAATTAGCCATTACGAAAATGAAAGAGTTGCACGAAGACGACCCACGTAGCTTTTGTCAACAAGCTAAGGTTCACTGTGCCTATTGTAATGACGGGTACAAACAGTTGGGGTTCCCGAAGGTAGATATGTTAGTCCATTGGAACGCCTTGTTCTTCCCGTTCCACCGCGCCTACCTCTACTTCTTCGAGAGAATCTTGGGCCATTTGGTCCACGACCCGACTTTCACCATACCCTTTTGGAATTGGGATTCAGAACCTGGCATGCAAATGCCATCAATGTACAACAACCCAAATTCATCACTCTACGATAAGCTCCGCGATGCGCGTCACAAGCCACCCACATTGCTTTACCTCAACTACGGCGGGGACGAAAACCCCCCTTCCGACCTCGTGTATTTTGGATGAATAAACAAATGAGCGTGAAGACACCCCAAGAGTTCCTTGGGAAGTTGCTCAAAGGCGGTGAGGAGGCTGTTAGGACTGGGGGCATGGGTTCCATCCAGAGCTCTCCCCACAACAACCTTCATGATTGGGTCGGCAGTCCAATATACCCGAACGAGGATATGGGAACTCTTTACGCGGCGGGTCGAGATCCATGGCAACGTTGATCGCATGTGGAGTCTTTGGCAAAAGATGGGGAGTGGACCAAGAGATTACACCTCTCCACATTGGTTGAACTCCTCGTTTGTGCTCTATGATGAGCAACAAAACGCTGTGCGCATCAAAGTTTCTGATTGTTTGGACAATGCTAAACTTGGGTACGTTTATGAAGATGTAGACATTCCGTGGCTCAAAACCAAGCAATTATCCCGGAATTTACACAAAAGGTATGCTTGTCATTGGAGTGGACGTAATTAGCATGAAGTTAATGAACCACGTAAATGGATGTGTTATTTGTTTCATGTTTTTCTTTAATTCTTGATCGTTCTTTCTAATAAATTTTGAAAATAGAAGTTTATTGAAGTTTATTTTGCAATATAAGTCTTTCAGCTTGCTCTTTTTTATAATTCCTAACAGTTTCCGTTTGTTCATAAAAGGTCACAAAAATCCAAAGAACCATCCAAACCACCTCCTGTCATCAGCTTCCCTCAGGTTCTGGATTCCAAGATAACCACGATGGTTCAAAGGCCGGACATGCCGAGGACCGGGAAGCAACTGAGGGAGGAAGAAGAGGTGTTGGTGATTGAAGACATCGAGTTCAATCCGACATATGGAGCGCATTTTAACGTGCTTGTTAATGTTATAGATGATGGGTCGGATGTGTGCCCGGGGAATACTGAGTTTGTGGGCACCTTCAAGACCATCCCGCACGGCCACACGCACCGAGCGAAAACCACGTTACGTTTTGTGATAAGTGAGCTTATTCAGGAGCTGGGGTTGGAGGGGAGTGAAGCTTTGGCTGTGAGGATTGACCCCAAGGTTGGAGGAGAGAATATCAGCATTGGAGGGATCAAGATTGAGCTACAGCCTTTGACTTGAACATGCATATGATTTTTGTGTGTTCTGATCTCATCTTGTGTGTGTGTTTTAGTAATTGTGGGCTTTGTGTTTTGATTGCATGGATGTTTGTGCATGCACCCTATTTTATATGTTTGATCAATAATATCCTATCTTATGGCAAAAATCTAGTCATGATTTACCATAAAATAAAGGTCTAACGGATCACAAAAATGGATATTTAAAAACACAATATTAAAATTTTGAATAAATTATAAATTTGGACTTTATCTTTCAAAGAAAGTTAAAATTTAATTCACAATTTTAAAAACTATATTTGATTCATATGTTTTTGGTGAAAGTTGAAATTTACTCAAATAAAATTGGTCAATTCAAGGAGTTTCTAATTCCTACCAAAGGTCTATAACTCCTTATTCCAAAATGTGCTATAACTCTTTATTCCAAAATGTTAAAATCTCACGTTAAAAAAGAATGGAGATCTCGTAACATTATATAAGCTAGGTGGACTACTCCTCTCATCACTTTAAAGATGGACGTCCACACCTTATGGGAGAATATTAGAATCTCATATCGGAAAAAATGAAGGCCTACTCCTCACTTTGTTCCATATGTATAATTATGGTTCCTTTGATTCTTGGGTCTTGTTGTTCATGAACATTTTAAAAACATGATGGTGAACGAAAAACATAAACTTAATAATTGGAAGTAATCTTAACTTAAACGAAAAACATAATTCATCTTGAACTATGTATGCAAAAAAGACGCTTTAAAAAAAAAGTATGCAAAAAAGACCATGTCAAAATTCTTTAAAACAAATAAATGTTAAAAGTATGTTGTTGCCACAATTTTAATAAGAAATCTTTTTCGTAGTTAATTATGATCTTCCATATACATTACTATTAGTACGTATTTAAAGTTCAGAGCACTTGTATTTGTAAATACGTATGTATATAAACATTACTCAAATACCATTCCACACAGAAAAATGTTAGATATGGTGCAAGACACTTTTTTTTTTTTTTAATAAGACACAAACTGATCTCACATGGATTCAGTGATTTTTCAGCAAAAAAGAATATTCAAACAACTTGAAAGAGATGGAGAGAATCATAGATGGTGAGATTCATTCTCTATTTCTAGAGCCAATTCTCGGGTCAGCCTATCGGCACGCTCGTCGTGTCCCCCGGCAAAGGTGTAAACCCGGTACGCAAATTGAAACGCCCTCCATAACATCTTAGAACATCCCATGTTCGTTATTTCAGATTTTACTCCTTTCCATGACTTCATTGTTGTTGATGCCGCCTTCAACTCTCTCTTTTCCTATATATCAAACAAGGTTTAGTGAAATTAGTATTCTTGTTAAGTTTTGAGTGAGTAACAAAGTTTTAGTGAACCACCTTCAAAGCCAACTCCATACAGCTTGAAGAGACGTCCACCATTGATTCCTTGATGTTTACTAAGATGCCGAAATCAAACTGAATACCGTGCGCCTTGAATCTCTTTGACTCGTCATCCTTTGTTCGTTCAAGTGCATCGACTTCTCCTATAATCTGTATTTTTATAGCACAGTTAAAAGCAATGGTACAACATATCAAGCGATGAGATGAGGTAAATTAAATATTATATCAATACTTTCACGTATCTAAATAGGTATCCAAAAACTACCTTAGAGAAGTAGCTTTCGACTTGATCGAGAAGCTTTGCCGCAGGAGAAACAATCTTCCAATTCTGTAGTTGATAGACAATGGCATCTAACTTCAAATACAACATTGCTGCAATTCTTAAAGTTTCCAACTTTTTTATGGGAAATCCTTCAAACCTTGCTAGTACCTTTAACAATGAAATAGTGCAGCCTATTCATTTGAATAACAGTCTGAAAGAAATGATTAGAAACTTGGCTATGCACAATTTTTACAAACCTGTGATTCGTCCGTTAACTTCTCCAGTACGGATTCCACACGCTTGTGGAAATCGAGCAGGTTGTTCATGTCTGAAGATTGGAAAGATGAAATGGAAGATTTAAGCTCTTTGATTGATTTTGTGTATTTTTTAACGTCTTCTTCGATTTGTATAAAGTATGTTGATCTGAAATACCCCAAAATGAACAACATTATTGTTATGCTTCATATTTCAGTTCTCTATATGTATGCCGGGTAGTTATTGTATTACATTTGTTTTGCACTACATAAAACAGAAGCTCATACCTTTTTGCCATTTCTGCCAATGCATCAGCCATTCCTTCTTTTCCTCCGGTGCGAGCAGTACCACCTTTTCTTCCGTTAGATGCTTTAAGATTTTGATTGGATCCTTCCACCTTCCTTTTGAGTGTCCGGTACAGATCTCCCAATTGATTAGATCTCTTTAGTTTAGAAGAGGACTTCTTGAGGCGCGAGGATCGAGCTGCACCACTCGGAGGAGGTGGTGGTGGAGCCAAGCCATTGCCTTTAGGCATTGGAGGAGGGGGTGCTAGATCTGCACCCTTTTTCAAGGGTGTCGTCGATGAAGGTGGTGGTACACTCGCTTTTATCGTCTTTGTTGTAGTATTTGATGGTGATGGTGATAGTGATGGTGATAGTGATGGTGATGGTGACAATGGTGGTACACTCACTTTTACCGTCTGTGTTGTACTATTTGATGGTAACGGTGATGGTGTTAATGATGGTGATGGTGACGATAGTGGTGCACTCATTTTTACCGTCTGTGTTGTAGTATGTGATGGTGACGATGATGGTGATAATGATGGTGATGGTGATAGTGATGGTGACGATAGTGGTACATTCACTTTTATCGTCTTTGTTGTAGTATTTGATGGCGATGGCGATGGCGATGGTGATGGTGATGGTGATGGTGACGATGACAATGGTGGTACACTCACTTTTACCATCTTTGTTGTCGTATTTGATGGTGATGATGGTGGTGCACTCGCTTTTATCGTCTTTGTTGTCGTATTTGATGGTGATGATGGTGGTGCACTCGCTTTTATCGTCTTTGTTGTAGTATTTGATGGTGATGGTGACAGTACCGGTGATGGTGATGCTGACGATGGTGGTGGTGGTGGCATCAAAGATATGGTTATAACTGTTGATATTACCTTGATCGGCAGTGGAGGCGGAGGAGGCACAGTAGAAGATGTTGCAGCAGGCAGTACCTCGATTCGAGGCAATGGTGGTGAATGTGGTGGTTGTGAATTTTTTTTATCCTTTACTACATTTTGTTGCATCAGTGGTGGTGGAGGTGGTGGTTGTGGAGGAAATGTTGATGGTGTTGGCTGTTGCACGATGACGATGGAGGGTTCCAGAGCAAGTGGGGCAGGCAGTGGCGGTGGTGGTGGAGGAGGCAACATAGAGGGTAAGGGTGGTGATGGTATTGATACAACAATTGGTAATTCTTGTATAGGCAATTCTTCAACAAATGCAACAGTTTGGGAATCAATGTCATTAGTTGTCTCAACATTTTCCTTTGGGCTAGCTACCTTGCACAAACTCAACTTCTCTTCTTTGATATCACTCATTTCCATTTCTTCATATCCATCTTCCTCTTGGATAGCTTCCTTGCTCAAATCTTTCTCTTCAATAGCAATCACTTCCATTTCTTCATTTCTATGTTGCTTTTGGCTAGCTTCCCTGTTCAAATCTTTCTTTTCAATGGCAATCATTTCAATTTCTTCATTTTTATCTTCCTTTTGGCTAGCTTCCCTATTCAGATCTTTCTCTTGAATGGAAATCACTTCCATTTCTTTATTTTTATCTTCCTTTTGGCTAGCTTTCCTTCTCAAATCTTTCTCCTCAATTGCAACCACTTTCATACCTTCAATTTCATCTTCCTTTCGGCTAGCTTCCATGCTCAAATCTTTCTCTTGAATGGCAATCACTTCCATTTCTTCATTTCCCTTTGCAGCATTAGTCTTTTTAGAGGTTGCCTTGTCATCGACATCTATTATTGGTTCCTCAATGATTGCCTCTCCATTCGGGATGGGGCAGGCATTTACTCCACAATGAGACAACTTGGGGAGCAAAAGGTGTTTGATATCAATAGGGTTCAACTTTGACACTGATTGAACTCTAAGAGACCATAAAAGAGGAGAACTACATGTGACACTCTCCTTTTCAGAAGGTTTTCTTCCATTGTTGCGAAAATTTGTAAGGATAGATGTAGGAGTTTCAGGAGAAGAGCTGCAAGAGCTGACAGTTTCGGAGCAAGACTCCGTTGTGCTGGGGCTTTTACGGAAGGAACTCGAACAAGATGAGTCCTTTGTATGAGCATGTTCGTCCATCATATCGAACCTTTCGTTTGCCATACTAATGATGCAATCAATGATAGCCAACACACATTCAACTACATAATTAAGGAAAGATTTTATCAACTATGAACCTGATAATCTCTACAAAAATAAACTCAATAGAAAACTTGAAAACTGACCAATTTCATTGAAGCTGGAATTTTCCTCACATGATGACAAATTATATTTTGACTTGCCCTTCCATTCATGATTCAGCATCCACGAATCACCAATCAATTTCAATACAATGCAGAAGTAGAATAGACTCTGATACAATTTGCAAGTGCACATAACATTATTTCCTCTAAAAGTTTATTATAACAAACATCATCAGATAAAATTCAAGAGCTCATTCCCTTATCCATACAACAAAGGAACTTCATAACATACTTGTTCGATATATGTTGTCTTCATGTCGGAATATTGGATATCCGAAATGATTTCCGGATAGAGCTTTTGAAGATCTTCCATCGTTCCCACCACCAGCTGCAAGAACCCAACACAAATAAAAAATATTTCAAACTGATGATGATTTTTAAAAAGTAATAATAATAAAAGAAAAAGTTGTTGGTCTACCCAAGAATTGTACAAGTTCTTGGATCATAAAAACATCACAAATATTTGGCTTAGCCAAATAAGCAGCTGGAAATGCCTAAAATATTTTTGTTCATACATAAAAGGTTTGAACAAAGTATATGAGCAATATGTTAGATTCATTAACATTAGAAATGGGATAAAATTTCCTAAATACTTTGAAGCAGAAGAAAAAGTTACCTCATTTATAGAAGCAGAGCGTTCTAAAAGAGGCAAGTCAATGATATCTCTGAGAATCAAGATTTTGTCACGCAGCTCCATGACTTGAACAAAATTGTCTTTGCATCTCCATGACTTCTTACTTCTAAAAGATTTGGATAGCTTTGGTTTCTTAGTATAGGTCTTGGACAACACATAAGAAGAGCTTCTCATTGACTACAAAAGTGAAAAACAACAAACATTAGCCATATCAAAGGTTTTTTTACCAACAAGGACAAATTTCCCTTGTTTTCTGTTTGATCTTATGTTTTCAAATTCAAGGGATTGAAAAGCCCCAAATTTTGAATAAACTTCACAAAGAAGAAACAACCAAATGATGATGTATCAGCCAACTTTTAATACAAATCTACGGTAATCATTTTTGTGGGAAACCAAACAAACAATCCCCCACTATTCATGTGCCGATCACCATAAAAACTAAAATTATTGAACAATACAATGAAAGAAAATGGAGAAAAAAGCTTTGAATCTTTTTAAGCAAGCCCACTTTCCCAAATGACAGTTAGAAAAGGGAGATAACAGTGACTCTGATAATGGATTGTTAAGCATTAAGAGGGAATTTTAGGCCAGAAGAGGGAGAATGATTATGACGAATAATTCTCTTATCTAAATTTGGATCACCGAAAATCATTTTTCTTTATAATCACTATGCATTCTCTCTAGTAATCTCATTTCTTCTATAACCACTTTTACTCTTACTCAGCCATTTTGTTCTCATAATTATCCGGTGTCTAAATATAGGTCACTACATCTCAAACATAGGTAATGGTTTCTCATAACCATTCCCTTCGTTTCAAACAAGCACATATAACAACTCGGTTAATCATTCTACCGTTAACAAAAATAATCATTCTCTCCTCTATTCTCCTAATTATTCACATTCTTGCAGTCCCAAAAGCCCCATGATTATTGCATGGCTAGAAGAAGAAAAAAAGCTATGGATTTTGAATATATAGTTAAAGAAAAGAAATGAAAAAAAGTTAAGGAAAGAGCAACAAACCTGGAGGTCAAAAGGCTTCTTACGAAATAGCAAAGGACCTAAACCACACCAGCGACCGGTAGCCATAACAAAGGACCAAAACAAGCCTTAAAACGACTTCAATGGCATAGAATCAATGAAATTGTGGGGTTCAAGGGAGGTTTTCAAAAAAAAAATAAAAAAAAATTGTATTTCTCTGCTGTTCTAGAGGAAAATGAAGAAACCCAACAATCCACAAAAGTTGTATGTACAAAAAAGGAAGAAATTAAAACACAAAAAGAATAATGTTCTAATGTTTGTGGGAAAAAAACAGAGAAGATTCAAAATGAAATGGGAATTAAGGAAGCATTTGGGTTTAGGGGATTGATCTAAGGAACAAAGATGAAGAGAGAAAAATGACCAAATGGAAATTACTGCAATGGAACTTTCTCTATAAAGAGAAACCAAGAAAGGGTTGAAAGATATTTGGGGATTTTAAGGAGGGGTGTGAAATCTTCCATACAATAAAGCTAAATATGAGTTTGTGCTTTTGCTTTTTTGTGTGTGTTTTGATTTTTTGGGTAACTAATTTAGCTTGGTTTAATAAAGGTGGCATTAGCCAGAGATAGCCAATCTATGCCCTCCTAAATGATTGGAATTTGATGTCTCCTATAAAAGGAGATTTGGTTTGGTTTAGTTTAGTTTGACAGCCAATTCATAGTAAGCTGATTTTAATTCCTAAAGTTTTGCCTGAGATATTGGTCTTGTTATTAACAAATTGTCTTAAATTTTCTAAAAAAGTTCAACTGTTTTTCTTCCCAAGTAGGGAGGTGCTAACCCTTTTAACTACTTTCAAAATAGACATGATTTTTTAATAGTGAGTTTTTTCTTAATTGGGTAAGAAAAAACATTTCAAGAAGATAGACGGCAGGATTCAAATCTACGTGGGCAAATCCTACATGATTTCTAGTCATGCCCAATAACCCACTTTAGCACGCCCTCAAAATTTGAGATATATTTATTAATTACATGTTCATTTACCTTCAACCAAGAAAAATTAAGAGCGCAAGAAAGAGTTAAAGAAAAAACAATTTTAAGTGTGAAAATTAGATTGTGACATTTTGTCATGTATACATTTATATCTATTAAACTAGACTTTTATTGTTGTAAATCAATCATGTTCATAGGTTATATTTTTTGTCTTCAAGGGGTGGCGTAGTAGTTTAAGACTTGAGCATTGAGAGTATGCTCCCCTTAAGGTTTCGAGTTCAAGTTTTTCCTGTGACAGAACTCATTCGATGTCTCCGGTGCCTGGCCTAAGGACGGACGTGGTTACTTTGTTTAAAAAAAAAGGTTATATTTTTATAATTATTTAGCATTTTTCAATAATTATCTGTATTATTTTTAATTTAAATTATAAATTTTAAGTTTTTATGATTTTTAATAAAATTAAAATTTAATCTCTATAATTTTAAAAATTAAAATTTAGTTTTATGATTTAGAGAAAATTGAGAATTTAATTCTTACCATGTTAAAATTTTAGTAGGTTAAAAAAACCAATGCTTAAAATTCAACTTTCCTAAAATAAAAGGAAATTAACGTGGAAATGAAAATAGCTAGAAATATTAATGCGAGAGGAAAACAAGATGAAGAATTTAAATTTGTAATATTTGGTTACTTAGAAATATATCATGTCATTAAAGTTATATTTGGTTAATTCTCTTTTGTCTATGTACGTATCTTCTTGCTAAAAACAACTACACAAACAGTCAAGTGTAATTATTATAGGTACGACTTTAGCTTTCGTGGGCAAAAAGGCTATTCCCAGAGTTTACATTTTTTTTCCCTTTTTAATTCAACCATATGTGTAGAAATGGAAAATGAAACAATAGTAAAATTTTATGTATGTGTTTGTATATATTATTGGTTAAAATTTCATTTATGTCCATGAAAGTGTTTTTACGTTTTTATTGTATATACACTCATATTTATAAAAAAAAAATGTTTTTTTTATATAGTGCACTTAAATAAATAAGTCTCGCCTTTTAGTGCACCTTGGGCTTCGGGTCTCAGAGGGTCATTGGGTCTTAGTATGCCTTAAGATTTTTAAAACACTCGATAGTAACCGGTGAAAAGAGCCTTAAGAAATCAAAAGGTTGTGGGTTAAGTCTATGGTGGCCAACTATCGATAAAACAATTCCCTATTGATTTTCTAGACATCTTAATGTTGTAAGATTAGATGATATATATAATGAAAATAGTTAAGGTGCACATAAATTGGTCTGAACACTCTCAGATATAAAAAAACATAGGAAAAATTGTTGGAAATGGCTGAACCTTTATTTATATATATATATAAAGTAAGCATTTTATTATTAAGGGGTAAGTTTGTGAGAATATAAAAAATGTTTAAGTTTTTTTTAGTACAAATTGGGGAAAGAGGAACCGACAAACCCTACATATAGGGTACAACTGCTCTCAAGTAATATGAGAGCCAAATATATCGATTTTCGGGCTCGAAATGAATTAACACCGGGCCAAATAACTAACTGTGCCACTGACCCTCGATAAAAATATTTACATTTTAAAAGTATTGATCAAACTTTTATTAATACAATGTACTAACTTCTTTTTTTCTACCAAATATTTCGTAGCACGTTGGCAGTTGGGGTATTGGGCTTAAGCTCAACATCTCAAATGTTGCGGGTTCAATCTATTTTGGTAACGAAAACGTTTTTCGTTTTTTTTTAAAAGTAGTATACTGATTATTAAAACATAGAGAACTTCAAAATTAAAAAAAAAAAATTATTATAATCGAGAGTCAGTGGCGTAATTGGTTATGTTGTCTAGTTTGTTCGTTCATCTTTCCCCACTTAAACAAAACTAGAATTTTTGAACCTGTCTTGCACGTGATATTTTTTTCTCTAAGTGTGGTATGTGAAATTATATTTTTATTTATTAAAATACTTATAAATAATAATATATATTTTAATATAAATTATAATATTTATGCTAAAATTTTACTTTTGTACCCAATTTTTTTTTCATTCATTTATCATTTTAATTTAATCTAATCATCATCTCGATCTTTTCATTTACATAGACATAAATCATCTTTTCAAATTTCTAACTCTTTTAAAATACTATAACACCGATTAATTAATTGAAATATATCATATATCTTTACTATTAATTGTAATATTTGAAAAAATTGATTTTAATAGCTCAAATTTATTATTTTATATATATTTATTTGTTATCAAACATTTCATTTGACGTGAAAGTATGTAAAATAAAATACAATTTCCTTTTAAAAAAACACAATCTAAAATTTCAAAAATCCTATTTGTTTTATTATTTCACCTTATATTATATAAGTTATAAAAAAATAAAGAAAACATTGAAAAAGAAAAGATAAATCTATTATCTGTCTCTTCTCATTCTTTCTATCATAGCTAATAGAACAAATTTTGATGAAATATCAATTTTTAAATATTAATTTAACACAAATTGAGTAAATAAAATAATAATATTATATTTTTATTTTAAAATTTATTATTCTCTATGAAAATGATATGGCGCATAAATTTATATTTAAAATTAATATATATATATATATAAACAATTAATTAATTCGTAAAATTGATCAATTTTAAATAGGTACATATGTCAAAATATGAGTAGTACTCTAATGACATCACATATCAAAGAATAACCAACAAATTACATGTTCAAGCCATATTTATTATAATAAAAAAAAATTATAAAAAATTATCTTTCACTAATTTGAAGAACGTTATAAACACTTCTTCAAAATTTTAAATACTCCATCAATTTTTTAAAAAATTATAAATTAGTGTTGAACCATAAAATAAATAACAGAAAGAAAATATAATAGAAATAAAAATAAAGGAAGAAGAAGAGAACGAATTAAATACTTATTGAAAAAACTGTTACCTTCGACAACAACTGCTCCCGCGTGCACCAATGTTAAGACTCGATCCCAACCCAAACAAAATCTCTACAATATAAATGATAAAAGAATTATTAGTAATTTAAATTAAAATAGATCATACATCATATATTGAAAAAAGAAGAAGGAAGAACTATAAGTTTGTGGCATTTATAGAAAAAGCTAGAACCAAGATCTTCTTTAAATTTGAAAAAAAAAACTCAAGATTTTTATTTGATTTTATACTTATTTAATTTGAAGATACTATACGATTTTAATGATTAATAATAAGTTTGTGGTATTTATAGAATAAGCTTGGAACCAAGATTTTCTCTAAATTTGAAAAAAAAAAAACTCAAGATATTAATTTGATTTTATATTTATTTAGTTTGAGATACTATAAGATTTTAATCATTTGAAAAAAAATAATTGCATATTTGTAGATATATAATATGGCTTAAGGCCAAAATCGTCCAAAAATGATTTTTACCTTAAGCCACACAAAAATGATTTTTCCCTTAAGCCCACATTTAAGTAATAAGTAATATGATATGTTATGATATATATTTTCCCATATTTTTTTTTTATCTTTAAATATAAAAAACATAAATATACACGTTTTTTTTTTCTTTCGTTTTCGAATCTAGAATAACTGACGTTGGATGCAAACAAAAGAATAATATAACTCTATGATATGCATATTTTTTGTATTATAATATTATATTAAGGTTGTTAGATTATCAATTGCTTCCTTCACAAGGTCACCTCAAAGAAGGCGGAAAGGAAAGTCTGTTTAGAAGTTTTCATCACCGAAACATACGATTAATAAGACGGCCCCAATCTTCTGCTAATTTTACTCGGTCTAACCGACACGTGGCAATCTCCTTGGTTGATATTTTTTATTTTTATTTTTATTTTATTAAGGTTAATAAATAGAATTCACAAAATTTCGTTAATGTAATATGCATGATTTTAATAGTTCATGAATTTTGTGTTTTCATAAATACCTGAGCTAATACCAACTAATATTCAATGTGAGAAATGCATTGGAAATGCTAGTGAAGCTTCTCTCCATATGAAGTACATAGTGAAATTGTCTATTCATTTTCATTTACATACTATAGATTCATGAGTAATAAAAAAAATAATTCATCTATTTTTATAAATATTATGAATTTATTTTTCGCTTCCTAAGATTTTTATTAAATATGCATGTATTATTTTTAATACCCCAAGAAATGAGTGAAAAAGTTATAACTTTTTAACATACAAAAAACGGAAAGTGATTAAAAAAAGCAAGTGGCATTAGCAATTTATTGATATGATATTAGTCCCCTCAACAAAAAAGTTAAAGATTCTCTAAATCAAACAAATTGTATAGGGAAGAATTAGTAAAAAAAGGGGAAAAAAAGCATGCAAAAAGGGCAACAAAGTACCGATATATTGCAAATACAAAGACTTTTTCAGAGCAATTGTTTTTTTTTCTCTCTTTATTGAGCGTGTTTGAAGGTTCTTTTTAGCGATTCGTTGTACGGGCAATTACAAATTTGGTTTTTAGCGATTTGTTCTAATGTTTTAAAGTATAACATTTAAATTTTAACTTACTTTTTTGAATCATAGGGATTAAAATCTTAGAATCATGAAAATTGAAAATTAATGTTTTTAATTAAATCATAAGAACCAAATTTTGTAATTTACTGGAATACTATGAGATCTTTCATGTATAATAAAAAAATTAAAATTATCTACAATAACATTTTTTTTAGTAAAAAGATAGAAAAATCTCATGCACATGTCTTTCATCAATCCCAAAAACAATCTTCAATCGATGTCTATGACATTCTTCAATTCAGTTAATATAATTTTTAATTAGTGTCCCAGATAGTTTTTAATGAGTGCGATAAATTATCTTTAAAATTTGAAATATTTTTCAAAATGCTACGATTAAAATAGATAATCAAAAAATTGCCACCTTAAGTAAAATCTCCCAATATTATTGTCATAAGGAGACAAAAAAAACGAAACAAAACAAAAACAAATTTTCAGTCTTATGTAAGAACATGCAATGAAATTCTTTCTTCTTTTTTTTTTTTTTTTTCTCTATAATAATCTAAGTCCAACCAAATCTGTTATTGAATTTCCCCCATTAAGCTTTCCTTGAAATTCAAAAGCGTAAGCTTTTTGGTCCATGTTCAAACTACCCCATTACATGTCCAAATGCATATATAAACTAATTTCCCCTTTCTAATTTCATCATTGAAGAATCTACAAGTCTGTTATCTTGAAACCAAAAGCCAAAACCCAACAGCCATTTGAAATTTAAAATAAAAACATATTTTTTTTGTTTTATCAAGCAATGCAACGTTATTTTCCAGCTGTGGCCAGAAACTACCTTTCATCCAGAATCCTCAGCCACCGGAGTGACTTCCGATCGAGATCGCAGGGTTGCGACGTGTTCATAAACCACCGGGGCATCGACACCAAACGGAACATTTCTGGATTGCTCTTCGACCATTTAACTCGAAGAGGGCTCCGTCCCTTCTTAGACAGCAAAAACATGAAACCTGGTGACAGGTTGTTCAAAGAGATTGAGAGAGGTATTCGGAGTTGCAAGGTCGGGATCGCAGTGTTTTCACCGCGGTATTGCGAGTCGTATTTTTGCCTTCATGAACTTGCCCTAATGATGGAGAATAAAAAGAAGATCATCCCGATTTTCGTCGACGTTCGACCGTCTGAGCTTCGTGTTGAATATAGCAAACAATGTCCTGATAAAGAGTTGCAAAGGTTTAATTGGGCACTTGGAGAAGCCAAATACACAGTTGGACTCACTTTCGACTCCATTAACGGGTAAATCTCATCATCAATTATTAAATAATATGATGTTACGTCTCAAATTAACGAAAGTAATCTATAACTTTATAAGGAATTCAAGAGTTATTGTAATCACTCAAAATAATCACTTATTTCTAATCGTTCACAATAGTCAACTATTTTTAATCACTCATTTTTAATTATTCAAAATAATTATTCAATTTTAAATCACTTATTTTTAATTATTCATGTCTAATAATTCATTTATAACTACTCATTTTTAATATCTCAAATAATCATTCATTTCTAATTGCACCTAAACAAACTATTGTCTATGACCCCTCTACAAAAATCATTATCCAAATGAGCAATTAACAACAACTTCTCTACACATAACTACATCAAACGAACTATGACTAAAACTCAAATTTAAAAATAATCTCTCATTTATAATCATTTTACAATCTCGCATCCAAACATCTTCTCAAATGTAAAATTTAAATTACATTATATAGAATTGGGAGCCAAAAATCACTGATGTGTTTGTTATGGATATTTTTCAGGGATTGGTCGGAGCTGCTGAGAAAAGCTTCAAATGCCGTCATTGACAATCTGATCGCCGGCAACGTAAATATGGCGAATGCATGCAGAATCAAATCTGATTGATTAAAAAAAAATCATATTGATTCAAAACCAAATACAAACACAAACCTTTTTTTTATGAGAAATACTTCCTTTTGACTAAGGAAAGAGGCCATTCTTAGTACATATGTGACACCAACAATTTTTTTATTTAAATAATATTAAAAAGAAAAGAAGAAAATAATTTGTAACACTAAATGGTGCCACATATGGACTAAAGATGACTCCCCTCCTTAGTCACAAGGAGGGAAGTATTTCTTTTTTTTTATTATTATTATTCATTGTTTCTTATAACCTCTTTGTAAAATAAAATTATTAATGTAACAATTCATTTGTTTTATTTACTTTTTATTTATTATCATTATTATAATTCAATCTAACACAGAACATTATACGTAATAAAAGTTCGTTTAATTTTAACAAGGTTGGTGGTGCAGTTGGTTATCTTGTTGATCTCCTCTTCCAATTTATACTAAAAAAAAGTTTGTTAAATTTTTTTAATTATTATTTTTTTTTTTTTTAAAGTTCGTTCAAATTCGTTGACAAATTAAGTTCAGTGTTAATTAACTTGTGGAAGTGTTCAAATATGAGTAATAGTGTAGACTTGGATTCTTGTCCTTTACATTTCAAAAACTAGAAGTGGGGAAAACCTAAAATATAATCTGATGCACTGATACGAGTTTAAATACTAGTAATAAAGAAAAAAAAATAGACTGAAATTTATTTTTTATATATATATTTAACATATTTTTATTCACGTTTTATAAGACTAAATTTTTCAAAGACGTGGATACATGATTCAAAAATTTAAAATATTCCCGGGTATGAAAGAGAGATCAATTTATTTGAAATGTTCCGCTAAATGAAAATCACTTGAAGATTCATAAATAATAAGACAACAATAAACCTGGAAAAATATAATTTTATATTTTAGGTAATTCTATTTTGCCCAAATTATTTATTATCATAAGATTCCTCCATTAAAAAAATTTGTGAAGGTGTTAATTAAAAAAATTTGTGTCGTCACAAAATTATCATCTTCGCATGTGAACATTAAGGTCCATTTGATATATTTAGCCAAACTTAATATTTATGGTAACTTTTTTGGAAGGAATATTTATTGTAACTTTAGTCTAGAGCCGTTAAAATATCATTTTGGTTCATTAACTTTCAAAAAATTTTAAAAAAATAATAATAACTTTCATATTTGTTCTACTTTGGTATCTAAATTTTGAAATATCTAATTTTGGTTCACGTTTGTTCCATTTTTATTTTTAAAATTTTAAATATTCAATTTTTGGCCTTTAGACTTTTGAAAGTTTGGACTATGACTAAAATGGAGTATTTTTTTCCCAAATAAAGACTATGACTAAAATGGAATAAGTATGAAAATTCACAAACAAAAATGATATTTTAATCAAATTTGTATATGTAGGATAACATAAGTATAGAACAAGGAGATCATAACCCTATATGATAAATTCTCAAAAAAAAAACCTATATGATAAACAGAGCATTAATACATATGATAAAAAAGATGCATGCACAAAATACGTGGGTAACACAAGATATATATCAAAACTTCGAGATATAAAATAACATAATATATCATCTTACGGAGGTCTTTAGTTATACTTATGCACATCTATAAATTTTATACCATTGTTAGTTAAGTGAAAATTCAAAGATATATTATATTGGAGGTTTTGTCATAAACTTAATTGTAAAATTATTTTTTATCAATCGAATTCAAACTTTAAAATGAATACGAGTGTCCTATATATAATGGAGTTAATTAACTATTAAATGATTTTTTTAAATTATAAATGGGCAAGTCAGATTTTGTAATTTTCATAAACGGGCGAGTCAGATTTTCTAATTATATATATATATATATATATATATATATATATTTTTTTTTTTTTTTTTTTTTTTTTTTTTTGAATTATGCTTTAGATTAAGAGATTAGTTTGTCAATAAGAATAGAAATTTCAAGCTACCTTGTATAACTTAATAATTATGAGATTATAAATTTAAATTTCTTTTTTTCAATATTATGAGTTAAGGATGGATTTGAAATTCAAAGATTTTTGTCGAGATATTCCTAACAAAATGATTATAATTTTTTTAGAAATAAATTATTTTTTATATATATCGAAAAAAAAATAGTATTAGAAAAAAAGCAATAGAATGAAGGATATGTAAATAATCAGTGTATAAAAACCGTTAATCGTATTATGGATGGTCAAAAGACCAGCAAAGTTAATAGTCAAAGGTTGAAGGGCATTATATTACAAGTAAAACTTGAAAGTCCTTGAATATTGAATACGAATTCAAATTTATTTTCTATAAATACTCTCTTCAAATTGTGGACTGTTATTTTCGAGGACTGGACTCAGTTTGGCGGCTCGTAAGAACTTCACACGTGTGGACTTAGAACCCTGCTATGCTACAGGTTATTTTTCAAAACAAATGGTATGTTTGGCCCCTTACTTATCAATGGGAAGGGAAGAGAAATTTTATGTCAGTGTTTGGCACCTGAGTTATTTCTTCCCAGCTGGGAAGGGAAGGGATAACTCACCCTTTTTTTTGTTTTTGGTCAATTTTTATTTTTTAGTCCATTTTCTTACTTTTTAAGTTTTTATACACAGAGTTTATTACCTCCATTTTTTTGTATCTAATCAAATTTATTTTGTATATATATATGTATATTTTGAATTTTGCCTTCAACTTTTTAGTAATGCTTATCAATATAAATTTATGATAATTTGATTGTTTTTATCTGATTATCAAATTTAATTATTGGATAATAATAACAATCTAAATATATAAAAATTAAATTTTCATTAAGTAACAGTTAAAATAAAATGAGTCATCTTTTAAATTGAAACTGAGTGTTTATTTTAATTTTTGTAATGTTTTTATAATTATATTTTGGTATATTATTATTCAAATTAAATAGTCAAAATTAAGTTTGGAACCTTAGTTTTCCTTGAATCAAGAATTAAAGTTGTTAACTTTGAACCATTAATTAATTTAATTTAATTTATTATATTTATTTATTCTATGTATATTTATTTCTTTTAAAGTGTAATATTTATCATTTCTTTTTTAAATATATATGGTTCTTTAAATAATATTTGTTAGTGTTTATACATTCGATTTTTATCATGCATTTGAAATTTGTTGTATAAAAATATATATTAATAAATATTTATCGTATTATTTATCAATTTTTTCTAACTCGTGCATGTTTTTTAATAAATATATGAAAATACATATCCATATGATTTAAAGATATAAACACTTGAAATAATTAAACTAAACTAATATATTTTTCTTTTGGTGTAACTCATTTTTATTTGAATTTTTAAACTTAATTTTAAATTTTATTTAAATAATAAATAAAATAAATTTCAAAAATGATATTTTATGAATATTACATAAAAACAATAAATATCTATTATTTAAAAAAAATTTACATCACTTCCTTTCCTTTCCCACCAAACATAAATTTATTATTACATCACTTTTTTCCCTTTCCACCAAACACTAATTTACTCCAACTTTCCTTCCTTTCCCTTCCCTTCCCTTCCTTTCCTTTTCCCTTCCCGCCCTAGCCAAACATGCCCAAATAGATCATATGTTTCAACCTCATATTTCTAATTTTCATTTTTTTTTAATTTTGTGAAACAATATATTTCTTTTAATATTCACTTCTCATATATATTACATAATTTGACATGAGGTGGAATTTTCCTATTATTTGAAATACCCTGAACTCAGAAATTTCGTAGGAAAATGTGGGACATTGTCTTAAAAGTTTCTCCAATAATTTTCCTCCCTTGCGCACAATTTTTTTTAGAGTCGTTTATTATTATTTTTTATTTTTAAAAAAATTATAATCTAATTTCGTTTACATTTTTTTCAATAATGACTTAATTTAAGAAATAGAACAATCGACGATTTTGCAATGAAAAGCGCTTTAAATTCACTAACTCGATTTGAAGTGGACACACTAATGACAATCGCGAGTTATGTAATTTCGACTTCAATTTACATTTAGAAGAAAGAAAAAGGGTTAAATTCTGAATATTTGTTTCAATTGCATAATTTTCTTTTTTCAAATTTACAACCATTAAAGATGAGAAACTCAAACCTATAAGCTTATCATGAACAAGCTTGAATTATTGTTGGCTTTGAATTTCATTTAGTAGATTGTTAATTTTGAAAAAGAAAACAAAACACAAATTGTTGTTAGCCTATCAATTTTCAACTGTGTCTGTTCAAATATATATATATATATATATATATATATATATATGTGTGTGTGTGTGTATGTATGTATATGTGTGTATGTATTTTTTTTTTTTTGAGAAGTATGTGTGTATGTATATGTGTGTATATATATGTGTATGTATATATGCATGTATGTATGTGTGTATATATATATATATACGTACATGTATATACAATTTTGAGTTCTTAATCATGTTTAACTTTTTAGTTCAAAATAATAATAATGATGATAAATATTCAATTTTTTTTTACTCAATTTTGTCTTTTTTTTACTCAACTAATATTGGAAGGAAATGGTTTGAATCTACAAATTCTTAGTTATTAGGTGGTATAAAATGTCACTAGAAATATACTCTTCTCTTCGATAATACTAAAATTTTTAGTTACTTATTTTCTTTTAAAAATTACATTTAATTCAAAGTTAAAATAACATCATCAATATATTAATATTTAAATTAGTTTGATCATCATTTTAATCAACATTATGTTATATTATTAACAATTTTGTTATCTAAAAGACTAAAATTTAACCATAGTGAAACAATATTATTGGAATATTTGAAATAAAAATATTTAATTTTAAAATATAGACATTCAATAAAAACTGATTTAAAAAAAAAGACATCCAATAAAAACTTTATCTAAAATTGATGGACTAAAAGTGTATTTATCTTACCTTTTATTGGAGATTCATCGACTAAAATTGACCAAAATGAAAAAAATGTGAAAGTTCAGATATTACCCAATAATAATTTACACGTAGCCTAAAAGATTGGCAATGCCATGAAAGCGTGATGTTTTCGCTAATTTTATTGGGCCTATATCGTACAGCTAATGGCCCATGAATTTCTAAAAGGTTTTTTGGGAGACAAGAAATCAAGAAGAGAATAAGCGAAAAAGATCATAAAAGATGGATTGTTTTAAGAATTTAATGATGACTTGAGAGATAATCAATTCGATTACCTAACTATGAAGAACTATAATCTACGTACAATACTTAGTAATATATCATCCAATCATTTATATTTAAATTTATGCAACAAATTTTCTCCTACGTTCTTATAATTCTGATATTAATTTTTACAAATTTTACAAAAGTTATAAAATTTTAGTAATATAACATTTTTTTTTTCACCAAATAACCAACAATTTGTTATCGAACCTTTGAAAAAACGATATTTAATTTACGAAAAACGAGTGAAAAGTAGTTTGAAAAAAGTAGGTTAGATACCATTACCTTTGTCTTCATCATGAAAACCCGATTAAGTTGAATAAAGAGAAGTATGAACAAAAACAATATTGACAAGATAAAATGAAGTGCAAAAAAAAAAAAACGGGTATTAGCAACTTTTTATGTATGTATATATGTATGTGTATATATATATATATGTATGTATTCTCATTTGATATATTTAACCTTAAACAAAAGTTTTTTTTTCTATCCAAAAAAATAAGATAGTGAAGTATATGGTATGACTTAGTAATTAAGACGATTCTAAACCTCTAGATTAAAATTTGTTAAATTACAATAAAAATAGTTATTAGTTTCATTATCTTTTTTTTCTAAAAATATATTTGAAAACTAAATAGGTAAATTATATATAGTAAGATTTATTGAGCAAGAGTTTTAGATAATTTTTTTTATAGAAAATCTAAATAAATAAAATATTCTTCAAACATTGAATTAAATTTTAAATGTCACTTAAAAGATGATTTACATTATATATGTGTGTGTGCGCGCGTGTGTGTGTGACGTATTATGAAACTAAATTTGCATTAATTATTTATAGGGAGAAGCAAATTTTTTAATTGTTCTTGTTGGTTTGAGAGGAGCATTTTAATCTTATCTTACTACATTAAGGTGTGGATTACGAGGAAAACCATTTCTCCAAGTGTGACTTCTAGTTAAAGCAGGTAACTTTTCTAGGTCACGTGGTTTCACGACATGACCTCACTAAGATTGATGCAATAAGTTCGTGAGCGAAGGCAACTATTGTAGCAGAGATTCGCAGCTTTCTAGGATTGGAAGGTTACTCATTCTCGACTGACAAGGAAAGGTGTTGAGTTCGTTTGGGATGAAGACTGTGATGAGAGTTTTGCAAAGCTGAAGCAAAGTTTGGTGACAACCCAATGTTGGGAGTTCTTGATGGAACTAAAGGTTTTGTGTTGTACAACGACATATTCAAGTTTGGTTTGCGTTGTGTGTTAATGTAGCATGGAATGGCAATTGCCTATATTCTTCGTCAGTTGAAGACTTAAGAGCGAAACTACCCTAAGCACAATTTAAAGCTTGTAGCAATGATCTTTTGCAATAAAGATTTGTAGACACTATCTGTATGGTAAGAGGATTCCGATGCTCACTCATCAAAGAGTCTCAAGTACTTCTTCACTCATAAGGAGTTGACAATAAGGAAAAAAGAGATGGCTTGAGTTGGTGAAGGACTACGATTGCAATATCCTATACAACCCAAGTAAGGCTAACATATAGGCAGATGCACCGAGTATGAATAAATCGCACTCCGCAGCCCTGTTGTGTTCCTAAATTCCATTATAGAAAAAGTTGGAGTGAGCCAATATTGCAATTTTATTTAGAAAGATTAACGTAGGGTCTAGTTAATTGTTTAGCCTTCTGTCAGACAGAAGATCATAGATGGCCAAATGATTGACCCCAAGATGGCTAGGTTGATTTTCAGGGTGAAGGTTGATGGAGACTTCAACTTTCTTGTTGTACCAGATGGAGGTTTGAGATTTAGAGGACACCTCTACATGCTAGCTCAAGCGCGAGCTGCAAGATGAGTTGCTTACAGAGGCTCAAAGTTCCCCGTTAACTTGGCACCTAAGGTACCAAGATATATTAGGATCTTAAACAGACCTTCTGGTGGAGTAATATAAAGAGATAGATATAGTAGAGTTTGTCTGTAAGTGTTTCACTTGTTAGCAAGTGAAGTCACCCAAAAAAAAGCCAGCACGGTTGTTACAGCTACAAAATGTGCCTCAATGAAAGTGGGAGACTAGTTGATTTTGAGCCATTAGAGTTGAACAAGGATTTCAATTTCGAGGAGAAGCCTGTGCATATTTTGGCTTGGGTGCGCAAGACCTTGCATAACCAGGAGATCAGATTGGTTAAAGTTTGTGAAGGAATCAGAAAGTGGAGGAAGCAACGACGCCTGAAAACAATGTGCGATCTAGTTACCCAGAGTTGTTCGAGTCTAAGTACTTTTGGGGACGAAAGTCATACAAGAAAGAAATATTATAACAATCCTTTTTTTTTAGTACAACAATCAGTATTTTTTATACGATCCTCTAGATGTGATTTTTTTAACCGTTACTTAAGCCTGTTGTTGATTATTTGCAATTTATCCTTGGGGGAAATTTGTAAATTTACCCTTATGGCCTATTTTGTGAATAATTTAGCTTTAAGGATGTTTTTTTATTTCAAGCCTTCACGATTAGTTTTACAATTTAGAGTTTGAAGCCTTTTAACTTAGAAGAAGTTTAGGATCACTGCATAGCTTCTGATTTCCATTGATCAATCAATCTTTACGATTTGCTAAAGAGCAAAACTTTCCTACACAAAGAAGTTTTTTTCTTTGATAAAACCTAGAAGGTAACTATTTTGTGTGTAAATGATGCATTTTTTTTTTCTCTTCTCACTTTTATTGATACACAAATAATCCAATTCTATATATTTAATTCAACAACAATTACAGAAAGAACACCAAAGCACAAATACTAGCATTTAAGGTTTATCAAAAATTAAATTGTAGTTTCAAATACTAGCATTTAAGGTTTATCAAAAATTAAATTGTAGTTTTTAAGACTAAAGTGATTAAATTCTATCTTTCTTCCGATGATACTAAATTATAGTTTTGAGGATCTAATTAAATCCAAAATGTAGAGATAAAATCAACAATTTATCCAATAAAGAAAACCAGAGACAACCAATTAAAGCATAGAAATAGTTACCCGAAGTTGTTTGTTGGAGACTGCTAGTAAAGCCATAATAATCATCCTTGCGTTAACCAAACTGTCATCACCTATGACAGAGCCTCCACCTGGCTATGCTTAACACACAAATGCAACACCGTTCCGCCGCCGTCCACGGCGGTTCTAGCGGCCTCCGGTCTGATATGTATGTGAGGGAATTTGTGGAACTTGCCTCATATATGGATTTAAATCGTCAAATGATGGGCTTTTTTATTAAAATAAATTGTGAGGGAATTCGCGGAACTTGCCTCATATATGGATTTATTTAAAAGCTTGAGTGTTCAAACTTGATTCAAAGTCTAAGTCAATGCCTAAGTCATCTATTACTGCCCACAGTCTAATAGTCACATAAGTGTGTAAAAACATTATGAATTTGAATATTTGCAAATGGGAATTTGCACTTACCGCCGTTTAAATTATAGCAATTTTTTAAAAATAATTCGTTTATAGTAAATTTTGTCTAATTTTAAAAATATCTATTTACCATTTGTTATAAAGAAAATTGATAGAATCTATCATTCTTTACTTATGGAAGTCCATCAATTTCATCGGTAATTGATTCTATCAACTCTCATTGATAGAATCTAATAGAAGTCTATCATTTTACTTTATTTATTTGTAATTTGATTCTATAAGCTTCTATTATGGAATTTATTAATATGGAAGTCAATCAACTTACATTTTTTTTATATGTGCAAATATTTTCATTATTGTGCTATTCATGAAATATTTTAGCCTTTTATAATAAAGATGCAAAAACCCCTTTGTAAATTGATTTTTTTTTTTTGAGAAATTTTTAAATAAAATATTTTAATATCAACTCTATATTAATTAAAAAAAATTAATATCAATTTAATTTTTAAAAAAAGAAATTAATTTAGTACCCATTTAGGGTGAATTTTGAATTCATTGTATACATTTAGATTACCAATTATTGTTTCTGGTCGAATGGAAACAAGTATTTGTTATAACTTCAGCCACTTGCCTTTTATAGCTCGATATGAATGTGAGTGTTTGTTTGCTAGCGAGGAGCTATATAATAGAGACCATGAGAGTAGTTTATATATATATATTTGTTTGTTTGTAATTTGTTAAGTACGGTGCATCATTTTTTTTTTTTTTTTAAATAAGGTAATTATGTCCATCCCTAAGCCAAACACCGGAGAGTAGGGTGCATCATTGGTGAGAGTTACTTAGAAAAATTATTTTGAAATCTTGTTTTAATTAGTTAAAAATTGAGAGTTATAATTAAAAACTTGTTTGAATGTAACTTTTATATAAAAATATTAGAAACAATTATTTATTTTTTAGTGTAGAGTTAAAATGAATAATAAAAAATAAATCATTTTAAAAAGTTAGAAATAAATAATTGTTAAAAATAAGGAGTCATTTTAAATAGTAAAAATGAAGAATTATTTTGAGTGATTACAAAAATTTATTTAGATGTAATGTTCAAGGAAAAATTAGTAAAACGTCAATTTAAATCCCAACTAGAAATAGTTTTTAGTGTATTAAACATCAACTGCATTTATTTTCAAAATAAATAAATCAATCAATCAACTTGCAAAGAGTAGTGTTTTGTGGCTGCTAAAGTGCAGATGGTTCTAGAAATGAATAGTGGTTTTATGACTCTTTGGATTCACTAATGCTTTCTATATGAATGTGTATATATACTTTACTTAAACAATGCGATGTATGTTTTTTTAACAACAAATAATGCCATATATGTTCTTGGATAGTGGGTTTTGAAGCTTAATTTTTTAGGAAATATACAAAATAGTCAAATTTAGAAAACAATAAAAATTAGAATGATGTAAAAAAAACTAACAATTATAATTATTAATATTAATAAATATTATCACATATTTCTTTACAATATTGTGAGTATTTATAACACAATATTAAAATGCATTAATCAATATTTATAACATGGTAATAAAATGTATTATAGATATTAGAATTTACCAACCTTAATAATTATTTTTGTGAACCGAGGGTCAGTGGCGCAGTTAGTTATTTTGTCTGGTGTTAATCCATTTCAACTTCACGGCCACGAGTTCGAGCTCGAAATTCGGTATTTGGCTCTCATATTATTTGAGAGTAGTTGTGCCCTCTATGTAGGATTTCCCTCTTCCCCTACTATTATGTACTAAAAAAGAAATAATTATTATTTTTGTGAAAAATATCTATCAATACAATCTCCCTAATTTCTAGACAATAATATTGACCGAACCACTAAGTTTGAACTTAAGTGAATTTAGAGCCTACCCATTTGAGGGCACAACTACTCTAAAATAATATGAGAGCTAAATACCGATTTTAGGGCTCGAACTCGTGACCGTGAAGTTACAAGATAACCAACTGCGTCACTGACCCTCGGTATTTTGAGCTTAACTTTGTTGGTTTCGTTCTTACTTGTTACTTACATTTGTGTCCCTCTTTTTTTTACCCAAATTTTATAAGTCCAACTTTGAACTAAATCAATTTCGAGATAACATCGTTGCGTAATTGGCTCGTAATTAACATCAATTTATTATATTTGTATTATGTGATAATCTAACATAAATTAGTGATCAATATTAACTACCATCTAGTCAATACAAGTATATGAACATAATTTCAATAATATCATGTACAAATTATAACCATGAAACTATATATTTGAATTTCTTTACCCAAATGTTGAATAATAATAATAAAAAGTCAATAAAAGTATAGCATGAATATGATTAAAAGATTAACAATTATACGAGATCCTTATTGAACACACATATATAAACTATAATCATAATCTTTAATAACTACGAAACTGATTTTTTAAAAAAAAAAATTTACGAAACCTTTTTTAGATCAATAACAATTAGGAGAGAAGGAGCTCAATAACTATGAAACTTTTTTTTCACTCAACAGCAAAAAAAATATAAAAAAAATTAGAACACAAGACCTAATTATGAACATACACTTATATTGCTCAATTATTAATTTGGTTGATATGGCAGAGGTAAGAGATCAAAAGAAAGTAATTAAAGAAAGAATTAGGAGGTTATTCTTGACTTCATATTCAACTTAGGAGGAAGGTTAGTGGGAATTTACCTCTCCAAAGTTTGTCACTTTATATTTTGTTGCTCTATATCAATTTCAGTTTATTTTTAGTACACTTTTGCTCTTCAGGTTTTGGATGTTCTTTTTTAGTAATCCTGTAAATCTCAAAACAAACACTTTTATTTTAGACATTTCAAAATATAATCTTTGAATAACAATGTCGTAAATTATATAATAGACTAATTTTGAGAAACTAGAGAAAATTAATGTTGATCTCATAATTCTATTCTCTTTATTTTTTACTATATGTGTATTCTTTATTATATTATTCATATACTAATGTTATTAATAATATTCAATTATACAATTACGTAAAATTAAAAACAATTTAAATAAAGAAGTAATCTTCGTTTGATTTCTTTTAAATTTCCAAGATTCAAAACTGATTTCTTTAAATAAAAATTTAATATAATATTAATAATCAACTATCATTTTTTTTAATTATAAACACACATATATTAAAATTTAATTTATATGTTCAAATTCTATTTACAAACAAAATTAAATTATGTTCAAATATATTACATGCGGAAAGTACGTAAAATTTTTCTAATATCTTAAAACTGCTCTTTTCTGATAAAGAGAGATTAAAGTTGTGGCTGAATATTGCAAATTAAAAAAAAATGCTTGGTTGGAAGCATGGTCACAGATGATTTTGAAGCGGTTAAAAGTTAGATGAATTTAATCCATGATAACTAATTTATCTATGAATTATTTTTAAATTCATATTTTAATTTTGATTATTTTTAAAATATATACAACTTTTATTATCTTCAATCAATTTTACATTCTTTCAACCAATTAAATCGATTAACTTCAATTAATTTTACATAACTATTATCAATTAATTTTACTTAAATTATTTTCAACCAATTTAACTTAATTGAAACTATCAATTTTACTTGAATAAAACTATTAATTTGTGAATTAAAATGTCACACCCGAAAATGTCCTTTCAAATTTTGTTTAGACATTTTCATTCCCCTTTATTTTTATTCATGAAAAATCTCATATATTATTTATCTTTATAAAAAAAATAGTTTTTTTTTGTTGAGTACATATTGTTGTAGGAGGGACAAATACCGATTTTCGAGCTCCAACTTGTAAGATGGTGTTGAATTAATTTACAACCAAATAATGAAACCAACTGACCCAAATTGTTTTTGGGCATAATTGGTTTTTTTTTATTAGTTTGTTTAGCCGAATCGATTGGGCCTGGTTGAGTGAAGCGAGGTCCGGAAAAGACCCGTTGAGCCCAAGACCCGAATCGAATAACACGAAGAAGTTTGATTTCCCGATTGACGCATTTTCGATAGAAAACGTTGCAATCCACTGCGATCAGCAAAGAATCTCGGTTCATATCTTCTGAGAGTAATTTACGCTTCCAAGGTACAATTTTCAGTCATTTTTCTGGAATTTGAAATTGCCGGATTTATTGTGAATTTCCGACTGCTCAATTCGTTCCCCTCTCTAAATTTAGTAGAATTAGGTTTCATTCTTTAATCAAATTTGTCGTAATTCTTCCCATTTTTGTCGGATTTTTATTACAGTAATCGGATTTTCTTTCTCTTGTTTTTTTTTAACTTGGATTATTTTAGGTGAGATTTGCGGATTTGTTTGTGTATAATCGATGGGTTTGAATCTGGTAAACTGATGTCATTGTTCTGGATTGTGTTTCATCAATTTGCAGAGTACGAAGCGATGGTATGTGACTTGAAACTCACATTCTTGATTGCATAAGCATACAACATCTTATTGATTCTAATTTAACTTTCTTAAAGGAAAGTGGAATTTGAGTTCACCGCTGAACATAAACTGAGTAATTAGAGTTAGAGGTCTTTCAATTCTGATTAAACATCTCCAAGGGGTGGCTCAGTGGTTGAAGACTTGGACTTTAAGGGTATGCTCTCCTCAAGTTCCCAAGGTTCGAGACCCACTTGTGGCATTACTCTTTCGATATCTCCGATGCCTGGCCTAGGGACGGACGTGCTTATCCTTGTTTCAAAAAAATATCTGATTTAAACATCATAGAGTTGGCCTAGTGGTCAAGAAGGTTTTGAGAAACTAAGAGGTAATCTTCAATCCATGGTGGTCAGCTACATAGAAATTAATTTCCTACGAATTTTCTTGACATCCAAATGTTATATGATCAACCTGTATTTCTCGGGACAATAGTTGAGGTGTGCACAAGTTGGCCTAGAGAGTCATGGGTATTAAAAAAAATTGATGTTATAGTTCATTTCCCCATAATATGCTTTGGCTTTACTCAGGCCACGTCAAAGAAGGTTATTACGAGGGAAGAGTGGGAGAAGAAGCTTAACGACCTAACCATTAGAAAAGAAGACATGAACAAATTGGTAATGAATTTCCTCGTCACTGAAGGGTATGTTGACGCAGCTGAGAAATTTCGGACGGAGTCTGGGGCTGAACGTATCCTTTAATTAATTCAGCAATTAAACTTCTCTTTCCCACCCTCTTTTGTTTATGTGGTGTTCTAGAGATTTGTCTTTTTATTTGATTCTCCTTATGGATATATAGCAGAAATAGATCTTGCAACCATAACGGATAGAATGGCCGTTAAGAAGGCAGTACAATGCGGTAATGTTGAGGACGCAATTGAGAAAGTGAATGATTTGAATCCTGAGGTTTGATTCCTGTACAAACCTATGTTTGCTAGTTAGATTAAATGACCATCAAGAATTTGAGTAACAATAGTATAGAACAAACTATGCCCTGCAGCCTTTGATATGTTTTCTGTGAGCACCTACTGTGGACATGAAAATATTTTATGCTGTTGCTCTCCGTGATGGATATGTTTTTGAATTGATTATGCATTTGGAAATCTGAATGATTTATGCCATGTTAATATGTTATATGTTATAGACCAGAAACCAATCAAAGTTCTTCACATAATTACTGGCTTGCTGCTCTGCCCGCCTTCGTAGTTTTCGTGTTCATCGAACCAAAATCTGGTGTGTACTTATGATATTAGACATTAGCTGTCTCTTTTAGCATCTACTCACGGTATATTGCTCTATGAGTGGATGGTATGGATTTGATTGATTTATTAGGAATTTGTCAATAAGATTTTCTTTTTTTCCTTTCTTTTTGAGGATGTGATTCCACTCCATTTGTGGCTTTAGCATAAGTGGTCTTTTGACTCGCATAAATATGTTTTGAATGGGAAGTTGGAAAATTGTTGGAAATTGTTTGTTTGATGTTCTTTCTCCCATTCTTGTTGTTCTGTATCTGAGCTCAAATCTAAAACAAACTCTTCTTGCAGATATTGGATACAAATCCCCAATTGTTTTTTCATCTACAACAGCAAAGGTTGATAGAACTAATTCGTAATGGAAAAGTAGAAGAAGCTCTTGAATTTGCTCAGGAGGAACTTGCACCAAGGGGAGAAGAAAATGTAATTTATGTGGCTTTTGCTTTCTCTTTGACTATCATCATATTGTAGCTTATGAGTTATGATAGATCAATAAAGTTTATTAATTGTTTTACTTCTACTTGATGACATTTGCCTTATGAACATTTAAAACTCTGGATTTTCCTTTCTCTTCATCGGCTCTCCAAAATAACACTCAAGTTCTTATACTTCTTTCAGCAAAGCTTCTTGGAAGAGTTGGAGAGAACAGTTGCTTTACTTGCTTTCGAAGATGTTTCCAACTGTCCGGTGCGAGACCTTCTAGACATCTCTCAGCGCCTGAAGACAGCGAGTGAAGTTAATGCAGCCATCTTAACAAGTCAGAGCCATGAAAAAGGTTAAGATTGTTGCCCCCCTTTTATATTTGTATGAGTTGATTTAATAGTCAAGAGGGACCGGAAGAATTAAAAAGGTTATGGATTCATTCAATACATAGTGACCACTTACTTAAAGAATTAACATCGTATGGGTGTCATGGTCAACCGAATATTATAGGGTCAAGCAGTTTATTCCATCAAAATACTCGAATGCGCATAAGCTTACTTGGACACTCTAGGACACAAAAAAAACCATTAAAACAGTATTTCTCCGTATTAAAGAAATGCTGCTAGATTCTGGCCTGTGTCCAATGGCATCATGGCATGAGCCTTTGGGGTTAATATTAGTACTAGAACAGAGCACATAGTACATTTTGATCTCAACTCTAGGGGAGACATGACAATATTTAGAGTCAAGTATCAACTAAATATTTCTGACATGCAACCTGATTTAGTGAAGTAGTGACTAACAAACTATGATTTGGCATCGTTTTACAGATCCGAAGCTGCCGAGCTTGCTGAAGATGTTAATGTGGGCCCAGAACCAACTCGATGAGAAAGCAGCTTACCCTCGCATCAATGATTTATCCACAGCAATGCTTGAAGATCCTCCTATCTGATATTATGTCATTTCATAAGGACGTAGGAAGATATTTCTCAACGTATTTGATTGATACATCATGGAAGAAGGAAAAAAAAACTTATCTAGGTTGTGCCTAGAATTATCATTTGTAGTTTCCTCTTTTTCTTTCATCGTCAAATGCTATGTTAGTTGTGTACAAAAGATTGTCAAACATTTTATTTTTCTAGTATTGATTGTGTGAGATATTTGCAAAAAATATCGTTTCGATCATGGTATATTCTTGGACTTTCAAATGTCCAATGTATTTTTTGAAAAATTAATTAGTGATAAGTTTGGTGTTAATTTTAATTCAAATTGTTTCAATAATATTGATAAGGGGAAAATATTGTTTTGGGTTCTTAAGTTTTGAGTATAGTTTTTAATTTTAAAAGGTTATTTATACTTCTGCCTTTCCAAATTTTAACATTTTATATTTTTACTCTTGGGTTTTGAGTTTGGTTTTGATTTAGGATTTGAGATTTACACATTTATCATTGAACTATCTCATTAATGTTCACTTTTAATCATGTATAAATTTTATATTAGTTGGTTTAAAATATTAAAATGTAGGTTTTTTGTTTAAAAAAATTAATTTTAACTGTAGTGAATAATTGTTGAAAACAATAAATTTTAAGTACAATTATTTTTTAAAAACAATGTGATCGATAGAAAATTGAGACTTAAGACTTAAACCACATGAAAACTAAATTCAAACTTTAAAGGTAAAGTATAACATTTTGGAACCTAAAAACCAAGTAGGATTTATATTCCTAATTTAAAAGATGAAAAGAAAAAAATCTTATTAATAATTTAAATATAAGAAAGTACAAAAATGAACATATTTCTAAAATTAAGTTTTTATTTAAAAGATAAACCAACTAAAATTAGGCATTTGAAGGAATCAAATTAGAAAAATTCTCAAACTAACCTCATTTATTTTTAATTTAATCTGTCACCTAATATTTTTTTCTATTCCACAACAAGGATTTGATCTTGAAAATCATAGTTCAAATAAATATTTTTGTGTTAGAATAAGGCAAGAATTGATCCAGAAATAAAAACTGTGGTATAAACAATGGAAAGAAAAACAAAGGCCCAAAACATAGAATTCAACCAAAATCTTCTCCATCAAAGCAGTGACTGTTCCATAGAACATAATGATCCGACTCAACAAACCAGAAAAAGAGAAAACAAACTATTTGTACAAACAATGGTTTCACTCAGATTTCACCCAAAGAACGTAAACGTAAACCCACATGGCCGAATTGCAAACTTCGCCACAATTCTGAAGCTCATCGCCAACGCCCACACGGCTGCATTTGCAGTGGCCATCGTCGAAATTAAGAGCATAGCTACTCGGATCGTACTGAAACTTCAGCTGCTGCCGCTTGGTCCCGTTGTTGATAGCCTTCTTCAGAGCCGCCCTCACCCGCCAGAACAAGCTCCGGCACTGCCGTTTACCGAGTTTCATCGCCCTGCCCGCAACCTGTTCGACGAAATGCCCCAGGCAGGAAAGAAAAGGGTGTTGTAATTTAGAAGAAATGGGAAAGTTTGAATGACATTGGAGGGCTAAAATTGTGTGGGAGAAAAGAAGAGGGCATGGTTGGGGCAGAGGCCTTTTCTGAATGGTCGTATCAGTATCAGAATTTGTTGCTGTCTTGGCTCTGCTGTTGTTGCTGTTGCTGCTATAAATCACTGCTTTCAAACGGTAATTCCTATGCCATTATAATAGGAAACCATATTTTTACTTCTATTTCACAATCTTAACTAACTACACCTATTCTTTGGGTTTAACTCTGTGTGTAATAAAATACAGAATTAAAGAAGTTTCATTTCATTAGGATTAACAAATATAATATTACTGTTATTATTCTTATTTATTTTTTCAAATCTATCCATACAACATTATTAGATTATAGGGGTTTCACTTCTAGTAGAGATGTCCACCTTTATCTGGACTCAAGGGTGAATAGAAAAACATCACTTAAACATTGATATACGTTGATTCGATTTTCCTTTTATTTTATTTTAAATATTTTTTTCTGTTTTTTTTGTTGGTAGAAATTTCTATTTAAATTATTATTTTTTTAATAATTAACTATGTACTTGAAATTTAATAGATATTTTTTTCTATGAAAATTTTATTTTAGAAAATCATATGAAAAAAATTCTCTCTGAGAAATCCCACACCTATTACCATGAAAAAAAAAACCATAAACTTCATATAGATGAAAAGGAAAAGAGGAAGACATTTCCGTCCTGTACTGTCCCATGAACATCTCTAAATTCAAGGTCTCTTTTTTTAAGTTCGAGGCTTCCCCACCGTGCCCTAGTTTTGGATTAGATTTTAATTTTTTTAAAATTGAATTAATATATGTTTGAGGTTTATAAATTCACATTACCTTTTATATAATTTCAACTTAAAACTGATTAAATACACCTATTTTTATAAAATTTTGAAAGTTTCTCACCTTTTAAAATCTCAAATCTCAACAAAAATGGAGTACTGAATATAAAATTTTGTTTTTGAAATGTAATTAGATCATTTTTGTTTTATATTTGAAATGATTATTTATGAGTTTTGCCCATAACAATCTAAAAAGAATCTTATCGTCCTTTTCCTTATAGCTTGATACCAGGCATTTATTAGAGACAATTGAATTGATGAAAAAACAGTTGATATGAGGTATTAATAGAGGCTGGCAATATTCCAAATGCTATGTTTATATTTTGGCATCCCAAAGTTGAGAGTGGTAGTTCAAATTCAATAAGGCTGAACTTAGTAAGTAATAAATGAGTGATGGTGGCTCTTCGTTCATCAATCAATATCATAAAAATATTATTTGGTTTTTTAAAAAAAAAAAAAATTCTTCTCTTAATCCTTACTATTTTGTCTCTAACTAAAGGCATTATGAACCATTGGATTTCAATCGCATAGCTTTTTTGTGGGACTTTTCTGTCATGCCCTTTTCACCACTTTCTTCTCTTGTCTTCTTCACCTTTCTAACTCATCACTTTGCTCTTTTTCTCTTTTTTGTGCTCCAAATTATCTTCAGCAATATCAAACTATGTTTTGTTTTGGTAACAAGAGGAAGATTATGACAGCTTTATGGGTCTTTATTTCATATAATTATGAAGGTTCAAAGTTACCTTGTGCGCTTTTTATTTATTACCATAAGACATTACACTTTGATCCTACAACATTTTGAATGTTAAAGAAATTCATAAGAAATTAATTCGTAAATAAGTAATAATTATAAATTGAATTCATCATCTGTTAGTTTCCTAAAATTTTCTTAATCACTAGGCAACTTCATAATCGTTACGACATCTAATTATTACTCTGAAAAACCTTTAAGATGCAGTCAAAAGCAAAATCTTGAAAATTTGTGGTTAAAGTGAATAAATATTATATTGTTATAAAAATTTGTAGACGTTCACTTGTATTAGCAAGTAGATATCATATTTGGTTTTTTTTTTTTTTTTTTGAGAATATATCATATTTGGTTGTATGGATAGATATTATTGAGAGCAAAAAGATATTGAGTTTAAATGATGGATTTGATTATGTAGACTGGAGATCTGTAATTATGTATTCGGGAGAAGAGAAATTGACTTGATTAAGAGTTTTTTTTTTTTTTTTTAGTATATATTGGAGGGACAAATATCGATTCTCGAAATCGAAGCTCGTGTTAAACCGGTTTACAACCAAACAATGAAACCATGTTCACTGATCCATTTGGTGACTTGAATAAGAGTTAAACTCGAATATATAACTAGTTTAAGGGATGCTTCATGGTAGGTGGTACAAAAGTATTATTGATGATGTATTTTAATGACAACAATTTCGTTGATATGAAAATAAATAAATAAAATCGGTATAACCAAAAGTAAACTTACAAACACTTTATATCTAATGTGAATAATATCAAGGTATGTTCAAACTTCATTAAAAAAAATGAACGGAAAATATAATTTTTATTCACAAAATATCTTTAATAATTTTGTCCTTTCCTCATTGGACTATAAAGTTATTATTCCATCTTTCATTTTATTAGATTTTATTACCGTGATTAATAGTAAAGATATAAGTTTTTCTGTTTTTTTTTTTAATTATCTTGTTGATTTTTTATTAAAAGTTTGTCCGAGAACAATCACAGAGCTGATCAACTTGTTTTTATTATTATTATTTTTTTTTTTTTTGAAAGCAACTTGTTTTTATTCAACAAGAGCTGATCAATTTTTCTTTGGTTATTTAGAATAAAAATCATATTTATTGGGTCGTGGGCTCTTATCTTTACAACCAGTGGCCCAAGCCGACGGCCCGTTTATGTCGACTGGTTAGAGAATATAAACTGGACCATTTGCAGATTTTATACAGAATTGGACCAATTGGACCGTTTCTAGGTTGTTTAATACAAGAAACTAGCTATAATCTAATATAAAAAGCTAAAATTAATCTAATAACATATCATATGACATGAGCTTTTTAAGTCAATAACCATAAATTATCATTTAAAACTCTCGGTCGGTGGCATAATTAGTTATTTTGGTATTAATATATTTCAATTCTCTGCTCACGAGTTCGAACTCAAAAATCAATATTCGGCTCTCATATTATTTGAGAGCACTTTGTACCATTTATGTATGATTTGTTAGTTCCCTCCCTCCAATTTATACTAAAAATAATAATGATAAATTATCATTTAAAAGACTTAAAAGAAAGATTAGAAAAAGATCTATTTTATAAAAGATAATATACTTCAAGAAGCTGAAGTATTTACGAATTATACAAACTTAATCTCCTACTCAACACAACGGACAACATTCTATCGTATAATTTGTATGATAAATGACAATCAATTAAAGTCGATAAAAGCCAAAAACAAATTATTTGAAATGCATATAATTATACTGAAAAAGAGGGCCCTTTTTTAAATGTTAACTATCCATTTGGTAGCCACTTTGTGATGCAACCAACCAAGAAAGAACATAAAATTGGAGAATTTTTGTGTGCTTTTTCACGTGGTTGAGTGCTGTTTGTTCCCTCAAAAGTCACAGCTTTCCTTTAAAAATTTAAAATCAGTATTAGACCTTTTAAAATTCATAAATTAATTAAACAAAAATTGAAAGTTCGAGAACTTGATAGATACAAACTTGAAAGTATGAAAATATTTACAAATATTTTCAAGTTTAGAGACATATATTAGGCACAAGTTGTTAATTTGCTTTTTAGTTTTTACTTGTTTAATTAGTTGGGATAAAACATGATTTCTTATCGTAGCTTAATCTTGAACAATGATATTTAATTCTCATTTATTTAAAATTAATAATACCATTTATAGGCAAGATTCAAATTAACTGTTGAACTTACAAGAGACTCGTCTTGTTTTTCTTGTTTTAAAAAGAAACTTGCACTTTGAGATTCTTATGATAGTGACTTGTTTGATCATATATTTTTGCTATTCCATAAAGAGGGCAATTTGAGTGAAGTCATGGATGCACCCCACTCATGATGTCACACACATATTTTAATATTTTTTTATAAAAAAAAAAAGTTAACTAAGATAGTGTGGCACCAAAGGTGTCACATATATTAACATTATGGGTGAGATGCAGTCATGTCACACAGATATTTTAATATTTTTTTATAAAAAAAAAAAAGTGAGCTAGAGTTATGGGTGGGGTGCAGCCAGCCTGGCTGCACCCCACTCAGCACCCCACTCATAATGTCATACACACATTTAATATAAAGGTAGTGAATTTGATGTTATTGTTACTATTATTATCTATTAAATTATTTGGAGTGTAAGTTTTTTTTTAGTTCAACCTTTGAAAGAACTTATAATTTTATAGTTTTTCGATTATATATCGTGATATTGTCAATTTTATCTATAATGGGATTCCAACTTTTCAATGTAGGACAAATAGCACAAGATGAGGTAAAACTAAAAAAAAAAAATTAAAAAAAAAAAAGTTTTTCCAAAATGGTGTCATATAGAAAAGATGTCTTGGATCAAATTCGAATTAGAGATCGAAATTTGGATGACCAATAATTTACATAGAGCTCTCCATTTTGACTTATTTACTTTGGTTGGATTTGAATTTTGAAATCTAATATGAGCTTAAGTTATGCCCATTTGAGTGGGGTCCAAAATCACCTGGTTAGATTTTTAAGTATTTTGGTTTAATCGAGATTTGTGGATCATTATCCACATGAACCTCTAATACTATATTAAATAATATGCAGTTTCACTTCAAAACCATCGAATAATAAAAGAAATGTTGAAAACTCTTCAGTTTCTCAATACAATACAAAGATGATAAATAATCTTCATGTATCTCCCCACCTTCTCTATCTATGACAAAAATCATGACCCCTTCTTTTTTTCTAATTATTCGGAAATTTAAACATTTCCAAGGAACATAAAACCCTCTCTTCTTTTCCCATAAAATTTGAGTTGAGATGATTTTTTGTATCCAATCAATGCTATAAACTTCATAATATTTTATTAAAAGAATTTATAGAAAGAACGAAAAGCAAACTATTGTCCTTTAATATAAATGTGTAAAGATTCATATATTAGTGGTGTAAAAAATAATACCAAATTAGATGGTCTATATTCACAAGCAATCAAGCCTCCTACTTTTACAATAGAAATCATATAACAATAGGATCTAAGTAGCATTCAAAACAATGATAAAAGTAACCAAATAAAAAAAAAATTACTTTTTCCCTCTTTTTTCAGAAAAAGAAAAATCAGTAGAACGGATTATCTAGCCATTTCTTTTTTAATTTATTTTGTTTTGTTTTTTTATTTGGAAATTTTCTTTTGGATTTTATTGGCTATTCTTTTTAGGTGCTTTCTCTAAGTGCCATCGTATGCTTCTTTTTTGCCCCCTAAAATATTTTCCTTTTCCTTGCACTAAAAAAACCAAATCGCCTTTAAAACTTTTTTTTTCTTTTTTGTTAAATTATATCCGAAACCAAATGCATAGTTTTTAATAAAAAAAAATCATTATATGTCACTAATAGGTATGGCTTTATAATAATGTTATGTTTGTAAAGTTGTATTATTGAGCCAAACAAAGTGCCAATTCCAATTTTTCTACCGCTCCTTTTCCATTATAAAGAAAATGACAAAAATAATGTTTAACATATTGTACATTTTCATTCTCTTTATAATTTAGATTTTCAAATATCTAAATCAAATTTCTACATTTTTAACAAATCTTAAAAATTAATCTTAATTTTTGTTCCAACTTTTATGAAATTTTGTAAACCAATAACAATAATTTACATTACAAAAAAAGATGGAACTTGAATATCTCTTCAAAGTTATAGAGAAGACAGTAGCTATTATTTTTCTATCAATCAAAAGTTAAAGAAACAAATATGACTGAATAATCATGACAATACAAGTTCAATCTCACAGTCGAATTGTTGTTAAATAAAATAACAAAAAAATGGAATGAATTTGTATTTCAACCTTGGTTCGTTACTAAAATATAATTTTTTTAGTTATTTATTTTTAAGTTACAATTAAAAAACTTATGAATTTTTTAAACTTAAATGTAAATATTTTAAATTGAAAGATTCAAATCTACAATAAAATGCATGCTAATTAGTCAAGTTTCGCATTTGGATGAAAAATACACGTCGATTAGTTATTATTATTTTATTTTATTTTTGAATTAAACAACAAGATGAGAGATTGAACTCATAATCTTTAATTGATAGGTATAAAAATTCAAACTTTCGTAATAGCTCTTTGAATAACTCGTTAATATGGTTGAACTACTACTCTAATAAACTTTGTACAAAGATAATATCTAAAGTGGGCCAGGAATAAGGGATCGAATGGGGCCCATGGAAGGCTTTTCGTACACTCAAAGTGAAATAGAGTAAGCCCATAGGTATAGGGCTGCTGCTTGTAGGGAGCCCAAAACCGTAACAGCTAGGCCTCTCCGTGGGCCCATCCCATCAAAAGCAAAGAAAAAAAGCCGCCCTGTCCCTCACTCTCCCTGCATCCAAACAAAAATTAATGCAAAAAAAGAAACCATAACCATAACCAAACACCCCCCAATCATTTTACTCGCCTCACTTTCCTTCCCTTTCCAAAACCCTACTTTATCACAATCATTGTTCGACCTCCAAAAATTTTAAACAGTAATTGATATCTCCAATGACCGATTGGATATCGAAAAAAATGGCCCAAACTCGAGTTACTTTAGTTTGACATGATATTAAGACTTTATTCATGATTAAAAGTTTTTGTCTATTTATGTTTCATTAAAAGAAAAATGAACAATATAACAAGATAAGATAAACAGAGGGTGTTTGATTTTAGCAATTAACGATTACAAATTTGACAGGTATGTGAAAATTTTATCAGATTCATCCCCAAAGAGAATTTAATGCAAAGTAGAGTAATTCAGGCTCCGTTTAAAAATCATTTTGTTTTTTATTTTTTGTTTATGAAATTTAAGTCTATTTCAATTCAAATTTCCTATCATGTGCTCCATCTTTTATACGATGTATCCATCATTCCTTCAGAAAGCAGGAGAATATTAATCAAATTTCAAAAACATAAACAAGTTTTTTGAAGCTATTTTGTTTTTATTTACAAATTTTGGTTTGTTTATTAAAATATAGGTAAGATGTAGATATCCAAATAAAGAAAAATGTATAGCAAGGTAGTTGTTGTAGGCTTAAATTTTATAAACAAAAAACGAAAAACAAAATGATTCTCTAACGGAGTCTCAATAATTGAGTAAAGTGTATTTTTAATTTTGATTTACATTATTGTCCCATTCATCATAACCACCCCCCCTTAATTTTTTAGGGCCCCTAAGGGAGGGACATATATTGGGGAAATTAAAATTGCAAGCCTTCATTTGTTGGACTTCAACACGCAATCACACGTGCGATGATCCACTCCACACGCACGCGGGAGATATCTCAAATTTAAACTAAACATATGGAATCTTTTGACTGCTCCAACGGCTGGGATCCATTCTTCATTGAACGGTGAAATGTGGAGCGTTGATTACTATTACAAGACAATCCAACGAACCAGATGCTCCACATGTTTGGCTCTGGTCTGAAAAGTCTGACACCAGAAGTTGACATGTCCGGTCAGTGAAGTCCTTTTTTGCTCCCTCCCCCCTTTATTTTTATTTATAAACTCATGGTTTTGCACGTGTCAAATTGTGAGTGGATACATTTTAAGAAATGAGTATTTCGGCCCGGGCACACGACCCGACACGGCACATGTGGGTTAGTGGGTCCGCTTTGATGGGATTCAGTCATCAAAAAAGGAGGGTCGGATCTAGTATTTCCCCCTTTTTTTTATAAATTAATGGATAATTTCAATTAGGAGTTATTTTTTATTATAAACTGTATTTTTGTGGAATAGTCGTCCACAAAATCAACTGTTGAATTTTTTTTTTTTGAATAGGTTGCATTTATGAACTCTCTTTAATGTAGATTTTTGTAAAGTAGTTGTAATATCAGCTTCAAATGTAAATTCTTTCGATGAAAGTTGAAATTTAGTCGATGTAATTTCAAAATCCAAAATTTAATCCATATATTTGGAAAAAGTTATTTTTTAATTCTTATTGATTTAAAAATTATAATTTAGTCCTCATAATTTGATAAAATTTTAAAAATATTCTTTTGGCCCGTATAAATTTTTACAAATTAAATATGTAAAAAATAGTCATTCATATATTAATAGTGGTGGTGTGGGAGTGAAGTAATTGGTTAAACAAAAAAAGGTACATATTATACATGTATATTGTGACCCAACATGTACTTATTTCGCCAACAACTACGTTTACGTGTTTTTTAGGTTTTTATCAAACTACAAAAATTAAATTTTAGTTTTTTAAAACAACAATGACTAAATTTTAGCTTTCTCTAAACTATATGGACTAAAATTTCAAATCTAAAAACTAAATTTTAAAATTTAAAACTACATAGACAAAATTCTTTTTTTTTTTTTTTTGAAATATATATAGACAGAATTCTAACTTTTATCAAACCATAGAGATTAAATTTATACTTTATACTATATTAATTGTGTAGGATTTCGTATGACTTGACAAAGTACTTGTAAAGAAAAATAGAGCCTTAGGTTTTTTGTAAGTCCTCTAGGGGATGGATGTGTAGGGGAGTTTTACTCGGAGAAGAATGGCTAACTTGTGTAATTTTGTGAGAATTGAAAGGGTAAATGGTAATTTAGAGTCGGTCCAAACCAAAGCTTGGGGGAAGGAGAGGTGAGTTGTTGGGCTGGGCCCTGTGGGTGCAAATGCAACAACGAGACCAGAAAAGGCAAAGTGTTGGCCCATTTAAAAGCCGATGTGCCTGTAATTAATTTATTTTTCATATTTCTTTGGTCTCACTAATGGAAGTAAAAAAGTGCTTATTCCTCAGCCAAGGAGGGAACTGAGCTGATAGCTATTTTTTTTCCTCCCATGTCAATTTCTCTGTCTCGATTTGATATATTTTTATTCCATGGAATTTATTCCAGAAAAGATTCCCCATAGAAATTAATAAAAATCAAAATTTTAGTAATAAGGGATTGACATCGTTTTGTAAGTTCAATGTCACTTCGTTAAGGTTTAGCGTCGCTTCGTAAGAGATTAACTTCGATTCTTAAGGGTTCAACGTTACTTCGTAAGGAAATCAACAATATTTCGTAAGGGATTAACATTGCCCTCGACGATTCGCACAATCATCAGTAGTCAAACGCTGATCTCTTGCAGATTAGTTTCTTTTGGGCCATATGTGCTTTCTTGAGTTTGAGCTTCATCAATAAAGTTACACCCATAACAATATATAATTTGTATTGGTATGTGTTCCCCAATTACTATTGACAGAGGTTAATTTTCGTCCAAAAGTTGGTGCCCCCTTAACATCCATAAATCTCGTTTACATGAAAAATGACACGAGTGGGAAATATACTCCTCATTTTTTATTCCCCATCTCATTTATATTTTATATTATTTGTAACACGTATATATATATTGAAATATTCATTAAAAAATATTTTTTTTGTTGTAAATAACTAACTATATAAATGAAAATAAATGAATAAATTTTCAAAAAAAAAAGAGAATTTGCGCGTATAGCAAACTTTTTTACCACAGTTTACAATTATAACACATTTTTAAAAATAATTCTTTTATACCAAATTCTGCCATTTTTTTAAAAAAAATTATTTACTTTTTTTATAGAAGACTTTGATAGAATCTATCCAAAGCTCTGTTTTCACCATCGGGTAAACTGTGTCATGGTAGCCCACACCTTTCCCTCTCTCTCTCTCTCTCTCTGTTTTTGGGGCCTATATTACAAGTGCAGTATCTGCTCAATTTTAGCTTCCACTGAACCACTGCCAAGAACTTTTCTCTGGGTTCTGCGCTGATTAACCCACCATGACCTGCAATGGCAAAATGGGGAGGTTTTAATTTCTCTGAAACTTTTCGCCGTCGTGATATGGGTGATGAAAGCTATGGATGGTCCCCTATTGGGGCTCCGCCGCTCGACCCGCAGAGACAGGACCATTGGAGGCATTTCGACAACTCCGTTGATGCTGTCTCTTTTGGGTTTGTTGCTACTGCCATTCTCGTCTCTATGTTCTTGCTCATGGCTATTTTTGAGCGGTTTCTTCGACCGGCTCCCACGGCTTTCTCTCACGCCGCTGCTCGGAGCCGCCTCGACCCCGAGGCTCAGATGGGTGTTGCTCGAAAGCTTGGTCACTCTTCACCCAAAGTGAGTTTGCCTAATTTGTTCATGTTCCGATTCGAGGGTTTAGGTTGCGATTTCGTTTGATGGGTTGTTGATTTCTAGGGTTGAATGCTGGAATGAATTGGGTTTTCTGAATGTTGTCGGTGTTCTTGTTGAGCTATGATTTTGTTTGTTCGTAACTTGTGATTGGTTTGGAATTGGAAAATCATGTACTGAGCTTTAGCTAATTTGTTTCAGTATTGGGTGTCACTTGGTTTTGTGTTGCTTCTTGTTCATCGTCGTTGAATTGCTGCTGTTTTTTTGTGGATATTTTGAATTTGGGGATTCATGAGATCATTTTTGCTCATTTGTTGTTGTCTCTGTTTCTCCTAGTTTTGAACTGTGAGCCTTTCTTCTGTGTTTGGTTAAAGTTCTTGAAGTTTTCAACTCAAAATGGGAATTTCTTGTCCTGTACTAGTTAACTGAAACAACCCATCTTCTGGGAATTGGTAGAAAAACAACTTGCTCTCCTTCTCTATCTTTGACTTTTCTTCTAGACTATAATTTATAGGATAGCTTGCAGTTTTATCCTATTAGTTTCGTTAACTTAAAGAACCTATTAGTTTGGTTGACTGATAACTTCTTATTTACTTTTGATAACTCTCTTCCATTTCCAACTAAGCAATCTTATTATCACAAGACAGTACTATCTTCTAATTATGGATGATAGGCAAGGACTTGGTAGTTGTTTGTTTAATGGCCACTTCTTGTTTTGCTACTTTCCACCAAGTGCTTCTAATTTTTTGCCCCACTAACTTGCTCATCAAGTCAATCTCAATGTCTTCCATATCCCACATGGTCCTTACCTCTGTCATGGCTATGGAGTCATTTTCCTTCCATGTTTGCTTCATATTGTCATACAATCAAATTTGTTAGATGAAGAAAAGACATGGGAGTGTTAATTCTTAAACCTTACATTGTAACAAGTGGTGAATTGCTTGCTGGCTAAACCGTGTCAAGAAGTTATGTCCAAACCTTGCTGATAATAAATATTTCATATTTATTATCATGTGACACATCTTTAATCTATGGGTGCACATTGCAGCCTTCAAAGAAACATATAAGGCCTACCTAGTGGTCCTGTCTACATGCTCAAGTGCAGGGCTAATAGTGTTTGTGTAAAGCTGTTAGGAGCACTAATAGGTATAGGTTGTGTACTAAAAAACAAACAAAAAACAATAAACGAAAGAGGGATATTTACATCATGCCCGGGCATGATGTACAAAATAATGCCCACAATGTGAGCCAAAGTCAAAAGATAAAAGAAATAGAATAAACAAAAATAGATTGTGACCTATATTCAACCACAAAAATGGGCATTATTTTATACATCATGCCCAGGCATGATGTAAATATTTCTCTAAACGAAAAGGGCATATTTGTGATTACATTGAAGTTTTTTTGAGTTATTTTTAGAAATTTTTAAAGTTGAGTGGCTATAAATAGGGTGATCTGGGGAGATTGGAAGGTAGCCAGAAGTTTGATAGTAGTCTTTGTTTGGGATGATTCAGGCCTATTGAAGTGCTCTTTCCATTTTCCTTTCTTATATAATTACTATTTTCAGTTAATTTCATTTTCAATTTGTTCTTCTGTTTAATTCTCTCAACTTTATGGATGGACCATGCTATAAGTCTATAGCTGCACCAAAACTGAGCAATATATGGACTTGATGATGTGCACCCTCTCAGGTGCAAACTTGAGTTAAGATCAGTAGGCACATCAGGTTTTTTCTTGAATCACTTACCTAATCAATTGATAGTCTTAAGGGCTGTTTGAAGTGCCTTTTCAAGTGCTTATAAATACTTCTTGAATTACCAAAATTACCTTCCCTTGTAGTGCAATAGTACCACTTTCAATGTTGTGCTTTGTTAGGATACTTTCTCTTTGCATAAAAAACACTGAGCACCATTCAGAGAAAAGAATAACAATGTTATTGCTCGATGACCATGGATTTCTTCTTTAGCAGTTAAGTGGTTATGCTATTTCTATGATCTATTCTCTACAATGCTGTAAGATCTCAAGAGTTTTTTGGGTTCTCTCTCAAAGTGATTAGTTGGCCCTTTTAATACGTATATATATACACACATGAAGTCATTTTTTTGCAGAGAAAAGCAGCTATACCATATGAAAACTATTCCCCTTCTCTGCTGCGACCCTTAATCTTAAAATTAACAGTACTAAATACTTTGCTGTCTCTTTCTCTGACAATTTTGCATAGGAAGGATGTTCATTTTGTTAGCTTAAGCGCTTCTGTTTTTGTTGTAACTTGGCCTGTTTCTATAGTACAAGCATTATATATCGCAGTCAAAAATAGTAATTTATTGATTTTGTAGAAACCATTACAGGTACAAGACTAATTTTATGTTTTCAAGTTTACCTTCATTTTATAGTTCTATTTGTTATACATGACGAGGAAGAAATTCGAGCTTTTGACCACAGTTGAGCTATGTTTTGTAGCAGCATCTGGAATCATCATTGCTTTATCATATGGCTATTGCTGGCTGTTTTATGATACGGTCATGTCGGGCTTATTATGTCTTTATCATTGTGCATCATTTACTCGTAGAGTTGATTACTGGTTCAATTCTTCAAACTGGGATTTTGTCCATTGTGAATGTCTTAAGTTTCTGCCATTTTGTTTAAATGCAGATGACTGTATATTCATGTGGAGTTTCGGTGCTTATGCCTGGAGATCATATTCCTACATATATCGCCCTCCCAGCTCCTGTCCCGTGCCCCCCTGAACGCATTCCGTGGCCACAACATCAACAAAACACCATCTCTTATGCCACCACCAGTTCTCATTTCACTGAAAACTCAAGTTCCTTATAAGATCAAAGAAACCAAGCATGGAAAAAGGTCTGCTCTATTACAACTCTACTTGAGAAATTGATTCAAGCAAAACTAATCTCCAAAACTGAGTCAGAAAGGTACCATAATTGAAGCTGTTTTTCCCCAATTTCCAGAGGTTATAATTCTGTATATACGCTCACAGCCCACCTTGCTTTTCCTCATCTGACTACATGCCCTTCTTCAAGGTAGCAAGTTTCACATTTTTCAGCCTTCCACAAGGTTTAGCTTTTATCTCCTTTTTGCCCTTCAGATTTGGCTTGACAGCCTCAGCAATCATATAGAAAATTTTTATTGTGAGGAATGTGCAGTGTAAAAATTGTTACTCGAATACGGGTGAACTTCAACCGTCGAGACATGTGTGAAATGCTTACTCATTTCTTCTCTTTACAATGATTATCCAATCTGTGTTCTACTAGAATCAATCCAAAAACTATGTTCTTGCATTGCTCAAAAGCATCATATCAAAATGCCTATGTTGAAGTCTGTATCAGTAAAAGGTACAAGAAATGCCCATGCCTAAGATCATAGCCCCCAAAGAGCAATATTTTATGGCTTTTGAATCCTAACACAGGAAAAAATGTCTCATATCTGCTATAAAGATCAAAGAGTTCAAAACACTACAAAATAACTGATACAATAATATAAAATACAGTACTAAATTCAAATGGAGCTATGTATAGATTGTCCCCTAGCATCAAACTGCAGAAGTCTCTATTTCTTCTCCTGAATCTTCTTTAAATTCTGCAGTTTTGGACTTTGCTCTGTTTTTTTTTTTTTGTCAGCTGATACTCAAAGCACAAATCAGACGCAATGTCAAAACGATTGTTTTTACCAACACAGAAGAAAGTAAGTGAATGATATGATCGATTCTTCTTCTCCACTCTTTCTCTGCTCTGAATCTTATATCAGTCTTTGTTTCAGAAATTATGTGCTAAACTGACTCACATTCACTGTTTTTCAACTCTCTTTCTTCCTTTCTGTCTTAGCTGATTTATGAGTCTTGAGTTTGAAGATCCTGACTGTTTTGCTCAATTTGGATGATGCCTTTAATTATCTGTATATCTGATTAACGGTGTAAAACTAACACTAATTGAATCTTTAATAAAAAAAACCAGCTATTAAATAAGAGAGAGACTAAGAGAAGAATGAAAAATCAACCTCCAGCATATGGACCAAATGTTAGTTTGCCCTAATTACTATTAAAAATAATTCTTCATATTTAATTATTCATTTCTATTTATCCATTTATAATACCTCAATATAAATCTTTGTTTTGGAACCACACATTTCTAATGGATCTCCACTCATTTTTTACCTCCAATTCTACTACAAAAAAAAAACACATTTAAATTAATTTTTAGTTATAACACTTGATTTTAATAACTCCTGAAACTATCTCTTCATCAATTCCTCCAAACAACTCCCAATAGATTTACTTTCAGAGAAAACAGAGACTTCACCAACGAATACGGCCTATTTCCTAAATTCAGGTTACAGAAATTCATTATTTACAGCTTACTAATTACTTTCCAGACAAAAATTAACGAGCCCGCCGTTGAATACATACACAGAAAAAAAAAAACAGAGTACAAGAAATTGATTGGGAGTTGCTGATCCAGTGAGAAATTAATCAAAGCTAAATTCCCATCTTCGTTCAGAGGAAGATGAAGCATTCCAATGAAACAAGTGGGTTATCAAGGGACTCGTTTGTTGTCTGCCATTTTTCATCCATCGTCTCGTTCTGTGTTTCCTGAACCTGCCCTGTTTCTGCCCGGTAATAGTCTCTTACGCCGTATTCCTCCCGTCCCGGCGACATTCCATACCTCCGACCCGATGGGCTCCGGCCGGCGGTGGTTCTGGTGCCTCCGCCGTCGGTCCGGTTGGTGGCCGGGGATCTGGACCGCCGGTAAGAATTCTCCGCTCTGTTCTGCAGGCGTGACTCTGTTCTCAAACTCCGGCTAGCCAGCCCTTGACCCATGTCTCTGCTCTGCACCATCTTCACACTTCCGCCATTAATCCGACCGGGAGACTGATTAGATTTCCGCGCTGGCGATTTACCCACCGCTCGGTCCCTCCCCGGAGCCCAATCGCCGGAAACCGACCGGTTCTTGGGCAATTTCGCCGGAGATCTACAAATCCTCGGACGAATCTCCTCGTAATCATCCAGCTTCTCTGTTACGGTAGATAGGGTTTCGGTGAAGCTGCAAAGATCAGAAACTTCAGAGATTTCTTCAGATGGGTGAATGGGGATTCCCCCATGGAGGTTCCCGGAGCAGGAATCATCCCGAAACGCGGGTTTGGGTTTGGGGGTTTCAGAGAGAACCTCTTTGACAGATTCTTCTTCCAGTGGAGGGGGAGCTCTGGATCCAGAATGGTGGGGCGGAGAGGATGAAAGAGAGGAGCTAGAGGAACTGAGACAGCAACCCATTAGGAAGAAAATGGGTATGGAGGTTGCAGAAATGGGGATTTCTCAGTGGATCATTGCAGGATTTGAGGAAGAAGAAGAGTGGAAAGTGAAAGAAGTTGAAAATGGGAGAGGGATTGGGCATTAAAGTGGAGCTCTGCTCTGGTTCTGGTTATCACGTTCACACACTTTGCGCGCAGAGAGAAAAAGAAGGAGAGAGGGAATTTTCTTTCTATTATAATGCCATTTAGCTTAATAGATCATGTTTGTGTTTTATAATAAGGAGGTATTTATTTTAATCAACCCTCTCTTCGAAAATTCTTATAAAAAACGAGCTATTGTAAATAAATATTTTAAATAATACTCATACCTAAGTGTATTTTTTAAAAGGCAAATTGTAGTGAATGTCTAAGTTTTATATATTTATTAAAAGAATATATATTTTTTTTCATTTTAAATTGATGTCTAATCCAAAATTTTAAGAGGTGAGATAATAAATATATCTCCATAATACCTCTACTCCAAAAATTATAATTTAACATTTAATAAATCAAATATAAATAATTCCCTAATTTGAGGAGATTTTAACCATTTATAACTATTTATATTTTAATAATTAAATAAAACAATATGTTGATCGAGCTTTTAAAATTAAGAATCTCATTAAAATAATATTTTATATATATCCCCAACTTGATCAAACTATTTTATGTAGATGTAAAATTTAAAGTGGAAGTCATAAAGTATTTTAGATGAATTGATGATCGTCTTGTTGCTCTAATATCGACAATGGAGTAAATCAATAATAATATAGGTCATCACGTCTATCAAATCATCTTTTTTCTCATCCAAAATCAACAATGGAGAAACAATATCTCACATATTTTTCATGAACTTTAGATAACATCATTGTAAATCAATGTCGAGAATATCCAAATCTCGCGAGTCGATTGGGAGGCGAGAAGACGATAGCCCTAGCAGTTTAGAAGGAAATGTCATTCTAATACGTAACTACTACTTTCTCCTTCATCTTTCTTTAATTAATGTTCCATTTTTAAGTCTCTTCTTTAGTTTTCTCATGAACCTTAATTTTTTTGTTACTTTTTTTTCTCTTTTGAAAATTTTTAAGAAAAAAACTAAAATCTTCACATATTTATTCTTTTGAATTTTTCTCGTGCTTATGTGTTACTAAATTTTTCTTTATTTTTCTCATGAATCCTAATTTTTGTGCATGTATATACAAACAATTAATTTTATTATCACGTCACTTATAATGTACAACAATTAGTTTCACTAGTTTTTTTTAATTCAATAGTTTCGATCTATACGACAACTAACACAAGCATCTCTTCCACATGACCATTCCTTTTCAAATTCGATGTCAAATCGATCCCTAGTGTCATATACTCCCAAAGTATTCTAGATTGTTTTTGGAGCACTATGTGTATTGGGTACACATGGCAGTTATGAGTATACACTCAAATTCGAGCACATTTAACATGCATCTCTTGTGGTACATATAAGTACACAATAAAGATAAAATATGCAAATTAGTTATAATTAAAAAAAAATCTAGTTATTTTGTGAGCTTCAAGTTTTCAAATGATGGAATTGAGGTTTCAGCTTCTCTTTTGCAGATGATCGAATTGAAGAGAACCATAACGACATTATGTCCCCCACAAAATTTATGATTTCAATCACTGCATGTAAGATACTTTGGTAATCTTGTTGCTTTTTAAATTTTAATTTAAGAATTCGGTATTCAATCAATATTGTTCATGTTTTGTTTTCCAGATTTCAAAACAAGATAACAATGCATTTATTTTATTTAAAAAAATGTATTTAATCAACAATCGAATTTTTGGGTGGTTAGAAATTTAAATCTCTTTTATTTAAATTTTTAGTTTGGTGGTTAGGAATGAATCTAAAAGTCATTTGAATTATTCAAACAAATTTAAAATATTATTAAGGGCACCATAGTCAATTGTTATATAATTAATTATTTAATAATTTATAGATAATTATATTTAGACATTCATTTAAAGTATTTAAAATGGCAGACATTTGTTTAATAATTATTCAAAAAATAGACATTCTCCTAGTTGTCCATTTTTCAAATCACCCATAAGTGTTAAGTGTGTGTTTTGGCCCATTTATGTGTACATTGTTTATTATAAACGGTAATTATCTAAACTTGCGTGTCCGTTGTTTTGGTGGTCTGACGGTTTTGTGATATTTGTGGAGAAGAGTTAAAGTCAAAATCTTATTTGGATATAGATTTAATAAGTAATTATTTTTAGTAGTTAAAAAAATAATTATTAAAAATGGGAGTAAAAAATGAGTTATTTTGATTGATTTAATGGTTAGAAATTATTGATTAATTATAAATAAATGATTTGAAATGATAAACTATTTCTAAAAGTAAAAAGAAGAAAGATAATAAACCGATTTCATGGCCGCAGACTAAAAATGAATTAACATTAAATTAAATAATCAATCACGCCACATGCCTCAAATATGCCAAAAAAACTCAACGTAATTGCCGCAAGGTGAGATGTCAAAAAGACTTAAAAAATTAATAAATTAAATCCTAAATCTCTTGATGTAATCTTATTCTTTTTATAGTAAAATTTTTAGAAGGGGTCCCCTCGTGATAATGCAACTACCACATGTATTGCGACTTTAAAACGAATTTGAATAGCGGTTTTATTTATTTATTATTAAATATTATTTTTAAATGAAGTCACAATCTCTCCTCCATCTAATGTATTTTTTTTTAACTTAAAAAGTAAAATAAGGATTTAAAGGTGCATTTGTTGGGATTCGAAGTCAGGTTATCTGGGAGGTCTGTTGTGTGTTGTTGCCGATTGAGCCTCGAGCTGCTCTTCCTCTAATGTATTATTACTTGCATTGAGAAGGCTAAAATTGTATTATTATTTAGAATAAAAAAAATAAAATTAATTTTTATGATTTTAAAATTAGAACTTAGTTACCAATAACAATATCAGCTTAATTAAATCAGTAGATATCCCTGGCTAAAAAGTCATGGTTCCTTTTGAATTTTCTAATGATTGTAATCTCAAATAAAAATATATATATTTGTTAGAATTTAGTTTTTTATGGCTAGCTAAATTTTCATTTTCCAATCATTTAAAAATAATTAATTTTTACGTAGTTAATTAATCAAACTGGTATGAATAACAATAACTTTATGATATCATAAGAATTAAATCCTAATATTTATCAGCAAAAGTATATCTTTAGTGATAGTGATGTTTAATCTAATAACTAAATAAATTATAGTTTGCAAAAAAAAAAAACTAAATAAATTATAAATCAAATTTTACACCTTATACAAAACTTACGGTTTTCTTCTCAAAAAAAGAAGAAGAAAACTTACGCTTTTTAAAATTAACTAGAGTTATGCCCTTTTAACTAGTTATAATTTAGTACTAAAAAAAATAATTATAATTTAATCTTTTATAATTTAAATATTCTACCCTCGAAGTTTATTGAATTAAAAAAGTATAAATTTCCTTTGAATTGTATGAACTATTTTGTAATTTAACAAAAAAAAAAAAAAATTATTTGGTTTGAATTGAGTTTGTCTTAATATTTTTTATATAATAGATTTTAGATGAACTTTTTTCATACTACCTATTTTCGATGATTATTAATTAAATCAGTGGGCGTCTTTTTTTTTTTCTCTTCAATAAGAGTACTATTTGATTGTTTTGCTTAGAAGAGCAATAAAAATGTTTTTGTACGTTCTTAGAATTTTTATGGCCACTTTCGTCTTTTTAGCTTGGAAAAGATTAGTAATTTTAAAATTTCAAATTTCTATCATTGTATTCAATAAAATTTCCAAATATTAGAAAATTTAAACGACTAAAAATTTTTTGTTAAAAAAAAAGAGACTAAAATTTTTAACAATCAAAATCGTAAAACTAAGGGGTTTTTTTTATATATATATAAATTTCTCTAAACTATGAGAATCAAAACATAAAATTTAACTTAACAAAACCTAAGAGAGTTGAAAAATATAATTTAATCAATTAGAAACATTTTCTTCATTCAATTCACTTTTGGAAGTTAGGTTAAAAAAAGTTCAATAACATTAGAGGAAAGAAATCAGACTTACAATTTTTTTTTTAGTTATAGTCATATATCATATCAATTGAGTTATATTATTCAAGTTTAAGTTATTAACTTTTTATGTTTCATTAAAAAGAAAAAAATACTATGACTCTCAATCAAATGAGAGTCAAATATCGGTTTTCATAATTGAACTTGTGACTGTGATATTGAATTGAATTACTTTCATTCCACCAATTTTGGTGGACCATCATGCTACACTTTACTGTCTTGAAAGATTTAAAGGCTTATTAAAGAGTTTTTTTCTTTGTTCTCCAAATTAAAAAAGAGTTTTTTTTTTCTTTTTTTTTTTAAAAAAGAGAGTTTTTTTCCTTCATAAACTTGACATAAAAAAAATTCGGTACTAAATTCTAATTCAGCATACAAAAAAAAAAAAAAATTTGAGCAATTTCCAATTTTTTACTAAAGAGATTAAAACAGTATTTTTATGTTAAACTACTTTTTCAAAATTTAATTTCATATGCAAATTTGAGCAAAACTTAACTATCTCATGTATATATTCTACGACTAAATAGTCAGAAGTTTGATTTTCTCTACATTACACATTGTTGAATAGACAAAACGATTTGAGATAATAATATAGGAGATAAATTTATTTAGGGAAGAAAAATATGTAAAAATAACTAAGCTTTTATTATTGAATACATAATTTAATAAGGAAGGTTATATAAATTATGATGTCATAGTCCTTAGCAGTGGCCTACTAAGAGTTAGCATGTGCATGGGAAGAGGCACCTTGGGTCATTTTCCATGTGCCTCATTATGCATCCATACTGTTTTTCTTTCTACAACTTTAGCATTATTATTCCTCCAACAAGCCAAAACATTTTACCAAATATTACATGGAAAAAAACCTCTCAAAGTGCAATTATTTTATTCCATTTCGTCTTTTTCTTTCAACCTAAATCTTTAACATAATTGAAATGAATAATAAATCCTTTTTTTATGGTAAGAAAAAACACTAGAAATGTCTAAAAAGAATTTTAAAAATAAAAATAAATGCGAGTTAGGCTGACCCTCCAAGTCTTTCGTGTTAGAGAATGAGTTGGTTGAACCTAATTAGGTTAGGTTAAAATAATATATATATATAGAAAGGGTAGAAAATGATCAGCTAATTAAACTTAATTGAGTATATTGTATTCTAATAACATTTACCACCAAGTCTATTTTCTTCTTTATCAATAACACTATCTTCTCAAATCCTTTCTAACTCTTCAATAACTTTTATCCTCTTCGATCATGTGAATCTCACATTATGTTATTTTTCGGTGTGGTTTTTAAAAATGATGTTTCTTTAAGCTTATCAATATTTTTTATCTTAACAAAGTTTTTATTTAATATCAAATATCTATTTTTGATTTTATATTTTAGTTGTGTTAAGATAGAAAGAAATGATAAAATTAATTATGCAAGTCAATTTGTTGAGTGCAATGAAGTTTTACATATTATTTGATGAAGTACTATATTATGAAGTTGCTATCTTATAGGTAACTTTTTTAGTATTATTGATTATGTAAGGAATTCATAATCTATATCCTAACATATTCTAAAAGAAGAAGAAAAAAGGTTGATTTTTTGTTCTCATGAAATAGAGAGAGTGATGGCATAAGTTCATTGAAGTAGAAGGCAAGAATGAAAGAGACATGAGAAAGAAAATAAAAGGGAATAATAAGAAAAAGAGTGAGAGTGAAGAAAGCTAAGTGTTTGGGACAAAAATTCTTGGATTTGTGAGATGTCATACACCCCCATGTTGGCTGCCGTCCCGACATCTAATGTTTGGTCACTTTTTTTCCCTTGTTCGAAGAGGACAATGTTTTTTTTTTGTTTTTCTTTTTTCCATAAAGATATAAATTCATTGCAAATTTATTACTAGTTAAGCTGCTGTTTTATGGATTAAAGTGCAGTTTGTTGTGTTGAACTAATTATTAATTTATCATCGGTCAAGAAAATGCCAATTTGAATATTTAGGTATGATCTAATCTTAATTATTGTGCATTCAATTATAGATTGGGATATAAAAGATAAAAGTAAATTGATAGTGACAGTTGAAATTAAATTTAGCTTAGCTAAAGTTTATTACTTTATCATTGTTTCGAGCAAATTTGTTTGATTTTCGGCCCCCTTCTAGTTTCATTAAAAAACTTTGACCAAATTCAAGATTTTTTGCTTTATAGTTCATTTGTTTAACTGAAATAAGGTGACGTGTTTATAGAATATTTGAGATAATATATAACATAGAATCAAATTAATTAAGGGCGATGCATGTTATCTATTTTGGTTATCAATTACAAGGTTAAAATATATATGTCGGGCATGCTACCCATCTCCCTATTAGTAATGAGGAAGAAAACATAGTATATCAAAACAAAACTTTGATTTGAGACATCAACAAAAATATTGTTGTCTATTCCAAAAACAAAAGCCCATTAATATTCCGAGAAGTGAGTGTGGGACGATTAAAATGAAAGGATTAAAACTCTAACTTTTAGCTACTCGCGTCTTTATTACTGTGATAGAAATTTAAATCTTGTTGACACTAAAATTATATAAGAAGGTATATATTTTAATTTTCTTACTGATTAAAAAAATTATTGAAATGAAATAAAAAATGTAAAGGCCCTCTAAGTTAAAATGTGGGTTAGATTAACTTTGACTTAATTTTTGAGTGATTGTTTATTGTGCTATCACACATACACCCCATTTTGGTTTTTTGTGGGGTTTTGAGAGTGATCAAGATCATCTTTTCTAAAATTGTATCTCTTTCTTTGTTAATAATGATGACAATTTGAATAAGAATTTATATTCGAGTAAGAGAAATACTTCTCTACACATGAACAAGTAGAGTGACTCTACTTGTTCCTTATGTGGCATCATTTAGAGCCACAAATTTTTTTTAACTTTTTTTGCTTGTTGATTTTTTCTTTGAAATGAAAAAATTTGTGTGGACCTAAGTGATGACACATAAGCAACAAGTAGAGTCACTCTACTTGTTCATGTGTAGAGAAGTATTTCTCATTCGAGTAATGATGGTAGATGTAAGACGAGTTCTCAAATTACTCTAAATCCGTGTATGACATGTCAAAATCCTATGTTTTTTTTAAAAAAAAAAAAAAAAAAAACTTTTGTATTTGGCCATTTTGCTTGTTTTGTGTTCTTCAATTGTTATGGGTAGGGATGATAGTTTCATTTTCGATCAAACCTAAATTATTAATTTAATTAAGAGATATATACATGTCTGCTAGGAACAAGGATTGTTAACATATCTCAACATTAGTATGAGCCTACATTTGAGCCTACATTCAAATAGTCATTTATTTGTCTAGCTTATATCTTAAAAAACTCCTATTTTCCCGTTATCTACACTAAAAATCTCTATTATGACTTTGTCTCTCTAGATTATTCTTCCTCTCTTTGGTTGACACCTAAAGATTTAACTAAGCATAACTAAGTTTGGCATGACATTAATATGTTTATTGTGTCTACTTTGAGCATAAATCTTCATAATTTTACTTATTTAATTTTTGTTTCATTCCAATGGCCACATAATTTTTTCTCTTATCTAATTAATGTGGTAGGAAAAATTCCTTACACATGAATGTGTAGGGGAGTTTTATAATTTGGATATATGGCATCATTAGAGCCACATATAAATTTATTTTACAAATAAAAATATTATATATATATATATATATATATATATATATATTTGTGCGACCCTAATATGCCATGTAGGCAAATTGTAGATTTCCCTTCAAATTTTTCTTTTAATGTAGAATGATCTTGTATGGTCAATAATATCATGCATCTGTTAGAAGTAAAGAAAATTATTAACTTTTGAGTAAGGAAAACATCTCAACTCATTATTAGGTCTTTAGTACAAAATTATATGATCTTAAGTTTAAGTAAACAATGTCAACAAGAACAGTAGTTCAACTATATCAGATTGGTTGAAATGTGAAGAGATAGATGAATTGATTGTGAGTGGTGAGTGGTGTTTGTGAAGTGTTGTTTGAGAGGCCCTTTGAAGATTGACTGGCCCATTGCTTTAGGCCCAAAGTTAGTCCATCAACACGATGAAAGTCCATAGGGCTTTTTACGAGACTAGGCAATCTAAATAAAATATTTACAAATGTGTTCATTTGTTAAAAAAATAGCAAAACTAATTTTTTATTTAAAAATAACAAATTTGTTTTGTCATTGAAAGACGTTATTACCCCCTCCTCCCAAAATCTAACAACCTATTCTAAGAAACAATATTCCTAAAATATATTCTTCTAATTAAGGAGGTTATTCAATTCCCTTTGAAACTCATGTGCCCATTTACCTTTCATTTTCTTTTTAATATTTTTCTTTCCTCTTCTCCTTTGTGCCTCTTGTCAATAGTATGAGATAAATTGACTAAAAAAACTTGAAGAAACAACTCGTAATGAGTGTTTAATAATACATTTATGCATTGGTTTATTAAGGTAGTTTTTGAATAAATGAAAACCATTTGTCCTATAAAATCATATTTAACTATTGGAAAACTTATAACATTAATCAAATTCATAAAATAATAATTATAAATATGACCATTAAACAAATTAGCAACCATAGTTATTAATAATAATATTGTTTCAATAATACATAATACTACATTAATAATAATAATAATTTTGTATTAATGATAATAATATTGTATTAATGATACATTATAATAATGTATCAATAATAATAATATTGTATTAATGATACATAATACTGTAATAATAATAATAATAATATTGTATTAATAATATATAATATTGTACTGTATTAATAATTCATGTACTAATAATAAGAATGCTATATTAATGATACATAATATTGTATTAATATTAATAATACATAATATTGTATTAATAATAATAATATTTTATTAATGATAATAATACTGTACTAATGATACATAATACTGTATTAATGATAATAATATTGTATTAAGGATTCATGTATTAATAATAATAATATTGTATTAATCATACATAATACTGTATTAATAAAAATAATATTGTATTAATGAAGATTTGTAATACACTATTGAAATGTATTAATGACCATCAATGCAAATATTTTAAAATCATGACTACATTTGTAATTAATTTGTGAGAATAGTTTATCAATTTCAATTAAATATGTGACTATTTTTCAATGTCTTTTAATATTAAATAATTCATTTATTTTCACTAATATTTTAGAAAAATTATAAATGGATGGTTTATTCTAATTAAATAATTCAAATTTGAATTAGTCATAAATCCAGATTCTATCTCAGATTATTAATACATTATGTATTATTAATGCATTATTGTGTATAAATACGTATTATGTATTACTAATACCTATAACTATAATTGCTAAATTATTCAAAAAGTAACCATATTCGTATTTATTTTATGAACTTGTCTAATCTTCTAAGTTTCTCATATAATATTAATGGTTGTATTATTTATTATAAATAAAGTATTTATTGATTTAAGAAGTATACAAATGTAATAAATAGAGTATTTATCAATTGAACACAAAAAAATATTTAAAAAGTATGTTGTTATTAATTATATCAATAACATTAAGTACATTAATACTTGTAGACTTGTAATTTCAATATTGAAAAGATAAAATAATTTATTTTCTATTTTTTCATCAATGGAAATAAAAAACTGAAATTAAAAAGTAATTAAAAGTCAAACAAATTGCACCTATTAGTTACAATTAGACCACTAATATAGGCTTTCCTAAAATACGGAAATTTGTTTTGTCCGCCAGCCAATTACAAGGGTAAAACGGAGATAAAAAGAATGACATTTTAATTAATAATAAATAAATAAATAAAATTGCAATTATTATAAAATTTGCTTAGATTTGTAAATATTTTCCTATAATAGACTACCTACCACAATTTCCCAAGTCCATATTACACCTATGACTCCTCTAAAACAATCATTATTATACCCATATATAATATAGTGGTAGTATTTGAACCACAAACCTTGTAATGGTTATTAATATATAATGATGTCGTTGAATTATTATTTTAATTGGTCATTTATTAATATTTCGATCATACAATTTTTTGTTTTTTCAAAATTTCAAAAAATTATGAACTGATTATGATTTGAATGAGTCGAGTGATATATAAAATAGGTCTACCATAAATTCACACTATAATACACACATCTAATTTTCTTTAAGAAAAAAAACACTATCTTTGGCTAAAACAATAGACTTATTTCAACACTATAAAACAACATTATTACCGTAGTTAGCAAATTAACACTATTTTCTCTCTAAAATGGTATGAATACATAAATACTTCTAATGGGTGTTCATAAACTTATGTTTCTTTACCTATGTGTTTATAAAACTAATTATGAACTTATGTTCCACCAAATAAAGTTTAAATTTGTTATCTCAGTCAAATTGTGGGAAAGAAACAATGAGTTTAAAGAGACAAAAACAAAATAAAAAAAGTTTAATAAAAAGGAACGATCTTAGAAACTCTATTAGAAAAACGGCAAGTCCTCCATTCTTAGATCATCTTTTAGTTTTTTTTTTTTAAAAAAAGATAGGTGTAGCTTTTATATTAATTAGGAAATTCTTAGAGAGAAAATCCAACTCCTAATAAGAAATTGACAAGTCCAATTCATAAAAAGAAAGGGAAACACTTTCAATCCTTATCTTAGAAGGAAATTTGAAATCCTATAAATATTCTATTATGAATCTGTTTGAGAATGCAAAGTAAGTAGTCATCAAACTATAGTCATACATCTAGGAAAGAGTATAACCATAGTCATTGATATGATGAAATTAAAATAGTATGAGAGTAATTCATATTCAAAGTAGAGAATATTACATGAATATCGATTATATTTTTAATATATAACTAATTTGAGGTAGCTTGATTTTCTTGGGCTAAACTTTTTTCTTTTTTTTTTAATTTCTTTGGCTAAATTCTAATCCTTTTATTTTGTAGTGGAAATTATAATTTCTCAATTATAAAGTTATACATTTTTTTAATTGAATTCAAACTAATTTTTAAGTAGGCGATTATGATTAACCTGCATTAAATTCATACTTTCTTAAATTTCAAAATCATATTGAGATTGAATTTCCTAAATATTTCTCTTAATTCATTTTTGTTATGATTCTCACCTTTCAAATTACTAATAGCTACTCTGTTTTTCAATAAAGTGTAAAATTAGTCTCGCATGACGGATAGTTTATTGTGATGTTTTCCTGAAAATTTTGTTTATGTTTTTTTTTTCTTGTATTAAAATTATTACAAGAAAAAAAAACAATTTTAAACTTATTATAAAAATAAATTTAAATCTTTATACCATTTTAAGCTTTCATAATAATATACCTATTAAAATTGAAGATTCTAAGGTATAGAATCAAAATTATACAAAATAGAAAGTTCACCGACTAAAATTGTAACGTAACCATTTTTCTAAGAGAGATTTTTTTTTAAAAACAATTTAATTTTAATTTAACGTTTTTCTCGCGATCGAAAAACCCCAATTCTAGCGATCGCCAATAAAAACCTCAAAACCATTTTTTGTTTTACAACTTAAAAAAAAGAACCCTCCAACCAACCTATCTCCATTCTCACCCTTCCAAAACCGCTAATTCGCAGGCCGGAAAACCACTTTCCTCCTTCAATACTACCTCTCCCTAAACAGCTTTTCGCTTTTCTCCGATAAGGGCTTTGGAGCTAGGGTTCCGGTGACAAATACGGAGCGAATTCGTCGGCGCGTGAGGCAGAAATATGGGAGCGGAGGCGATGGAAAAGAGGTGGGACACGTGGCAAGAACTATTACTAGGAGGAGCCGTACTCCGCCACGGACACGCCGACTGGAACCTCGTCGCGGCGGAGCTCCGGTCCAGGATTTTTCTCTGCACACCCGAGGTAAAGTAAAACCGAATAACAGAGGAACGATTCCCCAATTTTTTCCGTTTCCGTAGATTCTTTTTTTTTTTTTTCGTCCTGATATTTTCTTTTCTAATTTTGAATTTTAATTAATTACTCAAATTGAATTCTGTACTCCATTCCCCTAATTTATACCCTAATTATATCTAATAAAATACCTTCCTTCACATCTCACTTGTTAATTCTAAAATTTTAACATATAGTTTACATAAATATTTCTTTTTTGATTTAAAAAAAAAAAGCGATAAATATTTCTTTTTTAGTACCACATGTATTTAGTTAAAGTTTACTTTTTATACTTTATATTTGTTTCTTTTATGAAATTTTGAGAATTTGCATCCTATAGAAACTTTTTTACCTCAATTTATGGTCATAGGATTTGTTAAAAATAATTTTTTATAATAAATTCTATCTATTTTTTAAAAAATTTATATTTACATTTTTTTATTGAAAACTTTGATAGAATCTATAGTTGAAGTTTATCAATCTTATCCGTAATTGATTCTATCAAGAATCTAATGGAAGTTTATCAATTTACTTCAATAAATTTATTAGTAATCTAATCTATCAATATGAAAATCTATTAATTTATTTATATTTTGCTACGTGGGCAAATATTTTGATTGTAATATACATGCAAAAATCCTAAAACTAAGCTGGTATCAAGAATAAAATACTCATTTTATGAAAATATTAAAATTTAAACTTAATTTAGTCATTATTTTATTTAATCTACTTTTTATTATATATACTAAAAATTTTGTTAACTTAAAACTAAAATGGATCATTATTAATGATTCAAAGTTATAAGAAAAATATAAGTTTTTTTTAAACAAAAGAAAAATATAAGCTAAAGTCAATTTAATTTCGCATAATTTTATATATATCATTAACTATTATAAAGTGATTTCTTTCATCTCAATATTACTGCCAATCTATGACCTAGTCCTCCAAACAATTATATGAATGTTATATGCTCAACTTTAAAAACATTATACTTGTACTAAAAAAAAATATTTATCTAAATTAAAAGATATAATGGGATGAAATTAAAATTTTATAATTAATGTTTATATTTGCCTTTTATTTTCCTTTTTGAATTCATCGATAATTTGGGGATAGATTATTAGAACCTCCAACCCTTTAATGGATTAAATGTACCTCATTTAAATTTGAAGTTGCCTTTCCATTATATAACTCACCTAAAAAATATAAATATAGTGCGATTTTTTTCTAATTTTTATTTTTCTCTGAAACAAAAATGATAGAAAAAAAAAAACAATCGTATAGTTTTTGGTGGTTGTTGATGGACACTGATTTAAAAATATCGTCTTTCTTGACTCCATCCATTGCTAAGTGGGTTGACCTGTTCAATTCAACTATTTGACTTATTCTTTTATTTTTTGGTTAATTATGTCATTTCTTTCTTTCATTTTCATTTATTTTGTTCAACCATATTTCTATTGTGACCCACCATTAGTGGCTATTAAAATTCACATATAGTTTACTATGTTTGGTAGAAATGTAATAGAAAAATGTTTGTGCATGAAGCAAAATGAAAAATATGATGAAAGTTTAAAATTAGTTGAACCTAATGAAAATAAAACTTTGAACTTTCACATTTGCAGGTTTGTAAAGCCAAATATGAAGATTTGCAGAAGCGTTTTGTTGGATGCAAGTATTGATCTAATTTTCAATAAAAATATTATTATACCTAATCTTTTAACAAATATTTTAAATAACAAATTTATTTGGTCATACTATGAATTATATCAAATATAAATATTTCTTAATATATATAGAAGATATTTGGTAATCATTTACAGTTATTTGGGATAATCATCTTTTATAGTTTTCCTTCGATTTTCTTTAAAAAAAAAAAAAAAAATTTAACCACTCTTTTGCATGGAGAGATCTTTTTACAATTAATCTTTAAAAAAAGAGAAGATTTTTTTACAAAAATATAATAATAAAATTTTGATCCTCTAAAATTACTCCATTTTTTACATGGAAAATTACTCAATAATATATATTAATATACTTTAGAATATTTCTGTACGTAAGATTATCAATTCTTTTTAATGGCCTAGATTATCGTTCAATTTGCCTAAATTATAGGCTAACGACAAATAGATCAGGAGTTCAAATTTGCTTATTTTAATTGTGGTTAAACTAATAAAAATCACTTTTAATAATTAAAAGAACTTTTTTTTTTCTCAAATGTTATTCCAAAACCACGTTAAATCTTTTATATTTGGTGTTTTTTACCTTTTCTCATCAGTCCAACCTAAATTTTAAATTATATTTTTTTAAAAAATACAATTTTAGATTCTAAAATATCACTTATTTGTTCGGTGTTTGGTCAATAGAGCTTGGTATGAGGAGCTTCGGCGGCAACGAATTATGGAACTAAAACAAGCTCTAGAGCATTCTGAAGACTCAATAGGGTCAGTAAAATTTGTATGCATTATGTTTAATTGCTCATTAATAAGCAGCTTAATCACCTAAACCGATATTAGTAGGTTGCATTCTCTTTTCATCTTTAATATCCATGTTCTTAATGTTAAGAAAAGTTAGGTAACTTCATATAGAACATAAGAAGAAAAAAAAAAAGCTAATGTTTTGATCGGAAACTGAGAAAGTCTGCTTTTGCCACATTACTTCAGTTTTATGGTAATTAATAAGGTTGAATAGATTTCAGTTCATTGGAATCAAAGCTTGAAGCTCTCAAGTCTGGGAGTGGAGACAACTCTCTTGTCAATAGTTCTAGCAGATCAGAATCTTGTGAAGCTGTTCACAAACCAACAAATGAGCTGTCTGTTGATAGCTTCACACAGGAAAACAGGACGTGCAGTTCGATCGAATGTCAGCCTGCTTCGTTATCAGCCGAAGAGACAGAGATAAAACCAGAAGCATCGCAGTCGCAGTCTCTCGAATGGGGCGGCGATGTATCGAGCATTTGGAAAGGAACAGTGAGGAAGAAATCCAGAGGGAAGAGAAAAAGGAAGGATTGTGATAGGGATGTTAAGGAAGGAAGTAGTGGGGAAAATAACTTGTCTGAATCAGCTAACCCTTCAACTGTTTCTCATTCTATAGAAAACTCATACTGCGATTCGTTTGAGCCACGTGAATCGTCTGATGCAAATGAAGCTAGTAGAAGCTCGACCATGGATCGAGTTGATGTTCTTATGACTGCTTTTAACTCTGTTGCAGACAATAAAAATGCCTCCATATTTCGTCGCCGCCTTGATAGTCAGGTATGAAACACATAAGATGCTCTTCCTTTCCTTTGACTTGTTTTATCTCAACTTGGTTGCATTGCATTGCATGTAAGAAAGAACAATGATTTGTTTTGATGACCCTTTGAATATGTAACAGAAAAGAGGAAGATACAAGAAATTAATCCGCCAACACATGGATATTGAAACAATAAGATCAAGAGTTGCAAGTCATTGCATAACGACGCAAAAGGAACTGTACAGAGATCTTCTGTTGCTTGCTAACAACGCACTCGTCTTCTACTCGCCGAATTCCCGCGAGCATCAGTCTGCAGTGCTTCTTAGAGACTTCATTACAAGTACATTTGAGATGCTTCTTTCTAAGAACTCTACCAGTGTGATATCCCACAGCGAGAGAACTCAAACCTGTGATCCGATGGCAAAACCACGTCGTTCGCAGCCTGCTACGAAACTTAATGTATCTAAAAAAGAAGTCAATCCAGTAGATGTCAAGACTCCGACTGGAAGTAGAAAAAGTAATGCTCAATCCCATTCCTCAGTGGGATTAGCAAAGAAAAAATCTTCGGGTTCTACGGTAAAGAAAGGCCCCGGTGGGACGAGAAAGGGTGTCGTGCAGATGTCGAAAAGTAAACCACCTGCAGCAACTGGTGTTAGAGGAAGAAAAAGAGGAAGAACAAAGTAAATGGGTAGAACTTGTAAGTTGTTTGGAAAACATGCAGCTCCATAACCATCATGTAATGATTTAATGGTCAAAAGGGCCTTGAAGATCAAATAAATGATGGGTTTAATCTATGGTACAAAACTATGAATTATTTTTTTACGGATTTCTTTAGCATTTCATACCATATGTACCACGACAATAGTCGAGTAACTTACAAATTGACCCGAATAGTCATAGATATAAAAAAGAAAAGAATAATACGGGAAGCTCCAGGCTTCGAGGATGTGTGTGGCTTTAGAAAGATAATGGAATTAGAATACTCATTCCCCTGAGACCGAATGGAGATGGGTTTTAGCCATTTGAATTTATTTGTTTTGAAGAAAACAAATGGGTCGCGTTTCAATTGATGAATATTTAGCTCATTGTATCAAATTATAAATTTAGAACAATTTGACCAGCCACATAAACTGAAATTCAACCTTGCAGTTTTTTTTAATTAAAAATTAAATCTAGTATAATTTAATTTTCTTTTAGCAATGCATGTTTCCATTTAATATGATTCCATTGAGAAAAAGAACACTATCATTTTGAATACTAATAACTATTTTCCCCACCTATACAAGGATACCTTAATGACTTGAGGTGATGGTTCAATTTCTGCCTTGCAATGTTAAGTTATTTGGAAATATTAATAACTTCCCCTATTTCCCATGTTAGATTTAAAAAGAGAAGAAAAGAGAGAGATACTTAAGGCTTTTATAATTTGTTGTTCGACCTTTTGAATCTATTGTCTACCCGACTAAGTTAAATGTATAGTTATATTGACATGATACCCCTAATATAACTAATGATCATATATGAACTTGCGTATATAAATGTTTTTATAAGAAGATATTTGTCACTAATTATGCGATATGTATAGTTGGGATATAAATAAATTGTCTCACATTAGTGGTACCGAATGGGCAAGTGACGCAGTGGTTTTAGTGTTTTGTTGTAAATCAGTTCATCGGTATTTGTCCCTCCCCCAATATGTATTCAATAAAGAAGAAAATCGTATTATCTTTTCAAAATTGAATTGGAATTTGTACTAATAATTGTTTGAATATTTGACTACATCTGAAGTAAATATCACACGAGAGTAATTTTCATTTAATTTAATCAACAAGTAACAGCTACCGGTTGCCATCCAAAAATATTAATATTCAGTAATTCCTAATATTAGTTTCAACAATAATTTTTTTTTTATAAAAATACAAAACAAATTTATATCATCTGTAGTGATCACGTGCGTAACAACGAGCGTAACAATTTAAAATGTACGGCCGCGATTTCCTCAGTGCCAGAGGTGCATGATTTGCATACGTGGCACACAATGGTGCCTAAGCACGTAACGACCCACGTGACGACCATACAAGGTTAGATCGAATTATCCGCCTAATCATCCAAATTAAATAAATCTGATGGATGACACAATTGATTACCTGATTTATATCTTATATTTTATTTTATTTAACGTTATATTATTGATATACAATTATACTATTAATATTTCATAAATTTTATATATATATATATATATATATTTATAATAGTAGAATATTTGATAAAGATTTGACATGATAGTTACCTTTGTTGACCAATTTAATAACTTTATAATATAATAATTCCTTTAGATTAAATTTTATTTTTCTAGTTTAAAATAAAATTGCACCTATGAACATATACGACATTATAAGTAATAATATGTACGTTGAATTTCAAACAATACGAGCAATTTAAGATATTTCTTGAATACTATAAAAAATACATTAGTAGTGACAGATATAAAAGGAAAGACAAATTTTTATCTAATCTTATACGGTATCTAATGATGTATTTTTAGAAGTTGGTTTTCATTAGAAACTACCTTCCATTTTGTTACAAATGTTAAAATTAGTGCTTCCAACCAAAAATACACTGAATAAATATAGAAGTTGTTGGTAGCTAATTAATCTCAATCGATACAAAAAAAAAAAAAAAAAATCGGTATTGTCACTAGTTCAAACCCGAAAATCGGTATTTGACTCTCATATTATTTGAGAGTAGTTATGCTCTCTACGTATGATTTGTTGATCTCCCTTCCCCACTTTGTACTAAAAAAAATTATTTATTTATTGAAATACAACCAATAAAGGTCAATTTTTTTTTGCCAGTGTTAAACTATTAAATAAAGAGAGAAAAATGTTAGAATCCAAGGAAAAAATATCAAATTCAGAAAGTTGGCAAAGGAAATGTTGAAAAGTAAATAATATAAAACTACTGAAAGAAAATAAAAGCAAATTCATCTGCGAAGAATAATTTAGCAAAAAAATGAAAATGAGAGTAAAGGAGAACGTACGTGACAGATCAAATCATTTTTTAGTCGAGAATCTCAAATTGATCTGTTGGTAATCAAATTGTATATGATACCACTTAAATTATGCTTCTTCTGATATTGATAACGGATAGATGAAATCAATTTTTAAAAAATAAGTTATAGAACTGGAATGATCTACACTCAATTAATGAAAATAAAATTAAAAAAAAATTGACTATCACTTAAAAATTCATAATTTACCGAATGGATGAGTGGCGCAATAATTTCAGTGTTTGGTTGTAAACCAGTTCAACACCAGCGTCACAGATTCGAACCCCCGTATGTACTAAAAAAATGAGTAAAATTATAAATAACATTAGGTAAGCATTTTAGTTTTATATATAAATAATCTGTCATCTCAATTTTCATTCATAATATTTATAGAAAATTCTCTTCAAGACTTTGTAAAGGTTAGTCACATAATCAAAACATATTCACTAAACTTTCTGGCATTTTGTACAATTTAACCTAAAGTTTAGGACTTTGTTGTTAATCTATTTGTTTATTATTTTTTTTAGTTCTTGTCGTTGTTTTGTTAGTGAGAAGGCTATATAGGTAGGTAAGTTTGGTCACCAAGATTGTCTTTTTTTTTAAAAAATGATAATATAACTAAGAGAAAAACAGAAGGCCAAAAGAAAAGGCGTTGTTTTTTTGGTTAAGACCAAAAATCGAATGAAAGCTTTTGTTTGGTTTGAAACGACATGCAGAGAGGAGAAGAAAAGGTGTAAAATGGGAAAGTTTCATCCTCCCTTAAAACATGGCGGTTCCTTCAATTTCTCCGTTCTTTCTTTGTCGTTTCACGTTTACTGTGATTCTGCACCGATTTTGATCATTGGGAATCTGACCCTTTTCTGGGTTTAGACAAAGATCTCTGTTTTTTTTGTGTTCGTTTCAGCTGGATTTCTTCAGCTCTCTGTAACTTGGAAACCTAAAAGGTATAATTTTGTAATCTATTTGTATGTGAAGATCTGTCCCTGGTGGGTGTTTTGGATTAGGGGTCCCCTTGCATTGTAGGGTATGTTATGATTCCATTTTGAATTGAGGGTTACTTGAGAATCTGAAGTTTGGGGTTTCAAATTGGGGACCCTAGAGCTTTTAGTTAAAATATGCCTTAATCTTTACATTTTTCCGAAGTTTGCTTCGTCTTTGATTTGTTTTCTCAAGAAATATAGGAATTTGGATCTTGTGGAAATCATCTAATGATTTGGGGTACTGATTTTTAAGCTCTAGTGTTGCTATTTGATTGAGGTATGGAATTACAAAAGAAGGGAAAGCTTCATTTTGGAAGTTACAATAGACCTCTCTAATTAGATAGTAGGGTAGCCAGAGTGTTGTGATGGAAAAGTGGGAGTTTTTTACACCATGTAGATTGTCAAACTAACAACATTGTCAAAAACCCCATGAAAAGCTGAGTCCTTGTCTTGAAATGTTATTTTGTTGCATTCTTTCCAAATATAAAAATGGGAGAAATTCTAATTGCAGAGCTCATAAAAGTCTGCTATTGTTTCATTTTTCTTATCTTCATATATTAGCATCTTAAGTGAATTGTGGGTTTATAATAAGATGGAGAATTGTTTTCGTTTTCTGAAGCCGGTTTTTATTTTGCATAGGGATATTGTTGGAATTGCCTATGTTTATTTGTTCGCTCGTCTTAAAACTCGAACTGTCACACAAGCATCATTTTGTCCAATGCATATGAAATGGATAAGGGAGTTGCAATGTGCAAGCTTCTCTCGTTTTGTTTTCTTTTTTCTTATCTCAGCTGTTCAAATTCGGACAGTTCGAATCTAGTTCCTTTAATTTATAACTTGAATATTATGGTGTTGATAGTGGCTTTTTTATATTTGTTGAACATGTGGATGTGGCCGTCCTTTTTTATATTTGATTTTGAATTTACGAACGTTTTATTCTTCTCAAGCTTGTTGAACTTTTTCAATCAAATTTTTTTTCATGTGCTATATCAATTCTAATGATTTGATTTCATCTTCTTTATGTGTAGTAATAGCGGTCTCTATGAACTCACGATAGGAGGTTTTGTTGTCTATGAAGCCACCTAAATCATGGGACTTTCTGTTCAGAGAAGAAACCTATTTTCTGATGGGGTATGTTCATTATTTTTGCCATTAGGTTTTTTAGTTTTACTGGGACTATGATTTCAATTTTCGAATAAGATGTGCCTATCCCGTGTTTGATTTTCTTGGAGTATCCTGAGAATACAATGGTTGTGCAGGGCAAATATGATTTCAAAATGAAGCAGCTTCCGTTTATGGGTGTTGTTTGTATTGTAATGTTGTTCATTGTATACAAAACTACAAATTACCAGTATCATCAGACAAAGGTAGGGTTGTTTTCTTTGAATTGGAATTTTAGGTTTGTTTTGGACATCTGAAATCTGATATTTCTTTGGATATTTTTAGCAATAAATCTCGGGGAATTAAGCTTTTCGAATATCTTCAACTTTATTTAATATTTCTGTTTTCACATTTGGTCTTTAAGCTGAAGTTGTACTTACTTTTTTTCCCAACAGATTGAAACAACCTTTCAACCCTTTGAGACCACAAAGGTAAAAAATGTCTTTCTATTGATTATCTAAAGTATTTAAATTTTATTCAGTAGTCAAGATACCTGCTTGAATAAGGATCCATTGCCAATGAATGTTCACCATCTTAACAAATTCTTTTAAATGTCCATTTAGGACTTAGGAGAGGTGTCTCGGATCTTGAACGATTTGCCACGCGGCATAGTAGAAGCTAGATCAGATTTGGAGTTGAGACCTCTATGGGGATCTAGTAGTTCAAGGTTAAAGGTTGACTTCTATCACTATTTTTTTTTTCTTAAGGCTTAGATTTAGATGTTAACTTGTAGATATATCAGTTGGTGTTTGACAATTACTTTTCTTTCCATGTTTGGCATAAATTTCAGGTTGATGATTACATCAACCGTAATTTGCTTGCAATTCCAGTTGGTATTAAACAAAAGGATAATGTCAATTCTATTGTACATAAAGTATGATCTTGTAATCATTTGACATTAATCATATTCATTGGGATTATTCTATATCTAATTCCATATGTTCCAGTTTATTCCAGAGAATTTTACTATTATGCTCTTTCATTATGATGGCAATGTGGATGGATGGTGGGATCTTGACTGGAGTAATGATGCCATTCATATAGCTGCTCGAAACCAAACAAAGTGGTATGCTTGACTATTTTCTTTTGCTCTTCTGTTTTTTAGCTCTCTATGGGTAAGAAATCAGATAATATGAACTTATAGTGGCTGCTGCTTTATTTAAATGGTTTCTCTCGCCTTCATCGTTCTCGTTAGGTGGTATGCAAAGCGCTTTTTGCAACCGGCAGTTGTGTCCATTTATGATTACATATTTCTTTGGGATGAAGATTTGGGGGTCGAACATTTCAGTCCAAGAAGGTACAGAAATTAACTAGTTAATCTTTAAATGTTCTTCTTATGAAGAAATCATCCATACTCTCCCTATCTTTTGAATTCAATAATGTTTTCTCCTTCTTAACTTTAGGAAGAAATACCTCATTTTCATCTAGAATTTGATTACTTTCAGATACCTGGAAATTGCAAAGTCTGAAGGTCTGGAAATATCTCAACCTGCGTTGGACCCAAATTCGACCGACATACATCATAGAATTACTATTCGTGCTAGAACAAAGAAGATACACAGGTAAAGGGGATGGTTTAACAGAAATCCATTAAAATACTACTTATTCCACATAAATATTTATCTAACATTTAGTAGTCTATGCAGAAGAGTTTATGATCACAGAGGCAGTGTGAAATGTTCTGATAAAAGTGAGGGGCCACCTTGCACGGGGTAAGTGATTGTGTGGATGGACTTACATTTTCTCGCAAACGTTATTTATTTCGTCTATTATAAATTTATAATCTTACAAATCACATTCCTTTTTACTGTGTATTTGTAAATAAATATCTGGCACATTGAACCAAAAACTTCTAGTATTATGTAGGTTTTGATTGATCAAATATAAATGCATGCATGATGTGTATCTCTTCTTTTGTCTGTTATTCCCTATCAATAGGGGTAGATGAACTAAAATTTAACATATTCACTCTTTTAGATTTGTAGAAGGGATGGCTCCCGTATTCTCGAGATCGGCTTGGTATTGTACTTGGCATCTGATACAGGTATTTTCTTTGATCTAATTCAGCATTTGATATATTCACTCTTTGATTCGATTAGTTCATTCCAACATGCTATTTTCTTTGTCCAGAATGATCTTGTCCATGGATGGGGAATGGATATGAAACTTGGGTATTGTGCACAGGTGAGGCTTTCTATGCCTTTGTTCATATTTTTGTTTTGTTTTTCTTTATCTCAACCTACAATGTTTGGATGTCAGGAAAACTCCTTGAAAATTAATTTCTAGGTAGGTGTCTACCATGGATTGAACTACTTAACTAGAACTTAGTGAAAACCATTGTTTTGATAGCTTTTCTGTTTCACTGAGAAGGCTAACAATGATTAAAATGAATCAGGGCATCGAAGGCCCCATTTGATAACCATTTTTTTATTTTTATTTTTTTTTTGAATTTAAGCTTATTTTTACTTAAATTTCCTACAATGTGCTCCATTTTCCTTAAGAAAGTATGTGTATTCGCTAACCAAATTTTAAAAACACAACCAAGTTTTTGGAAGCTAATTTTTTTTTTGTTTCCAAATTTTAGTTTGGTTTCTTAAAATATTGGTAAGATGTAGATATTTAAGTAAGAAAAAACATAAGATAAAATAGTTGTTGTAGGCTTAAATTTCAGAAACCAAAAACTAAAAACAAAATGGTTATCAACTAAAAACAAAATGGTTATCAAACGAGACTTAAGAAGTCACTATCCCCTTATTATTTTCATCTCTCATTTTGAAAAGACGGTTGGAATAAGTGTGTGTCTATGATTAAAAGGTCATGAGTTAGAATTCTCGAGTCCTTAGAAAAAAAATGATTTGTTGTGCAGGGTGATCGGACAAAGAAGGTGGGAGTAATTGATAGTCAGTATATTGTTCACAAGGGCATAAAGACTTTGGGTGGAGGCAGAAGAAGGGTAAGCTTTTTTCATCATATGATTTGTGTAGTTTGTATACTTGCATGAAACCACTTTCATAGCTCAACTGCTTCAAAGCAGATATACGTCGACCTACATCGCTCTCGCGCTTAGTTTTATTGTTCCCACCATTAAATTTTCCTCTTCATTTTACAGTCCAAATCTTCTTCAAAAGCTGCAGAGTATGCAAATGTAACCTTTTAAACTTTCTCCTCTTTTTATCCACAATGCTTCAGTTCAATCTTCTAAAAATCTCATGCTGTTCTTTCTTTTCTTACTCAGAAACATAGCCATGCACCACCCGGGGATGTTCGAACAGAGGTTAGATATCGAAAGTTAATTAGTTGATATAATCAAATTTACCCTAACCAATCCGTTTAAGCTTTTGAGTTGATTGGTGATTTAACATCTTTCACTTTATTCTAACATAATGAAGTTTGATTTTGAGCTTGAAGTTAAACTCATTAGTGTTGATGCTGGATATGAACATGAGCAGATAAGGAGGCAATCGACATGGGAACTTCAGATCTTCAAAGATCGATGGAACAAAGCGGTAGCAGAAGACGAGAGTTGGGTTGATCCATTCAAACATCATTCATCAAAAAGTGACCAAAGACGAAGGACACGAAGAAACGTACGAAGACAACACCACCATTAATATTCAACAATCAAGCATCCTAGCTGAGCTTCACCCACATACACTGTCGCTTCCTTTCGACTCATATATTATCATTGCCATAGTTTTAGTCCACATCCATCCAAATTTTTTCATTGTTTGAGCATTTAATTTTGTCCCCACAGATGGTTTTTCTTTTGTATGTATCATGCTTGGTAGCTTCCTCCCACAGAGCAAAAGGAAGAAAGAGTAGAAGAAAATAAAGATAAAAATGTTGAAAGAGAAATGTAACTATTGATATAGTTGTACTGGATCCCTAATGTACTTTTGGGAGAATATGATTAGATCCTTTGGGAACAGTATGTTGGTTAACTGGTCTGTTTTTTACATGATATTATACAATCAAGTGGCTTCTTTTACACTTGTGACTTAGACCACATATGTTGGCTATAGTTTTTTTTAGTTCAACATGTGAATTATGAGGTGCTGGGCAGTGAATTACATTTTGTGCTTTTGACTTCTGAATTACATTTTTATTTTCTATATGTATGTATTTTATGAGATCTATATAATGGAGAAGTTTTATTTTTCTTATTACTTATTTATATTCATATGAATATATTAAGTTGAGTCTAACTTATCAGTATTTATAAGTGCAAAAGATGAGTATAATACAAGTCTTGCTCAATTTCAAAGCATGCTAAACAAAAGAGTGCAAACACAAGAAATGACAAATATGGGTGGAATCCTCTAATTATGCTACATGATGTTTAGAACATCGATCGAATAATTCAACACGTAACGAATGTCATCGTATCCGAGCATGAAAAAAAGAATTATATAATAAAATTTAAAGCACAAACATGATAAGATTATAACAAATAGGAAAATGATGGAATTAAAGAGCAAAAAGAACGGGAGAACTTAGGTAAAATCATCTCTATAAAAGAAAAAGAGAGGATGTATGCAATACTTACAAGGTAGGAAGTAATGTTTACGATTAAATCACTCAACTACAGAAGATAATGACATGAGGTAATGAAATAAATCTTCAAATAATCTTGTGTCGTTAAATCACCTGTCCTAGAGAGTTGGCATAATTAGTTAAAGACTTTTTTTTTTGAAACAAGGTCAATTAGTTAAAGACTTAAGTTTAGAGGGAATGATATTCTCGAGGTCCAAGGTTTGAGACCTATTTATAACATTAATTTATAACGGTCACCAATTATCTTTAACTCTTCTAATATATTTCAAATTGACTAATTAAATGAGCTATTATAAATGAATTTTTATAATCTTTCTAGAGAGTTGACACAATTAGTCTACGTACTTCTAATTTTATTTTGATTCTTTTATTTTTAAATGTCAAATTTTAATTATTATAACGATAATAAAGCTAAAATTTAGTATTTGTTGTTAATTTATTACTATATTTCATTTGTAAATTTTTTCTTATTATTTTTTCAAAATTTTAGATATATGGTTACATCAAATATTTTATTAAAAAAAATGAGGTTTTTTTATGAATTAAAATTATTATTCATTGATAATTTTTTAATGAAATAATTCATTTTAAGATCAAATTTTCGAAAGTATAATTAAATTGGATTACAACTAATTTATTAAGCCAACATGTTATTGACTTTTTCCATAGAGTTAAAATTATTATTAGAAAAAAATATTTAAATATTGATGTTAGGCGAGATTAAAAGATAAATTTGATGAAATTTAAAGTAAGATTTAATAAAATTATTTTTTTTTATAAAAAAAATAGAGATTTGATAGAAGATTTGAAGAGTGGTTAAAAGGAGTTGAAGAGTGATTAAAAAAGATTGAAGAATGATTGTTTACTACAAAATACAAACAAGGGGTTGTTGAGGAGTGGTTTTCTCATGTTAAAGAACATAGCCTAAATGAATTATTACAACTCCTCGACAAATAATCGTATCGAATGCAAATTTAAATTTCTAATCCGTCAAAATAACCTCCTCCATAATCCAAATACCTTTTTGACTTGTTTCTTTCTTTAAAATAATATTTTTTCAAGCAAATTATTTTTTGCAATTCAGGGTCAATCTTCTTCGTCTTCCCATTCTTAATCTCAACAAATTAGTCCTTGATTTGAACACGGCGTCACAAACAGGCAAGTTTCCGGCTAACCATTCCGATTCGAAGTGAGGAATCTTTTTTTTCTTCTTATTTTATCTATTAATATCTGTTACAACTTCCAAATCCCAATTTTTTATCGGCGAAACCTAAAATCCAATTTCCTTAATCTACCCATGAGTTCGAAACAGAGAATTTGAAGCGAATCGGTGTATCTTTTTCGAAGGCTTAAATTCCAATTTCTCTTTGTTTCTACAATGCAACTAAACATAGTACAGATTGTTTATGTGGATAGGGCAGTATGTTTACTTATGTTAATTCACACAACTAGCCATATTTAGTAATTATGTTGAAGGGGTTTTTGTTTTTGTTCATTCTAGGAGTTGTTTTTCTTATGTGAGTTCATAGTATAAATGTTTATGTTTTTTTTGTTCTTTTTTCAGATTCTGCTTTAGGGTTTTTGTTTTTAGCTGCGGGATAATGGATTTATCCACATTGAATCCTGAACAGCTGACTGTATTAGGATCTGGATTCTGTGCGATGTTGACTATGCATTACACTGTTCAGTTATTGTCTCAGCATCTCTTTTACTGGAAGAATCCTAAAGAGCAAAAGGCCATAATCATTATAATATTAATGGCCCCTGTGTATGCAATTGATTCATTTGTGGGTTTGCTAGATATCAAGGGGAGCAAGGAATTTTTTATGTTTCTGGATTCTGTTAAGGAATGTTATGAAGCTTTGGTGAGTTTTTTTTTTTAACATGGTTCTGTTTTTCTTTGCCTTGTGATCACTCTTGTTGGGTTTTATCTTAGTTGTCTCTATGTTTGTTGAACGACAGGCAATTGCTAAGTTCTTGGCTTTGATGTATAGCTACCTGAATATATCGATGAGCAAAAATGTTATACCAGATGAAATCAAAGGGAGAGAAATTCATCATTCGTTTCCAATAACACTGTTTCAGGTATGAAAATGTCATGTATTGCATGTTAATTGCTAGATTGGACTCTGCACAATAGTACAATACTGTTTTCTTCTCGATTTTTTATACTTGTAACTCGTATTTGTGATAAAACTTGTCTGTTTAATCACTTGCAGCCTCGAACTGTCCGTTTGGACCATCGGAATCTATCGCTTCTCAAACACTGGACATGGCAATTCGTTGTTATTCGACCCGTTTGCTCTATTTTGATGGTAACGCTGCAACTATTAGGAATGTATCCCAGCTGGTTGAGATGGACATTTACCATCATCCTGAACCTTTCCGTTTCTTTGGCAATGTATTCTCTTGTTGTCTTCTACCATGTTTTTGCCAAGGAACTTAAACCACACAATCCATTGGCCAAGTTCATGTGCATCAAAGGAATCGTATTCTTCTGCTTTTGGCAGGTAAATGGCTAATTCAGATTTTTTTTGTGTGAATAAGCTGATAGGATCCAAGATCTAGAACAATAACATACTATTGAATATAGAAATATAAAGGATAAAGGGAATACAAACTAACCAAGTTAGATAGGAACTTGGAAGTTTGGAACCACCCTCTCTAGAGAATCCTCTCTTAAACCCAAAGTGTAATCACTCAAAATACGCACATCCTTCCCCCTCTCTGACCTCTCTTATTTAGAACCAACCCATCTAACTAACTCTCTCACTGTTCGCTCATATGCCTCTATAATATTCATTAACTCCTCTAAGGCCAAGCCTATCATAAGCAAGCTTGTGCTTCTTTTTTTAACAACACCCCCACCCCAAAAGAGAAGTTTAAAACAACATGAGAATGAGAAAACAATCAAATGTAGCACCAAAGTCAAACACACAATGCCTTTTTATTTTGGTAGGTTTAGTACCAGGGAAACCATTGTTTGGACTTCACACGTTTTTTTGGGCATTTTGCATTTTCCTTGCTGTCCTCTGGTGTTTATGTTTACTACTTCACCGGTATTTCGGGGTGGTTGTGATAGGGAACGGAACGGAAGGTTGTTGCCTGTTGGAGCTTTTAGTACATGTAAATTAATTAGCATCTACGGATTTGTCTCCTCCATATAGGATCCTTAAAAATGCTCAATTAGAAATATCTGTGCATTCTACCTATATGAACAAACAGCGACTCATCTTGAGCTTCACAACTGGTCATACTAGTATCTTTTCCATGTGTTGTTTGGCTTTTCCTTAATACAAGGTAGCGAAGTAATTTTCAAGGAGCGTACATCAGATAACCAGTCAACAAAGATCCATAACAAAATTTTAGCATTCAGCCAAATTCACTTAAATCAGTAGAATACAGACGACCATTTTGTTATTTTTAGCAGAACCTAGATCATTCATCGTCAGTACACTTTTGGCATCTAATTGTTCTATTTTATCTCTACTCTCTGAATTCCCACATGGCAGTTTCTTCTTTCTTGTGTCCATTGAATTAGCTTCACTTCAATCCTAACATACAATGATTATGTTACTGTTCTCACTCTGTCAAGACACGCTGTTCACTTTTCAGGGTGTAGTGCTAGACATACTTGTTGCAATGGGCATTATTCGGTCGAACCACATCTGGTTAGACGTTGAACATATCGAAGAAGCTTTCCAGAACGTGTTGATATGTTTAGAGATGATTGTCTTCTCTGTTTTCCAGCAGTATGCCTTCCATGTTGGACCTTACAGTGGAGAAGTTGAAAGAAAACTGAACATGAAGAAGAATGATTGATTTTGGAAGTAAATTTCATGAAAATGGTGGGGTCTAAGGTCTAGGCTTTCTTTAACCAAGAAATGGGCTGAAGTTGACAAGTCTTGTATTATAATGAATGGTTCTTATATCAACCTTGTGGAAGATCTTTCTTGGCTCACTTTCAGCTTGGTTGACTTCAACAGAAGTGGAAACAGCAGAATTTAGACTAGAAAATATTGTTGTTGAATTCGTGAAATGGCCCATGAAACCATTCGTGGAAATTAGCCTGCAAGTCTGGTGAGTTTGGAATTGCCTTTTCTAATATAGTGCTGTTATATAGACATTTTTAGAAGGGGATAAGTGTATAAATTAAGTACCTGCGATGTGCTTTTAGAACTTTTCATTGTATGATTTGAAACTATGTTTTTTTATAAGCTAAATTTATAGTAGTATCATGTTGTTATTTATATCCGTGAATGTCATGGTCGACTTACGCGCACTTCGACTATTCTTATAGACATAATGCCTAACCCCACAAATTGGATGTTAAGATAATTGGTAGGAAATTAATTTTTTAAGTAGGTCACCGTTTACTAATATGTTTTTTATACTACAAAGTTGTGTAATTATTCAAACAAAGAAAATTAAGGTTTTTTTTTTTGAGTACATATGGGAGAGGGGAACAAATACCGATTCTCGAGATCGAACCTGTGATGCTGGTGTCGAACTGGTTTACTATCAAACGATGAAATTATTGTGTCAATGACCCATTCGGTAGAAAATTAAGGTTAATTTAGGGAGAATTAGTAAATTTAAGTGAACGTAGTCCAACAATTATTAGCTTACATCCTCGATTTATATTACTTTCAAATATTGTTATTGTTATTCTTATTATTTTAGTTCAACTATAATTGAGAACTAGAAATTCAAATAACATTTTAGTAATGGGAACACATTAATACTCTTGAGCAACTTACTCGTTTTGGCACTTAGTAGAACTAGTAAACCTAAACTTGAAAAAACTAGGCGAGTGACAGCATTAATATAAGCTGGTGGGGGAGCCTGCACTGGCCGACACGTGGCAGCCAATAGAAGTATTGGCGGTGAATCAGTTAAAACAAAATTACCGATATTACATTTTGAACCGTTATTTTCCCACCTTTTGTCCCTTCCTACCGGTTTCTTCTCTGGTGGAAGATAACGGCTCAATGAGGTTTAAGCTTTTTTTCTCGTCCGGTCCGATCCGACGTGTCGTCCTCGCCTGATTCATCTCCGTTTCTGTTGGCAATTTCAGGCAACGGGACTTGTGGAAGGGTCGGTGTCGGTATGTTTTCTCTACTGCCCTCTTTCCTTGTTTTGGTTAACAAACCATTTGTCGTTATCTTATAAATGCATCTCAAGAACAATGGTAAAATTGAGTAGAAAGTTACATCCCTACATAGGGTCATTAGTATAAATTCTCTCATCTCAATCATTGAATTGAATATGTGTATATAAGATACGAGTTACTTCTTTTATTATCAATTCGTTTTGAGTGGAATTCCATATTATTTTTAGATTTTAATATATTGTTTTTGTATGTAGACTGTTTGGTTTGAGTATTTTTTAAAAAATATTTACTTTCTTTGAGATTATAACAATTTGAAGTGGGGGATTCGAACCCAAAATCTCTTTATCTCTTAGCTAATGTTGGTTTAAGTATTAATGATGAGAGAAAAATGGAGAGTTTGACCAATTGTATGAGTCGGTTGGTCTCTTGCTAGGAGGTGTAGTTATGGGCAGTGTAAAGGTCAATTAAAAGACCGTTGTGGTGACGATCATCTAAGTGTTTGAAGATAAGTTGAGACTTGAGATAGTAAAATGCCTACAATAAAGTGCAACTTTAAGTGTAAATTTTGGATTGGATGCTGATAGAGGGTGAATAATTGAGTCTCATTAAAGTCATGTTTCTCCTATGTATAAATCATATTAGATTGTATTAGAAATCATGATTGTATTTGGTGTGGCCTCCACTACTATCTTATGTGAATAAATATACCTTTCTCTTCTCAACAATGACTTCCATTCATCTTTTCATCAAAGAATGCCCATCTTTAATTAATTAGATGTATCGCCCCCAACCTCATTTTTATTGGCAAGTTTTATGTTTGGAAAGCAAACAATCCAATATTCTTTCATTAAAAAAAACAATATTCTATGATTGAAGTACTTTTTTTTTTAAGGTAGATTCAATCAAATTTAACATTCCATTAATAAAATTGTTGTATATTCATCCTTATTCTTTTTGTCTACTCAACTTTATGATTTGGAAAATATGATTTTCAAGTTGGCTGATCCATTATAGTTGATATGAAAGTGCCTACATTCAACTCATCTTATAAAAAGTATATTTCATCTCATGAAATACTACCTCAAATATAAAATTAAGAACAAAAATAAATGTTTTCAATGAAATATACACCGTAATTAAAACACTTGAGTACATATAAATTCAAATTCATCATTAAAGAATTTGTATTGAACACACTTATTTATACATAATTTGAATTGTATTCGGTTAAGAAAAATTGGTACGTTCAACCTTTATTTTTTTTTTTTTGAACAACAACCAATTTTCATTAAAAAGAACAAACATTACAACCTAAACTTCCACTGTAACCACAAACTGATCCATCTCCACAACTTGGAGTGTGACCACCCATGAGAAAAGAACCAATAACAAAGTCAATCCCACCATAAACATAAGCTTTTCGAACAATAGTCTTAAACTCATGGGAGTATCTAGACTCCACCTGAGAAGACAACCAAACTATCAAATTCATAAGAATTTTTTGATAGATTTTGGGAGGTAATCTAATATCCATATCCATGACTGAAGAATACGACCCCGCCAAAATGAGTGGAAAATGGATAATTTTCAAAAGAAAAAATCCTATCCCCTCTCTCGAAACAACCTCTTTTCTACAATAAAACCCACCTTTATCAACTGGTTCAAATCTTATGCGCATCGGCAACCACGCATCCAAGACCACAAAAGGCAATCCAACAAATGGGCAACAAACTAAACCCAACCAACTGAACCCACTTCAAACAAAACAACCTAAACTTGAAATAGAAAGGAACTGAGCTACAGCAAACTGAAAAAAGCACAATAAAAACTACTATCCTATGAAAACTAGCCAAAAGTAGCTTAAGAAAACTAAGTAAAAAGTCTAAAAGCATAAAAATTTGGCGTTGAAGCTTAAACTTCGGCCTCCATCCCTTGGACCAACCAAACTGTAAGCATGATGGAGATTTGTCCTTATCTCGAGCCCAACAATCGCCACCCGCTCTACTATTCTTTCGACACATGTCCTCTCCTGCCACACCACCCCTTGTCTGAAACCGCTTTTGTCCTTGATCCTCGATTTCCTGTCATCGTAAGCGAGTCTTTAGTATCCATTCGAACCAGGCTCCGCCGTGGCACAACGTTCCTTCTTCACTATTTCGAAAAGATCGATCCAGCGTGCACACCATCTGGAAACAAAACGGCTCATCAGCTACCCCGCCTTTCCTCTTCTTCTTCGTCCTTCTCGACCACTCTTCCTCCGACTCTGATCTCTCTTCCTCAAAGATCACGCTTACAAAGGGGAAGCCCCCAAACTTCCTCGACTTGCCCTACTGATCTACCTCTGTCAAAAGGGAAGACCCCTTTTTCCTTCACCTCATTTCTCGACTGAGCAGCAAAAAACCCCCCAAACTTCAGCCAAATAACATGCCCTTGATGGATCTTTGGAGGCCCAAACCTAGAACCAAACCCCTTTAGAACCGATCCCTTCACCGCAGAGAAAAAGAACTTACCTGAGACGATGGAACTCTCAACCGGCTCAACCAGCTTCGGGTTCGTCTTGCCCCGAATCCCGAACATCCCTAAGAGGGCTCTTTTCCCACTGCTCTCCTTCGAGCCCAAGAACGACCACTCCTCCCTCTCTGAGGGGGGAACAACAAGGTCCCAAAAACGCACCTTTTGGTGCCCGCGAACACTCTCCGATGGCTCTTCACAGACCACATCTTTGAGTCCAGAGAAAAACCTCTCTCTAAACGAAATAGAGAGAGAGAATTTCATTTTAGTTTTGGTACGTTCAACCTTATGTATTAGAACACCCAATTTATATATTTAGACTATTCAATTGTGTTTATGTTATTATTATTATTATTTTTTTAATTTTAGGTCCCATTCATAACCTAATCTTTTTTTTAGTACAAAAAAACATGATACTAGGCTAATGCATACTTGGTTTTTAACTTAAAAAAAAAAAAAAAAAAATCATGACGCCATCACTACAAAATGCCATTTATTTATTTATTTTGCTTCCGCATTTAAACACTGGGCCACCTCCAACCGCTTGTATTACTTGACTCAATTCCACAGTCCACGTACTTTCTAGTTCTTCATCACTAGCCGTCCATCATCCACCAGTTCATTTCCATGTCTAATCCAACGGCTCATATTCCGTCCCACACCGTGTCCCCACACACAGTTCCCCTATATAAATGAATTATTACCAACAAACAATCCCACACCGAATAAAAACGAGTAAATTGTTAAAATGGGTCTATTTTAAAATTATTTGTAAAAAAGGGTTGTGGCGTCTCTTAGAAAGACGCCACATGCGTTGAAAATTGTCAAAGAGATGCTCCCTTTTCCGTTCTGTTTGTGGCGTTTCTCTTAAAGTCGACACATACCTGCCTCTAACAAAATTGGTTTCTCTTTTATTTTTTATTAAAAAAAAACGTTCTCTCCTTCTCCTTCTCCTTGTTCTCTCTCCTTTTAAGTCAATTTTTTAGAAAATAAAACATAATTTTAGAAAGTTGTCAATATCAATTTTATTTTATCAATTTATATCTTATTAATATTTTTTCTTTTTTATATTTTTGTAGAAAAGTACTCATAAATATTATTAAAAGCAAGTTAGATAAATAAGATGTAAAGTTTTTTTTTTGATTGAAAATGAGTAGAGCACCTACATTCAGTATATTGAATTAATAAAATAAGTGTAGATATACATTTAATATTTATTTTTAAACTCTAACAACTATTAATTATTTATCTAATCTTTACCTAATAATCCTAATAAAGAAATGCTTTTCAAAAAAAAAATCCTAATAAAGAAAGAATTTGAAATTTTCGTATAGATTTGTTAGAAACAAAATGCTATTAGGTAAAATAAAAACAAAAAAAAATATATAGAAAAAAAATGAAATAAAGAAAGCAAGCAAGTTGAAATATTGGCAGAAAAAATATTGAAAAAGGAAGACAAGTTTGTTTGGGTTTTTTTTTTATAAAATCTAATTTTAGAAAAAAACGGTTGCGAATATCAATTTTATTTTATCAATTTTATCTTATTAATATATATATATATATGTATATATATATATATATATATATATATATTTTGAGAAATTTATTAATATATATATATATATATATATTTGAAAATATATATTTTCTATTCTCAAAAAAAAAATAGTTTCTTTTTTTATAGTTTAGTAAAAGTGTACTCATAAATATTACTAAGAGCATGTTAGATGAAAAAAATAATGTTGAAGTAGTTTTTTTATAATTAAAAAAATACAAATGAGTAGAAAACCTTCTAATTAATAAAACAAATGTAGATATATATTTAATGTATATTTTTAAACCCTAACAACTACCAATTATTTATTCTAATCTTTACCCTATAAACTAACAAAATGCTATAAAGTGAAATAAATAAATAAATAAAATAAAATATATAGAGAACACAAAAAAAGAAATTGAAACAAAGAAAGCAAACAGATAAAATATTTTTTTTTTTTAAAAAAGAGTATTTAAAAGAAACAAACATGTGAGAAAAAAAGGGGACGAGTTTGTTTGGATATTTTTTTTAAACATTTTTGTTTGGATTTAACAAAATATTTGTTTGGATTTAGCTATTGCATCTATCCTAAAAACGCAACAAGAAGTTGTTAACGTTTTCCGTCAAATTGACCTAAGTCCACATGTCCATCACATACATAGATCATTTGACTATTTTTAATGTATGTGGCGTCTCTCCAAGAGACGTCACAATCCCCTTCCACAAATTTGGTTTATAAAATGAACCCATCTGAATAATTTACCCAATAAAAACACTCTCCGTCTGTTCATCACCGGCGAAGTTTCAGATCACGACGGCTTACAAGAAGAAGAAAATAATGGCGTGGTTTCTCTCTTTGAAGGCTCTGTTAATGTTCGCCGGAGTTTTCTCCATTGCTCTGGCTCTGAAGGTCTCTGTTCCGTTGGTTTTCGAGTTTTCAGTTCTACATGTGCCGTTGATTTGGAACTCCTTGATTTCTTGCCTGAAACCTCCGTACATTTGCATTATCATCAACGGAATTATCATCTCCGTCGTCGCCTCCTCTCGCTTCAACCAGAAGGAAGCCGACGATGCCGTTGAGATTCCTTCCGAATCTACGGAGGTTTAAAGGAATCGAATGAATGCTTTTATTGAAGAATAACTATGGCTTTTATAGAGCCTTGCAAAACAGAATAACAAACAGAATCAAAGAACAAATCAAACTCCTACAAAATAGCTATTTGATAACAAATAGAAAACTAATTCCTATTAATTAGCAATAACGTTGCAGACCAAGTCACAAATTCCAACAAATTCCTCAGTAAAAGCCGAAATATGCTAAAACAAAGATCGCTTTACTCAAGTTGTCGAACTCCAAGCATGTCTCTCGAATTTCACAAATTGATCTAGCTTAATTGGTTTAGTCATTATGTCTGCCACTTGATCTTCATTCCGCAAAACACCAACCTCACACTCCCATTAGTTGATAAATTACGCAAGTAATGGTACCTGACATCAATATGTTTTGTCCTTCGATGCATAATCGGGTTCTTAGACAATTTGATTCTTGAATCTGTCACACACATGATATCGATGCACTCATTGCTTAGAACACCTAGCTCCTTCAGATTCCCTTTAAGCCAAACACTATGACATGCACTTGCGATGCGTGACCACATATTCACACGTAGATGATAGTGTGACAATTCCTCGCTTCCTTGAACTCCAACATATTGCCGCTCCATTTAGAAGGAAAACATAGCTCAAGTACACTTCCTGTCACAATATCTCGGGCATAATCACTGCCTGTGTATCCCAAAAGATTTACATCCTTACTCCATTTGTAATAAACTCCAACATCTAATGTGCCTTTTAAATATCTCGGTACCCTTTTTAGCAATCAAAGATATGTTCTTCTTTTGGATCGACCATATAACGAGAAATCAAGCAAACCACAAATGTTAAGTCGGGATTTGTTACCGTAAGATACATTAAGCATCCTACTAATTGTTTGTACAATGTTGCATCGACACTTATCTTTTTTGACTTTGACAAGACGATGCCGGGAACTATCTGTTCTTTACGGCATTACAATTCGACATATTGAACCTTTCCAATACTTCCTTAGCATACTTCTTTTAGCACGGATGAATTCCTCCTTCGTTTTGATAAACTTCGACTCCAAGGAAGAACTTCATTTTTCCTAAATCATCATCTCAAACTTCCGTTGCATTGATAACTTGAAACATTTGCACATATTCTCATCATCTCCTGTGTAAATCAAATCATCAACGTGAGACAAACCATCAACAATTTTCTTCCAATTCTCTTCAAGAACAAGGTGTGATCATAATTACTTTTCTCAAATCCTTCCTCCTTGAAATACCTCTCGATTTTCTTTGAACCAGGCCCTCGGTGCTTGTTTCAGGCCGTAGAGAGCTTTCTTCAGTCGATAAACCTTGTTCTCTTCTCCTTTTTTGACAAAACCTTCAGGTTGATCAACATATACCTCCTCGTTTAGTTCACCGTATAGAAAAGCACTTTTGACGTCAAGTTGATAGATGCACCATCCACGTTGATCTGCTGCTACTGCTACCAGAATTCTGATTGTATCCCATCGAGCTACTGGTGCATAAACTTCATTGTAATCTACTCCAGCCTTCTGCGAATATCCCTTAGCGACAAGTCTCGCTTTACATTTGTCTACTTTGCCTTCTTCATTCGGTTTAAATCTTAAAAACCCACTTGACACCGATTTTTCTTTGCTTGATGCGGCAATGTCACAAGCTCCCATGTATGATTTCTTTCAATAGCTTGAATTTCAAGCTTCATAGCCTCGTGCCACTTCTTTTCCTTTACTGCTTCTTCAAAGTTTACAGGATCGTCATTGGAGATGTGAAAAGCAAACCCTCATCGACTTCTTCTTCTTGATTAAGTGTTCACTGTTTCATAATCGCGCATCCAAACTGGCTCTCTCCTTTGTCTTGTTTGTTGTGGCAACTCTGGAGAAGATTCATCTATTTCTTGGATTTCTTCAAATCTGTCATTTGCTTCTTCATTTGAATCTCCTTCTCCATCAGTCTCTCCTCCTTCCGACTCTTCCTGCAAAGAATATTATCATCATCTCCCAAGCCAACACATCCTGCTCTGCATTTTTGTACTTAAATTCCAGTCCCATTTTGCACCTTCTTCAAATATGACATCCTCGCTCACAATTATCTTGTTTGTTCTTTGGATCATACAGCGATAGGCCTTAGTTTCATCACTAACTCCAAGTAAGACGCATTTGAAACTTCGATCATCAAGTTTGGTTCTCTTCTGTTCGGAATATGGGCATGTGCAATTGAACCAAATACTCAAGTATTCCACATTTGGTCTTATGCCCGACCACTTCTCCTCGGGAACCATGTCCTTGATTGCCTTTGTGTAATCGCGATTCGTAACATGAGTCGTCCATCTAGCCGCTTCGCCACACAACTTCTTGAGATCTCTTTCTCGGATAAAAGACACCGTACCATGTTCATGATGGTCCGATTCCTTCTTTCTCGCAACTCCGTTTTTCTTTGGAGTGTAAGCAAACGGTATTAATTAATTGTCGCTGATCCCGTTATCTTTGCGAGAACTTGTTAAATTCATTTGACGTAAATTCTCCTCCCGTCGATTCCGAGTCCACGTATGGTTGTTTTTGCTTCATTTTCAACAAGGTTTTTAAAATTTTTGAATGTTTCAAAAACTTACGATTTATCTGCAAGAAAATAAATCCATGTCTTGCGAGAAAAATCATCTATAAGCACTAACAAGTACTTTTACCACTTTGTGAGAGGTTGGAGTGATGGGTCCACAGAGATCTCCATGAATCAATTCCAGTTTGTTTGATGCTCTCCATTTGCTTTTCTTTGGAAATTTTTGCCGTTGTTGCTTCCCAACATTGCAAAGCGTGCAAACTTTGACAACTTCCTTCATTTTTGGTAATCCTTCCACCATTTGTTTTTCTTTGCATAATTTTAATAGATTTCTTGTTCAAGTGCCCATACCTCTTGTGCCACAAATCCTCCAAATCTTCATCTTCTATTTTCAAACATCTCATCAACCAATGGCTTCATCTTTGCATGAACTAGGAACATGCGATTCGCCGTCATTTGTGTGTTCATTATCATGCCCCTTTGTTGATGATAGATTCTGCAGTTCCTTCTTTGATTAAGATCACCAAGCGCTTCTCCTGTGTAGTCATCCTATACTTAGCAAATTGTTGGTGAGATTTGGGACGTAGTAGACATTTGTCACGGTTTGTGTGATACCTTCAACTTCGAATCTAACATTGCCTCTTCCTTCAATCGCCATTTTTGAACTATTTCCCAACCTTGATGAAGTGTGTTTGAAACTTTCGTCAAGCTCAATGAACCATGTTTTGTTCCTGTCATATGATTTGAGCACCGGAATCGAGAAACCAAATGCCTTCTCCTTCAACTTTACTTTTCTTTGTATACGCCATCAATAGCGCTTCTTCCTCCTCGTCAAATTCGGCATAATTAATGACTTCTTTTTCTAAACCCTACATTCAAATTGATAATGTCCTTGCTTTCCACATCGAAAGCGCTTGATGGCCGACCAGGTTCACAAAAGATCTACCTCTTCCCCGTCCTCTAGAGTAACTTCTTCCTCTCTGAAATGTCCTCCCGCCTCTTCCTTGTCCATACCTTGGTACATTCTCCACTCGCAAAACTCGCTCTTCACTCCTCTTATCAATCACCTTTTGTTCATGTACAAGCAAGGATGCTTGTAATTCATCGATCGTTAATTTGTCAATGTCCTTGGATTCTTCAATTGAGCATACTATGAAGTTGAATTTATCGGTGAGACTTGAAGTATTTTCTCAACAATTTTGACATCCTAAGCATATCTTCTCCGCAATTCCTCATGTCATTAGCATTAGACATAACTCTTGCAAAATACTCGGAAACACCTTCTCCTGCTTTCATCTCTAAAGTTTCAAATGTTCTGCGAAGTCGTTGTAGCTGAGCTCTCTTCACTCTAGCATTTCCTTGATACTTGAGTTTCATTGAATCCCACAATTGCTTGGCAGTATCTTTTTGAATGATGGTTTTGAAATACTCTTATCAATGGATTGAAAGAGGTAATTCTTTGCTTTGAGATCTTTGATCCTTGCTTCTTCGATTGCCTTTTGTTGGGCTGCGTTTAGTGCTTCGTTTTCCTTTGGTTCCTCAAAACCAGATTGAATAACACTCCAATATTCCTTGGAACGCATGAGATTTTCCATGACCAAACTCCAATGCTCGTAGTCTCCATCAAATTTAGGAACACATGGTGTAGCAAAGTTTCCTGAATCACTTGCCATTTGTTCAGTGTTTTTCCTCTCAAACACTCAATTTGTGTATTTATTCTTTCAGATCCTTATTTGCTTTGATACCAAATAAAGGAATCGAATGAATGCTTTTATTGAAGAATAACTATGGCTTTTATAGAGCCTTGCAAAATAGAATAACAAACAGAATCAAAGAACAAATCAAACTCCTACAAAATAGCTATTTGATAACAAATAGAAAACTAATTCCTATTAATTAGCAATAACGTTGCAGACCAAGTCACAAATTCCAACAAGGTTCACGAACAGAGAAATGAACTGATTGTTTCGGAAATGATAGCTATCGATGAGACAGATTTGCAGATTGAAGAAGTAGTTGATCCTGAAGCGAAGGTTATCGAGGCGATTAGATCTGTTGGAGTTGAAGCAGAGAATGAGGACAAATTCGTGATACTGTCAAATCCGATCTGTAATCCGCCGGCGAGGAAGAGATTTCCAGAGAAACCGCTCGTTTCTTCCGGATTCATCCTCCAGAAATCGCCTAAATCGAATCCTGAAGGTAATGATTAATCGATTGATTATTGATTTCGCACTTTTTTCAAAAATTGCATGCGAGCTAGGTCGAGAATTTGATTCTGATTGGCGATCTGTTTACCGGTGAAATGTTGTAGGCGGAAATGCGAAACGGCACGAGACGCTGGAGAACACGTGGAAGGCGATAACGGAAGGCAGAGCAATGCCGTTGAGGAGGCACGTGAAGAAGTGCGAGACGTGGGAGAATCACGGCCGTGAAATTAACGTCGGCGAGGTTTATTCGTCGCCGGTGAAGAAATCGGAGACGTTCAAGGACAGGGCGAATATTCAGGCATTGACGGCGGTGAAGCTGAGGAAAGAGCCGTCGCCGAGTCAGGAGGATTTGAACCGGCGAGTGGAGGATTTCATAAGTAGGTTCAATGAGGAGATGAGGTTACAGAGGGAACAGTCGTTGAAGAAACATTGGGTGAAGATGGTGAACCATGGTGGAGATAACTGAATTTACAGTGCTGTGTTGGGATATTTTTCTTCGTTTTTAAATTTTGATTGGTGCAAAATTTAGGAAATTACTTTACTTTTATCTTTAGGTGTAAAATACAAAATCTTTCAATCGTGATTTAGAAATGTTCTATGATTGCTGAACAAAGTAGAAGAAATGTTCCATAGTGGGAAGAAGTTATAGGTATGTACAAGTTATTTTCTTAATTGCTTCCCCACAAAGCTTAATGAGATTCTTGGTGTTCATAAAATTACATGTTAGTTTTTGAATTATTGCATCTATTATTTAGGTTCTTATTAGTAAGCTTACTCACATTGATAATCATAAATTTAAGTCATTTTTACCTATATTTTTCAAAATCTAAAAAGAAAGAAAAATTGCGGCTATCAATTTAGGTGAGGAAGGCGTGAGTCTTTACTAATAAGCTGAGTTCCAAGTAAAGCTTGTGAGTTTAGTTGAAAACTAGTTGATATGTATTTTGATCAAGAAGTTGTAAGTTCTAATCTTTTCCGACTTTCAAATATTAATGTTGAACTAAAAAAATTGATATTCTATGTGATATCTTTATTTTTAATTTTGTAATGGATGAAAATTAACAATAGGGATTAGATGCTTAATAAGAATTGTTATGGTTCAAATCTATCAAGATCACAATTAAGCTAGAAAGGGGTTTAAATTAGGTTCAACATAACAAAGACCAACCTCATAAATTTAGCCAAATCACACTTCAAGATAGAAAGAAACAAAATAGTTATAAAAAAAATGAAGTGATAAAATTGTATTGGATCCTTGTGTATACATTTTTCTGGAAAGTTCACAATCCAATTGCAAGCAAATTCTCTATAAAAACACATTTACACAACTAATGTACCAAACAAGAAAAGCAAAGAACATTCTAGTGCAGCAAATGAGGCAAAATGGCGTTGAGGATTGGGAAGAGAAGAATGATAATAAGAACAATGCCCAAAAGGATGGCATAACACGTCCATTTTCTGGAGCTTTTCTGGTGCTCTCGAGCTTCTTGAAGCTGCTCTGTTCCTCTTCTTACGAACGAACTCGCATGAGCCACGTGGCTTTCGATGTCGTTGAGCTGGTGGCCTTGGGCCTCGACCAGGGCCGCCATGTCGAGGAAAATCTGGTGCAGCTCGAGCAGGTTCTTCTCGATCTCCTTGACCGCGTCGTGGCGTTCTTGAATCTCTGAAATGGTGTCCATTATTTGACCCCTCCCCTGTTCTTGAATTGCTTTCTGTAGGAAGCTCTCGCTTTCTCCACTTGATATTAAGTTCTCTATTGTCTCTTCGTCTGCTTTCTGCCCTGTCACTGTGAAGTATCTGCTCCAACCAAACCATTTCATTTTTATGTTCATGTTTCATGAGTTATTGTGAATTTTATTTTCTAGTATTACTTAAAAAAAAATCATATTTATTCTCGTTTGAGAGTGTTTATTATTTTTCCTTTGATATAGTCTGAAATTAGAATTTCGCCCCATTATTTGCTTTGGGCATTCAATGAACGTTGAAGACAACAACACATTTTACTATCAAGGTTACTCCTAAATTTTGAGTCGATGACTTCCGAAAGAGTACATCTTGTGAACACCAAACCTCTACTAAATGAGGTTATGTCTTGGGAACCGAAGAAAATGTTTAAATCTATACTCATATGTGTATGATAAAAAAATCACTTTTAAATTTTAAAAATATTATGTAAATTAGGAGTGAGTTGCATAAAGATTCTAACTTTGGAATATAACTTCCGTTTCAACTTGATTCTAAAATGTTGCACTTTAGTTTTTGAATTTTAAATTTAATTTTCATAAAGATGGATTTAAAACTCAAAAAATTAAGAATGAATCTTTTAACTTATTTGAAAATTGTAAATCAAATAAAAATTATACATCGAATTCAAAGACAAAAATATACATCTCAACGTTCTTTAATATATTAATATAACAGAATTGGAATCACATTGTTTTGGTTCTATTTTCATAATCTCTTAATTATAGACACATAAATATGTAGATTGAATTATTGTATTTTGAAAATTATAGATGTTTAACTCTTTGAAAAGCTGCATTTTCAAAAAAAAAAACTTTTTAAAATGTCGCTAAAGACATGTTTTTTTTTTTGACAGCACTAAAGACATGTTTTGGTCGGTAATAAAATGGTTATTTGGAATAACAATAAATACTTTATCTACTAGTTTGAAATTCGTCAAACAAACTATGGAACATTAAACAAAAATATGAATTTTAAAGAAGTTATGAGACAAAAAGCCTTTAATCTTTTGTTCAATGAAGAATCAAAATCTATTAACACTCGTAAGAAAGTTGTTGAAAATTACCTTCGCTCAACGGTTTCTTTATACTCGGCGTTCATTCGAGCTCTAAGGCCTTGAAAATCATCCATAACATCTTTAAGCTTCTTCCCCAAGCCACTAACAACCGAGGTTCGAGTCCGATCAGCGGAAGAGCCCGGGCCGCACCCGGGGATGTTCCGGTGCGCGACATTGGACCGGTCGAGAGCCTCGAGCTTGCCTTTAATCATCTTAACTCGCTTAAGAACCTGAGCCACATCGGTCTCCATTCGAGCCCTGAGCTGCTTAACGGTCTTGGCATTATGCACAATCTTACACTCCCCATTGTCTTGTTGCAATTTCTTGTACAAATTCTCGACCTGTTTCATCTCATCCTTAACATTTTCGACATCCTCGAAAAACTTGTCCAGATTTACACTCTCATTTCCAGCCTCCAAGCTGTCCAAATAAGCTTGTTCTTTTAAATCCGTGTATTTTTTGAACGAATTTGAAAATAAGTCGTTCATTTTGTTTGTTTTTTTTTTTTTTTCTTTTACTCGGATTTTTGAAATGGGGTTTTTTGATATTGGGTGTTTTTCTTTGGGGTGAGGGAAAATGAAAGAACTAAAGTTTCCAACACCCCAAGATGGGTGGATTTGAGAATGGAAACGGTGTTAATAATGAACGTTGGAGAGGATTGAGGGAAATATCGACCATTTTTTTTTCTACAAATTACAACCACTAATTCGTAACTAAATTAGAGTTTTAAGATGGAATGAATCATGATTGTCCTTACAAAAATGGGTAAATGTTAATGATTGTCTCTTAATTTTAATTTTGTTAATATGGATCCACCATCCATATTAGTGTTTAGTTGCACTCATTTGGTTGTGGGTTGTGGTTTTTTATATATATATTATCTTAATTTGATACAATTTGAGAGGTGGAAAGATGAGGATTCAATTTTTTGTATTTTAATTAATCGATTGAATTACGGATATGAAATGGATTTCGAATGATATAATAAATGATAAAATAGTTTTTGATGTTTAAAAAAAAAAAATCAATTACAAGTTTAAGTTACAAAAAAAAGCAATCATTTTTCTAATATATAATTGAAATGAGTAAAAACATATTACAATGAATCACATAATTGGATATAATTCAATTTAACTCCACATGATAGCACTATCAAAACTGGTAGTTATGCAATAACATACTAATTAGAGTAAATTATTATTAAATGTCAAAGGGTTGTTTTAGTTTGAAATTAATTTTTAAAAGAAAATGAATAGAAATTTAATCTTAAAAGACATATAATAATGAGGGCAATTTAGGTGCAGTCATGGCTGCACCCCCACTCATGATATCACACACAATTTAATATTTTTTTATTTATATATATATATATATATATATATACACAAAAAAGTGAGCTCATGTTGATATTATGAGTGGGGTGAAGTCATGACTGCACCCAAATTACGCTCTACAATAATTAAAATTAAATATTATTAAAATGTCTAAGATTATACTTATAAAAAAATGTCAAAAAATATTTAATTTTGAAGAATGAGAAATAAATAAAAACTATACGGGGTAAAAAATATTTTCCACTATTAATTAATAAAGTAAGAAATTGCAATAGCAAGATTAATCTTATTACACACACTGAATGAGATAGTAGCTTAATGGTTTCAGTATTTGGTTGTAAACCAGTTCAACATTAGCGTCACAGGTTCAAAAAAAATTAAAAACCCTAAAAAATATGAGGCTCAATTGTTATTGGCGGGAGTCGAACCTGGTTCGTCCGTGTGCAAGCGAAAATGTTGACAATAAAACTTTTTTAAGTACAATTTTATATTGGCACTGTGTTGTTGCATACCACAGAAACGTCTTCATCTTCTTCGGATCCCCTCTACTCTCAGGTCAAAAAATTTCGCCCCAACTTCATGTTTTTCATTTCTTTTGATCAACTGAATTTTATCAATTGTTTTTGTTTAAATTTCTTTATTCCTCTACTTCCGTTTTCTTATGGGCTTAAGAATTTGAGGATTCCATTGTATAATTTGGGTGTTTGAATCAAGCTGAATTGCATTTCTTGTATTCTCAATTTCCTTTTGGAGTTCTTTTGCACCAGCCTGTAGCTATAGATTCTGTATTCATGTTTCTTCTTTATTATATAAATTGGTTTTGTAAGGTGAGCACCATTGTTCAAATCGCTTTCTCTGCCATTTTATGTTCTTTAATCTAGAGAGAATTTTAGAGAAAATGAAACGCAATTTTGCTAATTTTTCAAAACCCTTTTCTGTGGGGTCGAGGAGCTTCATACTCATGAAGGGTTTATACCTTTTTTTATTTTTTAATAAATTGTAAATTTGGTCACAGAAAAGTTAGAATTTAATCTTCTTATCCCATGGTTTTAAAAGCTACAATTTAGTTTATGATTTGGAGAAAGTTAGACTTTAGTGATGGGGTTTTTAAAACTAGGATTTAGTCCTCGTCGTTTGATAGAACCTAAAATATAGTTCATGTTGTTTGTAATTGACATTAAATTAATTACGTGGAGATAACTATACATGAGTAAATGATTCGATTTTTTTGTCTAGTCAGTCACTCTAGCAGTCATTATTGACATATGGATTATTAACTTCCACATATTTTTTAATTTGCTAACAATTGCGAAAGGCAAGAGCTATATTTTAGGTTTACTTAATTCTAGGGACTGCATTCTAATTCGTAAAACCATAGTGACAAATTCTAAGTTTCTTCAAACCATAAGGACCAAATTTATAATTTACTCTATCTTTTTCGGTGGGGAGGTGATCCTGAGCTTGAATTGTGCATAGTTTACTGTGACTATTTTAGTTTAGTAACTTCAATCTTGCAGGATTGATTGAAATCTTGGATTGAGGAAATTTTGTTTTACAATTTGTTCAACACTACTCGCTTGTGTATGCTTGACTATGTGAGAAACTTTTGGCTAGAGCTTTCTTTTTGGTAATTGTTGTAGGTTGCCAGTTTTTTTCGATTGTGGTGTAATTTAGTATATGAGCTAGCTGAATGAATTCTTTTTTAACATGATATGCGACTTTATCCGTGACAACATTGGAACCAGAGTGGTAGTCAGCTTGTATCAGTTATATTTAATTCTGGTCATTGCTTTGAACTATAATCTTCTTTCTTTTTTAGGCATGACCCACCAATGAGAATATGATTTATATCTATGAGACCAATGTTTGATGATTAAGTGCATCTCCAATCCGCTGAAAATGGCTGTATCTGGCGTTATTCTTGATCTGGATGGCACACTTCTACATACAGGTCCTATTGATTTCTTAACAATGTAGATAGTATTGCTACTATGGCGCTATCGTGCTTGTATCTACTGATATGCCTGTATATTTTTTTCTTTGATTGACCCTTTACACCATTTTGACAGACAATCTTTGTAACATTCTGATAGAATCTACTACTATTATTATTAAGAACTACGAAAATCTTTCGAGAGGATCTCTCAAAGAGCCAACTACAAAGACGACAACTGTTTGAATAGCTTCCTAGAGGCCTAACATCTCCTCTTTATAGTAAACCTAAGATTTAACCTAAATAAGTAAATAACCCTATTAAGGCCCAAAAGCCCAATACAACATAAATAACAAAACAGAATTACAATGAATAAAACCATAAAAAGGATTCGTCACTTCTTGGTTCGCCTTGAGTAAACTTTCAACGAACGCGGGATCGTATCAATACTTCCCCCCCAAAAAGCCACCTTGTCCTCAAGGTGAAAGTCCGGCGTCAGTAGCTCGATATCGCTGAGCGGACTCCCGGGTAGCATCATCAGGAGTTGACCCCTCCCACTGCACTAAAATCTGGCGCGACCCTCCATCCTGTGGAGACTCCCGCATGCCCAAAACAGCCTTGGGACAAACCAGCACGCCTAGGTCATCGCCCACCAAGGCCGGTGTAGGGAAAACTAGGCGAGGAGAACCAACCGCCTTACGCAGCACGGATACATGGAAAACCGGGTGAATCTTCACAGTCTGTGGTAACTCCAATCGGTATGCAACTGGCCCCACCCGAGCTAACACTCGATACGGTCCAATAAATCGTGGTGCTAACTTGGGGTGCTTAAATTTCGCCAAGGAAGACGGCGTAAGTAGACTGGAGCTTAACATACACCAAATCGTCCAAATCAAAGCCCGAACATCCCGGCGTTTGGCATTAGCACGATCCGTCATCAATCGTTGAGATCGCAACAAGGTAGCCTTAAAGCTTATCCAACATCCTATCACGTTCCACCATTAACGAATCCACGGTGGCAACCGGCTAGCCCCATAATCGTACCCCAAAATTGGCGGTGGAGAACGCCCATAAACAATCTCAAAGGGTGTCATACCAGCAGAAGAATGGTACGACGTATTAAAGCCGAACTCGGCCCATGCAAGCCATCGATACCACTTCGTCGGTGTGTCAACACAAAGCATCTTAAATAAGATTCCAAACAATGGTTTCACGACCTCGGTTTGACCATCCGTCTGTGGATGATAAGTGGTATGCAACGCCAAGCTGCGTTCGAAGCCTTGAACTTTTCCTCCCATAGCGAGGCTAGTGAATATCTTGTCACGGTCCGATCACGATACTCTTAGGTACCCGATGCAGCCGGACCACCTCGCGGATAAAGACACGGGACATCGTGAGAGAAGTGAATGGGTGTCGAAGGGGTATAAAATGAGCATACTTCAAAAAGCCGATCGACCACCACAAAAATAGTGTCATATCCTCCTCAACGAGGAAGTCCTCTCCACGAAATCCATAGAGATGTCTTCCCAAACTCGTTCGGAATCGGTAATGGTTGTAATAAGCCCTGGGACAACGACAAATGTTTCGCTTGCACGCAAAGCCGAGCACTCGGCCACAACGCACGCGTACACGAGCCTTCATGCCCGTCCAATACACCTCTTTAGCCAAACGTTGATACGTCTTGAGGACCCCAAAATGCCCCGATGGCTCCTCCGTGGAACTCGGTCAATAACGGAGGAATCGTAGGAGGCGTCGGAGGTAGCACCAGTCGACCACTGGTACAATAACACATCACCCCGACGGAATAACCGGTGGACTCGCCTCACCGGCAACCAAGGCGGTATAAATAGCCAACAACTTCACGTCTTCCGTGCACTGCTTGAGTGAACACTACAGTATTAACCCCGCCACACAACTCAACATGCTCAATTCTCCTGCGCACGCATTCGAGAGAGCATCTGCGCCTCTGCTTTCTAGGCCCTTTTTATACTCAATGTGGAAATCATAACTTAGAAGCTTCGAATCCACGTGATACTCCCCATCAACCACCCGTTGTTCTAACGAAACTTGAGGTTTTTTGGTCCGTCACGGACGACAAAATGATGTCCCATAAATACGCTCGCCAACGTTGTCACGGCAAATCGATGGCCATCACTCGCATGGCTCATATCACGAGACTTCACGCGGTGGGTTATAGGCAAGGCTTTACTAAAATAAGCCAATGGTCGCCCCTCGCTTTGCATCAAAACGGCGCCCACCCCGATCACAGGAAGCATCGGTTTCCACAACAAACAAGCGATCAAAATCGGCAATCGTAAGACGGGCACACTACTCATGGCATGCTTAAGTCTCTCGAAGCAATCCTCTGCCAGCGGACTCCATTCAAACTTCCCTTTTTCAACAATCGAGTCGGTGGAAAAGCCATCGATCCATAATTAGCCACGAAACGACGATAGTAACCCGTCAACCCAAGAAAACCCGTGAGGTCCTTAATGTTTCGGGACTTGGCCAACGTAACATGGCTGCAATTTTCTCTGGATCGCGGCCACTCCTTCCTTCGAGATATAAAATGCCCCAAATACTCAATCCGGTTTAGTCAAATGACATTTCTTGGAATTTGCTACAAATGCATGGGCACATGTAACGCTTCAAAACTTGAACTAAGTGCTCTTTATGATCTTGGATGGACAGATTTGTAGATCAAAATATCATCAAAAATACGAGCACAAATCGGCGTAGAAACGGACGCAAAATCTCATTCATAACCGATCGAACGTAGCAGAGCATTTCTTAATCCAAAGGGTATGACTACAAATTCATAGTGGCCTCGTGAGTTCTAAAAGCCGTCTTATGTACATCACCGGCTTAACACGGATCGATGATAACCCGCCTTAAGGTCAATTTTGAAAACATCGCCGCTCCATGCAAATCATCCAACAACTCGTCAACTAGTGGTATCGGATATTTATCGCATCGTTGTTCGATTCGAGGGCTCGGTAGTCAACACAAAAACGCCAACTCCCGTCCTTCTTTTTTACCAACAAAGCCGGGGTTTGGAAAAGCGGGCTCGTGCTAGGGCGGATAATTCCTGCCAACAACATTTCCCCACTAATCGTTCAATCTCATTCTTTTGATATCAGGTACCGTCACGGACGTACATTTACTGAGAATCCTTGCCGGCCATTAGTTCAATAGCATGATCACAATTTCGCGCGGGGGGTAGGTCATCAATGATTCAAAACCGGTGAAAAAAATGAAGTACAGAGTGCGATTCAGGTACCGAGACAGATCTGGTAGAGCTCCTGGTCTGCTCGCGCCGTATCGGTGCCTCGAGCATGTTTAACTCGACCAAGAGTCCTTGATCCTCTGGCCGTAAGGATTTCATCATGGACTTTAGTGAGACTTGGGCCTTGACCACCGTGGCTCATACACAGTAACTCGACCTTTCCAAGTCCTAGTGTGAATTGCATTTTTAGTGCACGGTAGTCAAATTCGATTTTTCCCAACGTCGCTAGCCACACGACGCCCAAAATCACATCTCGCCTTTGCCCGATGGTAAAGGCAAAAATCGTTCACTATTCGCACTTTGGCCAACCGAAGTTCCACATTCTTACATATGCCCGCCCGTTCTCACGTAATCCCCAGTCCCCAACATAATGCTATAATCATCGGACGGCTCCACATGTAATTTCAATTTAGCCACAATGTCATCGGATACAAAGTTATGCGTGAGTAGCCCGCTATCAATCAATACAACTACTTCGTGCCCGTATTGATCCTGTCACTTTAAGCGTTTTTGGGAGCTCGATCCGCCATTGAATTCAAGGATAAGCGCTTGCTATATTCGGTGTCTCCCAGTGTCCTCAACACTCTCCTCCTCGGCCCCATAATCCTCGGGACTCATCGGTTTCGTCATCTCCCGGACAATCCACCCTATCGCGTACTACAAGTATCTCAAGTGCTGCAGCTCTTTCTTTTTACAACGGTGTCCCTAACGAACTTCTCATCGCATCTAAAGCCACGGTCCCTTATCCTTTCGTATACGGATCTCATTATCCGTAAGTCGTTTATAGGAAGCTGCAGGGTGAGGGTATTCGATGGTGTTGATCGGTTGGGAGTGAAAGCGAGAGTTCTTAGGTTTGATCCTCCCGCCACCTTCTGCACTAACCGTCCCTGATCCCATCTCGGATTTAACCACTCTTTGAGATGCCCCCTCCTTTGCTTGATTTCAAAAGCCAGTCATCCTCAATTACACTGTGCCATAAACTTCTTGTCCTGAATTCCCACGGGCCTCAAACTTCCTCATCTCACTCCTAATTTCCCCCTTGGACCACTCTCCCATTTCCCTTCCAAGGCACTCAGATCGATGTCGCTTATACCTTTGGCATATTTTTCAAACAACCAAATGATACTCTCTTACGGTCCCAACTTGCTGCGCACTCATCAAATTAGCATATTTATTGTCATTAATCGTCGCTTGGAAACGATGCAACAACAATTCTCGGAACTCTTCCCACGAAGCAATTGGCGCCACGGTCCTCCTCATCTTTAACCATTCTAGTGCCTCTCCTTCCATACACAAGGTCTGCGACGTCAACTCTTTCGTGTGCCGTCACCGATTCACCCCAAGTACCTTTCGACGCGGCATAACCATCCTTCAGTGGTCCTCATCCGCTAGCCCTTTAAATCTGAGCATTTCCAACTTCCGTAACCTCCTATCTACCAAGGGTCCATCTCGACCGCTTGCTCCCGGTCCTTCAAGCGCCACAAATGACCACTGTCTATCTCTCCAATCCGTCCGCTCTCCGTCTAGGTTACAACCATCCCAACCCCGATCGTTCCAACCGTGCGCGCTATCGGCCGTTCATAACCGATCGCGCACTCTCCTTCCTCCGCAACCCCGTCTTCCCTTCCACCGAACCGAGAATACCCGGCCGATCGACCCGGCCCATCCGACTACCCCGTCGGCCCATGTCTGAAAATTCTCCCTCCGGTCCAACCTGCGACCGAACCAACTGCTCGGTCCAGCCGACCCCGGCCCGACCTTGCCGCGCGCCCCACCCCGACCTTCACCGCTTCCAACTGCGCCCCACCAAGCTCGCGCTCGCCCACGCCACCGTACGAGCCACCCCGCTCGGCGCACGAGCCCGCCCGGATGCCTCGCCGCTCGCGCCGCCGGGGGCTCGTCGCCGCCCCTGTGTCTCACGACGCCCCACTCACCCGGCCGCCGCTTCCGCGCTTGGGCCCCAAGACTTCGTCCGCGCCTCGCCCAACGCGCCACTTCCCGCACAAGCCCTCTGCTGCGCCGCCGCGCACTAACCCCGCCGGTCACCTCGCGGGCCAGACCCGCCGCCCGCCACGCTCGCGTCGCCGCGCCGATCGCGGACCGACGCTACCCCCGCAGTTCGACACCCACACACCGCTCGCCCAGCCCCGCTATAGCCCCCCATCGCGCCCACCTCCTCTCCGGACGACCCTCCTTCCGCGCCCGACTCGCCTCCCCCGATGTTAGCTCGCGCGCCCGTACGGCCACCGCGCCCCTCTCCTCGCCCGACCTCAATCGCCAGACCCCTTCCCTTGTCTCCTTGCCTTGCTTCCATTAATACCGCGAGCTCGGGTTGATCATCTCGAACTTCACATCCTGCTGTTCGAATTTCAAATCCATCTTTTTCCCCAAACGTTCTTCAAGCGATTCCGACCTTGCTTCTACATCCTTCAACCTCCTCGCCAATTCCTCGGACCCTTCCTCGCATTCTTGCATCCTTGTTTCCATCTTAGTGGTCACCATTCCCGGATTGGTAAATGGCTCTGATACCAAAATGATAGAATCTACTACTATTATTATTAAGAACTACGAAAATCTCTCGAGAGGATCTCTCAAAGAGCCAACTACAAAGACGACAACTGTTTGAATAGCTTCCTAGAGGCCTAACATCTCCTCTTTATAGTAAACCTAAGATTTAACCTAAATAAGTAAATAACCCTATTAAGGCCCAAAAGCCCAATACAACTTAAATAACAAAACAGAATTACAATTAATAAAACCATAAAAAGGATTCGTCACTTCTTGGTTCGCCTTGAGTAAACTTTCAACGAACGCGGGATCGTATCACATTCTTACTTTATGAATGAAATATTTTCATTTCTGATAAAAAAAAAAAGTATTGCTGAGTGCTTATTATTGCTGCACAATACTTGTTTCTATCAGTAACTTTATCGCATTAAAATTGTTGTTTAAAAACAACAAGAACAATAGTTTAGCGGCATCAATCTATGCCCATGAATTTATGACCAAAGGTCATGGATTAGAATCCCCAAATTTTTAACTCAAAGAAAAATGTTGTTTAAATTTGTGATATTTATTTGACAGCTTCCATACCTGGATTCCCTATTTTCACATGGTGTTTTATAAATATATCAACCACCTCGCAACTTAGTTAACTTTTACTATTGAGTATTGAATCTCTCTCCCTTTCAACATATCATAGCAGATGGCGTAGTGCATGACGTTCTAAAATCTTTTTTGGGCAAAAATGGAAAAAAATGGGATGGAAGAGAAGCCCAAAGAATTTCTGGGAAGACACCATACGAGTCTGCAGCTATTGTTATTGAAGATTATGGGCTTTCTTGCACATCAGCTGAAATGATGTCACAAATTTCCCCTTTGTTTGTGGAAAAGTAAACAGTTATTTTTCTTCCCTCTCTATTCTTATTACATGTATGAAATCACATCATGTTTGTCATAAGTTTTTCAACCATTTAAGGTCAATTGTGAGAGTTCTTGGTTTTAAATCATGTTGCAAATTGCTGTCGTGATATACTGTCAGTGGCAGTTCTAAATTGAAAACACTGCATACGGAATCCAAAGTGCATCCTGTCCTGTGGCAATTTCTAATATGCCTTGATGAACTGTCTTGGTTCAGTAAACTTTTAAACGACTGGCATTGTTTATAATTATCTTCTGCAAACTTCTAAATATATTTTTCAATCCATAGTTTATGGCACCTTATATATTTTGTTGTTTATCTTTTCTTAACAACTTGTTGATCTTGGAACACTGGTTTTAGCTTTTCAAAAAATTGCTTGGAACAAAATAATAGTTTTCTTTGAAATCCCAATTCACTTTTGATATTTCTTCCTGATTTTAATTCTCTTGGTAAATTGTTATTTCATTGCATGGATCGTGTCAGTCTCTCTTTGATAATTACAAGACTTCAGTCTCAGATTGTGTATTGTAATGGCTATTATTAATAGCAAATGTTTAAGTAATGGGATTTCTTGACGCATGGAGTTGCACACACCATGCTGTATGTATTTAAAGGCAGATGTAGCTATGTGGATCATAAATTTTCCTTTTAATTTTTAATTCATCATTTAGTGTTCTTTGAATACATTTTTTAAAAGAAAGTTCATGGGGTTATCGTTTCCTGATTTTTCCTTTGGCGGACAGATTAGCAAAATAGAAATTGTATTGTTCTTTTGGACTGTTGATAGTGCAAATGCAATGTCTACGACATAATCCTTGTTGTGAGTCATGACCGAATACCTTTTTTTTTTATTGGAAATGTTTTTTAGGCGTCTTTTGTAATTCCCACTTCAGGTGGTGCAACATAAAAGCACTTCCAGGAGCAAACCGGTTGATTAAGCATTTCACTAGCCACACAGTGCCTATTGCATTAGCTTCAAACTCAAGCAGGGGAGACATAGAGACCAAAATTTCTTTTCATCAGGGTATGGTTTCAGAGACTGTAACATATTTGTAGATTGAGATTAGTGATCATCAAGGCTTTTACTCTGGATTGTGATTGCTATTTATTTATTTAGCTTCTTGATTTTATTATTGCATAGGCTGGAAGGACTCATTCTCTGTGATTATTGGTAGCAATGAAGTTACAAAGGCCAAACCATCTCCTGAAATGTAAAATGCAACTATTTTCTGTTTGTAATTTCCTTCGGGTTTCTTTGCCATCCAAATATTGTAGGGTTAGACCTATATTCCGTGACAATAGTCGAGGTGCGCGCAAGCTGGCATAGATAGTCACGGATATCAAAATATAAAAAAACTATTTTCTGTTTGTTCTTTATAACTTGGTTAATAATTTTCCTTTTCAAGTAATCCATTCAGAGTTCTAACAATGCTTTCATTGATGAAGATTCCTTGAATCTGCAAAAAGGTTAAATCTTGAACCCTCAGAGTGCCTCGTGATTGAGGATTCCGTGTGAGTATCTGACTTCTTCAAAACTTTAAATATTGGAATATCTTATATGATTGTGAATCAATTCATTATATTATCATTCTAGATTTTTTGAAATGTTCAACCCCACTTGATAATCCTTTGCCTTCTGGTTTTTGGAAATTAAGATTATAAACACTACTTTTTATCTACTTTCCAATCCCAAAAAAAATTCTTTCGAAATTTAAGCAAGTTTTGAGAATTAGGACGAGAATCCAAATGTTTCTTAAGAAAGATGAAAACTATTGTAAAACAATTGGGAGAAAACAAGCACAATTTAAAAAAACTAAATGGTTATTAAATGAAGCCCAAGTTTGTCGTTACTTATAAAAGATATTAACTCACAGACTCTAACTTCTCACTCAACATGGTTTATCAGTCCAGGTGTTGAAGCTGGTAAGGCTGCTGGGATGAAGGTGGTTGCTGTACCATCCCTTCCGAAAAAGTCTCATCTCTACTCTTCAGCGGATGAGGTGATCAACTCCCTACTTGACTTTCAGCCTGAAAAGTGGGGCCTACCTCCATTTGGAGATTGTACATACCATAAACCTTTCTAACCATCTCAATTCTCAGCCTTTCCAGTTTTCTTTCTTTATTCATTAATATTTATGTCACAATTTCTTACTTCTTAACTATAGGGGTAGAGAACACCTTACCAATTAATCCTCTGTACATTGGCGGTCCCGTTGTCAAGGGATATGGGCGTGGCTCAAAAGTACTTGGGATTCCTACAGGTGTGTGAGAATTCCTTAAGCCTCGTTTGATAACCATTTTGCTTTTAATTTTTGAAATTTAAGCCTACAACAATTATCTTATCATATATTTTTTCTTACTTGCATATCTATCTCTTACCTATATTATTAGAAACCAAACCAAAATTTGGAAACAAAAAAAAAGTAGCTTCCAAAAGTTTGTGCGTTTTTTAAATTTGGTTAGCATTCACGTACTTTTTTAAGGAAAAATGGATCCATTATAATGAAATCCATTGTAGGGAATTTGAGTAAGAATAGAATAAAGTTTTAAAGACAAAAAACCAAATCGTTCTCAAACGGGGCCTTACTTTTTCTAGTTCAGGTTTTGTAAGGAAACCTAAATAATTTGAAAAATATTACAAAGACCTATCGGAACCAGTACATGATAGACAGATAAGACAGCAGATAATCCTAGTGAAAACCTCCTAGATGAAAAGAAAGCAGAAAACATGATGAAGATGTTTCCACAAACAGCCGATGAGGATAAACCCACAATCCCAAGATTGTCAAATTCACCAAGCTATACCTTGCACTCTCGATAATGAAGAGAATCGATAATAAAGAGAATCTATGGCCTCGTGCATGATGAAAAAGCAGATCAAGCCCTCCTGCCTATGTTCATTTGAAACGATACAATGTTGTAGTTGTCACCACTCACACAAGCTTTGCTTCGGCTGCAACAGATAAAAGACGAGTGCGAAGGCATTGGGAATATGAAGTTACGTAAGGTTGTGTTGTTTAATAACTTGTCTGTGAGTCTGTGATTGAGTTGACGATCCTTGTTTCGGTATCAGTGTCATGTTACGCCAAAAATGTTGTTCATTTGACCTTAGTATCAACTGATTAGTGTTATTTAGCTTAAAGGAAACTGAAGTTATCTGATTCCTGGCCTCATCTCATAATCTTAAACTTCTGGTTTTGCAAACTTGAGAGTAAACTGTAAAGAAGTGCTCTATTTTTCTCTTGAACCATTCTTAATCTCGATTTCTTCGGCAGATTTCTTCTATAGTAATACTTACAAACTTTCTGTACTTTTCCCAGCCAACTTGTCCACAGAAGGATATTCAGATGTCCTTTCAGAACATCCATCCGGTGTTTATTTCGGTTGGGCCGGTTTATCCACAAGAGGCATCTTTAAAATGGCAATGAGCATTGGTTGGAATCCATATTTCGACAACACAGAAAAGACTATTGTAAGCTTATAACAGTTCAGAATTGTTAATATTTGTTGCTGCATCACTCTCTGGTTAATATTTATATACTATCAGGAACCATGGCTACTCCATAAATTTGATGACGATTTCTACAATGAAGACTTGAGACTTGTTGTTGTCGGATACATTCGGCCAGAGGTATTACTCGAAAAATAACTTGCATGTTCTTCTAAACTGTTGTTTCATGCTCATCCTTCCATAAAATCTTAGCAAAGTAAATTCCTTAAACAGGCTAACTTTCCAAGCCTTGAGAGCCTAATAGGTAAGATTCACGAGGATGGGAGAGTTGCAGAGAGAGCTCTTGATCTTCCATTGTACTCAAAGTATAGGAATGACCCATACCTGAAGCACCATGTTGCTTAGAGATTCCTTGCTTCAGGAGTTTATAATTTATGCACCAAATTGACATTCTCCCCTATTGTATGGTCTGTACACTCTCATTTCTAAATAATTATGTATTACTGCTATCACCATGGAGGATTTAGCAATATTCATTGCTTTGATGGAAACTTTTGTTTCTTGACAACAAGTATTGGCGGGTTCTGTTGAACACAGTGAACATCCAAGTTCGAGAAAAAAGTTGCCATAATTCAACTGATATATTGATGTATTAATACATATGAGATTTGTGGTTTGAGATCCCTAAAGTATTATATTAAGAAAAACATAAAGAAAGCCACACATAAAGAATGAGATCTACTGTAAAAATTGTGGGTTTACATTCGAGTAAACCTGTTGGGCAGGGACTAGGCTACGTTTAGATTGATTTTTGTGTCATTGGCTGTGGGAATGTTTTGAAACTTGAACCATTTATGTTCGATTATGGACTATTGATGATCTATAGAAAAAATAATGATATTCTTGGAAATGCATTTAACAATTATAATGATTCTCGGTGAATATGGTAAGAGTCGTTAGCTTTTTTTTTTTTATATATATATAATAATTCAGACAAACAACTAAATTTTAGAACTATTTTTTTACTATAGAATGAGTAAAGCTCTCCTGATAAGATATGCTATCCTATGCAGGAAAAGTAAACTTTATAGTATAATATTTTGAACTATTATCAAATTTTGCCTTTAATTTTAATTTTTATATTTGTGATTGTTTGTAACTTTGTCGCAATTCCAACTTATTCGCATTTCCATTATTCTCATCTTTTTTCTAAAAAAAAATATTTAATTTTAATCAATATATTTTCGAACTAAAAAAAATTCAAATTTCTCCAGAGAAATAAAGAGCAGGTTTCAAAGAAATAAAGTTGAGATCATTAGGATCTCAAAAAAAAAAAGTTGAGATCAGCTTTTTAAAAAAAAAACATTTTTACTATTTTAATATAAAAAACAAAGTCCTCCAAGAGTGGCGCAATAGTTGAAGATTTGAGTTTTGAGGATATGCTTTTCTCAAGGTTTCAAGTTTTGAAACTCACCTATGACACTACTTCTTCGATGTCTCCAGTGCCTGGTTTAAGAATGAGCGGTGGTTACCTTATTTCAAAAAAAGAAAAAAAGAAAAAAAGTGATCTTATTTAAAAATTAGAGACTAATTTTGAACATTTTAAGTTTAAAAAAAATCAATCGGTATTTGTCAAAAGCCCAGAGGCTGTTTAAAACAAAGAAAAAAAAAGAAAAGAAAGCCCAGAAAGGAGGGGCGAGTCCGAGTGGTTTTGCTTTGATCGTCTTCTCTGAATCTTAATTTTGGCGGCAGTAACAGAACACTCTCTAAAATCGAAGGAGCTTTCAAGTTCTTGCAATGTCTGAAACAGAATCAATGGCAGTCGAGGAAGAAAAAAGCCAGTCCAATCCGACTGGGGAAGCGGCGGAACCTGCCATGAACGACGAGCAGCAATCGTACTCGTGGCCAGTGCTCCAATTCGACGCCCCTCCGCACAGAACTTACCATTTCTACAGCCAGTTTCGGACTGGTCCCAACCCTAACAACTTCTTCAAGGGCGTCAAATGGTATGTATTGAACTGGGTTTTCCTTATTTCTTCATTCTCTTTTGATCTCCATTCTCTTCAAATCTTGGAGTTTAACTTGTTCTAGGTCGCCTGATGGGTCGTGTTTTCTCACTAGTTCTGAGGACAATACTCTTCGCAGATTCGACCTGTAAGTCCTCAAGTTTCAACCCCTGGATTTTTGTCATTGTTATATTTGATGTGTGCGCGCGCGTTCTTGAATGTTGTAATACTCGTTTAAGGTGGAGATGTGAAAAACCTTAGCGGCGTGTCATGTTATGAACCTATGATGATTGTGTGTTTTCAAGACTATCGCCTTTCCTTGCTTATCTATGGCCACATGCCGGGCGCATAGAGGGTATTGTGCCTTAGAACAAACCTAGGCAAGCTCCTGCTCTCGCCTGGCGTCGCCTTCGAATCAGGCAAAGGCGTGCTTGTTGTCAACATTTTTAATGAGCAAATTAAATACCTACGGAAATATTATATCGATAATAATTTAATTTGTATTGTATATTGAATAATAACATAATTTTATGTTTTATTTTTCTTTTATTTTGTATTTTTAGTATTATTTGTTAAGGAATTGAAATTTTATGGGAATTATTTATTAGAATGTGTTTTCTATATCAATTTATGCTCTAAATATATTATTTAATTATGTATTACGTTTTGCTCCTCACTTCACTCGGGCCTCGCGTTGCGCCGAGTGCTTTAAAAACACTGAATGCAATACTGATTTAACTGCATTGTTATGCAGACCAGATTATGGCAATGATGTTCCTGTCAGCGTAGCTGCTGAAGGGGGTAAGTTAATTCGAGTAAAAAAATGGAAATATGGCTTAGTACTAGTGGAATTTGTCTTTCCTTTTTGTAATGTACCTAGATGATGCAGTACTTTGGTTTATCAGGTCAATCATGTTCTATACTCTGCAGATTCTTTTACTTCCAGCCTTGTTGTGGGTGAGGGAGAGTCGGTTTATGACTTTTGTTGGTATCCTTACATGTCTGCTTCAGGTGCTCCTTGGACACTCTTATTCATGTATTTTTGTAGCTCTCAAGCAATTTTTTTTTCCATTCTATTTCAATTAGTACAATCCTTGATGACACTGTTAATTGAATTCTGATGTGAAAGTTGGTTGACACCTTAGACCCTGTTACCTGCGTCTTTGCAAGTTCTACTCGCGACCATCCAATTCATCTCTGGGATGCTACATCGGGCGAGGTACTTATGTTTTAAGAGTTAAATATCTTTCATATATTAATTCATTGTATTATAGTAAAAAAAAAATATTCATTTCAAATAGCCTTGACTTAAAGAGTGGGATCATCACATTATGAATAATGTTTATGAGGTGAAAGATGTTCGCACGGTTGATAGTCTTTTTGCTCGCTTACCATCTAGTGGCATGAGGCAAACAAAAAGTTATAGAATGTGCATGACATATCTCATTTTTGTGAAGTGAGATACATCGTTTGGAAATAAGAGAAAATCATTTGAATTTTGCATAGATCATAGAATATGCATGACATGATGTGAATTATGTGAACAATATTAACTTTTAGTGTTCGTATAGGTATAACAATAAAGAAAACAGTATGTGTGTATTATGTACATGAAAAGCTATATCTTATGTTGTTTTGATGCTCTTCCTTATTTTCAAGAGATTATGAACTCCAAAAAGATATTTTAGTGAAATCTACTGAAAAAAAGTTGAAATTTATTTTTTCATCTGTACTGCAAAATTTGAGATAATCAGATAATCAAAGAGAGTGCCTATTGATTATTAAAGTCACTTGCGATGGTTGGTCATCAGGTGTATGTGGTTGTCGCATCTCCTTCATTGCTATGTGGTATAGTCTTACATTACCATAGAAATGCTCATTATGAGCCTTGCCTCTTTTTCTTGTTTTGAATTAAATACAAATTCTTGTATGACACTGATGATAGTTTTAGAAGTCCCGAAATTAAAATTAATGATTGAAGAAGAAGCTGGTTCCATCATTTGAAAATTGTTTCTTAACTATGTATTGCAGCTGCGCTGCACATATCGAGCTTATGATGCTATGGATGAAATTACTGCTGCCTTTTCTATCGCATTTAATCCAGCTGGAACCAAGTAGGTGGTATCTTTTCTTCTCTTATCTCCCCTTTCTATAAGGGCTCATGAACAAAAGTTATGCTGTCTCATAATGTCATCATGCATGAACCATCGACCTTTTTGTTTTAGGTTGTGGTAGTATGTGTCTAAGGTTGCCTCTGAGGTCTTTGTAACTTAATTATTAAAGATAGGTATCACACGTGCAAGCTAATGTTATGTGAGTGGATGCATATCTCAGCCTCCTCTTTGGTTCTTTTCAAAAATGCTATTGGAGTTATTATCATGTTTAATTTTCATTCTCTAATTTGCTGCAATTGGAGATACGGCATGTAATTTTTGTTTGGTTACCAATTGAAAACTTTTTTTTTGGTATAGAATATTTGCTGGATACAACAAATTGGTGAGAATATTTGATTTGCATCGGCCTGGTAGAGATTTTGGACAGCACTCAACACTGCAAGGAAATAAAGAAGGCCAAACAGGTAATTATCTTAGACTTAAGCTTACCTACAGAGACTGTTTGATGATTAAATGATTTATAAAACAGGCTATATCAACCATTTGTTGTTGACAGGTATCATATCTGCAGTTGCCTTTTCTCCTACTCACAGTGGAATGCTTGCTTTGGGTTCCTATAGCCAGACTACTGGAATATATAGGGAAGATAATATGGAATTGCTATACGTTCTACATGGTCAAGAAGGCGGAATTACACATGTAAGAGAGGTTTTTGTTGTTACTTTTTCACCCGGTTTCAATATGTATTGCTATTAAAGTGATGCTATGATTTGTCCAGATCCAATTTTCAAAAGATGGAAATTATTTATACACCGGAGGTCGAAAGGTATAAGCTTCTATGTGATGTTTTTGCATTTTGACTTATATTACATTATAACCTTTTCTTAAATTTCTTGAAGGACCCATATATACTTTGCTGGGATATTCGAAAATCTGTAGATGTTGTATACAAGTAAGTGCTTTAAAAACTGTAATGACTGTGCACTATCAGTAATATCAATGCTGTAGGAAACGCACGATGAATTTAGTATACCCAAAAAATTGAAAATTCTACTGATCCAACAAAGGCCTGCAGCTTTAATTTGCAGTTTTTTTTTTGTTTTGTATTAATTTATTTCTTTCAGCATGGTGAAGGTGTTCCTTATTCAATTAATGTGGGTTTAAGATGTTTACGTTTTAATTTTTGTATCTTGTTAAAAAATTAATATATATCAATAATGAGCAGTCATTTCTGGTTAAAAAAACGTTTTCCTTATAAATTGCCAGCATGATTTATATCATTCTAACTCACACCAATATTTCTTCTTTAGTTTGTTAAAAAGCGGATGATGCCAATCCTTTCAAGTTTTCTGGTTACTGTAAGTGATGAAATGTAGGAACCCTTATCTTGTTATTCGACTTCTTGTCACTAGGTTATACAGATCATCTGAACATACCAACCAGCGGATATTTTTTGATATTGAGCCATGTGGGCAACATCTTGGCACGGGTGGTCAGGTATACTTCAGCTTTTATTTAGATCATGATGCTCGATTATAATTTAATCAATCTTAATTTAAGTGGTTTTGTTTACATCTCGACATGTAGGATGGTTTTGTTCATGTATATGATCTTCAAACTGGGCAGTGGGTAACAAGCTTTCAAGCAGCACTAGGTATTATGTTTTCATTTGGACAAGGACTATCACTTGGTTTTGTACTGTTGCATTCTTTCTGGCTCTAATTCACTTCTTCTACTCTGTACCCTGCAGACACTGTAAACGGCTTTTCTTTTCATCCATTTATGCCAACGGCTGTCACTTCATCAGGTCACCGAAGATATGTAGGACCGGACAATGACGATGAGGATTTATGCTTGCATGGTATCCTCTTAATTCTATTTTTTGTGGTTGCTAGGTTATAAAAGTTAGCACTAGAGCTATACTCTTGTTGGCAATCCAATGTAATCCTATTGCAATCATCTATTCTTCTGTTTTGGTAAATGGTTATGCACACGTCATTGTTATTACTTATTATTGAAGAATCTATTTCGGTTTCTAAGGTTTCAAGAGTAACACTTTTGGTCCTTAAAGTTTAAAAAATGATATGTTTGGTTCTAAGGTTTGAATTTGATTTTTAATTGTTTCTTGAAGTTTGAAATTGATTTCTAATTTGTCCTTGAAGTTTTATATTGATTTCTAATTGGTCTCTTGTCCTGGTATTAAAAATAGAATTGAAAATTTTCTTAACTCATTTTACAGATACACTTTAACAAACAATGTCTAATTAGCATATGTGAACGGCCACAACATCATTCCACTAGGCCAACTGAAGTCAACTTTATTGGGAACAACTTAGAATCTAGACAAAGTAGAAATCATATTCAAACTTTGGGAACTCAACTGATAGAATCTACCACACTTTTATTAAACTACGATAATTCTCTCGAGATGATCTCTCAAAGAGCCAGAGTACAAAGACGATAATTCAATTCGATGCCTAACAATGACCTAAAAACTCCTATTTATAACCTTAAACCCTAGCCTCTAACTTACTTCCCAAGTAAACCTAATAATGACCTAATTTAATAATAAAGACTAATAATAGGCTCAAGCCCAATACAGTTAAAATAACAATTAATAATAAATACTAATATTCCCAATATTCTAAAACTCCAAGGGCTGGATCGTATCATCAACATGTCACTTTTGAACCTCAAAGACCAAACTGAAACACAATGTGTATCACACAAGGATCAAAAGTGATAGTGCATTGTTCTTTGGCTGGTCTTTTGTTTTTGCATTTCCCTTCAGCCTTCGTACTTTGGCTTGCTATTGCATGCTCCTTCCTTGAGGGAAATGGTAGAACTTTCAAGGACTTTTTCTTTACCTTTGATCGCTTAATGGATAGTATGTTATTTTGAATCCTTTTCTATGATAAAAAAATGTTCACCCTTGTGCTCGAAGTATACTCCTTTTCATTCATCAATGAAATTATTTCTTATTAAAAAAATATAAGGTTCAAAAGTGGTAGTTATGAAAACTCATGGACCAGATTGTAGAGACGAAAACGTCGAAAAGTATATTTTACCATGGCTTATTCCAAAATACTTTAGTTCTCTGATGACATACTATGATTATTACTACTCTGATGCCATTCTATGTTTCCTGCGTTTTTATTTAGGTGATGAAAATTGTGCTTCTGTTTGGAGTTTCAATTTTGCTTCTTTGGGGGATGGTGATGGAATCAACAGCGGTTGATAGCGAAATTCAAGCCAAGGTCTCTGAATTGTTATTGTTATTATTCTGTTCAGTGTATTACTGGCTTGCATAGACATTCAGTTGCAATTAGCAGTCCAACCGTGCTGCATAATTATCGTAAAATTTCGTGTATTGGAGCTCTGTTTGATTTCAGGTAATGTCTAGGAGGTACCATAAGCATATTTTTTAGTTGATGCTTGTGTTAGATTAATGTAGTAGTTATCTAAGTGCAAGGACTTTCTTGGAACGATATATAATTTTAAGGTATTCCTGAACACATATCTTGCATGACTGTCTAAGGTCCCCTATTTTATTAAAAAAGATGAATAGATAAGTTACCATTTTTATATGACAGAATGTAAAATCTAGACACATTTCTACTTTTAATGAGACTCGGACGGAGAATTATTCTTAATTTTAAATTAGGTCTATTAAGGTAAGCTGTTGTGCTTAGATAAATCTTTACATTTTTGTTGTATGGGTGAATTTGAATCCACTTATGTATTATTCGATTATCTTTATAGAAAATTGATAAAGAGAATTCCTTCTAGGTGGCATTATAGTCGATTTTAATTATAACATTTAAAAAATATATATATTGCATCTAAAATAGAATTTTTTATTTTGTTTATTTCAATTTTATCCTTTGTAACGATAATTGAAAAATTATATGATCATAGATTAATAATCATTTGTTTCACTTATTACATGAGCTTTTTCATCTTCTTATTAAGTCCACCTCAATTTATTATTATATATAGATGAAAAATTGTGATAGATAGTCCAATTTCACAAAATAATTGTAGATCTAGGCAAATTTGAATTTTTTCTGCATCCATAATTATACGGTATAATTAATATTCATCATATGATATAATTTAGAGTATTAATACATTATTATATATTTTAATACAATATTATATGTTATTAGTATAGTATTTTATATTAATACAATATTATGTATTAATTATAGCATATAATTTGTGTCAAGTATGACTTTGCTAAAAAAAAAAATTGCCTAGTATTATAAATATTTGTGTCAAGTATAATTTGTGTAAATATTTTGCTAATTTAGCCTACTCCTAAAAATATCTTTATATAAATTTCTTCATAGTTTATAGATTATTAAAAAAAAGTTTTAATGAAAAGTACATATAAATAAGAGGATTTTGCATGTATAATAAAAAAGATCAAAGTATTTCCATCTATAGCACAAAATCAAAACTAATTCATTTGTAGCAGAAAATTCAAATTGAATTCTATCACTGGTTGAATTCTATTAGTGATAGAATACAATCAATGATATACTTATTTTATCACTAGTTGAGTTTTTTATTAGTGATAGAAATCTAAATTGAATTCTATTACTAGTTGAGTGATAGAAATGGATGTGCTATAAATGAATTATTTTTAAAATTCTACTATAAATATAATAAAAAAGGTAAAATGTGATGCTCAATAACCTCAATTTCGTTTCGTTGTGGGCTGTTGACTATTTAACAGTGGAAAAAGCTCTAGGTTTAGAAAAATTTATGTGGATTAACACATTGACCAAGAGGTTATAGTCGTAATTCAAAAAGAAAAAATCGGATTAAGAGGTGGCCGAGTTTTATAAGTCGGTTTGTACAAATTGAATGATTGACGAGCGCGCGGCTGATATCCTTCCCGCGGTAACTTCCGTTTGGGCTCTGAGTCCGCTCTACAATGGCGACCCTAAAACGCCGGCGTCCTGAAGAAGACGAACATGAGGCGAAGAAATCCAAAGTTGCCTGTGATCATCATCATCATCATCCTGTGGTGCTCAACCCTGCCGATTGCGACTTGGGTATTTCTTTTCTCTCTCTCTCTCTCTCTCTCTCATACACTATTCAAGGAAGATTCCAATGGCATTTGGGGCTCTCCTCTTCTCTTTAGGGTTCTATCTCTATATCTTATAAAATTGCCTCAAATGTCCATATGCGAAAACATAAACCCTAATTACATATTTTGGCTGGATTGTTAGCGGATCTCAACAACTCTATGGAGTTTTTGTATATTCCCTGTTCACCAAGACGTTTGTTTCTTGACGAAAAGAAGCAGATAATGATTTAAGCTGAGATTTTCGAATCTGTTTCCATGTTCTTCTTTTAAATAATATGATCTAATATTGCTGTTTTGTCTCCAGATTTCAATGTTGAAGGTGATGGTCTTCGAGGATCGGCTCTTTATGACCAAGGTTTTGCTTATTGCTGGTCGGGTGCACGGGCCACCATTGGTATTACTGGTGGGAAATATTGTTTTGGCTGTAAGATTATCTCTTTACAGCCAGTTGAAATGAATGATACTGCTCCAGATCAACTACATCTTTGTCGTCTTGGCGTTTCTAGAGGGGACAGTCCAGTGGGAAATCTTGGAGAAACTAAACAAGGTTTTGGATTTGGTGGTACAGGGAAGTTCTCCAATGCTGGAAAATTTTCTGACTACGGCGAGAAGTTTGGGGTTGGTGATACTATTGTTTGTGCTGTTAATCTTGAAAGCAAGCCCCTGGCCTCTATTGGATTTTCGAAAAATGGCGAGTGGTTGGGTACTGCAATGCAATTTGATGCTGGTCCAAGAGGTTTAGGAGTGGTGGATTCTCCATTAAGAAAGCTTCAATGGGAATCAGCGTTTTTTCCTCATATATTGTTGAAGAATGTTGAGGCCCAGTTGCAATTCAGTATCGAAGAGGGGCTTGCTCCAGAAGAAGGCTTTAAACCATGGGCCTGTGCTTTGGATGATAACAATGCATTATTAGGACCTACTTTTAACAATGTAAGAGATTGTGAAATCATGATGATGGTGGGTCTACCGGCTTCTGGAAAAAGTACAAGGGCCAAGAAATGGGCAGATGATCATCCTGAGAAACGCTATATTTTGCTTGGGACCAACCTAATTCTTGATCAAATGAAGGTATTCAACTCTTACTTATTGCTTCATGTAATTTTGCCTACTGGCTACTTATCTGGGGGTTGAATATCGATCTCTCTTCCCTATTTTTATGATATACCCAGCCTGACCAAAGTTGGTTTTTTCTAACAGTTGCCGGGTCTCTTGCGTAAACATAATTATGGTGAACGTTTCGATCGCTTGATGGACAAAGCAACTGGGATTTTCAATGTACTTTTGTCTAGAGCGGCCAACATACCTCGGAATTATATAATTGATCAAACAAATGTTTACAAGAATGCTCGTAAACGTAAATTGAAACCATTTGCGTATTTCCAGAAGGTATATATTTGAATGTTGTTGCCTGATGGATAATCAGTTTTAAATGACCATTTAATTTTGTTTTTATTAGTTTTTTTTTGCTCACTCTGGGTTTCAGATTGCTGTTGTGGTATTTCCAAAGCCTGAAGAGTTGCAGCGTCGATCAGCTGAAAGATTTAAAGAAATGGGAAAGGAAGTGCCGGCATCAGCCGTGAACGAAATGTTAGGTCTGTTAATTGCATTATCTTTTTACCTACTGAAGTTTCTCCAAGTAAACATGGTGTTGCAAATAGTACAATAACTGTAGTTTTTGTTGCTTACTGTTGACACTATTATTTTAATGACAGCCAATTATATCATACCCACTAGCAAGGACATGCCTGGATCGGAAGAATATTTTGATGAGGTAATGTCAGTTGTCACCCTATGTTGATATGAAGAATTTGCATCCAAGTGTAATGATATTAACATTATAGCATATGTCCTCTTTTCGTTAGGTTATATTTGTAGAACTTGATCGTGCAGAGTCTCAGAGATATTTGGATGGGATGAAACGTGCTCTAACATCTGAACCACATAACAACTTTACGTCATTTTCTCAAGCTAGTGCTCCTCCTCCTCATGTTTTTCCTTCATCTCAATATCAAGGTGCTTTTCTCATCTTGTTTGCCCTCTCTGATTGAAATAAAGGAACTTATTTTATTTCATTTATAATTTTTTATTTATTTATCATGTATTCATTTGACTGGTGCCTTGTTCTTCTCGCCCTGCTACCTTTTGCCACCAATCATCTAGCCAGCTAACATGATGTTTCCTTTATTTATTTATTTTTCATCTCTTTACTTATGGTCCAGTAGAGCATATTTGTTCTTGAAGTTTGTAATTTTGAATGGAAGCATATGCACACATGTTACTATTATCTTATATAAATGAGATAAGATATGGTCCCCAAGGGGTAGTGTCTCATTAGTTGAGGCTTGAAGTCTCCAAAGATATTTTCCTTTGGAAGTCTCAGGTTCGAAACCCACAAGAAAGCTTAATTATAAAATTCCTTGTTGTCTCTCCGATCTTGGCCTTGGAATGAGTGCGGAAACCTCTGGGTATGTAGTGAGGCGAAGCTCTGATTCCCTATTTATCAAAAAGAGAAAAAGAAAAAAAAGTAAAAAAGAAGCCAACATGAGCAACCAATCATCAGCGGCATCAGTGTCCCATTGCCCAAGAGGTCATAGGACCCTCAATTGTTGTAAAACTCAAAAAAAAAAAAAAGGAATTATTGTGGTACATTTTGCCACCAATCATTTAACCAGTTAATTTGAAGTTTCCTGATTATCTTTTTCATATCTTTATTGCGGTTTAGTAGAATGAATTTTTTTTCTTCTAAGTTTTCAATTTTGAGCGGAATACACACACATATGTTTAACATGTATTATGAGTGACTGTATGTTACATAAATGAGATAAGATATGAATACTTAGATACCTTTTTCAATCGAATTTTTCACGGTTCACCCATATGCTATGTACGTTGATTCATTATTCTGGTTGGTTCGACTTTATTCTGACGCCTAGATTCATCACTCATTTTTAACTCTCGTTCTTTTTCAGGTCTAAGTAGCATATCAGATGCTGGACGATATGGAAGTCCAAGATTTATTTCTGAAGTACAAGAAAATATGCGATCTCCTTTACCTAGGTTTATTCCCCCTCTCAGACCTTACGTGAGTTTGATTAACGAAACCAGGTACCCTGGTCCGAGTAGCCATCCTCCGCTTCACAGTTATCCTAGGAGTGATCCTTGCAGCAATGGTGGGCATTTCCGAGACAGTCATTATATGGGTGAACTGTTGCCAAGGGAATACACTGATGTAACTTACTGTTTGCCTCCAACGGAATACACTGACGTAGCTTATCCTTTCTCACCCACTGGTTAGTTCTTTTATCGATTGCATTCTTCTGTTCCATGTGATATTTTTCCAACAAGAAAAACAAAAGATAAAAAAAACTGATTGCTTTGCATGCAAGCGGGCATTTACATTAAGATGGAGTGTCAGTTGTCTGTTAACTTTATAGGCTCTTATTATCACAAGCTCCTTCCGAGGTGCCAATGGGTTACTTTTAAGAAGTTGATTGATCTATCAAATTTAGATACTCACAGAGTCCAATTTGTGGGGAGCTAAGAAGTGATGAGATTGACCACCTACCTATGAATTAATTTCTTATGGATTTCTTTGACATTTAAATATTGTAGGGTCAGACGGTATGTCTTGTGATATTAGTCAAGGTGCACACAAGCTTGCCTGGACATGCACGAATATTAAAAAATAAAAATCCAATTTGCTTTCCAACTCTGCATCTTACTACTTTTGTTGGGGATGGGAAGGGAGAGGAAATGAATCTCCAAATTGGCGGTTGCCTTTTCGTTCACAAAGGAAAGGAAAGTAAATTGTTGTAAATATTGCAACTTGGAATCTTGCCCGCTTTTCTTGGTTGCATGGTGAATTTGATATCTCCCAAACCAGTCAAAGAGGGCCTTGGGATTTATAAGAGATAATGGGAGATTGGTGGCCACCTATCTAAGAATTAATTTTCTACTTCTTTAACCTTTAAATATTGTTTGTTTCATGAAAATAGTCAAAGTATGTATAAGCTAGCTCGGATACTCACGGATTAAAAAAAATAATTGATATCTTCCTCTTTTTATCATGGTTGCTTATGAATCATTCTCAACTATGTGCATTCAGGTTCTCCTTATGGAACCCTGCCTCAAAGACCTACATATCAGTCTCCTAATATGCCTTATGGTAGAGGCTATGCCTTGCCACGTCCCAGGTACTACTAAGTCACCGACTGTACATGACTCCATAAATCGGATTTCATTTGCAGAGTCGAAATGGTTAATAATTGTAATTATTGTGGCACTGTGTATGTTAAAACAGTAAGTACTACCATCTTTACACCTGATGATATGATAAAGGCATCGCATCTCTGCAACTTTTTGTAGTTTCATTAGCAAAATATCAAAGTTAGATAATCACACGAAGCACGTTCTGTGCTTTGAAAGAAATGTTATGGATGCAATGCATGGATCTTTTCTAGTTTTAACTTGTGGTTATATAAAAATGGATTCAGAATATGATCATTTTCCCCCCATAAGATTCAATACTCATTTATACAAATCTGAACTACCTCTAGTAGTAGCTTGCAGGCTAGCCAGCATGTAAACACACCATAACAAGTTTTAATAACGTGTGAAGTTGGCAATTCCACCAACTTTGAATGGTTGTTAGATCTGGAACAATTGAATTTTTATTATATTGTTGAGTTCAAAGTTTTTTCTGAAACAAGGGTAATTATGCCCGTCTCTAGACCAGGCACCAGAGACATCGAAGGAGTATTGTCACAGAGAAGATTTGAACTCGGGACCTTGAGGTAGCATACTCTCAAAGCCCAAGTTTTCAACCACTACCACCACTCCTTGGGGATATTGAGTTCAAAGTTTTGCTTTCTAAAATTGATCCACTCTAGCCTACATTGGTATATAATTATTTCGAGTTAATCGTTTTGCTTATTCGTGCTATTTTTTTTCCTTCTAATTTCTGTATTTTTTTAACAATAAAAAACATATTTATGAACTAAAAAATATCACCATTTTTATGTTTTGAATAAAAAATGCTAAAATTTTATAAGAATAATGAGACACTCTGTGATGGGTTATGGGAACACTTTTTTTTTTGTTATATTTAAATGGCATAAACAGTTTGGTTTAACTTGGTTTTAAGAATAACTCTATACTTATGGATTAAGGGGTCATAGATTCGAATATTCTATTCAACTGTTTTAATCTTTACAAAAAAAATTTGTTTCAACAAAAACAAAGCTGAATTGACTTTATCTAAAAGTTATTCTCACCCAAATAATTTTAAAATATTTGCATACATTATTATTAATATAATATTATAAATACTCGTTAATATAATATTGTAGGATATTTACATTTTTTTTAGTTGTCGTATTTATAATTATTTATATACAAACTGAATTGTCAAACCGAATCATTTTTAACGTTAATCAACCTTGATTTCGAACAATTTAAATAGTTTTTTTTTATTTTGACAATTTTTTTGAACCCATAGGTATATTCATGATAATTTATGATTTGTTTTATCATTAATTTTATTAATTAAAATATATCAAATAAAATTCAATCCGTTCATTAATTTTCTTACCAAATTACGAAATGGGTAGAAAAATATTCACTTGAACACCTAAAATTTGTTTTTAAAGATTGGCAAGAGCCAAGTGATTTTTGGAACACGACACTTTGCATGGCATTGCCAACTCTTATTTTTTAGATGGCAACTTGTTTCGTGGTGTTCTGTGGTGGAAAATAAAAGTTCCATTTTATTCCTTTTTAAATATTCAATTTTAGTTATTATTATTATTTTAATAAAAATTTAAATTACATACAATAATATCCTTTTTTTTAACGTTTCCTTTATACAAAAAGCATCATTACTTTTTCTTATAAATTAGATTACATTAACATTGTTATTATTGTTTAAATAATTTCAAATAAAAATGACTAATTTTATTTTTATCGAACAATAGAATAAATTATAAAAGAAAAAAAATAATATTCAATCAAAACAAAATTATACCACATTATAAAAACAACAAAAGCATACAATAATGATATGTATTGTATGATTTAATAATGAGGTACAAATTTAAATCTAATTAAAAATTGATATAATATATGAATTCATTAATAAATCAATAGCATATAATCATCGTGGAGTTGATTCATAGTTAAAAAGTCTTTAAAGAAAGTAAATATTCAATTTAAGGTGATTATCAACTACAAATTTTTTGAAATTCAAATATTGCAGAACCAACAATATATTTTGTGATAATATTCAAGATGAATCCAAGTATACTCATCTCCTCTACGAAAAAGAAAAAAGAAAAAAAAGAATGGCATTTGAATTCAAATTTCCTAAATAATAATAAAAAAGATCATAAAAAAGAAAAGAAAAGACAGACGACTTGTGCGGCAAGTGAGTGGTGAGCATGCAGACGACTGTCAAAGCAAATCACATATTTGTTTTCTGTTTGCTGATTCCACATTTGTAGGGTTTGAGCTCAAAAAATGGGAATGCAGGGTTTGTACAGCACCGTTTCCAGACTTTTACAGGATCATCCTTCGTTTTCCAGGCTTCTTCTTCTTCTCACTCTTAGGTATCTTTTCATCCTCTCCAATTCTGCTTTTCTCATCTTCATTTTTCTGGTTCACTGTTGGATTGTCGCATTAGGTTTTTTTTTTTTTTTTTTTTTTCCCGATTGAGAACGTTGTAAGGGCGAAATGAAAAGCCCAACCATGTTCTGCCACTTTTATAGGATTTTATAGCATTGATTAATTTCTTCCATGGTGGCCGCCATATTAAGTCTTGCCTTACGTGTCTGCTTTGCCTTTCTTATGGTTTCCTTCCCCAGACGGAAGCGAATCTCTCACTGAAGAATTGAGATTCTCTGTTTTTTTTAAAAAAAATCTGTGATTGTCCTGACTAGTTTGCAGCCACCTCGACTACTGTCGAGATATACCTGTGACCCCATAATATTTGGATGTCAAGGAAACTGCGGTAAATGAACTTCTAGGTAGGTGACCACTCCATCGTTAGATAGCACTATAACTAAGAAAGATAGATCTAGTTTCGAAGCACCCCTAAATGTTACTGACCACTAGGTCACTCCCCGATGGTTCATTGCTTCATATCATATTTATTGATCTATTGTTTACGTATTACGATCCGAGATATCGATGAACAAGGTGGGCTAACCTTTTATGTACAAAATATTGGGGTAAACTAGAGAAGAACTACCAAATCTTGAGCATTTTATATATGCTTTTTTGAATTATGACAAGCATTCCATTGCTACTCTGTAAGGGTTCATTTTGTTGGAGGGCTATTACAAGTTCAATTGGGCTCACCCATTTGTGAGAGAAAAAGTTCTCATTAGGCATACTCCACGTTCAAGCTATGCCCAGATTCGATAATGTTCATCTTTAAATGTTATTTTTCCACTACGGCTTCACTCAGATTTGTATGCATTCTTTTCTGCTGCAGTGGGGGCAGCCTTGTAGCATATGCTGATGCTAGCTCAACCAATGTAGATAAGAAAAAGAAGGTGGTAGTGCTTGGAACTGGCTGGGCGGGAACAAGTTTCTTGAAGAATATTAAAGATCCCTCCTATGAGGTTCAAGTGATATCGCCTCGTAATTACTTTGCATTCACCCCATTATTGCCGAGTGTTACATGCGGTACAGTGGAAGCACGTAGCATTGTTGAACCGATCCGCAACATTGTGAGGAAGGTAATTGATTTCTCTCCATTTGACTATGTGCTTGTAGAGCTGGAACTTATCTGTGTAAGACTATTTGGCTACCATTATAAATTATTCTATTTAAACTATATTATAGGAAAATAATCACAAGGAAAAAAAGTGAGGATACTAGCTTTCACATGTTTGGGGAAAAAAATCACTCTGATATATAATTTAAGGAGTTACATCAAGAAGAGTATTTCACCTAATTCTAATGTTAGGTGCTTTACTGTAGCATGATAATCTATTAATATGAAGATGGTCTTCTTGCTTTTCGTTCGATCAGAAAGGGGTAGACATCAGATTCAATGAAGCGGAATGCTACAAGATTGATGCTGAAAATAGAAAACTCTATTGTCGTTCTAATGAAAGCAACAATCTGAATGGGAAAAAGGAATTTGTTGTGGACTACGACTACCTTGTGATTGCAGTGGGAGCACAAGTTAATACATTCAATACTCCTGGTGTTGTGGAGAATTGTCATTTCTTGAAGGTAAATATGCTTCCAACTCTTGCCCAATTACTGAGTAAAAAATTGGTTCCTATTTTACTGAGAATTACTTTTAGGAAGTGGAAGATGCTCAGAGAATTCGAAGAACTGTAATTGATTGCTTTGAGAGGGCAAGTCTGCCTACATTGAATGAAGAAGATAGAAAGAAAATTCTTCATTTTGCTATTGTTGGTGGTGGCCCAACTGGTGTGGAATTTGCAGCAGAACTTCATGATTTTGTTAACGAAGACTTGGTCAAATTATATCCTGGGCTCAATGATTTTGTAAAAATTACTCTTCTTGAGGCAGGAGATCATATCTTGAACATGTAAGATTGAAACTTCATCATTTTCCTCTGCTTAGTTCTTAATTTTTTCAAAGATTCGGAATCTGCCCGGGCCCTTGCCATTATATCCAAAGTAACAATAAAACATACTTGGTAGGACCATTAAAATTATCTTTCCTACTGCCTGAATGGAAAAAGATTATTCACTAAATTTTTATATTAAAAAATATTAACTTTCATGCTGTTGCAGGTTTGACAAAAGAATTACAGCTTTTGCTGAAAATAAATTCCGTAGAGATGGTATTGATGTTAAAACTGGATCAATGGTAATCAAAGTTACTGATAAAGAGATCTCTACCAAGGAAATGAAGAATGGAGAAATATCTTCTGTGCCTTATGGAATGGCAGTATGGTCAACTGGTATTGGAACTCGTCCGATCATTAGGGATTTTATGTCACAGATTGGTCAGGTTAGTTTATTGAATATTTCGAACAAAATATGATCGCTTCTTCAGTATCAAATTCATTCCTATCTATAGGTAATTTTGTTTCATGTGTTTAGGCTAACAGACGTGCTTTAGCAACCGATGAATGGCTTCGAGTAGAGGGATGTGACAATGTATATGCACTTGGTGACTGCGCTACTATAAATCAGCGAAGAGTCATGGTTAGTGTGCTTGTTCCCTTTGAAAGTCTTCAGTCTTTCTTTCAAGAATCGAGATTTTGTATATTTTAGTCAGATGAACACATGCCTAAAATCAATCCTACTCCGTGTTTTAAAAAGCGCAATGGCTCTCTGGAGCCTGAGGCGCAAGGCGAACCAAAAGGCGAGGGCTTTTTTACTTAAGACGCACTATATAAAAAAACACAAAAAATTTATATATATGTGTGTATGCACAATAAAAACACTTTGCATGGACATAAATGAAGTTTTAACCAAGAATAATATATAAAAACATACATGATATTCAACTATCAACCTTCATGCGCTTCGAATGACCTAGTACGGGGATCTGAAATACAAAAAACGCAAAGGAAAATTAAAAAGCCCACGAGGCGTGCGCCTTTTGGCGCCTGGGGCTTCACGTAAGGCGCCATAAGGCGCGCGCCTGGCCTGGGACAATTGAGGCGCAAAAGGTGGGACTTGAGCCTAGACGCGCCTTTTAAAACACTGATCCTACTATTTTTCTCATAATCATGTTCCTAATTTCTCATCAGGAAGATATTTCAGCAATTTTTAGCAAGGCCGATAGACACAATACTGGGACTCTTACAGTAAAAGAGTTTAAAGAAGTCATTGATGACATATGTGAAAGATATCCCCAAGTGGAGCTATATTTGAAGAACAAGCAGATGAACGAAATTGCTGATCTTTTGAGAGGATCGAAAGGGGATGTGGCAAAGGAGTCAATTGAATTAAAGATTGAAGAGTTTAAATCAGCTCTTTCTCAAGTTGATTCTCAAATGAAAAACCTTCCTGCTACAGCACAGGTCCACCATATATTCTTGACACAATACTATTTGATACTGATATTGGATCCCACAATGTAAGTGTTTTATACCCATTTAAAATGTCGTTACAGGTGGCTGCGCAACAAGGTGCTTATCTTGCCCATTGTTTTAACCATATGGAGAATTGCGACGAAAATCCTGAAGGTCCTCTTAGGTATAGGGGATCAGGACGCCACCGTTTTCAGTCCTTTAGGTACTTTTTACCTTTTTACAACTATATTAATGCCGCATTGTTTTTTGTAATTTTTTTTTTATATATGAGACAACCAACTTGCATGCTCCTCAACTAATGTTATGGAACATACTATCTTTCTGTACAACATTGGATGTCAAAGAAACTCGTAGGAAATTAATTTATAGGTAGGTGGTCACCGTGGATCAAAACCATCACCTTAACCACTTGATTCATGGATTGAAACCATCACCTTAAGCACTCCATAGATAAAAACCACCATGCAATTTTTTTATTTATTATTATTTTTTTTGTAATTTCCTCTTGGATTTCTTTGCAAGTGATCTGTATCATTAAGTTCGAATGTGATTAATAGATACAAGATAAGTTTTGTTTTTCTTCTATTCTTTTATTTTTGTTTAAAAAACAAGTTTTTTTTTTTAAAAAAAAAAAACTTTGTAGGCGTCTGATCTGTTGGATTTGTTGTCAATAAATAGTCCAGCCACTCATTTTGTTGTTATTCAGTCTACTGAGGGTGGGACCTATTTCCTAGCTACTGCTACATGCAAGCGTCCTGCTGAACTGTGATGAATGCTGGCTCTGTTATCGAAATCAAATCATTGTGATTCTTTATGTATAGCCGTATAGAACAGAGAAGGCAGATATTACAGTGTGGTGCAGTTATATTTACTGTGACATTCTTGCCATTACTTGCACCGAAGTTTTAGACAATTCAATTTATGATTTGGAACTTAGTGCATGAAAAGAATGGTATGAATCTGATTTGCTCACTGTATACTATGTTCTTGAAGGTACAAACATCTTGGACAATTCGCACCATTGGGAGGTGAACAAACGGCTGCACAACTTCCTGGAGATTGGGTGTCCATTGGCCACAGCTCTCAGTGGCTCTGGTACTCTGTCTATGCAAGGTAAAACACCCTCTATACCCTGAAACCTATCTTACCACTATCTCAAAAAAGTAAGATAAAGGAAAAAAGTTATCTTTTTTTTAAAAAAAAACAAGAAAAAAGTTATCTTCACTTCTCACTTTTTTTAATACGAGATTTTGAACCTGGCCTTAAAAAGATCTGATCTAGTGATCAGGAACTTGGAAAATTAAGAGGTAATTGTTAGGAATAAAATATCGATATTCTTGTTAGGAATAAAATATCGTTAAGATATTCTCTATGATTTATTAGATATTTAATAGGATTTGTTAGGAGATCTTTTGAGATTTGATATCTCATGTACTATATATATTTGTGGAAAGCTAATGCAAAACCGGAAGGTTTTATCTCTTTCTCACAATTTATCAGTAATAAGTTTAATCTTGATAATCATCTACCTATGAATTAATATCGTACGGGTTTCTTTGACATCTAAATGTTGTAGGATATGTACCGTGATATTATCCAAAAAAAAAGTGGTCTAGTATTACATGCAAACTAACCCAAACAGTCACATATATCAAAAAAAAAAAGAAGAGCTTTTTGGGTTCACCATTCTTAGATTCAATTTGTTCTCATTTTCTTAATTGAATATCTACTTGGAGGGCAAATTTATAAGGAGAGGAGACTTACCTATCTTTTAAAGATTGGGAGGTCTTTTCATTTTTCTAATGTGAAATCTTAAACAACTAGTACCCCATTTTCTACCCGTGATAAGGAAAATTGACAACTGATGTTGAAGTTTATGAGATTGCCTTCAGATGCATTTTGGCCTTGACTGTTTGGTGGTTTTTTTTAACCTTAATGTTCAGTAAGCAAGTTAGTTGGCGGACAAGAACACTGGTGGTTACGGATTGGACTAGGCGTTTCGTTTTCGGTAGAGATTCGAGTCGCATATGAATCACCTATGACTGGGAGTTAGCATTTGAACTTGTGGACACAATTTAGTTTACCTTATTCTTCAAGCAAACACACAAAACTTCGGTGGAGTATACAATGAAGTTGGTACAATAATAATTTTGGTAATTTTTGTCTGTTGAATTCATGAGATCTTATTATTAGCAGTGAGGTTTTTTTCAATGCTTTTCTCCTCTCTTTGCGGCTTAAGATGTAATTTGTGAGAGGTTTATACAATTGTTCCCTCTCAACATTTCTTTGAGAAATAAAATCTATCGTTTAGTTTCCTGTTAGTTTCTCTTTAGGAGTAAGAGTAAAACTGAATTTGAATCGTAGCTTCAGATTTAGCTTATGCAGATAACACAAAAACTTATTTACTTTTCAATATTTTCCTTTATAAAATAATTTTGTCTCTAATAATGCCACAAGTCAAATGTAAAACTCATCTATGCATTCATGTAGATTAGTTTCTCTTCTTTATATTTCTGTTGTGAAATATGAAAAATCATATTCTTAAAGGTGCATAATTTGACTGTCCTTTAACAAAGCTAAAAGTAACTAAAAGAGTCGGTGTCGTGTTGGTTTTAATATTTGTTAGTTAATTCAGTTTAATACTACGGTCACATTATTTCAAAATTGATATTTGACTTTCATTTATTTGTAAGTAGTGGTATTCTTTGTGATCTCTTTCCATTTGTATCGAAAAAAAAAAGCCAAAAGTGGAAAAATTACCAGATTTCTGATTTTTTTCAAATTTGTAAATATTGTGATTTTTATTTACAGGATTTAATTTGGCCGCCGCGTACTATTCTAAGCCGTTACCTTAAATAAATTACAGAATTTTTATGAGGCCATATTGTCAAGGACGCATCTCAGCCATTGGATGATCAAAGAGTTGATATTTTATTGAGCATGAAAAATTAATGGGCCTCGTATGTGCGTTATGGGGGCCCGGTACTTCCCCATTCTATTTTGGGCCCTGTGGTCACAGAGCCCACATGCTTGAGTTGACATGATTTAAAATTCAAAATAATAATAAATAAGAAATAACCGCAAAATAATAAATTTTTGAAAAAATCGCAAATACCGGTGGCTCAGTCTTTTCGTCCCTTCCATTAGTCCCATGTGAATTTTATCCAAAAGATTATTCAACTTAGTTTTTTTATTTAAACTTGTTGACTTCTTTAGCTTCAAGATATTTGGTTTTCATTTTCTATACTTTTTCAGAAAATTTTAATTTCATTCTTCTTTTGTTCAACAACTTAAAGTCTAACTTATTGGTTGATTAATTGTCAAAAGAAAAAAAAACTATTGGTTAAGAATACATATATACTAGTTGACTATGACATATGTTTAAGTTAATGTTTTTTTTGTTAATCAAAACAAATTACAGCTAGTTTGGTATGAATTTTGTCGTTCAAGCTTCATGATTTAAAACTGCCAAGTTTTTTCAAGTTCAGAATAACAATTAATGATAAAAAAAAAAGTCAAAATGCATTTTCATGAAACTAAAGAAAATATTTCGAAAGGATTGAAAAGAAAAAAAAAAACCTTGAAGTTCAATCTCAAGACATGATTCTCTATAATTACTCCAAGAAGCAAAAAAAAAAAAAAGAAGAAGAAGAAGAAAAAAAAGGAATTAGAGAAGGGGCGAGAACAAAAAAAACAAAAGAAGAAAATATAATATTATTGGCACACACCAAATGACAACAAGCCAGGAAGCAATCAATTTGGATCTAAATTTTTGAGATAATGGAAGGGCCTGGAAGGTATATTGATTTCACAAGGTAAATGAGGAGAAAAAAAAAGAAACTTTGTGAAATATCAACTTTTTATCTTCAAAGCAAAGTCACACACACCATCCATATACATATGTACTGTTACTTTCTTGCCCTTTTTTTTGTAACAATTTCACTTCTTTCCTACTCAAAGGTTGTTGTTCAAAACCCCACATCAATACCTAACGCCCCCATGAAGATACAAGATAACTTGATTTTGTTTGTTGCCTACCAAAGCTCTACTACATAGTACATATGCATAAGAATTTCTATTTTATCACAAAAATATCATATTCTATTTATTTACAATATAATTTCAAAAACATATCAGACATAGGTGGAGAGTTTTCGTTGATCCCCTACGGTCTACATAACATTTTATAGAGTGTGATATTAGAGGATTGAATTTCCATTGAGCTGAATTTCTGAAACGAGCTAGGTATTGAGTCTTTTTTCTGTATTAATTCATTCCTACGTAATATTTTTAATTCAACAATGACAACAATAAGTTATCGATAAAATTATTAAATTAAAAAATAATAATATATCCTTTAATAATGATTGACATTTTCACATCATTTTAAATGTGACCCTGTACTCAACAAATTGCCAACATACACATTTCCCATCCAACAAACCCCATTGGCTAGCCTTTCTTTTTCTTTATCAAACTAAGTAATAAATGGGGTTTCAATATATTTTTTTTTCTTTTTGGCTATTAAAAAAATATGTAAACTTGATTTTGAATTAATGTAAATTTTAAGAGTAAATATATACATGTATGGTGTTTGAGTTTGCGGTCCCTAACATTGTTAGGAAAGCATGTGCACATGTTGTAAAGGGCCACATAATTAATCAAACAACATGCAAAATACTTCCAAAACCATACTCTTTTTTCTTTTTTATTTTCTCTAATAATAATAATAACGCCGACTTACTAATGCTATTAAAATCTGCCACATAAACAAAAACTTGTATATTTTAATTTCAGATAAATAATGAGCAACTTTTCCAAAATAAAAGTCCTCTTTTTCATTGTCTGCACGATAATGACGGTATTATTAATTAATGACAGACTTTGTAAGAGTAGCCACATAATTAGTCGGCTTAATCAAACATAGGACGTCTCGTTTAATTAGTTTATTTTTAAAAAATATTCCCACCACACAATTTTTGTCCCTTTTTCAACATATTAATTAAATTATCTTAAAAAGATATACAAAAAGAGGGATAAATTTATTAATAACATCAGGGATTTGAAAAGGAAAAAGGAGAGATCTTTTTGTTTGTTATTTACACCATTGTTTAGCTTTCTTTTTTCTCACCACTCCACAAAAGTTCAAAGAGTATAGAAAAAAAAAAAAGAAAAAAAAAAAAAGAAAAAGAAAAAAGGCACTTGAAAATTGGAAAGGGACAAAAGGGTTCTTCTTCTTCACATGGTGGCTGTGGGGACATATTAAAAATGGTCATATAACTCGATACATTTTTTAAGTCTTAGTTAAAAGCTACCTTTTTTAATATATATATATATATATAAATTCGTTATCTTTTAATTGAATTGGCCGATATATTGATTCAAAGTCAATTCATAATAAAAGGAATAATAGTTCATAAATTTTATAAAGATCCTCAAATATTTTATTCTTTTCTAATATTGAATCCTCAACAAAAGTCTGGCCATTTATCATATATGAAATCGTCAATTATTATAAAAAATAATCATCCTAAGTTAATTTAGTGATCAAGAGAACTAAAAGATTATGAATTAAGTGCATCCATGATTACCTACCAAAAAACTAACTTCCTTAATATTTTTTTAATAGCTAAATGTTGTAGGGCTAGACGATATGCCTCGTAAAAATATAATCAAAGTAGCATAAATTGACTCAAAACTTATAAATATCCCAAAAAAAGAACAACACACTAATTTATGTTGTTCGTTAATAGTGCGTTGGCTTAATGTCCACAAGTGGTGAAAGAAAACATTTTATTAAGAGAGAACAAAATAGAATCTTCGAGGAAAGAACATTTGAGTGATAAGAAAGTTTATTTAGTATACCCTCTTTACGTCAATTAACGTGTTAAAATAATAAAGTTCAAAGGTGTTGAGCAAATAAAATTGTTTTACATTATTAAAATAAAAAAAAGATTTTATATATATAAAGAAGAGACAACATTTATATTGATATGGGATCTTTTAAAAGATGTCGAAGAATAATTTTTAAAATATAATGCCAACGTCTATATGTTTATTATCCCTAACAAGAATGAAAACATAAACTATCACGTACCCTAATTTGTAGCGTTAAATAATTTGTTTAAAGAAGAAATTGCACAATTATCGGCTATGGCGGCTCTCTTTTTTGGACCTAAAAAAAGGTTAGTTGTATTAAGAGAGTGGTCCGTGAGGGATTTTGAGGCTTTTATGGATAATTTGGAGTATCGATCTGACAGATTTGTCTTTTGCTTCGACAAATTCAACAGTGGGTTTATCTTCGGTTGCTTTCGTGTCCAAAAGCTGATTATTTGAGAATTTAATTTGCTTTAAAGATTAATGTGGATAAATGAGATCAAATGATTGCAGTTAAGGTTTCCAAAAGTTTTTCCTTTTTTTATTGTTTGAGATTACATTGATTTGAGTCGAGAATTTGAATTCAAAACTTTTTAATTATTAGGTATATATTGATACTACTGAACTATTGTTCTTATTGGTAAGTTTCGAAAAGTTTGGACAAATACTTTATAACTTCTATAAAAATTTGTATATAATATCCCTCCCCAAACTTGTACTAAAAAAAAAAAATTATATAATGCATGTAAATAGGCTTTGTGTTATAGATTCTGAAAGGAAAGTTTTTTTTTTTTTTTTTTTTTTTTTAATAATTATATCAGTGAGACAGCTATTTAGTGCATAATTTATTAGGGTGGCACTTTTTTTTTAGATGGGAAGGAGGCACATCAAATATGTATTAATTGATTTTTTTTAACCATTTAGTCAATAAGAATTAGGAGTTCATGATTCTAAAACTTAAGGCACTCAATATATCCACAAGCGACAACCTTGTTGATAATGGCCGTCTGTTCTTTTAGTAATTGTTAGGTTCAAAATCTACATTCGAAAGTGTTTCTATATCTATAATATTAGATAGTGTAGATATTAATTCCAAAATTAATCGATAATGAGAGAAGTAATTTACATATTTTATAAATAGTTGTTGGATTCTCTACTTTTATAAAGTAGAACAATTGCGAAACTTTAACATGTATTGAGATGAAACTCTATATAAAAATAATAAAAGCAATCAAACAAAATTTGCATTAAAAACCTTATGATATATGAAAATCAATATATAATAATGAGATGGAGAGATTTTCCTTATTGATCTTTTCTTAACTTTTGTTTCTTACTTTCATTTTTACCATAATTTAAAATATCTTCATCACCGTAAAATAATTATTGTTTTAGTGATGATGCGATTCTATTGAGTACATTGTGATATGATTCACATCAATATACCAAATCTCTCGGTACATATATAGTCAATTATTCAAATTATTTTTTAAATTGCTATATCTTGAGAGGGGGGGTACAATTTCGGGAAACAAAATATTAAGTTGAAAAATAATTAAAAAGCATTCGTCAAACTAACTAATTTCTCATTAGTGCTCATTTCTAATGATTTTTTTTTAAGACTTCTAATATGTTTTTTTTAAAGATAATAAAGTGTTTTTAAGACAATAAAGCGTTGATAATGCTGGGTAGTTGTAAAAAGTCCTATCTTAACATTAAGTTTTTTTTTCCTATTTACAAAAACATTAAATATTTTCCTATTATTAGGATGAAAAAGGGATCTTGATAGGCTAATTAATTTCCGAGCTTTTTAACAAAACAAAAAAAAAAAAAAAGAAAAAAAGCTTGCTTTTTTTTTTTAGATTAAAAAAAAAATTGCTAAACTATATGTGAACTGAAAAACTTGATCTAACGATGCAGATGAACATAAAAAGAAAGCAATTTTGAGCTTTTGTCAGAGGAACAAATTTTTTATAATTGGCCATATAAATGCTTGAGAAAAAAATCTCATTTGAAAGAAGAATGGGAAGGCATTCTCGGAATCTATTGAACTTTATTGGTCTATACTTACTTTTACTTACTACATACTAAATATATTTTAAACTACATTTAATATGGATGTACATATTATTGAAATTTAGGTTATTTCCAATAATGAAAATTTTAAATCAGTAGATAAATTGAGAGCATTACCAAACTTATAAATTAACGATTTCTTTTTCATTTTTAATTCAATAAGGTAGTGAGTTGACACATATTGTTGCAAATCATTTTTGACATATTATTGATTTGATGTTCTCTAAACTTATATATATGTCAAATTTGTACTATTCTTGATCATCATGGTGGAGAGAGAAACAATGTAACACACATATATAAAGAATAATTAATAAATAAAAAAGAGAATAAAGTATACCCTATAAAAAAAATTATATAGACTTTGGGTTAGAAAGGGACACTAAGCTAATAAAGAGGGATACCCAACTTGTGTTTGGAAATAAATACAGATATCCCAATGACTAGTGGCTTGTGTGCTGAGTTTTTGTTTCTTTACCATGGGTGGTTTAATAAGTTGTAAGAAGTAAAAATGATTGTTCTAAGATTTTAATTTAAACAACTTAAATTATTTAATGGTTGTAACATCTTTGTATAACCCAAAAACTACGTAGCTATGTGGTTACTAACTCAAATCTTCCCGTTTTTAATGATGGTTGAATTAAAAATATAAAAAAAATACAAATAGTTAAAAGAAGATACAATAAAAAATAGTTATATAAATATATTCTTATCCAACAAATATGACATGGATGAATTGAACCTTTCAAACCTTAGGTGCTTTTTTTTTTTTGAAATAAGGGTAACACGCCTGTCCCTAGGCCAAATACCGAGAGACTTTCAACCTTAGATGCTTAAAGTCAAAAGATCTATTGTAACTATTCAAAATAACTTATTGTTTCAAACTACTCAAAATAACTCTTTATTTCTAATCTCTCATTTCTAATAGTTCATTTTTAACTACTCAAAACAACTCATCATTTATAATAATTTAATTTTAACTATTCAAAATAACTAATTTTTAAGCACTTGTTTTTAATCATTCATTTTCATCGATTCAAAATAACTCTTCATTTTAAATCCACATTCAAAATTATTTTCTCTAACTCCTCTTCAAAAAAAACAATATCCAAACAAATTTTTTTGTTGCAACTCTTCTATAAAAAGCAGCATTCAAACGAGGTATTAAAAAAAATATTAATTTTTAGCTATTCAAAAGAACTTGTCACTAACTCTTCATCCAAAAACATCTCTGAGAATGACTTACGAACCTCGGATCACTCTCTGAACTCCATTCTCTATTACCCACATCTATCCTGGGGTAACTTCTAGTATCAGTTCAATTTTGTATTGAAGTTCAAATCCCAGGGGTCTTCTTAAGAGCTGAGGAGTTTGGCATCTAAGTTCATTGAAAGATGGTTCGAAGCAGGTTTGGAAAGGAATCTTGGATTTGTATCTTTCTTTCTTTTACTCGGGCGAAAAGCATAGTTCCTTTAGCGTAGAACATATGAAATTACTCTCCTTCCCTTGCTTCGATTTTCATCTTGACCGATAGCGGAATGTTTACTCGATGTGAAAGCTACAAATAAGAGCTTATTTATAACCCTACATACAACTCTTAAAAGCACAAAAAATCCGACACTTGACATATTCTCCGTCTTTATTTGACTCCAAAAATGGATTGGATCAAAATGACTTTCCTTCGAGCAACTTCTATCTTTTTGAAAGATATAACCTCATTTATTTTACCGTCAAAAGAAAGTAACTCTCTCAATAGGTTCCGGGAAAAAGTATTAAGTCTTGACGGAAAAGCCCTCATATATTAAATTATTTTTGTAACAAAAATGAGCAACGAAATTGAAATATGTTAAAACTTATAAATTAAATTGGAAAATTTTAAAGAGAAAAACTTGCCTCCTTAGCTAAGGAGGAGTTTTCTTTAAATAATAAAGACTAAATTAAAAAGAAGAAAAAGTTCAAACATTAGCCAATAAACACATATATTACTAAGAAACGAAAAAAATAAATTAAAATAAAAAAGCACATGTATTATCAATAAAAAAAAGCACCATGGATTAAAACTTGTTTCATTGATTCGAGAAAACTGGAAAAAACAATTTTTTTTAAAAAAAAACTAAGCACATATATTAACTTGATAATATCATTTAATTTTTTTTTTTTAACTTTAACCTTGATTTCACTTTGATTTTTAAAATTTTAATTTTAATTTATAAATTTGAAGATTTATTTTATTTTAGTCCATAAAATTTTAAAAGTTATTTCGAAGTTTGTTTTTTGGTCATAAATTTTTTTAAAAAAAAACTTAAAATTACTCTTAGAACTTATTTTTGGTTAAAAATTTACCATATTCCTCCGTAAATTTTAAAATAAATTTATATGGTATAAAAATAATTACCATTAGTATACAAATTTCAGTTAATATAATTTTTTTTATAGAAAAAACAAGTAATTAATGTTGGACATCAAAATTTATCTCAAGAAAAAAATATATTGGACATCAAATTGACTGTGATGATGATTTTAAGTTTGTTTTGTTAAGTGCCATAATTAAAATTGTACATTTTGAAAATTTAGAAAATCAAAATGGACAAACTTCAAAATGTAAAGACAAAAATTAAATTTTTGAAAGAAACTAGATAGAACAAAAGGTCAAAAATCAAAATTGTATTTTACCATTGTTTTTTTTACTTATAAATAATAAATGATGCTTGAACTATTTTCTAATTTAAACCTTTCTCTTAAGCAATTTTTAATTTAACCTTATTTGATCTTATATTGGAAATTTAATCCCTGAATATAAAAAAATATAAGTTATTTATTTTCCGTTAAAAGAAGACAAAGGAAAACCAGTAATCACAGACCTGCAATCTTCATAAGTAGACTATATATCACGGAGTCTCCGTTTTGCTTTTTAGAGGACTGATTCTTCGCCGGAGCCAGCACCGCCAACTCGCCGGAAAATGATTTATCTCCATTTCCAGTGACACCTCAAATGACGAAGTCGCCGGATTTCTCACCGGACAAGCTCAATCTCCGGCAAGTAATTTTACTCATCTCTTCTTTGATTTCACTTTCTCATTCCGTTAAAGTATTCGCCTCCAAATGGAAATCTATACGCGGCAAGCTCGAAGAATTATACTCCGGCTTAATCGCAGCCGAAAACTGCGATTCCGACGAAAATCCCTCAATCTCAGACCTGACTCGAAAGCTCGCCGCGACGGCGACTGAATGCCACGATCTCGCTCGCCGTTGCGTCGACCTCTCTTTCAGTGGTAAACTTCTGATGCAGAGTGATTTGGATGTAATCTGTGCGAAATTGGACCGCCATGCGAAGAAGCTTTCGGAGATATACACCGCCGGCGTTTTGTCGCAAGGCTCCGCCATCGTCGTTTCCAGGCCTGGAATCGGCGCTTGTAAGGACGATATGAGGTTTTATGTAAGGGATATCGCAACGAGGATGAAGGTTGGTTGTTCAGATCTGAAACGGCAAGCCCTAATTAATCTCCTCGCCGCTGTAATCGAAGACGAAAAGTATGTGAAATTGATTGTAGAAATCGGCGAGATAGTGAACCTCCTTGTTAATTTCCTCGGTTCGCCGGAGACGGAGCTCCAAGAGGCGGCGCTGCAATTGCTTCATATAATTTCTAGGTTTGATTCGTACAAAACGATTCTAGTCGGGAATGGGGTAATTGCTCCATTGATTAGGGTTATGGAATGTGGGAGTGAAGTAGCAAGAAACATAGCCGCAAGGTGTTTGTTGAAATTCACTGAGAATTCTGAAAACGCTTGGTCTGTATCTGCTCATGGTGGAGTAACAGCTCTGTTGAAAATCTGTTCAAATGTCAATTCCAATACCGAATTGATCGGTCCTGCTTGTGGGGTTCTTAGCAATCTTGTTGGCGTTGAAGAAATCAAGAGATTCATGATCGAAGAAGATGCAATTTCAACGTTTATGAGGCTCACTAGATCTAGAGACGAAGCTGTGCAGATAAACTCCATTGTGTTTTTCCAAAACATAGCTTATGGGGATGAATCAGCGAACAAATTGCTGGTTAAAGAAGGTGGGGTTCGTGCATTAGTTCGTGTTTTGGATCCAAAAGCTTCACCCTCATCCAAAACCCTAGAGGTAGCCATGCGAGCAATTGAAAATCTCTGTTTCTCATCAATAAGCTATGTAAATACATTGCTGAGCTACGGGTTTCTTGATAATCTTCTCTACTTTTTACGAAATGGGGAAGTTTCTGTTCAAGAAGTGGCCCTAAAAGTTGCAGTTAGGCTAAGTGGGGTTTCAGATGAAGCCAAGAAATCAATGGGGGATGGAGGGTTCATACCAGAATTCGTCAAGTTTCTTGGTGCAAAGTCCTTTGAAGTTCGAGAAATGGCAGCCGAGGCACTTTCAGGAATGGTCATGATTCCCAAAAACAGGAAGAGATTTGCACAGGACAATCGAAATGTGGAGAAGCTTTTGCAAATGCTGGACATAGAGGAGGGCAATTCAGGTAACAAAAGGTACCCATTATCAATTTTAAACTCATTAACAGGTAGCAGTAGTGGAAGAAGAAAGATTGTGAATTCTGGGTATATGAAAAACATTGAAAAACTTGCAGATGCTGAAGTTTATGATGCCAAAAAGCTAGTCAGGAAATTATCCACAAACAAATTTCGTAGTCTGTTTAATGGAATCTGGCATTCTTGAATGTAGTGTTTCCCTGTTTGTTAATATCATTTTCCTCTTCTTCTTACATGATTTTGTTTACAAAAATACTTCAGACTCCCACTTTCTGTCATTTTAAAACTTAGGTTTGAAACACAGTTGAATTAAGAGTGTATTTAGTGAGAGCTCTAATTTAATGATTCTTCAACCACCCACATAAAAGTTTTGTATTATAGTCATGAAAGCAAGAGCTAAGAGAGGCACATGGGGGAAGAGAAGCACATTGAATACAACAAGGGAAGAATATGAGAAGTTTTAATCAAGCTTCTGCCCATCTGCCATTTTCAGACAGTGATGGAGGAAGATGCAGTGAATTTGCTGTGTTTTTCTTTTGTATTATTGTTTTATATCCAGTTTGTTGTGGCAGATTTTGCCAGTTTCTTTAAGTACAATTAAATATTAATGTAACTGCAAAAGTGAATGTTAAATGGATGTTGCTTAGCTTCAACAACGTTTAACTTTAGCAATGAGTGTAATTACTGCATCACTAATTACATTGATTTCTTCCTGTCAAATCAAAAAATAAGCAATCTCTTTTGAATAGATTGTGGATATAATTTCAAGTCCATGGGAGACCCTATTCAGATCCTGCAATCTCCTTCATAAATATGTAAACCATTTCACATAAACTGGGCCTTCACATAATCCATGTAGTCTGTTTGAGAATAATTATTTCATCTTCTCATATCTTGTAAGGAAAAAAATTACTTTTTTAGTCCCTAAATTTGGGATCTAATTTCAATTTGGTCATTGTGTATCAAAGTTGAACACTTTTATTCTTGGCATTTCATTAATATTCACTAACCAAATCCTTGTTGACAGTAGTATGACTAAAATGATGATTAGATTCATTTTTAATTTTAATATATTGATAAAATAATTATTTTAATTGTTACGAGAATTTGAAAAAATATATATAAAAGTGAGCATTCTTAAAATGTCAGGAGCAAAAGCGTTCAATTTTGAAATATATGGACTAAATCAAAACTACATTCAAAACCTAGAGATTAAAAAAATGTAATTTTCCCTACTTTTTATTATAAATAATATAATGTAATAATAACTCATCGTTTACAATAATTGAATTAATGCTTTAAATACGACCATAAGTTTAAATTACAAATCTAGTCTCTATGATTTTAAAAATGCTAGAATTTAGTCATAGTCTAAAGGAATAGTTTGTCTGTTCGTCATTGCACATGAATTAAACATGCTATAGTTAACTATTGAACACTTATTGTCAAGAAAACTCATAAGAAAATTTTAGTTTTTAAGGCTCAGTTGACCACTATTCAATTGTGGAAGAACTAATATATGAGAACTAAGCAACAAGGGGCTAACCAGTAGACCAGACTTTCACAAAAGAAACTTAAATGAACAAACTTGTGATGAATAGGCTCGAATATGTATAATCGTTTGGAGTTAAATTAGGAAAAATTATTTTTCGAAATCGTGGATTCGAAGAGTTACCATTTATGGGTACAAGTTTGAAATACATTTGCAGTTTCTATCCTACATCTAATATTGTAACATTGACAGCTAAATTGTGAGTATTCTTAAATAAATTTTCATAAATTTGTAGGGCCTAGAGTTTTTGTCTTTCATATTAGAAGATAGACTTTAGTGATATTTTAAGTGAACATTATGATAATGTATCTTAAAATAGACAACTGTCGATTCTTGTGCTTTGATGATTGAACCAATAAAGGGGATGTTTGGACCCCAACTATAAAACGAACAATTTGGTTAAAATAACTCAACTCATGTTTAGAGATTGTTTAACTAAACCGGCGTTTAAGCCTAAATCCTTGAGCCCAACTATTCTATTCGCTTAAATTGGTGCAGGCCTAACTCACCCTTTCTGTTTTGGGAAAACATAGTATTTATCTAGTTTTGACAAATTATTGAAAAAAATGTCTAAAAATGAAAGAAATAGAATGGATGTCTAATTTTGATTGGAGGGAAGAGAGATAAAACACTCATACCATCTATGCCCTTATCACTTAATCAATATTTTAAGAATTAAAAAAAATAAAAAAGATCCCTCCACCATTTTAGCATTCAGAATTGAATTCTCCACTATTTTAGTAATCTTTTTTAAATTTAATAATATAATATTCTCCCACCATTTTAGGATTGAGTTGTTTTCTCCAATTGCACCACAGACATTCTTCATTTCTCTGTTCCACTTCATTTCATAATAAACAACCTGCATCACCATTTTCATCACCATTCCTATATTTCTTTTCATTAACAATGTGTAATTTTTACACACTGTTTCATCCATAGTCCTTAAGTCTGCAACGAATCCCATAAATCACGATAGTGTTTCTGATTCTCACAGAAAAATCGAGGATACTGACGGATGACCGGGACGTCTAATGGATGTACATCGAGTTCGCTGGTGGTATGTACAACGACGGTTGTATCTTGGTGGACATTATCCAAACACGTACCGAGATGTACATCCAGAATTTAGTAGAGGGTCCATTGTGTTAAGAGCAAGTGCAATGTTACCAAACAAAGATGAATTGAAAAAGGTCTTATGCAACATCGCAATTGCACCAAGCTTCCAATACAAGACGGTGAAGCAAGACGTACACATTTTGTACATCATGTATCATGTACATATGTACAATATAGGGTTAGACAACACATAAACTTCGAGTGCAACACATATACATTTTACGTGTGTGAATAATGACATATATAACAGATATAAAGGTGTACCGTATGCAGCTCCTCCTCTGGTACCGGTCAATGTTTTCGTACATCAACATTTTCTTTCCCTTTTCCTTTCGCATTCCACTTTTCATATAGAATGAACAATATCATAAGATAATCAACCAATATCAGAATGAATAAGATCAAGTTGGTGTGCGAGCAAAAATGGAGGTGGAATGCACTTCCGGGCCAATTGGGAGGGATAAAGGAAATGAAACCCTTTTTTGATCGCTCAACTACCAAATAAATTTTAGGTGGAGTGCATTAATGGTAGCAGCGGTTGCAGGTACTTTTTCCTTACTGATTTCAATTATTAATGGGGATGTACCCACGAAGTACAAGCGATGTACAATATATTATATTCATTTAAAAAAAAATAAAGCATTAAACATGGTTTAAATATGGATTTTCTTTTTTGATTCTCAAATTAGTAGCATTATCAATTTTGATTATTTTTTTCAGTTTGAATTAATTACAATCTCTCTCATGTTAGTTAAGAAAAAATCTTAATATAAATATTTTTAAATTAAAAGAAAAATCAAGATAGGGGTATTTTGGACTAATCACATAAAAATAATTAAATTAGAATTTAATAAATGAAATTTTAGACATGGATTTTAAATTTTACTCATTTAGACATTTTCCCAATTAATTTCCTAGAATTAGACATTTGCCTAGTTTGCCCTTCTATTTTTCTTGAGATTTGTTTTTCTTGAGATTTGAGGGCTTGGCTTAAACCTGCAGTTTGAAGCACAGGATGGAACAAAAGAGTTTATGAATTGTGAAAATAAAGCCCATGGTTTGGCCTTAAATTTTGGGCCGAGAATTTTGGTTTGCATATCAGATTATGCCCTGTGTGTTTGCAAGTTCTACTTCCGTGTGTTTGGAGGGAGGAGAATGGTAATGATTAAGAGAGGAATGAAAATGAAGAGAAAAATATGAAGAAAATGATCATTGGAGAATGATTATTTGTATTTGGAATGAAGATAATAATTATGAGAAGAATGATTATTTGTATTTGAAGTGAAGACAATGATTATAAAAAAATAAAATAATAAAATATGAGTGAAAATAGTAATGTAATGTATAAAAAGTTGTTGAAGAGATAATAAAAAGAAGGAAAAAAATGAAAAAAAAAGTGATTTTGAAAAACGTGATTATGGAGGAAATAATTGTCGGTAGCTAAAACTTGATGGCCCAAACACTTTTTTCGGATTGTTTACGAATAAGGATGCCTTAAAAAAATGGCTTTTGGCTCAAATCATTGAAGAGTAGAATCTTAATCATGTTAGGCTGTATTAATTATGTAAAAAAATTACTCGATTATTGTCGTTACAAAATTCAAGACTTTAGTAATTTTATTCATCGACTTAGGTAGGGTTGCAAACTTGCAAGGATGGAAGTTATAGGGGTAGGGCTTATAAGAGTGGAGTTTGTTTGTGACTAGCATTTTCTTTTAAGTATCATATTTATCATATATGTTTTATTTTTTTTAATAAATTATTATTTTAATAATATATATTAAAACGTGAACATGTCACTTGCAATGACTAAAAATGTTGTGTTTCAATCTACTGATGATCAAAATTTAATCAGTTAATTATTTATTTGTATATAAATTGGAAGATGAGACTACAAATCCTAAAAACAAACTGTTGCATTATTTTCAAATATCATTTCTGATGATCAAATTAACAAATAATGAAACTCTCACGCTCCCTTGTAACAAAATTTATTTATTTTTAGTGCCAATGCCATATCTACTCGGCAAATCTATGTATTTAAATATATCTACTCGGCAAATCTATGTATTTAAATATATAAATAAACGGCGAGTAAATATACATTAGTTTTATGTTAACAAAATTTGAGAATATTTTTTAAATAATGACTTAATTTATAATGTTGGATTCTGGAAAAATGTAGAGTTATTGAAAATTGCTTCTTTTTTTTATATACTTTTGACAATACGTTCCTCTATTATTGCACTCATACACTCCTTTTTTGGTCAAACAAAAAAACAATAGTAATTTTATTCATTGACTTTATGGCAGAGAATATAATTTATAGAATAAGACAAGACAAGCATCATATGTCCTTATTGACTTGAACTTTATACATAACTAGAATTAACTAATAAGAATTTATATAATTTACTCCTCTTTCTTTCTATTAATCTACCCACTCTGTACTATCTTACCTCTCAAATTCAAACATTCAATAAAGACTAGTTTTATAGTTATGAGTGGTTTAAATCTAAATGAGTCAATCTTTTCATTGAGCTGTTTGAATTTGAATCCGCCAAATGAATTGAAATCCTTCGTTTTACACCTTAATCTTCATTAAAATTCTATAAAGCATAATGTTTTATTAAATACAACGATTCAAATTAACTCCTAGAATTCAAGTTATAAATCCTGCAGTCTTTAAGCAGGTTTTATTCAAAGCTAATACAAAAAATGAATTAGATTGTATGTACATTAAAATTCTTAGTATATATTATCTTTATTCTTATTTTGAATGAGACAAAATATTACTCTTGTTTTTTTGTTGGCGTACCCTGAAACTTACGGGTGCCAATCATCATAATTATTTTATAGTGGTATGTTCGAGAGATGGGTAACTATTCGACATTCTTTCTTTTTTCAAGAAAATTGTTACAATTTTTAGGGCTCTATGGAATTTTTCTATTTTCATCTTGTTAATTTTAAAGTTATTTCTACTTTTGTTTGTTTTCTTGAATAAGTTGCCGTCGCATTGGAAGTTGTCGGTGCGTTTAGAAGAGTTAGCGGATAAAGGATTTTTTTTTACAACAGTCATTTCAAGTTATTTTCGTGAGAAAGGTCTAATATCTTTATGAAATCGATATGTTTTCCAGCTATCTTGGTAGAGTCATGTACCTTAGTGGAACTTATGATGAACAGATTACTCCAGAATTCTTTTCAAAGTTCAACCTTGGAAGGGTTTAAAAATAGCTTTTAAATCTCTTTTCTTAAAGTTTTGTTGCTTCTTATTTGTTGAGATTGTTGTACGATAAGCTTTTCTCTTTGTTAGACTTTTCATTATTCTAAACTTTTTTTTTATTTGGTATCGATCTAGGTCGTAGGTCAAGTCCAATTTAATTTTTAAGTTTGTTTTTTGTATTGTTGATTTATTTATTTAATAAAAGTTTATTTGATCTAAAAAAAACTGCAGCTACAATTGAAAGACTAATGATCAATAAATAGAGCATATCTACCTTTTAAATTTAGTCACACATACGGAGATAATTTATTATTATTTTTTTGAAAAATAACATATAAATGAATTTGAATATATATCTATTATCTTTTTCTTTTAAACATATTATGAACATATCTACGTCTATTTTAATACAAGAATAAATTCTTGAATGCGATATTTTGCTTTCTATGTATCTTCAAACATTATAAAATTAAATTTGATATTGGCAAGACATAATTCTATATATTTTCTTAACAAATAAAATAAAAAAACATAATTTTGAGCAAGTCAACAAGACATTGAGAAGTTTATTATTAAAATAAAGGTCAAAGATGAAAAGAATAAAAGGAAATGGAAGGGATTATGGCGGTTGGCGGCAGATGAGGAAATACAGCAAATATGGGAAATGGTTTCAACTAATTTAGATGAGAGCTTTGATTCATGTGAACAACCCATCTTCCCATGATCTTATCCCTTATACAATTCCACCTCAACCTTATAATATAAACTCTTCAATGCTTCTAAGTTTAAACTAATAACGCCGAAATCATCATTATAACAATATTTATAATTTAAACCAATTTGGTCCATCTTGTGTGAAAATAATCTTCATTTATTAACTTTTGGACTCCAAAATTTTATTTTTCCATAACGTCTATATATTTATTTATTTATATTTAAGAGAGTAGGAAGAAAAGGAAAATGATGTGTGAAAACATAAATATCAATTTTAAAAAAAAATAAAAGGAAAAAAAAGGGAGTGACAGCTATGGGTATGAAGTTGACCAATTCGTAGTATATCACAAGATGGACAGTGCACAACCGGCAGCCTGTCATTTGCTATTATATTTCACTCAACGTCATTATAACCTTTTATTTTCAAATAAAAAGCAATTTATTATATCTTTCATTATTGTACTCTAAATAATTAATTACATCGTGAACCAGCGTCTTTATATCATACTTAGGTGCTACGTACGGGTGGTATAAAAAATAAATTAGGCAAAACAATCAATGTAATAATAGCATGAATAATGAGAAAGAGAATGATTATTTATAATTGAGTTATTGAAATTCGTTGTCCTTGTAACGAGCTTTTGAAAAATCATCTTTTTTATTTTCTTTCTATCTATTTTTCATTTTTTATACAACAACTTTGTATACATCACATTATTATTTTTCACTTTCATCATATTCATTATTTATTTTTTTTTATGATCATTTCTTTCATCTCAAATACAAAAAATCATTCTCTCAATCTCAAACAAAAATAATTATTTATTTTTCTATTCTCACCCTAGTTCTCATTTCGTCATAATCATTACTTTTCCTCTTCCTCAAACACACCTTTCAAAATATATCAATTTTTTTTTTTCTGAAAAAGAAAAACTTGCCTCCTTATAGCTAAGGAGGCAAACCCTCTTTAGTGGGATATGTGGCACCATTTGGTACCACAAATTTTTTCTTTAAACAATCTTATTTTTAAAATAAGGAAATTAAATTTTGTGACACCAAATGGTGTCACATACCCGTCTAAAGAGGGTTTGACTCTTTAGACATAAGAAGACAAGTTTTTCTCTTTCCGAAATAGAGTTTTTTTTTTTTTGAAGTTTTAAAACTATCGAAGATGGAGATTCAAACTCATAATCTCGTGGTCATTGTATGAGTAGCGTTCAACAAATTGTTCCACGTGAAAAAGAGAAGGAAGTATAAATGAATTGGCAACAAACATCCATTGATATGGTGTCTTTTGAGTGCTAACAAAATACAAAGAAATCATGATTTAATACCGAACGTGAGGTAATATCATACAAATAGAGAGGATCTAAAAAAACGTTTGGAGTGTGGAGATGAAAATTTGAGGTAGTTTTACCAAACTGATGGTGTATCCTCATGAAAAAAGAAATTAGTCAATAGGGGTGTACATAAAAACTAACAACTTAGACTACCCAACCTGAACTAAGTGAGTGTGTTTTTGTTTGTGTGTGTAAGATCAATTAATAAGATATTTGTTAACATATCAGTAAGAAACATGCTTTTGAAAGAAAAAAAAAGGAAGAAAACAATAAGGAACATACACTAATAAGATAAGTAATTTAGGCTTAAAGTATAGTATCATGTATTTTGTATATTTTTTAAAACATATTTACGAGTTATGAGTTGAGTTCTAGGGAAAAAAATAAGATTCACAATAACTTGAGAATTCAACTCAACCCAACCCGAAATATATAGGTTGGGTTGGGTTACTCTAATACATATGGTTGGACGGATTGGCAAATTGATCGACCTAAAAAATTGAATTGATAAAAAAAATATCCCTAACCTAACCCAACTCGGGCCATGTACACCCTTATTAGTCGGATATAATAGTTATGGAGGAAATCCGTTCTATTTGATGTATTTGAAGGAGAAAAGAAGTTTGTATGAATGACAACTAAACGAATTGACTATTTAAGGAGAGGCTCGATCTTTATTCGAGAAAAGAATATAATCCTCTGGTACCAAAAGTAAAAGACATGCCTATAGAGAGGTTCGATGGAACTTTGCTAGAGGAGAGAATTGTTGGGATACAAATAAAGTTGTCTCATATTAATTAGATTAGAGGAAAATCACGAGTATATAAGTATTAACAACTATCTCTATTGGTATGAGATCTTTTGGATGAAACCAAAACCAAAATCATGAGGGTGTATGTACAAAATAGACAATATCATAACAATGTGGAGGGGTAAGATTTTTGTCCTTATCACATTCAATGTACAGTGATACCACTAGGTTATTGCACGATACGCTTTGAGAAGTGGTAATTTAACTTCTAATTTTTAAATGTTCCAAAAATTATTATTTCTCTCTAGTTTTTTTAATTAAAACAAAGAAATATTCATTCAAAATCATAATTAAAGATTTACAACATCTCTCCTTGTGAGCCAAAAGAAGTTTGAGTGACACTAATAATCAACTGATTATAAATTTGAATTTTTTGCATTCTTAATTGTTGTTTAATAAAAAACAATAATTCTTCTTATGAATGTCGTTATTAGACGGTTCGAAATAGTATGTATTTTTTTTTGTTCAACGATTAGTGTTGTGAGGATATGAGTCCATGATCTCTTGGTAATTGTGTAGATGTTGATGCCGCTTTTGCCACCATGCTAATTCGCCAATGTATATAGTTTTTTTTCTACAATTTTATACATGCATAACAATATGAACTTTTCACTTAATATTTTAAAATAATTATATGGTTTGAATATATTTTAATAGTTAAAATCTATGTGATAGAAATTTTTCTATCACACAACATTTTTTCTTAATTCTTATCACATTTATTATAGCTTTAAGTTGACAAATTATTTATTATAACCATTTTATGCCAATAACATTTAAGGTTTTTTTTTTCTTTCAATTTTATGAGTTTTTTAACATTTTTTTTTTTTTTAGATTTTGGCATACACTAGTGCCGTTGAGCAACTACTCAATATTGGCAACTTACGTTTTTTTTTCAAGCTTTAAAGTCTTAGATATCAATTTTTTATTTTATTACCATTTTCTATTTTCTCATTTTTATTTTGACATCTTTTTTTAGTAGGAATTATTGGAGGAGATCAGAAATCCTACCGAGAGAGATAATTATTCTCAAATAAATGAAACTCAAAATATCGAATTTAAAATCGAACTTTCGTAATGTTGAATTAAATTACTACCAAATAATAAAACTAATACGACTAACCTTTCGAATACATGACATCTTTTTTATAGAAGAAATCATGAATTCTAATATCTTTAGACAAAAAAAAAAAAAAAAAAAAAAAAAAATAATGGTGATGAAATTTGAAGAGGAGAAGAATACACAATGGAGACATGTGCTGTGGAGTCGTCGGCTGCCAATGGAGAAACCACATTCATTAAAAGTGGAAACAGACAGCCGCAACACACAACTTCAACCTCGCACGTGGGAACGAACCAAACGGCACGTGGGACCCTCCACCTTCCCTAATTATGTTTACATGTCTCCTCTTCACTTCAAACCCACTCTTCATTCTAATTAATTAATTAATTAATGCATTTCTAACACCAATTGTAGTTATGAGCTGCGATACTTTTAGAGAAAAAATGATTTTTTTTTTTTTGAGAATTTGATTTCTATTAGAATTATTGAAAAATGATTCAATGGTCAATCACTACGTAATTTGGGGTATTCGAGAGCTCACCTCAAGGTTTGGATGAGCATATATCTTAGAAGCCATAATCTTCTATCAACATGATCGTCATTTTGAACATATGTAAATTTTTTAACTATTTAAGTGGCTAGACATGAATAATTAAAATTGTGTAGCTAGAAATGAATTATAAAAAATTAATGATACTTTTAAGTGACTACAATATCTTGTTTGGATATGTTGTTTAGAAAAGAGTTATAAAATTTCATTCATAATAACTAGTTAATTACTTGAAACAAACATCTCTAAAAATGTGTTTGGAGGAAGAAGAATGAAGATAATTATCGAGGGAATAAGAATGGGGGAGAGAATAAAATAGAGAATGATTATAAGAAAAATGATAATTTGTCTTTCAGATGAAGAAAATGATTATTTGTGTTTGAGATGAAAGAAATTTGTAAAAAAATAAAATAATGAATATTATGAGAGTGATGTGAAGTATAAAAAATTGTTGGAGAGAAAATAAAAAATGGATAAAAGAAGAATGAAAAAGATAATTCTTAAAAAATTTAATGGAGGAATAATTCACGCAGCCCAAATATTGGAAATTATTCTTGTTCTCATTCTCTTCTAATTTTTGGTGGCCCAAATACACCCTTGAATATATGAATTAGTTTAAACACTCACCGATATTTAAAAAAATATATGAATCATTTTTTTTTTAAGTGAAAGCATTACGAATGAGTTAACACATTTAATCCTTTCTGTTTCGTATCATACGCAAGTGTATATGAATCTTATTTTTATATAAATAAGAAAAAACATACGGAACCCTGTAGTCAATGTAAACGGGGATAAAGAAAAAGAAACAGGACTTTCCTGTCCTTATCCACCATGTCCATTTCGAAGATTATTATTTTTGTGTTTTGAAGAAAAAAATGTTAAACCATAATTGATAAATAATATTAATCCTGTTTTTTCCTCATCTGAATCAATAATTTATTTCCCAACTTGTCCTCGGTTTTGAAAAAGCCCCTCTTCTCTATAAATAACAATTTCAAACTCAAACTCTGTCGTCAATTTCGGTCTTGCTGTGTGCAATTTCTAATTCTTGTTCTCATTATTTGAATTAGTCCATTCAAAATGCCGGCAGTGGGAATCGCCACCGGCGGCAGTAAAAAGGAGTATCCGGGCAACCTTACTCTTTATGTCACCGTCACTTGTATTGTTGCCGCCATGGGCGGCCTCATTTTCGGTTACGATATTGGAATTTCAGGTATTCATTCATGAATTCTTGTTTGTGGGAAATTGTTTTTATTAGAATATGGGGTGGGACAATTGCTGCAAAGTAAATATATCTTACAGCCATATTGAGAAATGTTATCTTGAATTGGATCCTAATTTGTGGATCGAAATATCCGCTTTGACTTACTTTTTGTTAGGGTCAGATCTGAACTTTGGGATCAAATACCCGCTTACCCGCTTAAGCTTATGCCCGTTTGAGTGAAGTCCACACTCTGCTTTAAAATTCAAAACATTTTGGATTGTATTGGAATTTCAGGGAACAATAACACATGGAACTCTGATACCATATTAGAGAATATGAAGTTCACATTTCTGTGTCGTAGAATTCTCACATTTCTAACGTTAGACAATTGTCATAAAATGAGTATGTACTAACAATTTTTTGGTGTGGTTGTTAATTGTTTGTTTGGTTTTGGGTGTAGGTGGGGTAACTTCGATGGACTCGTTCTTGAAGAAGTTTTTCCCGGCGGTGTACAGGAAGAAGCACGCGAAAGAGCTGACGGATCAGTATTGTCAGTACGACAGTGAGGCGTTGACGTTGTTTACTTCGTCGCTTTACTTGGCGGCTTTGTTGTCGTCGTTGGTGGCGTCGACGGTCACCCGTAAATTTGGCCGGAAGTGGTCTATGCTGTTCGGCGGTCTCCTCTTCTTCGCCGGCGCTATCATTAATGCCGTTGCCACGGCCGTTTGGATGCTTATTCTCGGTCGGATTTTGCTTGGTTTTGGTATTGGTTTTGCCAATCAGGTACCTTTTAAAAAAAAAAAAAAAAAAAAATCAACTCAAAACTAGACTAATTTATTTGCTTTTCTGCTTTTTATATTGTATTTTATATACATATAATTTTGCCATTTCATGAAAATTTTGGACGGTTTTGTTATTTGTGATTTCTTTGTCCTATCTGCCTCCTCTTCATGTATATTTTATTTTAGGTGTGTTTTGAAAATGAGGGGTTGTGATTTTGAGGAATTTGGAAAAATAAAACCTTTTTTTTTTAAATAAAAAAATAGGAGTAGTTGTGAAAAAAATACTAGAGAGATTTATGAGCAGATGGAATAGAAAATACATTCTAACTATAAGGTTTGTGAGGATGTATGAAGATTTTAAATTTCAAATTTTTTTGCCAAGTATCAACAACATGTTTTGTCTCTACTATCATTCTTTTTCTTTTTCCAAAGATTTTACTCCTTTAATTGGTGGAAGCTAAATGTAATTTACACATGAGATTATGCATAGTTAGACAAAAATTTTGAGAGAAACCTTTTAATTTATTTTGAAACTTTAATCATAATTTGTAAGAGGGCTGTTTTTTGTTGCCTAATTCAACACCATGTGAAATAGAGAATTTGACCAGTTGTGTTGACCTGTTGGCAAACTGGTTTTTTCTCCCATATTTGTTTATCATCGACATCAATCGCATTTCACTTTCATGAAAAGGATTTTTTTTTTTTTTTTTGTTGAAAATTATTAAAAAAAAAATTAATATAAAAAAACATTTTATTTCTTTTTCTTAGCTTTTCATTACTGCTAGCTTTGTAAATGAACCAATAACAATAAACCACCGTTTGGTTGGTTGTTGGAAAATAATTGTAACCGCTTGATTCCATTTATTTATCAAACAACAACCAGTGAGTTGGACAAACACATTTTTTTTAGTACATAGGAAGTCTAGGATTGAAACCACAGACCATCATAGTTTGAATTAGGTTATGATTTTTTTTTTGTACAATTCTGTTGATCAATCTACATCCATCCAACAGTATGTATTACAGGCACTCAATTCAATTCATATGTTTTAGATTGGGTTTTCGAGATAAAATCTCATTTTCTCTTCTAAAATTCAGCTAATACTTCATAAATACGTTAAAAAATAAATACAAAATATATGATATTATCGTTAAAGATTAAGTTATCTATCTTATTAATTTATGTTCCTTACTTTTTTTATAAGCATGTTTCTTATTAATGCGTGAAGAAAATATTTGGCTAATTAATCTTACAAATATACAATACTAGTCTTAATTCAGATTAGATAGAATTAAACGAGTTAAAATTTGAAATTATAACTCTAACCCTAATGTGTTGTTGAGTAGTGGGTTTTTTTTATTTCTATCCCCAAGGTATGATATTTATACATTTCACAATGCCCACCCATGCTGACTTTGACCGGACAAACACAACTTGGACTTCTTTTCTATTTAATTATATATGTTTAAATGTCATAATCATAAAATAAAAACTCTGAAATTCATTATTTTTCTGACATGTGCTTCTTTCCACACTATGTATGTGTGCGAATTTTTCTCCCTGCCATTCGCTCTTTTGGTTGTTGCATCAGAACAACTTGACTATTCAAATTTCAATTTTGAGATTGGCCCTTTATTTTTAATTTTTTTGAGATTTGCCCCTTTTTAAATTACTTATTTTTTTACTTGAAAATTACACCAACATCACATGTCCTGTCTTTTCTAAACTCCCCCATGCCCCATGAATTCAATTACTAGAAATACTTGAATACTTACCATCGTTTGTAAGATATAAAAATAGCATTGCAAATATAAAAATAATAATAATAATAATAAATAAATAAAAAAACCTAATGATTTAACAAAGGAGAGAAAATTGATATTTGAAGATGTCACACAATATTATAATCTTAGGACTTTAACTTGTCAACAAGATGAATTTTTTTACTACTCTGTTTTGAATTGGTTGTTCTGTTTTTCTATTACAGTCAGTGCCACTCTACTTGTCCGAAATGGCTCCATACAAATACAGAGGAGCCCTCAACATTGGTTTCCAATTGTCAATTACAATTGGGATTCTAATAGCCAATGTGTTGAACTTCTTCTTTGCGAAGATCAAAGGCGGTTGGGGATGGCGCTTGAGTTTGGGCGGTGCTGTGGTTCCCGCTCTTATAATCACCATCGGATCATTGGTCCTTCCGGACACTCCAAACTCGATGATCGAGCGAGGCCGTCACGACGAGGCTCAGCGTCAACTCAAACGGATCCGTGGAATTGAGGACATTGATGAAGAGTTCAATGACCTTGTGGCCGCCAGTGATGCATCAAAGCAAGTGGCTAATCCTTGGACTAATCTCTTGAAGAAAAAATACAGACCCCATCTCACTATGGCCATCATGATTCCCTTCTTCCAACAACTCACCGGCATTAATGTCATTATGTTCTATGCTCCCGTTTTGTTTGACACGATTGGCTTCGGTAGCGACGCTGCATTGATGTCCGCCGTGATCACTGGCTGCGTCAATGTCGCTGCTACCGTCGTTTCGATTTACGGTGTCGACAAATGGGGAAGGAGGTTTCTTTTTCTTGAGGGTGGAGTTCAAATGTTGATTTGTCAGGTATACTAATTAATTAGAATCTTTTCTATTATTTTCATCCGCAACTCAATATAGTAGAGTCAGACTGTAATCGTACCATGAATTTAGGTGTATATAAATTAGCTCATAAAAAACATAGTTATCCATAGAGGAATTCTTATAAACTAGTTATCATGAGTTGATTTAGTGGTCAAAAGAGTCTTGAAAGATTAAAAGATTATGAATTCAATTTGCTACATATTTAAGAATTAATTTTCTATAAATTTCACTGACAACTAAATATTTTAAGTTTTAGGTGTTTATTCTTTTAAAATAGTCACCATATGTGTAAACTAATTTTACTAAAACTAATCTGTTAAAAGAGAATGAAAAAATATTTCAAATATGTATATATTTTTGTCCTGAAAAATGTTTTTGGTCTTCTTTGCAGGCTGCTGTGGCAGCAGCAATTGGTGCAAAATTTGGAATTGATGGAAGCCCGGGAGAGTTGCCCAAATGGTATGCCATTGTGGTGGTGCTGTTCATTTGCATATACGTTGCCGGGTTCGCATGGTCATGGGGGCCTCTAGGATGGCTAGTGCCAAGTGAGATCTTCCCGTTGGAGATCCGTTCGGCTGCTCAGAGCGTAAACGTCTCGGTCAACATGTTTTTCACGTTCGTCATCGCTCAAGTGTTCTTGACGATGCTCTGCCATATGAAATTCGGGTTGTTTATTTTCTTCGCCTTCTTTGTCGTAGTCATGTCCATCTTTGTGGCCGCGTTCTTACCCGAGACAAAGGGCATTCCAATTGAAGAAATGAGCCAAGTATGGAAGAAACATTGGTATTGGAAAAAGTTTGTAGGAGAGAAGGATTTTCCTAGTGGGAAGGGAGTTGAAATGGGAAAAGGTGGAAGAGGATATGTCTAGAATGAATGTTCACTTGAACTTTACATATCAATTATATCAATTTGTCAATGACATTTAGATTGTGTAATTAAGTTGATTTCATTTTATAGATTGTGTGGTTGAGCTATTAAATGGAAGGATAAATAAAGATGGTTTAATTTTAGATGTGGTTTGATGATTTAGTGGGTTTATGGACAAGAGCCATTGCTTGCTTTGTAAACGCACTAATCCCACGCCCAAAAAGAAGAAAAATTAAATGAGTACAAACTAGAAAAATGGCCTTCAAGCCTTGACCATGGGCTTGCCTTGGTGCGTTTGGATGTGTGGATATGGAGGAGCAAAGAACACTCCACCAACTTTCCCACATTATTGTGGTTATTTTGAAAACAACTTTGCACGTTTATTTTTCAAGCCCATTAGCCTCACTTTTCTTTGCATTTTTCTCTTTCTAATAGATTGCATGACTATATGTGTGCAATTGAACTGTCAATTCGAGCCCTATTCTATTGATTAAAACGAAAGGAACATTTTTTCCTTTTCAAGGTTTGATGTTTAAATTTCTACTTACATCTAATATGCCAAATTTTAAAAAGCACTCTATAAGAAAAGAAATACACCCATTGATGTTTAAATTTCATAATTACACTTGAGCCCACTAAAAAGTTTACTCATCAATCTATCTGAATTACGTTTGAAAGGCAACAATCGTCCCTCTCAAGACAGTATTTCATGAGCATCTCTCACTATAACACTTATGTAAGCACCTTTCACTGAAGTATTTCGTATTCTCAATTACAAGTACATTTCAAAAGTATGACTATAGCTGGTAAATCTATTTTATCGGTTGAAGAGTTCACGTCATGGTGGACATTTGTTGAAATGTCTTGAATTATATAGGTTGAGCTATGAATACTAACTTATATTTCATATTTTTGTATTGGGCTTTAATCTATTTTTGGTCAGATGATGTATTGGAATTTTATTAGAGATATCCTATATAAACTCTTTTAGAATTTTCTCCTCCTTTGTTAAACATTTGTTTACTTATCTCTAATAAAATTATTTCTCTTCTATATATATAAACGTAGCTAACACAATATTAATGAAATGCTTAAACTTATATATTCTTTGTTTCACATTATTGTTAGATTGTTGTTTAAAATTCTTTTTTAACAAATCACATTAATTATTTATCTTTATAGAAATAGGGAAAAAAATCAACTAAACATCTCAATATAGATTCAATGGTTCATCTTAATAGTGTGAGCATAATCTCAATTGCTTACTGTATCTATTTGGTTTTGATTGACATGTGAACTAAAAATATATAAATATACTTCTAATAATATTATATCACATGTTAATGAGTATTCAAACTTCCAATCATAAAATAAAGTAAAAATATGTCATATTATATAAATATTTTTTCTTATGTGTTGTGTGGGGGAAGAATTTGAACTTTAATCAATTGAGTTATATTTATAATGATTAATTAATTTTGTGATACTATTTGGAAAAATTAGATGTTATGTAGGAGTGCAAACTAGCTGCCAATTAGGCTTTTATTGCTGGACTAAATCCAAAAATAGCAGTTGAAAAAAAAGAGTTTAAAATGATTTGAATATAGATATGGATATGACTTTATTAATGCATAAATATAGAATAGGGTGAGCGTAGGGGGCGAAATTAATAAATTAGGTTGCGATAAAAAGAGGATCACGGTGTTGGTATGAATCAACAATGAGAATTGCATGACCTCGAAGCTTTAATTAAAATTGGTGCTACCTTTTGGTTTCTTTGAGGTTATCCAATTCATTTTTTAGATAAGATTCATGTTTTTTGTATTTTATTGATGTTATGGATTAAATAGTAGATCAAATAAGAAACTAGTTATCAATTTTTACAAAAAAATATCCTTAAATTGATAATCTATTTTGTATTCGACTAATTACTTAACATACATCATCAATAAAATATAAAAAAATTTATTTGAGAATATATTGGTTTCAAATAGGATGGGGTTTTACCTCAAAGTAAAATAAATTAATAGCGAGAATATTAATTCATATATCTTATAAAAATATTAAAAATTCCTCACATTTTTAATATAGAAACAGACAAATACTTCCTATATGCACAGTACACTTATATTTTCTTATCGCAATTTCAACAGAACCCCTTAACACATTGAATTCACATTCATGATTATCGCCAAAATAATGACTATACAACCACGAAATTTGGTACTCAAGCTTTTTGAAAAAAAATTATATGCAACAGTGTCATGGGAAAAGTGCAGTCGTGAACCAGAAATCAATTATCTCATATTCTCAATAGATTCATTCACAGCCAACACCTCCGTAAATTCACCAACAACCAGCCCCAAATTTTCACAATCTATTTTCTCCTTAAATTTATTAACTCCGTACAGATTTTGGTGAATTCATCCAAACTTATTTAGTATTCTTAATTACATGTCAACTTACTTATCAAACAAGTGGGCGTGCCGGAGTGGTTATCGGGCATGACTAGAAATCATGTGGGCTTTGCCCGCGCAGGTTCGAATCCTGCCGCTCACGTTTTTTATCATGTTATCTCAGTTTCTACAGAACTGCCGCCATGACAATATTTTCCCCAAAAATGTGCATACTATATTATTGATTATTTAAATTACAAAGACTAAATTTTTTTTTTTGGTAGAAGTGAGGTGTAAATATTGAGCATATAATCAATATTGATGTAAATATTAAGTTAGCTCTGTGTCCAACAATTCAAGTACATAACTTTATACAGAGCATCTTCAGCCTCAACCACCTTTACCCCATCTTTTCCATTGCCAGGCTCCGGCTCCGGCGCCGCCGTGCCGTAATTCTGCAGCCGCGGCTTGGACGGAAACAGAGTCTCAGAGCTCCATTTGGGAAAGTGATCGGCGTGCCCAGCTTCCACCATGGCCACACTGGCAGCCATGCAAGCTCTGCTCAAATAGCTCATCAAGTTAATTTTCCTTTCAAGTTGTTGTTAATTGTGGTTTACGGGATTCTACTTTTTAGGTCCCTTTTTTCATTTGAGACCTATATATAAAGCCAAACGAGTTCATGGTTTTGGGATTATCAATCAAAATCATAAAATACTATTCAAAAAATCCCTGGTTTGTTCCTTTACCATTGGCGCAACGCATTTTTCACATGCGTTGCACCTATCCAACCAACATTAACATTACAATAAATTTATTTCTTTACATTTATTTAATTAGCATATTGTTGATTATTTTTTATATTAAGTACAAACAAATTCCATAGATCGCTCCATTACTTTCAAATAATATTAAAAGTCATGTATCCATTTATTGATTATTTAATTTTAGATTTTAGATTAAATTTTAATTTTATAAGATTGTTTATGTCAATTCGATGATGTTTTTTTTTCTTCTCAGAATTTAGTGTTATGGAGTGGATTTGACTTCAAGTTAGTGCCTTTAATGTGCTCAACGCATTTTATAGAGCTTAATTATTGAGGCTACTAACTTTGAAATCTATTGATGTTTTTTCTGCTAAAATCTATTTTAGCGAAAGCACATCTGGATTTGGATTAGATTTAACAAGATTGTTCCTACATAGACATTTAATTTCTAGTCCTAGATGTGCACCATACAAAATAATTGATATCAGAGCAAGAAATTCATTGGAACTCAAGACAAGAAAGTGAATATAGAAAAGAGAATTGATTAAGACATGGCTGCAACAAGGTTCATAATAATAAATTGGATGGTTCTATTGATTTTGGTATTTAGAAAGGAAAAATCAAGACTATTTTGAGACAACAAAAGGCACTTCTTGATCCATCTAAATTGTTGAATATCTTGATAGAAGAAGGAAGAGAAACTATGAAGAAATATTGTCAAGGGACTCTTGTTTTACATTTGGAACAAATTGAATGATTTATATGCCTTGAATGACCTGCCATATAAAATGGATTCTTCATAAGAACTTATCATAAAACTTGGATGACTTCAAGAAGATTGTAGTTGAATTCAGAATGAACCCTTTGTTGTTTTAACTAAAAAGAGGTAAAGAATGGTAAGTATGGAAGAGACTCAAATACCACTGATACAATTATCTTAACTCCCAAGATTAAAGAGTTTGAGTTGCAAGCCACCAAAAGAGATTCACAATCAGTAGATAAGGCTTATCCTCTAAAAAAAAGAGTGGAAATGATGTTAAATGATGTTTCCTAAGTTTCTTCTTCTAAATCCAAACCATTCATTAACAACCACCACCAACCCAATATAATCTTCTTCCACTATTAAGGCTACAAAAGGGGAGACTCCTCTTGAAAAATCAAAGCCCTCCTCTATAGAAGAGGCGAGGGAGTTCCAAACATGCTTAGCCCACATATAAAAAATATTAACATTAGGTAGAGCATACTCATCTAATATCAATATTGTTGAATTCATGATACTTTAACCGTCGAAAGGCATGCTTTCTGGAGAGATTCTTGGTTAGAGGCTGTTGAGAAGTACATAAACTAGAATACCCTCCTTCTAAATATTCTGGTGCCCCGGATATCAAAAATAATAATAATAATAAATAAGTTACATCTAATGAAAGTGTAACAGCATTCAACATTGGGTGTTGGATTCTGTTCTGTTTTCATAGTGGCTGTTGTCAATTATCAAGTCAAAGGATATGTTTTTTTTTTCTCTCTATGTCAAGCTCTTGAAAGATGCTAGATCTGTTCCAAATCTTAAAAGAAACTTCGAATTCATTGTATAAGAGACTGTCACATATCAGTTCAAAAACTCTCCAAACAGGATATAATTCCTCAAAGTTTGTGTAATAGAAAAAGCTACTGGACAAAACTTTACCAAAAAATCAAAGTTTTTCCTCAAACTTTAGACGTATATGGACCTAAAGCATTGATTTGATACATAAAACAAACCCAATTACGAAAAAGAAATTTGGTGGTAGATTGTTGAAGAGAGAGTTTAAGATCCACCAAATTAGAAAAGAAGGGAATTTTATTTACATGAAAAGTGAAAGAAACAACAAAATTTACAGTAAGAACGACAATAATCCACCAATTGGAAGTGTGGTGATGCGTTTAGTTAGGGCCCCAACAGCTCAAATACATAACAGTTCTGAGCGATTCCTCAGCCCGTTTGAGCTTCTCGGCCTTAGCCGCACTCGAATCCATGGCGCTGTAAAATCCCCTGCCCTGGTTCGCCGATCCGGAACGGTCCCTCATCACCATCATCATCGGCTCACGCTTCACCGTCTGATCTTTCATCTCCCCCTTGTATGATCTACGGCTCATGTGAGATCAAACCATTAAACCCCCCAAAAAAATAAAATAAAAATAAAAATCTGGGTGAATTAATTCAGAAGCAGAGACGATTGCTTGGTTTGTCGTTTCTTTGTACTCTGTTCTACGAAGTGGAGTATTTGATGGTTTTTTTAAGAGCGGTGAGAAGTAGGAAACAACTGGCGATTTTAACGGTTGGATTTGTTTTCGATTAAAACTAGGGGCAGCTTTTGGGGGCCCCATCTCTCACGTGTCGCTTTTTACCGTATGTGTTTGGATAAGGACAACTAAGCCGCCACGTCGTTCTTTTGGACGCTTTTCAGATTCCACTTTTCTAATCTCCTTTATTTACAAAGTTCGTTTAGAATTTAATTTATTCAGTTTTAGTCATCAATTTTGAATATTTAGTTTTAGTCTGTGTTATTAAGAAAGAAGAAGACATCAATAAATTTGAAACAACGATTTTACAACTAAATATTGAAATTATTATGCTACTGACCTATTCGGTGAAATTATGTTTTATTAGAATTTATTTAACCATGTTAATAATTTTATATAACAATTTTATATAACAAATAATAGCGTGAATATATTTTAATAAAAAGAGTAAATTTTTTTTTTTTAAAGAAAAATAATTTATTTTTTTCTAAAAGATTAAAAGGACTAATATTGTACTTCTAAAAATTCAAAATCAATATGAAATATATTTTCAATTACGTGAATATAAATATTATTTACTTCCTTTTAAAATATCCGTACTAGCCAATCAGAGTTATCATTTAGTGGCATTAGTGTAGTAGCTATAGTTTATGAATGAAAAAGTTATGATTTAAATTCTCCAACCCTCAGTATTGTTGAACTAAAATTATATATATATATATATATATATAGTTTTGTTGATTACATCAAATGGGAATCATCGAACTGGATTGCAATATATGATTCATGTTATTTTGACTTTCGTCAATCCTTGTCATAATGTTGATCCAGAAAGAGGGCTTCTTTGTCAATTAAACTTAGTTTGAAATTAAGAGATTAAAAAAGAATAGTGTATGTTGCTATTTGGGTGATTAACTTGTAGACAGTATGATGAAAAGGAGTGTTGCGCAGTACATGATGAATTCTTGTCCCAATCAATCATTTTCAGTTATATCACAACTAACTAATATAAATAATATCCTTGAGTTATCTCTAAATTTATAAACCCTATGTTTAAAGTGTGACAAGTATAGGTAGAACAAGAAAAGTAACTAAAGTAGAAAAATAACACTAGATAAGGCTTTAAATCAAATGGGACTTTTTTTTCTCAAGGAATATACCAAATGAGATTTAAACATTGATATTAAATAAGAAAAATAAACATTTAAATAAAAAGTTGCCATGTCATTACTTAAAAATTATGGCAAAGTAAATATTCTTATTTAGGCAGCAATTATAAAATGATATATGGTCCCTAAATTAAATTATGGCAAACTAAAATATGCCACATGTTATCATTATGATCATTTGATTATCCCGATATGCATGATCAAATTCATGAATGATCGAGCTCAGTCTAACGATAGTTTGGGCCAGAAAATCAATTTCTTTATGGAATCATAATGGGCTCAAAATGCTTAAGCCCATAAAGATGTTGGGATAAAAAATCATTTACTGGCCCAAATTCAACTTATGAAAGACATTTGAGCCCAAAGCCCATTCATTGGCCCAAGTCCACATGAAGTCCATGGAAAACTCTATAAATAGAAGTTTCTTCCTCATTTGAGGGGATCCCAAAATTTAGAGAAGAGTTATTGAAGCTTCCTAAAGATTAAAAGATTTTTAATCCATTTTCATTCCATGGTCACGGGTTCGATCCCTGGTATTGGTATTGTAATCCCCCTCCCCCAACTTGTACTCAAAAAAAAAAAAAAAAAAAAAAAAAGATCCTGAATTCCTAAGAACTCCTTGAAATTGCAGCTACACAACATTTCTTGAAAACTTAAAACTTCTATAAATCTTGAAGATCAAAATTGATGAAACTATCAAAGGAACATAAACTAAAGTTGTAATCCACTATATTTCATACGAAATCAATACAAATCTCAAGTTCATCAAACGAATTATATTTCTCCAAAAAACTCGTCAAACAATTTGACACGCCCAGTGGAACAAACTTTACCTTTCATCTATTTTCTCATCTAAATCAATTCAAAGAATCATGCAACATGAAAAATCTATTTCAACAACTCCAAGCAACACCTACTTGTGACCTATCACCCACAATGGCTCCAAAGAAATCCAACATATGGAAAAAGAGTCAGCTTCTCTCATTGCACCCAAAACATGGACGCATTTAGAAGGAAATGAGGGAGGTGAAATTTCTATGCAAGAAAATCTTCAAAAATCTCATCCAACACTAAAAATTTAGTTCATTATTTTTAATAAAATAGTAAAATTAGGTGTCTTCATGTTTTAAAGTCAAATTTTTATGTAATACAAAAATATTAACTATTATTTCTACCTTAAAAAAAAGATATAATAAAACTCCAATTCCAAGTGGTTATTTTTCAAGTTTAACAATTGGGATAATAAAGAGACGGAATAGTCCATATTTAGAATGGTAATATATGTCGCACTAACTGAATCATGGGCATAAACAAATTTTAAAGGGAATGACTTATAAAAACTTTCTTTTTTCTTCCACAAAACTTAACTGCTAACATTTTTCCTTTTATAAGTCTTAACTAATAAACCAACAATGAAGACTTACGTACTCAAAAAAAAAAAAAAAACAAAAAAAACAATGAAGACTTATTTTAAGGTTTATAGACTTGAGTCATTAAGTTTCTAAAAAATTGAACTAAATTACATTAAAATTTAAAATATATGAATAAAAATGATAGATTAAACATAAAATGCGGTGATCACAATACTTATAATTGAAGTTACTAGTTTGAATTCTTACCTTAAATTCAATAGAAAATGGGGTTAGTCCTACAATTGATTACAGTGAATATAACTTTTCGCTACAAAATTGAACAGAATCTCAAATTGTCGAGTGAATTTATCTCAAAAAGAAAAAGAAAAAGAACAGTAAAGTGAAAAAGGGGAATAAAACAAGTCAAGTTGTGGATATATCTGAGGACCAATAAATGGGCCACAATTGGACCCAACCACTTTATATGGGCCACATATTGGCCCTCCTTCATTCTTAGATTCATTCATTTCTCTGAAATACTAGGAATTTCTAGATATTTGGTCCAGGTTTTGAATAATTATAAAACTAAAATGTCTTCTTTTTTTTTTAATTTTTAATTTAAAAATAATTGAGTGTTAACCTTACTGGATTTTACAAGATGCTGTACTTTTTGGCAAATTAGCATGTTTTCGTGGGTTACTTTTCTTAATACTGTGCTTTTTTAAAAAAAAAAAATTCATGCTTTATACTTCCTCACAATTTCTTTATCATATTTTCACATTTTTTTAAAGAAAATAAATTTCAAAAACAAATTGTATAAAAGTAATATTTGAAAATTTACCAAAAAAATAATTTATTCCATTTAAATTTAAAAAGTAAAAAAAAATTAAATGTATAATAACTCTGCCATTCCAAGATAAATTTTGGTGGAGATAAGATTAAAATGAAAATTAGTTTATTGTAAAAGTTGGTGACATGTTAGCTTGATTATTTCATGTAAGAATAGTAATACTTTGCAACTAAGATTTGAAAATGAAAGTGAGACGAAAACAAAAGAAGTCATCTTCGTTTCATAGACATCTCTAGATGCTAACTTCTTCTTTAATATAAAAAATTGAGTAAGATCATTTTAAATAGCACTTTAAAACTCTCACCACACAACCCATGGATCTCATATCTTATTTTAGTATTAAAATATGTAACCCTCAGCAAGAATATAGCTTAGTCAGCACTTAATAATATGTAATATCTATTTTTTTTATTTAGTTTGGTGCGAATAATTTGAACTGCTACTCAAATTAGAAAGTAGAAAATCTTTCGTATGGCATATATCGAATTTTAAATTAATTGTGGGGAATCAATTGGACACGCAGGCTACTCTTTTAGGCATCTTAGTCATAAATCTAAGCTTATAATAGTTTAAAGAACACATTGTGTATTTTGAAAGTAAAACAAACTTTCTTTCTTTTTTTTGACATTAAAACAAAATTTCTGTTAATCAGATAAAAATGAACGAGATTAGAGGCCTATTTATTTATTAAATAATTAAGTATATTGTGTGTGTTGATTAATCAAACGAATGTCTCCTGCATGAGGAACATGTTAGGCTAACCTATAATTTTAATATAATTAATTAGATATAACTTTTCTTTAAAACCATCGTGAATATTATTTAATTATTTTTCAGCTAGGAAGTAAGATCTTCTTCATGGGACGCTAGGAGGATGAACACAAAAAACGGAGGCTTTTAGGGTGTGTTTAGGCCTCCGTTTATGTAAACGACCAAGTTGGTTATAATCACTCAACTGATGTTTGCCCCACTGTTTATTATAAATAGTGATTACCTAAATCTGCGTGCTCATTTATCTAAACATACATGCTCGTTTATCTAAAACTTACATATATTACTTTTTGTTACATAACTCGCACCTCAAACAACGTTTATCATAATCCATGTTATAATAACTTGTTCCTCGAACACTATTTATAATAACTCATCGTTTATCATAATCTTCCGTCTATCATAACCAAACTGGTGCTCCAAACGTTAGTAATTTCTATGACGTTTAGGATAAATTATAAATTTGATTCTAATTTGGAGAAAATTAGAGTTTAGTGCATATAATTTCAAAAATTAGAATTTAGTTCTTATAATTTAAAGAATGTTCAAATTTAGGCGCTATAATTTTAAAAACTAGAACTTTGTTTTTATAGTTTGATAAAATTTAAAGACTAGTTATTCTCCTTTATAAAATTGTTGTTAATTATATATATGAAAATTAGCTTTTTATGTGTATATGATGTGATTTTTTTTTGTTTAATCAATCATCCACTATTATTATTGATATCTCAATAACCAACTTTCATATATTCAATTCGCTAAGGACTAAAAGTTATAAGGACGATTTTTTAGATTTTATTAAAATATAAAGATAAAATTATTATTTATTAAAATCGAGGATCAATGACGCAGTTGTTTATCTTGTCTTGTTTTAATTCATTTCAACTCCACGGTTACAAGTGCCCTTTATGTAGGGTTTTTTAGTACCCTTCCCCCACTATGTACTAAAAAAATAATAAATAAATAAAAAGAATTAAATTTTAATTTCTCTTCAAATTATAAAGATTAAATTCTAGTGTTTAAAAGTATATGTGAGAGGGAAATTGGTAGAATTGTTATCGTTTTGTGAATTTCTTTTAATAATTTCATATCTAGAAAAGTCAATTATTAGAAACACATGCACAAAACAATGGAGAAAATCAATATTAATGTCAATAATCTTGTTTATTTTGTTTTTATGATATAAACGAAGTACCTAAAAAAGGATTGCTTTGGTTTTTATTGTATTTTTTGAAACAAGATTTATCTTGAAATTAATGAATAAAAAATATGTATAAAAAAGAAAGAGTAAAACTCCCCTACACATGAATATGTAGGAGAGCCCTATATTTTGAGTATGTGGCATCATTGGGTGCCACAAAAAATCATCTCATAAATAAAAAAAATAAAATATTAAGAAATTTTTGTGGTACCAATTGTGCCACGTCATCAAATTGTAGGGCTCTCCTACACATGGATGTGTAGGGAAGTTTTACTCAAATATGCACAAGAAAGAAATCTTTTTTTTTTTTAAGGAAAACTTTGTTTTTTGAAACCTAAGTATTGATTGCTGGGAATAATAAATGTTCCTAAATTTCGGCAAACAATAACTCTTTTCCCATTAATTATTGCAATGTATTGAAATGACCAATTCGATCATCGGATATATGTGAGGACAGAAGAAAAGGGCATAATATTGTAACGTTCCGGAATTTGTGGGTGAGGGACAAAATAGTCAATTCGCGAAGCATATATAATAAAATAATCTTAGTCGAACCAATTAATGGTAGGGCTGTGAGATTGGGGAGAGAAGGATACACTCACCGAGAGTTGAAAAGCAGGGGGTTACGTGGCTTCTTTCTGTTGGTACAGCTGTGTTGATAATCCAAGAAAACGGGATTTCTTTCTTTTCCAATAAAATGCGATCGTCAAATTTATCCAATGACACCAGTCAAGGGCCTCTGTATTAATAATTATAAATTAAGATTAGCAAGAGGGAAATATTTTCAATTGTTTCTTTTTAATAGGAAATATTTTCCATTTCTATTTATAATAAGTTCAAATGCTAAAAAATAAAAGGAGATCACACAAATATATATAGAGAGAGAGGATACAACTACTTTTAATTCAAATTACAGATAAATATTAGAAAATATAAAATTCTACCTCAAAACAAATTAATAAGGGAAGAATAATTTATATCTTTTATAAAAGTGTTGAAGAATTCTTATTTTTCTAATGTGGGACAATTGTTACATGATGAATATCTCCATCATTAAATACTAATTTTTAGAATCAAACTCATATTCACATAGAGTTAAATATAAAATATACAATAAATCAAGAGAGTCAACAAATCATTTATATATTATAAATTTGTACCTAAAAATATAAATATAAATTTAACTAAAACCTATCCAAGTACCAACCAAATGTTGTTTCAAAAAAAAAAAACCCAACCAAATGTATTTTCAAAAGGAAAAATAATAATAAAATAACCAAACCAAATATGCAGTGCAATGAAGGACATACTTGATCGAATGGATGAGTAGTGCGATTGGCTATCTGATTTGGTACTAATCCATTTTCATTCCACGATCACGGATTCGTTCATTTGTAATCCCCTTTCCCCATCTTATTCAAAAAAAAAAAAAAAAAAATGAAAGACACACAGGAGATCGTGTTCAATTTTAAACTTTTTGAGTAATGTGAAAATCATTTTCCCTTGAAATATATTTTTTAAAATATAATTTTCTTGTGTATGGGTGTGGTGATTCTTTTTTCTATTTTTTTTTTTAGATTTCATGTGTGTGTGTGTGTGTTTTTTTTGGTTTCCTCCGTTGATTATTTAGGGATATAATTATATTTAAGGGCGTTACAACTAATCTACCAAATAATTAGGCCAATTAAATAAGCATATGTTCTTTTACTTTTTCAACCTAAGAAAATAAAAGCGAGAGTAGGTATTATAAAATTTGTACTAATGATATGATATGACGGCCCCATTTACAAAATAGATAAAGATAAGAGATGAGAAAAAAATAAAGTTCTTACCTTGAACAGAATTTTAAATACATGATTTCGAATTAGGTGAAACACTAACGTATCAATCTTAAGGTGGCTACATAAAAAATGAAATTTCACACTAGTGTGGTACTCAGACCATGAACACAATAAAATTTAAGTTATTATTTATTTCAATTTGTTGTTGAATCTCTGTATACTTCTAAAAAGAGATAGTATTCCCTTTATAGAAAAATTAATAGTTGGTATTGTCTGACCATTTGTTACAGAGAAAAATTTGAGTATTCCTAAAAAAGTATCTAATACATATTGGTGAAGACAATAATGTGTCACATAAATAATGCTAGTATATAAAAATACATTAAAAAATATATAAAAAAAATAATTTGACTAATGGAACACAGAAAATGATATATTAGGCTCCGTTTGATAACAATTTGGTTTTTTCTTTGTAAAATTTAAACTTATTTTTACTCATATTTTCTATAATGTGCTCCAACTTTTCTACCATGTGTCTAACTTTTCTTAAGAAAGTTGGTGAATCCTAATTAAATTACAAAAACAAAAAAAACTTTTGGAAGCTACTTTTTTATGTTTCCAAATTTTGATTTGATTTTTATAAATATAGGTAAGATGTAGATTTTCATGTAAAACAAAACATATGGTATGATAGTTGCTATAGACTTAAATTTCAAAAACAGAAAACTAAAAACAAAATGATTATCAAAAGAAATCTTAAAAATTTAACACATTATTATTCTTATAAATTGTACTAGCAATTAGCAAACATTAGTGACGTTCATACACTCGATTTAGTTATTTAGTCAAGCTTATGCTTTGTCGACAAAAATTATGTCCACCTAAACTGCTTAGATTGATTGAACTATATATAATAGATGTAGTTTGTCCTTTTACAATAAAAAGTTCATAATTATACTCACAATCGAAGCCATGCAAACTAGAGTTACCACATGCCACAAAAAAGTTGATAAATTTATAGCATCAAAATGAAAGTATTTGTTGAGAAATTAAAACAGATGTAAAGTGCAAAAATGAAACGGATACACACGTGCGAGAGAGGGAGAGTAATAATCACAAAGAGCAGCGCTGTAAAGGAGAGATTCAGAGTGACATGTAGTTGTGTAATGTGTTATTCTCCAAAAAGACAGGACACGTATCCATGGAGAGTAACAAAGGGCGGCCACCAAATCCCACTTATCAAACTTAATTAGTCTTCATTTAATTAATCCCTTTTCTTAATTAATCTCTTTCCCTTTCTCTATATATACATCCCTCTACCAATTGGACCCAATATCTCCAATTTCTCTCTCTCTTTTTTCCCCTAAATTCAATAGATTTTGATTTGAATATTTTTCATTATGGGAAGAACACCTTGCTGTGACAAGAATAATGGACTCAAGAAAGGCCCATGGACTCCTGAGGAAGATCACAAATTGATTGATTATATTCAGAAGAATGGACATGGGAATTGGAGGACTCTTCCCAAGAATGCAGGTACTTGCAATTCATAGCTTTAATTATGCATCATTCTTGTTAAAAATCAAATCTTTTTCTTTTTTTAATCTTGGGGGTTTCTATATTTGGAAATATTTAGGGCTCCAAAGATGTGGGAAGAGCTGTCGTTTACGATGGACCAATTATCTTAGACCGGATATTAAGCGAGGGAGGTTTTCATTCGAGGAAGAAGAAACCATCATTCAACTCCATAGCGTTTTGGGTAACAAGTAAGTATAAGTTAATTAGACGACTTAATTCAACATAAAACCTGTTAAGAATCCTACACCGAAAAAAGTAGAGACTTTATAATAATATATAAGAGATATTGTTTACTTTCATCATTATTAATGAGTTTTGAGATGGACATCCACACATCTAATATCTTATCAGAACCTATAAGCCTATATAGGAGGTATTCGATACCATGTTGAGAGGGCAACCCCATATTATCGAATAATACCTGAACAAGAAAGGATTTTGTAACATGGGTTTTGGTTAAACAGGTGGTCAGCAATTGCTACTCGATTACCAGGAAGAACGGACAACGAAATAAAAAACTATTGGAACACTCACATAAGGAAGAGGCTTCTAAGAATGGGGATTGATCCAGTGACTCACAGCCCACGGCTAGATCTTTTAGATTTGTCCTCTATTTTACGCTCCACTTTGTACAACTCTTCACAAATGAACCTTTCGAGCCTGATTGGGGCGCAGCCATTAGTCAACCCCGAGCTTCTTAAATTGGCTGCCTCATTAATGTCTTCTGAACGCAAAAGTCCAACCTTTTCGCCACCAACCATTCAATTTTCTCACCCTCACCAAAAAATGACCCCTTTGCAAGAAATTGTTCAATTTTCTCACGAACCACAGCTGGTGGAGCCAATTGGAAGTGAATTCAATGATCAGTGGCAAAGTGGTTCGATTTTGCCATTAAACTCGAGCCTAGATTGCGATTTTGAGTGTTCGGGTTTTGATTATTGTGGCTTGGATCAGCAACAGCCCGTTGGAGCGGTTGGTAATTTGTATGAAACGCCGTCGTTTAGTCCTCGCAACGGCAACGATAATAAGATTAGTTTGAGTTCGGTTTTATCTTCTTCGCCAGATTGTTCGTTAAGCCCTACACGGATGAACTCCAACTCCACAAATCTTACACCTTCAACCGAGGATGAGAGGGAAAGTTATTGTAGCCAGATTTTTAGTTTTGAAATCCCCGATATGTTTGATGATGCTTTCATGTAATGTAATGTAATTTAATGTAAAAAGATAAAATAAATCGGCCGAAATTTGTTCTTCTTCTTTTTTATTTTTTGTCTGGTCATTTTCTGGCTTGTGCATGGACATTTAACTTCACCAACAGATGCGGAGTTTCGGAATTTTGGTCATATCTTGTAGAAGTATTATCGAAGAGATTATGCATTTGAACTCTTCCACCTTTTGTTGAATTAAAATAAAAAAAAAACTAGATGTGGTGCATGTTCATTAAACTATTTATATACTTATTAGAAAAATAAATAGCCACTAAAAATATACTACATTAAATTTAGTAGATTAAAATAGTAATAACTTGACAAAATAAGTTTACGTCTTATTATTTAATTATTATGGAATGTTTTATTAGTCAAAGAAGATCTTAAAATGCTTAAGGTAATGAGTTCAATTTTGACATTCGTTGAGGTGTGCATAAGTTGGTCCAAAAAATCTTAAATGCCAAAAAAAAAAAAAAAAAAACTAGTCTTACTGTTTAATTAATTCAAAATGTAGGTAAGTTTTTTTCATATTGGTATATTAATATGTTCCTTAGTTTCTTATCCTAGTAATTTTAGGATGAAAAACTGGGACAAATTATATTTAAAAAACGACATCCTTTTCTTATATTGTATTTTCAAGAATTTAGAAATTTGGGTGATGACTCACAACCAAAGTAATAATTTTTTTCTTCTAAGGATAACAAAATGATGTACGGTAGTAATGTACAAACACAAGCAAAAACTACCACAAACTGGATTTGCGTCAAATGGGTTTGACAATTGCGTCTTTATTATTCGTTGACCTGTGTGTTCATAACCTCGTGATACACATAATTTCTTTTCAAAAGAACCAAATTAAGTTACGAATTTCATGCTATGTTTTTTAATTAAAAAGGCAATTTGTTTTCCTTTACATGGAACCATCAACTGTGGGAGATAAATCTTCCATAAGTTGGGGAAAAATACCAAAATTCAAGACTCCGGCTAGAAGATATGGCGGTGGATGTTAAAAAATGGTGGTTACACGTGTCAGATCCAGGACAGCTTCTATTAATAGTAAAGTGTAATATAATATATGTGTGTGCATTATTTGCTATGTAATAGGATATTAATTAATTATGCATGGGATTAGCATTATATTTTTTATGAAAAGGTCAAAGAATACGTGTCGAGAAGGTGGTGGTTACTTGGACGGTGGGGACCACAAAGGTGAGAAGGTTAAATGCTTTATTTGACCTTCATGGCATGGCCCTTGTGTTATTTTGTCTCTTTCAACCCCATTTTATATTTATTGCTTTTTTCAGTCAAAATTGAAAATCGCGACCTTAATGAATCCAACGTGAGCACATTGGGACACGTAGTCTCAATAATACAGAACCCGGGCCCAGCCATTTGTTGACAGAAACCGGTTCGCCCGTCAACCCGATGGAGCAACCTTATCTAGTTTTAACTTTAAAAAAAAAAACTTCTTAGTCAATATTTGATCTCTACTTCCTAATACTCAAACCTTAAAAAGAAAAAAAGAAAACATGCAATCTAGATCTTATTTGAAAACTATTTCATTTTTTATTTTTTGTTTTTTTAACTTTAATTCTAGCGTGTTTGTTTTTTTTTACAAAAGGGTGGAGTGGAATGGAAAGATGTAGTTAATAGTAATTTGAAGTGGTTAACTACTCGTTTGTGAATTAAAACTAAGAGTAGTGGAGAAATTAACTACTTATTTGAGAATTGAAATTAATAAATGTTGATAAAATTTATGAGATTGATATTAATAGTGATTGAGTGATAAATTTGATGTGAAGTTTACTGGATTGGATAGAGGATTTAATGAGTGGATAAAAGGTGGTTGTTTACTATCAAATATAAATGATTGGTTATTTAGAGGAATGGTTAACCACTCCTCTTCTCCAAAAAAAAACACACACACACACACAAACTATATAACTACTACCTCATCTAATGATTTTTCTTACTTTAATATCTCAATGGTAACTGTACTTTTAAAAACTAAATAAAAATTTCAAAATAAAAGAAAGTAACTTAAAAAAAAACTTGTTTGACTTTTTAAAATTTTATTTAGCTGTTGTACGCTCTTAAAGGGAACATGCCTTTTTTTTTTTTTTGTAGAGAATTTATGTAAAAATAAGCTTAAAATTTTAAAATAAAAAAAAGTAAAAAGTTAAATGACTAGCGAACATGTTCTTAGTAACAATTTAATTTTTTTAAAAAAAATTAAGCTTGTTTTGTCTTAATTTTTCTACTAAAATCTTGTGCATATGAATTCCTAGTTGAGTTTCAAAAATAAAAACAAAATTGTTTCAAAAAATTAAAAAAAATTGAAAAATTAATATTGATTCTGAAAAACAAAATCGTTTTTTTGAAAAATGTACTAAATTGATAACAAAAATGTAACAAAAAATTAAAAAGTTAGAAAACTGATCCCAATTAATTTAGTTTGACATTTCCAATATGATATTAAAAAATAGCTAGTAAAAACTACAAAGTCAACTTCAGATGAAGTTTAAGGAAAATAGTAAGATGTGAATACAAGCATAGTAGTTAAACAAGTTGGGAGCAAAGTAGAATATCATATCATAACTTGACAAAATTCAACAATATGACATGCAAACATTGGTACGAACAAACATTAATGGATATGGAGATCACTTACAGCTAAAATCTCATATGGTTTCTGCAATTTTTTAGATCTATCTCTTTTATGGCGGCTGCCTTCTGTCTTGTTGCATTATTTCAAACCCTTTATTCATAATTCAGTAATTATTGTATCTTTGCTGGATTTTCTTTTTTAATATTATCTCTGTTCTTCATATACTAAATTATTAGGATATTGCAAATTTGTTTAGTGAATATTTTAGACTGGAATATTGAAATCAATATGAAGCTAAGCAGATTTATATGGTTGTTTTCTTAGAGATACACTATACATAGAGGTATCTGATTCTCAAAATCAAATTTATGATCATAATGTTGAATTGATGTACTACCAAATAATAAAACTAAGACGTGACTCATGGACATGATTTGTTTATTTATACCAACAAAGATAATACCTTAATCGTAGATGTAAATATGGTTAAAGTGGGATTAAAAATCTCACATTTCTCAAAGTACATATTTGAATTATGACAAAGATCATGATCTCATTTTGACGTCAAAAAGGAGATCTCTGTAAATAATTTGGTGGTGGCTCAATTGATTGAATATGGACCGACAAAAAAAGAGATAAATACGAATTATCCCTTTTCTCTCTATCTGGATTTCATTTTCTGTCTGTCGACCGACCAAGAAATTAGTTCCGTTAGTTTTGAAAGTCAACTCTTTAAAGCTTCTAAATCTCTGATATATGACTTTATCATCTTTATTTCTCTCAACTTTGTTTCTGTTCTTAGTCTTTTTAAGCCTCAGCTGAATCTGAGGGCTAATTTAATTCAATTGAAATGTGTCCATTAGAAAAAAAAATGGTAATCTTTCGTTTGAATACAAAGCTATAAAATGGCGTGTTCACTCAAACAGCACAAATGTGTATTTACTTTTACAACGATATTATGATATATAATATAAAATTGGAAAGGTTACAAGAACGCCTTCGAAAATATTATATGAAATAATTTCAAAATTAATCTACAATAATTAAAGTAATTAATCTATTAAATAAATAAGAGGTAGATATATATATATTTTTCCACGGTTATGAATTCAAATTTACTTTAATTACTAAAAATATATAAAATTAATTAACAAACTTTTAAACATACTAGAATTTTAGCAACGGCGTTGCACGTGATAATTTTTTAAATAATAAATTATATATATTTATTTAGGGTTATAAATTGTTTCCTACATTTTTACACTAAATTTAATAATCAAATAATAATTTCAATATAATATTGAATTTTATAACTATTTTTTCACGTTAATTAAATTTATTAAAATTCACATTTATGTTAAAACAGTTAATAGTTTACTTTGAGCTTAAAAAATAATAGGTGTTATTATTTTTAAAAAAACTTAATAAAATTTATGGCATTGAAATTAAATTTTATCTCTTATTTTAAAATTGATAGTTTTTAGTGTTTTCTCCATTTATCTATTAAAAAATCAATTACTATTGAATTATAAAATTTATAAGAGTTATATCATTATTATAATTATAAATATAAATAAGCTAAATATATTTATCAGTATACATTTATGAACTTACTTTTAACTTCAAATGATAATTTTATCATTCTTCAAAAAAACAATATCACATCTCCAAATCTGAACAATGAAGCAACCAAAGATCCCTACAAAAATTATTGCAACAAAAGAAAAGTTAGATGAAAGTTAAGGTAAATAATCCAACAAAATAAGATAACTAAATTTTTTATTATAAAACAAAAAGAAACCAAGAAAGGTAACTCCAAGCAATTTAAATGTGTTTGTAAAAAAAATATAAACGAATATATATATACAGTAATAGTAGGAAATTATTGTTACCAAACTTTTGAAACGGAACAATTCATGCACTTTAGCCTCAATCTTCAAACATTTTTTTTCAAGATCTCCAAGTTTTTTTTAAAGCAACAATTATGCAAAGAAGATCCTACAAAAATTATTGCAAAAAAGAAAAATTAGATGAAAGTTAAGGTAAATAATCCAACAAAAATAAGATAACTTATTATAAAACAAAAAACCAAAAAAATACAACGAAAAGTAAATCCAAGCAAAGAAACAATTATTTGTAAACAAAATGAAGAAAACTATTTATAGAATTGGAAAAATTCAATTTATTATTTTAATTAGAATATAAAATGTCATATAAAATTTATGAGATTTGGTAAAGATATCTTATTTTTTATAAAGATATGAAAATATTTTCATTTGATTGTTGAAATCTCTTATCTTCTAACTTAGTTATAAAATATATGAAATTTGATAAAAATATCTTATCTTCTACGGATAAAAATCTAAAGAATATTATAAATATTTTCTACATTATTTGCATTTAATTTTTTTTATATTCAAATAAATGACATATTTGTAATTTAGAGTATGACTTAAGGGTAAAATCCTCCAAAAATGATTTTTCCCTTAAGCCACATTTTAAGGTAGTATAATTTAAATGATCAAATAATAATTTCAATCTAATATTGAATTTTATAATCATTTTAAATTTATTAAAATTCACATTTATGTTAAAAAAAAGTTAATATTTTATTTTGACTAAAAAATAATATCCTCTATGTTATTTGTATTAAATTTTTTTATATTCCAATAGATGACATGTTTGTAATTTAGAGTATTACTTGTGCAAAAATAATTTTTTCATTAAGCCACATTTAAGATATATATATATATATATTAAAGATTAATGAAAGGGAAATGCCAGCCTAATTATTTTCTCTTGTTCCAAAAAGAAGATAATAACGACTCTTCGAATGAGTGCTAATTAATTGAGGCCAAGCATTAATTTCCAAGTTCGGATGACAAACTTTTGACTCCAAAACTGTCATCTAATTGAGAACTTTCTTGTGGGAAGGAAATTGGATAGCTTTGTGGACATATTAGGTTTTTGTTATTCTTTTTCTTTAAAAATGATTCTAATAATTGAGAAGGAAAATTGCAACCCAATCATTTTATAACATCACTCGGTCATAATATAATTTAAATTATATTCGTTTTAGTATTTTTAGTTCTTCTAGAAAGTGCCTTATCTCTTTAAAAAAGGTAAAACATTTTTACATTTAAATGTATAAGAGGATTAAGCTAACGTCACAATTCAACACGTACGAAATGAAGAAACTCTAAAAAATTGTGCCTATAATAACCCTACAAAATAAAGTAAGGAAGATTATACAAATTTTATGTTTTTTTTACGGCAGATTTTATATACTTTTTTTATTACAGCAAATTTTACTCTTTTTCTACTATGTTTTCTCACATAATTCGATGCCTCATCTTCCATTTTATTTTTTAAAAAAATTTACTTTTCCAACTTATGTGTGTATATATACATATTGAGTAGTTACCTTACCCTAAAAATTTTACAAAATTAATTTTTTTTTTTTAAATAAATGGTTGAAATGTTAAATTAAATGGACTCAAAATAAAACTAGTCTAATTTTATTTTAATACAAATTGAGGAAAGAAGACTAATAAATCCTACACAAAGGACACAACTATTCTTATAGCATCCGTTACTCCTACAAACTACAATATAAGGTTTTTTAGTTAAATATTTTGCATGGTGTGATATAGCTTTAATATAAAATATTCAGCAGTGAAGTTTGAATATTTAAAAAGTTACTTAAAAATGACAATGATTTCTTTACTTTTTTGAAATTTTAACAATTGAAGAGGGAGAATACCTCGAACCTAAGACCTCTTAGTCATTACGTATACACTAATGTCAATTTGAGCTACTACTATATTGTTGTTTGCAACAACATTAATTTTTTTTTTACCACAAAAGATAAATGATATAGATTTAAAAATATATATAAAAAATAAATATAATTTTGGATTTTATTTTTATTTTTCTAAATTGAATTTATTACCTCAAAGACTCTTAGAAGTAATAATTAATACTATGAAATTTACCTCACTAATCAAAATATAGAAAATAATTACAAATTTCTTAAAGAAAAACACAAAATATAATCATTTAAAAAAATTGACAAATATAATCAATGATAATAATAAGTATCGATAACTATGAATATTTATAATATTATATTAAAATGTATTTATGAATATGAATATAAATATTTTAGAATTTTTGGACCACTATAATTAATTTTGTATGAAGAGTTCATCATATAATTTTTCTTGGTATCATATTCATTATAATTAATGGTGGATTTAAAACTGGAAAGCTGGGTGATGGGCAAAGCTAAACTTTCCAAGTAGTTAGCCAGATTAAGCCCAAACTTCCAATAAAGGCCCAAAAGTCATTATGGGCTCTACTCTTTGTAACCATCTTTAGGGGCATTATGGGAAATTATCACCTTACCCCTCCATATAAAAAGTGAAGAGTTGTTTTGTAAACTACTCTTTTCGTTATCAATTAATTTATTAATTTTGAGGTTATCATATATCATCAGAATTTCAAGTGGCACCATCTCGAAGGCTATATAGGAGATAAATTAGAAGTTATCACCACTATTAAAAAAAAAAGTAAGAGGGGATTTTTTTTTTGTTGAATTTATGAAGTTTAAAATGAACTCTCCATTTTTACTATTCAAAATAACTACTAATTTCTAATCACTCATTTTTAATCATTAATTTCTACATATAAAAAATAATTCCTCATTTCTAACCACTCATTTACAATTATTTATTTTTAACTACTCAAAATAATTTTTCATTTCTAACCACTCATTTTTAATCATTGATTTTTAACTATTCAAAATGATTTCTTATTTCTAACAACTCATTTCTAATGATTCATTACTAAGTACTCAAAATAATTCATCATTTTAGCCACTGATTTCTAATCATTTTTTAACTATTCATAATAATTACTCACTTCAAATGTACATCCAAATAAATTCTCTCCAGTTCTTCTATAAGAAAAAACTACATATAAACTAATTTTTTTACTATAACTCTCAATTTTTAACTATTCAAAATAACGCATCATCTATCACTTTGAAGACCTCCTAAATCATATGGGATCTTTTTATTTTGATTTTGGACCAACCCCAAATTTGTTTTTATCTTATTTGGAAATGAAAAAAACCTAAACACACACGTGCAATAAGCCCATTCGAGCTCGTTAACCCTTTCCAACCAGTCCAAACGCCCCCTGTTTGGCTGTATAGCCAATTATTTAATTAGTACCCAATGTACTACAAAAAACTAAAAAAAGTGTAGTACAGAATGTAGTACACAAAAGAAAAGCACATGCAAATATGGAACAATATGGTACTGGATGGTACTACCAATTCTTGTACTGCAAACTCCTTACCAAATCTGGTTTATTTTAAGTTATATATAAGCAGCACAACAATTCAAAGCTTATAAGTTATATACAACAAAATTGTGTTTATTTTGCTTCATAATTACTCCAAGATTGAATTCGTTTGGGAGTGTAGGCAACATTACAATAGGCACAGTGAAGTGAAACTTAATTCAGTGCTTCGCTTTGCTGTGACTGTTGTAATATTACCTTCCATTCCTCTTTCTTCTTTGCCATTCTCTGCATCATTCAATTCTCTACTGCAAAATCTTTGCACTTTCTGGCTCTGTTTCCTTTTTTTCTTTTCTTTTTTTTTCTTGAATTGTTTTCATTTGGGTATTTTGTTGTTACAAGAATTGGGATTGTGAAAATGTAGAATGTACAAATGGAGAAAGAGAATTGAACCCAATTGAGACTTTGGGGAAATTCTTCTGAATATACAAAATTTTACTTAATTTTGTTTATGGCTGAATCTTTGTCGGGTGCCCAGTTTGAATTAGATTTGACAATGAAAGGGTAACTGTAAGAATAACGGATTTTATCCTTATCCGAAGAAAAGAGTAACTGTAACTATATTTGATTTGGATGCCTTCCTAAAATCTAGGACTTTCAATTAAATGGGATGGAAAGGGTAGACTATATTTTGGAACTCCTAAATTTTTGAGAATCTGCAACTTGTAAATTTTAGTACACTACCAATTTAAGATATTTCAGAATTGGATGTTTCACAATTACACAGCTGTTTTTGTCCCATCCAAATCAATTTTACTATCTAATTTCTCTAGTGTACTCCACATCTAAGCTTTCATAGCTCAGTTGGTTAGAGCACCCGTTTAGTAAGCGGGAGGTCTTGAGTTCAACTCTCAATGAAAGCAAACAATGGAAAGATCAATTCTTTTCACAATTGATTTGGAATTATTTTTCTATATATTTTCTTTTATATTTCTTGACATTAGTCGAGATATATTAATGATATATTGAGACAAACGAGACTATCTTTAATCAATTTAGCCATATTGTTCGTATCAACAATTGGAAGAAAATATCATCAATGATGCATTAAAATTCTAAATTAACCAAAAAAAGAGAGAGAAAAACCGAAGCACCCACAACTGAAGTAGTCAGGTATTGATATCCTTTATATAAGTTGTAAGATCAAACCTCGATTCGTCCTTTCGTTTTTACTAGTTATATTACAACATCAAAACTATACCAATATAATATTTTGATACCAAACCACTAATATATTACCAAATATGACCATTCAATCTAAGGATCTATATTTGAAATAATTTTTAAGTGCTTACAAACCTAATGAAAACATACACTCTTTTCAAAGTACTTGAAAAGTCATTTCCAGCCAAAGAAACATTAGATCCCAAAATGTTTAAGTCTATAAGCTTTGATTCATTCATATCCATCTACCAAAAGCCTTAATATTCTGTCACATCAAATCATCTGTTTATGACAAGGCTGCAGGGATGGAAGACTTTTTTTTTAAGTACAACAATGTTCGGAAGAATCGAACCACAAACCTCTTGGTTATTAACAAGATTAATATCATTGAGTTATTTCTGATGACTTGAGTCTTGCAAGCCTCACCAACCCCAAACCAGAACCACTTCCCAAATGCTTGAATCTTTTGCTTCAAGAGAATCTCCATGGCCAGCAAACCCTGTGCCTCTTTTTTTCTCCAAATTCATCAAATCCCTTCCTTTACATCCTATGTTGCATCCTTTGTTGCAGACAAGACAAACTTTATCCACAGCCATAAACTTATCAGAACATTTCATACAGAACACATGGCCACATGTGATTAGGGCCACAAGAGACATTGTGTTTGATAGAGTAACCTTACAAGTTACAACTAAGGCATATGTACGTAACATCGTAAGATTTCGATTTCCTTTGCTCGCTAATGTCCTCTGTGAAATGTATTGAGAAAAGGAACTACAGCTTAAGTTTTTCGTTGACTTCGGGACAAAATATATTGCTTGCTCCTACTTTAACAGGAGCTTTTGGTGTAGCTGAAGGCAGCCAAAATGCCTTCATGGTCCGAAGTGCCTCTTCTTTATAAGAATTGTAACCTTTACATTGTTTGCCCCATGGAAATCATTCTTATCCCGGCTCTGGTTTCGAATGTTGTGTTGTGGAACAGCACCATGGTTTTGCTGATCAAACGCATCGAGCTCTCTAGCTTTTTCCTGTATCATTTTGATAAGGTTGGGCCTAGGGCTCGATTGAGCCTAGGGCTCTATTTAGCCATTACTTGGAGAATAAGTTAGTATTTTGTTATAAATAGAGTGGGTTAGGTTAGAGTTTAGGCATCCAATTATTAAATGAGTTATTGAGTGATTTAGTGTAGGGTTCAAGAGATTCTCTTGAGAGGGGAGGTTCCAAGTTCCTATCAAAACTTGGCTTATCTTGTAATTTGTTATCTTTTGATATAATCTAGATCCTGGATCATATCAATTGGTATCAGAGCCGTTCAATTCTTGGTCATAGAGAGGGGAGGTTCCAAGTTCCTATCAAAACTTGGCTTATCTTGTAATTTGTTATCTTTTGATATAATCTAGATCCTGGATCATATCAATTGGTATCAGAGCCGTTCAATTCTTGGTCATAGAGATGGATCGAGAACTTCTTCTTTTAATTCAAGAACAGTTGCAAAGTTTAAGGGTCATGATTTCTTCTCATAGAAAAGAATTCAGAGAAGACCTAAAGGAGAGTTTCAATGACCTAAAACGATGTTTTAGGGAGGAAATTAGGTTGGAAAAAACAATGACGGCTAGGGTTTTGACCCCGCCACCACCGCCTCCGCCGTTGCCGCCTCCGCCTCCGCCACCGCCACCGTTGCTGCGCCGTTGCCCCTACCTCCGCCACCATCACCAACCCCACTGCGGCGCTGCTGCCGCCGCCCGTCCACCACCTCCGCCACCACCATCGCCGCCACCACTTCTAACATCGCCGCCATCTCCACCGTCACCACCTCCGACACTGCGCGCCACCACCACCAGTGTTGCCGCTACTGTCATCACCACCACCTCTGTCACTGCTGCCTCCACCACCGACGCGCCGCTGCTGCCGCCGGAAAAAAAAAAAAAAAAAAAAAAAAAAAAAAAAAAAAAAATCTATTTTGTTTATGCCCACCTTGAGGACAAGGTGCTTTAAAGGGGCGGGTATTGAAAAGGTTGGGCCTAGGGCTCGATTGGGCCTAGGGCTCTATTTAGCCATTACTTGGAGAATAAGTTAGTATTTTGTTATAAATAGAGTGGGTTAGGTTAGAGTTTAGGCATCCAATTATTAAATGAGTTATTGAGTGATTTAGTGTAGGGTTCAAGAGATTCTCTTGAGAGGGGAGGTTCCAAGTTCCTATCAAAACTTGGCTTATCTTGTAATTTGTTATCTTTTGATATAATCTAGATCCTGGATCATATCACATTTTCTCTTCAGCTTCTTCCTTTTCTAGCTTCTGCTGAGCAGGATATGCAGCAAGCTTGTCTTGAGGCTGAGAGGGGTATTTATGACAAAAATCATGAACACAAGGACCAAAATGCATAGCGCCAAATGGGATGCAAATTAAGTTGAAGAGACCTGAGAAAGGGGGAAACATAATCTAGTTATAACACACACTACTTAAACCTTCCAAGAGCTCAGGGTAGAAGTTTGTGGGATTCAAATCTACGACCTCTAAGTCAAGCATACATGTCAACTACCGCTAGGGTCAATTTGCATCGGTAAATTCCCACCAATTTATCTTTTTTGGTTCATTAGCTTTTGCTAAAATCTCATAAATAGTTGTTAAAGAAAATATAACCTGCACATTCCACAAAAGGTTCTTTCTATCTTTAGTATATGAAGACTTTGTTTGTCAGTAACATCAAACCTTTTGAGTCTATAACTGAAAAGGTAGAGGAATAAGAGAAATGTAGTGATTTATAGAAAATGATAATGTACATTCGGTACATCAATTTCTCACACATCATGATACCACATAATTTTTTATTGCTCGGAAGTTGTAACACCATTTTCTTGCATCTTTACAATGTGAAATAACTATTTCTAATATTTTACCACAATGTAGGACAAACTTTGTTAAATTTTTTCCAAAATCACAATAAATTCCACATTAACAAGATATTTAAAAAAAAAAAAGAATCTTCTACTACCACCTACAATTATAGTTCTCAACTCCGAGAATTATAACATATTTCACCATAAAAGTATACCACTAAAAATTTCATATTTCAAGATTTATCTTATTCGTCACATGTCTGTCAATACACTTTACTGAAATTTATGGTGCACCTTCCACCTACATGACTTACCTAGAAGTTCTTCAGCTATCAACACAACTTCCACCATGCACCACGCCAGGTCAATGTTTGTTGCAAACTTGTTGAACATCCTCTATCATGACAAAGAAGGCATGCCATGAGGAAGAATTATTTCTTTCTTTGAGGGAAAGTCGGCGCATCCCCCAATGAGAGAGGCCATGCTAGCATCCAAATCAAAGGCCTTTGACAAACTTGCTTAATCAAGACGATTATTTCTCATGTGACCACGACCGTCCACATTCCAACAACCTTTCTTTTAGACAAAGTTTTTCTTGTTCTTCCAATTGCTAGCTACTAGTGTAGAATCCTTTTGTGAAGTACGGAAATCACGTTTAAGCCTTCTTTCTTCAGATAGAAGTTTGCTAGTAGTCTCTGCAAAATTTAAAGATTCTTTTCCGTACATCAAAATTAACTTCATATGTTCATAAGAAGGTCGAAGCGACAAGACAAGTCTAAGTGTCTTATCTTCATCCTCTATCTTCACACCGATCACTTCTAATTCAAAGACAATGCCATTGAGAACACTTGGATGATCTGAGATTATTGTACCTTCCTCCATTCGTAGCGTGTAAAATTGCTCTTTCAAGAACAAACGATTTGACATGCTATTTGCATGATACATCACTTCAAGCTTCTCCCAAAGCTCTTTGGCCGTTGAAACTTCATGCACATCAACAAGAATATTCTTAGCCAAATTTAATCTGATTAAAGTTGCAGCTCTTAAATCCATTTTCTCCCATTTGTTATCACTCATACTAAAGTTTGTAGAACCTCTACTGGGACCACCATCAAACTTTGTATGACCACCATCATCACTTAACTTTTCAGAATCATCACCACTTGGTCTTCCCTTTAATGTCTTGTGTAATCCAGATTGTATTAGCACATTTTTGACTTGCACTTGCCACAAGCCAAAATTCATCATTCCATCAAATTTCTCTACATCAAACTTTAATGAACTCATAAATCTCGTCATTTCTGCTTCGATCCCAACAAATTTGTAAATAGTGAACAACATTATCCACAATAACCATCAATAGTTCATTCCAAGAATTCTTTTATAATCTGACATCTCAGAAAAAGCTGCATGATACCACTTATCGTAAGAAATAATTATCATTAAATTAAAGAGAAAAAAAAAAAAAGAAAATACAAGAATTTATGTGAAAAAAAATCCAAAATCAAACAAAAAAATAACAAAGAAAGCATTCTTCCAACCCAATTACATAAACATAAACATTCTCTTAAAAGTTTATAAAGTCAAACTCTTTCTCCACTCTTTCACGAGAGTATACAAGCTTTAACGGTTTTTTATCGGAACATTTTAAATCCTATAATGGAACAGCATATCTTTCTAACTTGGGACAACAATTTATAATATTTTTGCCAAAATCTTCCCAATGGGAAATAACCAAGTTAATGTATTGCCAAAATCTCAACAAGACAAACCACAGTTTAGGATCTAAAACAATCAGCAATCCTTCAAAAAGCACTAAGAAAATATACGAAAGTAATTCGATCACCATCCAAACACAGAAAGAAAGTGGAATAGAACCTGACCGGACACCAATCCCAACCAGTTCGTTAGAATCAGAACCACTCGCCCGCCACATCATCGTATAAATTCACAAAATAGTATAAATTGGAGGTGGGAAATATAGAGATAGCACAGAGCAATCAAATGTAAACATACGAATTCAGTAAAATGATCAAACCTTTGAGTATCTTTCTTCTGAGCCAAAAGGCACTCAAGAATGCATTCTTTACAAATCGTGTGTCCGTTTTGGCAGCACATTGGATCGATGAAGGGTTCGATCGAGCCCTTTCTGAGCTTCCGTTTCTCATCGTCATTGTTCTTTGAGTGTCTCTGCTGCATATTTCTCAGCCTTATCGCCGATTCTGTTGCTCTGAAATTCACAGTGTTAGAGAATTTGGGGAAGACGATGAGCCCTAGAAATTAATCATGCGAAATTCCACTTTTAAATGAACCATTTCAAAACGTCGCCGTATTTTAGTGCTTTTGGAATTGGGCCTAACTTGAAAGCCCAGTGTGGCCCAAAATGACATCCAATGAGTTCAATGCTTTGGGCTACTTTTGTAGTTTAACCCAACAATCTTTTTTATGATGTATTTTCTTCCGAAATTGTAGATAATGTCTACATTTCATATACTTATTAAAAAAATATTTTTTTTTGGTTTTTCACTTTAAATGAGTGTCTAATTTAAAATATTAAGAGGAGAGATAATTATTCTATCTCCAAAATGCCCTTGATTTAATTGGATTATTTAACCTATTAAATAATTTTTAAAAAAATAATTAAATCCCCATTAAAATAAGTCAAATCCAACACCCATAAAATAAGGATGAAATAACTCATTTCAACTAAAAATATATTTTATCAAATAAGATTCTTGTGTTTAAAATATCTAATATTTATTATAAAATATTTCATCTTTCACAAATCACCATCGCTCCTGAAACATTTTCAAGATTTTCAAATCTCATTCTATTAAGTTCTGTGCTCATTTTCTAATCTCAATTACCTTATTTATTTTCCTCATTTCCAATCTCTTGATCTTTCTCATTATTTTCAATCATAATTGTATTCAATGGAAATTGAAATGAGATAACTTTGTATTCAAGTCTGTTTTTAGAGTTCTTCATTCTTCCAATCTAAAAAAAAGTAAGTTATTTTCATCTTTCTTGTATTCATTGGGGTACAGGTCTTTTTTGTTTCTTCATATTTTTATTTTCAATTTCTTCGTATTCGAACTTACACGACATCTCTCACATACCACCATTTTTTTTTGTTCAACTTTTATGCAATTCGATCTTTACCTTTTTTTTTCCAGATTGGTCGACATCAATATTCCATTGGTAACACACAATTTGATGTAAGAATGAGAGTATCTCCACTATCATGTACTCCTCCAGCCTACAATATTTCTAATTTTATATAGTTTAAGGTGGAACAACCGCCATCCACAAGTATACGCACAAGTGTAAGCACGTTTAACATGCATACTTTGGTGTACACAGTTATTCTTCAAATTTGATTTGATTTGATTTGATTTTTTTTTTTTTTTTTTGCAGATTGGTCATCATCTGGTCTCACATGATTTGATGTAAAAGGAGAGTATCCCCACCATCGTGTATTTCAACCTACAATCTTTCTGATTTCATATAATTTTAGGTGGAGAGAGTACACATAACTGTAAGTGAGTTTAACATGCATCTCTTGGTATACATATGAATACATCGTGAATTCTAGCAAAATTCTATTGTATTGTTGGATCTTACTAAATTTTTGTTTTAGAATTTAGTTTTCATTTATTACAATGTGTGTAAAGATGTGTACCATATGTACGGTCAAATTTATGTTATTGTTTTGTTTTCCATATTTCATAATAAAGTAATTTAAACAACTTTTTTATTTTAAAAATAAAATGGAATGAATGGTTCAAATATTTTTTTTAATTATCAAATTTATTTTTGGGTGGTTAGAAGTTTAGATTTTATATTATTTAACTGTTTAATTTTTTGTTGGTGGTTAGGAATTAATCTAAAATCTATTTTAATAATTCACATTAATTAAAATGATTAATAAGGGTATAATAGTCAAATTCAATCTAATTAATTATTTAATTATTTATAAAAAATTAGATTTAGACAATTATTTAAAGTTTTTTAAATGGTAGACATATACTAAATAATTATCTAAAAAGTAGACAGTTTCCTAGTTGTCCCTATTTTCTTCTTTGAGTTCACTAATATATAAATTTTTTTTAGTGATGAACGCACACTTTTGTTAAACTATTTTCGTAATTTTTTAAAAGGCATTTTAATAAAAAATTTTTTTTTGCTATATTGAAAATGAAATATATAGGCTAGAGGTTGGAGATATTCATCTTATTCCACATTGAAAATATGAGAAGTCTTCAACATTATCATAACACATGAGCTACTTGTTTGTTATCAACTAGTTTTAAGGTGACACTTTATATTATTTATTACTAAAACTAAATAAGGGTGTGTTTGTTTTTGGTAGAAAAGAGTGGAAGAGAATGAAGTGGTCAATAGTAATTTGAAGTGGTTAACTATTCGTTTGAAGATTAAAGTTAACAGTAGTGGAGTATTTAACTACTTGTTTGAAGATTGTAGTTAATAGTTGTTGAACGATAAATTTGATGTGAAATTTAATAAAATTAAATGTAAAATTTAATAGAGAAGTTGAAGAATGGTCAACAGTTGTTTACCATATAAAAACATATGAGAGATTTTTGAGAAGTGGTTGTCCAAAAACCAAAGATACCCTAATTCTTTTAGAATAATCAACTAAAAATATAGTAATTCTGAAACAAGATAAAAAAAAAGTAATTATGTTCTTATACCTAATGAGAGAAAGCTAGAAAATAGGTGAAAAAATGGCAAAAAATGGTGCTCAAATTGAAACTCTTAGCCTTCTACTTTGTAGAACATCGTTTTTTTTATACTACTTCGTAGAACATTGTTGAGTCATCATTATGTACTTTTTTTTAAAAAAAATCATAAGTAATCCAATTATAACTACCTATCCTATAAATTGTTACGAAGTATTCCTAAGTTTCAATATAGGTCCTTAGCAAATATTTCTATTATAAAAATCATATTACGCATAGTCCTAAACACAAGTATATTATTAGTGTTTTAGTGATACTTCATATATATTTTTAATAGTAAAGATATCAACAATAGCCATTAGCCGATAAAAGTATACGAGATCAACGAGTATAAATATGCGTTCATATTAAAAGATTATATGTGGCATCTCCAACTTACAACTTTTTGATGGAATTTTAAGTCTCATATAAACTTCATTTTAATTTTTAATCATTTTGAATATCTAATAAAAAAAAAGAGAGTTCAACTCAGATTATAAAATGCTTAATCAAAGTTTACACTATTTAGCTAACAAATATAAAAACAAAGGAAAGGAAGAAAAGAAAAACAATATTGTAAACACATATACATAAGTAAGTCTATTTCCTAAGGTTTTGATCAGATTGGGGAAACAAATGTGAAGATAATTGCATGAATGCAGGGCTAAGTTTGAACATGAGAATGCAAAATTCAGCCTCACTCAAAGCTCCATCTCCATCCAAATCCCCTTCTCTCACCATTCCCAAAGCTTCTTCTTCATCAAATCCCAAAAACCCCATATTTATTCTCAAGCTCTCCACTGTTATAACTCCCTTTTCTTTATCCATCAACAAAGCAAATCCAGATTTGATTTCCTCCATGAACCCTTTCACTCCCAATCTCTGCACCATTTCAGGGAACAAATCTCTGAAGAAAACGACCCCGTTTTGTGACCCCATTTTGATCTTGGAAATTGAATTACAATGATAATGATCTATGAAATATTGGATGAGAGAAAGGGTATTTATTAAGGAAAAAGAAAGAGAGGAATTTGGTTTTTTTTTTTTTTTTTATTTTTTTTTTTAATTTGTGAAAATTGATGAAGTTTTTTGATGTTGTTAAGAAATGTTGAAACATGACCGATTCTATGCCGGAATTATGGCGTCTAACTTCATGGAAGTTGCACGCGAAGGATCTTACGACCATCTGTCTTTTATAGGTTTTGAATTTAAGGGATGTTTCGGAATTTAAATCTATAAAGGTTTTTTTTTCTCTCTTTTTGTTGAATTCTTAAATCTATAAAGGTTGGAATTTAGGTGTGTGAGGATATAACCAGTTGGATTTTTAATCAATTTTAGAGCTACCTTTTAGACCTATTCTAATTGCATGGATTGGGGTAAGTTGATTTGGATCATTCTGAACATTTTCCAAATTTTATTTATTTAAAACTAACTCCTTTTTTAAGTTTTAAAGTAATGGCAATATCTGTGATGCATGTTTAAAAAAAAAAATCTGTGATGCAATCTAACAATATATTTACGTCAGTAATTTGACGTCAGCTTAGAATATTCTTCTTTTCTAAAATTGTTTAAAATAATTAATAAAATTATTTTAAACCACCTCCAAAATTCAAATATATCACCCCTCAAACAAATTTTTAAAAGAACAAAAATATGTATGCATAATATATTTTTAGAAAATCGTTATATTGAATACTTTTACATTAACCATTTTAATCACAACATTTTTTTTAAAAATAATTTAAACAAATCAAATTTTGTTTTTTTTTTATTTGCCTTTCTTTCAATGAGTTAAACTTACATATTGCAATATGCATAAAATAATTTGTTCAATTGATTTAAGTATGGATATTTTGGTAATTTTATGGACTTACCACAATTTTTTTTTTTTTTGGTTATAAACTGATTTTTTCAAAATTTTACTATTAATGCAATATTTTAGTTTTTTTTTTATCATCCATAAAAAAATCCCCTACACTTAAGTGAGGGTAGCTCAAGAAGTATATGATAACCAAAGTTAAAAAAAATCAATACAAATCATTATAGTTTCATTTATTAAAATTCAACTCAATCTATACAGAGGATTAAGTTGGATGAACTGAATCATCATGGTTTTTTTTTTAAAAAAATACTTCGTACTATCAATTTAATGATTATGTAATGTAATTGGATTAGAATCCATTGTCATATTGTATATAAATTATCCTCAAAGTTAGTAATTATTATTTGAGAATTTTTCATGTAATGAAATATATACTTCTCATGGAATTGTATTACAATTTCTTATAATTACTTTTATTACAATTTCCTATAATTACTTTGCCACTTTATCTCGGCGTATGGTAGGACGAGTCATTGGACCAATGGTGAAGTAATTTCAGGGGATTTTCGTCATTCAAATGCCAATTCTTTTAAAACCTACCTTACTTTTAAGTTTGATTCTTTTCACTTTTTGTTTTTATACCTGTAAACATACAATTTGGAATTTTTCTAAATTATTGAAGATATTTTACTCTTTTCCTTTTTTACTTATTCTTTTTGCTATTAATTTATTGTTATTTTTCCTTCACTTTCTTCACGTTCTTGGTTGGTACGTGGTTTCTAACATGGGATCCCTTTTATAAATGTTATTTTGCAAGGGCATATCTTTAATTAAAAGAATAGAAGATCAAATTATAAATATGATTTTACTGCCCAAACAATCACCTAAATCATACAAAACTGACTTTCATATATTTATTTTTCTTATGATTATAGATGATTTTTTTAAAAAAATTGAGTGTTAAGGGACGAAAACTCAACTCAGATTTCTACATCGATATGATATTGTCCACTTTGGGTATAAATTTTCATAGCTTTATTTTTTGTTTTACCCAAAAAGTTTCATATCAATGAAGATGTTTTTCTTTTCTTATAAACTCAAGATCTACCCTTTATTTAATCGATGTGAAATTACTACACCACTTTGTTTGTATTCCCAACATTTAGATGTTATCAAATTGTATGGAGATTAAATTCTTATTTTTTAAATTATAAATGCTAAATTCTAACTAATTTTCCTTGTCATATGAATTAAATTCAATTTTTTTATTTGTCTCCCGATGAGTAACGTAGTAGTTGAAGATTTAGGCTTTGAGGGTATGTTCTCCTCAAAATCTCGAGACTCACCTTTGACATACTCTTTCAATATCTCTGTGTCTGGCCTAGGGACGGACATAATTACCTTAGTGTATAATTGTGTTTGAGCGTATTAAACTAGTATCTTATGTTATGATCAGTCCGATTCTCCTGCTCTAAAAGCTGTGAATCGAATAAAAAATATATACATAATTATAATTATTTATATGTGATACTATGGTAGCTATTTCCATTAATATATATATTTTTTTAAAAATGAATTTCCATTAATTTTTCTTCCTCATCTCACATATTTTGAACTGCTAAAACTTGCGAGGGAGGGAATTAGATTTTGTTTTGTGCATAATTGAAGGCGGTGGATTCAAACTCACGATCTCTTAATTATTGGTTGTACACTAATATTTTACTTTTTCCACATAAACATGTCCTATTGAGGGGTAATATATACAACTTATTTAGATAAACTAAATTTATAATTTAACCATATTTTTGTCTTTTTTAATACTGTGATCGAGAAAGGTAAAAATATGATTAAATTATTTCTAAGGATAAAAATAATGACCGACATCGAATAGGTTAGTGGCACAATTATTATCTTGATTGCAGGTTTATTGTCACATGTTTAATCTTGAAAATTAGTATTTGATTCTTATCTCGTTTGAAAGCACTAATATTTTTTTTTTTTTTTTTGAGTACGAAAGCACTAATATTCTAGTAGGGTTTGTGACCTCCTTCTCCATTTAAAAAATTAAAAAATAAAAATTAATGACTAGCAAAAGACTCATACAGCGTGTCATAATAAAAAAAATTATAGATGGGGAAATAATATTGTGAAAGAGGAATAAGACAATTTTTTAAGAAAAAATGGAATAGTTGGCATTTATACAATCGAAATTAATATTTTCAAACTAGACTCAACTAACAATTAACGAATAAATAATAAGTTAACAACATAGCATTCATTCTCATTTGCTTGTTTTTTTTTTTTGAATTTTTTTATATATACATCATTTATTATTTTGAAAAGTCAAACTCTTCATATGTACATTAGGTAAGTTATAATACATTCAACTCGATTCTTTCAATTTGCCTGTTAATTAATTAATTATATATATATATATATATATATAATTGTGAAAGCAGTATTATTAAAATTTACCCATTTGATAAATATAGCTGAAAACTCCCACGACTATTGGTTGATCAAATTTAGTAGGTCCAGATTAGAGAAAGAGTTGAAGATTTCAGAGTATGAATTATTAAAATAGAAATTAGGGTGGAGATACTCGCCTTGTGGTGTAATTAATCCCACATTGGAAAGATGAGGAGTCTTTAACAGATATGAGTTATTCCCCTCATTGTCAATTGGTTTTGAGAATTTCCAACAAATTTTCCTATATTCAAATGTTGTAGGACCATGCATGCATTATATTCGTGACAATAGTCGAATATGCACGCAAGTTGACTCGAACAAAATATAAATATGTTGAATAAAAGGGTGAATAATAAACAAGAACACATATACATATCTACTATAAAGTATCGATGTATATAGTGATAAGAATGACAACCTTACTCAAATGTCTACAAATGTTATGGTATTGTCCATTTTGAATGTATATTTTCATAACTTTGATTTTGATTTCACCTAAATATTTGTTCTTTCTTATAAACTCATGATCTTTCTATTATCTAACCAACATATATAGATTTTTAGCTTTGGTAATTGGTGAATGAATACTCTAAACTTCTAAAGCAACCTAGAAAGGAAAATAGATTGCTTTCAATCCTCTAGTGTGTATAGCCAAAGGAAGGCTAAAGTTGATGAAAATCAACTACACAAGTTGAACGCTTAAAAAAAACCCAAAGTAAAATGAAATGACAATACTAAATAAAAGAGTGAGAATCAAAATACACTCTTGAAAAAGATAAAATACATGTCAAAGTCTTAGATCAATATAAAATTTGTTTGATTTTGTATCCTAATGTAACATATAGCTACCGAGGTATAATTTTTGTAAGTGTAACATTATTCAGAGAAAATTTATCTAAATTTTGTTCTGATGACTCTGTGTTACTTTCATTTAGTCTGCCAATAAAACCAGGTTGCTTTGGAGAAGGAAGATCCACAATTTCACTATTAATCATTGAGATAATGGTAGAGACATTTGGTCGATCATTTCTAAATTCTTGAATACATAAGAGTCCCACATGGATGCATCTCATTATCTCTGTTTTATAGCCCAATTCATATATTGCTGGTTCAATAAAAGGAATAAGATTGCTTTCCATCCATGAATTCCATGCCTGAAACAAAATTAAAAAAAAACATGCATGAGTAATGGAGATTTGAATGTCAAATATGAACCTAGAGTTTCTTTTCTTGCAATCATACAAATTCCAATAAACTTAACGCTTTTTCATGGAAGTTGAACCCTGTATTTCGCTTCCCACTTATAATTTCAAGTAATAGAACTCCAAAGCTGTACACATCTGATTTCTCTGAAAATTGACCTTGCATGGCATACTCAGGAGACATATACCCACTAAATTCATAAAAAAAAAACAGATTAAATTATTTTTTTGTGAGCTGCATATAACAATACAATCAAATAGAAAAATGGTGAGAAGTCTTACTAAGTCCCAACAACTCTTAAAGTATTTGCTTGAACTTCATTGCCACCAAAAATCCTAGCTATCCCAAAATCTGAAATTTTAGGATTGAAATCTTTGTCTAATAGAATATTACTTGCCTTTAAATCTCTATGGATGATTCTCATTCTTGAATCTCGATGAAGGTAAAGCAGACCTCGAGCTATTCCATCAATGATATTGCATCTCTTTGGCCAATCCAAAATTAGTTTTTGGTTCAAGGAGCCTACATGTGCATTTTGATAAAAATTTGGAACTTGAATTTTGTATTAAATAGTGTCATACTTGAAGGTTTATAGAACATCTTACCAAAGATTAATGCATCCAAACTTAGATTTGGCATGTATTCATATATTAACATCTTCTCATCTCCTTCCACACAGCAACCAAAAAGTTGCACAAGATTCCTATGTTGTAGTTTGGAAATAACTCTCACTTCATTTATAAATTCTTCATACCCTTGATTAGACACTCTCGAAAGCCTCTTTACTGCTATTTCCTGTCCATTTAATAATTTTCCCTGAAATGAAAACATGTTATTCTTGGTTACATGCTTCAAATTAATCAACAAAATAAAATTTTTAAAAAAACTTTACCTACTTTATATACTGGACCAAAGCCTCCCTGTCCTAACTTGTTACTCATATCAAAGTTGTTTGTTGCAATTGCCAACTTGTCAAAATCATAAAGAGGCAGCTCCTCCAATTTAACTTCATCTTCAATCATATCCTCCCTTCTCATCTTTAAGACCTTATAACTCATAGCTGATTTGTTCTTTTCTGCTATATAACTCAAATGTTATCAATCTATTTATCAACAATAATTAATATAACTGCAAGGAGAAAAATATATATGCATTACCTTGTTTGCTACTCTTCCATCTGCACCAAAAATATGTCACAATGCTGAAGATGATAAAAGTAACTGGTAGCACTACGGCTATAATAAGTCCTTTCTGGTCTTTTACATCTTCTGTGGAAATGAAAGCAACATCATAGAAATCTAGTTACAAATACCGCAACGGTTGAGTTACTAGAAATGATGACATGAATTATGTGATAACAAATGTTATAGTAACCAGTATTTCGTGCACATGTTATTATAATATCGATTATGATATTATGTAATTTAGAGTGTAGATTCCAACAATTATAATATAAGTTATGATAAGTGTATGGTCTAGATTATAAGTTATTATAACAAGAATATTATAAGTGAGACTTATTATACTTGAGATGATGGGTTACAAGCTAATCTACAAATTACTATAATCGGTTGCCTAAATACACCATTAAATGTATTCCTAAGCGGCGGTCTTGTTGGTTAAGTCTTAGACCTCCAAAGTAGGTTACTTTGGATTTCATAAGCTCGAGAAAAACGAGCAAACTTAATTATAAATTTTTTTGCTCTCCCAAATCCAAGTCTTCGGATATGCTTGGATAATCCAGGAATAAGATAGTGAAGCTTCGATCCTCTGTCTTAAAAGAAAACCCATGGCCCAAATGCCCCCAACTGATATATTAATATTGAAAAAGCGCAGAAGTTTAACAGATAAATACTTATATGATCCAAATCTGCATAAGCCAGTCGAAGGTAAAAATCAGCTCCATCAGCCTCGAACTTTTGTACGTCAATCAACTCCCCATTCCAAAGCATACAACCAATACCACTATCAAATGCATAACCACTACACGAACAATTCTTCAAGCAAATCACTCTACAATCATCAATGGAAGCAAAAGCATCCGCCTCAGACCACTCTGCAAAAAATGGAACTTTAACCATTTCCACTTTCAAAAATCCATCTTCTTGTTCACTGCTAATATTGTTCATCTTCTCGCACTTCAATGGCTTCTCTCTCACACACCCACCACTCCATTTCCCTTGATTCCATTCATCTTCATTCTTAGCCTTAAACCCTCTCAAACACCTACAAACAGGGGATTCTTCAGCATTACAAATCCCAAATGCCCCACAAGCTCCATAGTAATCACACTCTGTTCTTAAAGCAGACCAACCAGCCATCCAACGCTTCTCCTCCACATCCAAATACATTTCTTGCGCATTCCCTTCGGAATCCAACGACAAGTAACCGAATTGTTTTGTCCTTGTATAAGCCACCGAAAAATAGTAACTTTGATCTTCACTTGTGAGCTTATATCCATCGAGATAAGTAGAATCCATTCCAGGGATTCCCATGAAATTCTGCCCATTCCATGGACCCGACCGCCACCGATACGCGCCTTCGCCATCGCCATTCAAAATAACCGCTTCGGGGAGATTGTAAACATGAATCTTCAATGAGAAGGCTCCTTTAGATGGAGTAGAAGGGTTGTTCCACGAGGAAAGTTCCAAACTCTGTTTTGTTTTTGTGTTGGTCATTAATTTCATGGAAGGTAAGAGTTTATCAGATGGGTCCTTGAAACTTTCCCATATAATCATTTTGGAAGATTGATCTTCCAAAATGAAATTTCCCGAATCAAGAATTCGGGCAGATGTGTTTCTTGTCGAGGAAGAAACGTTTGTAGACCAGAGGACGGTGTCGTTTCGATCCAAAACGACAAGATTCCCATCTGGGGAAATTTTGAAGATTCCTGAATTGTCTTTGAGAGGGCTGTTTTGATTGGCAACCCATACCACTGTTTGTGGGGAAATTTGCTTGAACCAGATTCCGACATATCGGTTTGTTGAGTTAATCGGTGTGAAGAATCCGAGTTCGAAGGAACTGGAATTGGATGTTATGGTTGCAGGGTCTTTAATGGAATTTGTTGATGTGATTGTATCTGTGAGTCCAAAACACAATCTTGAAGTGAAATATGAAAATGAAAGAAGAAAAAGTGAAAAAGTTTGAAGCTTTTTGGGCTTCATGGCTGTCGCTGGCTATAGGCTATGGGGAAAATGAGCTGAAAAACAGAGCCTATTTTGAGATAAACATCTTTCTTGAGAAACACATTGGATGAAGCTGCTTGTCAAACTTCTTAAAAGTCAAACTTCACATAAAAATAAAAATGGTGGCGACCTTAGAGAGAGTTGAAAAATGAGAGTTTGTTAAGATGAGGAAATGTCAGTTATTTTTTTTTCTTTGATATTGGGAGTGTTCGGGTCAACATCCCGACTATTTTTATGAGACATCTATTTGACAATAGACATTTGATTGTGAATAAAATCAATAGAAAACTAATGGTAAATAACAAGTATGAATTGAACTTATACCTTCTTGATTCTTTTAGGAGTCCGTTTGATAATCATTTTGTTTTTGAAATTTAAGCCTACAACAACTATGCCTAGTTTTTTTCTTATTCGGATATCTACATCCTACCTATATTTTAATAAACAAAACCAAAATTTGAAAACAAAATAAAAATCTTGCAAAAACTTGTTTTTGTTTTTGAAATTTAGTTAGTATTCACGTACTTTCTTGAGGAAATATAGATATATTGTAGGAAAGATAGAGCACATGATAGGAAATTTGAGTAGAAAATAAGTTTAAATTTCATAAACAAAAAAACAAAATGCTTATCATACGCGGCCTAAAACTTTCTTCATCTCTAGGTAAATTTATATGGTTTCAAGGTTCAAAAGGTCAATGCCGACAAAAAAAAAGTTATTTTATATATAAACCTAATCTATAAAATATTTACAATATTAGATTTTTACCAATACAAATTGCAATTCTAAATTTCCTTTTATAAAACCTTTTTTTAATAGGTTTACACGTTTCCAATTATACCCCTGGAAATCATTAATTGTCAATTTGAAATTAGCAATGATTTAAAAAAATTTAAAACTTACTTACGAACTTCTCTGTAAAGAGCGCCGGTCATTACGACCCTTCGTTCCATCGTTTCAGAGGTTTTCGTCTCCAGTTCTGCAACGTCTTGTCTTCCATCGTCAAAATCATTTCGCCTTCGCACATACGAAAGTTCCGGTGAGGTTTCATCTCTATAATCGAACTGAAGGAGACGGAAAAAGGGACAGATGGGAAGACTACGATTTGTGAAGGTATCATTTAGGTTTTTTTTTTTTTTTTTCCATTTTTTTGTTCTATTTTCCGTTAGAAGTTTCGCATAGGCACAAACAGTAGGTTTTTTTAGGGTTTAGTATGTTTTACACCGTCGATTTAGTAATCGTGGTCTGTGTAGGGGAATGGACAATGAGTATCGGGAGGTTTTGTTGTTTTCTGTTGTTTTTAGTTTCATTCATATTAAAAGAAGAATAGAAAATGACATTGAACGGTGTATTTTAATGTCTATACAAAATGATTTGCATGTTCCAAAATTGATTTATAGGTTTTTTCCATTGCTGGTTATCTTTATTGGCATTAGATTCATTTTGCATGTATTGTCTTAAGTTATCTTGATATAGTTTAGGTGTTGTCCACAGTCAGGGGATATAATGGGTAAAGCAGGTAGGGGGGAGGAATAACACCTAGGCCGATTAGACGCAGCCAAAGAACACTTGACACGTCTATAAGTTACTTCTCGAAACAAAAGTAGGAAAAAAATGGTCATTACTATAGGTGAGGTAATATTTAGCTGTGTATTACCGTATGTTATGTACTGTATGTGGTTTTTTCTCTCCTAACGGTTATATATCTTTTTTTTAGACAAGTAGTTCATAGGGTGACTCAAAAGTGGACGAAGGAGCTGAATCTGTAGACGGCGTAGAAAGCACAATGAAAGGACAGATTGAGAGAAAGTTGGAAAGTAGACAGAATTTGGAGGATGGTGAAACCGTTGTGCAAACTCGTAATACAAGGGTAAGAGTAGGAGATGGAATTAATGAACAAGGGTGCTAAATAACTGTACAATCATGATTCTGTATGGTTTTGATTTTAAGGTAATCTATATTATGTCCTTTAGTTTAAGTACTGTATTTATGTTGGAGTATTTATCGTATTTGTAGGAACTTGACAAGGGTCTAGGCAGCGTGGCTTGCGAGGACATATCAAAGGGCGGTGGGGAACATTTTAATGCTAATAAAAGTGGACAACGGGATAATGTGCCTGTTATTGAAAAACATAATGTTGTCGAATCTTCTGCGACAGGTGAGGTACCGTGATCAGGTGTCTGGATTTATCGTGTATACTGTGTGTTATCTCCTTATTTCATGGCTAATTTTGTACTTTCATGAGGACATCATACCGATTGCAAAAAGAATAAGGGTGTTACAAAAAGAGAAGGAGGACTTATTGGCAAAGTCAAGAAATAAAAACCATTGGGCAATTCTGAAAGGTCTGGTGTTAAAAGTACTGTATTTTCAGAGGATGTGCACAATTTCAACAAAGTGTTAAAGACTCTTTTCGATTATTAGAAAGGGGAAAAAAATTTGATTGATAACAGAGGAAAAAGGAAAAGGAAGCTTGTCGAAGATACGGTGAGTAATAATAAATTGTATTACAATGTCTCTATTCGTTCATGTGTATTCACCTTGTGTGGATAACTGTATTTTAGGATGGTAGTGCTTTTCGTACAACTAAAAAGCAAAAGATGCCTAAAGACACTCTAGCATTAGAAGTTAAGGTTGCCGAGGTGTGTTTTCTACTATAAATATTGATGTATATAGTGATAAGGATGACAACTCTACTCAAATATCTACAAATGTGATGATATTGCCCATAATGTATATTTTCATAACTTTGATTTTGATTTCACCTAAAAAAAACTCTTACTAACAAAGATATTTATTCTCCCTTATAAACTCATGATCTTTTCTATTATCTAACAACATATAGAGTTTTAGCTTTGGTAATTGGTGAATGAATACTCTAAACTTAAAAAAATCCCAAGTAAAATGAAATGACAATACTAAATAAAAGAGTGAGAATCAAAATACACTTTTGAAAAAGATAAAATACATGTCAAAGTACTTTTTTTTTAAAATCAACATGTCAAAGTACTTAGATCAATATAAAAATTGTTTGATTTTGTATCTTAATGTAACATATAACTACCGAGGTATAATTTTTGTAAGTGTAACATTATTTAGAGAAATTTTATCTAAATTTTGTTCTGACGACTCTGTGTTACTTTCATTTAGTCTGCCAATAAAGCCAGGTTGCTTTGGAGAAGGAAGATCCACAATTTCACTATTAATCATTGAGATAATGGTAGAGACATTTGGTCGATCATTTCTAAATTCTTGAATGCATAAGAGTCCCACATGGATGCATCTCATAATCTCTGTTTTATAGCCCAATTCATATATTGTTGGTTCAATTAGAGGAATAAGATTGACTTCCATCCATGAATTCCATGCCTGAAACAAAATTAAAAAAAACATGTATGAGTAATGGAGATTTGAATGTCAAATATGAACCTAGAGTTTTTTTTTGCAAACATACAAATTCCAATAAACTTAACGCATTTTCATGGAAGTTGAACCCTGTATTTCGCTTCCCACTTATAATTTCAAGTAATAGAACTCCAAAGCTGAACACATCTGATTTCTCTGAAAATTGACCTTGCATAGCGTACTCAGGAGACATATACCCACTAAATTCATAAAAAAAAATAGATTAAATTAATTTTTTGTGAGCTACATATAACAATACAATCAAATAGAAAAATGGTGAGAAATCTTACTAAGTCCCAACAACTCTTAAAGTGTTTGCTTGAACTTCATTACCACCAAAAATCCTAGCCATTCCAAAATCTGAAATTTTAGGATTGAAGTCTTTGTCTAATAGAATATTACTTGCCTTTAAATCTCTATGGATGATTCTCATTCTCGAATCTCGATGAAGGTAAAGCAGACCTCGAGCTATTCCATCAATGATATTGCATCTCTTTGGCCAATCCAAAATTAGTTTTTGGTTCAAGGAGCCTACATTTGCATATAGATGAAATTTGGAACTTGAATTTTGTATTAAATAGTGTCATACTTGAAGGTTTATAGAACATCTTACCAAAGATTAATGCATCCAAACTTAGATTGGGCATGTATTCATAAATTAGCATCTTCTCATCTCCTTCCACACAACAACCAAAAAGTTGCACAAGATTCCTATGTTGTAATTTGGAAATAACTCTCACTTCATTTATAAATTCTTCATAACCTTGATTAGACACTCTTGAAAGCCTCTTTACTGCTATTTCCTGTCCATTTAATAATTTTCCCTGAAAAAAAGACTTATCTTTGTTACATGCTTCAAATTAATCAAAAAAATGAAAAATCTTTACCTACTTTATATACTGGACCAAAGCCTCCCTGTCCTAACTTGTTATTCATATCAAAGTTGTTTGTTGCAATTGCCAACTTGTCAAAATCATAAAGAGGCAGCTCTTCCAATTTAACTTCATCTTCAATCATATCCTCCCTTCTCAACTTTAAGACCTTAGAATTCACAGTTGATTTGTTCTTTTCTGCTATATGTATAACTCAAATGTTATTGATCTATATATCAACAATTAATATAGCTGTAAGGAGAAAAATGTATGCATTACCTTGTTTGCTAGTCTTCCATCTGCACCAAAAATATGTCGCCATGCTGAAGATGATAAAAGTTACTGGTAGCACTATGGCTATAATAAGTCCTGTTTGGTTTTTAACATCTTCTGTGGAATTTAAGTAACATCAAAGAAATTCAGTCGAAAACACTCCGACAGTTAGAGTTATTATAAACGATAGCTTGAAAATTATTATAATAAAAAAAAGGTTACAATAACCTGCATTTGGAGTGCATGTAACTCTAATGAAAGTTATGATAATCTGTGAAGAGCGTAGGCTACTATAACAAAGATATTGAGATATGCTTTGAACTGTTTGATGCCCTATGATGATTTAGTCGGAGGTCTCACTGCCAAATCAGCAAGCGGGGGGGCCTCATAAACTCTCTTAAATATATGATGTTATGAGAGTGCACTATATAAACTCTCTTAAAACCCTAGCCTCCTTAGATCGACATTCTGTATTCACACTCTCTTTAATAAAAACGTTCTCTCCTCTACCTGTGTATGTAGGTAACACATTGTTTGTGAACCACGTAAATTTTATGTGTTCTTTCACGTTCTCTTACAGTTTTCTCTTTAATTGTTGCTGCCGTTTTCATAACAAAGGATATTATAACTGAGAGTTATTATAATTGGGGATGATAGATTACAAGCTAATCTAAAAGTTATTACAATCGGTGGCCTAAACATAAGTGAGGTTATTATAACTCAACCTAAACCACCATTAAACATATCTTTAATGGGCACCCTAGTTGGTTGAGACTTGGGGCCTTCAAGATGCCCCTAGACTTACAAGTGACTTTAATTGCAAACTTTCTTGTTGTTTCTCAAATCGAAGCCTTGGGATGGGTGCAAATACCCTAGATATAGGATAGCGAAGCTCTGATTCTAGTCATCGAAAAAAGAAAAAAAAAATTCCCACAACCCAAATGCTCCCAACTGATATTTCAATAATGAAAAAAGAGCAGAAATTTAAGGGAAATACTTGTATGATCCAAATCTGCATAAGCCAGTCGAAGGTAAAGATCAGCTCCACCAGCCTCAAACTTTTGTACATCAATCAACTCCCCATTCCAAAGCATACAACCAATACCACTATCAAATGCATAACCACTACACGAACAATTCTTCAAGCAATTCACTCTACAATCATCAATCGAAGCAAAAGCATCCGCCTCAGACCACTCTGCAAAAAATGGAACTTTAACCATTTCCACTTTCAAAAATCCATCTTCTTCTTCACCGCTAATATTGTTCATCTTCTCGCACTTCAATGGCTTCTCTCTCACACACCCACCACTCCATTTCCCTTGATTCCATTCATCTTCATTCTTAGCGCTAAACCCTCTCAAACACCTACAAACAGGGGAATTTTTAGCATTACAAATCCCAAATGCCCCACAAGCTCCATAGTAATCACACTCTGTTCTTAAAGCAGACCAACCAGCTATCGAACTCTTCTCCTTCACATCCAATTGCATTTCTTGTGCATTCCCTTCCGAATTCAACAACAAGTAACCGAATAGTTTCACCTTTGTATAAGAAACCGAAAAATAGTAACTTTGATCTTCACGTGTGAGTTTATATCCATTGAGATAAGTAGAATCCATTTCAGGGATTCCCATGAAATTCTGCCCATTCCATGGACCCGACCGCCACCGATACGCGCCTTCGCCATCGCCATTCAAAATAACCGCTTCGGGGAGATTGTAAACATGAATCTTCAATGAGAAGGCTCCTTTAGATGGAGTAGAAGGGTTGTTCCACGAGGAAAGTTCCAAACTCTGTTTTGTTTTTGTGTTGGTCATTAATTTCATGGAAGGTAAGAGTTTATCAGATGGGTCCTTGAAACTTTCCCATATAATCATTTTGGAAGATTGATCTTCCAAAATGAAATTGCCCGAATCAAGAATTCGGGCAGATGTGTTTCTTGTCGAGGAAGAAACGTTTGTAGACCAGAGGACGGTGTCGTTTCGATCCAAAACGACAAGATTCCCATCTGGGGAAATTTTGAAGATTCCTGAATTGTCTTTGAGAGGGTTGTTTTGATTGGCAACCCATACCACTGTTTGTGGGGAAATTTGCTTGAACCAGATTCCGACATATCGGTTTGTTGAGTTAATCGGTGTGAAGAATCCGAGTTCGAAGGAACTGGAATTGGATGTTATAGTTGCAGGGTCTTTAATGGAATTTGTTGATGTGATTGTATCTGTGAGTCCAAAACACAATCTTGAAGTGAAATATGAAAATGAAAGAAGAAAAAGTGAAAAGGTTTGAAGCTTTTTGGGCTTCATGGCTGTTGCTGGCTGTAAGCTATGGGGAAAATGAGCTGAAAAACAGAGCCTTGTTTTGAGATGAACATCTTTCTTGAGAAACACATTGGATGAAGCTGCTTGTCAAACTTCTTAAAAGTCAAACTGCACATTTTCTTTCTTTTATTCATATTTTTTAACTGGTAACGTATGAGATTGTGGAAATCTCAGAAAGCAATTATAAAATAAGTTGTTACATTACATTCAACATAAAATTTTAGGGTCATTTGAATTTTGATGTTTCAATTGTTATTTTATTCTGGAATTTATAATATAGTATTGCACCAAGTGACGATCTCATACAAATAACAGAAAATTAAAAAATGGTGGCGAGAGAGTTGAAAAACGATAATTTGTTAATATCAACGTTGGAAATGTCGTTTTTTTTTTTAATATTGAGAGTGTTCAGGTCAACATCACGACTATTCTCATGAGACATTCGTTTGACGATAGACATTTGATTGTGAAGAAAATCGATAGAAAATTAATAATAAGTAATGACTATAAATTGAACTTATATCTTCTTGATTCTTTTAACCTTTTTCTCAATCTCTAGTTCATGGTTTCAAATTTCAATGTTCAAAAGGTCAACATCCACAAAAAGAAAAAAAAAACTATGGTTCTTTTATTTTTATAATTCTGTGTATGGTATGGAGATTTGAAAGTACAAGAGAAGGAAAACAAAGAAATTGAAGTGAAATTAAAGCTCAAGCTAGAATAGAATAACTACTCTTGTTCGAGGCAAGAATATACAATATGAATATAATATAATTCAACTCAATTATTTAAGATAAGTAGATAAGTATATATACTATCAACCACAAGAATATAGTGATTTAAATCTCTAAGCGAACAAAAAATATACAATTTCCAAGTTAAAGATGACATTATTATCGACCTGTAACAGAGGTAAGTGTAAGACTATTTGTGGAATTTTGATGAAGGCTTTGTTGAGAGGTCCTTGTGTTACTATGAGCTGGTCTACTAATAAAGCTAGGCTGCTTTGGAATAGGAAGATCTACAATTTCACTGTTGAGCATTGAAATAATGGTGAAAACACTTGGCCTATCATCTATGCATTCTTCAACACACAATAATCCCACTTGGATGCACCTCATAATCTCTGATTGATAACACAATTCATATATAGTTTCATCAATCAAACCAATAAGATTGTCTTCCATCCACAACTTCCATGCCTGAAACCACATTCAAAAAAAGTTGTGTAAGTTATTGAGATTAAATACAAATCAAGAATTTGATACCAAAAGTTTTTATATCACTTACAAATTCGAGTAAGCTTAAGGAATGTTCATGATGATGAAACCCCGTGTTCTTTCTTCCACTTATAATCTCAAGTAATAAGACTCCAAAACTAAAAACGTCTGATTTCTCTGAAAATTGACCTTGCATTGCATATTCAGGTGACATATATCCACTGTATTATCAAACATATTAAATCAGGGTTAGTTGCATGATTACTATTATAGTAAAAATAATGTTGTACATACGAGGAGAGATACTTACTAAGTTCCAACGACCCTTAAAGTATTGGCTTGCACTTCGTTGCCACCGAAAATTCTTGCCATACCAAAGTCGGAAATTTTAGGATTCATATCTTTATCTAATAGAATATTGCTAGCCTTCAAGTCTCTATGAATGATTTTCAATCTCGAATCTCTATGAAGGTAAAGGAGACCGCGAGCAATCCCATCAATAATATTGAATCTTTTTTTCCAATCGAGAAGTTTTTGTTTGGAAGAATCTACACAGAAAATATTTTAATTGTGGTCAGTGATTATTTATTTTAAAACAATATACAATTGAATTGAAAAGAGAAATCTTAAATTTGAAGGTAAACATATCTAACCAAAGATGAAAGCATCCAAACTTAGGTTGGGCATATACTCATATATTAGCATTTTCTCTTCTCTTTCAATGCAGCAACCAAGAAGCTGCACAAGATTTCTATGTTGAAGTTTTGAAATCACAATCACTTCATTTATAAACTCTTCAGATCCTTGATTAGAAGCTCTTGAAAGCCTCTTTATTGCTATTTCTTGTTCATCGATCAATGTCCCCTGAAATATAAAACATTAATTTGAGCCATAAGTTATATATTTATCTATCTACATAAGTAATATTTACGTACCTTATACACGGGACCAAAGCCACCTTGTCCAAGTTTATTACGTAAATCAAAATTGTTTGTTGCAATTGCTAGCTTTTCAAAACCATAAAGTGGTAGTTCTTCAAAATTAATTTTGTCCCCAATTGTGTCATTCCTTTTCAACTTCAACTTTTTTCCTTTTTTGTAATACTCATCTACAATAGACACTTCAAAAATGTGTTAGTACGATACTATTTTTCAATTCATAATATGAGGAATTGCACCTAACAAGCCATAATGGATAGGTCTAGCAATTTCGTTTCAGGTGCGTGTAAGTTAAACCAGACTTTCAAGATAAAATAATAAAACTAGTAACGAGACGAGAAAGAAAATGAAAGTCCTCTTTGATTTCGAGTGCATGTCAATTACTAGTTCAATAATATTTAGAGAGGTGGATTCACATATATGATCTTTATGGCACACGATATATCGCTATTACCTAAAAATAAATTTGATCTTTCAAAGCATTTTACACGATAATCAATGAGATTTTGTTACCTTGTTTTCGAGCCTTCCATCTCCACCAGAAGAAAATGGCAATCATGAAGATAATAAGCGTTACTGGTAGCACTATGGCTATGATAATTCCTGTCTTGTTTTTCACACCATCTATGGAATGAAAGCAATATGAAATAAAGTTAGATGGAAGAATTAAAATTAAATTACAAGCTAGGTTTGTATCTATTTAGTTGTTAAACTTTCAAAATGGTCTAATAAATGCTTACCTCTTCAATTTAGTATTTAATGGACTTCTAAACTTTTTAAAATTGTGTAATATATCACTTACTATCATTCAATATAAGTATATCCATGTCATGTTTACATTTTTGTAAAATTAATCGATCTATAAAACATAAATTTAGAATTATCATCATCAAATGACTAGGTAGTAAGAGGGTATTGAAAAACCAAGAAGTGATAAGTTCAATCTATAGTAGTCATCTACTTAAAAATTAATTTTTAATATTACTCAAATTTTTTTGATATTCAGATGTTGTAGGTTCAGGTGGTATGTCTCATGACATTAGTCGAGGTGCGCGAAAGCGAAACTAGTCAATCATGTAGTTCCATAAATTTAAAAATATCCCAAAATAGTTCATTGATATATTATGCTTGAAATTTAAAATGCAATGATCTATTAAAGTTCAAAATCAAGTTGTCACAATGCAAGATGCTCAGAGATTTAATCATGGTATATGAAAAGAATTTAACTACATACAATTTTTAAATCATAAGATAATTGCCGTAAAAGTTTAAAGAGAGCACTAAACATAATTGACACGTAAATGTGACATAATGGTAAAAAAAAAAGATCTTTGAGATTAAGATGATGAGTTTAATCTATGATAGTTACTTACCTAGAAATTAATATCTTGTGACATTAGTTGAGGGGTGTACAAGTTACAATCACGAATTAAAAAAAAACATAATTAAGATGTATTTTCGAGTAAAAAAATAGGTTGAAAGAGAGGGTACCCGTGAATGAGACTAAGTCAGCATCTGCCAATCGAACATAAAGATCAGCTCCAAGGCTCTGAAACTTTTGTACATCAACCAAATCCCTTCTCCATATCATACAACCAATACCATTTTCATACGCATAGCCTCTACACGAACAATTCCCCAAACACTGTCGTCTACAATCATCCCCCGAAGTAGAAGAAACCGACCACTCTGCCAAATAAGGAACTTTGACCAATTCCATTTTCAAAAACCCATCTTCCCCAACGCTTCCATTACTAATCTCACACTTCAATGGCGTAATTCTCACACACCCATTTCTCCAAATCCCTAAATTCCACTCCTTTTCATCCTTTGGCCTAAACCCTTTTAAGCAATTGCAAATTCGAGTCGAATTCCCATCGCAAATCCCAAACGGCCCGCAAACACCAAAGTAATCACACTCTGTTCTAAACGCCGACCAAGTTTCCACCCAATTTTTTTCGCCAAAATTCCAATACTCTTGCACCAAACTCCCTTCTGGGTTTAGCCGCATGGTGTAAATAAACTGATCGTCGTTATTATAAACAATAGAGAAATAATAAATTTGGTCCTCGATTGCGAGATTAAACCCGATTCGATAAACAGAGATCATTTCGGGTATTCCGATTAAGCTCTGCCCGTTCCACGGCCCAGATCTCCAATACAGGTCGCCGTTATTATAAATCACAGCTTCGGGGATATTAATAACATCCAATGATAAAGAAAAGTTACCTGGAGATGGGTCTGAAGAGGATTTCCATGAAGTGAATTTGAGCTTCTCTTTTGTTCTTGAATTTGTGATGAGTTTCATTGAGGGTAAGAAGAAATTAGAAGGGTTTTTGAAACTTTCCCATATGATTAAATTGGAGGCTGGATCTTGTAAAATGAGGTTGCCCGAATCAAGGATTCGGGCAGTGGTGTTGACCGTGGGAGGATTGGTTACATTTGAAGACCAGAGGATTGCGTTGTTGATTTCATCCAAGAGTACGAGATTTCCATCGTTGGAAATAGTGAAAATGGCGAAATTGTTGTTGTTAATTAGAGGATTGTTTTTGTTGGCGACCCATATTATGGTTTGAGTGGAAATTTGATTGAACCAAATTCCTACGTATTGGGCTGTGGAATGAACAGGGGAAAAGAAGCCTAATTTGAAAGTGCTTGAATTTGAGATTTTGGATGAAGGGTTTTTGATGAAATCTGTTGATGTGATTGTGTCGTTGGCTAAGCCTGATCTTGAAGAGAGGCATGTAAATGTAAGAAAGAGAAGAACAGTACCTGAAAAGCTTCCATTCATGGCCAAATGTTGTGTGGATTAAGGTGATTTTTGGTTTTGAGTTGGAAAACAAGGTAATTTGGGGGAAGATGAGTGGCTGTTCATCATTCAAAGTTAAGACTTATTTGGAATATTGATGGCATTTCGAAGTGCCGGTTTACGCGACTTCTCAGTCTACATTCACATCTATTTGTTTGACTTTGATTCTTGAGTTGACATCTTGTTCACAACTAGGGGTAATTGGATTTTGATGTTGAAAAGAGGAGACAAAAATGAAGAGAAAGAGGTGATTTTGAGATATGAAGTAGTTATTTGGATATTGATGTTTTGGAGATGAGATGTTGTAAAATTATTTATTTTATATTGATTTTTTTATAATGTAATGACTATAGATTTTGGATTGATTGATAAATATAATATATTTTATTTTATTTTGTGTGGTTGAAAATTAGAGAAAGTTTGATGTGATATTTGATTAACTTAGATAAAAGATATTTTATATCATATCATACTAAGTGGCTTGAGAGGAAAATCATGTTTGGAAGATTTTACCCCTTAAGTTATACTCGTCATTTATTGGAATATATAAAAAAAAATTAAATGCAAAAAATGTAGAAGATATTTACATTATCATTTAGATTTTCATCATTTTATAACGTAGAAGATGAATATTTTTATCAAATCTCATAGATTTTATAACTAAGTTTGAAGATAAGAAATATCAAGTATATTATGAACAATCAAATGAAACTATTTACAATATCATTTAAATTTTCATCATCTTTATAATTTAGAAAATAAGATATTTTTATCAAAGTTCATAGATTTTATTTGACATTTTATATTCTAATTAAAATGATAAATTCAATTTTTCAATTCTATAAATAATTCTCTATATTTTGTTTACATGACACTTTCTGTTTGTTAGGATTTAACTTTGTTTCTTTTTGTTTTTTTTTATAATAAGTTATCTTATTTTTGTAAGATTATTTACCTTAACTTTCATCTAATTTTTCTTTTGTCGAAAAATATTTTTTGTAGGGATCTTTTTTGCATAATAATTGTTGAGTTTGAAGAATGATAAGATTATCAGTTGGTTAAAGTGCATGAATTCTTCAGTTTCAAAAGTTTGGTAACAATGATCTTGTAAGGACCCGACCCAAATCAAGGCCTAAACCTAAGTCTTTAACTCTAAAGGCATGAAAACGACGTTCGACGTCTAGGGCATGTATAAAAACAAAACCTTTTCAAATTGACGGTTTACAAACAAATTTATAAAACATTAAATCCATTAAAAGAATCAAAGGGTACCCAAAATTTAAAACATCAAAGCTCGAGTACATATGTACAACTTATCATGCCCCTAAATAGTTTATGCAGAAGGAATAAATTAAAAGACTCTACATAAAGGAATGCAGCAGGTCCCATGGTCATCTCCAGCTTTGTCGATCATCCATCTCAGTACAGTCTAGTAGTACCTATGGGGATTCCACAGTGGAAATGGTGAGTTTTCGCAAACTCGATGAAGGCTCCCCACTTCATTGATGTGACATGCACAAGAATACAAACATCAGCAAACAAGTATGATCAGCAACATAACCAAAAGGTGTACAAAACCCAAGCTCATGTGTGCTAGGTCTAGAAACCTCGTCCTTGACGAGCACCACGCAGAGAAGTTTAAAGATCATAGACCCAAGACCAAAAACTCACAAGAGTCCTCTGACTCGAGAGCAATCTGGCATCCTACTCTAGAGGGAACTGGTGAGTCGAGCAACCTGTTGGCCCCACACTTCATACTCACGGCGAAAGGTGGTGCCACACCAATCACCAAGGAACTATATCAGGCTCATATCACCTATCTGAAGAGAGCCTAGGCTACTAGTAGAAACCATCCAGGGTCGTGAGCCTGGTCGGCCGACCATCCACGGAAGTCCTGCGGAGCGTGAGAATATCACCTCAAGCTAGGGTGTGCGCCCGAATATCATCGTCCACACCCACCTACTAGTCTCCTATATCTGATCTCCATGACTCGTTTAGGTCCAAACGAGGCATCAAGCCGTGCATCAAACATCACGCAAGTCCATATCAGGGCAATCATGCAACCACATGCAACTCGACCATATCAGGCAACCATACATGAATCATGCATCACTAGTCATACAAGAGACAAGGCATGAATGTATATGGTCTCGATGCAATGAATGCAACATACAATGCACATAGTCATGCTACAACCACACAAATCAACTAATGCAAATAAACCAGCACATGTATGAACCACAGGTTCTCGATAAAGGGGTAAATGGTCCCTTACCTTGGCCAATCCACTAACAGCTTTGACTAGCCAAACACAAATTTGAACCTTGAAACAAAAAAACCAGTCAAAACTAGCACCTTAGACCATCAAAATCTGATCCAAAATATCAAATTTATCAAACCAAGAAGAACCTCGAAAGACGTGTCCCAGAGACGCCCTGTGGCTACATGTGCCTCGAGAACTCGGCTCAAAGGATAGAAAATGGTTCGGGTCAAATCTGGTTAATAAAAGTCAATGGGTCAAAATCTAGCCAAAGTGTCATAAAATCTCATTTAACACCTTTAAACCCCAAACCAAACACACATTAACCTCTAGTCCAAACGACCACTAAGCCCTTAACCAAACAGCCACTAACCACATTTTAAATGAAGTGAAACCACTAGCCAAACAAGTTTAACCATTAGTTTAGTATCCATGACCCAATAAACAAGCACTATTTATCCAAGATTTAAATAATTTTAAACTTGCAACAAACAACCCTTTATGTAAATAACCATAAACCAACAAACAAGCACCACCTATCCATAACTTAAATAGTTTTGACCCTTTAAACAAACAACATTTGTTCATCACTGGAATAGCCATCAACTAGGAGACAAACATGCTCAATTCTCTATTTAAAAGCTTTAAGCACAAACCAAATAGCCTAATCCATAATTTAAATAACATTAGCCATGCAACCAAACACACCTTATTCTCAACTTAAATGACATTAAACCACAACCAAACAAGGCTTACGGGCATGTTTGGTGTGGGTGTTAACATAATCCAGATTAAGTCAACACCCCAAATCTTTGTTTGGTGGGCAGATTACATAAAGGTGGGATTAAAATTAATTAAACTCGGATTTTGAACAGTAAAGACTGTTCAAATCCGAGTACTTTTTTTTCATTTTCGTTTTCTCTCTCTTCAATTTTAGATGGCTTCTTTTCTCCTTTCTCATTCTCTCTCTTCAATTTCACACGACTCATCTGCCATTTTCAAGCACCATCCAAGTTTCATTCGCCTTGAACGTTTCACTTCCCTCAAATCTTTATTTTCTATCTCAAATGTATTTTAGGTAATTTCCCCCAAATTTCTATCCATCAATTTTTGTCATGAAGATGCCTAAGCAAGATTTAAATAAAATACTAACCAGACAAAAATTGACAAATCAAGCCAAACCCTCTAGAAATCAGCCAGAAATCCACCAATGCAAAGCCTAAGCAAGATTTAAACGCCCAAAAACAACAAAATCCTTCCAGCAATGGACAAAAGCCTAAATAAACACAAATAATAATTGTAATCAACGAAATAACAAATGAGAAAAAAAAAAAAAAACAACTAACAGAAGAAATTGAAAAATTAAAAAAAATCCAAAAAATATGAAAGTGAGAACAGAGCAAATAGGTCGAGGACGTAAGGAAGAACAAAGAAAAAAAATGTTAAAATAGAAAGTAATAAAATGAAAATTAAAATGACTTTCATTAACTCTTGGATGCGTGGCCAAACCAAGTTAACAATACTCACATGTGACACCCTATTATGATGCCACTTTTTTTTTTCTTTGCTAATTATTTATTTGTTTTACTGCCTATTTTTTCTTTTCTATTTTTTTTTTGTCTTTTATTTATATAGTTATATTTAATATCTACAAAAGAAAACCTTTTTTTTATACTATGCTTTATTTCTGTGGTTTTTATAAGTAACAATTATTTTAGCAAAATAAAACAACATTTATATTTTCATTATTTTTTTAAACAATATTGTATTATTTTGGGTCAGAATTATTTAAATTATATTGATGTAGTTTTTGTTACGATGAACTTTGTATTTCATTATTAGTTTCAAAACAAATTTTTTGTGTTTCAATCCACTAATTGACATAAAATAATCATTTCACTTTTAATTTTTAGTTTTTGAAATTGAAATTTATTTTTAGTAAAATTTCTTACCATATACTCTATTTGTTTTCTACAATATATCTTTCTTTAAGAAAGGAGATGAATCTTAATAAATTTATAAAACAAAAACAAGTTTTTGAATTTCTTTTTTGTTTAGTTTCATAAAATATTTATAAGACGTAGATATGCAAGAAAAAAATATGATAAAATAGTTATTATAAATTTAAAATTCAAAAATTAAAAACAAAATGGTTATTAAAAACCTTAAAATTAATTTATGTAAATTGTGAATTGAAATCGTAGTCTTGCCTAAAATTGATAAAAACAATACATTAAAATAATTTAGTTAGAAAAAGTTGTCTTATAAAAATTATGAAATGTAAATACTAAGAATTAGTTTTTTTTTATATCTGTGACGACAATACTTGTACAATATTTGGATTTACTTAACAAAATCATGATTTTCAACTTATTTATTAAAAAATAAAATAATTATAAAAGCCATCAAATAGACCGTATAGACTTATAAAAGCCATCTAAATGGAATAGTAGACTTAGCTAAAAGTTTTTTTTTTTTAACTATGAATTTGGAATAAATTATTTAGTAAAATTATGGTAGAAACATGGCTAGATCAAGCTAAATAGTGACCGTGTTAGAAGATAGTATTTTAGTTTGGACCTTACGTCCAAATTATAATTTGATTACACAAAGAATATTATGTTGTTACTATTTAAAATGAATATCATTTTTATATATTGATAGAGAAATAAGTTGAATAGTCAAAGCATAGTAGAAACATAAAAAAAAGCATGAAAATGGTAAATATAAGTTCAAAAACTCAGCTTCACTCAATATTCGTATAAAACACAATTTAACTTAATACTCAGCTTAATTTAATGTCTGCACCAAACAATAGTCTGCTTAATTTAATCATACTTAATTTAATCCTGCTTAACTTAATTTCTGCATCAAAACAGATGAACTTAATCCATAGCTTAACTTAATACTCAGACTAACTTAATTTCTCTTAACTTAATCATAATCCTTGCATCAAACACGCCCTAAATGACATTTAAAATATCTTTAAATATTTAACTAAGCACTACTCTTCTTCTACCTTGAGACAAAATCCATTTGGAATGTCTTAAGATATCAAACTAAACAACACTCTTCTTCAACCTTTGAATGACCACAAAACAAACCCAACACGAGACCCTTACCTGAGTAACGCCGTCGACGGCGACTGACCCAGACGGCGGCTGCAACACCACTGCGACGGCGCCCGACAAGTTGCCGCTAGATGAACTCCTCGGCGACGGCGCTGCGACCTCGCGGCTACTCCGCTCGCGAACTCCGTACGGCTGTACTCGCGGCGACTACAACCAGGACCCACGAGCTCGCAACGGCCACAAACGGAGCAAGGCAGCAGCTCCTACGACAACGCTTGGGATGAACAGCAACACGAACGGCAGCAAGCTTCGCAACCCACGATGAGGACTTCCGCAACGGCCAACACCTAAACGAACACACATTTTCGAAGGAGACGGTCAAGGATGAAGAAGATGAACAGTAGATCTAGGGATTCTCAATCTCAAAATTGACTTAAATATTCCAAGGCACAAAGACTAAACTGCCCCTACTTTTAGCCTTAACCACAAAATGCCACTTTTTACCTCCTTTATTCCATTTTTAAACCATCCAACAATTGGGTTATACTATTACAAATCTCTTACTATCTCTCTCTCTCTCTCTCTCTATATATATATATATAGTTTTTTTTGTTTATAAATACATTTGAATTTTTTTTTGTTGAGGTTATCTTTCTTGATTTCTTTCTCTATATCTCACTTTTCTTTTGTTGTAGTAATATTTTTAGAAATCTTTTGTTGTTTAATTGTTGACTTAAAGATGTGGATTTTTTTTTTAAGAGTGATAAAATTAACATTTGAGGTTAAATGTAAGTTCATAAATATATATTAATAAATATATTTAGCTTATTTATATTTATAATTATAATTATAATATAACTCTTATAAATTTATAATTCAAAAGTAATTGGTCTTAGATAAATTGAGAAAAAACTAAAGAACATCGATTTTTAAAAATCATAGATAAAATTTATTTTTAATGCTATTAATTTTGTTAAGTTTTTTTTAAAATAATAAAACCTGTTATTTTTTAAGCTAAAAATAAAATATTAATTGTTTTTTAACATAAATATGAATTTTAATAAATTTAACTAATGAGAAAAAAGGTTATAAAATTTAATATTATATTGAAATTATTATTTGATAATTTAAATTTAGTGCAAAAATATGGAAACATTTATAGTTATATATATATATATATATATATATATATATATATATATATATATAATTTAAAAAAATTATCACGTGCAACGCCGTGTTGATATTCTAGTTATATTATATGGTTGAAAATTTAAAAATGTTTGATGTGACATTTAAAAATAAAATAAAAAGTTTGATGTGATATTATATGAGAGGTTGAAGAGAAGTTGGGAAGAAGTTGATATACTAAAAACAAACATGGAGTTGAGATTTCTCCTTCCTCTCCTCTCCTCAACACCAAATCCCAAACATCCCCTCACGAATTCCGAATTTGAACTTGTGGGTTGTTTGTTTGCCTTCAAATTACATTTAAATCAATTTTCTTAACTATTCAAAATGATTTATCATTTTTATTATTAAAAATAATTCTTTATTATAATCAGTTATTTATAACTATTTAAAATAATTCCTAATTATTGAATGAACTTTTATTACAATTTAAAATTTTTAACTATTCAAAATAACTTGTTATCAAAATTTCATAATATACAAATTATTGAAACCTTAATTATTGAGACCTTGATTTAACAACACCATATGCTTCTAGTAACCAAGAAGCCCCACACCATAAAATTTAGCATATTTATTTTAACCTACAATCTCTAGGTCGTAGATATATATCAATTATTAATCGATATGTAACATAACTTTCTTTGAAAGAAAAAATATTGAATAAATTATCGAAACTTTTGCTACACATTTAAACGAATTATGGTCTAAAGACAAACTGCCTTGGTTTTAAAATCTGAGGCTCAACATAATTTCGATGGGAGAGTTGCTCGGTATATATACAGACGACACTTCAACATCTTTGTATTATGTATTTTGTGATGTCATCTTGTGAATGTAGTTAATTCATTATTAATAAACTAAGTAAATTGTAAAATAGGTTGAAAGTGTACACACAAAAGTTAAGGATTGACGAGGAAGGAAAAAAAAATTATTTTGAAAAATGGAGATAAGATTTTTTTTTTTTTTTTTAGAAATGAAATGTAGAAAATAGAAAAGAAAAGAAAAAAGTGAATGGAGTGAATGCTTAATCTTGTGTAATTATGATAATATCCAAACATGATTTGAATTTTTTTTTTTTTTGAGACACAACATGATTTGAATTTTTATATAAGAAAGGTTTGTTAAAAAAAATTATATTGAAAAGGTTGTTGATAGTTATTTCCTTTTAATTCTCAGGTAAATAATTAAGTCTTATATTCACGATTAAAGAATTATAAGTGAAATTTTTTCAACATATCCTCAACTATTAAAATAAATAAATCAATCATACTAAAAAAAAAAAATCAATCAATCAAGGTCTTATTTAATAATCATTTTATTTTTAATTTTTGGTTTTTGAAACTAAACCTACTATAATTATTTTAATTTGTAATTTTTCTTACTTTAATATTTATAATTTGCCTTTTTTAAAAAATAAAAAACTAAATCAAATATTGATTTTTTTTTTAAAATAATTTCCAAAAACTTTGTTTTGATTTTAAGAATTTCATTAGGATTCAAATAATTCCTGTAGGTAAAATGAAAGTTTTGGTAGAAAATCTAAGTTAAAACAAGTTTAAATTTCTAAACTATATAATAAAAATTAAATAATTATGAAAGTTTGTGATTAACTATATTCATATGGTAACAATGTGATTGCGATTTTGATGTCTTTCTTCTATACTTTTCCATCCAACTTATTTCATTTGATTATACTTATTCAACTAGTGGGTTTTGAGATAAATTAGCAGTCTTGAATTTTTCGATTTTTTTTTTTTGAAAGGTTCATAGATTATTTGAATAAATAGAGTCAAGAGGGTACGTTTACTCAAGGCCTTGTGATTTCTGAAAATTGTTTTTTCGACAAGGGCGTTGTTTATAATTATTTTATATTCTTGCCTCATATGCAAAATTAATTATTGCCTTTACTTTTATTTATTTTTTTCCCCTCTCCCTCGTGAAGTTTATGGGCATTATTTTCTTTATTTATAAAAAAGTATGGCTTAAAATCATTTAGAGCAGAAACGAATTTGCCGCGGTTTTTAAAACTTGAATCTTTTTTTTTTTTTTTTGAGAATCTAAAAAATTGAATCTTAATTTGAATACTTATTCAATGTTTGATTTTATATTTATTAATCATATATTAGATATCTCAAAGTCGATTGATATCGAAAGAAATAATCTACCTATCTTATAAATATTAAAAGATGTCCTCACTTTTTAAGGTAGAATCTTTAACATGTATCTAGTATAGTGTAGGTTTTAAGTTAATAATTTTTTAAATCAAATCTCCATTTTATTTAAGGACAAAATACATATTTAAGTTTAATGAACTCTTGTATTCAAATCCGAAAAATACATGAATGTCTTATATTATCTAACAAACATTAGTAGATTTCCTCATTATATATGGTTCTAAATGAGATATTACATTGAATAATGAATATTATTAATTAATTTTAAGAATATGTTTGTGTTATACCAAAAAATAGTTAAATGTTTTTTTTTTTTTGAGATGGAATGTTGTTGTTTTTCATTCCAAGTAGATATTTGTCTACTGAATATCCATGCAAATTTAATTTTTAGAGAAATTAAGTGGATCCTATATACCAAACTTTTAAGAAATTGAAAATAACTGGAGTTGTTCAAGTAAAAGTACTCCAAACTTCCAAGTATAACACCTTCCTAATATAACACCTAAAAACAAAACTAAAAAAATGTACCTGTCCAAACAAAACTACCTTATATTATATGTTGGTCAACCATGCTGATTACATTAGTATTTTCATTGAATCCAAAAAACTCAATATAAATTTGAGGAAAATTTTGAATAATTTTAACCAGAAGATCTAAAATAAAAATTGAAGTAAATTACGAAGTTGGTCATATATTGTATCAAGAAAGTAAACTTCTAGTTTCAATACATATTTTTAAAAGTTAGAATTTAGAATCAAATTATTATTTATTTCATATTTGATAAAAATCTAAAAAAATAGTCTCATTATTATTGATAAATTACATATGTGCGTAAAATTTACCGTTTATAAATATGCAGACAGTGAGAAGTAGCTGATTCAAACAATTTTTTCACTGCTACAATTTTTGTCTAGGTCAACGACACTTCTAGTACATGTAGTTAAAGATCAAATGTGATGAAATTTAATGGGTTTAAAAAATGGTGGTTGGTTATCCTTAATTCATGATAATTGGTTGAAACAATATATTGATTTTTTAAAAAAGATTTTAAAAAATCAAATGGTGGTTGTTTATCCCTTATTTCATGGGAAGATGGGTTGAAATAATGTATTAATTTATTTTTTTAAATGAATTCGAAAAAAAGGAACAAAGGTAGTATAAGGAAGAATCATTTATCTCCCTTCCTAATTTTTAGTTTAGACATTAATTTAAATTAAAAAAATGAAATAGACATTAATTTATTAAATTTATGAAAAATAGACATTTACTGTTATTTCCCTAAAGGGATTAAAGGCATCTTAAAAATAAATCTAAATGTTATTTTATGCCACGATTATTTATAAACTCATAAAAACCTCCACAAAAACCCTCCTTAATCCCCACATATTATTCTTTGGATTCAGTATTACTTATTCACAATCTCTTAAACTATAAAAAAAGTTTTTTTGTCACAACCATTTATAAATCTAAATGTTATTTTATGCCACGATTATTTATAAACTCTCAGGCATATTTTTTTGCTATATTTAAGGAGGATTTAGATTGAGGACTTATTAAGTTTTCCTTGAAAAATTATATCCAAATTTTTGTAACTATTAAAAATAACTCTTTATTTCTTTTAATCACTCATTTCTAATTATTCATTTATAACTATTCAATACAACTCCTCATTTTCAAACCACTAATTTCTAATCATTCAAAATATCAAATTAATAAATGAAAAATAATGACGTAACTTTTTATTTAGCGATAGAATGAATTTATAGATAAATAATACAATCTAGAAATTTAACTAATATAAAAATCAAATCTAAATAATCTAAGGAAATATAAAACCTAGATAATCTAAGCCACTCAATATTCTAATACAAAAGAACTATTCTTAACTACTCATTTTTAATCATTCTTTTTTTAACTATTTAAAATAAATCTACATCCAAGCAAGATTTTCACTTGAATTCCTAAAAAAAAATCAAAACAATTTTTTGACTACGACTCTCATTTTTAACAATTCAAAATAATTGATCAAATAAACTCTTTCATCAAAACTTTATCCAAATATCTCCTTAATCCAAAAAAGCTTTTTTTAAGTTGCATTCTCTTTTTTTGAAACATAGATAACCACGTCTGTTTCTAGGTTAGACATAAGAGACACTACAGTAATATCACAACTTAGTCTCAAAACTTAAAATCTTAAAGAAAGTATATTCTTAAAACATTCTCTTACTTGTCTATCTTCTTAGAAAATATTCAAATAAAGACGTTGATTTGTTGCTTAAATGCCGACGGGCCCTGCAACCAACTCACAAAATTTGACCAACGATTTTAACCACACAAACGGTTGAAGAAATTATAAGGTATTGACAAAATTTGGAACGATGTAATCGTGGTGTTCCCAACTCGGGCGGATCCTGCTTCAAGATTCAGAGGAGCTTTTATATATATCATTGACGAGTCTATACTTACATATGCATAGCGATGAAATGCAAATAAAGTAACTCATCACATTGATTAGACGACGAGAAAATTTAGATAGATAAATGATGATAATTATCTTTATTCATGTGAGTTTTTATTGGTGAAACCAAAAGTAAAATCATGAGACCTAAAATATAGATAATATCACAACAATGTAAAGATTTGCATGGGGTTATTATCTTTATTACATATTGTTTATTCTTATGAAAATAACCTCCCTAAACTTTTAAGGAACTTTGTATGAAATTAATGGTTAGATAGGTGACAACCATAAATTAAAATTTTAATGTTTTGGTTCTAAAAATAACAAATCACAATGATTGTTGACAAAAAATTGTGTTTTATAAATATATATATATAGTAAAGTGTGCTCTCACAAGACTCAATCTTGTACAAGTTTGGAGAGCAAAAAACTACTGCTTTATCATGTTAAAAAAAATGTAAATTATATGAGATTTATAAATTTTATGTATATTTATAAAAGATCCAAACTACATTATTTTTAAGAAAGAATTAATATTCATAGATAACTGATATGTAAAGAACATACTAAGGGGTGTTTGACTGGGGTGAGATGAGATGAGATGTTGATAGCGGAAAACCTTGTTTGAGGTGGGGGAGAAGAGATGAGATGTTAAGATATATTTAAAAATATATATATATATATGTTATGATTTTTTTTAACAATAAAATTATTGTTTTTTCTTTTTTAAAAAAATAATTATTCTCAAATATTTCGCTATTAATATAATAAGTAGGTAAATATAACTACTATCATAAATAAAATGTAAGTAATATAAATTTAATATTAAGCATCATTAATCATATTAATGTTTTTATTAAAAAAAACATAGTTTCAATGATATTATGTACGACATAATAACTCTGAGATTAAAAGTTTCTAATATTTCATACTTAAATATGGTTTAATTAAAAAAAAATTATGAGAAAAAAAAAATTTCACACCACCAAAATAAAGTTTGACTAATCTAAAATATTTGTACATAACTTTTTTTTTAAAAGATTTGTTAGACTTAAATAATAAAAAAATTAAAAAATACCAAGATTCTATTTATTAAAAAATAAAAATAAAACCATTTGGTTAAACTGGTCATTATAAAATCTTGATAACAATTTTTATTTTATTTAAAAAAATTTATTTTCTTATACTTTTATACATTCATATTCATATTCATAGTTACTGAAGATCAAAGAATGATTAATAAAATACACTAATTAATAGGTAATAATAAATTAAATATATTTATTTTATTAGTCATTGATACTTCTAGGGAACTATAGACACCCCTACAATTTTTTATTTATTTATTTTTGTACTTAAAAGAGAACTCGTAATAAAATATCCCTCAAATTTTGGAATTTATTGTTTTTTTATTAGGTAGAATAGATCTCAATACCTATGATTCATACAAGTATTGAAATTTATAGTTGTTTTTTTATATACAATCAAGACTCTCACAATTATTTAAATTAATTTATCCTTTCAAAAAAAAAATTCACTCTTACTATTATTTCAAAGTGAATACAAGAGTATAAAATTTGAATCTCATTTTTTTAACAAATAAAATAAGTTTAATATTTTTAAGTTTATTAAAAGTAAGTCCATACTTTTAAATCTATTGTAAACTACGAATAAAAATTTAATGTGCATAAATTATTTAAATTTAATTTTTATTTTAATAATAAATTGATACATTTATTGTTAATATTAAAAATAAACACATAACTTTAATTATTAATTTTTAAATATGATATTTATAGTCTATCTCTAAATAATTGAAATTCTATAATTTTTTTTTGTTATTAAAGACGATTAAAAAATGAATAAAAATATGAAAATTCAACGTCATATATTAAGAGATAATATATATCTATTTATTTTAATTTTTAAAATTCAAATATATTTAAATAAACATTTGATATAATAATAGTATAATTATTATATGTATATATTGATATATTAAAATAATAATAATATTATTAAAAAATATATCAAACATAAAATAATAAAATAAGTAAATATATATATAAATAAAAAGATGAAAAATTTTTAAATTTAAAAAAAAAGAAGAGAAGATGAGATGAAGAACACCTTGGGACATACAAAGTATTGAGTTTCAACACCTCATCTCACCTCCTGAGAAAACAAACACCCCCTAAAGTAAAAAGCAAAGAGGCAAAAACTTATCAATTCAAAGAAATAAAGTAATATCTTAATCATGAAATAAAAACGATTTTTAGCAAAAGCAGATCCAAATTACTATACGTATTAACTTCAAAAATTTTGAGAGGACCATATGACTCTTTTTAATCCCTTTGGGTGTGTTTGGTGGTGGTGTTAACCTAACTCAGATTAAGTTAACACCTGTAAATCTCGTTTGTTCCACGGATTAACCAAATTGAGTATTAGGATTAAGTTAATCCAGATAAGAATAGTGGAAAACTGTTCAAATCCGTGTGTATTATTTTCACTGTTGCTCAAACTTTCATTTTGTAAAGCAACAAATTGAGTCACTAAAACAATCCTAAATGGATTGTTGAATGAAATTAGGGCTTTGTTATGATTTTTTTATGATTTATGATTTGTTGATTTTGTTATGATTTTTGATTTGTGGATTCCAGAGGAAATGACGAGAGATTTATGGGAGTGAAATCTAAATACGAGCTTGAGTTTTTTATTGTGGGGCTTCCCAGAAAATTGGTCCATCGTGGTCATTGAGAGTGAGTTCGTCGAGGTTGAGATTCCGGTGAGAATATCGTTGCAACAGAGTTGGAGAGGCGTAATTAGGGGTGGAAATTAGTGATCTGCAAATTTGATCATCTTGCTATTGTTAGGAATAAAATATCGTTAATATATTCTTGTTAGGAGTAAATATCATTAAGATATTTTCTAGAATAGGTTAGGTGTAGCATTTGAATATTATTATATATTCTATATGATTTGATAGAATATTTATTAAGAAATCTTTTAGATTTGATATATGATATACTATAAATATTGGTGAAAAGTTAAAGAAAAATAAAAAAGTTTTACACATTTCTCACAATTTATCAAGTATTTCTGTTTCTTTAAATTCCAATTTTAATTTTTGAAGATTCATCACCCTTCTATCTTATTTTGAAGATTCATCTTCTTCTCCATCTTCTTCTCCATCTTTGCTATTTCTATTTCTCTCTCCCAACCCACATCTCTCTCCAGAGAGATAAAAACGCACAAACCTTCTTTTACCTTTTTTTTTTTGGCTTTTATTTCTTTTATCAACCATTTCACTTTAATTTTATTATGTAAAAATGTGCCGACAAGAGTGTGAGACTAGTTTTAATTTGTTGAATTGATATAAAATTTGTTCTATTAATTTTAAATTGAAATATAAATGTTGAGTTCAAATTGAAATAAATCATAAAATATATTCCGATCAAACCTATTTGCTAAATGATGAACTCCAATAAATAAAGTAAATAAATTTAATTTTTATTTATGCAGATGTAATTTTTATTGACTTTATTAATATTTTTATTTTTGTAAAATTTAATCTATTATGTCAAAATTATAATTAGACTACTCAATGAATATCGTGTTATTACTATTTCAAATTAATGTCATTTTGTCATTTATATATTGAAAAAAAAAGTAGAAGCATAAATAATATGGTGAATCATTTTTTAAAAAATGTATGATTTAAAAAAAAAAAAACCCAACTTAACTTAATATACACACAAACCTCAACTTAACTTAAAACTTAGTTTAACTAACTTAATTCAAACAACAGTTAACTTAACTTAATTCTGCTTTAACTTAATATTTCCACCAAACACAAACTATCTTAATCCCGAACTTAACTTAATACTTTAATACTCAGCTTAACTTAATACCGACTAACTTAATCGTAATCCCGGCACCAAACATGCCCTTCATGTAAGGGTGGATCAAAATTTGGGGGTTTGGAGGGGCCAAATTTTTTTTCCACTAGTATACTATATACATATCTCAAAAACATTTATGAGACAAATATCTTGTTCCACACTATTTTGTTATCAATGAAATCCATAGAAAATTGATTGCAAGATAGATGAAAACCCTTTGAATTAAAGACTCAATCTTTTAGTTGGGTAAACCACAAATCATGATTTTATCAAAGAAAAAAAACCACAAACCATGATAATCAATAAAACGAAAATTAAAATTTTTATATAAAAAAAAGTTTGATTTCACCTTCTTAAATTAATAAATTTTTAAATTTTCAATGTACTCTCTAATATATTTTTAAATTTCCAACTATATAATATTATAGTTTTTTATATAATGAAAAATAAAGAAAATAAATTAAAAAAAACTAATTATAATAATGAATATTTGCAAAAGAAAATAAGGGGGAAAGATAAGGACAAAATACAAAAAAATGAATAAAACAGAAAAAGAAGTAAAAAAATAAAAACATATTGATAAAAGTAAAAAGTACAAATGATATGAATAAAGAAAAAAAAAGCAAGTGAAAGAGGAACAAGAAAAGATAAAAAGAGGAAAGAGAACCAAAATAATCAGGTAGAAAAGAGTTTTTTTAAATTAAAAAAAAAAAAAAAGCAAAACCAAAATCTTGGGGGGGCCGTTAGATTAGTTTCGGCTAAGAAGCCTTTGCAATCTAGTAGCCCTGTCAATATTCTTTGGAAGTTAATGCTTATTATAGGAAATAAAACAGCTGATACAATAGCCTTTTTTTTTTTGAGTACCTACAATAGCCAAAATTAAGCAAGAGTAGATCATCATTAATTTTAGCATTCCTAAATGTACTCAACACCAATAGTATAAAAAGAAGTAGTCACCATAATAGATCTTAGGGCCTAGGGGTGGTTTGTTTGACGTTTTTAGTTAGCAGTTAAGTTTAGTATTTATTAACTCTTTCTTGAAAATTTACATCTAAACTAGTTTTTATTAATTCCTCCTCAATTTTACGTTTGAAAATAACTCTCAATTCTAACAATTTCATTTTTAATCATTCATTTATAACTACTCAATCATTTCTTTTTTAACTACTAAAAATAGCTACTCATTTTAATTTTACATTCAAACAAGGTTTTGACTATAATTCATCTACACAAGAACTACATTCAAACAAGTTTTTGGCACAATTCTCAATTTTTAACTACTCAATATAACTCATTAACCTAAAACTACCTAAGGGGTTGTTTGTTTGACATATTTAGGTAGTTTTTGGGTTAACAAGTTATATCGGGGAGTTATATTGAGTAGTTGAAAATTGAAAGTTGTGTCAAAAACTCGATTGGATGTAGTTTTTGTGTGGAAGAAATTTGTTTGGATGTAGATTTAAAAATGAGTAGTTATTTTTAGTAGTTAAAAAAGAAATGATTAAAAATGAGTTATTTTGATTGATTTGAAATAGATGATTAAAAATAAGTGGTTATAAATGATTGAGTAGTTATAAATGAATGATTAAAAATGAATGGTTAGAAATGAGAGTTATTCTCAAAAATAAAAATGAGAAGAAGTTAATAAAAATTTGTTTGGATATAGGTTTTCCAAGGTGAGTTAATAAATCTAATACTAACTCCTAGCTAAATATGCCAAACAAAAAACCCCTAAATATGTCAAGCAAACATCTCTTATATCTCCAAATTACTCTACTTCCTCTTCTTCTTCCTCTTCAACCTTTTCTCCTCCCCCTCTTTTCAACACCATAATCAAATCACTCCTGATGGTTGAGTCATATTAAAGATTGAAATTTGCGTTAACCGGAGGAAAAAATGATACTACAATAATATTAAAAAAAATTATTTAAAAACATTATAAAAGTTTGAAATGGTACTTAAATTTTGTTTTTAAAAAAATGAACATATTGAAAAGTTTTGGAAATAAAACCAAATAAATCTAAGACTCTAAAATTTTAATTGAAAAAATAAATCAAAAGTGTGTTTCATATATGATTGCAGTAATACCCCAATTAAAAAATGATAAATATTTATTTATTTTTTTAAAATTATGATTGAACTAGAAAAATGGGAGTGATATTTTTTCCATAGTATTATAACCAGTCTAGTGTACACGTTTTTTTTCCATTGAAAAACTACGTAACTAAATTTAAGCATATAAAAGAAGAGAAAAAATTGTCTTTTTATGGCTAAGGAGGAAAGCCCTCCTTAATGGGGTATGTGACACTATTTGGTGCCACAAAATTTTTATTTCAACACTATGAATTTTTTTTTTTAAAAAAAAATTTGTAGTATCAAATAGTGTCACATACCCATTAAGAAGGGTTTGCCTCCTTAGTCATAAGGAGACAAGTTTTTCTCATAAATGAAAAACCTTTTTTCTCTTGAAAAAAAACCATTTTTAGGTGCTAAACCAAAAAATTAAATAATAATAAAAAAAGAGAGAAAATGGCTTTTATCAGGGCCATTCACTCTTTTCCCACCAAACAACCAATAGAAAAAAAAAATAGATCTTTTTCACAACATGATTCCAGCTATTCATTATTTTTCCCACGTGACAGCAGCCTGAGCCACAATAGAACAAATTAGCGTCAAAATAGATAAAGTTAAGGGGCTGCTTCATATTTGAGTAGCATTTAGTTTAAGTAGTTATATTTAGAAGTTATTTTAAATAATTAAAAATTGAAAATTATAGTAAAAAAATTATTTGAATATAGTTTTTGTGTAGAAGAGTTAAAAAGTCAAAACATTGTTTGGATGTAAATTTAAAATGAGTAATTATTTTTAGTAGTTAAAAAAGAAATGATTAAAAATGAATAGTTAAAAATGAAAAATGAGTGGTTAAATGAATTATTCAAAATAAGAATTATTTTTAAAAGTAAAAATGAAGGGGTTAATAAAAACTCGTTTGGATGTAAATTTTTGAAAAGAAATTGATAAATCCTAAAACTAAATCCTACCTATATATATGCCAAACAAACAGCCCCTATGTGTACTAAGAAAAAGAAAAAAAAAATCTTATTATACACAGCGTCAAAATAGATAAAGTATTTAAGTGTACTTATGATCCAAATGTATACAGTCACACCCAACAATCAACCTATTTAATTTTACATGATAGAAATAGATTGTGAAAAGTAACTTTATTGCATAGGTGTGAGCTCAGAAATTAAACATGTGGTTTTATTCTCTATCTCAATTTATTAAAGTAAAGAGCAAAACTTATTCATTTGTTTGTAAATATTTTGGGTATACTATTACTTCCTACCACATAGACCACATCTTCCCATTAACCTTTTAAACCAACACTTCCATTTAGAGGGTGTTTGTTTGTCCTATTTAATAAAGATTTAAATGGAAAATTTATTAACTCTTTCTTAAAAGATGACATCTAAAAAAATGTTTGTAATTATTCAAAATAAGTCATCATTTTTACTAATAAAAATAATTCTTTATTTCTACCTACTCATTTTCAATCATTAATTTCTAATCATTCAAAATAATTCATTTTTAATCATTCACATTTAATTTTTTTTTTAACTACTCAAAATAATTTATCATTTTGAATCTACATTCAAACAATTTTTTTTTTTTTTGAGAAAACAAATTTTTAACTGTAACTCCTCTACAAAAATACTACATCTCAACAAGTTTTTACAAATATATGAAAAATAAAATAACTTAAACAACCAAGCTTGATTTCATTAAAAGAAACAAAAATGGTAGATGGAAGGATTGATCTTACATCATAATAGATAATTTTAAAAATAAAAAGATGGGGCTATGGTGGTATGTATACATATCATACCTACGAATAAGATGGTAAATTTGGCTCTTAAACAAAAAAGTGAACTTCAGTTATTACGATTGCATCTAGATAAGTTAAATAGTTAAAAAGAATTTTGATAGGTAAAAGTTTATAAATTCAATTTATAATAATTATTTAATTATTAATTAAAATTTCACAATTTTATTAACAACAAAATTTGGGTGACAAGGTTATAAGTGCACGTAAAAATATCTGAACAATTATTATATTTTTGTGGTCTATTTATTTGCTCAATCTATTCTTTGGGGAGTCTAATCATTGAAGTAAAAAAGAAGGCAACAAATGAAGAATTCCCAAATAAGAATACTTATCTACAAAAACTCGAACCGACAAAATATAATTCATTTCGCAACACGTCTCATCAATTCAAATTTTCATTCGAAATATTGTTTTAGGTAAAAGAAAACAAAACAAAACAAATCTGTTGCTCCTGTTAAAATCATTGTTTATGAGAAAAAAAAAAGGAAAAAAACAAGTATTGCGTTTGCTATTGCGAAAGAGATTCCCTTTTTAAATCCTCATTTTATTGTGCGATGTCATTGTCAATTTACTAAATACTTATTTACTTCATTTTTATATTACACATTTTTTTAAAAGAAAAAGATACTATATATTAATTAATTGGACATGCCTGCCATATTTGAAAATGCAGTAAAAAACGTTGTCATTTACAAACTGGGTAGAATGTTTGCACCAATTATTTTTATGTTGCATAAGGAACCACACACGTTTTTGTTACATATGCAATTAATTATTATTTTTTAAATAATGTTATTTATGGCTTTTTTTTATACCTGTAAAATCTGCTAATATATATTGTAATGATTTATTTGTTTCTTAGATGCTAATTTATTTGTATTAGTTATACTTTTCATATACTAATAAACGATAAACACGTAAAAGAAATTAAATTTTTTTGTAAACATATATTCTTTAATAATTTTTTTTTTTGAGTACATATTAGAGGAGAGGAAACAAATATCGATTCTTGAACTCGAACTTGTGACGCTGGTGTTAAACTGGTTTACAACCAAACAATGAAACCATTGCGCCAAATCCATTCGATATTCTTTAGTAAATTTTCAATGAGGTCCCGGCTATGCCATCAAATATTAAAAACGATAGAAATATGATTATTTAAATATGCCATGTGGGGAGACTGGTCAAGTCATAATTGAATAAATATATACTGAGCTTGCTTGTTTTCTCTCTATATAAGGGAGAAAGGTTAGACATGAACAATCCATCTAATGAATAAACCAAAGCAAATTATTTAACTTTGCTTTACAGTCTCTCCTTCTTCAAACCCACAAATCAGCAAATTTGTTGCTTCAATATTAATGGCTCAAACAAACTCTTTTCCTCAAAAATGGAGCACTCCCACTTTAGCCTTTTCTTCCTTCAACCTCTCCAATATTGCCAATAACGTACTTTTTATTTACTTTACCTCTTTCAATTTTTCTTAGCTTTCCATTTAACTCATAACAAAAATTGTGAATTTACTTTTGCAGGACAATTTAATGAACAGCACTTTGAATGATGCTTGTGAAGCTAAGGCTCTTGACCATGTACTAAGTGGAATTGGAAAAGACCCCGTGGAGAGTTTGAACTTAATTGACGCTGCCCAACGTCTCGGCGTCGACTACCGTTTCCGATCCGAGATCGACACCATCTTAGAACGTCGTTATGCAACCTTTAATCTTGATGAGAATGGTATGAGTGATGACCTTCATGAGGTTGCTCTTTCCTTTCGACTTCTTAGACAACATGGCTATTTCGTTCCTTCAGGTACATTCAATTATTTGTCCTTTAAATTTTCAAGAATATAAGAAAATATTGAATTATACTAACCGTATTTGTTTTTTCAAAACATGGTTTAACTTTCGAAAATATGCCAAAAAATAGATGATAAAAGGATGAAGTTTAAAAGTACGTTTAGAATAATGATTAGGTTATTATAAAGGTTGAATTATTATATGACAAACCCTCCTTTGTGTATAAATTTTTTTTTTATAAACAAAATAATATTAAAAAAACTAATGTCACCAAATAGTGCTATGTAGGTCAAGAATAGGGCTATGACCCCACGTGGGCGCATATATATATAATAGGATTGAAGTGTTTATAGACGAACTCAATAATTTTTATAATTAATAATTTAAATATGGTTTGAGTTCTTATATTCAATCTAACTCACTCTGAAACGAATGTCCAAACACCTTTAAATGTGGAAACAGATAATAAGGTAAGTGCAGTTTTGTGTACCTAACTTTCTTGTTTGGAAGCAGACGTGTTTAGTGTGTTCAAGGACAAGGAGGGACATTTCAAGCCTGAGGTGAAGCAAGATATCAATGGGCTGATGAGTTTATATGAAGCCTCACAATTTTGTTTACCAGAAGAAGTCATACTTGAGGAAGCTGCAAATTTTAGTGCCAAAATCTTAAGACAATACATCACAAACAATAATAATACCAAGCAAGCAAGTCATGTTGCAAAAACTTTGGCAAATCCATATCACACAAGCTTCTCAAAATTCATGGTAAAAGATTACTTTGGAGTAGGAGACTTACCAGCCATAAATAGATGGGCCCATGCTTTTCAACAACTGGCCAAAATGGATTTCAACATGGCCCAAAACAAGCACCAACAAGAGCTTCATCAATTCACACAGTATGTTTGACCAAATAATTAATCCAAGAAAGAGACATTATAATTAGTGAATGTAATTCCCTGACACTAATTAACGTTAACTTTTTTGTCACGTTTAAATTAGGTGGTGGAAAGGGACAGGTTTGGGCAAAGCTTTGAAATTTGCAAGGGACCAACCAATTAAATGGTACATTTGTTCGTTGGTTTGCCTCACCGACCCATCTTTCTCCGAGGAAAGAATTGAACTTTCAAAATTCATTTCTTTTATCTATCTTATTGATGACATGTTTGATGTTTACGGCTCGCTCGACCAGCTTACGTTGTTCACCGAAGCTGTCAGGAGGCAAGAACTAATACTCAAATATTTCTTATAACAATAATAATGCAATTTATGTTAATTTCAACCATAATTGAAAACTTATTGAGACAATCAAGCTAATTTCTTAATGCAGATGGGATCTTACATTGGCTGAAGCACTACCTGAATGTATGATGATTTGTTTCAAATCACTTTACGAAATGACAAATGAAATTAGTACTAAAATTCATGAGAAGCACGGTTGGAATCCAATCAATTCATTACAGAAATCGGTAATTGTTATTAATTATACATAGATGCTGTTGTTCTTATTGTAAATTTGATTAGTATATTTATATATATTTTTTTTTGTAGTGGGCAAAACTTTGTGAGGCATTCCTAGTAGAAGGGGAATGGTTTGTTTCAGGTTATAAGCCAAGTGCAGAAGAGTATCTCAAAAATGGGATTGTAAGCAGTGGAGTCCATGTGGTGTTGGTGCATACATTCTTCCTTTTAGGACAATCAATATCCCATCCAACGGTGCAGCTTTTAGACAACGATCCCCTAATTATTTCTTCTGCTGCAACAATTTTGCGACTTCATGATGACTTGGGAACCGCCAAGGTTTATAAATCGAGACTCACTCTTTTTTTTTTTTTAAATTTGTGACAGTTTGGACCAACTTGCACGTACTCTGACTAACCCTACAATATGTATGCATAGGATGAGAATCAAGAGGGACATGACGGTTCATATGTGAATTACTACATGATAGAGAATGAAGATGCTTGCATTGAAAGCACAAGAAAACACGTAGCCAATTTGATTTCATATGCATGGAAGAATCTCAACAAACAAATATGTTTGTCGTCCACTCCATTCCCCCTTGCGTTCATGGAGGCTGCTTTGAATATTGCGCGATTTGTGCCCATTTTATATGGTTATGATCATAATCAAAACCTTCCAACTCTTCAAAATCTTGTGAAATCGATGTTGTATGAACGAGTGCAGATATAATTTTAATGTATATATAGGTTTACATAAAATAGAATCATATTAATGGCATATTATGAATGTAATTTTTTGTTTCTATTATAATAATATTGTTGGATTTCAATATGTTCGCATTAGAAAAAATGTTCACACAGAATGGTAACCAATATTGGTGGATCCATTATAGTGTGAAAGAAATTCTAAAACTTTCAAACATGTCTCTGTCTCCCCTGCTTTTTGGAGTAAGAAATCCAAAATTTATAAGGATCAACCTTAGTTTTGAGACCTATTAAAAGATGACAAAGTTATGAAAAATGATTTTCACTGTGTTAATATCATATAAAAATGAATACCTATCAAAGTATGAGAGCTATTAATGGTAACACCTCCATAATATATGAGAACCATTAAAAGATGACAAAAAAAATGAAGTTATGAGAAATGATTTCATTAAATAAATATGAATACTATATACCCAATGATTTTTTTCAAAGATGAAGTTCGGTTGGGGTGTGAGATATTATTCTGAATTTTAGTTCGGTTGAAATTTATTTTAATTTAAAAATATAAATTCATAGTTTTAGGTGTTTGGAACGAATATTCTAAAAAAAAAAAAAGTGTTTGGAACGAATGAATCTCTTTTTTTTTTTTGAGAAAGATACGATGTCATAAAACAAAAGAGGGACGGTCGTATGCAAGGGGCATATAACAATCCGAAAGTCAATTACAAAAAGGCCATCCAATTCAAAGCGATGGTGGCAATATCGTAGTTACGAAATAAAGAAGATTTAATACACCAAGAAGCAACCAACACAATAAAGAGTCCCATAAATTAAAAAAGGCGTATTTGAGTGGTTGACGTTAAAAAGCCTTGCATTACGCTCCTTCCAAATGACCCACAAAAGAGCCGCCAAGATTGCGGTTTGGAGAATTTTCTTTTGGGTAGCAGTATTAATATCAATCTTCTCCTTGATGAAAGCATCAACATGCTGGATATTACCTAGAAAAAAATAAGCAGAAAACCTATACTAAAAAAGATGCAAAAATTCACACATAATAAATAAATGATCTAAGGTTTCATCACTATTTTTGCAAAGGGTGCACGGGCTTGGTTGAATGGCAGTGAATCTCTTAATATTTTTTTATAAAAAAAAAAAAAAATTGGCTGAGATGTGTGGCACCCATGAAGCTACATATGTAGACTTCATGGGTGGGGTGCAGCCTCGACTGTACCCAAATTTCACTCTTATTACAAATCAACTTTTAACCTTCTTTACCTATTATAATTATTTAAAATATCTATTTATTTTTGTTTACTTATTTATAATCATTTATTTATAATGATTCATTTTTAATCACATTCTAACAGAGTTATTTTGTTTTAATTTTTTTATATTCATTAGAATACATCCCTTTATTTTATTTTTTGAGTGCTAAACAATTTTTTTTATAAACTTTTCCTAACTATTTTTTTTGTACTCAATGATATACATAACAATAGTGGTATCTTTTACCTTCTAACACCTGAGACGTTATAAGTTAAAATCTTAAGTTCTCAAATATTAATGAGTAGAAATATATTATTTTGTCAAAATTAAAATGTTTTATTATTTTAATTCTATTCAAATAATTTTTTTTTTTTTGAGAAATCAAATAAATACGAATGAAACCTATGTCATGTTTTATATTAATTGATATAAAAAATTAACGTTTTGTCGATATTAATTTCATTCTAACGCTCTCCAATTAATATAAAAAATTAATCGAGAGGCATACAAGAGTCGAAAAAAATTTAACGCTCTCCAATTTATAGCAATATAAGCAATGTTGTGATCATGAAATAGAGAAGATTTGAAACACCAAGAGGCGAATAAAATGATAACATCTTCCAAAATAGAGGAAAGGCTTCGATCAACATGGTTGTCTTCAAAAGTTCTAGTATTGCGTTCTTTCCAAATGCACCATAAAATATCTTCCATAATGTTGAGTTTCATAGTTTGGGATTGAGAGGAGCAAGTCATGTGTATAAGAGTGTAAATGAAATCCACCATGGTGCTATGAAATCCAGCTGAAAAGAAACAATTGGGTAGAAAAGCCCATAAAATTTTTGAAAAGGGAACATTGTAAAAATAAATTGTCCACAGTTTCTTAATATCTTTTGCATAGACAACACCATTGGGGCCTGACAGGATCTCTTCATTCTTTTTTGTATAACCTCATTTGTGTTCAAACCTCTGTGTAAAATGGACCACATGAAAGAGCTTGATTTTTTTAAGTAGAGAATTCTTCCAAAACTTCTGATAATGAGAGCCATTTCCATAATCACCATTAGATAATAAAACTTTGAGAGATTTTACAGAAAAATCTGCCATGTTTGTCGGCTTCCATATGTAGGAAAATTAACAACAGAGAAGAAGTGTGGTTGAGACAATTTGAGACTAAATTGTACTGTGCAGAAAAAATATATTTAATTGGAGAACCTTTTTTTAATGTTATCGATTTTGCATTTAACAATATATAGCCAAATAAAAATTCCAAAAATACATCGCATATTCCCACTACCTAAAATATCCATTCTGTCACTATTGCACTATTCCCATTAAGGTCTAAAAACTAGAAATGCACTAACATTAAAATAATAAAACTAAATCAGAATTAATAAATTATTTAATTAGTAAACAACACCATACAATAAAATAAAAAAATATTGGAGTTTGGGGAAGGCCATCGAAAAGAAATGGATCCCCATCTATCTTATTAAACGTGGTTGAAATGGATTATCTGATAGATTTATTTCTTAAAAAATAGATAACGAACATGCTTCTTCGAAAGATATTTAGTTGGAAAATATTGGGGAGCCCTTAGAATAGAACCTTTGAAAGTATCCGATGGCTAGTTATACTTTAATTATTTATAAATTTTAAACATTTTTTCTTTTGGACATAAGTAATTGAGATGGAAGAATCATTCATATTTTAAAATATAGTGTCAGTTTTATAAACATGTATGGGGTACACATTTTTTATGGGATAAAAGAAAGATGCAACTAAATGTAATTATATAAATTGAATGGGTCAATAGAGCAGTTAGTTATTTGATTTGGTGTTAATCTAGTTTCACTCTACCGTCACGACTTCGATATCTGAAATCGGTAATTGTAATCTGCTTCCCACATATTATTCGAAAAAAAAAAAAAGTAACCATATAAAAGAAAATCTTTTTCATATATTAAACCAGAAAAAAAAAAAACTCACATCATGATTGCAGCCATTCATTTATTGTCAACTGTCAGCTGCCCCAGCCTTAACTCTTATGTCTTTTATGGTCAATGGGAAAGGGTCATATTCGTTGTATCTCACAAGTGCAATAACGTGTATTCTTACGTAATAAGTCTGAATCATGAGTTTTAGGAATAAATTGTGGGAAATTATTTTATGTAATATATTTGCATTTATTAAATTTTTTTTCTTTTTTGAGAAAATCTGCATTCATTAAGGGAATGTTTGGCTACGGTGGGAAGGAAACGGAAGAAGGGTAATAATTTAGTGTTTGGTGGGAAGGGAATAAAAAGGAAGTGGTAATAAATTAGTGTTTGGTGGAAAAATAAGTGAAAATAAGTGATAGTAAATTAGTGTTTGGTGGGGAGGGAAGAGAGGTGAAGAGATGTATTTTTTGATTATATAAATAATTACTAATATTTAATAATAATAATTTAATATATTTTTTTACTTGTTAATAAAATATGAATTTAAATGTATTTAATTTGATTTATGATTAAATAAAATTTGAAACTTAATATCATTAAAATTATCAAATAAAAAAAATAATTCAATAATTAAACTTAAATTTTAAATAATAGTGAATCAAAATAAATTTTATACAAATTAAATTAAGTTAAAAAATTTGTATTCTCAAGTTAATTTATATTCTCATGTTACTTAACTTTTAAAAGAAACCAATGCATCTCACAAAAAAAAAATGTACCAACCAAATTAATATGAATTAACTTAGTTAAAGAAAAAGCAACTCAAAATAAAATATAAGATGATTTTGGAGTATTTCTAAAAAAATGTAAGAAAATAGAAACTCAACCATTTTGGTATTTGCATTTGCTTTGCCCTTTCTATTGAAATATACATATTTTTAATTTTCCATTTCATTTTAAAAATAGTTTTCATTTTAATTTTGCATTTCATTTTGGTATACCTCCCCTTTCTCCCATCTGTCTCTCAAATTGTTCAAAACGTAACCCCAATTTAAGCTCTTACTTCATCATCCCCTTCTCTCTATCTTCTTCAAATTCCATTTATGAAGGTAAGGGTCGGTCAATTCATTCCAAATCATTTTTTTCTCTGTTTTCTGATGTGGGATTTTAGTAAAAGTGGAAGAATTTTGAAACAACAATCTATTTTGGAGTATGAAGGTAGTGTCATTGGAAAGTGAAATTTGTGGAAGTAATCGACGATTTCTTGATTGTTGAAAATAGAAAACGATCTCTTCAATTTTCTTTACGATCTCTCCTCTTCGTTTTTCTTACAATCACAACCTCATTTCTCTTCCATTTTTTTTGCGATCCTTTTTCATTTGAAAGAATAGGTTGAGAGAGGAAATTGAAACAAGGAATAACATGCCATCTAATTAAAATGAAATATTCCACAATAAATGTAAAATTTGAATCTGATAAGAAGAAGAAAAAACAGAGGAAAAGAGAAACGAGTGAGAGAGAGAAAGAAAATAAAAGCGAAAATAAAAGACGGGAAAAGGATGTGTTACTCGCAGGGAAGAAGCATGATTACGCGCCGGGATGGAAGCCAGTGGGCAAAGCAAAATTATTTTTGAATTATTTGGCCAATATATGGAACTGTCAAACTTAAAATGAAAGTTCCATTGCTTGGCAAAATTCCATTGCTGGGATCAACATTGATCCTATTTTTTTTAATTATTTGGCCAATATATGGAACTGTCAAACTTCCACCTTACCTCTGTCGTACCTTGGAATGCCTCTTGGTGGTCACCCACGACACCCTACTTTTTGGAGCTCTATCACTGAAAATATTGAGAAGAAACTCTCCAGTTGGCAATATAAATATTTATCCAGAGGAGGTCGTGTTACGCTTATACAATCGGTGCTTAGCCATTTACCTAGATATATGTTATCTATCTTCAAAGCTCCAGTATATGTTTATAAGAAGATTGAAAAATGTATGCGCAATTTCTTATGGGAAGGAGAGGCTGGTAAGGAGGGTCTCATTTAGTACGTTGGGACAAGGTGACTCTCCCAAAAGATAAAGGTGGTTTGGGTATTGACAAAGTCCACATTCATAACGAAGCTCTTCTTGGTAAATGGATATGGCGATTTTTGGCTGAAACCAATGGTTTTTGGAAAAATGTGATTATGGCAAAATGTAAACCTTGTTCCGATGAAATTTTGCCAAGCAAAAGCAGATTCAGTAGCTGCCGTTCTCCTTGGATCTCCATCATTAAGCTTGCCGCTCCTATTATAGTTAACTCATGTTGGAAAATATCAAATGGTGGCCATACCAGATTTTGGTTGGATAATTGGGTTGGCAATGGACCTCTTCGGGCTCTTCTTCCTCGATTCTATGCTCTTTCATTATCTAAAGAGATGCTTGTAAGTGAAGCTTGGTGTTCATCAACCAATAGCTGGGATTTAAGGCCTCATCGCTCCTTATTGAGTAGGAAATCGAGAGTCAATTTGAAATCTCCAATGCTTGGCGACATCCCACTGGAGGTAATGGTGATATTTTGAGTTGGAATTTTGATTCTAAAGGAAAATTCTCTGTGAAATCTCTAAAAGGATTGTTAACTCAAAATGCTTTTACGGCAACTTCTCCCAAGTTGAGTTTGGATTTCTGGAGTCTTCATATCCCCAAGAAGATCAAAATATTTATCTGGATCATGCTCAACAACGGCCTCAACACTATGGAAATTTTGCAGCGACGATTTGCTAATAAATGCCTCAACCCGAACCGTTGTTCTCTATGCAAAAATAGTGAAGAAAGCCTAGACCACATCTTTTTGCAATGTTCGTACTGCTCTGATATTTGGTCTCGCCTTCCTTCTGATATGCAACCTACCTCCAACAATGTATCTACCTCTGATTTCATTCTTTCCAAGATTGATATTTGTCTTACCAACCAGCTACATATCCTTCAAAGTAACATGTTGGGTTCAATTCTTTGGTGTATTTGGCGAGAACGGAACGCGCGTCTCTTTGATAGCTCTCACTTGGATGTGTCATCCACAACTCTTTGGGAGAACATTCTTATACAGATGACATCTTGGTGCACTAAAGACTCATCTTTTTGTAATTATGATTCGGCCAGTATTGCTCTAAATTGGAGAGCTTTTTGTACTCATGAACTCTAATTCTGCTTTTGCTTGCTTCTCGCTTGCTTTGCTATAATATATTTCGTATCTTCTTTAAAAAAAAAAGGAAGCCAGTGGGCCAAACGCTTGGAAGAGAACACTTCCGTTCCCTTCCTGGCCCAACTTGACACTCCAAACGTGCCCTAAACTTGTTAATATACTTGTAGCTATAATTATTGTTTTATTAATATAACAAAAAATTCATCTAGAAAATTATCTTGTTTAATTTCTTTTTGTTTGCTGAGTCAAAAGTTTAACTATACCAATTAATAGATTTATAAATTTTCAATTAAGTATCCAATATATTCTTAAATTCTCAACGATATAACATTATACCTTTTTTATAGAATTAAATATTAAATTTTATTAAATAACTAAAAAAAACTATTTTTATAACATGATTTTTTTAAGGTTAAAATATCATTTTTGTTCCTCGACTTTCATATTTGTTCTACTTTAGTCTCTTAGACTTTTAAATGTTCAATATTGATCACAAGACTTTGATGTTTGTCCAATTTTAGTCCATCAACTATCAATTAAGTTTAAAAATTATCCCTTTAGCTAGATCATAAAATGCTGTTGAAATAAAATAAAATAAAATAAAAGTTTTTTCTCTCCTAAACTTATATCTCTCTCTCTCTCTTCGATTTTTCCATTTCATATTCTCTGGTTGTCTCTGCATTTAGAAAAGAAAAAAACATTCTTCTTCACCTTCATTCCCATTTTTCACTCCCCATCTCTCAATTACTATGCCATCTTCAGCCATGAATCTGCCGTAATTGTCTTGTGAAAACTATTTTTGCATTTCTATTATTCAAATTTTTTATTTAAAATCTTATGAGGTAGATAGAGAAATGGAGTGAGACTTGTTTGTTTCTTACTGAATTTGATTACTTTCTTCTAAGGTTTTGTTTAAGCCTCCTATTTTTAAGATAAAGGATTAGAAAAAAGCTGACTGATTTGTACAATAATTGTGAACACAATTGTACAAGTTATTATCTTTTTTTTTCTTTGAAATACACATGACCTTTTGTCTTCATTAACAGGAAGAAAATCAACCCAAGCTAAAAGTTTTCAACTAAAGAGTGAGCCAAACCTTAATTTCAGAAAATGGGAACTTTCACCAACTCAATCTTTCTTTTCGATGTCTTTTTTTTTAGTTATATTAAGGGTGTGTTTGGAGGAAGAAGAATGGTAATGATTATGGAGGAAAATGAGAATTAGGGAAAGAATAAGAAAGATAATGATTATGGGGTAATAATTATTATAAGAAACATAAAATAATAAGTATGATGAGAATGAAAAATAGTGAAGTAATGTATAAAAAGTTGTTGAGAGAGAATAAAAGTAGTTAGGAGTAAAATGAAAAAAAAGATGATTTTGAAGAAAAGTAATTATGATGGGCATGATTTTTGATGACTTAAACACATGAAATCATTTCCATTCTGAGTCTCAACCTAAACACACCCAAAGGATAAGAGAAATGAGGATTTGAGACGTTGCCAAAAAGTGATTTTAAATGCACAAATCAACGCGAAGGGAAAAATGAAAGAGAGAGATATAAGTTTGAGAGAGGGAAAATTTTATTATTTTCTTTTATTGGACGTTTAGGTTTTAGGGGCTCTGATATTATTTTTATTTTATTTTATTTTAAATGTAGTTAACTTTAAGGTTTAGTTGAGGGAATATTTTTAATAGGTAAGAGATTAAAATGAACCTTTGAAAGTTTAGAAACTAAAATTGGACAAACATCAAAATATAAGAAGTAAAATTGGACGTTTGAAAATTGAAGGATTAAAATGAAACAAAAATGAAAGTCGAAAGACCAAAATGATATTTTAACATTTTTTTATAAAAAATTTAACATGCATTTGTACAATTTTTTTTTTTAACTTACATTATTTATAAATATTCTTAAGTTACTTTTCTATATATATATATTCTTTATATTCTTTATATATGTCTTAATTATTATAAATAATAAATTATAATATTTTACAAAATTATATGTACAAAATTATTTACAATTTAAATATATATACAAAGAAAAAAAAAGAAGATAAAATTAATTAAAGGTATGAATAAATATTAGAAAAACAAATTATTTTTATAAAAAAAGTATTAAAAAAACTAAAAAGTCTGCAGACAGATGAATCATAAAAAGTTTGTAAAAAATAGCAAACGGAATAAGGTAAAAACAGAGAGTAGAACTCCCCTGCAATTCATACAATTTTTTCACTGTCACTCTCAATTTTGTTTGGTATTTGAAAATATAGGTAAAATGTAAATAAGAAAAACATATCTAAAATGTAGTTTTTTTTTTTTTTTGAGAATCATCTAAAATGTAGGTCTAATTTTGAAAAATGAAATGATTATCCAATTAAGCTTTTATTGGATAGATTATGAAATGAATTTCAACCTTTTGATTGAATTATAATATGTTTATATAATGTATGTATCAATGTTTTCAAGGTCATTGCCTTTACTTGTCTATGGCCATCGCCTTTACTCACCTATGGCCATTACCTTTTATCGTCTATTGCCATCGCCTTGCACATAGGTGGGTATTGTGCCTTTAACGTAGCTAAGGCTAGCTCTTCAATCAGGCCCTCCCCTTTTCTCCCCATTTTGCGCCCTGCATCACTTTTGCCTCAGGCCATGGCGTGCGTTTCGTTAAAATTTTATTTATTTTATCAATGGCTTAACTTAATATCCACAAAAAGAACCTAGCATTAATTCATGAAGAAATCTAACAACTATGCGAAGTCTTTATTAATGATATTGAATTTGTTTAATTGTTATTTCAAATATATGCGCATCTATTTGTTCCAGTTATTTGATGTACAATCTTTTTTTTTTTTTTTTACTTACAGCTTCAATTTTTTTTACACAAATAATAATTTGATATTATGGTATATCTTATATTAACATAATTTTTGTGATTTATTATTCTTTTATTTTTTACTTTTTAGTATTTTTCCATATGAATTTGAAATTTTATGGGAATACACATGTTTTATTATCAATTTATAAATGTGTCTCTCTTTACTCGGGCCTCGCCTTTTTATCGCCTCTTGCTTTGAGACGAATAAGAAGTGTATCACCATGCGTTGGGCCTGGTATGTATAAGATGAAAATCAAGAGGGACATGACCATTCATATATGAATTACTACATGATAGATAATGAAGATGCTTGCGTTGAAAGCACAAGAAAACACGTGGCCAAATTGATTTCATATGCATGGAAGAATCTCAACAAACAAATATGTTTGTCGTCCACTCTATTCCCCTTGCGTTCATGGAGGCTGCTTTGAATATTGCGAGATTTGTGCCCATTTTATATGGTTACGATCATAATCAAAACCTTCCAACTCTTCAAAACCTTGTGAAATCGATGTTGTATGAACGAGTGCAGATATAATTTTAATGTATATATAGGTTTACATCAAACAAAATCATATTAATGACATTATTAATGTAATGTTTTGTTTCTATTATAATAATAATGTTGGATTTCAATATGTTCACACAGAATGGTAACCAACATTGGTGGATCCATTATGTGTCTTATATAGTGTGAAAGAAATTCTAAAACTTTCAAAGATGTCTCCATCTCCCCTTTCTCAACTTTGGGTGGATGTTATAGCTTTTTCCGCTTTCTGATATTTAAGAGAATGATTGCAAAAGTTAAAAACATTTTATTTTCAGATATGAATTTGAAAAACTTAAACCTTCTTTGATAACTATTTTATTTTTAATTTTCAGTTTTACAAATTTAAGTCTACAATACTTATCTTATCATAGGGCTTTTCTTACTTGAATGTCTACATCTTACCTATGTTTTAAAAAATCAAATAAAAAAAGTAGCTTCCAAAAATTTGTTTTTGTTTTAAAAATTTGGTCAATATTCACTATGGAGTAAAAATAAGCTTAAATTTCAAAATAAAAAAACAAAAAATCAAATGGTTATGAAACGGAACCTCTAACCTAAAACTATAACAACTAAATCTAACAAGTCTAACTAAATGATTTAAATGAATATATTTATTCAATCTAATAGTCCCCTCAACTTGACAACATAGATACCAATTGAGAATTGGCATGAGGAAATCATTGAGAGAAAATTAAAATACCATGTTGTTGAGATATGTCTTGAATGCACCAATGTCCTGCGATTAATAGTTGGGGATCTCGCTAGCACCCCGCAGCATTTGCACCCATGTGTGCTTGTGCATCCGCATTCTGTTTAATGCTTATGCATTCTGTAATAGGGTTTAATAAGAGTGCCTATATAAACTCGAAAAACTCTAGCCGTATTATGACGTTCATTTTGTAACTCACTAATTCGTCTCTCCTTAATAAAATTGTTCTCCCTCTCTACATGTGGACTAGTTAATACTACGTTAGTAAACCACGTAAGTCTGTGCGTTCTTATTTTTTCTTCTTTTGCTTTTATCGTTATCTGTTTTCATATATTTGATTATTGATTGCCGTTTTCGTAACACATGTGATGATATGAAGAGTCGTGGGGGAAAGTACCATGAAAATGGTGCAAAAATAAGCTCTTATATAATATTAAAGGGAATGGCTGGAAAATTAAAAACTCAAACATTTTATTTCTTCTCAGAAATGCATATTTTTACATATGAATATGAATTTGAGAAATTCTTACATTTTTTATACACTAAAACCATGAAAATTATTTTCAACCTAACTTTTTTTACCAAACGAAGAAAATTAAATAAAGTCTCACTCCCAAAACGGACAATAAAAAAGAAAAAGAAAAATGTTTATGAGGATCTTGGGTTGGCGGAACAATCCTGTGCTGTCGGCCATGTGCACCTGCGCTATGTATAACCACAAATTTAATCAACCATCTCAATCAAAGCACTGCTGAAAAAAGCAAATGAAAATGACAAATATTCCCAATAAACAGTCACATTTCAATTGTTTACTTTATCTATACTGCCTAATACCATTTATTTTTATGAATAAATAAGCCCTCTTTCATAACTATTTTATTTTTGTTTTTAATATTTCAAAAATAGGTTCGTTTGATAATCAATTTTAATTTTAATTTTTAAAATTTTAAAAACATTCTTAAAATATTAAAGAAACTCTAAAAGTTAGCTTTTGAAAATAGGTTTTGTTATCGTTTATAAAAAAGTATGAATAAATCAAGAATAGAGAGTAGAAAACTAAAGAAATAAAAAAAATGTGATATTTGAAAACAAAAAACAGTTATCAAACATGTTTTTTGGTTTTTAGTTTTTAAAAATATAAAACTAAAATGAGTTATCAAACATATATGATTTTTATTTTTTAAAACCAAAAATGAAAAACAAAAAAGGAAATGATTATCGAAGCTTTAACTAAACATTTATCAAAATTTGAAAATAATGGATTATCAAATACTGATTTTAGAGATCAAATTTATGATTTTGGTGTTGAATTAGATTACCACAAAATAATAAAATCATCCACCACACAATATCCTTTCGATAAATAGATTTGTTTCTTATAACTTTAGAACAAAATTTGACATTATTTAATTATATCCCCAAAATCCTTGGATAAAAGATCCTCAAATAATAAAATCATCTTACCACCAAATAATAAAATCATCCTACCACAAAATTTGAAAGTGAACAATAACAAGTGTGATTGCTTATTTAAATAATCAAATATAACTTTAGAACAAATGTCAAAATGGTGTGTGACAGTATTTAATTCTAGCCCAAAAATTCTTGGATAAAAGATCCTCAAAGTATACTTTAGTATTTGTAACCAACGAGTAAATTCTCATACATATTTTTTTACTTCTAAATTCTCATTCTTTCAAGAATACCTTACTATGTAAATGGTTGAACCATATATACATTGAAGACGGAAATTTGCAAGTGGAGGAAAAATTGATACTACAATTAAAAAAAAAAAAAAAAAAAAAAAAATATATATATATATATATATATATATATATATAAAGATCTAAAATGGCTATTAAAATTTTATTATAAAAATAAATACTTTAGAAAGTTTTGAAATAAAAAAATAAAAAAAAATTCTTTTTTTGAAATCATAAAACAAAAGAAATCTAAAACTCTAATTAATTATAAATTGCAAACATTTTTTCTTGACATAAGTAATTGAGATGGAAGAAACATTCATATTTTAAAATATGTATGGTGTACCCGTTTTTTATGTGATAAAAGAAAGATGCAATTAAATGTAACCATATAATAGAAAATCTTTTTTCATATGTAAAAACAAGAAGAAAAAAAAGACTCAAATCATGATTCCAGCCATTCATTTATTTCCACGTGGCAGCTGTTCAGCCATGGCTTCCAAGCCTTTTGATCAATTGGAAACGTGATATTCGTTGGCCAAAATAGATATAGTTAAAAAGGCATATCTCAAGTGCAATAATGTGTATTGGTACCCAATAATTCTGAAACATGGGTTTAGGAATAAATTGTAAGAAATTACCTTTATGTATATAGGTGTAAGCTCAACAATAAAGAATGTGGTTCAAATCTCTATCTTCAACACACAGTACTCAAACTTAGCTCAAATATATATGTTTTCATGAAATTTCATGATTTCACGCACATTATTTTTTAGTACCACATAAATTTTGTTCTAATAATATTAAACAGAACTTTTCAAAAAAATAAGAAACAACATTAAAAAAAAATTATGACAACAAATGATGTCATATTATATACTAAAGAGGTATTGCCTCCGAAGCAAATTTTTCTCTTAAATATTTACTTTTAATTCAACATATTTGAAGTTAAAAAACTTAAATTTTGAATCTCTTATAACTAAGTGGTTAGTAAAACCAATAAAACTTCCCCTTTGTCGGTTCTTTTATATATACTATAATTTTAATACAGTGTTGCACTTAATAATTTTTAAAATAATAAATTATATATATATAATTATAAATTGTTTCCTATATTTTTGGACTAAATTTAAATCGTCAAATAATAATTTCAATCTAATATTGAACTTTATAACCATTTTTTCACGTCAGTTAAATTTATTAAAATTCACATTTATGTTAAAAACAGTTAATATTTTATTTTGAGCTTAAAAAATAATAGATGTTATTATTTTAAAAAAACTTAATAAAATTTATCGCATTAAAATTAAATTTTATCTCTGATTTTCAAAAATCAATACTCTTTAATTTTTTCTCAATTTATGTATTAATAAACCAATTACTTTTGAATTATAAAATTTATAAGAGTTATATCATTATTATAATTATAAATATAAATAAGGTAAATATATTTATTAGTATACATTGATGAACTTACCTTTAAACTCAAATGATAATTTTATCATTCTTCAAATTTTTTTTCTTCCACATCTCCAAGTCAACAATTAAGCAACAAAATATCTCTACAAAAATTATTGCAACAAAAGAAAAGTTATATGAAAGTTAAGGTAAATAATAAAAAAAAAATAAGATAACTAAATTTTGTATTATAAAACAAAAAAACAAAAAGTAATCAAGTAAGGTAGCCTCAAGCAAAGAAAAAGTTTCAAATATGTTTGTAAACAAAATATAGAGAACTATATATATATATATAGTAGGAAATTTTTACCCAACTTTTGAAACTGAATAATTCATTCATGCACTAACCTCATATGATAATCTTATCATTCTTCACATTTTTTTTTCTAGATCTCCAAGTCAAAGTCAACAATTACGAAAAAAAAATTCCTACAAAAATTATTCCAACAAAAGAAAAATTAGATGAAAGTTAAGGTAAATAATCCAACAAAAATAAGATAACTTATTATAAAACAAACAAAAGTAAATCCAAGCAAAGAGAAAGGGTTTTTGTAAACAAAATGTAGAGATCTATTTATAGGATTGAAAATTTAATTTATTATTTTAATTAAAATATAAAATGTCAAATAAAATCTATGAGATTTGGTAAAAATATTTTATTTTCTACGTGATGAAAATTTAAATGATATTGTAAATATCTTTATTTGATTGTTGAAATTTCTTATCTTCTAGCTTAGCCAGATCAATCTGTATTTAATAATTCTTTTGATGTTGCATAGATGTACAAATTTTGTTCGGGTTGGGATCAGAATTTGGGAGGACCAATAACCCACATGGGCTATGATACCATATTAAAGAATATGAGGTTACACCTCAAAACCAATTGGTAATGAGGGGAGTAACTCATATCCTTTATAAATGTGTTGAAGAATCCTCACCTTATCAATGTGGGATAATTGCACCACAATGAGTATCTCCAACACATATTATTATTATTATTATAATTTTTATTATAATAAATATAACTTAACATGTAATTTGTTGTTTATTCTGTGATACGTGATGTCATTGAAATACTACTCATATTTTGACATTCGAAGCAACTTAAATTTGATCAATTTTACTAATTATATATTTTTAAAATTTAAATATAAATCTATACACCATTATTATTATTGTAGAGAACAATAAATTTAATATAATCTTATGTTTTAAATTAATATTTAAAAAACTTATGTTTCATCAACATTCGTAGAAGAGGTAGATAATAGATTTTATGAGTTTTTTTAATCTTTTTTTTCCAATATTTTCTTTATTTTTTATTATTTATAAAATATAAGATGAAATAAGAAAGCACAAATATAATTTTTAAGATTTTAGAGAGGTGATGGTTTCGAGGTTTTTTTTTTTTTTGAAAAGATGGTTTTGATGTTCGTAGATTAAAAAAAAATAATAAATGAATGAAAAAAAAATATTGTGTACAAAGAAAGATTTTAGCATGACGAAAACTTATTTCTTAAAGAAGTTTAATTTATTTCATAATTTTCTTTAAAAATTATGATATGCATATTTTTTTTATTTCACTTTTATCTTGAACTAAGTTGTATGAGATTTTAAAATAAAGTAGATAATAAATATTTTATTTACTCATTTAATTTTATATATATATATATATATAATTTATAAGTATTTTAATAAATAAAAATATAATCTCACATGTCAGAAATAATCTCTCGTGCAAGGCACGTTTCAAAGTTCTAGTATTGTAAATATCCTATATGTTATTTGCATTTAATTATTTTTTATATTTCATATCTTCATTTGATTGTTGAAATTTCTTATCTTCTAGCTTAGTCATAAAATCTATAAGATTTGATAAAAATATCTTATCTTCTACCGATGAAAATCTAAATGATATTGTAAATATCTTATACATTATTTGCATTTTTTTTTATATTCCAATAAGTGACATGTTTGTAATTTAGAATATGACTTAAGGGGTAAAATCGTCAAAAAATGATTTTCCCTTAAGCCACACTTTAAGTAGTATGGTGATATGGTGATATATGATATGATATAATATGGAATAATTCTCTCTACTCACATTTAGATAATTTTATTTTAGAAAATTTAAAAGATTAACTAAATCTAAAAAATAAATAAAAATATGATCACTATTTAAAAATTATTAATATAATCATTCGTATCGATGAGTATTATTGCATTTTTTTTATAATATTGTATTAATAAGTAATAATATACAATATTAAACATATTAATGAGCGTGGATATAAAATTTTAAAATTTGATTACATTTGTTTATTATTTTGCAAGAAGAATCATCTAATACAATTTCTTTTATTTTTAAGTTTCATGAGAATTTTATTTTGACTTTTTCAAAATATAGTTTGATTTTTGAAAAAAATTACACAATCGATGATAAAAAAGAAAATTTATAGATGGAATTTATATCTATAAATTTAATTTTAAAAATCTTATTAGAAAAAGTGAATACTTATTAAATGAGATCTTTAACTATTGATCCACGTGTTCAAAAGTTTAATATATTTCCATCATGTGAAATGTCAAAGTTTAAGGGAATTTGGTTTCTACTCAACGTGATCTAAATAAACAAGTGTAAGCAAATTGTTTCTTTATCAAAGGTTGGGAGAGGGTCGATAATATTGCCGGTCCACCTGGAGGGCCCTACCCTCCAAGGCCAATCAACAATGCCTTCTGTGCAAGGGTCCTCATACAGCCGCTCTCACCGTCCTTCAAGCCTTAGTACAAGGCGGCGATCTATAAAGTTTAGGGTAAAATATCAATCGTTAAAGATTTTGATAAAGAGTTATTTAAAATAGTTAAAAATTGAGAGTTGTAGTAAAAAAATTTATTTGAATGTAAGTTTCTTTGTATCGATGTAGATTTAAATTAATCGTTAAAAATGAGTTATTTTGTTTGATTAAAAATGAATGGTTAGAAATGAGTGTTTTGAAAATAAGGAGTTATATTGAACAGTTATAAATGATTTTTTTTTAAATAATGTATTTTTTTTTTTGAGACACAAATAATAATGTATTATTTGAGTAGTAACAAAAACTGGTTTAGATGTAATTTTTCAATAAAAAATTAGTAAATCGTCCTTAAATATGGCAAACAAACATCTAGAAGTTTAAGAAAGATAGATTTTAATTTTTATGATTTCAAAAACTAGAATTTATTCCATGTGAATCGAAAAAAAAAATTAGAATTTAGTTCTTATAAGAATTTAGTCTCTATGGTTTCACAAAATCTAAAATATAATCTTTATCATGTGTAATGACGTATTAAATACATGAAAATCTACTATTCATGCAAAAATGATCATATGATTTTTTTTTTTACTATATCAGTCGCTCAACTCATAATGTATTCAATGAAACATAAATAACTAACTTTCAATTACATAATTCGCTAACGATTAAAAACATCAAAGGCTAGTTTCAAAAAAAAAAAAAAAATCAAAGGCTATAATTTAGATTTTATCAAATCATATAGACTAAATTCTAGTTTTTAAAATCATAAGGACTAAATTATGTATTTCTTCAAATTATGAGGACTAAACTCTCATTTTTTTAAATAACAATAAATAAATATTATTTTAGTTTATGTATTCTTTTATTTATTATATATATATTTTTTAGACTAAAATAAAAGCTTAAAATTGCGTTCTATAAGTTACATTTTTTTTTCTCAAAACTTCTTTGTTATGAAAACGACAATCAACAGTCGATACGAAGATATGAAAACAGATAATGATAATGCGAGAGAAGAAGAACGAAGAACACACAGAGATTTATTTGATTAACTAACGTTGTGTTAGTTAATCCACGAGCAAAGAGGGGAGAACAATTTTATTAAGGATAGACGATTTACAGAGATTACAAAATGAATGTCATAATACAACTAGGTTTTAATTTGAGTTTATATAGAAACTCGCATTAAACCCTATTACAAAATGCGTAAGCATTAGACTGAACGCGGATGCGCTAGCACACGCGCAGAAAGCACAACATAATGCTGTAGTGATAGCGCTGCGGGGTGCGAAAGCTAGTTGCGCTAAACGCATGCGAAATGCATCATTGTTATGTGAAACAATGGTATGCAATGCGAAAAGCGTTTGTGCAACGGGGGTGTTGCCTCCGCACCCCCACTCGCTAACCGGATAGCAAGACGTTCGCTCACTGACCAGGCAGTGAAACCCCCGACTACTAATTGCAGGGCATTAGTGTGTTCAAGGAATATCTTAACATGCTTGAACGTGAGAATCTCCGATACATCTTCGTCTCTGGGAAAATATCATCAACAATTAAGGGGTGTTTGGGAGAAAGAGGAATGGTAATGGTAATGATTATGAAGGGAATGAGGAGGAAAATAGGGAAGAGAATGATTATGGGGGAATGACTATTTATGTTTGGGGTGAAGGTATTGATTATGAGGAGAATGATTATTTGTGTTTGATGCGAAGATAATAATTATAAAAAAAATAAAATAATAAATTTGATGTGGATGAAAAATAATGATTTGATGTATAAAAAGTTGTTGGAGAGAGAATAAAAAACAGTTAGAGGAAGAATAAAAATAATAATTTTTGAAAAACATAATTATGAAGAAATTGATTCCCAGTGGTCAAAATACAAAAAAATTATCCTAATCCCCATTTTTTTCACTTATTCGTGGTGGCCAAACCCAAATTTAGGGTCGTTTTTTTTTAAAGAAAATTTCGGCTCGTTTTTTTAGAATCAAATCGAAACGTGGAGTTCCTCAAAATAATAATAATAATGATAATAATAATAATAATAAAATTTTTTAAAAAAATCGAAACGTGGCACGACATAAAATGATTATAACAGGGAAAAGTTTATTGATGCGCTGTCACAACAATACATCAAACATTTTCTTTCTTCTATTACTATAGGCTCGTTTTTTTTAGATAAAATTTCGGCTCGTTTGTGTAGCCAAGTCGAAACGTGGCACGGTATTAAAATGATTATAAAAGGGAAAAGATTATTGAGAGGTTGTTATAAACATACATCAAGCATTTTCTTCTAATATTCAAAATTATTACGACATTCAAAATTATTTTTCTTCCTTCATCCACCATGACCATGGCATCAGCAGCATCCCCAGCATTGCTGGTTTTCGGAGTTGCCCCTCGTTCTTCTTCGTCTTTGTCTTCGTCTCCGTCTTCGTTACGACAACTATGTCGGCGGAAAGCTTCCATGGAGAAGAGTAGTACTCCACCAATTAACCCTAATTTGACTGTGCCTAAAGTGATGTCCAACCCTCATCATCAGTCTCACAAGTGGTCTTTTCCTCTAAATCATAATAACGATTATTATTCCTTCACTACTCCAACTTCAATTCCTCCAGATTCATCAATTGTATGGCTTTCTCATCAATTTGCTTTACTTTCTCTCCATGTTTTGCTTTTATTCTACTTATTTTCCAATTTGGGTGTTTTATTAATCACAATTAGCAAGGCTGGAGTGGAACCAATGAAATGAAAGATTTTTCTTTTCTTTTTTATTTTTTTGATTCAGTATTTGAGGGGAGGATTTAAACTTTTTTTTTTTTAATTTTTTTAAAATTTTATAATATTTAGGGTTGAGGAGGACTTTAACTCATAATTTTTTATTATTGAGCACCATTAATATCGCTATTTTTTGTTTTTATTGGCTTGAAACACAGCCTTCTTGTGCATGATTATTGATTATGTGAGAGTACATTTTAGGTTAAAATATCATTTCGGTCCCTCAACAATTATTTTTGTTCCATTTTGGTCTCTAGATTGTCTAAAATCAAAATTTTAATTGTTATTTTGTTGCCAATTCATCAAATTTGTAACCATTGTTAACTTTTTTTTAAAAAAATAATAGTTAAGAGACCAAAATTGAACTTTTGAAAGTTTAGGAATCAAAATGAAACAAAGATGATAGTTGAGGGACCAAAATTGTATTTTAACCTAAATTTTATTTTATTTAATTTTCTTTTTTTTCATAATATAATTTATTAAAACTGCTCTACCGTATATTTCATTGCTTTGTCCAACCTTTTAAGAACCTATAGATAGACTTCAAAGTTACGAATTTAAATATTTCTATATTCTAAATATTGTTTAAAAAAAGAAAAAGTAAATAGAGGGTTGGTAGCGTAGTTAGTTATCTTATCTGGTGTTAATCCATTTCAACTCCACGGTCACGAGTTCGAATATGAAAATCAGTATTTGGTTCTCATATTATTTAAGAGTAGTTGTGCCCTCCATGTAGGGTTTGTTGATCCCCTTCCCCCACCTTGTACTAAAAAAAAACTTCTACCACAAATATTATTGAATTTTAAAAAAGAAATCAAAAAATATTTTTGAAACCACCTAAGCTAAATTTTAATAACCTATAAACACAGTTTTGGAAAGAGTTATTGGTTTATTTATTTGGAAAGGCACCTGTTAATAGAAAAGGTGTCCAAATTACCACTAAACGTGTTTTGGTGTGTAATTTATGCGGGAGAAAAAGAGCATTGAATATGAAAGTGAATTGAAGACTCTCAAGCATTTGCTAAGTGGAATTGCCAAAGTCGATCCTTTAGAGAGTTTGAATATGATTGATGCAATACAGCGCCTTGGAATTGAGCACTGCTTTAAAGAAGAGATTGAAGCCATTCTACAATCTCAATACACAATAACAACTCAATATTTTGATACTCAAATTAGCCTTTATGAAGTTGCTCTCCGCTTTCGACTCTTAAGACAACACGGTTATTTTGTATCTACAGGTATTTTCAAATCATCCTTATGAACTCATAATTTTTTAATCATAAAGTAGCTATGGCTGCAATTTCAATTAGTCATTTAATTTTTCATATCTCCATTATTATTTCTCAATATACCACTAAAAAAATCAAAACTTGTCTTTTGGGGCAGATGTGTTTGAAAGGTTCATGGACAAAGAGGGTAAATTAGACAAAGAATTTAATGGTAATATCAAAGTCCTCATGAGTTTATATGAAGCTTCACAATTATGCCTGCCCAAAGAAAACAAATTAGAGAGAATTGGAGATTTTAGTAGCCAAATGTTGGAGACACAATTTGGGAATATGGAAGATCATTTGGCAAACCATGTGGCTAATTCTTTGGCCTATCCTTTACATAAAAGTTGTGGAAAATTGTTGTCTAAAAACTACTTTGGGTTCCAAGATGAGTACCATGTGATCACAAGTAGTAAGTGGATTACTGTTTTTCAACAAATGGCAAAGTTGGATTTCATTAGAGTCCAAAACTTATACCGACAAGAAATATTCCAACTTTCTACGTAAGTTTTGTATATGCATCTATAGTGTGTACTGTGTGTAACATATATATTTGAAATCTTAATTCATTATTGCAATAATAAGTTTTATTTTTTAACTTTTTTGCAATTGACATGTAGGTGGTGGAAAAATTCTGAATTATCTAAAGAATTAACGTTTGCTAGAGATCAACCTCTTAAATGGCACATTTGTTCGTTGGCCGTCTTAGTAGATCCAAAATTTTCAGAAGAAAGGGTTGATCTTACAAAATCTATCTCATTTATCTATCTTATTGATGATATCTACGATTTATACGGTTCGCTTGAAGAACTTAGACTCTTCACAAAAGCAATTCAAAGGTATGAAATTTAAGCAATAAAATATTTTTTTAGAGAAAAAACTTCCCTACACAAGGCTACATAAGACACATTTGGTGCCCACCAATGTTCTGTTTTTTTGCAAAACATTTTATTTACAAAAAAAACATGTGCCAGTAAACTTTCCTTATATATGAATGTATAAGAGAACTTTTCTTTTTTGAGATACACATACATGGTGTGTTTGGAGAACCGGTTTGGTTATAATATACTGAAAGTTATGATAAACGTTGAATTATGATAAACAATTAGTTATTATAAATAATGTTTAAGGGGCAAGTTATTATAACAAAGATTATGATAAATGGTGTTTGAGGGGCTGATTATGTAATAAAAAGTAATATATGTAAGGTTTAGATAAATGAATATGCAGGTTTGGATAAATGGATACGCAGGTTTATGTAACTACCATTTATAATAAACGGTGGGACAAACATCGGTTAAGTTATTATAGTCAACCTGATCATTTACATAAATGGGGCCCAAACATACCGATGTTGATTGGTTTCATTTATTTATTTTTGTATGAATGGTTTCTTTTATACCACATTTCTGTAATGAACTCATAATTGCAGATGGGACCTGACAGCTACCAACAACTTACCACAACCAATGAAGATTTGCTATAAGAAACTTTATGAAACAACAAATGAAATAAGCCACAAGGTTTATCGGAAGCTTGGTTGGAACCCAATTGACTCCTTGAAGAAATCTGTAAATTTATATATTGAACCAAAAGTTATTCTTTCTTTTTCTATATTTTTAATTCAACAATATAGGGATTTAAGTTTGTTTGATAAAGTTTTTGTTTCCTTTTGTCGTTTCTTAATTTTTATGAATTAGAAGCAAACTATTTTGTACAACTATTTTTATTCCTTGTTCTTTAAAAAATGAAACAAAATTTTGTTCAATATTTTTTTTTTATATTATACTAAAATAAATAACATCCATGAAAACATATAAAAATAATTAAGTATCGACGGTTCATACTATCTATTAAGTTTGAATGAAACGTTTAGTTCTAATTTTAACAAGAAACGAGATAAATAATCAAACTAGTTTGTTTCTTTTAAAATGTGGAATTAAAATGGAAACTTTATGAAATCATCCGTTTCTTTTAAATACTTGATTTCTTGAGAAAAGGTTAATATTTTAAATAATTTATTTTAGTTTAATTGTAATTGAAGGTGGAGAATTTAAGCCTATAACACTTTAGTTAAAGACACATATTTATACCAATTCAGACATAATTCATCTTAGCTTGTTTTTCTTAATTAATTGACATAAAATGCTTTCAAACCATGTTCATGTGTTGATATTAAAAGTGTTAATGATTTTGTGTTTTAGTGGGCTACCCTTTGTGATGCATTTCTAGTGGAAACAGAGTGGTTTGCTTGTGGACAATCGCCAAGTGCCAAAGAATACTTAGAGAATGGAATAATGAGTTCAGGAGTACATGTAGTTTTAGTACACATCTTCTTTCTATTAGGCCAACAAATAAACAACCAAACTGTGCAACTCTTGAATACCAACCCACCCATTGTGTCTTCCACTGCATCAATTCTACGACTCTCCGATGATTTGGGAACGGCAAAGGTAAATGTTCTTTTTCATATACAAAGAGTCGAAGACTCGAACTACATATCTCTTGATTTCAACACGTGTACTCATTTTGACTCGTAAACATATAGGATGAGAACCAAGAAGGATATGATGGATCCTTCATAGACTACTATATGAAGGAAAATTCGGAAGTTTCTCTTGATGGCGCGCGACGGTACGTTATCCATATGATTTCAGAAGCATGGAAGAGACTGAATGAGGAAAGTCTTTCTCCAAATCCATTTCCAAGGGTGTTTATTGAAGCTTCTCAAAATATAGCTAGATTCGTTCCTCTTTTATATGGTTATGATGAAAATCAAAACCTTCCCACTCTAGAGAAGCTTTTGGAATCTTTGTTCTATGGAAACCTACAAATTTATGGACTGTTTGTTTGAGAAGATTGGGAACGTTATCAAAGATTCCTAAGAGAACAAAAAGTTAGACGAATCTTTATTTAAATTTTTTTGGGAAAATAGCTTAAATCACCCCGAAGTAGGATATTTATATCTCTCAACTTCCAATTAAACCAATATTCACCCCTCCTAAAATTTGAGAAGAAATGTTTGCAATTGATTCTTTTAAATTAAATTTGAGAGATTTTTTATATGTATTGAAAAGATAAATGTGTCATGTGATCTTTTTCTCTCTAAAACATGCAATTATAGAGAAAAATAGGTAACTACTTCTCTCTTTCACTTGGGTCATATGGTGAGGCTCCATTGGACTTCAAAAGTACTAAATATGAAATCAAATCATTAGCTGGTCTTTTACAAATAAACAAGAAAGGTTGGATCTTGAAAATAATTGTGTACGTGACATTTACATGATTCGAAAAACCCACCAAAATGACATAGAAATCTTCCTATTTTGAAACTTTCATTTGCATTTCGTCGGAAAATATCGACTGTGGCTGGACGACCGTGTAAAAATAATAACCAATTGAATTCGTTTTCTAGTGTTGATTCTTCGCTTAATTGGTCAAAGGGTCTCCAATTTTGTTGTTCTAATCTCAAAACTTACTTCCATGGATTAAAATTTTTTTAAAAAAAATTGGGCAATTGGGGAGTGTTTTTGTTTTTATATCTGAATTTTTTGAGATTGATTAATTTCGTATCAAAGAATATGAAATTCTACATCAAAACTAATCGTTAAAAAGGAAAATAATCCATACTAACATGCCTACTCACACCATAGTGACTCTGGATAATCTTAAGAAAAATCTAAAACTCTCCAACAAATACTAAATAATATCTAATAAATATCTTAACAAATCTTGAAAATAAATAATATTCAAATGCGCCAAACCTAACAATTCTATATCTTAATGATATTTATTCTCAACCTTAAATCGTATTTCAATTTTCATTTTTATTGAACTTAATATTTGTTTGGGTTTATGGACTCTTGATAACATATATTATATTTGACAATAAGGAGAGTAACTCATATTGACAATTTGATAATGTTTAATTACTCACTTCCGATGCCAGATGAGCAGAGTCGGACCGATTGTTCTTTGGATATTGTCCCTAGCAGCCATGAATAAGCAAACCATCATTGTTCATCCATGTTTGGGATAAAGAATCTTTGGCTTCACTGCACTTTCCATAGGAGATAGTTATTGTATGGCTGAGATTGATTGAGATGAGGTTTAAGCAATGTATGGACAAGGCACTTTCTGGTTTCAGCAAGGTTGTGTTTATGTATTTTTGTATGGATATTTAGCCTTTCTTTTTGTAGCATTTCTTTGATCTTGATTATAAGTAATTGCTGCTATAGTAGTTTGTTGGTTAAAATACCATTTTGGTCCCTCGACTTTGGGGTTTGTTCCATTTTTGTCCCTCGACTTTTAAATGTCTAATTTTAGTCCCTCAACTTTGTTGTTTGTCCAATTTTGGTCCCTCAACTTTCAAATGTTTTCAAATTTGATCCTTAGACTATAAAAAAAGTTCAAAAATTGTTCTTTGGACAAATGAATTTTTTATCACTCCTAAATTATTTTCTCTCTCTTTCATCTTTCATAATTTCTCCCTCTAGAAATTTTACCTCTCTTCAATCCACCTCTCTTCCCCTCTTTTCTTTTCTTTTTTTCTTCTTTATTTTCTTTCTTTTTCTTTTTTGTTCCATGGTAGATTATAAATTTTAGAAAACAAAAAGTGACAAATCAGGAAAGTTATTATTTAGAAAAATTATCTCATGTTAAATAATTTGATGAGATGGATTGAGGAGAGAATAAGAGAAAAAAAATAAAGAGATGAGGATTAGAGAGGTGGATTTAAGAGAGATAAAACTTTTAGAAGGAGAAATGATGAAAGATGGAAGAGAGAGAAAATAATTTAGGAGTGAGAAAAAAATTTATTTGACGAAGGGACCATTTTGTTAACTTTTTTATAGTCTAGGGACTAAATTCGGACATTTGAAAGTCGAGGGACCAAAATTGAACTAACTACAAAGTCAATGGACTAAAAATGAATATTTGAAAGTCTATAAACCAAAATGGAACAAACCTTAAAGTTGAGGGACCAAAATAGTATTTTAAACTAGTTTGTAAATGTACCAAACTATTGTTTGGTATGGACTTTTGAGGAGCTTGAGTACCAACTGTTATTAAGGAAGCGGTTGAGTATTAAAGTAATCGTTAACTAATTTGTTTTCAGTCATTTGCCAAATTTAATACTCTTAATTTTTAATTTTTTTTGACAGAATACTCTTAATAATTAAAAACTAAAATACTATTTTGTAAGAGTGAATTGTAAGAGTTGTTGTACCCGGATGAAATTGTATGCCAAATTTAATATAACAATTGAAAGTCAATAGATCGGTTAATTATTTTTTTAAAACAAATCTTTTTTTTTTTTATAAAAAAAAAAATCAATTGAACCGTAGGGCAATTAAATATAATAATAATTTTGTGTAATTTCTTATATTTTACTATAAATAACATAAAGTATATCTTTTCCAATAAAATATTTCTTTTTTTTTTTTTATGTACAAAGTGGGGGAAGGGGACCAACAAACTCTACATGAATGGCACAACTATTCTCAATAATATAATAGCCAAATACCGATTTTTGGGCTCGAACTCGTGACCGTGGAGTTGAAATGGATTAATACGAGATAAAATAACCAACTGCGCCACTTATCTTCGGTAAATATTTCTTATTATCATACGAAGTAATTCGTATTTCAATATAAAAATAAAAACTTTTTAAGAATGTGTAAAATTATAAATCCATAAAATTACGTTTTAAAAAAAAAATATCCGACTTAATAGACTGAACCGACCCATCAATCCACCGGTTCATTAAAAAAAAAGGCTTTGTGTAGAACTAAGCCAAGTTTAGAAGATAATTGCAAATGTAGTCAAAAGTAAAAAAAAAATAGCAAAAGTAATTTTGTTTTAATTAAAAAAATTAGTTTTAATAATAAATGACAAAAGTACCCCCTTCACCAAATCCCTCCCCTTCCTTCACTGTGCGTAAGAAAGAAATCCATCTGCAACGTCATCACTTCTTTACCAAATCTTTCCCTCTTCCTTCACTGGGCACAAGAAACCCACTTATGACACATATTCTCCAAAGCAAACCCATCAAATTCTTGCCGGAACGCCATTTGCGCCGCTATCGTTAGAATTTTGCCGGAACTATATTTTCACTGCCGTCATTTGCAACTCAAACCCTAAAATGAAGATGAAAATATTTACAAAAATACCCTCCAGTTTACATTAAGTTATACCGTATTAATGATTAATACAATATTAAAGATTTTTTTTGTCAGAACAATATTAATGATTAATACAGTATTAATTATTAATATATATATATTTTTAGAGTAATGATTAATATATTATTAATATGTTTTAAAATTGTTGTATTTATTATTATTAACCGTATTAATTAATGAGGACTTAACATTAAATGTTCTTTAATAAAATATTAATACAATATTTATTTATTAATGTAGTATTTATTAATATAGTATTTATTCAAATTTTTAAAGATGAAATTAGGGTTTTGCAATCTTGACGGCTGCCATTTTCAATGAGAGAAAATCAACTAAAAAATTGTAAAATCTAAATTAATTTCGACTCGCCATCTCCCAAAATCTCAAATCTTAATCTAATATTGACTCTCATTTATGGAAAAATGCTGCTAGAGTTGTCGATTTGGACAAATGTGACAAAAATGGAAGAGAAGAAACAACAAAAATTAAAGAAATCATTTTGGATAGATACGAAAAAAATAAAGGCGAAAAATAACGATACCAATGATGGAGATGAATTCGCCTAAGTTCTTTGATGACCGGTGATGAGAGGTGCGGGTGATAATGGCAAACAAAAAATAAAAATGGTTTGAAGTAAAAAGGACAAACAGAAAACGTAAGGAAGAAGGAGGGTAGAAGTGAAAATATTAAAATATATTATTAATAAAATTAAAAACAAAAATTAGATTTACAAATACTTTTCAATATGACTAACTTTATAATTATCTTCCTAAAAATGGTTATCCATTGCAATTTTCCAAAAAAAAATTTACGATTAGTTTTTAAAATGAAGGTTGGTTTCGATGCCAATTTTACCCATTTTAAAAGCCAACACAACAATATCAGAGGAGGATTCTCAGAAAATAAATAAATAAATGAAAATAAAATTTAAAATTTTATTTAAAAAAAAACAGAGGACGACGAGGAGGCGTAGAAGGCGGAGGGGTTTCTGTGTGGGTGAAGAAGAAAGGGCAAAATTGAAAAAAAGCAAAAAAAAAAAAACAAGCACGAAAATCTCTATAATTAAAATAACAGCAAAAAAACTTATACCTACAATTTATGCTTATAATCAAATATATATAAATAATTCAATACTTTAAATTAGTGTGTTTCTCAAAAAAAAAATTAAATTGGTGTTTCACGTGTTGAAAAGTTTAATTGAGGGAAAATTATGTATTTGGTCAGAGTTTGATTCATATTTTAAATATGTACATTTTTACTCTTATATTTTATTAATGTTTACTTTTGATTCTCTAAGTTTGTAGTTTGAGTTTGGTTCTTATATTTCAAATTTGAAATTTTTATCATGATATTTTAATAATACTCATTAATAAATAGATTAACACTAAACTAGATAACTAATCTGGTCACCGACCGATACTGTATATATTTATTACTATTTAAATTATTTTAGTCATCATTTTATTTAACTATACCTTGTATGTAATTAATACTTTTGTTATCTAATGACTAAAATTGAGTTATTAAAATTTAAGGGTAAATTGTTCAATTTTGAAACTAAAGATAAAAAATTAGACTGAAATTTATGTACTAAAAATATATTTTCTTCATTGATTTTATCCAATTTCTTACTAAAAAATAAAGAAAAAAGAATTTTATTGGATCATATATGATTCTCCAAAAACAATTAAAAGATTTCTTTTATTTTACTGTGATTTCTTTCTAATTATGTTTTCATGATGTATATAAGATAAATGACCCTAACTTTAGTCTTTTCCATTGTATTTTTATTTGTTATTATTATTTTAATTAAAAAATTATATGTATTTAGGGAAAAAATATGTCTTTAAAGTCAAATTTATATTCGACTCTTATGTTTCAAAATTGAATAATTTTACTTATAAAAACCATAGAATTATAACCACCTAAATATTTTTTTTGAGAAGACAGCTGACCTTTTATAGAGGTTTGGATTTCTATCTTTGAAAGATAAATAACTACTCGAATGTTTGGCCATAAAAATAGAAAGTTGCTTAATTATGTTATTGTTGAAAATAGAAAACAAAAAACTGAAATAAAAGTGAGAAAATCGTTGCAAGGGCAATTTTGGGATTTACTTATTTATTTTTAATGAATTTAATAATTGAAAAATATAATTGCAAATATTTTGAAGGATAGATTTGCAAATATATTTGGACATTTCAATTTGGTATGGATGGAACCAAATCGAAATGTGGCATGACATGAAATGATTATAAAATGGAAAAGTTTATGGAGAGTAGTTCTCTTTACAAAAGTATTCAAGCATTTTGTAGGCACTAATTGAAAAGTAGTTCTCTTTCTTTCTTCATCCACACAATGGCAGCACTGCAGGTTTTCGGAGTTGCATATAGTTTTTCGTCTTCTTTGTCTTCGTCTTTTTTACGACAACCATGTCGGGCGAAACCGAAAGTTTCCATGGAGAAGAGTAGTACTCCACCAATTAACCCTAATTTGAATGTGCCTAAAGTGATCTTCAACCCTCATCATCAGTCTCACAAATGGTCTTTTCCTCTAAATCATAATGATTATTATTCCTTCACTACTCCAACTTCAATTCCTCAAGATTGATCAATTGTATGCCTTTCTCATCAATTTCGCTCTACTTTCTCTCCCTTTTGCTTTATTTAATTTCTACAATTTTTTTCTTCTCATTTGGCCTTTTATTTAATTACAACTAACAAAGGTGGAGTGAAAACGGGTGTTCGTACACTTCCCAAAAATTGATTCGACCATCGAAACAGACTGAATTTGGTCAGTCAGTTTTATAGTATATGTTGGTTGGTGTCTATTAGAAAAATGGTTAACCGAGTTCAATCGGTTAAACAAAATTTTATTTATATAATATTAATATTTCACATAGTTACTTAAATTTTTTTTATTAAATTATCATCAAATTAACTTAAATTTAAATGTGTTTCCAAATTTTTTTTGTAATATTCGATTTTAAAAATTAATTCTCAAAATTTCATTCAAATTGTATGATAAATATGATTTTTTAATTTAAAAAATAGAAAAATAAAATAAAATAAATTAATCGACTGGCAGATTTTGGTCTTATTTTTTTTAAGAAATTGATATCTCAATTCGGTGCCAATTTTTACCAAAAACTTACATCGATCAAGTGATGAACACCCTTAAGTGATATCAATAAGAATGAAAGAAGGTTGGTTGTTTATTTCTATTTATTTAAAAAAAATGGATGATGAACACCCTTGAGTGGAATCAATAAGGATGAAAGAAGGTTGGTTGTTCATTTCTATTTATTTAAAAAAAAAAAGATGATTGAACTCCTTTTTTTTTAGTTATAATTATTGTGGAGGAGATTTGAACTCATGACCTCTTGGTTATCAAATATGCACTGATCCTGCTGAGTTATTCCTTTGTTGGCATTTGAACTCTTACCTTTTTTCTACAATGTATTTCTTTGCTCTTTGTCTAACTTTGTAAGAATATATCAATTAACTTAAGGGATCGTTTACCTTGAGCTAATCCAATATGAGATACTCGGGTATCTTAAGATATCAGAGTATTTTAGGATGTCTATATGGAGGGCATTTAACCCTTTCAGATATCCTTTTAAAACATGAGTTTCTAGATTTTTATCACTAATTTTGTATATTACAGCATGTTGTTGAAATAATAATGTCAATTAATGTTTCGTTATACCTTCTTAAACATTATATTTATATATATTATCAAAACTTATCAAATATATAAAATTTGGGAATTTACCTCTCAGCAGCACATTTTATCTCTTGTTTTATATTTGTAGCACAATTTTTAAAATAATTCATCTACATCACACAAGTTTCTATCAATGATAGAACTCAAGCACTGATAGAACGAATCTATACTGATTGAATTCTATCAGTTATAGAATTCAATCAATGGTAGACTCTTTCTATCACGGTTGAATTCTATATATGAGCGATAGTATCCAACTAGTGATAGAACTCAATTTGTGGATTTTTTGCTACAAATGAGTTAATTTTTATTTTGTGTTATAGATAGAAATATTTTGCCATTTATTATTATACATGCAAAATCCCCTAAAAATTTTGAATATGTCAACAAAACTAAAGTTATATATATATATATATAAATTCAAAGTACATTCATATTTAAATTGATCATAAGAATCCTAAATAAATATGAATGAATTGATGGAACAAAATAATAATAAAATAAACTATTTTTCAAAATAAAACTATTTTTTTAAAGAAAAAAACTAAATTTATTTAAATGCATAATAATTAAGTTTATATGGATGAGTATGTTATATAAATGAAAATTATATTAAATTAGTGTAAAAAATATATATATGAATATTGTAAGGATATTGTTGAAATTTTAGGTAAATTTATGTCATTTCAAGTTTAGTTCCAATGATAGAAACAAAGTTATGTAAATATTATCCAGTATTTATAAATAAAAACTATTCTTTCTATCATCTAAATATATTAGACTGATTTCAATTATCTTGATTACCTTAAGGCAAACAGCCCGACCCATCACTATCATGATATATAACTCCCTAACTAAAAAGGGATGAGTTTATTAAAAAAAAAAACAAACAAAACTATTGAATTAAAAATAAAAGGTTTTAAAATATTTTTGAAACCTAAGCTAAATTTTAATAAGAAATAAAATGCAGTTTTCACAAAAAATAATAATAATAATAATAATAATAAAAATGTGATTTTTTTTTTCGGTATATGAAATTCAACTTGCTCTTTTAAGGTGGTGGCTATTTTAAATTTACCAATTTTGTATATGATCTCAATTTTTTTTTAATTGAATATGAGTTCGAATTTCTTTGACTTTAATAGATAAATATGAAATTTCATCTCTAAAATTAATTATAATAAAAGTAATAACTTATATAACTTATATACAAAAAGGGTTTCCCGATTTTCTTCAAGGTGGATACTAAAAAAATATTATATATTTTAGGAAAATGCATGAACCGAAAAGGCACCCCTTAATAGAAAAACGTGTTCAAATCATTGTGTTTTGGTGTGTTATTTATGCAGGACAAAATGGTCATTGAATATGAATGTGAAATGAAGACTCTCAAGCATTTGCTAAGTGGAATGGCCAAAGTCGATCCTTTGGAGAGTTTGAATATGATTGATGCAATACAGCGCCTAGGAATTGAGCACTGCTTCAAAGAAGAAATTGAAGCAATTCCACAATCTCAATACACAATCACAACTCATTATTTGGATACTCAAACTAGCCTTTATGAAGTCGTTCTCTGCTTTCGACTCTAAAGACAACATGGTTACTTCGTATCTACAAGTATTTTTAAATAATCCTTTCGAACTCATAATTTTTTTATCATTAAGTCGCTGTGGTTGCAATTTCAATTAATCTTTTAATTTTTCATATCTAAATTATTATTTCTCAATACATCACTTAAAAAAAAAAAAAAAAAAAAAAATCAAAACTTGTCTTTTGGGGCAGATGTTTTTGAAACCTTCATGGACAAAGGTGGTAAATTAGACAAAGAATTTAATGAAGATATCCAAGGCCTCATGAGTTTATATGAAGCTTCACAATTATGTCTGCCTGAAGAAGACAAACTAGAGAGAATTGGAGATTTTAGTCTCCATATATTGGAGACACATATTAGGAATATGGATGATCATCTGGCAAACCATGTGGCTAATTCTTTGGCATATCCCTCACATAAAAGTTGTGGAAAATTGTTGTCTAAAAATTACTTCGGGTTTCTAGATGGGCACTATGCCACAAATAGTAAGTGGATTTATGTTTTCCAACAAATGGCAAAGTTAGATTTCAACAGACTCCAAAACTTATACCAACAAGAAGTATCCCAACTTTCTAGGTAAGTTTACACATGCTTGTATAGTGTACTATGTAACATATTTGAAATCTTAATTCATAATTGCAATAATGAGTTTTCTTTTTGTACTTGGCAATTGACATGCAGGTGGTGGAAGAATACTAAATTATCTCAAGAATTAACGTTGGCTAGAGATCAACCTCTTAAATGGTATATTTGTACGTGTGCCCTCTTTAAAGATCCAAAATTTTCAGATGAAAGGGTTGATCTTACCAAATCTATCTCTTTTATCTACCTTATTGATGATATCTACGATGTATATGGTTCCTTTGAAGAACTTAAACTATTCACAAAAGCAATCCAAAGGTATGAAATTTAAAATATTTGTTAGAGAAAAAACTTTCCCATACATGTATAGAGAAGTACTACATAAGACACTTTTGGTTCCATCGATATTTTATTTTAAGAAAACTTGTCTTCTTAATCAAATCTAGAAAATAATTATAAATATTATCACTTTAAAAAAAATAAAATAATAACAAATATAGTCATGTATTGATGAGTATAGTCTTTAGTATTAGTAATACATAATATTGTGTGAATGCGTATTTATAATATCGTATTAAAACGTATTAATGACTATAAATGCAAATACTTTAAAAAATGCATAATGATTTTGTAAGAAAACTCATTAAATACAATTTATTTTAATTATATATATTTTTTAAAAGTGTGCCGCCAAATAGTAAAAAGGGGTACTTCGTAATTTATATAGACTTTTCTTGCATATTGATGTGTAGGGAAAAAGTTTTTGAGATATGCATATGCTTGGTTCTATTTATTGGGTAAATTATAAGTTTGTTTCCTGTGATTCGAAAAAAATGAGAGTTTAGTGTTTATACTTTTAAAAATTAGAATTTAGTCTGTATGATTGGAAGAAAGTTAAAATTTAATTGTTATTATTTTAAAACTTAGAATTTGGGCTTTATGGTTTGATAAAATCTAAAAATTTGTCATTAGCATTTTAATCGTTAGCGAATTAAATGTATGAAAGTTGGTTATTCATGTATCAATGATAACAGCGTGAATTAAGTAACTAATTGGACAAAAAAATCAGCATCAATAACTTATTTTCACTTACATAATTCACTGTACTTACAATAAGGAAATCTTTAAATGTAATAGATTATATAGACTAAATTATAAATTTTTTCCGACCATCAAAATTAAATTTAAATTTTTAAAATAATAGAAATGAAATTCTAACCTTTTATTTTAACTATAGGGTTTAATTTATAATTTATTCTTATTTATTTATTTTTGTCATGATTGGTTTATTCTATACCACATTTCTCTAATGAATTCATAAGTAATGCAGATGGGACTTGGCAGCTACCGACAATTTACCACAACCAATGAAAATTTGCTACAAGAAACTTTATGAAACAACAAATGAAATAAGCCACAAGGTTTATCGAAAGCATGGTTGGAACCCAATTGATTCCATGAAGAAATCGGTAAAAATTTTATATTAAATCAAAAGTTTTTTTTTTTTTTTTTACTTTTTTTTGGTTCATTGTTGTAAAAGTATATCCAATAGGGTGATGAAAACGACAATTAACAATCGATACGAAAATTTAAAAACAGTTAACGATAAACGTGAGAGGAGAACACAAAAGTTTACGTGGTTCACTAAGGTTGTGTTAGCTAGTCTACGGATAGAGAGGGGGCGGATTTTTTATTAAGGAGAATGAGATTACAGAATTTTACAGAATGAACGTCATAATACGCCTAAGGTTTAATTCGATTTTATATAGGCACTCTCACCTATTACAGAGGATGTAAACGTAAATTAGAATGCGGATGCGTAAACGCGCTGCAGAAATAGAATGCTGATGCGCAAACACATGTGGAACGCATTGCTAGATGCATTTACGCGCGGAATGTGCTAAGTGAATAGATGTATTCACGCAAGAGAATGTGAAATGCGTTTTCGTAACGGGGGCGTTGCCCCTGCACCCCACTCGCTGACCGGACAGCCAGACCCCCGACTACTAATCTAGGGCATTAGTGCGTTCAAGCCATAATACAACAAATAGATTAATAGTAATCTATTTCAACTCTATCATTACAGTTCAATCTTGAATATCGATATTTGATTATCATATTGTTTAAGTATAATAATATAAAAAATTGTTCCATTTCTTATTTCCTAGTATAACAAAAAAAAAAACAAAAGAAATATTATCAATAACACTTTTAAAAATAATTATGTGTGTGGGAAAATAATTGGCATAGGTCTTGTAAATGGAATGGTCAGTCTTCAATCAATTTCAGTTGATAATCTTCAATCAGTTCAATTAATTCGTTGATAGACTTTAATCCATTTAGCTTGATTAAAACAAATTAAGTAAATAGATTGAAGTTAGTCGGTTAAATGATTGGAACATGAAAAAAAGATGGAATGAAGAGAACAAAGATAATCAATCATAGTGAAGGCAATTATTGACACTAATAGAAAAAACTGATTGAATGAAACTCATGACAGAGATTGAAGTCAATCAATTAAGAAGAGGGAAGGCAATCGATAACACTTATAGAAGTCACTAGTAGAAGGCAGTTGATGATAGCTAGAGATTGAAATTCGTTGACACTGATAGAGAAAGCAAAAGCTCCTCTCCCTCCAGCGGAAGAAATACCACTCTGTGTTCTTCGAAAATAGTCTTGGTTGATCAAATAACCATCATCATTAAGCAAAACGCACAATTAATTTAAATGATTTAATTTCACCCTTATCTTAATCATACACCATTAATTATGTGTATCTAGAAGCTCCCATGGATGGAACTTGTAGAGATCGATCTCGTGATGATGGTGACTGGCAACACCACTGAATTGACTCTCTTCTTCATGAGATAGTGAACGACGAGCTCTTCATCGGTGGGGTGAAATCGGAACCCCGATGTTAATAGGTTGGCTGTTGTCGACCCCCCGACGAGTCGGTACTGTCCATCATCCGATTCTTTTATCAATTGGTTTTTATTTTGAGAGGCATTGGGGGAAGATGACGAGGAACAAGGAAATGGATTTTTTCAGGAACTCTAAGAAGAAGAAGAAAATGCAGACTTGGAGTATGAAAAAAAAAAAACATACCCATGCAATTCTGCTGTAAATATTATATATATAGAGAGAGAGATTTTAAACTTGACAAAAAAAAAGTTGGGGGAGTTTCTCAAAAACAGAAAAAAGGAAAAAAATAATAATGCTATGTGGAATAAATTCTGTAAAGAAATCAATTTTGAGAAACTGATACTATCTTAATTGGTGTTATTCCACTTCAACTCTATAGAACTTAAAAATCAGTATTTGACTCTCATATTATTTAAGAGCTGTAATACCCCTATGTAAAATTTGTTGGTCTCTTCCCATTAATATATTTACTAAAAAAAATGAGATAAATATCAAATTAGTCTATTTCTTTAAAATGGAAATTTTATCAAATAAATTAGTTTCTTTTAAATATTTGATTTCTAGATGAAAAGTTAATATCTTAATTAGTTTATTTATTTCAACAATAATCGAGGATGAAATATTCAAATTCATAACCTTTTAAGTAAGGGTATATTAATACGGACGAGATATTATTCCTTTTCGCATGTTTGTCTTAATTAGTTCAAATATATTTAAGTTGGTGTAAAATGCTTTCAAATCATAATCATGTGTGGATATTAAAAGAGTTGATTATAGTTTTGTGTTTCAGTGGGCTACCCTTTGTGATGCATTTCCAGTGGAAACAGAGTGGTTTGTTTGTGGACAATCGCCAAGTGCCAAAGAATACTTAGAGAATGGAATAATGAGTTCAGGAGTACATGTAGTTTTAGTACACATCTTCTTTCTATTAGGCCAACAAATAAACAACCAAACTGTGCAACTCTTAAATACCAACCCACCCATTGTATCTTCCACTGCATCAATTCTATGACTTTTCGATGATCTGGGAACGGCAAAGGTAAATGTTCTTTTTCATATACAAAGAGTCGAATTAGACTCGAACTACATATCTCTTGATTTTAACACGTGTGCTCATTTTGACTCGTAAACATATAGGATGAGAACCAAGAAGGATATGATGGATCCTTCATAGGAAAATTCAGAAGTTTCTCTCGATAGCGTGCGGCAGAACGTTATTCATATGATTTCAGAAAGCATGGAAGAGACTAAACCAAGAAAGCCTCTCTCCAAATCCATTTCCAAGGATGTTTATTGAAGCTTCTCAGAATATCGCTAGGTGCGTTCCTCTTTTATACAATTACGATGAAAATCAAAACCTTCCCACTCTTGAGAAGCTTGTAGAATCTGTGCTCGATGGAAGTATACAAATTTAAGAGATGTGGATTCAATACACATAATAGTTAGTGACTTCAATTAAGCTCTCATAGTACTCTAGCGAGATGGGATCAATGATGATTAGAAACAAAAACAAAAATGTTTGGGAGTGATTTTAAGAATAAAGGTTTTCAGCAGAAGTGATTTAATTTTAACTACCTTCGTAAAGGTGTTTACTTATAAATAAATCATATTACTATTTGGTTTTACCCTAATAAAAGTGAGTTTGGTATAATTAAAATACTTTTTGGCTTTGCACTAATAAAAGTGAGTTTGGTATAATTAAAATACACTTTTGATAGCATGATTTTATAAGCATTGCATTTACTCCTAAGATGTATATTGAGTGAAGTTGGATCAGGTTGGGAGAGGTTTTTAACTCAACCCAAATTTTTGGGTTAATCATTTTTCCAACCCACCTAACCCAACCTTTATATTTTTTGATTGGGTTTAGTTGGGTCATTGACTGCAATAATAGATTATAAATATATTTTATTAAATCAGTCCTACATTATATACTTGAACAAAATATAATTTTCAATCAAGGTAATAAAATGAATATAAATATTAAATATGTAAAATATTCAATCAAAAGTCATCCACTATTAATTATATAAAATATACAATAAAAATCATTCATTATTAATTATGCAATCATGTTTAATATAGAAGATTTCAACTAGATAACATAAAATAAATAGATAATTAAAACAACAAAAAAAGATGACATAGTCGACTTCCATAAAATAAATATATAATTAAAATCAACAAAGATAGATTATATAATTTTTTTTTTTAGAATGATAGATTATATATTTTAAATGATATAAAGATTATAAAGATATGAGAAAATAAAAAGTTTAATAATAATAATTTAATTAAATAAATAAATATAATTTATGTTATAGGTAAAAACATATATATTACTTTAAACTAAATAATTAATTGGAATTGGTCGTATTGCGTTGAGTTAATTTTAAGTTAACTCTTAATCCAATTCAACACATAAATATTTCATGATTTTAACCTCAAGTTCATCCTCATCCATAAAATTGGATTGAGTTGGTTCAGATTATTTTAGTTTCAAGTTGTTTGAATACCCATAGTTAACATACATTTGAGAGGGGAGAAAGATAGGAGTGGAAGAAAGTGTGAGAGAGAGAAAATGGTTAGAGAGATAAAAATAATATTTATGACAGAGAGAAATAATGTTAGGGCGTTTGTTTTAAAAGGAGGTGAGGTGTCGGAAGCACAATACCTTGTTTGGTCCAAGGTGTTCTTCACCTCATCTCTTCTCATCTTCTCTTTCTTTTTTTTTTTTTTAATTTAAATTTTTTTCATCTTTTTATTTATATATATATATATTTACTTATTTAATTATGTTATGTTTGATATATTTTTTTATAATAATATTGTTATTTTAAGTATCAATATTTTATAATAATTATACTATTATTATATCAAATGTTTATTTAAATATATTTGAATTTTAAAAATTAAAATAAATAGATATATATATATATATTATCTCTTAATATATGACGTTAAATTTTCATATTTTTATTCATTTTTTAATCGTCTTTAATAACAAAAAAAAGTTATAGAATTTCAATTGTTTAAAGATAGACTATAAATATCATATTTAAAAATTAATAATTAAAAGTTATGTGTTTATTTTTAACATTAACAATAAATATATCAATTTATTACTAAAATAAAAATTAAATTTAAATAATTTATACACATTGAATTTTTATTCGTAGTTTACAATAGATTTAAAAGTATGAACTTATTTTCAATAAACTTAAAAATATTAAACTTATTTCGTTTGTTAAAAAAATGAGATTCAAATTTTATACTCTTGTATTTAGCGTTGCACTTTGAAATAATAGTAAGAGTGGATATATTTTATTTTAAAAGATAAATTAATTTAAATAATTTTGAGAGTCTTGATTGTATATACAAAAAAAAACTATAAATTTCAAGACTTGTATGAGTTATAGGGATTGAGATCTATTCTACCTAATAAAATAAATAATAAATTCCAAAATTTGAGGATATTTTATTATTCCATGTAATAATTTTTAACAAAATGTGATCGAGTTCTTTTTTAACTACAAAAAACAATAAATAAATAAATAAAATTAGGGGTGTCTATGGTTCCCTATAAAAATATCAATCACTAATAAGATAAATATATTTAATTTATTATTTAAACAAAAAAAGTTAAAAGAGAAGGAGAACAAAACGGAGAGAATAGGGGATGTTTGTTTATCAAATTTAAGGAAATTTTAATTGAGTATTTACTACTCTTCAAAAATTTATATTCAAAATAATAATAATAATAATAACATTTTTTTTTTTGTTTTTGGCTATGGACTGTTCTACATGTAGCCCACCGGCCACTATTACGCCAATAAAGTTTCCCACCTGTTTATCTCAAAATAATAATAATAATAATAATTATTATTATTATTGCATGAAATTCATAAGTTGGAAATTAGGGCGGCAACAAAAAATCGAACCAATCCAATTTAATCTATTAAGTCGGATCGGTTTTTTAACACAAAATTAGATATTTCAATTTGTAATTTAAAAAAACTGACAAATATTCAGTTTCGATTTTCATTTTAAAAATCAATAAATATCGAATCGAAAATATATATATATATATATACAATAAATCCTAAAAAATTATCTTCTATCCATTATTTATAACATTTTTCAAAGTCTTGAAGATCAATAAATATATATATATCTCATAGTGAATGTTTTTATCTTTTAAATGTCAATATATTTTCCAAGTAATTTTTTACAACTTTACTCTTTTCATATTACTCACTATGATCTCTTTAGGATTTGGATTTGGATGATTATAGTAGCTTGTGCTATTTATATTTGAATCGTTGAATATATGTTCTTTTATGTAATTTCATATTTATATTATTTTTTTAATATAATATTAAAATCGAAAATCTAACCAAAATTGAATCGAATTAAATAAAAACTGATCCAATGATTTTGCGCTTTATTGGTCATCGGTTCAGACCTAATTGTTGAAAAACCGAAGATATTGGTTCGATTATCAATTTAATATAAAACCGAAAAAAATCAAACCGGAATCATTTATATTGGAAACGAACCTGTTACTTTAGATGCTCATAATTATTTAAAACAAAAATATCTGAAATATATATCTTGAAGAGTCTTCTCTCCTTTTACATTTAACTAATTTTGTTTTAGGAAAAATATCTTTTTAGAAATATTTTTTATTAGAGAATCATTTTAATCTCTATATTTTAAAATCTAACACTTTTATTCTAACATTTCAATAATATTTATTTTAGCCTTAAGATAATGAAAGTATTAATGAGCTAACAGAATACTAATTAGAATAATAACTACGTTAATAATAAAATACAAAAGATTGATGATGTATTATAATGTTTACATGAATTTTAATACTAAAAAAAATAATTTTAATACATAACTTATTTTTCAAAAAAAAAGAAAAGACAACATAACTTTAATCTTTTGTTGTTTTTAGTTATAAAAAAAGATATCAAAGAAATAATAATAATAAATTTTAAAAAATTACCTATCGATCCTCTCCATCCATTTTACCACTCCTTCAAAGTCGGTAATGTTAAAGAAGCATAGCAGCTAAATAGTAAATTAAGATCCCAATAATAGTTTCGTCATTTTGAATTAAAATGGAGTATTGTCCTGTTAAAGAATAGACCACAACTAAATAGTAAACTAAAATCCCAATAAATTAAAATGGAGTATTGTTCTTTTCAAAAATAAAAATGGAATATTGTTAAAGATAAAAATGATTGATTTTGAAATACAAAAGAGAAAGCGAAACTCAAATGAAAAATGAGAACTAAAGGAATTTCCCCACGTGAGCTCCAAAGTGCTTTTAATACTTGCTATTTCAGTTGAACCATATTTGCGCTTAAAGAAAAGAAATTTATAAATCTTCGTTTTTTAGTACAAATTGGAGAAATGAAATTATGAATACCAATTCTAGAGATCGAACTCATGACTGTGGAGTAAAAATAGATCAACACCAAACTAGATAATCAATTACGTTATCGACTCATTCAATATAAATCTTGGTTATTAGCTTGTTTTTGTTGTTTCAAAACAACTTAATAAATCTTGGTTATTAGGTTGTTTTAGAAAGCAACAAAATGCTGTTTTTTGATGGCTCTTAAATATACTAGAACTTTGGAACGTGTCTTGTAAGAGAGATTTTTTCTGGTATGTGAGATTATATTTTTATTTATTAAAATACTTATAAATAATATAAATATAAATTTTAGATGATTAAGTAAAATATTTATTATCTACTTTATTTAAAAATCTCATGCAACTAGTTCAAGATAAAAGGTGTGAAATAAAAAAAATATACATATCATAATTTTTAAAGAAAATTATGAAATAAATTAAACTTCTTTAAGAAATAAGTTTTCGTCATGTTAAAATCTTACTTTGTACACAATATTTTTTTTTCATTAATTTATTATTTTAGTTTAATCTACTAATATCGAAGCCATCTTTTCAAAAAAACAAAAACCTCGAAACCATCACCTCTCTAAAATCTTAAAAAATCATATTTGTGCTTTCTTATTTCATCTTATATTGTATAAATAATAAAAAATAAAGAAAATGTTGAAAAAAAAATTAAAAAAAACTCATAAAATCTATTATCTACCTCTTCTACAAATTTTGATGAAACATAAGTTTTTTAAATATTAATTTAAAACATAATATTATATTAAATTTATTGTTCTCTACAATAATAATAATGGTGTATAGATTTATATTTAAATTTAAAAAATATATAATTAGTAAAATTGATAAAATTTAGGTAGCTTCATATGTCAAAATATGAATAGTACTTCAATGACATCATGTATTATAGAATAAGCAATGAATTACATGTTAGGTCATATTTATTATAATAACAAATAATAATAATAATAACATGAAAAAATAATAATTATAAAAAATTACCTTTCATTAATGGAAGAATGTGACAAACACTTCTTCAAAATTTTAAATACTCCATAAATTTAAAAGAAAATTATAAATTAAAGTTGAAGCATAAAATAAATAGAATTACACAAAGAAAACATAATAAAAATAAAAATAAATGAAGAAGAAAAAAATGTTTTGTACAACAAATTAAATACAGATTGAAAAAATTATTCTTTACCTTCGACGACAACCGCCCAATACTGAGACTCCCAACCCGAACAAAATCTGTACATCTGTACAACATCAAAAGAATTATTAGTAATTTGAATTTTGAAGAACAACAAATTTGTGATATTTATAGAAAAAGTTGGAACCCAAAATCTTCTTTAAATTTGAAAAAAAAAACTCAATATCTTCATTTGATTTTATACTTATTTAGTTTGAAGATACTAAATTTTAATAATTAATAATAATAATAATAAGTCACATTTTAAGTAGTAAAGATAAAGATAAAGATAAAGAATATTACATAGATTCTCTTATCTTCTAATTTAATTTATGAGATTTTCTAAAAATATATTATCTTCTAGATGATGAAAATCTAAATATCTAAATAATCTCAATAATATTATAAATATATTTGCATTTTTTTTTATATTTGAATGGAAGATTATGACATGTTTGTAATTTAGGGTGTGGCTTAAGGGTAAAATCGTCCAAAAATGATTTTCCTCTTAAGCCACACTTTAAAGTAGTATGATTTATATTTGAATGGAAGATTATGACATGTTTGTAATTTAGGATGTGGCTTAAGGGTAAAATCGTCCAAAAATGATTTTTCTCTTAAGCCACACTTTAAAGTAGTATGATTATATTTGAATGGATGATTATGACATGTTTGTAATTTAGGGTGTGGCTTAAGGGTAAAATAGTCCAAAAATGATTTTTCTCTTAAGCCACACTTTAAAGTAATATGATATGATAAGCTACACTTTAAGGTAGGATGATATGATATCTCTAATAGTCCTCTCTATTCACGTTTGGATAACTTTTATTTTTAAATTTCATAATAATTTTATTTTTGTTTTCTCCACCTTGTTTAGTTTTTAAAGTATAGTTTTATTTTTGAAAAAAATATATATATTAGATGATAAAAAAGAAAATTTATAGATAGAATTCATATTTATAAATTTGTTTTAAAAATTTTATAACAAAAAGTGAATACTCATTAAGCAAAATCTAAATTATTATTTGACCGTGTTCAATAGTTTCAAAAAGTTTAATTTATTTCTATCAATGGGCATGTCAAAGTTTAAGCTAACGTGGTTTATACTCGACCGTGGTCAAATAAACAAGTTTAAGCAAATTGTTTCTTTATAAATTTTAATTGAGTGAAATTTAAAATTGAAGTTGATGGACTTCAATGAAATTAAATATTCTATAATTTGTTATGTACCAAATTTTTTTACTGTTTACAACAAAATTTTATCTTGTATTAAAGGTTAGATACAACAAATTTGTTGAAAATATAAACTAAGTAATATCACATTATTAAATAAAAGATAAATCATGGATTTATACGTGACGACAAACATCTCCATTAATCGTCTTTTTGGGTGAAACTAAAAATAAAAGTTAAAATTTTGTCTCAAAAAAAAAAACAAAAGTTAAAATTTATATCTAAAGTGAACAATATCACACTAATGTAAGATTCGTGTTAAAAAAAATTAATAAATATTATTTTAGTATATGTATTCTTTCATTTATTATATTTTGTTTTTAGGCTAAAATAAAAACTTAAAATTGCTTTCTATGATTAATTTATATTTTTTTTTTATATAATGATAAATTTAAAGTTATATATTTTTTTTTCAAAATATATCAGAGAAGGTGGAAAATATCATCTTTAATTTGATCAAAAGCTGCCTAAATTTAGGCTCGTTTTTTTTTTCTTTTTTAATTTGTTTTTTTTTAGATAAAATTTAGGCTAGGCTTGTTTGGGTAGAACCAAATCCAAACGTGGCATGACATAAAATGACTATAAAAGGGAAAAGTTTATTGTGAGATTGTTACAAACATACACCAAGCATTTTCTTCTACTATTCAAAATTATTTTTCTTCCTTCATCCACCATGACCATGGCATCAGCAGCTTCCTCAGCATTGCTGGTTTTCGGAGTTGCACCTCGTTCTTCTTCGTCTTCTTCTTCGTTACGACAACCATGTCGGCCGAAAGCTTCCATGCAGAAGAGTGGTACTCCACCAATTAACCCTAATTTGAATGTGCCTAAAGTGATCTTCAACCCTCATCATCAGTCTCACAAATGGTCTTTTCCTCTAAATCATAATGATTATTATTCCTTCACTACTCCAACTTCAATTCCTCAAGATTCACCAATTGTATGCCTTTCTCATCAATTTGCCTTACTTTCTCTCCCTTTTTTTCTTTTATTCTACTTATTTTCTGATTTGAGTTTTATTAGTCACAACTAACCAAGGTGGAGTGTAACCAATAAGGATGTAATGAAAGATGTTTTTTTTTTTTATTTAATATTTGAGTGAAGGATTTGAACTTATCTTTTTCTTTTTTTAATTTTATTATATTTAAGGACGAAAAACTTGAACCTAGAATATTTGACTATTGAATATATTAATATCCCCAATTTTTATTTTTTATTGGTTTTAACTCATAACCTTCTTATGCGGGATTATTAGCTATGTGAGACTCCATTTAATAACTATTTTATTTAATTTGGTTTTTTGTTTTTTCAAACTATAATTTATTAAAATTGCTTTATCATGTATTTCATTGCTGGTCTAACTTCTTAAGAATAAAGATAGGCTACAAAGTTATGAGTTTAAATTTTTATTCGAAATATTTTTTTTATAAAAAAAAATCTTCTATCTCAAATATTATTGATTTTTTAAAAAAAAAAATTGAAACCTAAGCTAAATTTTAACAACCAATATATACAGTTTTAAAAAAAAGAATTATTGGTTTATTTATTTGGCTATGATCTCAATTTTTTTAAATTGAATAAAAAATTTGAATTTTTTGGATTTTAATAGATAAATATGAAATTCCATTGATATACATCTAATGAACAAAAAAAAATGGTTTCTTAATTTTCTTAAATGTGGATACTAAATTCAATTTTATATATTTTCTTAAAATCTTAGTGCTATGATGCCCCCTCAAAAGTGCAGCCACCCTTTTCTCTATTGCCTATATGCTATTTTTCTTTGGCTGAATTTGTCAAATTGTTTCACTAATGATCTCTAAACATACGACGGTTGAAAGATTTTTGTATGCAAAGTTTTGCCTGAAAAATGATTCCCAACGATTGGTGCTTCTTTCCAATATTAAAGCGGCAATTTTATGGTGGATTTGGAAGGAAAGGAATGCACGAACCTTTAACATGGAGTGCACTTCCCTATTCATCGACACGTCTTTGGGAAAACATTATTCTTAATGTTCCAGAATGGTGCTCTAAATTCAAGCATTTCAAGAATTATTCTATTAATGTGATTGTAAATAATTGTCAGACTTTTCTCTAGTTCTTTCTTCTCCCCTGTTCCTGTTCCTTTTCTCCCTCCCCTTGTTGTCTGTTCTTCCTTATTCTCTTTTGCTCTTTATTCTTCATAAATTTCAAGTATCCCTTTTACAAAAAATTTTTTTTTTTTTTTAAAGTGCATTAAATTGAAAAGGCACCCGTTAATAGAAAACGTGTTTTGGTGTTACTCATGCAGGACAAAATGGTCATTGAATATGAATGTGAAATGAAGACTCTCAAGCATTTGCTAAGTGGAATTGCCAAAGTCGATCCTTTAGAGAGTTTGAATATGATTGATGCAATACAGCGCCTTGGAATTGAGCACTGCTTTAAAGAAGAGATTGAAGCCATTCTACAATCTCAATACACAATAACAACTCAATATTTTGATACTCAAATTAGCCTTTATGAAGTTGCTCTCCGCTTTCGACTCTTAAGACAACACGGTTATTTTGTATCTACAGGTATTTTCAAATCATCCTTATGAACTCATAATTTTTTAATCATAAAGTAGCTATGGCTGCAATTTCAATTAGTCATTTAATTTTTCATATCTCCATTATTATTTCTCAATATACCACTAAAAAAATCAAAACTTGTCTTTTGGGGCAGATGTGTTTGAAAGGTTCATGGACAAAGAGGGTAAATTAGACAAAGAATTTAATGGTAATATCAAAGTCCTCATGAGTTTATATGAAGCTTCACAATTATGCCTGCCCAAAGAAAACAAATTAGAGAGAATTGGAGATTTTAGTAGCCAAATGTTGGAGACACAATTTGGGAATATGGAAGATCATTTGGCAAACCATGTGGCTAATTCTTTGGCCTATCCTTTACATAAAAGTTGTGGAAAATTGTTGTCTAAAAACTACTTTGGGTTCCAAGATGAGTACCATGTGATCACAAGTAGTAAGTGGATTACTGTTTTTCAACAAATGGCAAAGTTGGATTTCATTAGAGTCCAAAACTTATACCGACAAGAAATATTCCAACTTTCTACGTAAGTTTTGTATATGCATCTATAGTGTGTACTGTGTGTAACATATATATTTGAAATCTTAATTCATTATTGCAATAATAAGTTTTATTTTTTAACTTTTTTGCAATTGACATGTAGGTGGTGGAAAAATTCTGAATTATCTAAAGAATTAACGTTTGCTAGAGATCAACCTCTTAAATGGCACATTTGTTCGTTGGCCGTCTTAGTAGATCCAAAATTTTCAGAAGAAAGGGTTGATCTTACAAAATCTATCTCATTTATCTATCTTATTGATGATATCTACGATTTATACGGTTCGCTTGAAGAACTTAGACTCTTCACAAAAGCAATTCAAAGGTATGAAATTTAAGCAATAAAATATTTTTTTAGAGAAAAAACTTCCCTACACAAGGCTACATAAGACACATTTGGTGCCCACCAATGTTCTGTTTTTTTGCAAAACATTTTATTTACAAAAAAAACATGTGCCAGTAAACTTTCCTTATATATGAATGTATAAGAGAACTTTTCTTTTTTGAGATACACATACATGGTGTGTTTGGAGAACCGGTTTGGTTATAATAGACTGAAAGTTATGATAAACGTTGAATTATGATAAACAATTGGTTATTATAAATAATATTTAAGGGGCAAGTTATTATAACAAAGATTATGATAAATGGTGTTTGAAGGGCTGATTATGTAATAAAAAGTAATATATGTAAGGTTTAGATAAATGAATATGCAGGTTTGGATAAATGGATACGCAGGTTTATGTAACTACCATTTATAATAAACGGTGGAACAAACATCGGTTAAGTTATTATAGTCAACCTGATCATTTACATAAATGGGGCCCAAACATACCCATGTTGATTGGTTTCATTTATTTATTTTTGTATGAATGGTTTCTTTTATACCACATTTCTGTAATGAACTCATAATTGCAGATGGGACCTGACAGCTACCAACAACTTACCACAACCAATGAAAATTTGCTATAAAAAACTTTATGAAACAACAAATGAAATAAGCCACAGGGTTTATCAAAAGCATGGTTGGAACCCAATTGACTCTCTAAAGAAATCGGTAAATTTTTATATTAAACCAAAGTCCTACCCTTTTGTTTTTAGTTCAACATTGTAGGGATTCAAAGTTTGATTGATGAAGTTTTTATTTTCATTTCTTGTTTCTTATTTTTATGAATTAGAAACAGAATAGTTTGTATAAATATTTTGTTCCATGTTCTTTAGGAAGAAAAAAAACTTTTGTTTAACAACTTTTTTTTTTTATAGAAATATATATAACATGCATGAAAACATATAAAATAAATCAATCATCACAATTTTAATTCTAATATTGAAAAGAGTTGTTGGCTTGTTGACTTAGTTGTAATCCAATTCAATATAAATTTGGTCTTAAAATTCGGTTTGTAGGGTTTGTAATCTATTTTTTTTAATTTGAACAAACAAAATAATTCTAACTTTAACAAAAAAAAACTAAGACAAATAATCAAACTAGTATATCTCTTTTAAAATGAGAAATAAAAATGAAAACTTTATTAAATAAGTTTGTTTCTATTAAATATTGGGGATTTTGCATGTATAACAAAAAAATGCAAAATATTTCCATCTATAGCACAAAATCTAAAATAATTTCATTTGTAGCAGAAAATCCAAATTGACTTCTATCACTTGTTGAGTTCTATTAGTGATAGAATTCAATCAATGATAGACTCATTCTATCACTCCTTAAGTTTTCTATCAGTGATAGAAAGCTAAATTGAGTTCTATCACTAGGTGAGTGATAGACTATCATTAGGTGAGTGATAGAAATAAATATGTTATAGATGAATTATTTTAAAAATTATGCTACAAATATAATACAAGAGGTAGAATGTGCTGCTGATGGTAAATTCTCTTAAATATTTGGGTTTTTTTAAAAAAAACAAAAGTTAATATTCCAACAAGAGCATCATAAGTTTAATTCCCCACCTTGTTATTGAACTAAAAAATTATTTTTTAATTAGTTTATTTTAGTTCAACAATAATTAAAAGTGAGAATTCAAATTTATAATCTTTTAATTAAATGCACACATTTATGTCATTTGAGATATTATTCTGTAAGCATGTCTTAATTAGTTCAAATATCAAACCATATTCATGTGTCGATAATGATTGTGTGTTTCAGTGGGCTACCCTTTGTGATGCATTTCTAGTGGAAACAGAGTGGTTTGCTTGTGGACAATCGCCAAGTGCCAAAGAATACTTAGAGAATGGAATAATGAGTTCAGGAGTACATGTAGTTTTAGTACACATCTTCTTTCTATTAGGCCAACAAATAAACAACCAAACTGTGCAACTCTTGAATACCAACCCACCCATTGTGTCTTCCACTGCATCAATTCTACGACTCTCCGATGATTTGGGAACGGCAAAGGTAAATGTTCTTTTTCATATACAAAGAGTCGAAGACTCGAACTACATATCTCTTGATTTCAACACGTGTACTCATTTTGACTCGTAAACATATAGGATGAGAATCAAGAAGGATATGATGGATCCTTCATAGAATACTATATGAAGGAAAATTCAGAAGTTTCTCTCGATGGGGCGCGACGGTACGTTATCCATATGATATCAGAAGCATGGAAGAGTCTGAACCAAGAAAGCCTCTCTCCAAACCTATTTCCAACTGCGTTTATTGAAGCTTCTCAAAATGTTGCTAGATTTGTTCCTCTTTTATATGGTTATGATGAAAATCAAAACCTTCCATCTCTGGAGAAGCTTGCCGAATCTGTGCTCAATGGAAGTGTATAAATTTAAGAGATGTGGATTTAATACACATAAAGTGACATTAATTAAGCTCTCATAGAGCTCTTGGGAGATGGGATCATTGATGTTTAAGAACAAAAACAAAAAAGTACACAGTTATTAGAGGTTGTTTGGGAGTGATTTTAAGAACAAAGGTTTTTAGCAGAAGTAATTTAATTATAATTACCTTTGTAGAAAGTGTTTACTTATAAATAACTCACTACTATTTGGTTTTACACAATTAAAAGTGGGTTTGGTATAATTAAAATAATTTCGATAGCATGATCTTAAAAGCATAGCATTACCAAAGAGGCATACATTTGAGAGGGAAAAAATGATAAGAGAGAGAGGAAAGTTTGAGAGATAAAAATAATAATTATGCAGATAAAAATACTAAGAGAGTAAAACATTAGACGAAAGTTACAAAAATAACTTAGGAGTAAAACATTGGTTATCTGGTTTGATGTTATCCATTTCCATCCCACAATCATGGGTTCGATCTCTAGAATCGGTATTTGTAATCCCCTTCTCCCAATTTGTACTAAAAAATATATATATATATAAAAATTGAGGTGAAAAAGTTAAAAGGAGAGGGAGAACAAAATGGAGAGAAAATGTGAATATGAAAAGAAGTATAAGAATCTAGAGAAGTACAAATATTAATAGTCGACCTACTTAGAAAAACACACAAGTATATAAAAAGAAGGGAAAACAACTTTTTTAGTCTCTATCTTTTGATTGTATTTTCATTTTTATCCCTATATATTTTAAAATCAAATACTTTTATCTGTTCTAGTATTTGAGATAACGGAATACTAATTAAGATGATGAGTAAGTTAATTTTTAAAATAAAAAAGTTGATGATGTGGTTGTTATGATGCTTACATGAATTATATTGATAAAAAATAATTAAAATGGAAACTCAAAAGACACCTTACCTATCATCTTCTCCTTCCATTAACCATTCCCTCAAGTCAAGGTCTGTGATGTTAAAAACAAACAAAGTACAACAAAGAACTAAAATCTATTTCAACCCATTAAAAACTGAGATTCAGGAAGATTGGTAGACAGATGTAGAAAAATGATGACTTAAATTTGCTGAAATTTAACTTGCTTCTACAGCTCTTTCTACCAATGTATAGTAACAAAAATGTATTTTTATGAACTGCTCGTTCAATTTTTGGGGTTGATGTACAGTAACAAAAATGGGTTTTGGGCGAGCTTGGCAGTGACCGTAAGCATTGCTTCCGAATGTACGACTCCACCGTGGTCGGAGCTCTGATGGTTTTAGGCATAACAAACTACGATTCTCTGGAGGCATACACTTTCGCTAGAACAATCAAAACTTTCATTTCAGACGTTGTAGATATCATTTGTCAGCCAACAAGAGCTTCTATTTGAAATTTAGGTATATATCAAAATGCCTTAATTTTGAGGGAATAGTTAATGGAATGAGAAGATGATATGTAAGGTGTCTTATGAGTTTTCATTTTAATTATTTTTTATCATTATTTTAAAAATTAACTGAGTTATCATTTTAGTAATCATTCCGTTATCTCACTAATGGGTCCGGTATCTCAAGGAGTACTAAAATAGAGTATAATTGAAATGTGATAGGATTTTAAAATGTAGGAATAAAAATGAAAATACAACCTGGAATTAAAAAGGTAACTTTCCCTAAAAAGAATTTAATCTTGGGGGTGTTTGGAATTTGGTGTTGAGGAGAGGAGAGGGAGGAAAAATTTTAACCCTATATTTATTTTTAGGACATCATCCTCTCTCCAACTTTTCTTCAACCTCTCATCTAATGTCAAATCAAATATTTTTTAAAAAAAAAAAATTTGAAAGCCACATTTTTTTAAATTTTTAACCATATAATATAATATAAAATATATTTTATCTAATCTTATCAAATATCACATCAAACTTTATTTAATTTTCAACCATACAATATAAAATAAATATTATATTTATCAATCAATTCAAAATTAACAATCATTACATTATAAAAAATCAATATAAAATAAATATTTTTACAATATTTCCTCTCCAAAACATCAATCTCCAAACAACTACTTCATATCTCTAAATTACTCTACTTCCTCTTTCTCTTCAACTTTCCCTCCTCTCCTCTTTTCAAGACCAAAATCCAATCGCCCCCTTGTAGAGAAGAAATAACTTCTCTAATTCAACGAGCTGTTAGACACTAGAATTTAAGAAGTCGGAGAAATTTTCAGTTTTTCCAATGTAAGGAGCTTATCGTACATAGCTGAATGCCTTTTATTACAGATGGTATCTAACACACACAGTCTAAGAAACACACACAGTCTAAGAAAATGTACATGAATATTGAATCAATGTTGTAGCTCTCAAATACTACACTATCAGCAGTGAACTGATACGTTTCATTTATTCACCCAGTGGAGCCATTTCATTTACTACAAGGAAATACATTTTAGTAGAGTTTTCAACAAGGAAAAGGAAAAGAGATACATCATAGCAATATAAGAAAATCAAAACACACTTGCAAGAATACAATCTTGAAGTTCATATACACAACCCAACATAAATCTCCCAAGTTAACACCAGCAACTTTAAATCCAAAAGTAAGAGGTACCAAGAACAGATGAGTGATTTTTACCCAGGTTGCGGCCCCGGAGGCACTCCAGATCCATGACTTGAGAGTGATCCACAAAGAGATTCACCTAAATACAAGGCATACAAGAATCTGATTGTCATTAAGTAAAGGAATGTAAATGCAACCACAGGAAGATAATGTTTTTGCGTACCTTTGAGCCGTAATGATTGATAAACCACTCTGACATTCTGGGATTCGATGCTTCAAACATCGTTTTCTCTAGACCGAGACGGCCAATTATTTTGGCGATAATGTCTGCTCGAAGAAAATCAGCATGCTTACTAACACCATCTGCATCGATCATTATCATGTCTGCCCCTGCTTCTAGGCATCTCTCAGCCCTTCTGATCAGAAGATCAACATCCTCTACAAGGTCTGCAAGTTTCAGTGCTAAAAGCTTCAAGGTTTACAAATAATAGGCATTAAAGCTGATTCTAGTCAATGAAAGTTAAACTAATTGAAAAAGGATTTGAGGTTAATTGTATCAAGCAATAATGCTAAAAATAAAGATTGCTACCAGGGCAGGCCACAGAAAGGCAAGATAGATGATTATGTTTTATGCCATTAGTACATTACTAAACCTTTTTAGTTTCAACAAAAATGTGATAACTTGTGAATATAAAGTAATCCTTGCGTTGAATGTATTCATTTTATAGTTACCTTCTACAATAGAGCGATAATCTAACCAATGACAAATTCAGAGCAATCAAGAATCAAGTTGTTTACCCGAATGGTTTATACAAATTCAAAACTAAGTCCTAGAAACCCATTTCCTTGAATTAAAGAAATGGAACAGCTACGCAAATTGAAACCTTACCAGAAGATCGAGGTCTTGGAACAATATAAGCTCCAAATGCTCGATTCCCACTAATGGGAATGTCAGACTTGTTGAATTTCACAGCAAATTGAGGCTTAGCCCTAAGTCCACCATTCTTAATCAAACGCACATATCTCAGAAGAGTTTCTTCAGGAAGTTCAAGCGACCCCACGTTCAGTTCAATAGTATCAAATCCCAAGAGCTTACATTCCTAAAAACACAACATTTCAAATCATCCATCACAGACTAAAATCAACATAATCATCACCATTCCTCTTCTTCTCACCTCCACATACTCTTTAAAACCTGATGGACCTTTGCGAAGCAAATGCTCCGCCCAATCACCCGTACTGACATAGATATCATGTCGATGAGCCATTTCCGTCACCCCCTTCACAAAATCCCTCGACAACAAGCTATGTGAACCCCCGGAAAACTTCAGCCCATCCACAAATTGACCCATAGACTCGAAAATTTCCTTCAGAACACCAAATTTCACAATCATATTAAACCCTAAGCATCAATTCGTCCGAGATCAAACCCTAGAGCGTGGAATTAAACGATCAGAGATGAAACGTACGAACCTGAATGGCGTTTTGGCTGGAGAGAGTGTAATGGGGGCCTCGCATCTCTGTAACTCCGCATCGGCGAGGCTTCTCCGGCCGATCTTCATCGTCGTCGAAGCTTTTCCACCAATAGGATGCCATTTTTCTCCAAGGCGGCGATCAATGGAGGCTGGATCTGAACCAGAGAGCTTTTCCGTTGTGCAGAATTTTGACATTATTTACAGATTATTTGGCTCCACTTTTTCGTGTTTCTTCCTTGGGGAAAGTTTCAGAAACTTTGAGCTGTTTCTAGAAACATTCGTTTTCCTTCGTAGATCTCATCGCCCAACTTCACACGTGTTTGAGTTAGTTTCATATTCTTCACACGTATTTGAGTTGGTTTGATATTGATGGTTTAAAAGTACATTTAATTGAGGACACAAATAACCATTCCATTCAAATTCAAATTTAAAATTAATCTTTGTTTTCATTGTTTGGTAATGAGTTTCATTACCACAGTCACCGATTCGAAGTAGTGCCATCTACGTGGTTTGTCCATCTCTCACAATTTATACTACAAAGAAAAAATATTTTTTTTAACAAAAAATTAAAATGAATCTAATCACAATTTAGTTAATATTTTATTACCTAAGTAACAATTTCATTATAAACTAAGGACAAAAATATTTTAGTTTGTATCTAAAACAATGATTTTGAATTGAGAAAAATTATACATGAATGCATAGATAAGTCCAATTTTATACGTATCTAATATCTTTGGTACTACACAAATAATAAAATAAAAATTGTTTTTTTTTTATGTTTTAAGAAACATATGTATTGTTGTGCTGCTAAATTTCCACATCGGGAATTCTAGAAATTTCCACCGCCATAATTGCTATATATATATAAGAATTTTATAATTCTTATTTCTAAATTCCTTTTATATTAATTTCTAATTGCATTTAGAAATTAATTTTGGTGAATTCAAATCTTTGGGTGTATTGGGATTTTGGTGAGTGTTTGAGTGTGCTCTTTTGTAATCCCGTTTGGAACTCTAGTGGAATATTTTTGCTGTCTTCACCCGTGGATGTAGGCTTCGTCCGAACCACGTAAGATCTTTGTGTTATTGTTGCTTTTATTTCTTTACTCCATTTATTTATTTTTTTAGCTATTGCCATAATTAGAATCTAGTTTATTTCCGATGCATCGATATTAAGTGGTATATGTAAAGATCGAGTAATTTTATCAACATGTATGACTTTACATTTCAAAACAAATAAAAAACATATGTTGACTTTAAATGATGCGGACATATATAAAAAGTTGGGCTTCCAGGTAAGTTTTTCTTTTTCGAGTATAGAAAACAATTACCCAAAGTCTAGAAAAAAGTATATACTTTTTTTTTCATTATAGAATGATAGGAAGAACAATGGAAAGGAAATAAGCTTACTCAAAATTTTAGCACCATACATGATTTTTTTCATATAGTGTAATTTTTCAATTCTAGATATTTGGTCATTGTAATATGAACGTCGTTATTGGGCTACTTGGCACTCGAGCTGAAAAGGCTCAGAATCGAATAATGTTGAAGTAAAGTGAAAAGAAATTGTCATGGATACATCGTTATATATGTTTATTTAAATATGTATATTAATTGTTCTACGTATTTTCTATTGTTGGAGACACTATAATTGGTGAGCATGTAGGTGTATCAATGCAAAAAAAAAAAAAGAAGCCTAGAGATGATGCGTTTAGTATAGGGCTGGCTACAACTATTGTGGCTTGGCTTTACTCATGTAAAGTATTTAGATCAAACCCAAGTATATATTCAAATCCACAAATTCAAGTATAACATAAGCCATTCTAATCGAATCCCAACCTAAGATTGGTCTAGACATCTTCACCATGTCCAACATTTGTTACAAGGGTGGTGGAGGCTTTTTTGTATTTCAAATATGGAACAAGGTGACAATCTTCAATATAATAAATATAAAACATTTGATCTTATGTTATCTCACATTTTTGACAAGTTAGTATAATTCTGGCATGAGCTGCTAGTACTAATAAATTAAAGTTTAACTTAGTTTTGGGCCCAAGAAGAGTGGTACAAAGGCCCGAGATTTTGTTGAGTTGGAGTTTTAAGGTGCAAGTGTCAAGTGAAGCCCTCTTTTCAAACTTCTTGTTGCATTTGGTGACAACTATCTTTTGACTAAATTTCATATTAAATTTATCATTCAATCATTATTAACACCTAGTTTCTAAATAAATAATTAACTATTAGTAACACCATGAACCAATAATTAATTAACTAAACCCAACTATCATTAACCCTTCCCTTTCATTCCACTATTTTCTACCAAAATCGAAAGAGACGATTTACACTGTAATAAAATAAACATACCAGAAGAGAATTTGAGTCACTGGAATCCACCGGTAAATTCCATTATTTAAAGGAAGAACTTTTCAAATAAAAATGGAAAGTATATTATGTCTCATTTATTAAAGGTAGAAGGTGAGTGTATTTTTTAATCAAAATGAAATATATTTATTGGGCCTGAAAAACAACACGGACCAAAACGGAAAAGCCTGGCCCAAAGAAGTAACGTATCTCTTGAGGGAGCGCGTGCTACCAATACCCTTACCCTACCGCCAATTCAAATTTCAAAATCTCGTGTGCCCTTTTTCCCCGCTTCGACCTGAACCAGATCTCAACCCTTCATTTCTCTTCATCCCTGGAATTTCCGGCGTCAATCAATACCCTCCGCCGCCGTGCCGGAGTTCGATTCCTTCTGGATTTGAACAAATATGGCATCTCGAAACCAGAATAGGCCCCTTCGCAGTCCAGCTGTAAGTTCCGATTCTACTAATTGATCTTCTTCTGTTTGTTTGAATGGGCAATTTCAACTTCATTTCTTCAATAGCTTGTTTCAATTCAGGATTTCTTGATGATTTATGCTTTATTTATATCGCTGAACTAAGAGCTAAGATCAGTTGGAATCAGTGGTTCCTAATCGAAACATTCATGTTTTTTGTTTCCCCCTTGATATGGTGTTTTAGTTGAAATCTATTCTATGGAATCCAAATGTGTGAGTTTTGGAGTTTTATAAATCTAATCTGTATGAATTTTGAAACAATCATTTAGAAGAAGGAGGTTCCAGATGATGTTCCTTTAGAGAAACGGAGGAAGATTGCAGCTGGAAGATTATTAGGGCCTGCAGCTGGTGCCCGTGGAAGACAGCCGTTTGTAGATGTTAATAATAGGCAGGGAGCTTCTGTTAACGATGCCTGTAGTATCGAGGATTCCGAATGTAGCACCGTGGAGTTCTCAAAAGATGAGGTTGATATGTTGTTGAATGAGAAGATAAAAGGGAAGAAATTTGATACGAAGGTTGGATGACTGAAATTATATACGATTAGTGATTTTTCATACTTGAAGCTGCTTTGTTTATGCTGTAATTTGAGTTTTCCTTGTATCCATTTGCTAGGGGAGAATGGATCAATTAACTGATCATAATAAGAGGCTCAAGCTTTGCATCAAATGGTTCCAACAAGTTGAGGAAAGTCATCTTCTTGAAGAGGAAAGACTTCAAACGGCTCTGGAATCTGCTGAGAAAAAGTGCTCTGCTATAGGTAATTTTCGGTGTTCATTTTCACAGAATCTTAATGCTACTAATAATTTATGCATATTTCAATAAGATATCAAGGAAGTGGAAAAATATGTCATGTTGTTGTTCCACCTGTGTTTTACGTTTACCAGAGTTGGAAATGAAAGAAAGAGTGGACGAGTTCTCTTCTAGGGTATCAGAACTAAGGAATAATGTTTCATCTTTGCAAGACAAATCTGCCAAAGAAGAATCTGACAAGTTGGTAAGTTTATAGATTGTTTATTTCTTATTGGTTTTTTGTGTGAAGATAGATCCTTGAGAATTTCCCCCTATTTTTGGTTTTGTTGCGCCACATTTAGAGTGCAATTGAGTGTCATAAAAGAGAGAAAGATGCCCGACTTGCAGCCGAGAATTTACAAGCTTCTCTTTCAAGCGACCTCGAGAAAGCACTCCAAGAGAAATTAGCCGCTGAAAAGAGGGTAATATAGCTTATAGTGGAGTTTAAATATTTCATTAACATACTATGTTGAAGTTTGATTGATGCAAATTCCCATCCTTACTATTTCATAACGTACAGCTTGCCTCTAATGAAGATTTGTACAAGAGGGCACAAGAGTATAATATTAGTCTTCAACAGTATAATAGTAAGCTCCAAGCTGACCTTGATTCGACCAGTGAATCACTCAAACGAGTAGGGATGGAGAAAATGACAGTTGTGGAGAATCTTAGCACAATGAGGGGTCACAATAAGTCGCTGCAGGACCAATTAAAATCTTTAAAAGTAAGATGACTCTTAAGCTTTGAGGTGGATAGCATTTTTTTCCCTTCTCTTTTTAATCTTCTAAAGGGTGCAATCTGTACATTGTACTGAAGAAGTTCATGCTTGTGTGCAGTTCTTTGCTTTGTCTTAGATTTTATTTTAGTGCTACAGTTTGCACTTTGTCAAATAAGTAACTGGCAGTTGCTATATACTTCATGACTGGTAGAATCATGTTTTTAAATTATCCCATATAGACATCATTAGAGGAGGCAGTGAAACAAAAAGATTCATTGATGAACGACATCAAGTGTCTTCGTGAAGAGCTACAACAAGTGAGAAATGATCGTGACCGTCTAACAAGTCAGGTGCTTGCTTTGACTGCCGAGTTGGAGAAACTTAAACAAATCAGCAGCAGATCATTGATCGAGTTGGATAGCCTAACAGTAAAAACTGATTCCTTAGAGGTACAGGCCATATTTTTTGTTTACTCGTTGAAGTTCTTGGCATTTCAATCTTTTTACACACATTAATTTCCTTTCAGGAAACATGCTCTTCACAAAGCGAGCAAATACGTGTGCTCGAGCACCAACTAACAGCTGCAAATGAAAAATTAAAAGTAAGTCGTTGATTTATGAGTAGCTTGTTATATTGTCTTTTAGTAGCAGATTTTTCCTATCTGAATGAAGTGTATTTTTTCCTCTAATCCCTCAACAATATATTTTCTTCCTCATAGATGGCAGATTTATCTGCTTTCCAAACTAAGTCAGAATATGAAGAACAGAAAAGGTATACCAGTGACCTTCAAAGCCGCCTGACAGATGCAGAGCTACAAATTACAGAGGGAGAGAAGTTAAGAAAAAAACTTCACAACACAATACTGGTAATGTTCATGTATTCAATTCCGTTGGCTTCAAAGTTATTTGGTGGTTGGTTTAAATTTATTTTACTGTCTCAATTGGCAGGAATTAAAAGGGAATATTCGTGTATTCTGCCGAGTCCGCCCCTTGCTACCAGATGATGGTGTTGGAGCAGAAGCCATGGTTGTCTCCTATCCAACATCAACAGAAGCTCTTGGCCGGGGTATCGATTTGTCACATAGTGGTATGAAGAATTTTGTGTCAATGCAACAATTCGTTAGAACTGAACCTGTATATTTGCAATCAACGCATGATGTATTATCCTTTAAACCGAATTGGCTTGAGGCTAATCATTTATTCAATGCAAATTTGTTGTTAACAGGGCAAAAGTATCCCTTCACATTCGACAAGGTGTTTAATCATGAGGCTTCTCAACAGGAAGTTTTTGTAGAAATATCCCAGCTGGTGCAGAGTGCACTTGATGGTTATAAGGTAATGTTGATTTTCTCTCGTTTTTGCGATCCGTTGTGAATGGAGAGATTATTGATCTGAGGATTATTTATTTCTCTACTTGTTCCATTTTAGTGCTCACGTAACTACTATTAGACGTAGAAGCTTAATAAATTCATTAAATTTTAAACAAGTCGATTGAGATTCATTCAATCCTTTTCCTTGGAAACTTGGCTTTCCTCCGTATTTTCTGTTAAAAGATTGTTGAAAACTTATGAGCCGATCTTTTGTCAGGTTTGCATATTTGCTTATGGCCAGACAGGATCAGGTAAAACTTACACAATGATGGGAAGGCCTGAAGCTCCAGATCAGAAAGGGTTGATACCACGTTCCCTTGAACAGATATTTCAAGCTAGTCAGTCCCTTCAATCTCAGGGTTGGAAATACAAAATGCAGGTAAACCAGCCATCTAATTTTGATCTCAAAGTCTATTTCTAAATCTTGAAATCTTTGTAGTAATCCCTTCTACAATGCTTATCGCAGGTTTCTATGTTAGAAATATATAACGAGACCATCCGTGATTTACTGTCAACACATCGATCAAGTGGTTCTGAAAACGGTGTTCTTGGTAAACAGTACACCATTAAACATGATGCAAATGGGAACACGCACGTTTCGGACCTCACCATTGTTGATGTCTGCAGTATTAGAGAGATCTCCTCACTCCTACAGCAGGCTGCCCACAGCAGGTGCAAATCTTGGAGACAATTTGAACGCTGAATTTCTTTTACCTGTAGTTTATGTGGGAGGATCACAGAGGACAGCAAAATCTAATTTGAATTGGATTTGTTTCTCAGGTCCGTAGGCAAGACTCAAATGAACGAGCAGTCATCAAGAAGTCATTTTGTATTTACATTGCGTATATCCGGCGTAAACGAGGCAGGTTTCCTTATAACCCTGCCGCATCCGCAAAGTAGTTTATCTATTTATTTGTATCTAGTTTTTGTAGTATATATCAGCTGAAAACTTTTATCTTTTCTCCAGAACACTGAACAACAAGTTCAGGGGGTTCTAAATCTCATTGATCTTGCTGGGAGTGAACGGCTTTCAAGGAGTGGAGCAACTGGGGATCGGTTGAAGGAAACTCAGGTTCTTATTCTTTCACATTCTTGTAATTCATGCTATAAACTTGAGATTATGCAAACGTTTCTGCGATGATTATGCTCACTTCCATTTTTCTTGACTATATCATCAGGCTATAAACAAAAGTTTATCCTGTTTGAGCGATGTTATATTTTCCTTGGCTAAGAAGGAAGACCATGTTCCCTTCAGGAACTCCAAGCTTACATATCTTCTCCAGGCACGTGATTTTCTAAATCTTTTGTCCCTTTTCTTGTAAAACATATACACATGATCACCTGGTCCTCTATGACTTTTATAAGTTGGTCCTGTAGTTTCAAAAAAAGTTAAAAGTCCCATTTTCAAAATTTAGAATTTAATTCCTATCGTTTGAAGAAATTTATAATTTAATTCTAATAAATTTAAAAATTAAAATTTAGTCCCTAATGTTTTGTTAAAATCTAAAATATAGTTCTTATTCATGTATCAATGATGAAAGTGTGAGCTAAGTACGAGAAGCTAACTATTCATATATCAATGATGAAAATGTGAGTTGAGTGACTGATTAGATAAAAAATATTCACATCATTTATGCATAAATAGCTAATTTCCTCATATGTAATTCTCAACGATTACAAATGCATAACTAATGTTTAGATAGGTTCTCAAAAAAACAGTTTAGATTGGTAATTTCTTCATATGTAATTCTCTAGTTTTTAAAATCAAATGATTAAATTTTAACTTTCTTCAAATCATAAGAACTAAATTCTAACTTTCTTCGTACCATAGGAATCAAATTTATAATTTATCTTGAATGAAAAAACAAAAACTTCTTAAACACAAAAATCTGTCTTAGTTATTTGAAAAGTCATTCCAAATATGTTCTTATCTTGGTTTGGCGATATTTGTTAGACCCATAATAACAAGTTTATTTGCAATCTTCATAAACAGCCATGCTTAGGCGGAGACTCAAAAACACTGATGTTTGTGAATATGTCCCCTGATCCATCATCTGTGCACGAGTCGCTTTGCTCCCTTCGGTTTGCGGCCCGAGTGAATGCCTGTGAAATCGGAATCCCTCGCCGGCAAACAACCATGCGACCTGTAGATTCACGCCTGAGTTACGGCTAAAATTGAGTTTGCTGTTACTTGTTGGCTTCGCTGCATACATAAATATTATTTGTCACAGGGGGTTTGTGTACTATTACTGAGTGTTGTAGATCGTTTGGTGTTGGGATCCACTGCTACTAATTTGTATTAATATCAGGGTTAGAATCAGGCTTGTGTGATTTTAACATGATTTTTTTTTCACTGTACAACAGTTAATGATTTTATGAACCTAAAGAAAAATATCTCTCATATTTCGAATTCCATTCCTTCAATCCATAGATTCTCTTTGTTGCTCTCTGAATATATGCGTTACACATTTTTAGTATCATCGAGCTAGATTTGAATATGGATACGGTGTTAATTGCTGAACAAACTTTAAATCCATTTGGACTGTTAAAAGTCGAACTTTTGAAATCCATCACCTAATGATGAATATTTTGGAGAACTAAGAGGTGATGGATTTTATATATGTGATAATCTATCTAAGAATTCATTTTCTATGAAGTTTTTTTGACATCCAAATATTCTACCGTGTTATGTGATATGTTGATGATAATTGAGGTGTGACAAGTTTACTCGAGACACTATACTTTAAAAAAAACAATCTAAATTTACAAAGCAAATAGAAGAATGTGGGCTTTTTTTTTTATATATGTCTGGGCTGGCTAACTTATACATTGACTAATATCACGAGACATAGGTAGCATGAAGTGGTTAAAGTGGTCAAAGAAATCCTTGAAATGCTCAAGTGATGGGTTTCAATTCATGTGTACGTATCTAAAAACTAATTTGTCAGTTTCTACATTTTCTTGTGGTGTTTCCGTTAGTGGACCAATTTCATTATTCCCTTTTCCATTTCTTCAAATTTCCCATCCCTTCTTTCACCATTCTGATAAAATCAATTTCTTCTTTCTCAATGTATATATTCTACCATTCACAATGGATCTGGGCTGTATGTCGCGATCTGTAATCTGAAACTCAGCAATTTTGATTACCGGCAATTGATCGGAGATGGACTCGCCGGAAATTACGTACTGGGTTTTCGATTAATCTTTGATTGAGGACATTCCGGCCACCGGCGGCGACTTACCTTCACTGGAACTTCCTATTTTCACTTTGCCTTGTCGCGATTTTACTGCTTCCTTCAGGTGTTTGTTCTTTCTTTTCCCCATGTTAGGGTTCTAAGCTCATGAGTTTCTTTTAATTGAGCTTGGGTTCTGGTTCAATTGTTTTATTACAATTAATATCGATTTTTATTTCATGGTATTCTAAAATAAATTGAAGCCAACAAATAATGAAAATTGTTTGTTCATACAATTACAATTTTTCTAGAATTAAAATTTTTTTACTATAGAAAATCAGTTTTCGAGTACTCAAATCATTTATTCTGGCTCTAGAAGTAAACTACATTTTTTTAATAAAATAGGGAACAGGGGATTTGGATTAAAGAGGTCTGTTAGTAAACTTTTAAATTAACGTAAACAAGTTTTTAAACCGCTATTAGTTTAGAAGCATTGCGATATTCCTTGAACTGTTTATGAACGGTTTAATGCCTAATGATTGTTTAGTCGAAGGTCTTACTACCCGGTCAGTGAGCAGGGTCTCCATGATTAACATTACATAGGTGTTCTTCTCTATACATTTTTTTTTGTATTTTTTATTGATCATTGATTGTCGTTTTCATAAAAAGAATGTAAAAGATCATACACTTTTATTTTAATTTGGAGTTGGAGAAGAAGAATTTTAATAAATTGAATGACATAGAAGTTTGAATTTAGCCTCTGTACAAAGATTCAAAATTTTGAGTAAAACCATTCTTTCCTATTTTACCCTATCAAAAAAATCTCTCCTATTTTACATTTATACTAATATACTAATTCCCTCTTACTATTCAAATCTACAAAAAACCCCATCATGAAAAAAAAAAAAAAGATAATTATTTTAACAAGGTGATTTAAATCCCATGTTGTTTCCAGCCATGTAGTCCCTCAAAACATTAAGGGTACTAAATGTGGTCATCATAACAGTACTCAAAGCCATCACTATACTAATTGAGAAGATGATGAGAGACGCCCTCCCATAATCATGAATCGCCTTCTGCACCACTGCCAACCCGAGCACGGAGGCGATGAAGCAGATGACGGCAAAGATGACTGCAATTTCAGCATTCTCCATTCCCAGCAGCAAATACTGGCAAGCTGCATTGTAGCAGAGAAGAACACCATGAATGAGCATGTTGCAGCTGTTACCTGTATTTAGATTCAAGTTGTGTATAATAAGTCTCTAATAAATCTCTTAGCTGTTAATATCGTGTCTAATCGATCCATAGCGTTTAAGAAGTCCTTGCACGATAACTTATCGAACACTTTTTTCGTTCAACAACCTCTTATACATAACATTAAAAGGTAACCTTAAGATTTAATGAAAGCAATTATGAGTTCAAGAGATGAAAGGACTTGCCTCAGGAACTATTCCCACTTGAAGAAGAAAAGGGCTTATAAGCATGCCACCACCAATTCCAAACAAGCCTCCCAAAATCCCAGCTAAAAGTGTCATTACTGGGAAGATCAGTTTCTTTAATGGTTCAACTGCTGGACGTGCTTCTTCCAATTCCTTTACAAGGAACAACAGACAAGAACAAGATTAGCTTTTGCCTTTGTTTGGGAAAGAAAACGAAAACGATAAAACGAAAGTGTTACAGAGGGAGAAGATTGCCAGATAATACAAAAAAAAAGTCTAAAGCTTTCATAAAGTTAAACGTCCAACTTATAATCGTAAGTAATAGCCTAGCAACCATATATTAGAGAGCTAGTTTCGTTCTTCTCACCTTTTGTGGGGAATCTTCAGGTTGAGGGCTCTTCTGTTTGTAAAGAATCCAGAAAGTGAAAGCTATGGCCAGCGGAACTTGAAACGACGAGAGAATCCAGTAACCTGTTCCTCATGTTTCGATTGGTAGAAGACCCTACACAGAAAAAAAGAGCAATCACATATGCATCATTAACTTTGCAAGAACAAAGAACATCTCATCTAGATTTGAATTCGTAGTAGATGAGGATGAGTTGACATGTGTTTTGAAGAGCAAAAAGTACTTTTATTCTCATTGAAAGACATCAACATCCTTTTCTCATGAAAAAATCAAGGTTGATTCCACAAACAAGAGCCTACTTCAACAATAGTATATAACCTGATATCCAAGAACGTTAAGGATTCGAATACCCCACACCCATATATTTTTTAATTAAAAAATGATCAAGGTGATTTTACAAGAGAGTCGATGAAAAGTCACTACATAGGAAGACATACTACAAATAATTCCAAGATTCACCCCACTATACCTAGGACACTTGCACCAATCCTAAAGCTCAGACCCGGTAGACAATAAGAAATTTTAATATTAAAGCCACTCATTTTTTTTTTGAAATAAGGGTAACTACGCTCGTCCTTAGGCCAGACACTGGGAGACATCAAAGGAGTAATGTCACAGTTGAGTCTCGAATCTGGGATCTTGAGGAGAGCATACCATTAAAGCTACTCATAAGTTTTGAGTCTAGGACCTCCCAGGGAGAATATCTTAGGTGCAAACGTTTTAACACACGATTGTATCAATATATACCTATTTTGTATCAACTTCTCACTTTCAACGTGAGCACTTATATCAAAGTCAATGGCGATTTTCAAAATATACTTTTCACAACAATCAATGACATATCAAGATAACTTCTAAATACTTATCAAACAACTCAAATCCTCTAACATAGAATTTTCCGAAGGACGAACCATCAAATACTCTAACAAGACATAGAATCAAACAATACCAATGTGGTTTAAACCGAATAGAAAAATCCATACCCGTCCATGAGTGTTGTCACGAAGAAGATAGACAAGATAGAAAGAAATCCAGACAAGAACCAAAGCCATCAATTTCATTGAAGGAAGTCTCAATCTACAATCCTCTTGAGTATTCAACAGAGCCTCTTCAAAGTTTTCAGCCTCAAATCCATCTTCCAATTTACACCCATTATTCCTCGTCTCTTCAGTTTCCATTCTCCAATACAAAATCCCAGTTCTGCAAGTTCTATAAGTGGACCAAGCAAGAAAAAACAGCAAAATAAAACAGTGGTAACCCATCCAGGAAAAGCAAGATTGCATATAACTCCAATACTAACTCCTAACAACATGCAGGGTTCAGTCAAAAGTGCAATATCAAAATTAATCAAACATTTGGTTCCTGATTTTGAGCACAAATTGCTCCATACATTTGCAATCGACCCACCAGTGACCATAAATGCTGAAAGGGTTGAAGTGGTTTTTAGGTCTAAACCAGCCACAATGGCTAAAATGTTAAATATTATGGCCCAACAAAAGAGAATTTAGGTCCAAAGAAAAATCTAGAAGTTATAGCCAAAAGAAAACTCTAGATTTTATCATTTATCCTAGATGGTCAAAGAAAAATCTAGAACTTCAACTTGCAAAGAAATATCTAGACATCCTTATCCAAATCCAAGTTGTGGCAAAATCCTAGCCATTTATTTGACTTGATTACCAAGGCAAAATGTGGACCATTGGATCATACTTGGAGCCCAAGTTTATGGAGGCTATAAATAGGTTATGTCATTTGTTGGCAAACCATCCCAAATCATCCCAAGACTTCCCACATCTAAAGTGAGGTTGTGAGATAAAAATAGAGAGTGTTTTCTCCTTGTAAGAAAACTTGTTGTTTCTTTGTAGAGAGAAGGTTGTAACTCCTATTTTTGTAATAAAGTTCTTCTATCCTTGCCCGTGGTTTTTACCTAATTTGTTTAGGGTTTTCCACGTAAAATCATTGTGTCGTTCTTCCTCTTCTTCCTCTTCATTACCATTTTAATTTTCAATCTCTCTTTAGTCTGCGACCTGCTCTATTCGTGTAAACAATTTTAACAAGTGGTATCGAGCCTAGTTTCTTGGTGTAACTATCTACTTATCGTATGCTCTGTGGTTGCCACTAAAAGTGGATCCTCCACATCGGAAAATAAGTTAGATACTTTCACCTTTGTTGGCAGTGCGTGGGTTGTGGATTGTTTCTTGTTCGTGGTAGAAGCAATGGCGGCAAGGTTCGAGATTGAGAAGTTCAACGGGACCAATTTCGTTGTGGAAGATGAAGATGAAGGCTATCTTGAGAAAAGATAATTGTCTTGCGACCATCGATAAGAGGCCGCGGACATCACGGATGATAATAAGTGGAATGAGATGGGCGGGAATGCTATTGCAAATTTACATCTAGCATTAGCAGATGCGATTTTATCAAGCATAGAGGAGAAGAAAACGCTTTGGAGATTTGGGAACATCTCACCAAAGTATATGCGAGGCCAAGTCACTTCACACCAAGATTTTCCTTAAGAGAAAATCAGATACTCTTGAATGTCGAAATCTACTTCAATGACGGAGCACATGAGCACGTTGAATACTCTATTTTCTCAACTCACATCGTTGGGTTATAAAATAGATTCAAATGAACGTCTTTGAAATTCTACTTCAAAGTCTTCACGATTCATATGATCAACTTGTCATCAACCCGACAAATAATATTCATTGACCGACTGTCTAAACTTTGATGATATTGGAGCCGCTGTGTCCTTGAAGAAGAAAATCGGCGCAAGAACAGAGAAGACAAGTTGGCGACTCACACAAATAGAGGCTCTGGTGGTGACAAGAGGGAGATCAATGGAACGTGGCTTGGTGGGAGCCAAAATCAAGGAAGGTCAAAATCAAGAAGTAAGAAGAGCATGAAGTGCTACCATTGTGGCAAGAAAGGACATATGAAGAAGGATTGTTGGAATCTAAACAAAAAGGATTCCAATCCTCAAGAAATGTAGCAAGCACCTCAAATGAAGGTGATGTTTTATCTTGTGAAGCGACAACTATCAAAGGCGGAAAGAGTTTGGGCGATGTATGGTTCATCGACTCGGGAGCGACTTATCACATGACCTCACGCCGAGAATGGTTTCATCATTATGAACCTATCTCGGGAGGGTCCGTGCTCACCGCAATGATCATGCCTTGAAGATTGTCGGTATTGGAACTATCAAGTTGAAGTTCCATGATAATCTCTGTTCGCACAATTCAACATGTGCGACATGTAGAAGGCCTAAAAAGAACTTGCTTTCATTAGGTCGACTTGATGACCTTGATTGCAAAATTGTGGTGGAGAAAGGAGTCATGAAAGTGATTCGAGGAGCTTTGTACTTATGAAGGGAGAAAAAGTTGACAACAACTTGTACATGCGATGGGGAGACTTTGCAAGAGGGAGAGCGTCGGTTGCCTCAAGTAGTTCAAGTGAACAACTTTCAATGATGTGGCATCGAGACTTGGACACATGTCGAGCAAGGAATTAAAGTTCTTGCAGAGCAAAATCTACTCCACGGGCTCTCTAAGGTGTCTCTACCTTTGTGTGAGCATTGCGTTACAAGTAAGCAACACAGATTAAAGTTCAAAGACATCAAATTCTAGAAGCAAAAATATTCTAGAATTGGTTCATTCGATGTATGGCAAGCACCGATTACATCCTTGGGAGGAGCAAGGTACTTTGTGTCCTTTATCGACGACTACTCCGTAAAGGTGTTGGGTGTATCCAATCAAGAAGAAAGCGGATGTGTGTTCGGTCTTCAAAGTATTCAAAGCACAAGTTGAACTACGATCGAGAAAAGAAGATCAAGTGCTTGCGGACGGATAATGGAGGAGAATATACAAGCAATGAGTTTGCGAGTGCAGTAATCAACAAGGCATTAAAAGGCAGTTCCTCTTTGCCTACACTCCTCGGCAAAATGGAGTGGCGGAGGCGGATGAATAGAACCTTGTTAGAGAGAACAAGAGCAATGTTAGGAGCTGCGAGCTTGGACAAATCATTACAGGCGAAGCGATCAATACTGCTTTGTTATGTAGTGAATCGTGCTCCATCAATCTGCAATTGAGTTGAAGACGCCAATGCAGAGAGATGGACTAGTAAGCTTTATTGATTATTCAAACCTCCATATATTTGGAAGTCCGATTATGCGTGATGTACAATACCCAGAAACTACAAAAGCTGGATCCAAAATCCGAGAAAATGTTTATTCTTAGGTACGATGGTGGTGTGAAGGGGTATCGCTTTGTGGGATCCCACTTCCCACAAGGTTATCATCAGCAGGGATGTGATCTTCATGGAAGATAAGAAACAGATAGCAAATGATAGCACTGTCAATGAAAGCTCAGAGACTACAACAGTACATGTGGAGAAAGAATATGAAGATGACCATCTCTGAAGCTGAACCAACACACGAGATACAAGATCCAGTTGAGTCACAAGAGACTCGCCGTTCTATCCGAACGACAAAACCACCCAGTTGGCAGTCTGATTATATTATGGAGAGTAACATTGCATATTGTCTTCTAACGAGGATGGAGAGCCATTAACATTCCAAGAGGCAATGACTAGTTGAATCTTTGCTCATGTGGATGACAAACTATGCATGAAGAAATGGGCGCTCTTCATAAGAACAAGACTTGGGAACTTATAACGCTACCACGGGGAAGAAAGCCCATTGGTAACAAATGGGTATATAAGATCAAGCGCAACAATGATGATCAAGTGGAGCGGTATCGTGCAAGATTGGTGGTAAAAGGATATGCTCAGAAAGAAGGTATCGACTTCAATGAAATCTTTTCTCCGATGGTTCGACTTACTCTTTAGAATAGTCTTAGCAATGTGTGCTACATTTGATTTACATCTGGAAGCGATTAGATGTAAAAACCGCATTTCTCCATGGTGATCTTGAAGAAGAAATCTATATGCTCCAACGAGAAGGTTTTGAAGAACAAGGAAAAGAGAACTTGGTTTGCGGGGTTGAACAAATCTCTGTATGGTCTCAAACAGTAGCGCCGAGATGTTGGTACAAGAGATTTGATTCCTTCATCATGAGCCTTGAATACAACAGACTTAATGCGGACCCTTGTGCATATTTCAAGAGGTTTAGTGAAAAAGATTTCATTATCTTGTTTGTTGTATGTTGACGACATGTTGGTAGCAGCCCCAACAAAGATCGTATTAAAGAATTGAAGGCTCGATTGGCTAGGGAGTTTGAAATGAAGGACTTGGGGCTAGCAAACAAGATTCTGGGGATGCAAATTCACCGAGACAGAAATAATAGAAAGATTTGGCTATCTCGGAGAAACTATTTAAGGAAAGTCTTACGACGCTTCAACATGGAAGGCGTAAGCCAATTTCTACCCCTCTTTACATTAATTTCAAATTATCCTCTAGTATGTGCCCTAGCGATGAAGCGGAGAGGATGGAGATGTCTCGAGTACAGTATGCATCAATGCGGTGGGAAGTTTAATGTTTGCCATGATTTGTACGGACCGGACATTGCACATGCGATGGGGAGTAGTTAGTCGGTACATGGCGAATCTGAGTCGAGAGCATTGGAATCTTTGTAAAAGGATCCTTAGATACATTAAAGGATCGATAGATGTTGCATTATGTTATGGAGGATCGGACTTTATTGTCGAGGATATGTTGACTTTCAGTTATGCGGTGATTTTGATAAAAGCAAATCCACCACTTTGGATATGTGTTCACTCTTGCTAGCGGAGTTTTATGGTTGGTTTCAAAATCTGCGATCGATTGTGGCTACCTCGACAACGAAGCGAGTATGTTGCGGCTACACAAGCTAGTAAAGAGGCGATATGGTTAAAAATGTTAATGGATGAACTCGGGCACGAACAGGAAGAATATTTCTCTTTTTTGTGACGATCAGTGCCTTGTACCTTGCAAGGAATCCACTTTCCATTCCAAGTCAAAACATATTCGAGTGCGATACCACTTTGTTCGTGAGAAAGTGGAAGAAGGAACATGGATATCACGAGAAAATTCATACAAAAGAAAACACAGGCGGATTATCGACCAAGGCGATCAATGGTGACAAGTTTGATTGGTGTCGATCCGCGAATGGCCTAGCGAAACATAAGCAACATGGAGATGGCAAGGAAGAAAGAACGGTGTGGAGATTTATTGATGGATCAATCAAATCTCCAAGTGAAGATTGTTAAATATTATGGCCCAACAAAAGAGAATTTAGGTCCAAAGAAAAATCTAGAAGTTATAGCCAAAAGAAAACTCTAGATTTTATCATTTATCCTAGATGGTCAAAGAAAAATCTAGAACTTCAACTTGCAAAGAAATATCTAGACATCCTTATCCAAATCCAAGTTGTGGCAAAATCCTAGCCATTTATTTGACTTGATTACCAAGGCAAAATGTGGACCATTGGATCATACTTGGAGCCCAAGTTTATGGAGGCTATAAATAGGTTATGTCATTTGTTGGCAAACCATCCCAAATCATCCCAAGACTTCCCACATCTAAAGTGAGGTTGTGAGATAAAAATAGAGAGTGTTTTCTCCTTGTAAGAAAACTTGTTGTTTCTTTGTAGAGAGAAGGTTGTAACTCCTATTTTTGTAATAAAGTTCTTCTATCCTTGCCCGTGGTTTTTACCCTAATTTGTTTAGGGGTTTTCCACGTAAAATCATTGTGTCGTTCTTCCTCTTCTTCCTCTTCATTACCATTGTAATTTTCAATCTCTCTTTAGCTGCGACCCTGCTCTATTCGTGTAAACAATTTTAACATAAAATGGGTATGTAAAGGCCGCCGCCGCCAATGCCGCCGGCGCTGGATAAATCGGCGGCGATGAAACAGAGAAATCCGGCGACGATGATCGGAAGATGGGTTTGAGGGGATTTAGCCTGGTATTTCGGTAGCCATTGTCGGGTTTTGTTGAGAATGTGATCATTTGAAGTGAAATCGAAATGGGGTTTGATTTGTTTGGCGTGGGAAAGATTAATGGCGAGTGATAGAATCAAAAGGGCGAAGTTAAATTGAAATTTCTTCATTAAATTTTTAACTTTATCAGCAAAGAAGACGATTAGGATCACCAAAGTAGCCTTTTATGGGGTTTTATATGTAATGTTCTTCTTCTCCTTTTAGGAAAAGGAATTGGAATTTTATACAACAATTTGGGAGTCATAATGTAATTAGGAAAATACACTTTTGGACAGTGGGTATTTCAAATTTAAAGGATTAGTATTTATGATATACTTTTTTTTTTTTTTTGAGTAAGGGGAAGGGGGACTAACAAACCCTACATAGATGGCACAACTACTCTCAAATAATATGAGAGCCAAATACCAATATGAGAGCCAAATACCAATTTCTGGGCTCAAACTCGTGACGGTGGAGTTGAAATGGATTAGCACCATACAAGATAACCAACTACGCCACTGATCCTCCGTGTATTTATGATATACTTACTAACTAAATCTTATCCTTTTCTTTCGTTTCAAAATAATAATAATAATAAATCTTATCCTTTTCTTTTTGAAGGAATAGATTCATTAAAAATAGTGGTAAATTATAAATTTAATTCATGTGGTTTAATGTTAGAGAATTTATCATCAGTAGCACATTTTACCTTTTGTATTACATTTGCAGCACAATTTCTAAAATAATTTCATCTATGTCATATTAATTTCTATCAATGATAAAACTCAACTAGTGATAGAACTCAATTTGAAATTCTATCGCTAGTAGAAAATTTAAGTAGTGATAGAAGAAGTCTTTCATTGATTGAATTCTATCACTAATAGAATTCTGCTAGTAATAGAATTCAATTTGATTTTTTTGCTACAAATGAATTAGTTTTGATTTTATGCTATAGATGAAAATATTTTGTCTTTTTTTATTATACCTATAAAATCCCCTTAATGTTATATTAAATTTAGTCTTTATACTTTTAAAAACTAGAATTTAATTTTTAAAATTTGATAAAACTTAATGATTAGTTTTTATGGTTTGTAATCACAATTATGTACTCGAAAATTAATTACTCATACTAATTGTTTTTGTTTAATCAATCACTTAATTCAAACTCCTATCATTAACATATGAATAACTAATTTTCACGTGCTCAATTCACCAACAGTTAGAAACGATAGGGTTAAATTTTTTATTAAATCATAAGATTAAATTCTAGTTTCTAAAATTATAGGGACTAAACTCTAATTTCTTCAAATCATAGGACCAAATTTACAATTTACTCTATTCTAAAAAAAAGAAAAATAAAAAAACTTACAATTTACTCTTAAAAGTAAAAGCAAATTAATTCTTATGTACTCAAACGTTTATATCAATGATGAGTTTTTTTTTTTTTTTTTGAGAATGTTTGAAGTTTTTTTAAGTCAATAATTGATACCGATTGAAAATCATTTACTACCCCCTTATCCAAATATAAATAGCAAAATCGTAATTTGATGTTTTCTTTAAAATAAACGTTTATGAATATTTTTTTATCAATGACACTTGTAGACTTTTTTATCAAATAGACTATTGACAGTCTTCTATTGATCGACTTTAATTAGGGACTTTTTTTCATATCAGTAATTCACTTGCATCATTGTCATTGATTGAACTATGATACTAAATGATTTAATCCATAGAGTTAACCGAGTGTTATTGACGGACTTAAATCCACTATTTGAATCAATATTATTGATTGGTTTTATTTAGTAAAGAAAAAATTATAGAAAAAAGAGTGTGAAGATGAAAAAAAAAGGGAAATCGAAATTTAGAAGTGTTATAAAAAGTTGCTTTTTAATGGCTTTTCTTGATTCAGTTGTGAGCTACTACACAATTTATGTGTGTTTTTTTGCAATGCATGTGGAAGATAGGGTTTTCCACATGGTGGGAGAATAATTTGCATATCTTTTGCAGTGTTGTGATGATACTTCTGATGATTCTCTAGCCGCTGAAAATTGGTTTTTTTTTTCTTTTTTAGGATCTAAGTCTACTATCTGCAAATTGAAAACTTTTCTTCATCTTGGTAATTTTCCATTTTATTTTGTAATCCTTATGATCAATTATAGATGTATTAAACTTGTAAAGCCAAATAAAGTCATCCCTCTAACAATGGGAAGTTTCTTTTATTTCTTTTACTCCTTTATTTTGTGATCTTGACTGCATTCTATTGTGTTTTGGTTATGCAAACCAATATAAAGATTATGAAGCAGAACTTGTTGATTCACTGTATTACATATTTTCCTACTGAAAAAGGCATGTTTAAGATATTTCTTATGTTTACACATTAACTCACACACAAGTACTTAAGTCTCTCAAAATAGTTGTCGAGCAATTGTTGGTTCGTAATATCGACTCAAACGTAGCTGCGTCGAGGCCAATCTCATTCCATCTCTATCACATGAGAATTACAAGACCTCTCTTGTGAAGAAGACATGTCGCATTGGGGGCTCCTGTTCATGAAGTCAGGTGGTGGAGAAAGTATTGGGATAGTGATTGTTTCACTATTAAGCATGAGATGTACAGTTTCCATAGTTGGTCTGTTAACAGAATTTTCTTGAGCACAAAGCAAACCAATGTTTATGCATTTCTTCATTTCGGAACTTGACCCACCTCTCAAATTTGCCGTTTTTATGACATTTTACCTCTGTAATTCGCCTCTCTGAATAAAACTCTTTCTCCCTCTCTGCCCATGGACTAGCCAACACAACGTTGGTGAACCACGTAAATCCTTGTGTGATTTATGCTTCTCTTCTTCTTTTACATTTTACTTGTTTTCGTTATTGATTGTTGATTTCCGTTTCATAACAAATGATTATGGAGATTCCTTTACTCATGTTTGAGCCACCGACGATTATTTTCCCCATAATTGTATTTTTCTTATAATCACTTTTCATTCTCACGATACTCACTATTTTATTCTCATAATCATTCCATGTATCTCACATATAGATACTAGTTTTGACTGTAATCATTTATTGCATTCCAAAGATAAGTAACTGCTTCTCATAATCATTCTTTCCCTTAATCATTCTCGAATATATTCTTATTTCCATTCTTCTTACCCTAAACATTGCTGGAGAGTAATTCAATGAGATGAGAGTAATTCAATGAAATGCTTATACTTACATAGCTTATAAGATCTTCTATGTTCTCTTCATGATGGAATGAGTTGCTTTTTTGGCCAGTCACAATCTCCAAGACTAACACTCCAAAACTAAACACATCCATTTTGACCAAGATTTTTCCGCGCATTGCATACTCTGGAGCCATGTATCCCCTAAATTTGAATACTAATCATGAGATTAATTATAAGGAAAGAGATAAGTAAATAGAGTATAAGAAAAGTTAATGAAACTATCCTCATGGAATGAAGAATGTGCTAAGGATCCTGTTCTGTTTATACTTACTGAGTGCCAACAATTCTAGCAGTATCTCCTCGTGTTTGATCTTCTCCAAACAACTTTGCCATGCCGAAATCTGAAATTTTCGGGTTCATTTCGGCATCTAATAAAATATTAGCAGCTTTGAGATCTCGATGAATAATTTTGATTTGAGAATCTTCGTGAAGATAAACAAGACCCTTAACAATGCCTTCAATGATTTTGTAGCGCATTCCCCAATCCAAATCTTGACGTTTTAATGGATCTAAACATTAAAACAGTGAGTTTTAGACATCCACACTAAACAGAACTTTGAAGTATGCAAAGAGGGAAGAAAAGGAACAGACCAAATATGAATTTATCAAGACTTGAGTTCGGCAAGAACTCATAGACCAGAAGTCGTTCGTCTTCGTGGAGGCAGAAACCAAGAAACCGAACTAAATTTCGGTGTTGAAGTTTCGCGACTAACAAGACTTCATTCTTAAACTCACTCTCTCCTTGCATTGAGTTCTGAGACAACCTTTTCACTGCAATATCTTGTCCATTGACAAGCTTTCCCTGTCAAAAGAATACACAAAAACATAAATGAATCATATGGAAAGATACTTTCCATTCAACATTGTTACTAGAAAAAGAAAACAACCTTGTAAACAGCTCCAAATCCACCTTGTCCAATTTTATTTGCATCTGAGAAATCATCTGTTGCAGCTCTTATAGTATTGATATCAAATACCAAAGTTTCCATATCTGCAGTGTCATCTACTTCTAAGTCTGTAAAACAAGTCAATATGTAAATTGAACTCATTTCCATGTCTTAAAAATGATATCACTAGAATTCAACTTCTTATCCTTATGGAATGAATTCTTACTTGTAATTGCCCTTTGTTTTCTTGCTTTTAAACAGATGAAGATTCCAACAATTAAGATCAAAGTACAAGAACCACAACAATTGGCAGAACTATGATGATGACAGTCTTGAATCTCTTAGACTTGTTTCCTGCAGAGCAAGATGAAAGTTAAACTTGAGCATTGATACAAACAAAAGCTAATATATAATAGAGACCTTTTTTTTTACAAATTGGTGCCTGTTGTTTATTGAAAACTGGTCTCCAATCCCTTCGCAATCAAAGGTAAGGGTAGGATAAAGACAACGAAACCTTTAGATTAGCTTGGGACACCGGTTGAGTTATTATAAACAATGTGTTAGGGTACCGATACCCAAATTTTTATAACTCTTTCTCATAACAAATACCAACAACAACAAAAGGGAAAAATAATACTAAAAACAGCAATAAACTCTTAATAACCAACAGTAGGTTCTTCATTACATAGAAAGGAAATAAAGAAGGAATAAGAACAAACCATCATAAAGTGACAGTGGTCAAGAGGACCTTAGAAAATTGAGAGGTGATGGGTTTAATTCATGGGAATCACCTACTTTAGAATTAATTTCTTACAGATTTCCTTGAAATCCAAATGTTGTAGAGTTAGACATATGTCCTATGACATTAGTTGAGTTAGGAATGGCACTAAGAGCAACTACAAACCTTAACTCCACTATTTATAACATAAATCCTTTAGTACCTAGTTCCCTAAATACCCCTTACCATTATTGTACTAACCCCTGAATAAGTCTCTTATTGTGTTTGGAGTATAAGTTATTATAACAAGGTTATTAAAGTAGATGTCCTGATAAACTGTATTTCAAGTGCAAATTACTATAAAGATGAAATGATTAATCTCAAACAAAGGACATGAATTATGTGAAATAGCCATAGAGGTTATGTGAAACGATGACTTTAGTTTTGGTTGAACTACTAGTTATTATAACCGGTGGGCCAAACATGTAGTTAAGTCATAATAGAGCAACCTTGAGATACCGTCTTAAACTTTAGCGTCCTACAATTTGAAAAATTTCACAAATAGTCCAGACCACTACAATTCACATAACTAGAAGTTTAAAAGTGAAAATTCAAAAAGAAAAAAGAGAGAAACCTTCTGCAATGGTGGTTGTATTAGGAGAAGGAGATGGAGGCAAAAGCGGCAAGAGTGGCGGGGGCAGGGACGTGGACGGAGGAGACCGAGAAAGTCTAGAAACAGCATCAGAGTCAAAGAAACCATAAATCTCATACCTAAGGTAACAATTGGGTCTAATAATTTGCGCTCCAATTTTCCCGGGACACCACGTTTGAACAACCCTGGCTGCAGACTGCAAGCAATTCAAGCACTGCAGCTTCGACAAATCGGGCGTGCAAAACACCATCCCATAAGCAGTGGTGTAATCCTGACCCAAAACCGTAACATTCCCAGCTCCAAATTTGAGCTTAGAATCTCCCAAAGAAGCCTCAACTGAAAGCTCAGCCACAAGCCCCTGCACACTACGGCTAAACGCTTGACCCTCCATTGCATCTTCGTTGTTCCACAGCCAGAAACTAGGAGTGTCTCGAACAACCCCATAAATCCATTCATCAGAGTATTGTAACATGCAATTGGTGTACCAAATCACGGCTTCCCTTTGGTTGGGACATAACTTCGGAAGCTCCGAAACAGTGTCGGTGAGGCAACTGCGGCATCGCTCCGGGTTGATGTCCGGTCGGCAGAGTGCCATGGCGTTCACTCTGTCGGAGATGTTGCCGTAGGTTGTGTTGAGGAAGCCTCGGTCGAGGCGGGGTTCGGTCGGGAGAGACGAGAGGATGTGGCGGAGATCGGCTCTGTATGTGCTGTTGGCTGTGTAGTTGCCATTGTCGCTTGAACAAGAGTAGTTTGGCGCAGCAATTGCTGGGCTGATGATGATGATGATGATTAAAAAGACAAAGATAGAGCTTGAGTGGAACATTATGGGATTGTTGCTATTCGGGAAGATTATGATTGGATTATATAACGAGAATAACTGAAACTTGGATTGTTGACCATTAATGGTTTCTGGTGGAATAAGAATCTTGGTCAATTTTGTTAAAAAAAAGAATTTTGGTCAATTTAAATACACATTAGTTTTTCATTTTAAATTTTAGGAAAGTTTTATTTTTTTAAATGATAAAATGTGGGCTCAACGATTTGGTTTCGGTGAAGCTGACCCCAAATATGGAAAAAAATTATACTAACCACTCATTTTTAATCATTCATTTTTAACTTTTTAAAATAACTTATTTTTAAGAATCAATTTTAAGAATTCTTTTTTCAACTATTTAAAATAAATATTTATTTTAAATTCAAATTTAAATAAATAGTTGTCTCTAATTCCTCTTCATAAAATCACATCCAAACGAATTTTTTGCTACAATTTCTAATTTTTAACTACTTAAGATAATTCCTTAAACTAACTCTTCATCAAAATCTCATCCAAAATCTTCCAAATGATATTCAAAACTATTAGACAAAGTAGGAATAGTTCTGTTGTATTATATTTAATGGTTGTCGGCTAGCTTATATAGAGAAAAACTTATCTCCTTATGGCTAAGGAGACAAACCCTCCTTAATGGGATATGTGTGGCATCATTTGTACCACAAATTCTGTATTTAAACAGTTGTTATTTTTAAAATAAAGAAAAATTTGTGGCATTAAATAGTCACACGTACCCATTAAAGAGAGCTTGCCTCCTTACCATAGGCAATTTTTTCTCATTTATATATTAGATTGATATAATTTTTAATATGTTTATATTTAGTTAGACAATGAAAGTCAAATACTTGGAGTCATACTTCATCCACTACAATAAAAAATATGATTCAATCGTTCATTAAATAAAATATATAATTTAATAAATGTTCCAAATTGCCAAATGTTATTTAAGGTTCCAAATTTATTCTCTATGCTTTAAATTAACATGGAATAAGTTGACCAAAATTTAAGGAAGTCATTACAAAAATCACACTTTTTAAAAAAAAAATCAATCTAAACATAACTAAATTAATTTATGAAATATTATTCACCAAAATTTAAGTTGATAATAGTTAATGAGTGATAATAAGTGACAATATGTGACTCAATGTTAATGAGTACTTGACTAAATAAATTAGTTATTTTGTTGTATTAAGATTATTGGTTGTTAATTAGAGCAGTTTGGATGAATTATTTGGAAGTTATTGACGGGCTCTATATATATTTCGATTGCCAATGAATGAGAAGTCCAAAACTTACTTTTTTCTCATTTTTCATCCTCGTAATATGATATCAGTAGAATTCTAAATTTTTGACAATTATAATGAGTGATAATTGGAAGAAGAATATATATTTCAAAATAATTATTATATGTGACTTAATATTAATTTTGAATGAATTATATGAACACTAACATGTAAACGTTTTTCTTTCATTTGAATGGGGGATGCTGATTATCATAGTCTATTCAATAAGTCTACTATTTTGAAGACTTTAGACAAAATAGAAAGTGGAGAACATAATTTTACCGAAGAAAATTTACTCCTTTAGTGTGTATATATATATATATATATATATATATATATAGAAAATATATAAATAATTCTTGTGCTGATTTCAAAGATTTGAATATTGAGATTCACTCTCTCACTAACCTAAGATAACTTTAGTTTATAATTAGATTATAAACCGATTGTTCACATTAAATGATCAATTGTACTTAAGATACAAGTTAGGCAAAGCACACCTTCAGCTCAACTTTCATTAACTTCAAACTAATTTGAAATTTTAGTGAAAATATAAAAGATTAAATTTAAGTGCACATTAACTCAAGATATGCAAATGGTTCGCAAAAGTTAGCAAGAATGTCAAATTGAACATCGACTGACTTGGTTGATCGAACACCTTTTCAATCATTTCGAAAACGATATCATCCTCAGATCCCCTAAATCTCTTGCACATGCCAAAGGAACTATCCAAACAAAGATCATAATCAAATTGATTCTAAACATGAAATCGAGTTTGTAAAATAAGTCTTCTATTGAAAACTCCTGCAACAGTAAACTTAAGCATGGTTGTTTGATAAAAAATTGATTTTTTAAAATTGCACTTACATAATTTCTCTTCAATAGATTCATCTTTGCTAAGGAAACAATTGTATTCTTGATAAAATGCCAAAAATAATTGAAAAATATGCTTATCTTAATGCAAGGAGCAAGGCTGATTGGGGGTATCAATAATGGATCATTGTTCTAGCCCCCTCAAATAGATCATCCATGAGTAACATATATTCAAGTACAATGAATGGAGATGTCTCTAAAATTTATCCAATTCATTTAAAATGCAACTGATGAGATTTGAACAACAGCATTTTTTATCCTTTGGAAATCAAAGTACCCCATTCAAACAAACTTGAATAGATGCAAAATTTCAGTGCACACAACAAAAAAGTAGAAACAAGTTTGGTTTTATGTTACACATAATCCACCGAACCAGACTTAATGAAACAAAAACCTAAACCAATTTAATTAAATACAATTGGAATCCAAGCTTGTGATCACGTCAAATTTTTAATTTAATTATTTGCACGTTAAGAGTTTATATTTAAATTATCAATTCAAATAAATATATATATATATTATTAGAGACTAAATTCATAACCTTTTAAGTAATTGAGAAATTTATATAATATATTGATTTAGGTAAAATTAAAGAATCCTTTTATTGACTAGAGTACATGTTAAACTAAGATATATATACTCAAATTTATGGTAAATAAAAAAAAATATACATTAACTGCACAACTACTAATTCATTTATGAAAGGAATTCTTCGAATTGATACATAAATTTTAATTCTTTGTTCCGTTTAAAAAAAGTGCTTGACATTTGTGCTTTGATTCATGTACTCTCTATTCGTATGAATGCTAATTAAATTGGTAGAAACATTACGTCAAATAATGTGTTCTAATTGGTTGCGTTTCCAATGGTATAAACATTCATTTTGAGATGGACAAAAAAGACAAAGATCAAACAGAAAAAGAATCCAAATCTTTATAAGAATCAAATAAGATACAAGATTTTGCATTATTAATTCTATACATATTTCTTTTATCTAACCCGTCTCACGTTATGAGGCAATTCGCAACAAAATTCCAACAAAAGATCTTACAAACGAAGCAATAAAATTAAAAAATTAAAAAATTAAAAAAAAAATCAAATGAACTTAAAATTCCAACAGAAGTAATTTTTTTAAGTTTATAACAATTGGGGATGGAAGACTAAACCCAAGACCTCTAGTCATTGAAAATACACTAATGCCGCTGAACAACTGTTTATATTGGCTGAAGGAGAAATTATTGCACAAGAGTTGATAACATAACAAACTGGCCCATTCATCATAATATAATATTTAGACATATTCTAAAGAAAAAAAAAATGCATTTCTATATTGAAAAGGTATGAAAGCAGCCAAGAAATTAAATGGCCATAAATCTTGTTCTTTTTGAGAACATAAATGGTCACAAATCTAAATGTATAAGTTGTAATTTATTTTGTGGCAGATTTTGTTTAGGCCTCATATGTATTTCTATATTGAAGTTATATCTTAAAACATAAACGGGCCTGGTTCCAACAATATTTTCTTCAGTTCTAAATAGATAGTCGCTATTTAGAATAATATTATATCATAAATCTAGCTTAACTAGATAATTTTAATGATTCAAGTTTTAAATTATTTCATTTTTTTAAACAGAAACCTAAAAATAAAATACTCAGCTCTAGCCTTAAAGTATAAAAAAATTTATGCTGCTCATATGATTAAAAGGATTTTTTTTCTGAGTTCTATTTTCTTCAAGTTAATTATATTTTTTAATAATACTGATCATTGGGTCCAACCTAAACATAGTTTAAATTGATAAAAAATATTATATTATTGATAAAATAGTTTGATAATTAAATTTCCACATTCACAAGTTTGTTTGATCACCTCTATATTCTACCCAGGATTGCAAATAAGTTTTGTTTTTATGTTATGCATAAATTCTACTATGGCTATATTCTTATTAGCTAATTAATATAAGAATTTGCCAATAACATACAGGAGTAGAATAAAAAGAATAAGAAGTCTCTTTTAAATTGGCTATATTACACATAATTCTATCAGAAGTTTTCCAATGATCAATTTTAATCTCCACCTAAAAATAATATACTTAAAATAATTTATAAACATAAATAATTAAATTGAATAAATTTGTTCAAAGGAAGAAAATATATACTCAAAAGGAAAATTAAAAGATAGCAGGTTGTTTAGGAGGCAAACAACAAAACAGCTACATTTCATTTAACATTAAAGATAAAGAAAAACAGAGCATTGAAACTAAAGGATGACAAATTTCTTAATGAAAGAAATAACAAAGAAACAGTTAAATTAAAACCAATCTTAATTCCGTTAGGCCAATCCAGCCGGTGCAGGGATTCCAGAATGCACAATGCGTAAAAAAAAGTGTGTCAAAACATAATTTATATAATAATAATAATGAAGAAAATGAAATCAGTAACCTAGATGGATAGCAAAAAGGCATCCGACAACGAGGATGAATGTGTACTGATAACCAAGCCAGAATTTTGGATGAATGTTTTCCTTATCGCGTTTGAGAAGGACAATGAATAGAGGTGTTTACATAAGGTAAACAGCAATGGTAAAGAAAGAGAGCGACTAAGCCGCCAAATAAGGGCCAGAATGCACAAAGGTTGCTAACTTTTTAGATGAACACATAAATCTGGCCAAAGCAACTATGATTAGGTTCACAAGAGGAGGTGATTGTACTAGGTACAACTGTGTGTCTAGTCATAGCTACTTTGTCCGGATTTATGGTGTTCATCTGGAAAGGTTGCAGTCATTGAGCATTCCGCCCCTTATTAGATTTAGTATAATGCTCCCGCTGTTTACCATTGCCTTTTACCTCATGGTAAACACCTCTATGTTCATCGTTATTCTCAAACGCATTAGGATTAAACAAAACTTGGCCGTTAGAATAAGGTCAATTGAAAAAGGATGGAAAGTTGAAACAATAAATAGGTGGAAATTTTCAAGGGTATAATTGCCCCTTAAATATGCAGAGTTCATCCTTATCTTCATTTACTTTAGGGTATAATTGCAGGGAGAAGCAGATGAAATCACCAAGCCCTTACAAACGAATTGAATAAATCTTTTGGGAAAAAAAATAAATTTACCTTTTTTTTGCTAATAATCATATACCTTCTTCCAATGCTTCATTCTGAACTCCTGCATCCCACCAAAAGAGTACCCGAAATTTCGAAAACGACAAAGAAGAGAAAGATGAGAGAGAAACATTGAGCTGCATTTGGTGACACTATTTTTCTGATTTCATGATCCCATTAACGTTGATACTCTTTTTGTTTTCTGTGGTTTTGAATTTCAATAATATAAAAAGATTTTGTGGATTTATTATCATAAAAGAAAGAAAGAGGAGGGAAGAAATGGAATTTCATAAAACAAACAAACCAAAAAATAGATGAGGAAAGCATGTTTCAAATTCATATTGAAAGAGAAAGGGCATGTTTGGGGGCCCCTTTACTTAAACAGCCGAACTAAGTATAACAGATCCAGAAAAGGAATTCGTTTAAACAAAACTAGATCTCGATTGTATTTCTCAAATTTGCTTTCTATGCATTCTTAAACAAATTACCTAGAAAATCAGGAGTGCATAGACAGATTATTAGAGGAGAAAGAAAGAAAAAGGAGAGAGAGAAAATTGGAAGTGTCGCCATTACCATCCATCAAATTTGGGTTCAAGAAATGGATAAACCTTAAAGGGAAATTGAAGTGAGGGAGATGATTGAGTGGGGTGTTTATTTTTTTTTTCTTTTAATTTTAACTTTAAATTTGTTGTTGGATTTTAATTTTAGTGCAGAAGTCTGGTTGCAATTTGACACCTTCATTAATCGTGAAGTTTTTTGCCTCAAATTGCCACGTTTACCAACTGCGGGTTTCTTTTGTATTTTTTACCAGCTTCTTTCTTTTGGAAAAATGAAATCTATTTTTCCTACATAAATCATTTTTCTTTTACAGAATTGGAAAAACAAATAATTAAGAAGCTTTTTTTAAATATAAAACAAATAATCAATGGGGGACGGAAAACTATAGGAAAGAAAAAAAAAATGATTTGAGAGTGAATTAAAAAGTAATAAATGAAATTTTGATTTTGGGAGAGAGAAATTGAAAAAAGAGTTAGAAGGTTTAAGCTACATTTAATGCAGTTTCTGAGAGCACTCAATTACTTCTTTTCCAAGCAAGCTGTTGTAGCACATTGCTCCATGTTCACGAGAACCAACCAAGAAGACGTTGAGGGAGTGTTTGTTTGACATGTTTAGATAAGAGTTAGAAAGTGGGAGTTATCAATTCCTCTTCGAAAACTTACATCCAAACGAATTTTTATCAACTCCTTCTCATTTTTACTATTCAAAATAACTTTCATTTCTAATCATTCATTTATAATTACTCAATCATTTCTAATCACTTATTTTTAATAATTTCTTTCAAATCAATCAAAATAACTCATTTTTAACCATTCATTTTTAATCATTTCTTTTCTAACTACTAAAAATAACTACTCATTTTTAACTCTACATCCAAACAAGGTTTTGACTCTAACTCTTATACACACAAAAACTACATCCAAACGAGTTTTTGACACAATTATCAATGTTTAACTACTCAATATAACTCTTTAACCCAAAAACTACCAAAATATGTCAAACAAACAGCTCCTGATATTTTATGTTTTGTAGTTGATTTAATATATAATTGTACGATTTCTAAATTTAATATTAAATGTTAAATAATTAAAAAAATAAACAATTCAAAAGAATATTTGAATTTGAAAAGACAAATATTTGAATGTAATAGAATTTTGTTAGTGAAATATAATATGAATATTTTTAAATTTGAAAGGAATAGATATTAATAATTTAATTAACAAATAATTTGAAATAATGATATTAACAACTGATTTTTTTTAATACTACTTAAATTTATTTCGAAAAAACTTGTATGAATCTTTTTAGATTCGTAAAATATAAAATGAATTCTTTTTACATTTGTAAATTATAAAATACATTTATCTAATAGAATGTCAAGAAATTTGTTTTGTATTTTTTGTGTTATTTAAAAATGGGCTCTAATTCCCTTATTCTAATTATTATAAAATTAAAAAATTTAAAACTATATTCATTTTAAAAAGTATTAATGAGTTTTATTAAATAAAAAAATCAAATATAACGTGTTACATGTAAATTTTTATAAATAATTTGAATCCATTTGGATACTTTAGTTTAATTAATTGAAAAAACACTATTAAATAGTTTAATTGACTATTTTAAAATTATGTTCAATTGAAATCAATTGTTGGTGCATAAAATTCACAAAAATTGCTAAAATTTAAAACTCATTTTTCTACTTATGATATAATTTGATTTATTATTATATACATAAGAAATTTTACTTGTGTTATTTGATGTCTTGTTTCTAAGCATCTAAATAGGTTTTTATGTTTCTAAAAAAAAAGTTGTTATTATGTATACCCATAATATAAATGTAATTTTTATATTTTTATATTAACTACATTTTTAATTTGAATGAATATTAACCTGTAAAATAGATAAAATAATTTTAAAATGCATGAAAATTAAGTTTACACTTTTATTATAACTTTCATTAATTTATTTGAAGTTTGAACTACTTTTAAAATATGAGTAAAATTGAATTTCAAACTTAATTACCGTTCACAAAAATTAGGGTGTACTAAATAAAATAAATTGTTTTAAAAATTTTAAATTTATATCAACCTTATAATTAAGCAATTGAATTAAAATAATTTTTACATAATTTAAATATTTTTAACAAATTTTTTAATGAATATAAATTTTTTTATATTTTTAAAAATTTAATATAGATATTAAGTTAAAATTGAAATAAATAATAAAATATGTATTATTAAACATATTTTTTAAAATGAATATTGCATTGTTACTATTTCAAAATTAGTGTCATTTATCTATTATCAAAAGAAAATAAATCAAAGAGTAAATAATTTTTTAAAAAATATTAAATAAAAAATCAGTTTACGTTATCTAGCTTAACATAACATGTCAATCAAATACAGATTAACTTAATTCTTAACTTAACTTAGTAGGCAACTTAACTCAATATCGAATAACTTAATCTTAATCCCTACACCAAACACGCTCAAAGAAATAAAATTTTGATTCTGGGAGAGAGAAATTAAAAAATGAGTCTTTTTAAGCTACATTTAATGCAACTGCTGAGAGTATTTATTTATTTCTTTTCCAAGCAAGCTGTTGTAGCACATTGCTCCATGTTCACGAGAACCAACCAAGAAGACGTTAATATTTAATAACTCAAAGCCTTGTCCTTTCCAAGCAGCCGTAAGACATCGGTTCAATATTCCAATTATGATCTGCAATTTTCCTGACATTACGACACGAAAAAAAGAGCAACTCATTTATTTCAAGAAACTGTTTATTCTTTAGTGTTAGACATTGGGTGAAGAAAGGCTGATTACAAATATATTAATACACAGTACTCTACTAATATTTATTCGTGAAATAATTATACATAAATATATAAGACATCTTATTTATAATTATAGTATAATTCTTTAAAATAAGTAATATTAAAAAAGTACTTATATTTTTTTTAGACGATAAGTTACTTACTTATCTAAGTAAAAAAAAACATATTAATATATTTTTAAATTATTAATACATTACTTAACTTACTTGATTTGGTAGCATATTTATTTATTAATACATAATTAGAAGATTTTAAACTTTTTTTTTGACAAAATCAAAACAACTCATCAACAAAGAAATGATGAATTTTACATAAAATCTTTTTTTTTTTGTTCTAAAAAATGTTATTTACAGTTTACTATTGGAGAGATTTGTAAGGAGATACTATGGTTTGGAAATGAGAAATGGAAAATGCCTAAGATTTGGGGAGCTCTTTTTTCCAAAATAAGATGCTTTTCCATTTCAATAAACGTTGGTTTAGAATGGAGGATATTTGTGTAATTTCATAATAAAAATTTTTTTCGTAGACACGCGCAATATTGTTATTGATTTGATCTAATCTAGTAAAAAGGCCAAAACAATAATAAAGGGAACTAAAAAAAAAGAAAAAGTAAGATTTTAAAAAAGCAAAAGAAAGAAATCATATTTTGTAACTGTGGCATACTAACGTTAGCCACGTGGCCACAAGAGCATTTCAATCACAAACACCCTTTGTCAAAAAAACGAATGTCTATCCAGATATTTGGTTCACGGTATAATAGGTATTATGAAACAATATTATTAATTAAATTTAAAATAAAAAATAAATATACAAATACTTTGAAATATAATTAGATTTGTAATTATTTTGGAAAAAGTGGTTATTCACTAAAATTTACCAAAAAAAGTGAATTTGAATCGTCCAAATAGTGTAGATATGATATCAACTTGATCGTATACAGGGCCCTGCTCATTGGGCGTGGAAAAGATTTAGGAATTGAGAAATTGCTTGGAACAAGGATGAAGCAGCCAAGAAATTAAAGGGCCATAAATTTTTTTTTCTTTTTAAAAACATAAAAGGTCATAGAATTAAAGATGTGGTAATTTATTTTGTGGCAGATTTTTGTTTAGGCCTGATAGGTATATGTATATTAAAGTTATATCTTAGAAGATAAATGCTAATTCAATTGGTAGAAAGAAAGTGGAGAATATATAAACTAATTGTCTTCAATTGTTTCCAAAGATGTAATTTGGTTGTGAGTGAATCACCCGCTTGCATTTTTTATACACACTACAATCACCGGAATAAAGAGGATGATCAAGAGAAATATAGATAGTGGATACATATCCTTAGCTGATCTTGTTCCGCTAGAAGGTATCCTAAAAGGCAAAAAAATTTGAAGATAAAGGGGCTGTTTGTTTGACATAGTTAGGTAGTTTTTGTGTTAAGGAATTATATTGAGGAGTTATGTTGAGGAGTTAAAAATGAAAAGTTGTGTCAAAAACTCGTTTGGGTGTAGTTTTTGTATAGATGAGTTAGAGTCAAAACCTTGTTTGAATGTAGGTTTAAAAATGAGTAGTTATTTTTAATAGTTAAAAAAGAAATGATTAAAAATGAATGGTTGAAAATGAGTTATTTTGATTGATTTGAAAGTAATTATTAAAAATAAGTGTTTAGAAATGATTGAGTAGTTATAAATAAATGATTAAAAATGAGAGTTATTTAATGAGGAAGAGTTAATAAAAACTCGTTTGGATACAGATTTTTAAGGAGGAGTTAATAAATCCTAGAACTAACTCCTCCCTAAATATGTCAAACACACAGCCCCAAAGACTTACAAAGCATTTAGAGTTTACATATATTAATAAAAAGAAAAAAAAACATATTTAACTTTGCTTGTTATTTTCAGATGCTTTCTTTTCTAGATCCTTTTTTGGATCGTTTATCTCTAAATCCTTGTGTAGATCGTTCTTCTCTAAATCCTTTTCTAGATCAAGATCATTTGTGTTCATTTTAGCTGCGTTAGTTTCATTAGGTGACAATATTTTTATTGCTACCTAAAAGTATGAAAAAGAAAATGATAACATAATAAAAAAGCCAAAATATGAAGAGAAAAAAAAAAGAAGAGAAATATTGAGAAAAAAAGAAAGGAAAGAAAAAGTCCTAAAGGAGAGATATACACATACCATCATACTTGTCATATGTTTCAAATCCATTAGTTGTTGCGGATTCATTTGCTGATTCAAATCTATTTGTATGGAGAGGTTGGTCACTGTAGTAATAAGAGAACAAGAGAACATGAATAAAGAATTTTGATTCTAAATTGTAACTCAAGTTTTTGAATATATGTCTATCTATTGTCTAATTTATTTATATGGGATGGAATGATTAATCTTATTCCTATTTCTATTCCGAATTGAAACTCATATGAGAGAGAAAATCTTAATTTGAATTTTTTTAAAAATCCATAGAATAAGATGAGTAAGATTTATTTTAGAGGGAGGGAATCTTAAGAAATCATAGAATTAAGATAATTTAGATATGATGTTTCATAATTGGAGTAGCTGAAGCCCAAACAAAATTTCATAATTGAGAAGTACAATTAATGTTAGAAATTAAAGATAAATCAATTAAGAAAACACGATCAACTCTTTGAATTAGCAACAAAATACAGTAGAATCGTGTATAGAAACCAGATCTAGAAGAAGAGGAGACAACTTTTCAGCCAAAAAAAGGTTTACCAAAGAAAGAGAGCTGGCGAGTTCGAGTGGGGGCGAGATTGCGTGTGGGCTCAAGTTATTATTGCTACTTACGGCATCTTTGTGTGTCACTTGAATTTTTTTTTTAAATTAAATAAAAAATGATTTTTTCTTTTTAATTTAAATCATGCAAAGAGCCTGGGAGTTGGACGAAAAAAATAGGTCTTTTAGCAATCACTCGGCTAAATAAAGAAAGAATTTGCAAAATATTTACTTATACAAAATTTAGCAAAACTGTTAACCACATTTTAATAAAAAAAAATTATTTATAAGCCAAAAAACACAAATAACCTCCCATCCTATTTAAATCAACTTTTTAAGTAAAATCTCCAATGGTGATTGATTTTTTCAATTTCAGTCTAAATTGTTTCCTAAAGAATTTCACCAAATCATGGTGGTTTCGTTTTCCTTTTTTTTTTTTTTATAATTTTTTTCAAAATACTTCAAAACTGTTATCATATATTAATAAATAAATACGAAATTATGGATTGATGTTGTTTTTGTGGTAAATAAATAAAAAACTGCTTTAAAATAAAATACGAAATTGTGTTTTGTTGTGTTTTGTTTTTGTGGTAGAATCGTGTAAATATTATCATATATTAAAAACTGTTATCATATATTAATAAATAAATACGAATAATATTATATCTTAAATCTAACTTTGATGATTGAAAGTTTTGTTGCATTTATGCCTTGAACGCACTAATGCCCCACGATTAGTAGTCGGGGTCTCACGCCCGGCCAATGAGTGGGAGTGTTGAGGCGCGCCCCAGAAAAAACGTAAATTAGCATTATGTAATTAGGTTTCAATTAGAGCGCATATATAAGCTCGAATTAAAACCCTAGTCGTTTTTATGACATTTACCTCTGTAATTCGCCTCCCTGTATAAAACTCATTCTCCCTCTCTGCCCGTGGACTAGCCAACACAACGTTGGTGAACCATGTAAATCCTTGTGTGATTTCTGCTTCTCTTCCTCTTTTACGATTTCTTTGTCTTCGTTATTGATTGTTGATTTCCGTTTTATAACAAGTTTTAATTTATTTCGTTTTTTTAAAAAAACAGAAACCTAAAAATAAAATACTCATTGAATGAAAAATTTAAGGTAAGAAAACAAATAATCAAACGGAAAATACAAGATGAGCCGAATGTTTAGGAGGTAAAATGCGAGGGATAACAGTATTTAGTTTGACATTCGAGATAAAGAAAAACATGGCTTTAAAGTAAATGATGATAAGTTTCTAACGCAAACACAAAAGCAGTTAAACTAATAACCCAAGAAAAGTAATGCATCCCGATCAAATGATGATAAGTCTAACGCAAATATCACAAAAGCAATTAAACGAACAACCCAAGAAAACTAAAGCATCCCAATCTCAATCCATTTAAGCCCATCAAGTAGGTAAAACATGTCCACCGTGGCCAGCAGGCTGAGGAGGCTCAGGAGACTGGTCAACATTTCCACCATGGCCAGCAGGCTCAAGAACATGTCCACCGTGGACAGCAGGCTCAGGAGGCTGATGAAGAGTTGGTGCGGCACGTCCTCTAGGACCTTGGGGCTCAGCAGATCCTCTAGGATCTTGGAGGCAATCAGGTCCTCTAGGACCTCTAGCCCCACCAGGTCCTCTAGGACCTCTAGGCCCATCAGGTCCTCTAGCCCCACCAGCTGCAGTAGGAATGTCTTGGTCAGTCACGATCTCATTCCAAACCTTGGACATAAACTCTTTAAATTTGGTCCATAGGGTATTCCAGTTGTGGAAACAGTAACATCCTTCAAAAAAAGAAAAACATAATTGTGTCAAAACATTGTCTAAAAAACAAAGTGTGTCAAAACATAAAGTATACAATAGTAATCATATAATAATGAAGAAAATAATCAAATGACCTAGGTGTACAGCAAAAAGGACTGCAACAGCGACCATGAAGTACTGATAACCAAGGCAGACTATTATTGGATGTATATATTCCTTGATGCGTCCGAGAAGCACGATGAAGACGGATGTGTTTACCATGAGGTAAAAGGCAATGGTAAACAGCTTGGATCAAGATGACTAAGCCTAATAAAGGCCGAAATGCCCAGGGACTAAACACTTTCCATATAAAAACCATAAATCCTGCCATGGCCGCTATGACCAGACACACAATAGTGCCTAATCCAACCACCTCCAAATTGGTTGGTTTAAGCAATGGTTTAGTAGCCCCAGATGGAGATGGTATGACACTCGTAAATACAAAAGTTATACAGGAAAAGAAAACAACTTCGCCATTAGAATAAGGTCGTTTGAAAAAAGGTTGGGAAGTTAAGAACAAAGATAGGTGAAAATTTTGATGCGGTTCATTGCCCTTAAATATATGCAGAGTTCATCCTTTTCTTGATTGCATTGCAGTGATAATCAAATGAAATCACCAAGCACTTATGAACGAAGGGAATAAATCTTTTGGGAAGAAAAACAAATTTACCTTCTTTTTGCTAATAATCAGACATCTTCTTCCGATGCTTCTTCTGATCTACTGCATCACACCAAAAGCGTCTCCGAAATTCTGAAAACGACGAGCAAGAGAAAGTTGAGCTGCATTTGGTAACACGGTTTTTTTGATTTCATGATCCGGTTAACGTTGATACTCTATTCGTATCTTGTGGTTTTGAATTCAATAATAGAATAAGATTTTGTGGTTTTAGTGTCGTCTACAAGAAAGAAGACAGAGGAAATTGGATTTCCTAAAACAAGCAAGCAAAAAAATAGATGAAGAAAGCAAGCTTCAAAATCATCTTGAAAGAGTAAAAGATTTTATTATAGAAATAGAAAGATAAGTTGGTTGTTTATAAAATTTGTTTTAAAAACTAAGGTGGTTTGTAAAATCATTTTAAAAACAGGGTTATTTATTCCATTTTGTCTCTTAAGAAAACACAGTTAGTGGGACTTAACATAAAATTTATATTAAAAAATTTAAATGTGGCCGACGTATTAAATGTAGCCAATTTCTCTCCTCCCAAAATCAAATTTTCATTTCTTACTAAAAAATTCACTCTCAAATTTTCCTTTAGTTTTCCGTGCGCATTGATGCCCAAAACGACGCGTTTTTTTTTTTTTTTTTTTTAATTAATACATTGCCCAAATCATTTTTAATAGTTTTGTTCTTCATATTATAATAACATTTCAAAGAAGGTCTAGTAACTGATATCCAGATACAAAGAGTAAAACTTTCCCTATAATCTATACATTAGCAGAAATACTAGACATTTACAACTAAGAAAACTATTAAATTAAGTTTGAAGTTTAAACTAACCCATATAAATATTGAATCATGTATGCATTCAAGTATGTAAAAAATTAAGAATCAATTACGTGTATCACTCAAGTATCATAATGATTTTGAGAGTGAATCGAAGTTTTCTAATTTACCCATCATGGCAGACCGAAAACTATAAAGAAAAAAATAATAATTTGAGAGTGAATTAAAAAATAAGAAATGAAAATTTGATTTTGGGGAAGAGAAATTGAAAAATGAGTCTTTTTAAGCTACATTTAATGCAATTTCTCGTAGCATTTATTTATTTCTTTTCCAAGTGTAGCACAGTGCTCAATGTTCAAATCAACAAGAGGTTAATATTTAATAACCCAAACCCTGTCCTTTCCAAGCAAAATTGTAATTTTCAAATGTAATTTTCAATGTTCGCCAGAATCAAGAAGACGTAATTTTGATTAGCAATTTATCTGACATTACGACACGAGAAACAGAACACTCATAATTTTCAATGTTCACGAGAACCAAGAAGACGTAATTTTGAATAGCAATTTTCCTGACATTACGACACGAGAAACAAAGCAATTCTTTTTAATAAAAATTAGTTGAGATTTGATTATTTTTTTCATGGTTCATCTTCCTTCTTTTTCAATTTTCTTTTTTTATCTCTCAATTATTTACATTGCATTACTTAATTTGATATTCATCTTTCGATTTGTTAATTTCTTTCTGTTTTTTAAGTTAACAAACAATCTTTTTATACGATCATTGTTATTATTTAACTTCAGCTTTAATCATAACTTTAATATATTAGAAAAATGGTACGTGCGTTGCATGTACAATACTTTTTAACATACAGCTTTTATTTAATCTAATTTGAAAATAAAATTTAATTTTAATTATATGTGTGTTTATAATGATAGTTGATTAATTATTATTTTTTGATATCTTGATTGTTCGGGTAACACCTCAACTAATGTTTATATAAAACATATTTTTTATATTTAACAATTATTCGAAACATTAGTATAAAATATTTTTTTGAAATTATTTAGTATACAATATTGAAATTATGTATGGTATAAAAAATAATATACATTTAAGTAATATAATATTAATAATGACCTTGTAATAATTTTGAAGTGCTAAAAAAATTGAAAATAAATAAATATTATTATTATTTGTTAAAGATAGAATAAATTTACATTTATATTCTTAAAATTATTACTTAATTTATTTTTAGTTTTTTCAATTATTTAGTTGAATCTTAGTGTAAGTTTTTTAAAGGTAAATTTTAGTATATAACTTGGCGAAAACGTAAATTAGCATTATGTAATTAGGTTTCAATTAGAGCGCATATATAAGCTCGAATTAAAACCCTAGTCGTTTTTATGACATTTACCTCTGTAATTCGCCTCCCTGTATAAAACTCATTCTCCCTCTCTGCCCGTGGACTAGCCAACACAACGTTGGTGAACCACGTAAATCCTTGTGTGATTTCTGCTTCTCTTCCTCTTTTACGATTTCTTTGTCTTCGTTATTGATTGTTGATTTCCGTTTTATAACAAGTTTTAATTTATTTCGTTTTTTTAAAAAAACAGAAACCTAAAAATAAAATACTCATTGAATGAAAAATTTAAGGTAAGAAAACAAATAATCAAACGGAAAATACAAGATGAGCCGAATGTTTAGGAGGTAAAATGCGAGGGATAACAGTATTTAGTTTGACATTCGAGATAAAGAAAAACATGGCTTTAAAGTAAATGATGATAAGTTTCTAACGCAAAACAAAAAAGCGATTAAACTAATAACCCAAGAAAAGTAATGCATCCCGATCAAATGATGATAAGTCTAACGCAAATATCACAAAAGCAATTAAACGAACAACCCAAGAAAACTAAAGCATCCCAATCTCAATCCATTTAAGCCCATCAAGTAGGTAAAACATGTCCACCGTGGCGAGCAGGCTGAGGAGGCTCGGAGACCGGTCAACATTTCCACCATGGCCAGCAGGCTCAAGAACATGTCCACCGTGGACAGCAGGCTCAGGAGGCTGATGAAGAGTTGGCGCGGCACGTCCTCTAGGACCTTGGGGCTCAGCAGATCCTCTAGGATCTTGGAGGCAATCAGGTCCTCTAGGACCTCTAGCCCCACCAGGTCCTCTAGGACCTCTAGGCCCATCAGGTCCTCTAGCCCCACCACCAGCAAGAGGGGAATGTCTTGGTCGACCACGATCTCATTCCAAACCTTGGACATAAACTCTTTAAATTTGGTCCATAGGGTATTCCAGTTGTGGAAACAGTAACATCCTTCAAAAAAAGAAAAACATAATTGTGTCAAAACATTGTCTAAAAAACAAAGTGTGTCAAAACATAAAGTATACAATAGTAATCATATAATAATGAAGAAAATAATCAAATGACCTAGGTGTACAGCAAAAAGGACTGCAACAGCGACCATGAAGTACTGATAACCAAGGCAGACTATTATTGGATGTATATATTCCTTGATGCGTCCGAGAAGCACGATGAAGACGGATGTGTTTACCATGAGGTAAAAGGCAATGGTAAACAGTTGGATCAGCATGACTAAGCCTAATAAAGGCCGAAATGCCCAGGGACTAAACACTTTCCATATAAAAACCATAAATCCTGCCATGGCCGCTATGACCAGACACACAATAGTGCCTAATCCAACCACCTCCAAATTGGTTGGTTTAAGCAATGGTTTAGTAGCCCCAGATGGAGATGGTATGACACTCGTAAATACAAAAGTTATACAGGAAAAGAAAACAACTTCGCCATTAGAATAAGGTCGTTTGAAAAAAGGCTGGGAAGTTAAGAACAAAGATAGGTGAAAATTTTGATGCGGTTCATTGCCCTTAAATATATGCAGAGTTCATCCTTTTCTTGATTGCATTGCAGTGATAATCAAATGAAATCACCAAGCACTTATGAACGAAGGGAATAAATCTTTTGGGAAGAAAAACAAATTTACCTTCTTTTTGCTAATAATCAGACATCTTCTTCCGATGCTTCTTCTGATCTACTGCATCACACCAAAAGCGTCTCCGAAATTCTGAAAACGACGAGCAAGAGAAAGTTGAGCTGCATTTGGTAACACGGTTTTTTTGATTTCATGATCCGGTTAACGTTGATACTCTATTCGTATCTTGTGGTTTTGAATTCAATAATAGAATAAGATTTTGTGGTTTTAGTGTCGTCTACAAGAAAGAAGACAGAGGAAATTGGATTTCCTAAAACAAGCAAGCAAAAAAATAGATGAAGAAAGCAAGCTTCAAAATCATCTTGAAAGAGTAAAAGATTTTATTATAGAAATAGAAAGATAAGTTGGTTGTTTATAAAATTTGTTTTAAAAACTAAGGTGGTTTGTAAAATCATTTTAAAAACAGGGTTATTTATTCCATTTTGTCTCTTAAGAAAACACAGTTAGTGGGACTTAGCATAAAATTTATATTAAAAAATTTAAATGTGGCCGACGTATTAAATGTAGCCAATTTCTCTCCTCCCAAAATCAAATTTTCATTTCTTACTAAAAAATTCACTCTCAAATTTTCCTTTAGTTTTCCGTCTGCCATTGATGCCCAAAACGACGGTTTTTTTTTTTTTTTTTTTTTTTTTTTAATTAATACATTGCCCAAATCATTTTTAATAGTTTTGTTCTTCATATTATAATAACATTTCAAAGAAGGTCTAGTAACTGATATCCAGATACAAAGAGTAAAACTTTCCCTATAATCTATACATTAGCAGAAATACTAGACATTTACAACTAAGAAAACTATTAAATTAAGTTTGAAGTTTAAACTAACCCATATAAATATTGAATCATGTATGCATTCAAGTATGTAAAAAATTAAGAATCAATTACGTGTATCACTCAAGTATCATAATGATTTTGAGAGTGAATCGAAGTTTTCTAATTTACCCATCATGGCAGACCGAAAACTATAAAGAAAAAAATAATAATTTGAGAGTGAATTAAAAAATAAGAAATGAAAATTTGATTTTGGGGAAGAGAAATTGAAAAATGAGTCTTTTTAAGCTACATTTAATGCAATTTCTCGTAGCATTTATTTATTTCTTTTCCAAGTGTAGCACAGTGCTCAATGTTCAAATCAACAAGAGGTTAATATTTAATAACCCAAACCCTGTCCTTTCCAAGCAGCCGTAATTTTCAGTCGTAATTTTCAATGTTCGCCAGAATCAAGAAGACGTAATTTTGATTAGCAATTTATCTGACATTACGACACGAGAAACAGAACACTCATAATTTTCAATGTTCACGAGAACCAAGAAGACGTAATTTTGAATAGCAATTTTCCTGACATTACGACACGAGAAACAAAGCAATTCTTTTAATAAAAATTAGTTGAGATTTGATTATTTTTTCATGGTTCATCTTCCTTCTTTTTCAATTTTCTTTTTTTATCTCTCAATTATTTACATTGCATTACTTAATTTGATATTCATCTTTCGATTTGTTAATTTCTTTCTGTTTTTTAAGTTAACAAACAATCTTTTTATACGATCATTGTTATTATTTAACTTCAGCTTTAATCATAACTTTAATATATTAGAAAAATGGTACGTGCGTTGCATGTACAATACTTTTTAACATACAGCTTTTATTTAATCTAATTTGAAAATAAAATTTAATTTTAATTATATGTGTGTTTATAATGATAGTTGATTAATTATTATTTTTTGATATCTTGATTGTTCGGGTAACACCTCAACTAATGTTTATATAAAACATATTTTTTATATTTAACAATTATTCGAAACATTAGTATAAAATATTTTTTTGAAATTATTTAGTATACAATATTGAAATTATGTATGGTATAAAAAATAATATACATTTAAGTAATATAATATTAATAATGACCTTGTAATAATTTTGAAGTGCTAAAAAAATTGAAAATAAATAAATATTATTATTATTTGTTAAAGATAGAATAAATTTACATTTATATTCTTAAAATTATTACTTAATTTATTTTTAGTTTTTTCAATTATTTAGTTGAATCTTAGTGTAAGTTTTTTAAAGGTAAATTTTAGTATATAACTTGGCGAAAACGTAAATTAGCATTATGTAATTAGGTTTCAATTAGAGCGCATATATAAGCTCGAATTAAAACCCTAGTCGTTTTTATGACATTTACCTCTGTAATTCGCCTCCCTGTATAAATCTCATTCTCCCTCTCTGCCCGTGGACTAGCCAACACAACGTTGGTGAACCACGTAAATCCTTGTGTGATTTCTGCTTCTCTTCCTCTTTTACGATTTCTTTGTCTTCGTTATTGATTGTTGATTTCCGTTTTATAACAAGTTTTAATTTATTTCGTTTTTTTTAAAAAACAGAAACCTAAAAATAAAATACTCATTGAATGAAAAATTTAAGGTAAGAAAACAAATAATCAAACGGAAAATACAAGATGAGCCGAATGTTTAGGAGGTAAAATGCGAGGGATAACAGTATTTAGTTTGACATTCGAGATAAAGAAAAACATGGCTTTAAAGTAAATGATGATAAGTTTCTAACGCAAACACAAAAGCAGTTAAACTAATAACCCAAGAAAAGTAATGCATCCCGATCAAATGATGATAAGTCTAACGCAAATATCACAAAAGCAATTAAACGAACAACCCAAGAAAACTAAAGCATCCCAATCTCAATCCATTTAAGCCCATCAAGCAGGTAAAACATGTCCACCGTGGCCAGCAGGCTGAGGAGGCTCAGGAGACTGGTCAACATTTCCACCATGGCCAGCAGGCTCAAGAACATGTCCACCGTGGGACAAAGAGCTCGGGAGGCGATGAAGAGTTGGCGCGCACACGTCCTCTAGGACCTTGGGGCTCAAAGATCCTCTAGGATCTTGGAGGCAATCAGTCCCTCTAGGACCTCTAGCCCCACCAGTCCTCTAGGACCTCTAGGCCCATCAGTCCTCTAGCCCCACCAGCTGCAGTAGGAATGTCTTGGTCAGTCACGATCTCATTCCAAACCTTGGACATAAACTCTTTAAATTTGGTCCATAGGGTATTCCAGTTGTGGAAACAGTAACATCCTTCAAAAAAAGAAAAACATAATTGTGTCAAAACATTGTCTAAAAAACAAAGTGTGTCAAAACATAAAGTATACAATAGTAATCATATAATAATGAAGAAAATAATCAAATGACCTAGGTGTACAAAGAAAAAGAAGCAACAACAATGACCATGAAGTACTGATAACCAAGGCAGACTATTATTGGATGTATATATTCCTTGATGCGTCCGAGAAGCACGATGAAGACGGATGTGTTTACCATGAGGTAAAAGGCAATGGTAAACAGTTGGATCAGCATGACTAAGCCTAATAAAGGCCGAAATGCCCAGGGACTAAACACTTTCCATATAAAAACCATAAATCCACGCCATGGCCGCTATGACCAGACACACACAATAGTGCCTAATCCAACCACCTCCAAATTGGTTGGTTTAAGCAATGGTTTAGTAGCCCGCATGGAGATGGTATGACACTCGTAAATACAAAAGTTATACAGAAAAGAAAACAACTTCGCCATTAGAATAAGGTCGTTTGAAAAAAGGTCAAAGTTAAGAACAAAGATAGGTGAAAATTTTGATGCGGTTCATTGCCCTTAAATATATGCAGAGTTCATCCTTTTCTTGATTGCATTGCAGTGATAATCAAATGAAATCACCAAGCACTTATGAACGAAGGGAATAAATCTTTTGGGAAGAAAAACAAATTTACCTTCTTTTTGCTAATAATCAGACATCTTCTTCCGATGCTTCTTCTGATCTACTGCATCACACCAAAAGCGTCTCCGAAATTCTGAAAACGACGAGCAAGAGAAAGTTGAGCTGCATTTGGTAACACGGTTTTTTGATTTCATGATCCGGTTAACGTTGATACTCTATTCGTATCTTGTGGTTTTGAATTCAATAATAGAATAAGATTTTGTGGTTTTAGTGTCGTCTACAAGAAAGAAGACAGAGGAAATTGGATTTCCTAAAACAAGCAAGCAAAAAAATAGATGAAGAAAGCAAGCTTCAAAATCATCTTGAAAGAGTAAAAGATTTTATTATAGAAATAGAAAGATAAGTTGGTTGTTTATAAAATTTGTTTAAAAAATAAGGTGGTTTGTAAAATCATTTTAAAAACAGGGTTATTTATTCCATTTTGTCTCTTAAGAAAACACAGTTAGTGGGACTTAGCATAAAATTTATATTAAAAAATTTAAATGTGGCCGACGTATTAAATGTAGCCAATTTCTCTCCTCCCAAAATCAAATTTTCATTTCTTACTAAAAAATTCACTCTCAAATTTTCCTTTAGTTTTCCGTCTGCCATTGATGCCCAAACGCAGGTTTTTTTTTTTTTTTTTTTAATACATTGCCCAAATCATTTTTAATAGTTTTGTTCTTCATATTATAATAACATTTCAAAGAAGGTCTAGTAACTGATATCCAGATAAAAAGAGTAAAACTTTCCCTATAATCTATACATTAGCAGAAATACTAGACATTTACAACTAAGAAAACTATTAAATTAAGTTTGAAGTTTAAACTAACCCATATAAATAATGAATCATGTATGCATTCAAGTATGTAAAAAATTAAGAATCAATTACGTGTATCACTCAAGTATCATAATGATTTTGAGAGTGAATCGAAGTTTTCTAATTTACCCATCATGGCAGACCGAAAACTATAAAGAAAAAAATAATAATTTGAGAGTGAATTAAAAAATAAGAAATGAAAATTTGATTTTGGGGAAGAGAAATTGAAAAATGAGTCTTTTTAAGCTACATTTAATGCAATTTCTCGTAGCATTTATTTATTTCTTTTCCAAGTGTAGCACAGTGCTCAATGTTCAAATCAACAAGAGGTTAATATTTAATAACCCAAACCCTGTCCTTTCCAAGCAGCCGTAATTTTCAGTCGTAATTTTCAATGTTCGCCAGAATCAAGAAGACGTAATTTTGATTAGCAATTTATCTGACATTACGACACGAGAAACAGAACACTCATAATTTTCAATGTTCACGAGAACCAAGAAGACGTAATTTTGATTATCAATTTTCCTGACATTATGACACGAGAAACAAAGCACTTCTTTTTAATAAAAATTAGTTGAGATTTGATTATTTTTTTCATGGTTCATCTTCCTTCTTTTTCAATTTTCTTTTTTTATCTCTCAATTATTTACATTGCATTACTTAATTTGATATTCATCTTTCGATTTGTTAATTTCTTTCTGTTTTTTAAGTTAACAAACAATCTTTTTATACGATCATTGTTATTATTTAACTTCAGCTTTAATCATAACTTTAATATATTAGAAAAATGGTACGTGCGTTGCATGTACAATACTTTTTAACATACAGCTTTTATTTAATCTAATTTGAAAATAAAATTTAATTTTAATTATATGTGTGTTTATAATGATAGTTGATTAATTATTATTTTTTGATATCTTGATTGTTCGGGTAACACCTCAACTAATGTTTATATAAAACATATTTTTTATATTTAACAATTATTCGAAACATTAGTATAAAATATTTTTTTGAAATTATTTAGTATACAATATTGAAATTATGTATGGTATAAAAAATAATATACATTTAAGTAATATAATATTAATAATGACCTTGTAATAATTTTGAAGTGCTAAAAAATTGAAAATAAATAAATATTATTATTATTTGTTAAAGATAGAATAAATTTACATTTATATTCTTAAAATTATTACTTAATTTATTTTTAGTTTTTTCAATTATTTAGTTGAATCTTAGTGTAAGTTTTTTAAAGGTAAATTTTAGTATATGACTTGGCGAAAACGTAAATTAGCATTATGTAATTAGGTTTCAATTAGAGCGCATATATAAGCTCGAATTAAAACCCTAGTCGTTTTTATGACATTTACCTCTGTAATTCGCCTCCCTGTATAAAACTCATTCTCCCTCTCTGCCCGTGGACTAGCCAACACAACGTTGGTGAACCACGTAAATCCTTGTGTGATTTCTGCTTCTCTTCCGCTTTTACGATTTCTTTGTCTTCGTTATTGATTGTTGATTTCCGTTTTATAACAAGTTTTAATTTATTTCGTTTTTTTTAAAAAACAGAAACCTAAAAATAAAATACTCATTGAATGAAAAATTTAAGGTAAGAAAACAAATAATCAAACGGAAAATACAAGATGAGCCGAATGTTTAGGAGGTAAAATGCGAGGGATAGCAGTATTTAGTTTGACATTCGAGATAAAGAAAAACATGGCTTTAAAGTAAATGATGATAAGTTTCTAACGCAAACACAAAAGCAGTTAAACTAATAACCCAAGAAAAGTAATGCATCCCGATCAAATGATGATAAGTCTAACGCAAATATCACAAAAGCAATTAAACGAACAACCCAAGAAAACTAAAGCATCCCAATCTCAATCCATTTAAGCCCATCAAGCAGGTAAAACATGTCCACCGTGGCCAGCAGGCTGAGGAGGCTCAGGAGACTGGTCAACATTTCCACCATGGCCAGCAGGCTCAAGAACATGTCCACCGTGGACAGCAGGCTCAGGAGGCTGATGAAGAGTTGGCGCGGCACGTCCTCTAGGACCTTGGGGCTCAGCAGATCCTCTAGGATCTTGGAGGCAATCAGGTCCTCTAGGACCTCTAGCCCCACCAGGTCCTCTAGGACCTCTAGGCCCATCAGGTCCTCTAGCCCCACCAGCTGCAGTAGGAATGTCTTGGTCAGTCACGATCTCATTCCAAACCTTGGACATAAACTCTTTAAATTTGGTCCATAGGGTATTCCAGTTGTGGAAACAGTAACATCCTTCAAAAAAAGAAAAACATAATTGTGTCAAAACATTGTCTAAAAAACAAAGTGTGTCAAAACATAAAGTATACAATAGTAATCATATAATAATGAAGAAAATAATCAAATGACCTAGGTGTACAGCAAAAAAGACTGCAACAGCGACCATGAAGTACTGATAACCAAGGCAGACTATTATTGGATGTATATATTCCTTGATGCGTCCGAGAAGCACGATGAAGACGGATGTGTTTACCATGAGGTAAAAGGCAATGGTAAACAGTTGGATCAACATGACTAAGCCTAATAAAGGCCGAAATGCCCAGGGACTAAACACTTTCCATATAAAAACCATAAATCCTGCCATGGCCGCTATGACCAGACACACAATAGTGCCTAATCCAACCACCTCCAAATTGGTTGGTTTAAGCAATGGTTTAGTAGCCCCAGATGGAGATGGTATGACACTCAGAATACAAAAGTTATACAGAAAAGAAAACAACTTCGCCATTAGAATAAGGTCGTTTGAAAAAGGTCAAAGTTAAGAACAAAGATAGGTGAAAATTTTGATGCGGTTCATTGCCCTTAAATATATGCAGAGTTCATCCTTTTCTTGATTGCATTGCGAGGATAATCAAATGAAATCACCAAGCACTTATGAACGAAGGAATAAATCTTTTGGGAAGAAAAACAAATTTACCTTCTTTTGCTAATAATCGACATCTTCTTCCGATGCTTCTTCCGATCTCATCGCATCACACCAAAAGCGTCTCCAAATTCAAAACGACGAGCAAGAGAAAGTTGAGTCGCATTTGGTAACACGGTTTTTTTTGATTTCATGATCCGGTTAACGTTGATACTTTATTCGTATCTTGTGGTTTTGAATTCAATAATAGAATAAGATTTTGTGGTTTTAGTGTCGTCTACAAGAAAGAAGAGAGAGGAAATTGGATTTCCTAAAACAAGCAAGCAAAAAAATAGATGAAGAAAGCAAGCTTCAAAATCATCTTGAAAGAGTAAAAGATTTTATTATAGAAATAGAAAGATAAGTTGGTTGTTTATAAAATTTGTTTAAAAACTAAGGTGGTTTGTAAAATCATTTTAAAAACAGGGTTATTTATTCCATTTTGTCTCTTAAGAAAACACAGTTAGTGGGACTTAGCATAAAATTTATATTAAAAAATTTAAATGTGGCCGACGTATTAAATGTAGCCAATTTCTCTCCTCCCAAAATCAAATTTTCATTTCTTACTAAAAAATTCACTCTCAAATTTTCCTTTAGTTTTCCGTCTGCCATTGATGCCCAAAACGACGGTTTTTTTTTTTTTTTTTTTTTTTTTAATTAATACATTGCCCAAATCATTTTTAATAGTTTTGTTCTTCATATTATAATAACATTTCAAAGAAGGTCTAGTAACTGATATCCAGATACAAAGAGTAAAACTTTCCCTATAATCTATACATTAGCAGAAATACTAGACATTTACAACTAAGAAAACTATTAAATTAAGTTTGAAGTTTAAACTAACCCATATAAATAATGAATCATGTATGCATTCAAGTATGTAAAAAATTAAGAATCAATTACGTGTATCACTCAAGTATCATAATGATTTTGAGAGTGAATCAAGTTTTCTAATTTACCCATCATGGCAGACCGAAAACTATAAAGAAAAAAATAATAATTTGAGAGTGAATTAAAAAATAAGAAATGAAAATTTGATTTTGGGGAAGAGAAATTGAAAAATGAGTCTTTTTAAGCTACATTTAATGCAATTTCTCGTAGCATTTATTTATTTCTTTTCCAAGTGTAGCACAGTGCTCAATGTTCAAATCAACAAGAGGTTAATATTTAATAACCCAAACCCTGTCCTTTCCAAGCAGCCGTAATTTTCAGTCGTAATTTTCAATGTTCGCCAGAATCAAGAAGACGTAATTTTGATTAGCAATTTATCTGACATTACGACACGAGAAACAGAACACTCATAATTTTCAATGTTCACGAGAACCAAGAAGACGTAATTTTGATTAGCAATTTTCCTGACATTACGACACGAGAAACAAAGCACTTCTTTTTAATAAAAATTAGTTGAGATTTGATTATTTTTTTCATGGTTCATCTTCCTTCTTTTTCAATTTTCTTTTTTTATCTCTCAATTATTTACATTGCATTACTTAATTTGATATTCATGTTTCGATTTGTTAATTTCTTTCTGTTTTTTAAGTTAACAAACAATCTTTTTATACGATCATTGTGATACGATCCCGGCATCATTAAAAGTATACTCGAGGCGAAGCAAGAAGTGAAGAATGCTCTAATTACTATTTTAATATATTTTATTATGCACATTTAGTTTGTAATGGGCCTATGGGCCTAAATAGAGTTATTTAGGAAATTAGGTTAAATCCTAGGAAGGCTATAAATAGGCGGACTAGGTTACTCTTTTGATTATCGAATTATCATTGTTGTATTGCGGCTCTTTGAGAGATTCTCTCGAGAGGTTTATCTTATTTTAATAGAAAGGTGTGGTAGATTCTATCATTTTGGTATCAGAGCCATTTACCGATCCGGGAATGGTAACTACCAAGATGGAGACTAGGGTTCAAGAGTGCGAATCGAGTGGTGCCGAGATGGTGAAGAAGCAACAAGAATTCGAGGTTCAGCTGGCAGCGATGAATAGTGAGATAGGTCAAATTAACCTAAATTTACAAAAGTTGTTAGAACGAACACCGGAACGGCCAGGGACCGAGGCAAGCGGTGCGGACAAAGGGAAGGGGGTGGACTCGGCGGCTGAGGCGGGCTCGGCGGTAGAGGGTCGCGCGCGCGGCAGCTGGCCGGCGCGGAAGGCGCCACAGAGTGCCGAGGAGAGACGAGACCGAGGCGCTGGTGCGCGAGCGTGGAGGCGAAGCGCTGGGCGACGGGCGGACGGAACGGGGCGCGAACAGAGGGTGCCGCCAGTCGGGAGGGCGAAGCGCGCGGCTGGAGTACGAAGCGAGACGGCGCGCGTCGTCGCGCGGTTGGGCGCGCGGCGCGCGGCGCGGGGTTGTCGTCGCGGCGCGGCGCGCGCGCGCGCGCGCGCGAGCGGCAAGTTGTCGCCGCGGGCGCAGGGGCGCGGTCGTGGGGCGCGCGTGGCCGGGCGTGGTTGGGACTGGCAACATGGAAGCGCCGGGCCGGCTCGGGCCGGCTCGTGTGGTGTCGGGGCGAGCGGGGTCGGGCGGCGTCTTGGTCGGTGCGCGGCGCGACGCGCAGACCAGTGTGTCGGGGCACGGGGCGATCCACGGGGACCGGGTCGGGCCGGGATGTTCGGTCGGGTCGGTTTGGACCATTTGAGCGGGGCCGGAGAGAGATACCCGAGTTCGGTGATGGGAGTAACGGTCGGGTCCACGAGTCACCGGAGGAGAGAGGGTGCGCATGGGTTATGACGAGACCGATAGCGCCACGCACGGTTGAAACGAACGGGGTGGGATGGCGTGTCGAGAAGGAGACCGGAAGACTGGAGAGAGGGGAGGACCGATACGAACAGGGGAGGACCGAACATAGGAGAGCGAGCAGTCCAGTGATTGACAGAGGTTACTGGCTTCGAGATGCCGCTTTTAAGGGTCTTACCGATGAGGATCCTAAGGTTGGTTGTGTCGAGTGGAACGGTATTTTTGGGTTAACCGATTAGTCGGGCAGAACGAGTGGGCGCCGCGGCTTTGTGTATGGAGGGCGCGAGGCCCGGAATGGTTGCAAAGATGCGAGGAAGATCGATCACCGATCGGTTCTTGGGAAGAATTTCGTGAGCTCTCACACACCGATTCCAACCCAAAGATACATGACAACAGTGCACGCTAAGGTGATGAGTTTGCAACAAGAGAGGTCATCGTTAAAGAATATCGACGATCGCTTGAGAAATATGCTAAGGGAATGCGCGATATTAGTGCCAAGTCGTTAGAAGGAAATGGGAGAGCGGGTTAAAAGAAGAAATACGAGTGAAATGAGAAAATTACGACCCGTGGGAATTCAAGATAAAAAGTTTATGGCACAAGTAATTGAGGATGATCGGCTTTCCGAGCACTAGGAAAAGGGGTGAGCCCGGACTAGTGAAATGAACGAGTGGGGATCGGATTTGTTAGCACGAAGGAACGGGTGTTGCAACTATGCGAACGACTACATTCTCAACGTCTAAACCGATTACAAACAATTTATTACGACCACTACGCCGTATAAGCGTTTGTGACATGATGAAATCCGTGTCGTGAAGGATAAGGGGTTGTGTTTTTCGTTGCGATGAGAGATTTGTGCCCTGACACCGATGCAAAAGAAAGAACTTCAATCTTTGGAGATATTGGTAGTCGCGCGACACCTATGACCACGCAGGAGTCGTCAAAAAATGATGAGGCTTTGGAGGATGAAACTCTTGTGGATACGAGCGATACAAGGGATTTAGCGGCGTTGTCCTTAAACTCATTGGCTGGCTGAGTTCGCCCAAGACTTTGAAAGTCACCGGATTTATTCAGGGGTTAGAAGTGGTGGTTTTGATAGATTGTGGGGCCACCCATAACTTTATTTCCGACGTCATTGTGGAGAAGTTAAAGTTACCGATAGAGCCTCAAATGATTATGGCATCATGTTGGGAACCGCGAATCATGTGCGACGGCGGGAATCAGTAAAAATGTGGTGCTACACCGGGTGAATTGAAAGTGGTACATGAATTCCTACCTTTACCTTTAGGTAGTGCGGATGTGATTTTGGGAGTGGCATGGCTAGAAACATTGGGAAGGATAGAATTCAATTTCGGTTCCACGAAGATGCGGTTTGTGTTGGGGTCCCGGCAGCGACTGCAAGGGGACCCCGGTTGGTCAAAGCTCAAGTATCCTTGAAATCCATGATGAAATCCTTACGTCCCGAAGACCAAGGATTACCGGTCGAGTTGAACATGTGTGCGATGACAACACGAGATTGTGAACCAACCAAGACGCTTCCGGAGTTATCGCGAAATACCGAGAGCTTCACTCTTTAATTAAATCATTTTCATCGGTTTTTCAATCTTTGGCGATTTACCTCCCGAAAGAAACTGTGATCATGCGATTGAACTCGATTGCGGGGGACGAACTCGGTGAATGTTCTACTACATATCGGTACCTACAATATCGTAAAAACGAGATAGAAAAACTAGTACGGAAATGTTGTTAGCGGGGTAATTCGCCTCTAGCACGAGTTCTTTCTCTAGCCCCGTGTTGTTAGTGAAAAAGAAGGATGGAAGTTGGCGTTTCGTATCGATTACATCGCATTAAATCGAACTACAATCGGGATAAATACCCGATACTACCGTGGATGAGTTCTTTGGATGAGCTTCATGGTGCGTCGGTTTTCTCGAAAATTGATCTTAAGGCTGGATACCACCAAATTCGTGTCAAACCGACCGACGTATACAAGACAGCTTTTCGAACGCATGAAGGACATTACGAGTTTGTAGTCATGCCCTTTGGGTTGCGGAACGCTCGCTACGCCTCGATCCGTGATGAATGAGATTTTGCGGTCGTATCTGCGTAAGTTCGTGCTGGTATTTTTTGATGATATTTTGATTTACAGCATGACTATTCAGGAACACAGGGAGCACCTGGCTTGTGTTTTTGAGGTGCTGCAGGCACATGCTTTCGTCGCGAATGCGAAGAAGTGCCAATTTGGGTTGCAACGTATTGAGTACTTAGGGCATTTTATATCTGTGGAAGGCGTCTCTGCCGACCCGGCTAAGATCACAGCGATGATAGAGTGGCCTAGCCCTCGTAATATTCGGGACCTCCGAGGATTCCTAGGGTTAACTGGTTACTATCGACGTTTTGTGGCTAACTACGGTTCCATGGCTTTTCCGTTGACCCAGCTATTAAAGAAAGGGAAGTTTGAATGGGGACCGGCTGCCGAAGACAGCTTTCAGCGACTGAAACATGCTATGAGTAGTGTTCCGGTCCTGCGATTGCCAGATTTTGACCAAATATTTGTGGTCGAAACCGATGCTTCAGGCATCGGGGTGGGAGCGCTTCATGCGATGCAGTGGTCACCGATAGCGTATTTTAGCGGGCATTGCCAATTACTCATCGGGTGAAACCGGTGTATGAACGTGAGTTAATGGCAATCGTTTTTACGCGGTCAATACCGGCGGGCCCTATCTGTTAGGGCATCATTTTGTTGTTCGTCTTGACCGAAGAGAGTCCAAATTTCTTCTTGAGCAGCGTGTAGTGGATGGTGACTATCGGCGATGGATCGCGAAATTAATGGGTTATGATTTCAAGATCGAATATAAGAAGGGCCTTGAAAATAGAGTGCGCAGATGCCTTGTCACGAATGCCCGAGAAATGCGAGCTTGGCATGCTGAGTGTGGTGGCGGGTATTAACACCGCCGTCTTTACGCAACAGGTTAAAGAGGATGATAAGCTGATGGCAATTTATAAGTCAGTGACCGATGGTACGGGGGGCCCCCCGGGATACTCAGTCGTTGGTGATGTGTTGCTTTATCAGGGTCGGCTTGTTTTGCCTCCGACATCCCCAACGATTCCTCTACTTTTGCTTGAATTCCACCGTGGTGCTATTGGGGACATTTCGAGTCCTTAAAACTTATCGCTTACTTGCTAAGGAGGTGTTTTGGCGGGAATGAAGGCTCGTGTGCGTTCCTTTGTGGCCGAATGCTCTATCTGTGTTCAAGCTAAACATCTATCCTTATCTCCTGCGCGGGTTGCTACAGCCTTTGCCGATCCTCGCATTGCCGGGAAGATATTTCGATGGACTTTGTGGAAGGTTTACCGCGATCCGAGGGTTATGACACTATCTATACCGTGGTGGTTGACCGTTTGTCCAAATATTCTCATTTCATACCTCTTCGACATCCGTTTTCTTCCTTGTCCGTGTCAAAGGTGTTTATCAAGGAAATTGTTCGGTTGCACGGAATTCCAAAAAGTATTATATCTGACCGCGATAAGGTCTTTACGAGTTTGCTTTGGGAAGAGATGTTCAAGGCTACGGGGACTAAACTGTGTCGAAGCACCACTTACCATCCACAGACTGATGGGCAAACTGAGGTGGTGAATCGTTGTCTGGAATCTTATTTGAGGTGTTTCGTAATGCATCATCCTAAGGCGTGGTACCAATGGTTGTCTTGGGCGGAGTACAGCTTTAACACTTCTTTCCACTCATCCACGGGTATGACACCCTTCGAGATCGTTTATGGCAGACCCCCTCCTACCCTGTTGGGTTATGATCACGGAGTTAGCCCAGTGGCTTCTGTAGATTCATTAATGAAGGATCGCGATCGGATCTTGACCACATTAAAGGCTAGCTTGTTGCGAGCGCAACAATCTATGGCGGATCGCGCAAACGCAAAACGCTCTGATGTGCGCTTTAATATTGATGATTTGGTGTATATCAAGCTTCGACCATACCGCCAATCTTCTTTGGCTAAATTTCAACACCCGAAGCTGGCGCCGAGGTTTATTGGGCCCTACCGTGTGCTGGCTCGAGTAGGTCCTGTTGCTTATCGTTTGGAACTTCCGCCGGCAGTTAAGATTCACCCGGTTTTTCACGTGTCGGTTTCTGCGTAAAGCGGAGACTCGTCGGTTCTTGTCATGTCTACACCGTCCCTTGGTGGGAGATGATCTGTGTGTATGGTGGTTCGCCCTAAAGGCCGTGTTGGGCGTCCAAGAGAATTTCCACGCGGCGGGATCGCGTCAAGTTTTGGTCCAATGGGACGGCTACGCACCAGAGGATGCGACTTGGGAGTCCGCAGCTGATTTGAAATTGCAATTTCCGGACTTTCACCTTGAGGACAAGGTGGCTCTGTGGGGGGGAAGTATTGATACGATCCCGGCATCATTAAAAGTATACTCGAGGCGAAGCAAGAAGTGAAGAATGCTCTAATTACTATTTTAATATATTTTATTATGCACATTTAGTTTGTAATGGGCCTATGGGCCTAAATAGAGTTATTTAGGAAATTAGGTTAAATCCTAGGAAGGCTATAAATAGGCGGACTAGGTTACTCTTTTGATTATCGAATTATCATTGTTGTATTGCGGCTCTTTGAGAGATTCTCTCGAGAGGTTTATCTTATTTTAATAGAAAGGTGTGGTAGATTCTATCACATTGTTATTATTTAACTTCAGCTTTAATCATAACTTTAATATATTAGAAAAATGGTACGTGCGTTGCATGTACAATACTTTTTAACATACAGCTTTTATTTCATCTAATTTGAAAATAAAATTTAATTTTAATTATATGTGTGTTTATAATGATAGTTGATTAATTATTATTTTTTGATATCTTGATTGTTCGGGTAACACCTCAACTAATGTTTATATAAAACATATTTTTTATATTTAACAATTATTCGAAACATTAGTATAAAATATTTTTTTGAAATTATTTAGTATACAATATTGAAATTATGTACGGTATAAAAAATAATATACATTTAAGTAATATAATATTAATAATGACCTTGTAATAATTTTGAAGTGCTAAAAAAATTGAAAATAAATAAATATTATTATTATTTGTTAAAGATAGAATAAATTTACATTTATATTCTTAAAATTATTACTTAATTTATTTTTAGTTTTTTCAATTATTTAGTTGAATCTTAGTGTAAGTTTTTTAAAGGTAAATTTTAGTACATAACTTGTTGATAATACCATTTAATTTATTTTTTTTAGATTAATAATAATTGAGTATTTTTATTTGGTTATCAAATTTAGAATTATTAATATGTTAGAATCTGATTACCATTCCCTTAAATGCATTTTATTTAATATTTCTTTTGTTGTTGAGTGAATAATAAATTTTATTGAATTTTTTAGATAACTCTTTTATTAAATGATTGAGGAAGTTAAAAACACTTGAAGCTTATAATAAAGAACAGTAAAATAAAATAAAATATGTAGATAAAAATGTAATTTGCCAAACAAAGCCTTGCTACACAACTTTATAAAAGCAAAGTCGACCGTCATAAATCAAATTTCTAATATTGATTCAACACATGCATTACATTCAATTTGAATGCAATATCACAACAATTTTAGAGGATTTGAATAATCAGAACATTTGAGAGCAATAAAAAAATGCAAAGAATAAAAATATGGAGAAGTACTGATTAATAAAAACTTATTTTATAGTAGGAGATAGAGAGTTAATTATAAAAACCTTTTAAATTCTAAAATTTATAAAATTGATTATGAAGCATAAGTATAATTTTTTTTTATAATTATAATTATAAAATAAATTTTCTAATATTTAAAAAACAATTTTATCTTTAACATAAATTAATTTTAATAATAGCATTTAAATATACAGTTTTAGAATTAATGATTAAATATTAATCAGTTTTATAATATTAATGAACTGAGTTTTATCTTTAACATTTTTTTTAGATTAACATTTATTTATTAATATCATTAAAACGAAGTTGAAAACTGTTGTTAATATAGACGTGGATATGATTTATAATTATATGGTAAATGCGAGCAATGTGAATGGAGAAATGTGAACATATATATTTGGAATTTTCAAACAAAATTCCAAATAACATCAGTATTGGAAGTTTACCTTTTATTTTCTTTTTTCTCAATAATGCTATTATTATTGTTTTTTTTTAATTTTTTTATTTTAATCTTCTAATTTTTGCAATTTTTTTCCAAAGATCGTTGCAAAAATATAAAATAAAAAGCAAGTAATTTTTACTTTTAATTATAAATATATTATTGTGCAAAAAAATTAAATAATAATTGAGTACTTTTTACTTTTAATTAAAAATGTGTAATTATTGACCTAAAAAATCAATGTATGATATTTGGTAAAATGTTTGATAACATATTAATAAATAAAAAATAACCATCAAATAATGAAATTTGATTCCATCTTATTGAAATTTGAAGAAAAAAAATAAACTAAGACATATAGACATCCTTCACTTTATTATAATGTCATACATTTTTTATTTAACCAATCACAACTTATGCTAGTCAACTTTTTCTTCTCCTTCATCCTTATATGTATTTTATGGAATTGAGAAGCAAAGAATAATAAAAAAACCACTAAAAATAATTGAATAAATATAAATGTCATCACCACCTATTGAATAGTTGTAAGATTGAAGATAAATTCATCATTATATTAAAAATGTAAGAAATTTCGAGGATTCAAGTTTCAAAAGCAAGAATCTTATACCTTCATTTTTTCGACCTCAAGTTGTAAGAGATCCGATGACAATTTATCATTGTGATCTTAATCATCTTATTATCATATGTCTTCAAAAAAAAAAATCGGCATTTTCAACAAATGTTAAGATGAATGTTAGATTAATTCATAGTTATGTTAAAAGGTAAGAAACTTCAAAGATTCAAATTTTAAAAGCAAGAATCTCATACCTTCATTGTCTTCGACCTCAAATTGTAAGAGATCTGATGATGACATATCATCTCAATCTTGATTGTCTTCTTATCTTACTTAAAAAAAAATAAAAAATCGACATTGCAACAAATATTAAGATGAATATTAGATTAAGTAATGGAATATAAATAATTTAGAGATCCAAAAAAAGTTTCATATAAAAAAAAAATGGAGATGAAGTATTAAAAGAAAAAAAAAATCTCAACTAATTCTTGGAGAAGACATGTCCTTCTATAGTTGTGTAGTGTATTTATAGTTGTGTTAGTATATGGATGTTACAAAACTTTTAAGATTCAAAGTCATAATACAACACTATAAATATAATTAAATGATAATAATTATAGATATAAATGCAAAGTAAAAATGTGGATGAGTGGAGAGTAAAATTTAATAAATTTAAAAAAAAATGTTATGAAAAAAGAAAATTAAATTGCATTTTGGTGGTTACAAAACAATAAATAAAAAAGATTAATTGATAGATGAATGGTGAGGAATTGATTCGTGCGTTATGGGTGGAGAGGAATTGCTTCAAAGTTGTAATTAAAAAAGAAAAGAAATAGTAATTGATAGGAGATATAATGGAAATTATCAATTCATCATAGGGGTAAAATAGGTAAAAAAAAAAAAATTCTTTAAGCCACATTTATAGGTAGTAAAATATATAAATATTGAATCATGTACAACTAAGAAAGCTATTAAATTAAGTTATTCTTTAGGGGGTGTTTGTTTGACATATTTAGGTAGGAGTTAGAAGTGGGAGTTGTCAACTCCTCTTCGAAAACCTACATCCAAACGAGTTTTTATTAACTCCTCATTTTTACTTTTAAAAATAACTCACATTTCTAACAATTCATTTTTAATAATTCATTTATAACTACTCAATCATTTCTAACCCCTTATTTTTAATTATTCCTTTCAAATCAATCAAAATAACTCATTTTTAACTATTCATTTTTAATCATTTCTTTTTTAACTACTAAAAATAACTACTCATTTTTAACTCCACCTCCAAACAAGGTTTTTACTCTAACTCCTTTACACAAAAACTACATTCAAACTAGTTTTTGACACAATTCTCAATTTTTAACTACTCAATATAACTCTTATTAACCCAAAAACTATCTAAATATGTCAAACAAACAGCCCCTTAGTGTTAGACATCGGGTGAAGAGAGGTTGATTCAATGAAAACTGGCGGCATACGGAGCTGGAGGCAACAGATGGTTATCATAAAAATGTATTTCAATCTTAATTCATAATGAGCTAAATTATGTTTGTAATTATTATTTTAACCACAACAAAGCATGGTTACATTCATTAAATTATACAGGGCTGTGAAATAGCATAAAATATCTAAAATAGAGGCCATATTGCCCGAACTAATGCAGATAATGCATGGACATATGATCATTAAGGAATTAGTTGGATAAAAAAAAACAAATAGAGTTTGTTGGACCATAAATGGTTTCGGGTGGGATAAGAATCTTGGTCAATTTAAATACATATTAGTTTTTCATTTTAAATTTTAGGGAAGTTTTATTTTTTTGAATGATAAAATGTGGGTTCAACAATTTGGTTTTGGTTAAGTTGACTGGAAATCAGTCCTTTTGAATAACTGATCGAGTAAAATATTGTTTTGATAAAGCTATTTGTAAGATTAGTTGCGAGAAATTTTATTCAACTAATGATATTTATAGAGGATGTTCAAAACTTTTATTTGGATAAAATTGTAGTAGGAAAAAAAAAAGAGGTCGTTTTGAACATATATTGTAGAAAAAGTTTGTTAAATAAAGTTATTCAACTATGTTTTTTATTAGTTAGAAAATTAACTATTTCTTTAAATATTGAATTTGATCCAACTGTGAATAAATATGTCTTGTTTGAGATTTTATGATAATAAATAGGTTAAATGTTGAGAAACATTGACCTAAACCAAAATGGTTAAAGAAATTATGGTCCAATTTTAAAAATGAACAATATATGTAAATTTTTTTAAAGTGAAATGATTTTTCAATTTTGAAAATATAGGATTTTCAATAATTCTACTCGGGGGCGAGCATTCAAAGTTTGGAGAGCCCATTTATGCATATCTTTGACTATTTTTATGAGATAAACTTTTAGATCTACAATATCTTTTCATTTAATAATTATAATTTTTTTTTTAACATTTAAAATATAATATTTTTCACAAATAATAAAATGAATTTATTTTTTTGATATCAAATTTTAGAAAAATTTAAATGCAACATAACTCATTCAAATATAGCAAAAATTATGAATGACATTCCATCAATAACTTCAATCAAGTTAAACTAATTGGAACTAATTAGTTGAAACAATCAATTGATTGAAAATAATGAAAGATAAAATATTTTATTATGTATGAAATGTTTTTTAAAAGTTGATAAAGATAGGAGAATTTAATATCTAAAATAATTTTTCTTTAAAATATGATTTTTTTTTTTAAATGGAAAAATTAGAACTTCGCTTCCCTATACCGGGGGCATCACTAACCCGTCCCTACACTGGCAAATTCTAGTTCTTTGTAATGACCTCAAACCAGAGATCTGTCAAGGAAGCATACCTTGAAGTTTTTTTGTCTCAATTGCTGAACTGGCCCTTGGGTTAAGATATTTTATAGATATAATTTCGTTAAGAAAATATGGGTTATTATAATAGTAATGTAAAGATGTAGAAAATATATTATAATAATAATAACTATTTGTAAAAATATGGGTTATTATAAGTGTAAACTATTTTAAAAAATTATGCATTTTAATAACTTTTAAAATGCAATATATAAAAAATGAAGGAAAACAATAAATGTAAAAATGGTTAATATAAAGGAAAAAGAAATAAAAGAATGAAAATAAATCACAAAGATAAAGAAACAAAGAATAAAGAAATATAAAAAAGGAAAAACTGAATTAAGAAAAATGGAAAAGAAAAAAAGAAAGGAAGCGTACATTTGAAAATAGGGAACTGTATAGTAATTATACCAATTTTTTTATAAATAAAAAAGATTCTAAGTATATTCCAATAATAAATTTAAAAAATATGGGGGCCGTGGCCCGTGGCCCCCTAATCTCTTCGCAGTCCGCCCATTATTCTACTCAATCATTATTGAACTTAAACAAATATTTATAAGAATTTGACTAATTGTTTAATTTTTTGGCTTAAAATAGTTGTTTTAAGAAAAGTAATAATAATAATTACACTTCAAATGAAGTGATATTCAAAACTAATTGAGAAAGTAGGAATAGTTTCTGTTGTATTATATCCTATGGTTGTCGGCTAGTTTATATATTAGATTGATGGAATTCTTAATATGCTTATATTTAATCAGGCAATAAAAGTCAAATTACTTAGGAGTCGTACTTCGTTCACTACAATCCAAAATATGATTCAATTGTTCATTAAACAAAACATGATTTAATAAATGTTTCGAATTGCCAAATGTTACTTAATTTATGCTTTAAATTCACATGGAATAAGTTGACCAAAATTTAAGTAAGTCATTATAAAATTCTAAGCATAACAAAATTAATATATGAATTATATTATTCACCAAAATTTAAATTGATAAATAGTTATTGAGTTGTAATATGTGTGAATTTGTAACTCCATGATAATGAGTATTAGATTAAATAAGGTACTTATTTTGTTCTATTAAGCTTTTTTTTTAGTAAATATGAGGGAAGAGAAATTACAAATACTTATTATAGGGATCAAACCTGCGACCCTAATCAAAAGTTTATGACCCTAACTTTTTCCATCTTCTTCATCCCTGGTAACTTGATATCAGTAGAATTCTAAATTTTTTACGATTATAATGAGTGGTAATTAAAAGAATAATATATATTTTAACATAATTATAATATGTGACTCAATATTAATTTTGAGTGAGTTATCAACAAGAATATTAACATAATTTTTTTCTTTAATTTGCATGGGTAAGACGAGTTATTAATGACTATTCAATAAGTCTATTATTTTGAAGATTTTTACACAAAATGGAAAGGAGAGAATATAATCTTTACCCCTGAGGATGATATAGTTTTATTTTAAAGTTTGGGGACAATATAGGTTAAGATATTATAATTGAATATAAATGAAAGAATTATCTTTCTTTTTTTTTTGCGAAGTTCAACTACAATTGAAAAAATGACAACTCGAATCATTATCTTTTAATTATGTTATTACAAGGATCACTAACCCAACCTCGTGACCACATTAATTTTTTTAATTTAAATATATTTGCAAGTAGGAAGTATGCATGTATATATGTAGGAATTCAATAATGGGAAGGAACATCGAACTAATGATCTTTTAGTTCATAGATATATATTGATATCGTTAAATTATAGTTATTATTGGTAATTCATATACTATATTAATTCAATAATCGTAAGCTTTTGTTAACATTGTTAAACAAATCCTTTTATTGACCACGATTACATGAACGTTAAACTAAAAATATAGATACTGAACTTTGTGGTAAATAAAAAAGTACATCAATTGCATTAATTCATTTATGAAATGAAAAGAATTCAAATCGATGCATAAATTTTAATTTATTGTCCTGTTTAAACACGTTGGAAAAAAAAAATAATAATAATTCCCCTGCGCACGTGGAAATCCAACTCAGAGAAAATAGCCTGCCACAACAACGCCAATCGCCACCGCCACCGCCACGGTGGCTCTCCCATTTCCTGTCCCAACAAAACAAAGCAAAACTTTTAGCCTAAAATTTCCTTGTAATTAGTCAAGATAAAAAAACTCATTATTACTTAATTTCAATTAATTGAACAAACAATTAATTGAGAAATAATATATAACCTGAAAATAGTGAAGGATCGGCGGCGGAGATTGCCGGTACCGGAGAAGCCGCCGGAGAAGGTACTATGGGGGCAGGATCCGCCGTAACCGCCGGGGGAGCGGCAGCAAAAGACGGCGTAACGGCGCCGTAAAAGGGATAAAGTTCGTAACGAATCGTACAACCAGGGGACAAAATTCTAGCTCCCTGTTTACCGCTACAATATTCAAGTAATATTGGAATGACACGTGTCAAGCAGTTCCCACAATTCAAATTCGACAGGTCACCAGTACACTGTGCCAGCGTGTAAACCGTTGCGCTTCCAAAATCCACTTCCCTGGCCGCAAAATTCACGGACGAAGAAGCATTTTGGGCAGTGGCGTTCAACGTGGCGGCCACGGCTTTGTCAAACAAATCCACCTCATCATCCACCTCAGCAACGCTTACCAGAACGTACAACGGTTTTTCCTTTACGACGGAGAAGAAAGACCGATTGGAGTACCGTAAAACGCAGTCGTCGAACCAAATAACCGCCCCTACGTTATGGGGGCAAATTTCTTGCAGGGAATAGGCAGTGGCCGTGGCGATGCAGTCTCGGCATGCGGCGGTGTCGAGATCGCCACGGCACTGGAAATCGCCGTAAGCGGTGGCGTTTGGCGGTCGGCCAACGGAGGAATTGTGGTAGAGTTTGTGAGCAGCATTGGAGACAAGATCCGTAAAGAGGGCTTTGAGATTGGAATGGTAGGTGGATTTTGGTGAAAATGTGCCATTGATGCAGTAACTCACATAAGGTTTTTCTAATGTTTCAGAGCTTCCATGGATGATGGGGAAGCTTAGGAGCAAGAAACCAAGCACCACAAAACTCTGCATATTTTTTCTTTTCTCTGTTTTTTTATTCGGGCCTCAATCCTCTGTTTTATAATGCATGTTTTTACCTCCAGAAATTTCAAATTATGTTTTTTATTTTTCAATTTTTGTATTTAATGATCATGTTGGGTGTTCGTTTGGTTTTTTCGACTAATCTAGAAATTGGAATTCATTTAAAATTAAGTGATCCAAATTGGAGAACTTTTGAATTTTATATCCTTTTATGATTTGAGTCCCTTTGTTATCATCAACATCAACAATGACAGTTGTAATTCTTGCTTTATTTTAATTGGGTCCGTGTTTAGATGATAAAGGTTGTTTGATTTATAAAGGATGAGAACTAAATATCGATTTCTAAGATTGAATTCGTAATTAAATGTTATAAATTGAATTACCATAAAATAATATAATTATTAAATAATTAACTTTTTGGGTGTAAGAGCAAGTTCGATACTTATAAATATAATTTGAAAGTTGCCCTAAAAAGTTCTTAGTTTAGAAAATTGCAGGGAAGAAAGTATAACTACAAATATAAGTAAAATTTTGAAATATTTATAATCATTAAGGGGTATTTTTAAGGGTGGACTAAATTGGAAAAATATTCAAAATGCTAGTAAAAAAAACATTTAGACTGTAAACAAATTATACAATATAATTAATACATAAATATTGTATTAATATATAATATTATACTAAAAATATATATTATTATATTAATAATACATAATAATGTATTAATACCCTAAATTATAGTGTATAATTAATATTAATTGTATGGTATATTTGACTATAAATGAAAAAAAAAATTGCCTAGATCTACAATTATTTTTTATGAAATTGGATTATCTAACACAATTTCCCTTTGATTTATTTTTTTCTTTATTTATGTATTGACTATGAGGGTCAACTGAATGTAATGAATTATCTTAATTTGGAATTAAATATTTGATGGACGAAGGAGACAATCTAGATACCGCATTTGTAACCTTGGACTTTTTTTTTTACTTCCCAGCTAATTAAATTGGTTTTTTTAATTCAATTTTGACTTTGGAATATTATATTATAAAACTATAATCATTATAATTTTCGATATTGCTTAAACATGCACCGATTTTATTATTGGACATTTTTGTAGAATAATTAACCAGCCATTTTCTAATTGTTAGTTCAATAATATATGTATATATAAACAACCTTTGCGTGCCAAAGCAAGCTAAATCAATTGATAATTGATATATTACTTCGATTTAGAGGTTTTTTTTTTTTTAATTTCAAAACTTATTGCTGCAGTAGTCAAAACACATTTGCATAGGGAACATGTTTTATTATAAAAATGACAATCAATTAAGGAGATGAAAATACATATATTTACGTGGTTAATTATCAATGGGTTAATTAATCAACGGAAAAAGAAACATAATTTTATTAAGGAGATAAAAATACATATATTACACAATGAACATCATAATCGACTAAAGTTTAATTCAAGTTTATATATACAATCTTATTAAACCTTATTATAGAATGCGTAAAAGAATAATAGAATAGGAATGCGTGCAAGCACATGCGAATGTGCAACAAAAATGGAATGCGTTTATGCTACGAGGTATGAAAGTGGGTTCACCGCACTAATATTTTAAATATGACACTCAATCTTAAAAAAAATAGAAAGACCCTGAACTTTTATAAAGGAGTTATACATATATATACTTTTTTTTTTAAAATGTTATTTTTTTCTTGCCGAGCTTAATTTTTCCTCTGACTTCCTCTATTAGCCACTTTCTCTTAGTAGTGTTTTAAAATTTGACAGTTAGCATTTGATAACAAATAGTTGATTGAATATATTTTAACTATCTTGACAAGCTCCAAAAAATAAAAAAATAAAAAAAAACTATTTTGATAGGGTATTATACGAAGAGAAATATTTGCTAACGAGGCAAATTTTCCTAAAAAGTATAGTGCGACTATTTGGTAGGCACAAAATTTTTGCTTTTATTTTTACTTTCTTCTTAATATTGATTAAAAAAATTATGGTACTAAATGGTGTCACACATCTTTAAAGAAGGCTTGCTTGAATGCAAATGTTTCTCTTATATAAATATGAAATTTCATTCCAAAATAAATTGATAATGCAAAAATGTTATTTATTTAATAACTATTGTAGAATCTCTTAAATGCTGAATCTTCGTCTATAATTTTTTTGGACTCTTTAGTTCAACTTTAGGCTTCTTGACTTCATTTTTTTAGTCCAATTCTTTAGTTAGATGCTTTGGATTTTCGAAAGAGAGGCTCTACAATCCCTTATCTTTTTATATAATGATCAGAGAAAACTCCTTTTTTATAGAATGTTCATGGATATATGAATTTGTACTTCATGGGCTTTTGGACATTATAACAGGGCTTAGGCCTTCTAGATCTTTGGGCTTTATACTTGGACATAGTTTAATTTTGACTCAAATTCAAATAAACCAAAATTTGACCCAATTAATCTAATACAATATTGATTTATAATTACTTCAATATTTATTTGAATCTTGCCATTAATTTGAAAATGATATCGTGCCAATTTTTAATTGACCTAAATTTTTCCATCAACAACTTAACGAGTAGCAGTGTACAAAAACATTAAAAATTTGAGCAATCTAGATTATCCAACGCAAACAGTAAGTCAAGTTAAGCTATAATGTCCTTTTAAGTTATTGGGTGGAGTTGGGTTGTTATTTGATCATTTTCTTTGGGTTTGTTCCGCTTCTGAGTTCGACCAATTTTTTTGCTTGGTTTAACTCAAGTTAACCTCAACTAAGAATGAGTGTGTAAGATTATTCACATATTGGCAGAGAGGATTATTAGAGAATATGAGGATTATTCACAATTGATTTTGAGGTGGAACTCCATATTCTCTAATATGGTATCAGAGCCCATAAAAGCCCAAACGGGTATCGGTCCAATAAAAATGAAATTGAGATCCGATTCAAGATTGGTGAGCCCAAAAGAGGCACCATCTTGAGGGGCCATGTTGAGATCTCAATTGTCTCACATTGGAAAAGTGGGGAGTCCAATATCAATATAAAAGAGATATGGATTACTCTCCTCGTTACCAATTGGTTTTGAGATGGATGTCCACACTATTTCACAAGGATGAGCTAATATAAGATAAATAATTTAGGTCATCGTCTATTATGATCTATTGTTTTCCATATTTAAGACTCATGAACTTAGCTAATTTAAAGAGAAAAGATGAGAAGTTGGGTTCGATAACTCAATTCAACTCAACTAAAAAAATTTGGGTTGAGTTGAGTTGCTCTATTACATAAAATTGAACGAGTTGACGAATTTGAAGTTATTTTATATTGATTAGATAATAAGAAGATTATGAGACAACTATCTTCATTAATATGAGATTTTTTAAGTAAACAAAAAATGGGATTGATGAACTCGAAAGTTTGGATTAGTTTAAAAAATTCGTCTAATTAAACCTCATTTGGACAATTTACACATATTGATTGGTGAATAAGAGTAATCAAACAATAATATTATCTACCAATTTTTGACTTATAAAAAAAATGAATCCAGGCTCATGCATCTGACAGCACATGATCCAAAATACAAGAAAACTGAAACGAAGGAAAGGAATATCAAACAACAAATATCAGTCAAACACCAACTCAAATCCCTTCAAAACTCACTCTTTAAAAACACCAACTTTCCAAAAAAAATTTAAAAAAAAACAGAGAATAATTCGATTGCTTCATCATATATGAAATGAAACTAAACAACCACACCCTTTTATTCTTTTCTTTCCTCTTCAAAAATCTCCCAACCAAGATATTCATATTCCCTTTTTGTTTATATATGCTCACAAAATTAGTTACAATCCTTCCAATCCTAAAAAGAAGAGATGCAGAGTCCAAGCCACTTGCCCGTACAGCACACCAACACGCCCGAACAGCGGCCGATGAAGCGGCACCACACGGCGCGGTACTACGTGCACCGCGTGAAGGAGAGCCTCACCACGCGCGTGTCCAAGCTCATATGCGCCATTTTCTTGAGCCTCTTGTTGATTGTTGGCATCATAACTTTCATACTCTGGCTCAGTCTACGGCCCCACCGGCCCAGGTTTTTCATCCACGACTTTTCTATTTCCGGTTTGGGCTTGGACAACGGCTTTCAAAACGCCCAGATTGCAGTCAACGTCACGGCCCGAAACTCCAACCTCAACATTGGGATCTATTACGACTCGATCACCGGTTCGGTTTATTATAGGGACCAGAAAATTGGGTCCACGCTGTTGCTGGGTTCTTATTACGAGGCGCCCAAAACCACCAGGGTGCTGGCCACAGTGCTGAGCGGCTCCATGTTAAGCATCAACAACCAGCAATGGATGGAGTTTAATAACGACCGGCCTAAGGGGACCGTGGCTTTCCGGTTGGAGATTACGTCCACGATCCGGTTTAGGATTTCCTCGTGGGATAGTAAGCTCCACCGTATGCATGCTAATTGTGCCGTGTCGGTGGGCCCCGATGGGACTATTTTGTCTTCTTCTAAGGATGTGAGATGCCCCGTCTACTTTACTTGATTTTAATAACATAAATATTATTTTTTTTAGTGACCTAACAATAATTTAATGCTTTTTCTTTGTAATGTATTTAGATTTGAGTTTGGCTTTGTAAATTTGTTGGATTGATTGTTCATGTGATTTTTTTTTATTGAGAATTTTAACATGTACTTCACTTTTTATCATTTAAATTGATAATAATTAAAGTTGAGTGAGAGATGATCTATGTTATCATAATGTGTTTCTGTTTTATAATGTAATTTTATAATTTTACTATAAATTTAATTTAATAAAGTTGAAGAAAAATTGCTAAAACTATTAATAAAATTTTAATTTGAGTAGTTATACCTTTTTTTTTTCAAACCGAATTGTCACAACCCTAAAGTTAAGAATTGTGGCATCAATTGTTATTCGAGTTTGATGTGTATAATTCTATGATATAGCTCCTTAATTAGTAGTTTAGTGTTAGATTAAGATTATCATTGGGTAAAAAAAAGGTTAAAATTATTACTAAAGGTATTGGGGGTGGGGAAAAGAAGGATATTGTAATTTTAACCTTTTTGGAAAATAAAAATATGTTTTCTTTTCTTTTTTTTAATCTGAAAAATTTTCTTGTAATTTCAAAAAGTTTTTCCAAAAACTTGTAATTTCAAGATTTTTCGAAAAAAAAAAGAAAAAGAAACTACTGTTTTTTAAAAATGAAAAATGTGAAACATAAAATAAAAAATGGAAGTCTTATAGTAACAATTTGATTTTTTTAATTTTACACTTAAGTATGCTTTGACATATGATTTTATAATTTTGTTATCCACATTTTACCTATATTTTCAAAAATCAAATTATGTTTGAAAACTAAAAAATAATTTTTAAAACTTGTTTTGTTTTAATTTAGTTAAAATTGAAATGAAATGGTAAGAAAATAAATTTAATATCCAAAAATCAAAATCAAAATTAAATAGTTATCAAACTATATATATATATATTATCAAACAAAATCTAAATATTTAGGAGATCAGTCCTCACAAAATGACACAATTTGAATCACATTTTATTTCTCTTTAATTTTATTTTTCTATTTTTTAGGATTGAGAATAAAGCTCAAATTAAATCATATATATGAGCTTCAAAATATAGATGTGGTTAAATCATCCCATAAATTGCTCTCAAATGTTTATTAAGTCTTTTACTTATTAAAAACAAAACGTAAAACAAACTAAGTAATATTACCAATCGAAATTCAATAAAAAAAAAAATTTTAAAAGCCAAGTGAGAACATTTCATACGGAGTTTGAAGTAAGGAATCGAAACTCAAAGTTTTCTCCAACAACCAATGACACAAAAGTTAAAACTTTACACCGAAGAAATTCCCTTTTAATGTCAGCTGAGATAAACTATGAAGTGCATATGATATGTAAAAAAATAACATGACCCACAAACCATACATTATAAATGTTCCTTGGAACAAAGTGATAAAGCAAATTAAAAAAGCAACTAAAAAAATCTCTTTCCAACTAACAAAAACAGGACACCAAAAATTGCTTAGCTTTCTTCTTCACAAAGAAATCCAAGCATTATCTATATAACATCCTAATCACAATTTCAAACATAAACATAAACCTCTCCAAAATGTCAGCCAAAAGATCTTCCAAATGTGAGTTTTCAATCTACTTATGGTTCCTACAAGTTGTAATAATCTTAGGGCTGGCCTCTTTAGCCGTATGGGCAAGCCTAATCCCCAAGGCTCCAATTTTCACCATCTCAAATGTGGATTTTAAGCCGTATCAAAACGAAAGCGCTATTGCCAGAAACTCAAGCTCTTCCTTAGCCTTGAATGTGACTATCTCCAATCCCAACCGAATGGTTGGCGTCTTCTTTGATGAGATTAATGTTACGATACGATGCGGAAACGTGAGCGTAGGGTCAAGGTTGATCTTGGGGTTTTATTTGGGTCATAGGAGCATTGATGTAGAAGAGGTTGAGTTGGGTGGGAATAATGGTATTGAGAATGGGTTGTGTGGGAAGGTGGTGGACTTTAGGGTTGGGTTGGAGACCTGTGTTGGATATAAGATTATGTGGTTCAAAACAAAGCATCAAAGGCTGGTTTTTGAAGATTATGTGCAAATTGGCCCTGATGGGCAAATGTTGGGAGCAAGAGAAATGAAGTTGACATAGTTTTTTTTTTTTTGGTGCATTTCCATTATTTTGAAAAGTTGTTTTATACATCCAAATACCACCCCTTTCAGCATAAGCACCGGTCATAAGTTTTTTTTGGTCATCAATACCTTAATTATTTTTATGAAGGTGTTGTCCCATTATTATATATACAAGATTTTCTTCTTATTAACTAAATAATGTGAGATTTTTGTTTGTGTACCTTAGCAATAATCTTCTCCTCGACAAAATATATACTTCAAACCCTTTGAAACTTAACCTCATATCTCTGCCTACATCGAATTCGAGAGAGACTTTCCATGGAACAAAGTACTCCGAATCATACTAGGTTCGCCGCTCCTTTGTTTTCTACTTTAGGAGTCGTAGTTATCCATATCTCTGAGCTAAGATTTGTATTTTTCTATGTAAATGCAAATCAAAGTAAAAAAGTAAAATTAACCTATATCAAAACAAAACTTGGCCTAGTTGTGATGGGCAAATGCTCGAACTCTTTGAGTTAGTTGGCTTAAACATTATTTAATTAAGAATAAATCCAATATTATTTTTTTTTGAAAAGGGAATAAATCCAAAATTTGTGGTAATTTAATTATATTAAATGCGGTAAATTTACTTACACTAACTAACATTTTTTCTGCCAATATGAGTAGTTGCTTAGCGGCACTAGTGTATGCTTGATGATCAAAGGTCTTGGGTTTGAGTTCCTCCTCCACCCCTAATTGTTGCTTTTAATAATCAAAGTGACTTTAAAATTATTCTCAAAACAAAAGTGATATAATTTTAGTGCTTAGAGTTTCTAAAAAGCTTAAAAACAGCTGTGAAGTTAACCAAAAATCTTAATTAACCATAGTTCAAAATTAATGAGGTGGAAAAAAATAATAATAAATAAAATCAACAAAGTGACTAAATTTGAGCATTTGAAAGTAGGGACCAAAATGATATTTTAACAGGATAAGGTTTTTTGTTAACTCAACAACTGTTTTTAAGCGTTTTAGAAACTCTAAAGAGTAAAATTGGACAAATGAAAGTAGAATGAACAAAATCGAATAAAAATGATATTTAAGAAACTAAAATTTGACTTTTATTTTCACTGGCGTCAACGAAGCCGAGCCAAATTTCCACATGGTACGTTAGGCCCGCAAGAACATGTCCCTAGTGAGGAGACTTTTCTACGTTAGAAAAAAGAGAATGAGGCCTAACCATAGACATAGTCATAGACATAGACATAGACATGATTTAGTCCCACAAAAAATGATGCTTCCTTCCAAACTAAAATCGATAATGACAACTCGACAACTTCAGAAATGTATGAACAGTCTTATAGTTGAGGTTTGATTATTCAACTGAAAGGGTTGATGATGTGTTAATTTCATTATTTTGTTGTAATTCAGTTCAACATCACAATCACATATTTAATGTTAAAAATTGATATTTAGCTCTCATTTTTTTTAGAATCGCAATACCCTCTATATAAAATTTGTAATCCCCCTCTACCGATTTGTACTTTAAAAAAATATATAATTATGTTATCGATACAAATTCTCAAATTAGAACCCAAATTTACGTTAATTTTTTCATCTAAATCTTTTAAATTCTTTGTAACTGTTTATGATTTTGATTTTTTTTGGACAATATGTGCCTTTGAAATTTGTTGAATTAGAAATATATATCAGTAAATTCATCAAACTTTTCTAAATAGATACATTTTTGTGAAAAAAAATCTAAATAAATATTTATATATAAATATAAGATACAATTACTCTAAATAATTAAACTAGTTAAATTTTTATTTCTTGATTTGAGTTTCTAAATTTTATTTTTTTGAATATAAATTATTTTGATCGATATTTTTTATTGTCTTTATTTCAACTATCAAATTTAATTATTTGAATAGTTGTATTTTTTTATTTAATAATTTTGATGATCGAAATATATTAAATTTTTATTTTTATTTAAATAGTAAATGAAATGAAATTAACTTCAAAATAATATTTTATCAATAGAGAATTTCACGTATGGATATTATATTAAAAAAATATTAAATATAAATAATTAAAATTTCATCATATATCTATCTCTTTCCACCAAATATTGATTTCGTTGTCACTTCTTTTAAGATTAAATGGGTCAGTCACGAAATGATTTTATTATTTGATTGTCCCCCTCTTCCAATATGTTATCCCTTCTTCTAATATTGACTCTTCCCTTCCCGCTATAGACAAACGTAAGTTAGAATCCAAACCCGTATTGTTCTAAAAACAAAATTAAGACTAATTTATTTCTGAGATGGTAAAGAAAGGTAAAGACATTGACTAAAGTCAACTACAAACTGTTCATTAATAGTGAGAGAAACCCGAAGACAACATTTTTATTAAATATTAAAAATATAACTTATTTGTTTGGTCACATATGCAAAATGTTGAATTTCCTAGGGCATTGCATAAATAAGTTTTAAGTTGTTTACTCCATATTTATCTAGGATAGAAAAAATTCCCATAAAATTTCAACCATTTATTTCAATTTGTTCTCCGTACAACTCTATACATACAAATTTTTCTACCACTCCTCAGAAAAGTTTTTTTTTCTTCTTACCATTCCTTTCCCAAACAACTTTATTAAAATAAGGTTTTCTCGAGTACAAGTCCTACAAACAACTATATTATATTCAAATCACTTAATTCTTAACTCTCTCTAGAACCAAACATGCCATAAGCTTTTCTCCACTAAGAATAGAAAAAAGTAGATAATAAAACAAAGGAGACTTAAAAAAAAAGGGAAGACTTTGATATCCTTAACAAAATTGACAAATAATATGGTTTATAAATGACTAAGGTCATATAAACAATCTTCAAATACGTTTATTTTTTATAGTCACAAGGAGCCGGAGTGAAGGCAATTGTGAGAAATGCTAAATTTTTCCATTTTCCTATTCGTCCTTAGTTTCATGAACCATGCAGTACACGCTCAGCCTCTTTCCCGTTGCTTTGGCGCCAATTTCACCACCAACAGTACCTTCGAGTCCAGTCTTAATTTTGTGTTATCAAATCTCTCCACCAACGCGCCCGGAGCCAATGGATTCTTTAGCTCCTCCTTGAGCCGTACACAGGACGACACCATTTACGGCCTCTTCCAGTGCCGTGGAGACGCTACAGATGGCTTATGTAGAAACTGCGTAATGGAAGCTACCAAAAACATAGCCCATCAATTCTGCCCATTCAAAAGAGGTGCCGTGGTGTGGTACGATGGATGTTTGTTGCGTTATTCAGACCAGTTTTTCTTTTCGTTCGTATCCACTGATCCCAGTTACCCCTTGGCTAATCCCGGTGATATTGGCGTGGACACGGCTAAGTACAACCAATTGGTGATGTCTTCGTTGAAAACCGCAGCGGCGAAGGCCTCAAAAGAACTCAAGTACTTTGGGACGGAGGAGGCAATTTTCACATCAAATACAACTATTTACACATTGGCACAGTGCACCACTGATTTGTCGAATTCGGATTGCCAAGATTGCTTGACACAAGCAATTATGGGCATTCCTCCATGTTGCAGTAACAAAATTGGCGGCAGAGTTTTATTACCCAGCTGTTTTGTTCGTTACGAAATTTATCCGTTTTACCCATTAATAAATTCAGCAACTCCACTACCGTCACCGTCACCGCCACCTCCTCCTTCTCCTTCTCCAGGTTTATCCCCTGTTTGGATACAAATTTAAGATATATTTCTCTATTTATTATTACTTGCTTTCATTTTGTTTTGGAATTCCTTATTTCTTTATGTTATGAAAACGTCAATCAACAATCGATACAAAGATATGAAAACAGATAACGATAAACGTGAGAGAAAAAAACACAGAAGTTTAAGTGGTTCACCAACGTTATGTTGGCTAGTCCACGGGCAGAGCAGGAGAGCAATATAATTGAGAGAGATGGAAATTTACAGATACAAGAGATTATGTCATTATACGGCTAGGGTTTAATTCGAGTTTATATAGACACTCTCATTAAACTCTATTACAGAATGCGAATGCGTTGACGCCCTGTGGAAACAAAATGCGAATGCGAAGTGCGGTTAGCAGGTGCGGAATGCGCTTGCGCACATAAATGCGTTCGAGCAACAAAATGTTAAACGCACAAATGCTAATCGCAGGACATTAATGCGTTCAAGGCATAACACAACAAAATTTTACCTTACCTTGAACTCTCCTTCAGATGCAACAGATTGTACCAGCAGTGTACCAGATGTTCCTGACGAACTAGATGTATGCAAAAAACGCATACCAGACTCAGATGTATTCCAGATTCAGATGTATACCAACTGTACAACAGACTCAGATGCTTCCCTCTGCCTCAGATGGTTCCCCAGGGACCTCAGCAACTATAAACGTTTAGCAAGTCAAAACAATGCTGGAACTTGCCATGCGGCACTGCTTTGGTGAACATATCAACAGGATTATCAGCAGTGCCCACTTTCAGAACCTTTATCCTTTTCTCATTTCACAGAAAATGATATCGCACATCTATGTGCTTAGTTCTTTCATGATGAACCTGATCCTTTCGCAAGGCATATAACACTCAAACTATCGCAGTACACTACCGCGCGATCATGAGGCAGACCAAGATCACCAACTAGTCATTTCAACCAGATTCCCTCTTTAGCAGCTTCTGTCAAAGACATATATTCTGCCTCAGTTGTAGACAAAGTCACTGTAGGCTGCAAAGTAGCCTTTCCACTCACAACATAACCACCCAAAGTGAAAACATAACTAGTCCTCAGCATAGTCGGAGTCAGAATAACCCATCAATAAGCATTGTGTCTCGTTCCCATAAACAAGACCAACATCAAATGTACCTCTAAGGTAGCGAAAAATCCTCTTCACAGCCCGCCAGTGTTATTTTCCAGGTTGGCCTATATATCGACTGACAACACTAACAGCATGGGCGAGATCAGGTCTAGTGCACACCATAGCATACATTAAGCTACCAACTGCACTAGCATAAGAAACGTGAGACATGTATTCCTTTTCAGCTTTAGATTACGGTGCGAATTCTGAGGATAACCGAATATTAACGGCACTTGGGTATCTATAGGTTTCGCTGATGACATGCCAAACCTTGAGAAAATCTTGGGTATAGAGATCTATAGAGAAAGAGAAACAGAAGAAGATGTCCGACAGCTAATCGCAGGGTATTAATGCGTTCAGGGCATAACACAACAATTTACTTCTTTAAACATAATAAAAGTGTTCAATTTTAAAATTTAGACTTAAAATCTCAAGACTATAAAGATATTTTCCCTTTACCATAAGATAATAAAGACGCCTCAATTTGTTGAACAGGGGAAAGCAGATCATCCATGGTGACAATTGTAGCCATTGTGGTTCCAGTTACTGCCTTCATTCTGCTTTTGGTTGTTGGCTTGAGTTTCCTGCTCTGGAAAGCAAAGAAGAAAACCATTTCTGTTAAGGAATACACTGGTACATATATTATATATTATGTTCTTCTTTCAATAATATTATATGGTCTATAGGTAATTCAATGTACATTTAATTTCTGCTTTTCTGCAGCTATTGATGAGATGCCCACAGTCGAATCTTTGCAATTTGATTTCTATACAATTGAGGCTGCTACTAACAATTTCTCAAAGGAAAATAGATTGGGTGAAGGTGGCTTTGGTGTAGTCTACAAGGTATATTATTCTAATTAGCAAATACTTCAATTATGAAATCACACACAATCAAAGATATATTAATATATATCTCAGGGTATGCTTGAAAATGGACAAGAAATAGCTGTGAAAAGATTATCAAGAGGATCTTCACAAGGTTCTGAAGAGTTCAAGAATGAGGTCATGTTGGTTGCTAAGCTTCAACATAGAAATTTAGTTAGGTTATTGGGATTCTGCTTGGAGGGTGAAGAAAAGATACTCATCTATGAATATATTCCCAATAAAAGCCTTGACTACTTCCTATTTGGTTTGTTCTCTCATATTGGTCTTTCTAATTTGTATTTTTATTCTTTCACTTCATGCTCTACTTTGTTTGAATCGTCCAACACGTCCGCAGATACCGAGAGACAGAAAGTGATAGGTTGGTTGAGTCGATACAAGATCATTAATGGAATTGCCCGAGGAATGTTATATTTGCATGAAGATTCTCGACTTCGAATTATTCATCGTGATCTTAAAGCCAGCAACGTCTTGTTAGATGAGGAAATGAATCCAAAGATTTCTGACTTTGGTCTGGCACGCATTGTGCAAATGGATGAAACTCAAAGAAATACTGATCGAATTGTTGGTACCTAGTAAGTTACCTTTCAATTATGTTCCCTCTTTTAGAATGCTACGAGGAAAAATTGGATCAGTTATTCTTCAATTTCAGACTTAGTCGTTACATTAATAGAATGTTTCATACAACCTCAGCCTTTGTTTGAAAATCTTCTTCATTTTTATCTTTTGTGTCTAATTCATACACTTTCATTTTTGATGATTTGTTCGTATTTTAGCGGTTACATGTCTCCTGAATATATAAAACACGGAAACTTCTCCATAAAATCAGATGTGTATAGCTTTGGAGTTTTGTTGTTGGAGATTATAAGTGGAAAGAAAAATAGCACCTTTTATGTAGCCGATTTTGCCGACGACATCTTGAGTTATGTAAGTCAAAAGTGAAGATTTTAAATTCTTACTTTTTGCACTACAAAGTTAGAATTCTTAAACCTCCCATTTTTACTATCAGACTTGGAAACTATGGAAAGATGGAGCACAATTAAAATTATTGGACTCGAATTTGAGAGGCAATTACTCGAGAAATATGGTGCTTCGATGCATCCATATTGGCTTACTTTGTGTTCAAGAGGATCCTGGACGGAGACCATCTATGACATCTATTGTTCTTATGTTGAATAGCTATTCATTTACATTGCCTCAACCTATGGAGCATGCATTCTTCATGCGCAGTAGAGACAATAACATTGCAATCGAGGATGATCAATCTACAAATAGATCTATTAATACGACATCGATTAGTGAGTTGAATCCGCGATGAGTTGAATCAATACTGTTGATTCAGCTAAGAATTGGTTTTTGGTTGTTCTACTGTTGGTAGTACTACAGTACTGTTGTTTTGGCCTTTTTTTGTTATAATTTTCATAGTTAAGTAAACAGTTATTGTATTAATTATTATGTATTAGAATGACAAACTATATTTTGATTTAAAACATCAATATTACATGATTTAAATATAGTATGAATTGTAGGTGGGGTTGGGTTTTCTAATCTATTATACCAAAGATCAAAAGTAGGCATACTAACAGATTTACCCTAAGGAAATAGAGAAGTACCTCTCTAGAGGAAATAGAGAGAGAATTTCATACATCTTTTTTTAAGGTAAAAAAGAAAAGTTTATAACATACCCTATCATTTTTAATTAATTCATCTAATTGACTTTTAAGGTTAAAAAAAAAGTTTATAACCTATCCTATCATTTTTAATTCATCTAATTGACTTTTAAAATCGACCTCACTGAATTAAAAATTGATTAAGATTAATAGAATTTGAAAAATGATGCTTCCTTCCCAACTAAAATTGATTAGAATCACAGGTTGTGTTTGGAGCACCGGTTTGGTTATGATAGACCAAAGATTATGATAAACGATAGGTTATGATTAACGATGAGTTATTATAAATGGTGTTTGAGAGGCAAGTTATTATAACAAAGATTATGATAAACGGTGTTTGATGGGCTGATTATGTAACAAAAAATAATCTATGTAAGGTTTAGATAACTGAGCAAACGGGCACGCAGGTTTAAGTAACCACCGTTTATTTGGAGCAAACATCGATTGGATTATTATAACCAACCAGACCGTTTACATAAATAGGGACCCAAACACACCCAGGATGACGTTTGATTACTCAACAAAAGAAACGTGTGTGGGAAACAATTTTCCAGTTCCTACAGCCTAAATATTCTTAGTTTTGATTATATTATTGATTCAAAGTCCTATTTTTATTATTATTTTAATTATAAATCTTGATTTTCATTATTAATTAATAAAAAAAAAAACATATACGAAGTGTATGAAAACACATAAAGCCAAATACTATTGTAACCCCAAAAAGTCATGTCTGAATTTTTCAAACAAAAAGGAAAGACTTTTATGTGGACGTGTTTTATCCCTTGGTAATTAAAATTGACAAAAGTAAATGATAATTGAAATGGGTTCTTGAAGTTGCAAGTTAGAATGATTATCACCAAAAAAGCATAGTTACATTAGTTGACTTCAAATTTGAATCATTTTCAAAAAACTAATAATGTTTGAGAGGAAAGGGAAAGAACGTCATAAACTCAACAACCCACTACTCCAAGTGTGTTCAAGGAAGTTTTTTTGGGCTAAGAACAGATAAAAGTAAATAATACAAGAAAGACTTTTATGTCTTAACAAAGCTGCCTAAATATGGTTTATAAATTACTAATAGGATTCCTTGGATATTAGTGATCACATAGAAATGTTCAATTTTAAGATTTTCATGATCTTTGTCCTTAATTTGATCATCCGTGGATACGCGCTGACTCGTAATCGTTGCTACAGCACCAATTTCACAACGAATAGTACCTTCGAGTCCAGTCTCAATACTCTCTTATCAAGTCTCTCCGCCAACGCCCCTGGAGCCAATGGATTCTTCAACTCCGCCGCAGGCGGTACACTGGACGACACCGTGTATGGCCTCTTCCAGTGTCGAGGAGACACCGTCAACACCTCCTGCAAAAACTGCGTATTGGAGGCTACCAGAAACGTCCTAACCCCTCAATTCTGTCCCTTTAGCAAAGGCGCCGTGGTGTGGTACGACGACTGCTTGTTGCGTTATTCCGACCAATATTTCTTTTCATTTGTGTCCACTGAGCCTAGTGACGACTTGAATAATCCCCGTCAAATTGGCGACATGGCTCGGTTCGACCAATTGGTAATGTCGACGTTGACAAGCGTAGCGGGTAAGGCCTCGAATGAAATAAAGTACTTTGCGACGGAGGAGGCAACTTTCACAACGAATACATTGGCTCAGTGCACCATGGATTTGTTGAATTCGGATTGCCAAGATTGTTTGACACTAGCCATTAGTGGCATTCCTGGATGTTGCAAAAACGATATTGGTGGTAGAGTTTTGTTTCCGAGCTGTTTTGTTCGTTTCGAAATTTATTCGTTTTACGGATCAAATATAATTTCGGATACACCTCCTGCAATTCAACTACCACCACCTCCTCCTTCTTCTTCAGGTCATCCTCTGTTTACCTTTTACTGCGCTCATTTTTATCAAACATCTATTCTCCTTGGTTGGTTCTTAGGGCCACAAAATAAATAAAAAACACTATAAAGAAAACAGGGGTAACTTTTCTCAAAGTTAGAAAAATGCTATATTTTGGGATAAATTATTGAATGAAACTCTTCACAGTTAGGCAAATGAATGCTTGATTTTGGAGGAAGTTGAGTAGAAGGAGAAGAATTGAGTAGATTTGAATTTGGTGTTTGAATAAGTGATTGCAATAAAATTTGATTTGAATAAAGTTATTTGTAGGAATAATGACAGAAAATTTTCATTTGAATAAAGTTTCGAAGAAGGATGACAGGAAAACTTTATTTGAAAAAGGGTTGTATGGAAAAAAAAAATGTTATTTTGAAAAGTGATGGCAAAAAATCTTTATTTGGAAAAAAGGTTAAAATGAGGAGTTAGAATATATGGGGTTGAGGGAGAGATTTTTTCTACTCTAAATAAATATGGAATAAATTTTACTCACGTTTCTTCCTTGAACTTCTCTCTTATTTATACATTCTCAAGTATTAAAAAAAAATATGACAATTCTAATAAATGAGACCTATCGATCCAATTCATAAAGCTAGGTTGGATAGAGTTCTTATCTTCTGCAAGGTTGGATTGAGTTATAACTTGAAACCTTTCCAATAAAAATTGAAGAAAATGAAGGGAGACCACAAATAGGGTATTACTTGTTTTTTTTTTTCATTCCTTATTTATTTTTCTT